>JAQGDG010000043.1:0-1400000 GCA_029844215.1 Przewalskia tangutica | reverse complement strand
GGCAGCACCTCCCCCCCCCCGCAACAGCGTAAATCTCCTCCTCTATTGTGGCCGGCTACCAAGCCAACCGAGGGTTATCGTCTAATCCGGGCGTGCACAATTCTACTTCACGAAAAGCTACACAAGTCTCATGTCTGATCTTATGTAATTACTGATTCAAAGACTCTTCTTTCGAAAAGGTTTCTTATTATTGGGCTTAAGTCCAAAGACATTGCCGATAACAACGTTCAGTTCTATATATAGTATACTTCAACTATATAGTCTAACAATCATGTAATTTCCAATTACAATAGAGGGACAAGATATTTACCTCGATAAGCCCATAATTATCCAAGTATAAAGTCGATCATGGGCAACGTTTAGCTCGACTCCGTGCGCTCCAACCCGCTCTAAACCACCCTTAGAAGTTCTAACCAACTTCTACATACTACTCCAACTAACTATGGAGATTTTCCTTAGGGTTTCGTTTCTGTGACTGACGGAAGTATAATAGTATAACTGGGCTTTTAGTATAGGTATAACCTTAGAATACTACAAGGTATACGGCTAAGGTAATTTGGGCATTATAACAATACTTTTGAGAGTATTTCTACGAGAGGGGTATTTATACGAGACAACACCACGAGGGGGTGTATACCCGCCTACCCACTAGGGGGTACTCTCGACCAAGGGGAGGACTCTCGGCCAAAGGGCCTTCTCAAAGGGGGAGGGGGGTGTTGGACGAAACACCACACAAGGGGAGGGACGATTTTAACACTTTAGGAAATTTAGGAATGGATGAAGAAGTCTTCCAAAGGGGGGTATTTATAGGACAAGCCAAGGCCAACCAATGGCCAAGATCTTGCCAAGTGCAAGGCAAGTGTAGGGCCAAGATCTTGCCAAGTGCACCTTATCCATCTACCACAAAAATATCCTACCAACCCCTTGACCAAACAAGGCCAATTCGTCCCACTTGTACCGCCCACAACGTGCTCCAATGAGAGGGTGACAAGTGTCGCCCTCTTGTTGGTCCAAAATGTTTCGTCTCTCGGAAAAATCCGCAAAAATTAAAAATGACATAGCCGGAATTTTCCCTACGAAAGCTGTGGAAACGTTTCGTCGAAAAACAACTCTAACCGGGTGTTGTTCACAAAATAATTCGGCCAAGCCACTTTAAAAGCCCAAAATTTTCTACGTACGTCCTTACGTACATACTCTGGAAATACGGGGTATAACATTCTCCCCTCCTTAGAAACATTCGTCCCGAATGTTCCTTCTAAGTCTCAAAACAAACGTGCGCCAGTATAGTCTTCACTACTATACTTACGAGAACAATCACGCCACGTAGCCACGAAACACCGTGCAAATACCTCCGTCCAAGTCCACGAGAAACACCTCTAACATTACCACAAACACTCTCTCGGGTCTAAAATATACTTCCTTCGCGCCTCTTTACAAAGAAATGATCACATCTATGCTTGCCATACATGCTCGCTTCTCCCTTTACTCGTCGTGATACCACTTTTGTCACTTTGCGCGAGGTTCTAGTGTCACTCGGCGACCCAACAAATGGTATCGGGCTGCGCGATCCACGAGGTGTCGTACACTCGAACTCTTACCACATTTAATCGCTTGATTTTCAAAACTCGGGTTACTATCTCTAACGTGGTCATCATTAGCGGAAACACTCGGATGGATCTCGATACTTTCCGATCATAACAATACGAAGACCGGACGTCTCGCCTCCTAAGTCGGACGGCAAAGCTAACATATAGGCAACTTTGGCCTATTCTTCACATGAACTCAAAAGGGCCCAAGTAACTCGGGCTAAGTTCCCTCTGTTTTCCAAAACTCGTCACATGACGGGGTGGTACTTTCAAGAAGACCGACCGTCAACACGAACTCTGCGTCGTCGCCGATTATCCGCACGATTCCTGCAGTGCGGAACCTCTTCTAGACAAGCTTTACCCATCCATATCTGCCGGAACAAGCTGAACCAACTATCCGAATCTTGCCAACATCGAACCAATCGGCCGGCGGCGACTTACACATCCGCCTACAAGGCTTCATAAGCGACATCAGAACACCGAAATGGTAGCTTAAACACTCCTCCACAGGAGACAACAATCCCACAACTACCACGAAATCCACACGGCCCGAGGCGAATGCGGTCTGAGACTCACCGAGTCCTTAACCCCTTGGTAAAACTTCGAGAAACAAAAACAGCCGTGCCACTGGCTCATTTGTTTGTCATAAGGTGAAGGTAGGCACCGTGCAGCCTTACAACCTTTACGATAAAATCAACTGCCGAGTAAACGGTCTTTGCTGAAGACAAGGCGGTGACCTCGCCGGCCGACTCTTCGGTCGAATCGTCCACGAATTTGTCTGTTGGTTAACTAAACTTGGGCCTAACACCCTCGTGACCCTACCACAAGCGGGACCACCACAAACTGACCCCACCACCATACATGCGCGGGTTGACCCGCGGCGTGGCCTCGACAGGCAGCCGGCGCAAACGCTAGCTCCCCGAAGGAAAACTCTCACTAATCACGTTACGAAAACCTAGCGGTCTTCTTAGCTCAACTACCCTCTTTCATTCCACACTACTCAGGGACTTATCCCAACATAACTCACGTGCACTATGCACTCTATAAGGTCAAACATAAACAATACATCTTTTACTCGAGATGACCTTACCTCTAAGGTCTCCACGTATAACACTCTAAGGCTCACACTTTCTCTATCCCCAATCTTCCCGGTTACTAACCATGATTTCTAATCACAAATTACACCTTTGCTATCGAACATAGCACTTAAGATATACTCATCTCCTCATACGTACTAATCTCAGAGGTTAAGGATAAACTGTATCTCTTGCTCACTCCTTAAGTCGTTCTAATCAAACGCCCGTAGAGCGCGCAGCTAAGGAAGGTTACGACTACCCATCGATCACGAAGGCTAAGTCCTCCTACAAGGACACTCTTTCGACATCGGACCACGGCGGTAGGTACAACAAGTACCAACTAAAAGCGACATTCCGGGATGACGTGCATCTGTGAATGAGCGGAAGCCACGGAGTTCGACCAACTCCTGCACACCCCGAACGTCCTGAACTCCGTGGAAGACCACTCTGCACTGGCGGAGGTGCATATCTAATCTGCTGGTGAGGCGACTTGCCTCGAAAGTTACCAAAGGACCTGCTTTGCTCGGCCTCTTGTCGCCGTTAACGTCGATCTTTACGCTTCTCGGCCTGCTGCGCATAAGCCCGTACACAGGCCATGCTCAAGCCTAACTGAAGAATTACTCTTGCACAACCCTCTCTTAGATAGTCATCAAGACTCGCGGTACATCGATATACTCTCTGGTAGCCAAATCCATAGCTAGTAACAGGGTCGCCTCTTTGCAATCTTTATTCTCTGTCCCCGGTCGTGGAACTGAAGGTTCAAATGTCATGGCATGAGGAGCTGCCGCCGTGTGCTAAACTCTTTGGGGCTAGTGGCGTCGCGAGAACTCCCGAATGAAGCACTACTCTAGGTAAAGATTGGGCGTGCCCTCGTAACCCTCTGTACTCGACTTGCTCCTCTGTGCCTTGCCCTCTGGGCTCGGGTTTGCCCTGCGGAGCATAATGGTAAGGGAAAGAAATACGTTAGAGGTCCACTTACAACACGGCTCTAAGGCACGATCTCGGAGTGAGAAGAATAGAAACCAATCCTAAATATCCTATAGCCTCACGATTATTGGTGTGGTGCACAACACCGATAATCGAGACTGCTGGATACGATGCGTAGACACTTTCAGGATTAAGCGCTCGATACCACTTTTGGCGACCGAACCGGGCGTGGTCGTGCCTACCGGGCACCCTAGTGATACAACATCAGTGTCAGTGAACATAAAACACATACATGCAACCAATGTAAGAAGCGGTGAAATAAGAAGACAGGCTAACCAAAAGCGGTTCTGTCGGTATATATAAATAACAATTTGAAACGATTACATCCCTTCTACAACTCGCCCACAGCGATTACTACGGACCACTAAGAATGATATGACAACAACGACGGGACGGGGCCGTCATACCCTGAATGTAGCACCTACAACAGGGGACTATACGAATAAGCCTCGGAGGAGGAGCTTCTCAAGCGCTGACTGACCACTAAGGCGAGGATCAACGGCGGTGTACCACCTGCGGCATGAACGCGGCCCCGAAGGTCGATCTAACAGTACCAGTATGTGGCGAAAATAAATATTGTAAATGAAATCATAGTAGTCTATCTGAGCGGGAGACATGTATGATAACCAAACTACGATTCCTGATAAATAGCGGTCATGTCAAGTCGAGGACTCACGCCTCAAGTCATCACTCAAATATAACAATGGGTCTCACGCCCACAACATCAATCGTGCGTGGAACACATTCTCATCTTTGGCGATCTATGATATGAAAACACGAAGGAACACACATGAACACCAGGTCCCACCTGTGTTATAATAAAACCGTACGGGGTAAGTACGAAGGCATAGCCGACTACTAAAACCCACAGTACCAACAAGGTCATAAACTGTATCATGAGATCTGTCTTGCCGTCACATGATCAAAGGCCGCCACTCGCGCGATATCTAATGTGCGCGTCTAGCCTGGAACTTCGCATGACTCGCGTAGGCCAATCTCATCGGCCGCGTGAGGTATAACCCGCGTCGGTAGCTACTCCGGCATCGGCTGGATTTCGTGATCCGCATGGCCACATGGACGCGTGCCCGTAAGGGCGCACACTAACACGGAACTCTCGTAGCTCGCATAGATCACTGGACCGCGTGAGGTATTCTCGAATCATAGGTCACTAGACCCTCCTGAGTCTACCCCGCATCGGAGGGCAGCTTAACCTCCGGAAATAAGTCAAGGTGAGTGGTACACTACTATCATAACGACTGATAGTTCACAATCAAGGGAACCCCTTTACACAAACATCACAAGATACTAACACACGTAGCATCCTAACATGTTTACTTATCAAAGCAATAAGAAAGTATTACAAGGCTATCACAAACCAATACAATCAAGTTATTCACACAAGGTACTTTCTACTAACAAGTTCGGGTATGTCACGACCCGAACCGGGGCCCGTGACTGGTGCCTTACCCCGGGCACCCAAGTAGACATACATCAGAGTAATCAGCGGAACAAACACAACAATATGAGATAACAGAAGTATAAAACAATAATCTGTGAAAACTTGCCTTTCGGCATATATATAAATGACAACTTTTAACATGAACAGTTTAACCCTTTTTACAAACCCTGCCCACAACAGTACTACAGACCTCTAAGAATGATATGACAACAATGGCGGGACAGGGCCCCGCCAAACCCCTGAATGTAAACACTTACTACGGCGGGACTACACGTGATAAGCCTCGGGAAAGCGGAGCTTCCCAAACGCGCTGACCACGAGGCTAGGATCAACGGCGGTGTACCTCGACTGCGGCATGAACGGCCCCGAGAGAGTCGATCTGAGTGCAAAGTATGTGAAACTAAAAATCACGCATGAAATCATAATAGTCTATAAAGCGGGAGACATGTATGATAACCAAACTACTGATTTTACAATAACTAAGCGATCATATCAAGTCGAGGACTCACGCCTCAGTCATCACCAAAGAACATAACGATGGGTCTCGCCCACGACATCAATCGTGCGTGGGACACATTCCTCATTCTTGGCGATTTATGATATAAAGTTCCAAGGAACACACATGAACACGAGTCCCACGTGCCATAATAACACCGTGCGGGGTAAATGCGAAGGCATAGCCGACTACTAACACCAGCAGTACCAACAAGGTCATGAATCGTATCATAAGATCTGTCTGGCGTCACATGATCAAAGCCGGCCCACTTGCGCGATATCTAATGTGCGCGTCTAGTCTGGAACTTCCGCGACTCGCGTAGGCCAATCTCATCGGCCCGCATGGCGTCCCCGCGTCGGGTAGCTACTCCGGCATCGTCACGACTTCGCGATCCGCGTAGCGCGAAGGACCGCATGCCCGTAAGGACGTCACTAACACGGAACTCGTAGTTCGCGCAGGCCGGGACTGCGTGAGGTATTCTCGAATCATAGGTCCATCGACACTGAGTCTACCCGCGTCGGAGGCGACTTAACCCGGAATCATCTCAAGAGATGAATGCCACAATACTATCATAACGACCGATAGTTAATAAGCACAATCAAGAAACCCGCCGCTGAAACATCACAAGATACTAACACACGTAGCGTCCCAACACGTTTACTTATCAGCGAAATCAAGAAAGTATTACAAGGCTATCACAAACCAATACAATCAAGTTGTTCACACAAGGTACCTTCTACTATATGATTAACAAAATCGGGTTTTTATCCCCAAAGTACTTCATACATCAACTCTTTAAAAGATACGTTACTTTCACAATGTCACACAATACCCGTAGTATAAAATAGAGTGACTATCCTTTTAAAGTAAATCAATTACTTTTCTTTGTAAAATCAAGTAGCAACATTCTTTTCCAATGATCAAGTTTGCCTAATTTCCAATGTTCAAGTTTCTCATTTTAGAAAGGTTTCGTGGTTCATAGTCTTATTCAATTAAGAATATAATTCTCTTTTAAACAGTCGGAGAAACATAAGCCTTATATGTGAGTAGGATATTCTTGTTTATAACAATCTTATTACAGCAGCCATGATCTAGGAAATATCATTTTGTCTCATCTTAGCTTACATGCGGATGGAAGTTTCTCTGGTTTTAATAATACTTAATTATTCAAAACATTTCCTTTTAATGTACTGCGGTGGTTTGTCGATACACATCCCGATTTCCAAAATCAAGAAAAGCGTTCTTAAGCCGTTATACCTAACTTCCCATAAAGCTAGTATAACTCTTAAGTTCTCAAAAACCAAGTATTACTTCTCTTTCAAAACGATTTCAGAAATCTTTTGAAATACTTCAAGTTCTTTATGATCACACATCAAGCCAGTTATAAACAAATCATTTACCTTTTTTAAAAACCACAAAGTGTTTTCTTATCTACATAAAGCTGTTATAACCAACTTCCCATAAAGCCGTTATAACACTTTATGTTTTAAACAATCGAATACATTTAGCACGTATACGTCTACCGTACTACATAGTTCACACATATCATGCTAGAAGAGATAGGAAGAGGTTCACATACCTCGCGACGATTATCGACTAATAGCAAAATGCTCCGAGTACCTCAAGCCGTCGGCTACTCCTTAAGCCAAGTAGAACGCGCCACACGTAGTACTTGACCTATAAGGCCACAGTGACTTATTAACATCTAGATCTTATCGTAGAACATTCTAGAAAATTCGACGACCTCCCCGCTGGCGTAAATCTCCTCTCTATGGAAGGCTATCGAAGCCAACCGGGGGTTATCGTCTAACCTAGCGTACAATTCTACTCCACGGTACTTACCTGAGTCTCTGTCTGATCCTATGTAATTCTGATTGATTCTTCGAGCTTAAGTCGAGGACATTGCCACAAGCTATATGTTGATCAAATATATAGTATACTTTAACTATATATTTCTACAACATGTAATATCCAATTACAAAAGGGGGACAAGATAGTTACCTCGATAAGCCCATAATTATCCAAGTATAAAGTCGCTCCTGGGCAATCGTTTAGCTCGACTCAGGCGCTCAACCAGCTCTAAACCACCCTTAGAAGTTCTAACCAACCTACACAATACTCCAACGGACTATGGAGATTTTCCTAGGGTTACGGTTTTGTGACTGACGGGAAGTATAATAGTATTTTCTGGGCTTTTCGTATAGGTATAACCTTAGAATACTACAAGGTATACGGCTAAGGTATATGGGCATTATAACAATACTTGGAGAGTATTTCTATACCACTGAGGGGTATTATCGAAAGCAACTAGGCTGGGGTACCCGGCTAGCACCTCAGGAGGGGGTGTCTGCCCACCGGCCTACCCAGTGGGAGACTCTCGACGAGGGAGAGAGGGGCTCTCGCCAAGACACCACACTAGGGGAAGGAAGAAGCTTTCAAGACTTAGGCAATTTGTGAATGAATTAGTCTTCAAAGGGAGGGTATTTATAGGTCAAGTGAAAGCCAACCAATGGCCAAGATTACACCAAGTGTTAGGCAAGTGTAGGGCCAAGATTCACCCGTGTGTACCTAGCCAACTTGCACACAAAATATCTACCAAAATATCTCCCACAATGCCTTCCCAATCGTCCGTATGCGCCCGCTTTATGCCCGCTGATGAGAGGGTGCCAAGTGCGCCCTCTCGTTGGTCCAAAATGTTAGTCTCTCGGAAAAATCCGCAAAAATACTAAATGACATAGCGGAAATTCCCTACGAAAGTCGTGAAAGCGTTTAGTCGAAAACGACTCTAGCAGGGTGTTGTGCACAAACATATTTTACCCAAAGGTGCCACATGGGGTGACACGTGTCGCCCCGATTAAATCAAAATATTTCGTCTTAGAAAATATCCAAAACGGCCAAAATCTCAAAATCAAAGCGGGCCCACAAGCGTAAATTTCTCCAGTGGGCCCACGTGACCATTTCGAAAATAAAATTCCATAATTCTCTAATATTCCGAAGTCGAATACCAAATCTGGGAATCAATTCCCATAAACGAACCTTTTTCCTTCACAAAACCGGAAACTTTTCCGTGGAAAAATCGCCTCTTTCTTCCTTTCCGATCTTTCATGCGTATTCTCGTGCGTGCGTCCTCGCATACATACCACGGAACTACGGGTATAACATTCTTCCCCCAGAAACATTCGTCCGAATGTTCCTTCTAAGTCTCAAAACGAACACGTGCGGTATAGTCTTCACTACTATACTTACGAAACAATCCTGCCCACGGTGGCCATGGAAACACTGCGCCAAAACTTACATCTAAGTCCACGAGGAAACACCTCTACATCACCACAAATAATACTACTTTTGTCACTTTGTCGCGAGCCTTGCTCGGCGACCCAACAAATAGTGCCGGCCATGCGATCCACGAAGGCGTATGCACTCGGATTCTTATCACATTTACGATCTCGCTTTAGTATCCAAAACTTCGGGATTCTTCTCTAACGTGGTCATCATTAGCGGGAACATTACGGATGGATCTTCGATACTTTCGAACATAACAATACGAAGACGGGCGTCCTTCCTCCTAAGTCGGACGGCAAATGCTAACATATAGGCAACTGGCCTATTCTTCACATGAACTCACAAAGGCCCAAAGTAACTCGGGCTAAGTCCCCTTTGTTTCCAAACTCGTCACACCTAGCAGGGGTGGTACTTTCAAGAAGACCGACCGTCGGCACGAACTCTAGCGTCGTCGCCGATTATCATACGATTCCTGCGGTGCGGAACTTCTTCTTGACAAGCTTCTCACTATCCACGATCTGCTGGAACAAGCACGAACAACTATCGAACCACCGCCAACATCGAACCAATCGGCCGCAACTTGCATTTCTGCCTACAAGGCGTCACAAGGCGACATCCGAACACCGAAATGGTAGCTTAAACACTCCAACCGGAGACAACGATCCTCGCGGCTACCACGAAATCAAAACAACGGCGAGGCGAATGCGTCTGGAGACTCGCACGAGTTCCTAGCCTGCTGGTACAAACTCCCGGAAGAGAAACAGCGTGTACCACTGGCTCCTGTCGTCATAAGGTGAAGGTAGGCACCGTGCAACCTCACAACCTTTCGGATAACATCAACAACGCCGAGAACGACCGACCAGAAGAACACGATAGGCTGCCCCATCGGCCCGACCAGCTGGTCGACGCATCCACGAACTTGCACGGCTAACTAAACATGGGCCTAACACCTCATGACCCTAACACAAGAGGGACCACCACCCGACCCACCAAACCTACGCGGGTTGACCCGCGTAGCCTCAACCACGACCCTAAGGCGAAATACCATCTCCCGAAGGAACAATCTTACTAAACACGTTACGAAAACTGGCGGTCTTAGCTCGACTACCTTCCTTCAAATCACGCTACACATGGACTTATCCCACGAACATCGCTTACGTGCACAATGCACTCCTAAAAGGGTCAAACATAACACTACACCTTTCTCGAGATGGCCTTACCTCTAAGGTCTTTACGTATAACACTCTAAGGCTCACGCCTTCTATCCCCAAAATCTTACTCGGTTAACCCACGTGATTCCTAATCACAACTCACACACTGCTATCAGAACGTAGCACTTAAGGTATACTCACCTTGAAAGTTACCGAAGGACCTTGCTGCTCTGGCCCTCTTCTGCTGCCCTTGGTTAACCCGTCGATCTCTACGTTTCTCGGCCTGCTGCGCATAAGCCCGTACACAGGCCATGCTCAAGCCTAACTGAAGAATTACTCTTGCACAACCCTCTTTTAGATAGTCCTCCAGACTCGCGGTACATCGGTATACTCTGCGGTAGCCAAATCTATAGCTAATGCGAGGTTGTCCTCGGCAATCTATATTCTCTGTTCGGTCGTGGGCGAAGGTTCAAATATCATGGCGCGGTAGGAGCTGCGTCGCCGTGCTTAAACTCTTTGGGGCTAGTGACGTCGCAAAACTCCCGAATGAAGCACTACCTAGGTAAAGATTTGGGCTGTGCCCTCGCCACCTCTGAACTCTACTCGCGGCTCCGCCGTTTGCGCGCCTCCGGGCTCGGGTTGCCTACGCGGAGGCATAACGATAAGGAAAGAATTTCGTCGGAGGATCCAACTTACAACCACTCTAAGGCACGATCTCGAGTGAGAAGAATAGTAACCAATCCTAAATATCCTATAGCCTCACGATTATTGGTGTGGTGCCAACACACCGATAATCAAGACTCATCGGATACGATGCAGACACTTTCAGAGGATTAAGCGCTCACGATACCACTTTTGTCACGACCGAACCGGGGCGTGGTAGTGCCTTACCGGGCACCCAAGTAGACATACATCAGTAATCGTGGAACAAACACAACAATATGAGATAACGAAGTATAAAACAATAATCTGTGAAAACTTGCCTTTCGGCGTATATATAAATGACAACTTTTAACATGAGCAGTTTAACCCTTTTTACAAACCACGCCCACAGCGATTACTGGACCTCTAAGAATGATATGACAACAATGGCGGGGCGGGGCCAAACCACGAATGTAAACACTTACTGACGGGGACTACACGTGATAAGCCTCGGAGAAGCGGAGCTTCCCAAGCTGACGTGACCACGAGGCTAGGATCAACGGCGGGTGTACCTCAACTGCGGCATGAACGCAGCCCGAAGGAGTCGATCTAACAGTGCAGAGTATGTGAAACTAAAAATCGCAAATGAAATCATAATAGTCTATAAAGCGGGAGACATGTATGATAACCAAACTACTGCTTTACAATAACTAAGCGATCATATCAAGTCGAGGACTCGCGCTCAAGTCATCACCAAAGAACATAACGGTGGGTCTCACGCCGCGACATCAATCGTGCGTGGGACACATTCTCATTCTTGGCGGTTTATGATATAAAAGTTCCAAGGAACACACATGAACACGAGTCCCACGTGCCATAATAACACCGTGCGGGGTAAGTGCGAAGGCATAGCCGACTACTAACACCACGGTACCAACAAGGTCATGAATCGTATCATAAGATCTGTCTAGGCGTCACATGATCAAAGGCGGCCACTTGCGCGCGATATCTAATGTCGCGCGTCTAGTCTGGAACTTCCGCGACTCCGCGTAGGCCAATCTCATCGGCCGCATGGCGTCCGCATCGGTAGCTACTCCGGCGTCGTCCCGGACCGCGATCCGCATGGCCACAGGACGCGTGCCCGTAAGGGCGTACACTAACACGGAACTCGTAGTTCGCGATAGGCCGGGACTGCGTGAGGTATTCTCGAATCATAGGTCCATCGACGCTGAGTCTACCCGCGACGGAGGCGGCTTAACCCGGAATCATCTCGAGATGAATGCCACAATACTATCATAACGGCGATAGTTAATAAGCACAATCAAGAAACCCGCCACACAAACATCACAAGATACTAACACACGTAGCGTCCCAACACGTTTACTTATCAGCGAAATCAAGAAAGTATTACAAGGCTATCACAAACCAATACAATCAAGTTGTTCACACAGGTACCTTCTACTATATGATTAACAAAATCGGGTTTTATCCCCAAAGTACTTCATACATCAACTCTTTAAAAGATCGTTACTTTCACAATGTCACACAATACGTAGTATAAAATAGAGTGACTATCCTTTTAAAGTAAATCAATTACTTTTCTTTGTAAAATCAAGTAGCAACATTCTTTTCCAATGATCAAGTTTGCCTAATTTCCAATGTTCAAGTTTCTCATTTTAGAAAGGTTTAAGTGGTTCATAGTCTTATTCAATTAAGAATATAATTCTCTTTTAAACGATCGGAGAAACATAAGCCTTATATGTGAGTAGGATATTCTTGTTTATAACAATCTTATTACTGACCGTGATCTAGGAAATATCATTTTGTCTCATCTTAGCTTCATGCGGATGGAAGTTTCTCTTGGTTTTAATAATACTTAATTATTCAAAACATTTCCTTTTATAACGTATTTGCGATGGTTTGTCGATACACATCGATTTCCAAAATCGAGAAGCGTTCTTAAGCCGTTATACCTAACTTCCCATAAAGCTAGTATAACTCTTAAGTTCTCAAAACCAAGTATTACTTCTCTTTCAAAACGATTTGAAATCTTTTGAAATACTTCAAGTTCTTTATGATCACACATCAAGCGCTTATAAACAAATCATTTACCTTTTTTTAAAAACCACAAAGTGTTTTCTTATCTACATAAAGTTATAACCAACTTCCCATAAAGCCGTTATAACACTTTATGTTTTAAACCAATCGAATACATTTAGCACGTATGCGTCTACCGTACTACATAGTTCACACATATCATGCTAGAAGAGATAGGAAGAGGTTCACATACCTCGCGACGATTATCGACTAATAGCAAAATGCTCCGAAGTACCTCAATGCCGGCTACTCCTTAAGCCAAGTAGAACGCGCCACACGTAGTACTTGACCTATAAGGCCACAGCGCATTAACATCTAGATCTTATCGTAGAACATTCTAGAAAATTCAGCGACACCTCCCCATGGCAGCGTAAATCTCTCCTCTATAGGGGCTATCAAGCCAACCAGGGGTTATACGCCTAACCCTGCTGGTACAATTCTACTCCGCGGTACTACTACACAAGTCTCATGTCTGATCCTATGTAATTCTGATTCGATTCTTCGAGCTTAAGTCGAGACATTGCCACAAGCTATGTTGACCATAAATATATAGTATACTTTAACTATATATTCATACCACATGTAATATCCAATTACAAAAGGGGACAAGATAGTTACCTCGATAAGCCCATAATTATCCAAGTATAAAGTCGATCTGGGCAATCGTTTAGCTCGACTCAGGCGCTCAACCCGCTCTAAACCACCATAGAAGTTCTAACCAACTTCTACACAATACTCCGTGACTATGGAGATTTTCCTAGGGTTACGGTTTTGTGACTGACGGGAAGTATAATAGTATTTTCTGGGCTTTCGTATAGGTATAACCTTAGAATACTACAAGGTATACGGCTAAGGTATATGGGCATTATAACAATACTTGGAGTATTTCTATACCACAAAGGGGGTATTATACGAAAGCAACTAGGCTGGGGTACCCAGGCTAGCACCTCAAAGGAGGGGGTGTCTGCCCTCGGCCTACCCCACTGGGAGACTCTCGGCGAGGAGAGAGGGGCTCTCGGCCAAGACACCACACTAAGGGAAGGAAGAAGCTTTCAAGACTTAGGCAATTTGTGAATGAATTAGTCTTCAAAGGGAGGTATTTATAGGTCAAGTGAAAGCCAACCAATGGCCAAGATTACACCAAGTGTTAGGCAAGTGTAGGGCCAAGATTCACCCGTGTGTACCTAGCCAACTTGCACACAAAATATCTACCAAAAATATCTCCCATGATGCCTTGATCGTCCGTATGCGCCCACTATGCCCACGATGAGAGGGTGCCAAGTGCCGCCTCTCGTTGGTCCAAAATGTTCCGTCTCTCGGAAAAATCCGCAAAAATACTAAATGACATAGCGGAAATTCCCTACGAAAGTCGTGAAAGCGTTTCGTCGAAAAACGACTCTAGCAAGTGTTGTGCACAAACATATTTTCGGCTGAAAGGTGCCACATGGGGTGACACGTGTCGCCCCGATTAAATCCAAAATATTTCGTCTTAGAAAATATCCAAGCGGCCAAAATCTCAAAATCAAGCGGGCCCCACAAAGCCGTAAATTTCTCCCGTGGGCCCCACGTGACCATTTTCGAAAATAAAATTCCATAATTCTCTAATATTCCAGGAAGTCCGAATACCAAATCTGGGAATCCAATTCCCATAAACGAACCTTTTTCCTTCACAAAAACCGGAAACTTTTCCGTGGAAAAATCGCCTCTTTCTTCCTTTCCAATCTTTCTGTCGTATTCTCGTACGTACGTCCTCGCATACATACCCTGGAACTACGGGGTATAACAGGGTATCTAACCCCAAAGTATTTCATACATTAACTCTTTAAAAGATACGTTACTTTCACAAAAGTCACACAATACCCGTAGTATATGAAAATAGAGTGATTATCTTTTGAAGTAAATCAAAACACTTACCTTTGTAAAATCAAGTAACAACATTATTTTCCAAACGTCCAAGTTTGCCTAATTTCAAATGTTCACGTTTCTTATTTTAGAAAGGTTTCGTAGTTCATCGTCTTATTCATTTAAGAATATAATTCTCTTTTAAACCATCTGAGAAACATAAGCCTTATATGTGAGTAGGATATTCTTGTTTATAACAATCTTATTACAGCAGCCATGATCTAGGAAATATCATTTTGTCTCATCTTAGCTTACATGCGGATGGAAGTTTCTCTTGGTTTAAATAATACTTAATCACAAAACATTTCCTTTTATTAGCATTTGCAGTGGTTTGTCGATACACATTCGATTTAGAAATCAAGAAACATTCTTAAGCCGTTATACCTAACTTCCCATAAAGCTAGTATAACTCTTAAGTTTTCAAAAACCAAGTATTTCTCTTCTTTCAGAATGATTCAAAAATCTTTTGAAATACTTCAAGTTCTTTATTATCACATAACCAGCCAATTATAGTTCAAATCAGTTACCTTTTAAAAGCCACAAGTATTTTCTTACCTACATAAAGTCATTATAACCAACTTCCCATAAAGCCGTTATAACACTTTATGTTTTAGACCAATCAAATACATTTAACACACGTATGCGTCTCTGGTACTACATAGTTACACACATATCATGCTAGGAGAGATAGGAAGAGGTTCACATACCTCGCGACGATTATCGACTAATAGCAAACGCTCAGTACCTCAAACCGGCTACTCCTTAAGCCAAGTAGATCGCGCCACGCATAGTACTTCCACCTATAAGGTCACAAGCGCTTATTAACATTTAGGTCTCTTCGTAGAACATTCTACGAAAATTGGCAACACCTCCCCACGCAAGCGTAAATCTCACTCTATTGTGGCGGCTACCAAGCCAACGGGGGTTGTATGCGTCTAATCCGGACGTGCACAATTCTACTTCACGAAAAGCTACACAAGTCTCATGTCTGATACCCTATGTAATTCTGATTCGGCCTCTTCTTTCGAAAAGGTTTCTTATTATTAGGGCTTAAGTCCAAAGACATTGCCGATAACAACGTTCGATTATATATAGTATACTTCAACTATATAGTCTAACAATCATGTAATTTCCAATTACAATAGAGGACAAGATATTTACCTCGATAAGCCCATAATTATCCAAGTATAAAGTCGATCTGGGCAACGTTTAGCTCGACTCCGTGCGCTCCAACGCTCTAAACCACCCTTAGAAGTTCTAACCAACCTACATACTACTCCAACTAACTATGGAGATTTTCCTTAGGGTTTCGTTTACGTGGTGACGGGAAGTATAATAGTATAAGCGGGCTTTTAGTATAGGTATAACCTTAGAATACTACAAGGTATACGGCTAAGGTAATTTGGGCATTATAACAATACTTTTGAGAGTATTTCTACCAAGAGGGGTATTTATACGAGACAACACCACAAGGGTGTATACCTCGGCCTACCCCACTAGGGGTACTCGGCCAAGGGGAGGACTCTCGGCCAAAGGGCCTTCTCAAAGGGGAGGGTGTTGGACTAAACACCACATGAGGAGGAGGATTTTAACACTTTAGGAAATTTAGGAATGGATGAAGAAGTCTTCCAAAGGGGGGTATTTATAGGACAAGCCAAGGCCAACCAATGGCCAAGATCTTGCCAAGTGCAAGGCAAGTGTAGGGCCAAGATCTTGCCAAGTGCACCTTATCCATCTACCACAAAAATATCCTACCAACCCCTTGACCTAACACGGACAATGCGTACCACTTGTACCGCACGGCGTGCTCCAATGAGAGGGTGACAAGTGTCGCCCTCTTGTTGGTCCAAAATGTTTCGTCTCTCGGAAAAATCCGCAAAAATTAAAAATGACATAGCCGGAATTTTCCCTACGAAAGCTGTGGAAACGTTTCGTCGAAAAACGACTCTAACCGGGTGTTGTTCACAAAATAATTCGGCCAAGCCACTTTAAAAGCCCAAAATTTTCTACGTCGCCCCACGCATATACTGCGGAAATACGGGTATAACGGTATCTTGCCCGGCCCATTACGGGGCGGTAAAGTCACGTATATGTCGCCCATAAGGTATCTTGCCCGACCCATTTTGGGACGCGGTAAAGTCATATAAGTCTGCCGATAAGGGTATACTGCCCGACCCATTCGGGGACGCGGTAATGTCACATTAGTGCGCCCGTAAGGTATCTTGCCGGCCCGTTCGGGGCCGGTAAAGTCACATAAGTCGCCCATAAAGGTATCGCCACGCCCGTTCTGGAACGCGGTAAAGTCACATAAGTCCGCCATAAAGGTATATTGTCCTTTATTTTGGGAAGCGGTAAAGTCACAAAGTCTGCGTAAAAGGTATCTTGCCCGACCCATTCGGGGACGGTAAAGTCACATAAGTATGCCCATAAAGGTATATTGCGGCCCATTACGGGGCCGGTAAAGTCACATAAGTCTGCCCATAAGGTATCTTGCCGGCCCATTCTGGGATGCGGTAAAGTCACATAAGTCCGCCCGTAAAGGTATCTTGCGGCCCGTTCGGGGCGGTAAAGTCACATAAGTCTGCCCGTAAAGGTATCTTGCCCGGCCCATTTTGGGGCGGTAAAGTCACATAAGTCTGCCCGTAAAGGTATACTTCGGCCCATTCTGGGGCCGGTAAAATCACATAAGTGCGCCCGTAAAGGTATATTGTCCGCTATGCGGGACGCGGTAAAGTCACATAAGTGCGCCCGTAAAGGTATCGCCGGCCCATTCGGGGCGGTAAAGTCATATAAGTCTGCCGATAAGGGTATACTGCCCGACCCATTCGGGGACGCGGTAATGTCACATTAGTCTGCCCGTAAGGTATCTTGCCGGCCCGTTACGGGGCGCGGTAAATCACATAAGTCTGCGCATAAGGTATCGCCCGACCCATTACGGGGCGGTAAAGTCACATAAGTATGCCCGTAAAGGTATATTGCGGCCCGTTACGGGGCCGGTAAAGTCACATAAGTCGCCCGTAAAGGTATCTTGCCCGGCCCATTATGGGGCGAGGTAAAGTCACATAAGTCCGCCCGTAAGGTATCGCCCGGCCCATTCTAGGACGCGGTAAAGTCACATAAGTCTGCCCATAAAGGTATACTGCCCGACCCATTTTGGGACACGATAAAGTCACATAAGTCTGCCAATAAAGGTATACTGCCCGACCCATTCTGGGACGCGGTAAAGTCACATAAGTCTGCCCATAAAGGTATACTGCCCGACCCATTCTGGGACGCGGTAAAGTCAAATTAGTCTGCCCATAAAGGTATACTGCCCGACCCATTCTGGAACGCGGTAAAGTCACATAAGTCTGCCGATAAGGGTATACTGCCCGACCCATTCGGGGACGCGGTAAAGTCACATTAGTCTGCCCATAAAGGTATACTGCCCGGCCCATTCTGGGACGCGGTAAAGTCACATAAGTCTGCCCATAAAGGTATACTGCCCTGCCCATTCTGGAACGCGGTAAAGTCACATAAGTCTACCCATAAAGGTATCTTGCGGCCCGTTCGGGGGCGGTAAAGTCACATAAGTCCGCACGTAAGGTATCTTTGCTCGGCCCATTACGGGGCGGTAAAGTCACATAAGTATGCCCATAAAGGTATATTTCCCGGCCCATTCTGGGACGCGGTAAAGTCACATAAGTCTGCCCATAAAGGTATACTGCCCGACCCATTCTGGGACGCGGTAAAGTCACATAAGTCTGCCCATAATGGTATACTGCCCGGCCCATTCTAGGACGCGGTAAAGTCACATAAGTCTTTCCATAAAGGTATACTGCCCGACCCATTTTGGGACGCGGTAAAGTCACATAAGTCTGCCTATAAAGGTATACTGGCCGGCCGATTTTGGGACGCTGTAAAGTCACATAAGTCTGCCCATAAAGATATACTTCCCGGCCCATTCTGAGACACGATAAAGTCACATAAGTCTGCCCATAAAGGTATACTGCCCGACCCATTCTGGGACGCGGTAAAGTCACATAAGTCTGCCCATAAAGGTATCTGTAGGCCCGTTACGGGGCGGTAAAGTCACATAAGTCTGCCCGCCAAAGGTATCTTGCCCGACCCATTTTGGGACGGTAAAGTCACATAAGTGCGCGATAAGGGTATCTTGCCCGACCCATTCGGGGGCGCGGTAAAGTCACATTAGTGCGCCCGTAAGGTATCTTGCCCGACCCGTTACGGGGCGGTAAAGTCACATAAGTCTGCCCATAAAGGTATACTGCCCGACCCATTCTGGAACGCGGTAAAGTCATATAAGCCTGCCCATAAAGGTAAACTGTCCGGCCCATTCCGGGACGCGGTAAAGTCACATAAGTTTGCCCATAAAGGTATACTGCCCGACCCATTCTGGGATGCGGTAAAGTCACATAAGTCTGCCCATAAAGGTATACTGTCCGGCCCATTCTGGGACGCGGTAAGTCACATAAGTCTTCCCATAAAGGTATACTGCCCGACCCATTTTGGGACGCGGTAAAGTCACATAAGTCTGCTCATAAAGGTATACTTCCCGGCCCATTTTGGGAAGCGGTAAAGTCACATAAGTCTGCCTATAAAGGTATACTGTGTTATACCCCGTATTTTTCCAGAGTATGTACGCAGGGGACGTACGTAGAGAAGTTTGTGCCTTAAAGTGCTTGGCCGAATTTTATTTGTGCACAACACCCGTTTAGAGTCGTTTTTAAAGCGTTTTCCAGCTTTCGTAGGGAATTTCCGGCTATGTCATTTTTAATTTTTGCGGATTTTTAGAGGCGAAGCGTGTTGGACCAGCGAGAGGCGCCACTTGGCACCTCCCCATTAGCGGACGTGAGGACTCGGCTTGGAGCGAATTGAAGAGGGGAGTTGGTAGGATATTTTGTGTGTTAGTTGGTTAAGAACACATGGGTGAATCTTGGCCTACACTTGCTAGGCACTTGGCTAGATCTTGGCCATTGGTTGGCCTTGGCTTGTGCTATAAATACCCTCTAAGGTTGAAGACTTCTTCATCAAAATGCCTAAGTCTTGAGAGCTTTCCCCCTCCTTCGTGAGGCCCCTTGGCGAGAGTTTCCCACAGTGGGGTAGGCGAGGGTAGCCACCCACTCCTTTGTGGTGTGGCGGTAGGGTACCCCAGCCTAGTTTGTTTTCATATAATACCCCTCCTCTTGGTAGAAATACTCTCAAAGTATTGTTATAATGCCCAAATTACCTTAGCCATATACCTTGTTGTATTCTAAGGTTATACCTATACGAAAAGCCCAGAAAATACTATTATACTTCCGTCAGTCACAAAACCGAAACCCTAGGAAAAATCTCCATAGTCCGTTGGAGTATTGTGTAGAAGTTGGTTAGAACTTCTAAGGGTGGTTTAGAGCGGGTTGGAGCGCTCGGGGTTGGAGCTAAACGATTGCCCAGGATCGACTTTAAGCTAGGATAATTATGGGCTTACCGAGGTAAATATCTTGTCCCTCTATTGTAATTGGAAATTACATATTGTTAGAATATATAGTTGAAGTATACTATATATAGAACTGAACGTAGTATCGGCAATGTCTTTTGACTTAAGCTGAATAATACTTACAGCAATGTCTTGCGACTTAAGCTGAATTGAAAGAAGAATCTTTGGCTGTAATTACATAGGGTTGTATTACGATAGACTTGTGTAGTAGTCCGTGAAGTAGAATTGTACCGTTAGGGTTAGATGTATAACCCCGGTTGGCTTGGTAGCGGCCTCGATAGAGGAGGAGATTTCTGTTTGTTGCGGGAGAGTCTTTGCGAATTTTGGTAGAATGTTCTACGATGAGATCTGAATGTTAATAAGCGCCTTGTGGCCTTATAGGTTGAAGTACTACGAGTGGCGCGATCTACTTGGCTTAGGAGTAGCCGGCGTTTGGAAGTACTTGGGCGTTTTGCTATTAGTCGATACTCGTCGCGAGGTATGTGAACCTCTTCCTATCTCTTCTAGCATGATATGTGTGAACTATGTAGTGCGGTGAAGCGTCATGTGCTAAGCGTATTTGGTTGATTTAGAACATAAAGTGTTATAACGGCTTTATGGGAAGTTGGTTATATGACTTTATGTTGGTAAGAAAATACTTGTGGTCTTTAAAAGGTAGCGATTTGAACTATAAGCGGCTTGTTATGTGTTAATAAAGAACTTGAAGTATTTCAAAGATTTTGAATCATTTTGAAAGAAGAAGTAATATACTTGGTTTTGAAAAACTTAAGAGTTATACTAGCTTTATGGGAAGTTAGGTATAACGGCTTAAGAATGTTTCTTGATTTGGAAATCGGAATGTGTATCGACAAACCAACTGCGGCGTTAATAAAGAAATGTTTTGACTAATTAAGTATTATTAAAACGATAGAAGCTTCCATCTGCATAGAAGCTAAGATGAGACAAAATGATATTTCCTAGATCATGCATTTCTTTGTAATAAGATTGTAATAAACAAGAATATCCTACTCACATATAAGGCTTAGGTTTCTCAGTTGTTTAAAGAAGAATTATATTCTTAAATGAATAAGACTATGAACTACTGAAACCTTTCAAAAAATGAGGAACATGAACATTGGAAATTAGGCAAACTTGAACATTGGAAAGAATGTTGCTACTTGATATTACAAAGAGAAGTAATTGATTTTCTTTAAAAAGATAATCACTCTATTTTCATATACTACGGGTATTGTGTGACTTTTGTGAAGGTAACGTATCTTTTAAAGAGTTAATGTATGAAGTACTTTGGGGATAAAAACCCGATCTTGTTGATCATATAGTAGGAAGTACCTTGTGTGAACAACTTGATTGTATTGGTTTGTGATAGCCTTGTAATACTTTCTTGTTGCTTTGATAAGTAATCGTGTTAGGATGCTACGTGTGTTAGTATCTTGTGATGTTTGTGTAAAGGGTTTCCGCTTGATTGTGCTTATTAACTATCGATCGTTATGATAGTATTGTGGCATTCATCTCTTGAGATGATTAGGGGTTAAGCGCCCTCCGTGCGGGGTAGACTCGGTGATGCAGGACCGTGATTCGAGAATACCTGCATGCGGGTCTGTGGGCCTATGCGGAGCTACGAGAGTTCCAGGTTAGCGTGCGTCCTTTATGGGCATGCGGTCCTTGTGGCCATGCGGACTCGGAAGTCCAGGACGATGCCGGGGAGTAGCTACCCTCGATGCGGGGAATACCTCATGCGGGCCGATGAGATTGGCCTATGCGGAGCTGCGGGAGTTCGAGGTTAGGCAGCGTACATTGATCTTTGCGGGCAAGTGGCGGCTTTGATCATGTGGCGGTCTAGCAGATCTTATAATCTGATTCATGACCTTGTTGATGCGTGGGTTTTTAGTAGTAGGCTATGCGTTCGTACTTACCGTCTGATTGTATTATGACACAGGTGGGACACGGTGTTCATGTGTGTTCCTTGGTGCTTTTATATCATAGGCTGGCGGTGAGGAAGGTATTCCACGGGCATGATTGATGTTGTGGGCACGAGACCCATTGTTATACTTGAGTGATGACTTGAGGCGTGAGTCCCTAACGACATGGCTTGCTTTGTAGTAAGCGTAGTTTGGTTATCATACATGTCTCTGCTTTATATGTTGCTATGATTTCATTTACGATATGTATTTTGAGTTTCACATACTAAATTTTTGTTATCGACCTCCTTGAAGTGCGTTCATGCCGCGAGTAAAGGTACACGATCGTTGATCCTCGCTCTTAGGGTCACGATTCGGCATTTGGGAAAGCTCCGTTTCTCGGAGGCTTATCTTAGTATAGTCCACTGTGGTTGTAGGTGCTTACATTCGAGTATGGCGAGGCCACTGTCCCGTCATTGTTGTCGTATCATTTCTTAGAGGTATGTAGTACTGTTGTGGGCAGGGTTTGTAAAAAGGATTAAACTGTTCATTTGTAAGAGTTGTTATTTATATATATGCCTCAGGCAAGTTTTCCTCAGATTACTGTTTTGTACTTCATTTGTTTCATGTATGTGTTTTATGTTCCGCTGATTACTCTGATGTTGTATCACTAGGGTGCCCGGGGTAAGGCACGATCCACGGGCGAGTTGGTCGTGACAAAAGTGGTATCGAGGCGATTAATCCTCGGAAAGTGTCTGAGACCGTATCGATGAAGTCTTGATTATCGGTGTGTTGTGCACCACGATGTCGAGGCTATAGGATATTTAGGATTGGTTTCTATTCTTCTCGCTCTGAGATCGTGCCTTAGAGCTGTTTTGTATGTTGGACCCTCTAACGTAAATTCTTTCCCTTATCGTTATGCCTCGCGTGGCGGCCCGGGGAGGGCAAAGCGGCGAGGAGGCTGCGAGTAAATCTGAGAGGGTTACGTGGGCACGAGCCCGATTATCACCTTAGGTGGTGCCGTTCGGGAGTTACTGCGGCGTCGCTAGCCCAGTGAGTTTAGCACGGCGGCGATTCTTCTGCGACCATGATATTTGAACCTTGATTCCACGGCCAGAGCAGAGAATTTAGATTGCAAAGCGACCTGTTACTAGCTATAGATTTGGCTACGGGGAGTATCTGGATGTCTGCGAGTCTTGAGGACTATCTAAAGAGGTTGTGCAAGAGTAATTCTTGATTAGGCTTGAGCATGGCACGTATGCGGAGCTTATGCGCGAGCGAGGCGATGTAGATCGGCGAGTTAACGAAGGACACGAGAAGAGGGCGAGCGGCAAGGTCGCTTTAGTAACTTTTAGGCGAGTCGCCTCGCTCGCGGTAGATTATGCACATCCGCGGTCTGCGAGGTCCTCCACGAATTTCGGGGCGTTCGGGGTATGCGGGAGTTAGTCGAGCTCGAGCTTAGGTTCCGGATCTGCGTAGGTTCGGCCATCCGGTTCGATTTTCTCGGTGTTCGCGATGTGCGGGCGTCGTCGAGGAATGTCGTCTTTTAGTTGTGCGTGTTGTACCTATGACCGTCGAGTGCATTGTCGAAAGAATGTCCTTGCGGGAGGACTTAGCGCCGAGGATCGGTGGGTAGTTCGTCATCTCCCAGCTATCGCCTGCAGGCGAGTTTGATTAGAGCGACTAAGGAGTGGCGATGAACATAGATCTATCCTTAACCCTCTAGAGTTTTGTATAGGTGATAAGGTGAGTATACCTTAGGTGCTATGTTACGATAGCGATGGGTTAGTTGTGATTTGAAATCATGGTTGTTTAGCAGAGTAAGATTTTGGGGATAGAGGAAGTGTGAGCCTTAGAGCTTTATACGTAGAGACCTTAGAGGTGAGGCCGTCTCGAGAAAAGGTGTAGTGTTATGTTTGACCCTTATCGGAGTGCATAGTGCCGCGTGAGCTATGTTGGGATAGGTCCTAGTAGTGTGGAATGAAAGAGGGTAGTTGAGCTAAGAAGACCGCTAGGTTTTCGTAGCGTGATTAGTGAGATTGTTAGGTTCGGGAGCTAGTATGATGCGGCGTTGCGGGTCGGGTTGAGGCCACGTTGCGGGTCAACCCGCGGCGAGTTTGGTGGTGGGTCGGTTTGTGGTGGTCGCCTCGTGTTAGGGTTGTGAGGGTGTTAGGCCCAAGTTTAGTTAACGTGCGAGTTCGTGGATCGTTCGACCGATGGTCGGGCGATGGGGCAGCCATCATGTTCTTGATCGGGGCCGTTTACTGTTGTGTTGAGTTATCAGAAAGGTTGTAAGGCTGCACGGGGTGCCTACCTTCACCTTAAGACAGACAGTGAAGCCCAGGTTGTGGCTATTTTTCGTCTTCTAAAAGTTTACCAGGCAGGGTTAAGAACTCAGGTGAGTCTCAGAATCGCATTCGCCCTCGGGCCAGTGCGTGGATTTCAGAGGTAGTCGTGGGGGGATTGTTGTCTCCTGTGGAGGAAGCGTTTAAGCTACCATTTTAGTGTTCGGATATCGCTTTGTGAAGCCTTGTAGGGGCGGAAGTGTAAATTGTCGGTCGATTGGTTCGATGATGGCAAGGTTCAGTTAGTTGGTTCAGTCTTGTTCCGGTATTGTGGATAGTCGCAGCTTGTCTAGAAGAAGTTACGGCGGCTCGGAGGAATTGTGCGGATAATCGGCGGCGGCGCAGAGTTGAGTTGGTCGGTCTTCTTGAAGGTACCACCGGGTTGGGTGTGAGTGCGGAATCTGAGAGGAACTTAGCGAGTTCTTTGGGCCGCACGAGTTCATGTGAAGAATAGGCCCGGTGCCTATATGTTAGCTTTGCCGTCCGGCTTAGGAGGTATGCGTCCGGTCTTCGTATTGTTATGATCGGGAAAAGTATCGGAGATCCATCAGTGTTCCCTTAATGATGACCACGTTAGAGATAGTAGCCGAGTTTTGGGAGGCTGGCGATGTCGAAAATGTGGAAAGAGTTCGGTATCGACATCCTCGAGGATCGCAAGCGGCCGGTACCATTTGTTGGGTCGTCGGAGCAAGGCTCGCGACAAAGGGACAAATTGGTGCCATTTGTTGGGTCGCTTTGAGAAGGTTAATGCCTCGAGCAAAGTGACAAAGTGGTATCTACGGCGAGTGAAGAGAGAAGTGAGCATGTATGGCGGCGTAGGTGTGATCATTTCTTTTGTAGAGAGAAGGTGCGAAGGAAGTATATTTTAGACCACGGAGAGAGGTGGTTGTGGTGATGTTAGAGGTGTTTCCTCGTGAACTTGGATATAAGTATTTTCTTGTGATTGTTTACGTGGCCATGTATGGCGAGTTTGTTCTCGTAAGTATAGTAGTGAAGACTATCTTGGCGCGTTTGTTTGAGACTTAGAAGGAACATTCGGGACGAATGTTTCTAAGGAAGGAGAATGTTATACCGTATTTTCAGTATGTATGCGAGGGCGTCGTAGAAGTTTGTGCCTTAAAGTGCTTGGCGAATTTTATTTGTACCTGACACGTTTAGAGTCGTTTTTCGAAAGCGTTTTCCATGACTTTCGTAGGGAATTTCGGCTATGTCATTTTTAATTTTTGCGGATTTTTAGAGGCGAAGCGTGTTGGACCAGCGAGCGCCACTTGGCACCTCCCATTGCGGGCGTGAGGACTCGGCTTGGGCGAATTGAAGAGGGGAGTTGGTAGGATATTTTGTGTGTTAGTTGGTTAAGGACACGTGGGTGAATCTTGGCCTACACTTGCTAGGCACTTGGCTAGATCTTGGCCATTGGTTGGCCTTGGCTTGTGCTATAAATACCCCTAAGGTTGAAGACTTCTTCATCAAAATGCCTAAGTCTTGAGAGCTTTCCCACTCCCTTTGTGAGGCCCCCTTGGCGAGAGTTTCCCCACAGTGGGTAGTAGAGGGTAGCCACCCACTCGCTGTGGTGTGGCGTGGGGTACCCCACTAGCCTAGTTTGTTTTCATATAATACCCCTCTTGGTAGAAATACTCTCAAAAGTATTGTTATAATGCCCAATTACCTTAGCCATATACCTTGTTGTATTCTAAGGTTATACTATCTGAAAAGCCAGAAAATACTATTATACTTAGTCGGTCCACAAAACCGAAACCCTAGGAAAAATCTCCATAGTCAGTTGGAGTATTGTGTAGAAGTTGGTTAGAACTTCTAAGGGTGGTTTAGAGCGGGTTGGGCGCTCGGGGTTGGAGCTAAGCGATTGCCGGGATCGACTTTAAGCTAGGATAATTATGGGCTTACAGAGGTAAATATCTTGTCCTCTATTGTAATTGGAAATTACATATTGTTAGAATATATAGTTGAAGTATACTATATATAGAACTGAGCGTAGTATCGGCAATGTCTTTTGACTTAAGCTGAATAATACTTACAGCAATGTCTTGCGACTTAAGCTGAATTGAAAGAAGAATCTTGAGCTGTAATTACATAGGGTTGTATTACAGTAGACTTGTGTAGTAGTGCAGTGAAGTAGAATTGTACCGTTAGGGTTAGATGTATAACCCCACTGGTTGGCTTGGTAGCGGCCTCGATAGAGGAGGAGATTTCTGGCGGTTTGCGGGGAGAATCTTGCGAATTTTCGGTAGAATGTTCTCTGATGAGATCTGAATGTTAATAAGCGCCTTGTGGCCTTATAGGTTGAAGTACTACGAGTGGCGCGATCTACTTGGCTTAGGAGTAGCGGCGTTTGGAAGTACTTGGGCGTTTTGCTATTAGTCGATACTCGTCGCGAGGTATGTGAACCTCTTCCTATCTCTTCTAGCATGATATGTGTGAACTATGTAGTGCGGTGAGCGTACGTGTGCTAAGCGTATTTGGTTGATTTAGAACATAAAGTGTTATAACGGCTTTATGGGAAGTTGGTTATAACGACTTTATGTTGGTAAGAAAATACTTGTGGTCTTTAAAAGGTGGCGATTTGAACTATAAGCGGCTTGTTATGTGTTAATAAAGAACTTGAAGTATTTCAAAGATTTTGAATCATTTTGAAAGAAGAAGTAATATACTTGGTTTTGAAAAAACTTAAGAGTTATACTAGCTTTATGGGAAGTTAGGTATAACGGCTTAAGAATGTTTCTTGATTTGAATCGAGAATGTGTATCGACAAACCAACTGCGGCGTTAATAAAAGGAAATGTTTTGACTAATTAAGTATTATTAAAACCAGTAGAAGCTTCCATCTGCATAGAAGCTAAGATGAGACAAAATGATATTTCTAGATCATGATCTTTGTAATAAGATTGTAATAAACAAGAATATCCTACTTTCATATAAGGCTTAGGTTTCTCAGTTGTTTAAAGAAGAATTATATTCTTAAATGAATAAGACTATGAACTCTGAAACCTTTCAAAAAATGAGAACATGAACATTGGAAATTAGGCAAACTTGAACATTGGAAAAGAATGTTGCTACTTGATTTTACAAAGAGAAGTAATTGATTTTCTTTAAAAAGATAATCACTCTATTTTCATATACTACGGGTATTGTGTGACTTTTGTGAAGGTAACGTATCTTTTAAAGAGTTAATGTATGAAGTACTTTGGGGATAAAAAACCCGATCTTGTTGATCGTATAGTAGGAAGTACCTTGTGTGAACAACTTGATTGTATTGGTTTGTGATAGCCTTGTAATACTTTCTTGTTGCTTTGATAAGTAAGCGTGTTAGGATGCTACGTGTGTTAGTATCTTGTGATGTTTGTGTAAAGGGTTTCCTTGATTGTGCTTATTAACTATCGATCGTTATGATAGTATTGTGGCATTAAATCTCTTGAGATGATTAGGGGTTAAGCGCCCTCCGATGCGGGGTAGACTCGGTGATGCAGGACCATGATTCGAGAATACCTCATGCGGGTCTGAGGGCCTATGCGGGCTACGAGAGTTCGAGTTAGCGTCGTCCTTTATGGGCATGCGGTCGCGTGGCGTCGCGGACTCGGAAGTCGGGGCGATGCGGGAGTAGCTACCCTCGATGCGGGAATACCTCATGCGGGCGATGAGATTGGCCTATGCGGGCTGCGGGAGTTCGAGGGTTAAACGCGTACATTGATCTGCGGGCAAGTGGCGGCTTTGATCATGTGGCGGTCTAAACAGATCTTATAATCTGATTCATGACCTTGTTAGTGCTGTGGGTTTTTAGTAGTCGGCTATGCCTTCGTACTTACCGTCTGATTGTATTATGACACGGTGGGACACGGTGTTCATGTGTGTTCCTTGGTGCTTTTATATCATAGGCTGGCGGTGAGGAAGGTATTCCACGGGCATGATTGATGTTGTGGGCACGAGACCCGTTGTTATACTTGAGTGATGACTTGAGGCGTGAGTCCTAACAACATATTTGCTTTGTAGTAAGCGTAGTTTGGTTATCATACATGTCTCTGCTTTATATTGCTATGATTTCATTTCTGATATGTATTTTGATTTCACATACTCGAATTTTTGTTATCTGACCTCCGGGCTGCGTTCATGCAGCGAGTAAAGGTACGCGATCGTTGATCCTCGCTCTTAGGGTCACGATTCGGATTTGGGAAAGCTCCGTTTCTCGGAGGCTTATCTTAGTATAGTCCCCGTGGTTGTAGGTGCTTACATTCGGGGTATGGCGGACCTGTCCGTCATTGTTGTCGTATCATTTCTTAGAGTGCATGATCTGTTGTGGCGGGGTTTGTAAAAGGATTAAAGCATTCATTTGTAAGAGTTGTTATTTATATATATGCCTCGACAATTTTTCCTCATTCTTGTTTTGTACTTCATTTGTTTCATGTATGTGTTTTATGTTCAGTGATTACTCGATGTTGTATCACTAGGTGCGGGTAAGGCACGATCCACGGGCGAGTTCGGTCGTGACATCTTGCCGACCCATTTGAGGCGATAAAGTCACATAAATGCGCCCGTAAGGTATCTTGCGGACCATTCTGGCAGCGGTAAAGTCACATAAGTCGCCCGTAAGGTATCTTGCGGCCCGTTACGGGGCGCGGTAAAGTCACGTAAGTCGCCCGTAAAGGTATACTACGACCCCGTTGTGGGATGCGGTAAAGTCACGTAAGTCGCCCGTAAAGGTATATTGCGCCTAATGCGGGGCGGTAAAGTCACATAAGTCCGCCCGTAAAGGTATCTTGCCCGGCCCGTTCGGGGGCGGTAAAGTCACGTAAGTCTTCCGTAAGGTATCTTGCCCGACCCGTTACGGGGCCGGTAAAGTCACGTTAGTGCGCCCGTAAAGGTATCTTGCCCGACCCGTTCTGGGGCAGCGGTAAAGTCACATAAGTTTGCCCGTAAGGTATCTTTGCCCGACCCATTCTGGGCAGCGGAAAAGTCACATAAGTGCGCCCGTAAGGTATCTTGCCCTACCCGTTACGGGGCGGTAAAGTCACGTAAGTGCGCCCGTAAGGTATCTTGCCCGACCCGTTACGGGATGCGGTAAAGTCACATAAGTCTGCCCGTAAAGGTATCTTGCCGGCCCGTTACGGGAATCGATAAAGTCACATAAATGCGCCCGTAAAGGTATCTTGCCGGCCCATTTGGGGGCGGTAAAGTCACGTAAGTCTGCCCGTAAGGTATCTTTGCCCGGCCATTACGGTAAAATCACGTAAATCTGCCCATAAGGTATACTTCGGCCCATTTGGGGCGGTAAATCACATAAGTCGCCCGTAAAGGTATACTTCGGCCCGTTCGGGACGGTAAAATCACGTAAGTCTGCCCGTAAAGGTATATTGTCCGGCCTATTGCGGGACGCGTAAAGTCACATAAGGTATCTTTGCCGGCCCGTTACGGGGACGGTAAAATCACATAAATGCGCCCGTAAGGTATCTTGCCCGACCCATTCTGGAACGCAGTAAAGTCACATAAGTCTGCCCATAATGGTATCTTGCCGGCCCGTTCTAGGGCGCGGTAAAGTCACGTAAGTCTTTCCATAAGGTATCTTGCCCGACCCATTTGGGGCGGTAAAATCACATAAATGCGCCTATAAAGGTATCTTGGCGGCCCGATTTTGGGTTGTAAAGTCACATAAGTGCGCCCATAAAGATATACTTCGGCCCGTTCACGAGACACGATAAAGTCACGTAAGTCGCCCGTAAGGTATCTTGCCCGACCCGTTCGGGGCGGGGCGGTAAAGTCACGTAAGTCGCCCGTAAAGGTATCTTTGCGGCCCGTTACGGGGCGGTAAAATCACATAAGTACGCCCATAAGGTATCTTGCCCGACCCATTTGGGGCCTTGGTAAAGTCACGTAAGTCGCCCGTAAGGTATCTTGCGGACCCGTTCGGGGGCGGTAAAGTCACGTTAGTGCGCCCGTAAGGTATCTTGCCCGACCCGTTACGGGGCGGTAAAGTCACATAAGTACGCCCATAAGGTATCTTTGCCCGACCCGTTCTGAGCAGCGGTAAAGTCATATAAGCTGCCCGTAAGGTATCTTGCCCGACCCGTTTTGGGGCGGTAAAGTCACGTAAGTGCGCTATAAAGGTATCTTTGGCCGATTTTGGGACGCTTTAAAGTCACATAAGTCTGCCCATAAAGATATACTTCCCGGCCCATTCTGAGACACGATAAAGTCACATAAGTCTGCCCATAAAGGTATACTGCCCGACCCATTCTGGGACGCGGTAAAGTCACATAAGTCGCCCGTAAAAGTATCTTGCCCGTTACGGGGCGCGGTAAAATCACGTAAGTCTGCCCGTAAGGTATCTTGCCCGACCCATTTTGGGGCGCGGTAAAGTCACATAAGTCGCCCGTAAGGGTATCTTGCCCGACCCGTTCGGGGGCGGTAAAATCACATTAGTCGCCCGTAAGGTATCTTGCTTCGACCCGTTACGGGGCCGCGGTAAAATCACGTAAGTCTGCCCGTAAAGGTATCTTGCCCGACCCGTTCTAGAGCGGTAAAGTCATATAAGCACGCCCGTAAAGGTAAACTGTCGGCCCATTCGGACGGTAAAGTCACATAAGTTTGCCCGTAAGGTATCTTGCCCGACCCGTTACGGGATGCGGTAAAGTCACGTAAGTCTGCCCGTAAAGGTATCTTTGTCAGGCCCGTTCGGGACGGCCGTAAATCACATAAGTCGTCCCATAAAGGTATACTGCCCGACCCATTCTGGGACGCGGTAAAGTCACATAAGTCTGCTCATAAAGGTATACTTCCCGGCCCATTTTGGGAAGCGGTAAAGTGACATAAGTCTGCCTATAAAGTTATCTTGCCGGCCCGTTTTGAGGCGATAAAGTCATAAGTCTCCCCGTAAAGGTATCTTGCCGGACCATTACGGGCGCGGTAAAGTCACGTAAGTGCGCCCGTAAAGGTATCTTGGCCCGTTCGGGCCGCGGTAAAATCACGTCTGCCCGTAAGGTATACTACGGCCCGTTGTGGGATGCGGTAAAGTCACATAAATGCGCCATAAGGTATATTGCGGCCTAATGCGGGGCGGTAAAGTCACATAAGTCTGCCCGTAAAGGTATCTTGCCGGCCCATTCGGGGCGGTAAAGTCACGTAAGTCACGCCCGTAGGGTATCTTGCCCGACCGTTACGGGGCGGTAAAGTCACGTTAGTCGCCCGTAAAGGTATCTTTGACCCATTCTAGGGGCGGTAAAGTCACGTAAGTTTGCCCATAAGGTATCTTGCCCGACCCGTTCTGGGCGGTAAAGTCACGTAAGTGCGCCCGTAAAGGTATCTTGCCCTACCCGTTACGGGGCGGTAAAGTCACGTAAGTCTGCCCGTAAAGGTATCTTGCCGGCCCGTTACGGGATGCGGTAAAGTCACATAAGTCGCCCGTAAGGTATCTTGCGGCCCGTTCGGGAAGCGGTAAAGTCACGTAAGTCTGCCCGTAAAGGTATCTTGCCGGCCCGTTTGGGGCCGGTAAAGTCACATAAGTCTGCCGTAAAGGTAAGGTATCTTGCCCGGCCCGTTACGGGGCGCGGTAAAGTCACGTAAGTGCCCATAAGGGTATCTTGCCCGACCCGTTCGGGGGCGCGGTAAAGTCACGTTAGTGCCCGTAAGGTATCTTGCCGGCCCGTTACGGGGCGGTAAAGTCACATAAGTCTTTCCATAAGGTATCTTGCCCGACCATTCGGGGCCGGTAAAGTCACATAAGTCGCCCGTAAAGGTATATTGTCAGGCCTATTAGGGCGGCGGTAAAGTCACATAAGTGCGCCCGTAAGTTATCTTGCCCGACCCATTTTGGGGCGGTAAAGTCACATAAGTCGCCCGTAAAGGTATCGCCTACCCGTTACGGGGCGGTAAAGTCACATAAGTGCGCCCGTAAAGGTATCTGCCCCCGTTACGGGATGCGGTAAAGTCACGTAAATGCGCCCGTAAAGGTATCTTGCCGGCCCGTTCGGGAATCGGTAAAGTCACATAAGTGCGCCCAAAGGTATCTTGCCGCCCGTTTGGGGCGGTAAAATCACGTAAATGCCCGTAAAGGTATCTTGCCCGGCCCGTTACGGGGCGGTAAAGTCACATAAGTGCGCCCGTAAGGTATCTTGCCGGCCCATTTTGGGGCGGTAAAATCACATAAGTCGCCCCATAAAGGTATACTTCGGCCCGTTACGGGGCGGTAAAATCACGTAAGTCTGCCCGTAAAGGTATATTGTCCTGTGGGGACGGTAAAGTCACGTAAGTACGCCCGTAAGGTATCTTGCGGCCCGTTACGGGGCGGTAAAGTCACGTAAATGCGCCCGTAAGGTATCTTGCCCGACCCGTTACGGGGCCGGTAAAGTCACATAAATGCGCCCATGGTATACTTCGGCCCGTTCTAGGGCGGTAAAGTCACGTAAGTCTTTCCGTAAGGTATCTTGCCGACCCATTTTGGGGCGGTAAAGTCACGTAAATGCGCCTATAAAGGTATCTTTGGCCGATTTTGGGGCTGTAAAGTCACGTAAGTCGCCCGTAAAGATATACTTCCGGCCCGTTACGAGACACGATAAAGTCACGTAAGTGCCCGTAAGGTATCTTGCCGACCCGTTACGGGGCGGTAAAGTCACATAAGTCTGCCCGTAAGGTATCTTGCCGGCCCGTGCAGGGCGCGGTAAAATCACATAAGTGCGCCCGTAAAGGTATCTTGCCCGACCCGTTTTGGGGCGCGGTAAAGTCACGTAAATGCCCGTAAGGGTATCTTGCCCGACCCGTTCGGGGGCGGTAAAGTCACGTTAGTGCGCCCGTAAGGTATCTTGCCCGACCCGTTACGGGGCGGTAAAGTCACATAAGTCGCCCGTAAAGGTATCGCCTACCCGTTCTGGGGCCGCGGTAAAGTCACATAAGTCGCCCGTAAAGGTATCTTGCCGGCCCGTTCGGGATGCGGTAAAGTCACGTAAGTGCCCGTAAAGGTATCTTTGCCCGGCCCGTTACGGAGCGGTAAAGTCACATAAGTCTGCCCGTAAGGTATCTTGCCCGGCCCGTTTTGGGGCGGTAAAGTCACGTAAGTGCGCCCGTAAGGTATCTTGCGGCCCGTTACGGGCGCGGTAAAGTCACGTAAGTCGCCCGTAGGGTATCTTGCCCGACCCACGTTCGGGGGCGCGGTAAAGTCACATTAGTCCGCCCGTAAGGTATCTTGCGCCCGTTACGGGGCGGTAAAATCACGTAAGTCTTTCCGTAAAGGTATCTTTGCCCGACCCGTTCGGGGCGCGGTAAAGTCGCGTAAGTGCGCCCGTAAAGGTATATTGTCCGCCTATGCGGGGCGCGGTAAAGTCACATAAATGCGCCCATAAGTTATCTTGCCCGACCCGTTTTGGGCGCGGTAAAGTCACGTAGTCTGCCCGTAAGGTATCGCCTACCCGTTCGGGGCGCGGTAAAGTCACGTAAGTGCCCGTAAAGGTATCTTGCGGCCCGTTCGGGATGCGGTAAAGTCACATAAGTGCGCCCGTAAAGGTATCTTGCGGCCCGTTCAGGGAATCGGTAAAGTCACGTAAGTCGCCCGTAAAGGTATCTTGCCCGGCCCGTTTGGGGCGGTAAAGTCACGTAAGTCTGCCGTAAGGTATCTTGCCGGCCCGTTACGGGGCGGTAAAGTCACATAAATCTGCCCGTAAGGTATCTTGCGGCCCATTTGGGGCGGTAAATCACGTAAGTCTGCCCGTAAAGGTATACTTCGGCCCGTTACGGGGCGGTAAATCACGTAAGTCTGCCCGTAAAGGTATATTGTCCGCCTGCGGGGCCTTGGTAAAATCACATAAATGCGCCCATAAGGTATCTTTGCCCCGTTACGGGGCGCGGTAAAGTCACATAAGTCTGCCCGTAAGGTATCTTGCCCGACCCGTTCGGGGCGGTAAAGTCACGTAAATGCGCCCGTAATGGTATACTTCGGCCCGTTCTAGGGCGCGGTAAAGTCACGTAAGTCTTTCCATAAGGTATCTTGCCCGACCCATTTGGGGCGGTAAAGTCACATAAATGCGCCTATAAAGGTATCTTGCGGCGATTTTGGGGCGTAAAGTCACATAAATCGCCCGTAAAGATATACTTCGGCCCGTTACGAGACACGATAAAGTCACGTAAATGCGCCCGTAAGGTATCTTGCCCGACCCGTTACGGGGCGGTAAAGTCACATAAGTGCGCCCGTAAGGTATCTTGCCGGCCCGTTACGGGGCGCGGTAAAGTCACGTAAGTCTGCCCGTAAAGGTATCTTTGCCGACCCGTTTGGGGGCGGTAAAGTCACGTAAGTCTGCCCGTAGGGTATCTTGCCCGACCCGTTCGGGGCGGTAAGTCACGTTAGTGCGCCCGTAAGGTATCTTGCCCGACCCGTTACGGGGCGGTAAAGTCACATAAGTCTGCCCGTAAAGGTATCTTGCCCGACCCGTTCGGAGCGGTAAAGTCATATAAGCACGCCCGTAAGGTATCTTGCCCGACCCGTTTTGGGGCCAGCGGTAAAGTCACGTAAATGCGCCTATAAAGGTATCTTGCCCGACCCGTTTGGGGCGCGATAAAGTCACATAAGTGCGCCCGTAAAGGTATCTTGCCCGAGCCGTTCTGGGCGTGGTAAAGTCGCGTCTGCCCGTAAGGTATCTTGCCCGACCCGTTCGGGGCGGTAAAGTCACGTAAGTGCGCCCGTAAAAGTATCTTGCCGGCCCGTTCGGGGCGGTAAAGTCACATAAGTCTGCCCGTAAGGTATCTTGCCCGACCCGTTTTGGGGCGGTAAAGTCACATAAGTCTGCCCGTAAGGTATCTTGCCCGACCCGTTCGGGGGCGCGGTAAAGTCACGTTAGTCTGCGTAAAGGTATCTTTGCTCGACCCGTTACGGGGCGCGGTAAAGTCCGTAAGTCGCCCGTAAGGTATCTTGCCCGACCCGTTCAGGCAGCGGTAAAGTCATATAAGCCGCCCGTAAGGTAAAGCTGTCCGGCCCGTTCGGGGCGGTAAAATCACGTTTGCCCGTAAGGTATCTTGCCCGACCCGTTCGGGATGCGGTAAAGTCACGTAAATCTGCCCGTAAGGTATCTTGTCAGGCCCGTTACGGGGCGGTAAATCACATAAGTCTTCCCGTAAAGGTATCTTGCGACCCATTTTGGGGCCGGTAAAGTCACGTAAGTCTGCTCGTAAAGGTATACTTCGGCCCGTTTGGGAAGCGGTAAAGTGACATAAGTCTGCCTATAAAGTTATACTGCCCGGCCCATTTTGAGACGCGATAAAGTCACATAAGTCTCCCGTAAAGGTATCTTGCCGGACCGTTGGAGCGCGGTAAAGTCACATAAGTCGCCCGTAAAGGTATCTTTGCCCGGCCCGTTCACGGGGCGGTAAAATCACATAAATGCGCCCGTAAAGGTATACTACGGCCCGTTGTGGGATGCGGTAAAGTCACATAAGTCGCCCGTAAAGGTATATTGCGGCCTGTATTAGGGGCGGTAAAGTCACATAAGTCTGCCCGTAAAGGTATCTTGCCCGGCCCGTTCGGGGCGGTAAATCACGTAAATCGCCCGTAAGGGTATCTTGCCGACCCGTTACGGGGCGGTAAAGTCACGTTAGTCTGCCCGTAAAGGTATCTTGCCAGGCCCGTTCTAGGGCGGTAAAGTCACGTAAGTTTGCCCGTAAGGTATCTTTGCCCGACCCGTTAGGAGCGGTAAAGTCACGTAAATCGCCCGTAAGGTATCTTTGCCTACCCGTTACGGGGCGGTAAAGTCACGTAAGTCTGCCCGTAAGGTATCTTGCCGCCCGTTACGGGATGCGGTAAAGTCACATAAGTCTGCCCATAAAGGTATCTTGCCCGGCCCGTTACGGGAAGCGGTAAAGTCACGTAAATCGCCCGTAAGGTATCTTGCCCGGCCCATTTTGGGGCCTTGATAAATCGTAAGTCTGCCCGTAAAGGTATCTTTGCCGGCCCGTTAGGCGCGGTAAAGTCACGTAAGTCGCCCGTAAGGGTATCTTGCCCGACCCGTTCGGGGGCGGTAAAGTCACGTTAGTGCGCCCATAAAGGTATCTTGCCCGGCCGTTACGGGGCGCGGTAAAATCACGTAAGTCTTTCCATAAAGGTATCTTTGCCCGACCCATTACGGGGCGGTAAAGTCACGTAAATGCGCCGTAAAGGTATATTGTCAGGCCTATTCTGGGCGGTAAATCACGTAAATGCGCCCGTAAAGGTATCTTGCCCGACCCGTTTTGGGGCGGTAAAATCACATAAGTGCCCGTAAGGGTATCTTGCCCGACCCGTTCGGGGGCGGTAAAGTCACGTTAATACGCCCGTAAGGTATCTTTGCCCGACCCGTTACGGGGCGGTAAAGTCACGTAAGTGCGCCCGTAAAGGTATCTTGCCCGACCCGTTCGGGCGGTAAAGTCATATAAGCACGCCCGTAAAGGTATTGCGACCCATTTGGGGCCGGTAAAGTCACATAAGTCGCACTATAAAGGTATCTTGGCGGCCCGATTTTGGAAGCTGTTGTAAAGTCACATAAGTCGCCCGTAAAGATATACTTCGGGCCATTACGAACACGATAAAGTCACATAAGTCTGCCCGTAAGGTATCTTGCCGGCCCGTTTGGGGCGGTAAAGTCACATAAATGCGCCGTAAGGTATCTTGCCCGACCCGTTTTGGGGGCGGTAAAGTCACATAAGTCTGCCCGTAGGGTATCTTGCCCGACCCGTTCGGGGGCGGTAAAGTCACATTAGTCTGCCCGTAAAGGTATCTTTGCTCGACCCGTTACGGGGGCGGTAAAGTCACGTAAATGCCCGTAAGGTATCTTGCCCGACCGTTCAGGAGCGGTAAAGTCGTATAAGCACGCCCGTAAGGTAAACTGTCAAGCCCGTTCGGGCCAGCGGTAAAATCACATAAGTTTGCCCGTAAAGGTATCTTGCCCGACCCGTTACGGGATGCGGTAAAGTCACATAAGTGCGCCCGTAAGGTATCTTTGTCAGGCCCGTTACGGGACGCGGTAAGTCACATAAGTCTTCCTATAAGGTATCTTGCCGACCCGTTTGGGGCGGTAAAGTCACATAAGTCTGCTCGTAAAGGTATACTTCGGCCCGTTTTGGAAGCGGTAAAGTGACATAAGTGCGCCTATAAGGTATCTTTGCGACCCGTTTGAGAGCGATAATGTCACGTAAGTCGCCCGTAAGGTATCTTTGCCGGACCATTACGGGCAGCGGTAAAGTCACATAAGTACGCCCGTAAAGGTATCTTGCCCGGCCCGTTCGGGGCGGTAAAATCACGTAAGTCGCCCGTAAAGGTATACTACGGCCCGTTGTGGGATGCGGTAAAGTCACATAAGTGCCCGTAAGGTATATTTCCGGCTGATGCGGGGCGGTAAAGTCACGTAAATCGCCCGTAAGGTATCTTGCGGCCCGTTCGGGGCGCGGTAAATCACATAAGTACGCCCGCGGGTATCTTGCCCGACCCGTTACGGGGCGGTAAAGTCACGTTAGTCGCCCGTAAGGTATCTTTGCCGACCCGTTCTGGGCGCGGTAAAGTCGCGTAAGTTTGCCCGTAAGGTATCTTGCCCGACCCGTTCTGGGCAGCGGTAAAGTCACGTAAATCGCCCGTAAGGTATCTTGCCTACCCGTTACGGGACGGTAAAGTCACGTAAATGCGCCCGTAAAGGTATCTTGCCGGCCCGTTACGGGATGCGGTAAGTCACGTAAATGCGCCCGTAAGGTATCTTTGCCGGCCCGTTCGAGGAAGCGGTAAAGTCACGTAAATGCCGTAAGGTATCTTGCCCATGCGTTTGGGGCGCGGTAAAAATCACATAAGTGCCCGTAAGGTATCTTGCCGGCCCGTTACGGGGCGGTAAAATCACGTAAGTCTGCCCGTAAGGTATCTTTGCGGCCCGTTTGGGGCGGTAAAATCACGTAAATGCGCCCGTAAAGGTATACTTCGGCCCGTTACGGGGCGGTAAATCACGTAAGTCTGCCCGTAAAGGTATATTATCCGCTATTGCGGGGCGCGGTAAAATCACGTAAGTCTGCCCGTAAGGTATCTTGCCGGCCCGTTACGGGGCGCGGTAAAATCGCGTAAGTGCGCCCGTAAAGGTATCTTGCCCGACCCGTTACGGGGCGGTAAAGTCACATAAGTGCGCCCATAATGGTATCTTGCCCGGCCCGTTCTGGGCGCGGTAAAGTCACGTAAGTCTTTCCGTAAGGTATCTTGCCCGACCCGTTTGGGGGCGGTAAAGTCCATAAGTTTGCCCGTAAAGGTATCTTGCCCGACCCGTTACGGGATGCGGTAAGTCACGTAAATGCGCCCGTAAAGGTATCTTGTCGGCCCGTTACGGGGCGGTAAATCACGTAAGTCTTCCATAAAGGTATCTTGCCCGACCCGTTTTGGGGGCGGTAAAGTCACGTAAATCTGCACTATAAAGGTATCTTGCGGCCCGTTTGAGGCGATAAAGTCACGTAAGTCGCCCGTAAGGTATCTTGCCGGACCATTCGAGACACGATAAAGTCGCGTAAGTGCGCCCGTAAAGGTATCTTGCCCGACCCGTTACGGGGCGCGGTAAAGTCACGTAAGTGCACCGTAAAGGTATACTACCGGCCCGTTGTGGGATGCGGTAAAGTCACATAAGTCGCCCATAAAGGTATATTGCGGCCTATTCGGGGCCGGTAAAGTCACATAAGTCGCCCGTAAAGGTATCTTTGCCGGCCCGTTCGGGGGCGGTAAAATCACGTAAGTGCGCCCGTAGGGTATCTTGCCCGACCGTTACGGGGCGCGGTAAAGTCACGTTAGTACGCCCGTAAAGGTATCTTGCCCGACCCGTTCTGGGGCGGTAAAGTCACGTAAGTTTGCCCGTAAGGTATCTTGCCCGACCCGTTACGGAGCAGCGGTAAAGTCACGTAAGTGCGCCCGTAAAGGTATCTTTGCCTACCCGTTACGGGGCGGTAAAGTCACCGTAAATACGCCCGTAAGGTATCTTTGCGCGGCCCGTTACGGGATGCGGTAAAGTCACGTAAGTCGCCCGTAAAGGTATCTTTGCGGCCCGTTACAGGAAGCGGTAAAGTCACGTAAGTGCGCCCGTAAAGGATCTTGCCGACCCGTTTGGGGCAGCGGTAAAAGTCACGTAAGTGCGCCCGTAAGGTATCTTTGCCGGCCCGTTACGGGGCGCGGTAAAATCACGTAAGTACGCCCGTAAAGGTATCTTTGCCCGTCCCGTTTTGGGGCGGTAAATCACGTAAATACGCCCGTAAGGTATCTTCTCGGCCCGTTACGGGGCGGTAAAGTCACGTAAGTGCGCCCGTAAAGGTATATTGTCGGCATTACGGGACGCGGTAAAGTCACATAAATCTGCCCATAAGGTATCTTTGCGACCCGTCGGGGCGGTAAAGTCACGTAATCGCCCGTAAAGGTATCTTGCCCGACCCGTTACGGGGCGGTAAAGTCACATGTCTGCCCATAATGGTATCTTTGCCGGCCCATTCTAGGGCGGTAAAGTCACGTAAGTCTTTCCATAAAGGTATCTTGCCCGACCCATTACGGGGCGCGGTAAAATCACGTAAGTCGCCCCGTAAGGTATATTGTCAGACTGTGCGGGGCGCGGTAAAATCCATAAGTCTGCCCGTAAGGTATCTTGCCGGCCCGTTACGGGGCGCGGTAAAATCACATAAGTCTGCCCATAAGGTATCTTGCCCGACCCGTTTGGGGCGCGGTAAAGTCACGTAAGTCGCCCATAAGGTATCTTGCCCGACCGTTCGGGGGCGGTAAAGTCACGTTAGTGCGCCCGTAAAGGTATCTGCCCGACCCGTTCACGGGGCGATAAAGTCACGTAAGTCTGCCGTAAGGTATCTTGCCCGACCCGTTCACGGAGCAGCGGTAAAGTCATATAAGCACGCCCGTAAAGGTAAAGCGTCAGCCCGTTCGGGGCGGTAAAATCACGTAAGTTTGCCCGTAAAGGTATCTTGGTATCTTGTCGGCCCGATACGGGGCGCGGTAAGTCACATAAGTCTTCCGTAAAGGTATCTTGCCGACCCATTTTGGGGCCTTGGTAAAGTCACGTAAATGCGCTTTCGTAAGGTATACTTCGCCCGTTTTGGGAAGCGGTAAAGTCACGTAAGTGCACTATAAAGGTATCTTGCCGACCCGTTTGAGGCGATAAAGTCACATAAATGCCCGTAAGGTATCTTTGCCGGACCGTTCTGGAGCGGTAAAGTCACATAAGTACGCCCGTAAGGTATACTTCCGGCCCGTTACGGGGCGGTAAATCACGTAAATACGCCCGTAAGGTATACTACGGCCCGTTGTGGGATGCGGTAAAGTCACGTAAGTCTGCCGGCAAAGGTATATTTCGGCTGTGCGGGATGCGGTAAAGTCACGTAAGTGCGCCCGTAAGGTATCTTGCCGGCCCGTTCGGAAGCGGTAAAGTCACGTACGCCCGTAAAGGTATCTTGCCCGACCCGTTCTGGGGCGGTAAAGTCCATAAGTCGCCCATAATGGTATCTTGCCCGGCCCGTTCTAGGGCCGGTAAAGTCACATAAGTCTTTCCATAAAGGTATCTTGCCCGACCACGTTACGGGGCCGGTAAAATCACATAAGTCTGCCCGTAAAGGTATATTGTCAAGCCTATTGGGGCGGTAAAGTCACGTAAATGCCGTAAAGGTATCTTGCCCGGCCCGTTACGGGATGCGGTAAAGTCACGTAAGTCTGCCCATAAGGTATCTTTGCCGGCCCGTTACGGGAGCGGTAAAGTCACATAAGTCTGCGCCGTAAGGGATCTTGCCGGCCCGTTTGGGGGCGGTAAAATCACGTAAGTGCGCCCGTAAAGGTATCTTTGCCGCCCGTTCGGGGCGCGGTAAAATCACAAGTCTGCCCGTAAAGGTATCTTTTGCCGGCCATTTGGGGCCTTGGTAAAATCACATAAGTGCCCGTAAGGTATACTTCGGCCCGTTACGGGACGGTAAAAATCACGTAAGTGCCCATAAAGGTATATTGTCAGGCCTATTGCGGGCGGTAAAATCACATAAGTCTGCCCGTAAGGTATCTTGCCGGCCCGTTACGGGGCGCGGTAAAATCACGTAAGTCTGCCCGTAAGGTATCTTGCGGCCCATTCGGGGGCGGTAAATCCGCGTAAATGCGCCCGTAAGGGTATCTTTGCCCGACCCGTTACGGGGCGCGGTAAAATCACGTTAGTACGCCCGTAAGGTATCTTGCCCGACCCGTTCTAGGGCCGGTAAAGTCACGTAAGTTTGCCCATAAGGTATCTTGCCCGACCCGTTCGGAGCGGTAAAGTCACGTAAGTGCGCCCGTAAGGTATCTTTGCCTACCCGTTCGGGGCGGTAAAGTCACGTAAGTGCGCCCGTAAAGGTATCTTGCCCGGCCCGTTACGGGATGCGGTAAAGTCGCATAAATCTGCCCGTAAGGTATCTTGCCGGCCCGTTACGGGAGCGGTAAAGTCACGTAAATGCGCCCGTAAAGGATCTTGCGCCCATTTTGGGGCGGTAAAGTCACATAAGTGCCCGTAAGGTATCTTGCGGCCCGTTACGGGGCGGTAAAATCACATAAGTGCGCCGTAAGGTATCTTGCCGTCCCGTTTTGGGGCGGTAAATCACGTAAATCGCCCGTAAAGGTATACTTCGGCCCGTTACGGGGCGGTAAAAATCACGTAAATGCGCCCGTAAAGGTATATTGTCAGGCCTATTGGGGGCGGTAAAGTCACATAAATCTCGCCCGTAAGGTATCTTGCCCGTTACGGGGCCTTGGTAAATCACGTAAATGCCCGTAAAGGTATCTTGCCCGACCCGTTACGGGGCGGTAAAGTCGCGTAAATGCGCCCGTAATGGTATCTTTGCCGGCCCGTTCTAGGGGCGTAAAGTCACATAAGTCTTTCCGTAAGGTATCTTGCCCGACCACGTTACGGGGCGCGGTAAAGTCACATAAGTCTGCCCGTAAAGGTATATTGTAGGCTTTGCGGGGCGCGGTAAAATCACGTAAGTGCGCCCGTAAGGTATCTTGCCGGCCCGTTACGGGGCGGTAAAGTCACGTAAGTCTGCCCGTAAGGTATCTTGCCCGACCCGTTTTGGGGCGCGGTAAAATCACGTAAGTCGCCCGTAAGGGTATCTTGCCCGACCCGTTCGGGGGCGGTAAAGTCACGTTAGTGCGCCCGTAAGGTATCTTGCCCACCCGTTACGGGACGCGATAAAGTCACGTAAATCTGCCCGTAAGGTATCTTTGCCCGACCCGTTACGGAGCGGTAAAGTCATATAGCACGCCCGTAAAGGTAAAGTCCGGCCCATTCGGAATGGTAAAGTCGCGTAAGTTTGCCCGTAAAGGTATCTTGGTATCTTTGTCAGGCCCGTTCGGGGCGGTAAATCACATAAGTCTTCCGTAAGGTATCTTTGCCCGACCCATTTTGGGGCCAGTAAAGTCACATAAGTGCTCATAAAGGTATACTTGGCCCGTTTTGGGAAGCGGTAAAGTCACGTAAATGCACTATAAAGGTATCTTGCCGGCCCGTTTGAGGCGCGATAAAGTCACGTAAGTGCGCCCGTAAAGGTATCTTGCCGGACCGTTACAGGCGGTAAAGTCACATAAATACGCCCGTAAGGTATACTTCGGCCCGTTACGGGGCCGGTAAAATCACGTAAATGCGCCCGTAAAGGTATACTACGGCCCGTTGTGGGATGCGGTAAAGTCATAAGTCTGCCCGTAAAGGTATATTTCCGGCCTAATGCGGGATGCGGTAAAGTCACATAAATACGCCCGTAAAGGTATCTTGCCGCCCGTTACGGGGAAGCGGTAAAGTCACGTAAGTGCGCCCGTAAGGTATCTTGCCCGAGCCCGTTCACGGGGCGGTAAAGTCACGTAAATCTGCCCGTAATGGTATCTTTGCCGGCCCGTTCTAGGGCGGTAAAGTCACGTAAGTCTTTCCATAAGGTATCTTTGCCCGACCCGTTACGGGGGCGGTAAAGTCACATAAATACGCCCGTAAGGTATATTGTCAGGCCTATGCGGGGCCGCGGTAAAGTCACGTAAGTCTGCCCGTAAGGTATCTTGCCGGCCCGTTACGGGATGCGGTAAAGTCACATAAGTCTGCCCGTAAGGTATCTTTGCCGGCCCATTACGGGAAGCGGTAAAGTCACATAAATGCGCCCGTAAGGGATCTGCCGACCCATTTGGGGCGCGGTAAAGTCACGTAAGTCGCCCGTAAAGGTATCTTGCGGCCCGTTACGGGCGCGGTAAAGTCACATAAATACGCCCGTAAGGTATCTTGCCCGGCCCATTTGGGGCGGTAAAATCACGTAAATGCCCGTAAAGGTATACTTCGGCCCGTTACGGGGCCGGTAAATCACGTAAGTACGCCCGTAAAGGTATATTGTCAGGCCTATGCGGGGCGGTAAAGTCACGTAAATGCGCCCATAAGGTATCTTGCCGGCCCGTTACGGGGCGCGGTAAAGTCACATAAGTACGCCCGTAAGGTATCTTGCCCGACCCGTTACGGGGCGCGGTAAAGTCACGTAAATGCGCCCATAATGGTATCTTGCCGGCCCATTCTAGGGCGGTAAAGTCACGTAAGTCTTTCCATAAGGTATCTTGCCCGACCCGTTCACGGGGCGGTAAATTCACATAAGTCTGCCCATAAAGGTATATTGTCCGGCCTAATGCAGGGCGGTAAAGTCACGTAAATACGCCCGTAAAGGTATCTGCCGGCCCGTTACGGGGCGGTAAAGTCGCGTAATTACGCCCGTAAAGGTATCTTGCCCGACCCGTTTGGGGCCAGCGGTAAAGTCACGTAAATGCGCCCGTAAGGGTATCTTGCCCGACCCGTTCGGGGGCGGTAAAGTCACATTAGTGCGCCCGTAAAGGTATCTTGCCCGACCCGTTCGGGGCGATAAAGTCACGTAAGTGCGCCCGTAAAGGTATCTTGCCCGACCCGTGCAGGCAGCGGTAAAGTCATATAAGCACCCGTAAAGGTAAGCCTCAGGCCCGTTCGGGGCGGTAAAGTCACATAAGTTTGCCCATAAAGGTATACTGGTATACTGTCCGGCCCATTCTGGGACGCGGTAAGTCACATAAGTCTTCCCATAAAGGTATACTGCCCGACCCATTTTGGGACGCGGTAAAGTCACATAAGTCTGCTCATAAAGGTATACTTCCCGGCCCATTTTGGGAAGCGGTAAAGTCACATAAGTCTGCCTATAAAGGTATACTGCCCGGCCCATTTTGAGACGCGATAAAGTCACATAAGTCTGCCCATAAAGGTATACTGCCCGGACCATTCTGGAACGCGGTAAAGTCACATAAGTCTGCCCATAAAGGTATACTGACCGTGGGGCGCGGTAAAATCACGTAAGTGCGCCCGTAAGGTATACTACGGCCCGTTGTGGGATGCGGTAAAGTCGCGTAAATGCGCCCGTAAAGGTATATTTCGGCCTTACGGGACGCGGTAAAGTCACGTAAGTCGCCCGTAAAGGTATACTGCCCGGCCCATTCGGGGATGCGGTAAAGTCACGTAAGTCGCCCGTAGGGTATCTTGCCCGACCCTACGGGGCGGTAAAGTCACGTTAGTACGCCCATAAGGTATCTTGCCCGACCGTTTCTAGGGCGGTAAAGTCACGTAAGTTTGCCCAAAGGTATCTTGCCCGACCCGTTACGGAGCGGTAAAGTCACGTAAATGCTGCCCGTAAGGTATCTTGCCCTACCCGTTCGGGCGCGGTAAAGTCACGTAAGTACGCCCGTAAAGGTATCTTTGCCGGCCCGTTACGGGATGCGGTAAAGTCACGTAAATCTGCCCGTAAGGTATCTTGCCGACCCGTTACGGGGCGGTAAAGTCACGTAAATGCGCCCGTAAGGTATCTTGCCCTACCCGTTACGGGGCGGTAAAGTCACGTAAGTGCGCCCGTAAGGTATCTTGCCGGCCCGTTACGGGATGCGGTAAAAGTCACGTAAGTCACGCCCGTAAGGTATCTTGCCCGACCCGTTCACGGGAAGCGGTAAAGTCACGTAAATGCGCCCGTAAAGGGATCTTGCCCGGCCCGTTTGGGGCGCGGTAAATCACGTAAGTCTGCGCCCATAAAGGTATCTTTGCCGGCCCATTACGGGGCGCGGTAAAAATCACGTAAATACGCCCGTAAAGGTATCTTGCCGTCCCGTTTTGGGGCCAGCGGTAAATCACGTAAATGCCCGTAAGGTATACTTCTCGGCCCGTTACGGGGCGGTAAATCCACGTAAATCTGCCCGTAAAGGTATATTATCGCACCTAATGCGGGGCGCGGTAAAGTCACGTAAGTCTGCCCGTAAGGTATCTTGCCGGCCCGTTACGGGGCGGTAAGTCACGTAAGTCGCCCGTAAAGGTATCTTGCCCGGCCATTCTGGGGCAGCGGTAAAATCACATAAATCTGCCCGTAATGGTATCTTGCCCGGCCCGTTCTAGGGGCGGTAAAGTCACGTAAGTCTTTCCGTAAGGTATCTTGCCCGACCCGTTACGGGGCGCGGTAAAATCACGTAAATGCGCCCGTAAGGTATATTGTCCGGCTGATGCGGGGGCGGTAAAGTCACGTAAGTACGCCCGTAAAGGTATCTTTGCGGCCCGTTACGGGGCGGTAAAAATCACATAAGTCTGCCCGTAAGGTATCTTGCGACCCGTTTGGGCAGCGGTAAAGTCACGTAAATACGCCCGTAAGGTATCTTGCCCGACCCGTTCGGGGGCGGTAAAATCACGTTAGTACGCCCGTAAGGTATCTTGCCGACCCGTTACGGGGCGCGATAAAATCCACGTAAGTCTGCCCGTAAGGTATCTTGCCCGACCCGTTCTGGAGCAGCGGTAAAGTCATATAAGCACGCCCGTAAAGGTAAAGCGTCGGCCCGTTCAGGGCCGGTAAAATCCACGTAAGTTTGCCCGTAAGGTATCTTGGTATCTTGTCGGCCCGATACGGGACGCGGTAAATCACGTAAGTCTTCCCATAAAGGTATCTTTGCCGACCCATTTTGGGGCGGTAAAGTCCGTAAGTGCGCTCGTAAGGTATACTTCGGCCCGTTTTGGGAAGCGGTAAAGTCACGTAAGTGCGCTATAAAGGTATCTTTGCCGGCCCGTTTTGAGGCGATAAAGTCACGTAAATGCGCCCGTAAAGGTATCTTTGCCGGACCGTTCGGAGCAGCGGTAAAGTCACGTAAGTGCGCCCGTAAGGTATACTTCCCGGCCCGTTACGGGGCGCGGTAAAAATCACGTAAATCTGCCCGTAAGGTATACTACGGCCCGTTGTGGGATGCGGTAAAGTCACGTAAGTGCGCCCGTAAGGTATATTTCCGGCTTTACGGGATGCGGTAAAGTCACGTAAGTACGCCCGTAAGGTATCTTGCCCGGCCCGTTACGGGGCGGTAAAGTCACATAAGTACGCCCCATAAGGTATCTTGCCGGACCCGTTCACGGGGCCAGCGGTAAAATCACGTAAATACGCCCGTAATGGTATCTTTGCGGCCCGTTTCTGGGGCGGTAAAGTCCATAAGTCTTTCCATAAGGTATCTTGCCCGACCCGTTACGGGGCGGTAAAGTCCACGTAAATCTGCCCATAAAGGTATATTGCGGCCTGCGGGGCGGTAAAGTCACGTAAGTGCGCCCGTAAAGGTATCTTGCCGGCCCGTTACGGGATGCGGTAAAGTCACGTAAGTACGCCCGTAAAGGTATCTTGCCGACCCGTTACGGGAAGCGGTAAAGTCACATAAGTCTGCCCGTAAAGGGATCTTGCGGCCCGTTTTGGGGGCGGTAAAATCACGTAAATCTGCCCGTAAAGGTATCTTGCCCGGCCCGTTACGGGGCGGTAAAATCACATAAGTCTGCCCATAAGGTATCTTTGCCGGCCCGTTTGGGGCGCGGTAAAATCACGTAAGTACGCCCGTAAAGGTATACTTCGGCCCGTTCGGGCCGGTAAAATCACGTAAGAATGCCCGTAAGGTATATTGTCAGGCCTAATGCGGGGGCGGTAAAGTCACATAAGTCTGCCCATAAAGGTATCTTTGCCGGCCCGTTACGGGGCGGTAAAGTCACATAAGTCTGCCCGTAAAGGTATCTTGCCCGACCCGTTACGGGGCGGTAAAGTCACGTAAATACGCCCGTAATGGTATCTTGCCCGGCCCGTTCTAGGGCCGGTAAAGTCACGTAAGTCTTTCCATAAGGTATCTTTGCCCGACCCGTTACGGGGCGGTAAAGTCACGTAAATGCGCCCGTAAGGTATATTGTCAGGCCAATGCGGGGCAGCGGTAAAGTCACGTAAATCTGCCCGTAAGGTATCTTGCGGCCCATTCACGGGGCGCGGTAAAATCACATAATTACGCCCGTAAGGTATCTTGCCCGACCCGTTTTGGGGCGGTAAAGTCGCGTAAATGCGCCCGTAAGGTATCTTGCCCGACCACGTTCGGGGGCGGTAAAGTCACGTTAGTACGCCCGTAAGGTATCTTGCCCGACCCGTTACGGGGGCGATAAAGTCACGTAAGTCTGCCCGTAAAGGTATCTTTGCCCGACCCGTTCTGGCAGCGGTAAAGTCATATAAGCGCCCGTAAAGGTAAACTGTCAGGCCCGTTCGGGGCGCGGTAAAATCGCGTAAGTTTGCCCGTAAGGTATCTTTGGTATCTTGTCAGGCCCGTTACGGGCGCGGTGAATCCGTAAGTCTTCCGTAAAGGTATCTTGCCCGACCCATTTGGGGCGCGGTAAAGTCCGTAAATGCGCTCGTAAAGGTATACTTCGGCCCGTTTTGGGAAGCGGTAAAGTCCACGTAAATCGCTTATAAAGGTATCTTGCCGGCCCGTTTGAGGCGATAAAGTCGCGTAAATGCGCCCGTAAGGTATCTTGCCGGACCGTTCTGGGCAGCGGTAAAGTCACGTAAATCTGCCCGTAAAGGTATACTTCGGCCCGTTACGGGGCGGTAAAATCACGTAAGTGCGCCCGTAAGGTATACTACGACCCGTTGTGGGATGCGGTAAAATCACATAAATCGCCCGTAAAGGTATATTTCGGCCTAATGCGGGGCGGTAAAATCACGTAAATGCGCCCGTAAAGGTATCTTGCCCGACCCGTTCGGGGATGCGGTAAAGTCACGTAAGTGCGCCCGTAAGGGTATCTTGCCCGACCCGCTACGGGGCCAGCGGTAAAGTCACGTTAGTACGCCCGTAAAGGTATCTTGCCCGACCCGTTCTGGGGCGGTAAAGTCACGTAAGTTTGCCCGTAAAGGTATCTTGCCAGACCCGTTCACGGAGCGGTAAAGTCACGTAATGCGCCCGTAAGGTATCTTGCGGCCCGTTACGGGATGCGGTAAATCACAAAATGCGCCCGTAAAGGTATCTTGCGGCCCGTTACGGGATGCGGTAAAATCACGTAAGTGCGCCCGTAAGGTATCTTTGCCGGCCCGTTTGGGCGGCGGTAAAATCACGTAAGTCGGCCGTAAAGGTATATTCCCGATTGTCGACTGTGGGAGGCCTTGGTAAATCCGCGTAAAGTCGTAATACGCCCGTACGTAAAGGTATCTTGCCGGCCCGTTACGGGGCGCGATAAAGTCACGTAAGTATGCCCGTAAGGTATATTGCGGCCCATTGGGGGCGGTAAAATCACGTAAATGCGCCCGTAAGGTATCTTGCGCGGCCCGTTACGGGGCGAGGTAAATCACGTAAGTCTGCCCGTAAGGTATCTTTGCGACCCGTTCTAGGGCCAGCGGTAAGTCACGTAAGTCTGCCCGTAAAGGTATCTTGCCCGACCCGTTTGGGACACGATAAAGTCACATAAATGCGCCCGTAAGGTATCTTGTCAGGCCCGTTACGGGGGGCGGTAAAGTCACGTAAGTACGCCCGTAAAGGTATCTTGCTGACCCGTTACGGGGCGGTAAAATCACGTATATGCGCCCGTAAGGTATCTTTGCCCGACCCGTTTTGGGGCGCGGTAAAGTCATATAAGTCTGCGATAATGGTATCTTGCCCGACCCGTTCGGGGCGCGGTAAAATCACGTTAGTACGCCCGTAAAGGTATCTTGCGACCCGTTGGGGGCGGTAAAGTCAAATTAGTGCGCCCGTAAGGTATCTTGCCCGACCCGTTACGGAGCAGCGGTAAAGTCACGTAAGTCTGCCCGTAAGGTATCTTGCCCGACCCGTTCGGGGCAGCGGTAAAGTCACGTTAGTACGCCCGTAAGGTATCTTGCGGCCCGTTACGGGGCGGTAAAATCACGTAAATGCGCCCGTAAATGTATCTTGCCTGCCCGTTACGGAGCGGTAAAGTCACGTAAGTCTACCCGTAAAGGTATCTTTGCCGGCCCGTTCGGGGCGCGGTAAAATCACGTAAGTGCGCGCGTAAAGGTATCTTTGCGGCCCGTTCGGGGCGCGGTAAAATCACGTAAGTATGCCCGTAAAGGTATATTTCGGCCCGTTACGGGGCGCGATAAATCACGTAAGTACGCCCGTAAAGGTATCTTGCCCGACCCGTTCTGGGGCGGTAAAATCGCGTAAATGCGCCCGTAATGGTATCTTTGCCGGCCCGTTCTAGGGCGGTAAAGTCACGTAAGTCTTTCCGTAAGGTATCTTTGCCCGACCCGTTTTGGGGCCGGTAAAATCACGTAAATGCTATAAAGGTATCTTGGCGGCCCGTTACGGGCCAGCGGTAAATCACGTAAATGCGCCCGTAAGGTATCTTGCCGGCCCGTTTGGGGCGGTAAAATCACGTAAGTACGCCCGTAAGGTATACTTCGGCCCGTTACGGGGCGGTAAATCACGTAAATCTGCCCATAAAGGTATATTGTCAGGCTGTGCGGGGCGGTAAAGTCACGTAAATGCGCCCGTAAAGGTATCTTTGCCGGCCCGTTACGGGGCCAGCGGTAAAATCACGTAAGTGCGCCCGTAAAGGTATCTTTGCCCGACCCGTTACGGGGCGGTAAAGTCACGTAAGTCTGCCCGTAATGGTATCTTTGCCGGCCCGTTCTAGGGCGGCGGTAAAGTCACGTAAGTCTGCCCGTAAGGTATCTTTGCCGGCCCGTTCGGGGCGCGGTAAAATCCGTATATACGCCCGTAAGGTATCTTGCCCGACCCGTTTTGGGGCGGTAAAGTCATATAAGTCTGCCGATAATGGTATCTTTGCCCGACCCGTTCGGGGGCGGTAAAGTCACGTTAGTGCGCCCGTAAGGTATCTTGCCCGACCCGTTACGGGGCGGTAAAATCAAATTAGTGCGCCCGTAAGGTATCTTTGCCGGCCCGTTCTGGAGCGGTAAAGTCGCGTAAGTCTGCGGATAAGGGTATCTTTGCCCGACCACGTTCGGGGCCAGCGGTAAAATCGCGTTAGTACGCCCGTAAAGGTATCTTTGCCGGCCCGTTACGGGGCGGTAAAGTCACGTAAGTGCGCCCGTAAATGTATCTTGCCACGCCCGTTCTGGAGCGGTAAAGTCACGTAAGTCTACCCGTAAGGTATCTTGCCCGGCCCGTTACGGGGCGGTAAAATCACGTAAATGCGCCCGTAAAGGTATCTTTGCGGCCCGTTCTGGGGCGGTAAAGTCACGTAAATATGCCCGTAAAGGTATATTTCGGCCCGTTACGGGGCGCGATAAATCACGTAAATACGCCCGTAAAGGTATCTTGCCCGACCCGTTCGGGGCGGTAAAATCACGTAAGTACGCCCGTAATGGTATCTTGCGGCCCGTTCTGGGGGCGGTAAAGTCACGTAAGTCTTTCCGTAAGGTATCTTTGCCCGGCCCGTTTTGGGGCGGTAAAGTCACGTAAATGCGCCTATAAAGGTATCTTGGCCCGTTACGGGGCGGTAAATCACGTAAATGCGCCCGTAAGGTATCTTGCCGGCCCGTTTGGGGCGCGGTAAAATCACGTAAATACGCCCGTAAAGGTATACTTCGGCCCGTTACGGGGCGGTAAATCACGTAAATGCTGCCCGTAAAGGTATATTGTCCGGCTGTGCGGGGCGCGGTAAAATCACGTAAGTGCCCGTAAAGGTATCTTGCCGGCCCGTTACGGGGCGCGGTAAAGTCACGTAAATCTGCCCGTAAGGTATCTTTGCGAGCCCGTTACGGGGGCGGTAAAGTCCATAAATCTGCCCGTAAGGTATCTTGCCCGGCCCGTTACGGGGCGAAGTAAATCACGTAAATGCCCGTAAGGTATCTTGCCGGCCCGTTCTAGGGCGGTAAAGTCCACGTAAGTCTGCCCGTAAAGGTATCTTGCCCGACCCGTTTGGGACCGCGATAAAGTCACGTAAGTGCGCCCGTAAAGGTATCTTGTCAGGCCCGTTCGGGGCGCGGTAAAGTCACATAAGTCTGCCCGTAAGGTATCTTGCCGGGCCCGTTAGGGGCGGTAAAGTCACGTATGCGCCCGTAAAGGTATCTTGCCGAGCCGTTTTGGGGTGCGATAAAGTCATATAAGTCTGCCCGTAATGGTATCTTGCCCGAGCCCGTTCGGGGGCGGTAAAGTCGCGTTAGTACGCCCGTAAAGGTATCTTGCCGACCCATTACGGGGCGGTAAAGTCAAATTAGTCTGCCCGTAAAGGTATCTTGCCCGACCCGTTACGGGAGCGGTAAAGTCACGTAAATGCGCCCGTAAGGTATCTTTGCCCGGCCCGTTCGGGGCAGCGGTAAAATCACGTTAGTCTGCCCGTAAAGGTATCTTTGCGGCCCGTTCTGGGGCGGTAAAATCACGTAAGTCTGCCCGTAAATGTATCTTTGCCACCCGTTAGGGAGCGGTAAAATCCGTAAGTCTACCCGTAAGGTATCTTTGCGGCCCGTTACGGGGGCGGTAAAGTCCGTAAATGCACGTAAAGGTATCTTTGCCCGGCCCGTTACGGGGCGCGGTAAAGTCACATAAGTATGCCCGTAAGGTATATTTCGACCCGTTACGGGGCGCGGTAAAATCACGTAAATGCGCCCGTAAAGGTATCTTGCCCGACCCGTTGCGGGGCGGTAAAGTCACGTATGCTGCCCGTAAGGTATCTTGCCGGCGCGGTAAATCACGTAAATCTGCCCGTAAAGGTATCTTGGCCCGTGGGGCGGTAAAATCACGTAAGTGCGTAAAGGTATCTTGCCCGACCCGTTACGGGGCGGTAAAATCACGTAAGTGCGCCATAAGGTATCTTGCCCGACCCATTTGGGGCGGTAAAATCCACGTAAAATCGCCCGTATAAAGGTATCTTGCCGGCCCGTTCTGGGGCGGTAAAATCACGTAAGTGCGCCCGTAAGGTATCTTTGCCGGCCCGTTTGGGGCGGTAAAATCACATAAGTCTGCCCGTAAAGGTATCTTCGGCCCGTTACGGGGCGCGGTAAAGTCACGTAAATGCGCCCGTAAGGTATCTTGCGGCCCGTTGCGGGGCGGTAAAGTCACATAAGTCTGCCCGTAAAGGTATCTTTGCCGACCCGTTCGGGCCAGCGGTAAAATCCGTAAGAATGCGCCCGTAAGGTATCTTGCCCGGCCGTTCGGGGGCGGTAAAGTCACGTAAATCTGCCCGTAAGGTATCTTGCCCGACCCGTTAGGGGCAGCGGTAAAGTCACATAAATCGCCCGTAAGGTATCTTTGCCCGGCCCGTTCGGGGGCGGTAAAATCCATAATGCGCCCGTAAAGGTATCTTGCCCGACCCGTTACGGGGCGGTAAAGTCACATAAGTCTGCCCGTAAGGTATCTGGGGCGGTAAATCACGTAAGTCTGCCCGTAAGGTATCTTGCCCGAGCCCGTTTGGGGCGCGGTAAAGTCACATAAATCTGCCCGTAAGGTATCTTGCGGCCCGTTCGGGGCGGTAAAGTCGCGTAAATGCGCCCATAAAGGTATCTTGCCGGCCCGTTTGGGGCAGCGGTAAAGTCACGTAAGTCTGCCCGTAAGGTATCTTTGCCCCGTTTTGGGCGGTAAAAATCACATAAGTCGCCCGTAAGGTATCTTGCCCGACCCGTTACGGGCGGTAAAGTCACATAAGTCTGCCCGTAAAGGTATCTTTGCCCGACCCGTTCGGGGCGGTAAAATCACGTAAGTCTGCCCGTAAAGGTATCTTGCGGCCCGTTACGGGGCGGTAAAATCACGTAAGTACGCCCGTAAAGGTATCTTTGCCGGCCCGTTCGGGATGCGGTAAAGTCCGCGTAAGTTTGCCCGTAAAGGTATCTTTGCCGGCCCGTTACGGGATGCGTAAAGTCACGTAAGTTTGCCCGTAAAGGTATCTTTGCCCGACCGTTACGGGGCGCGGTAAAGTCACGTAAGTCTGCCCGTAAAGGTATCTTGCCGACCCGTTCGGGGCAGCGGTAAAGTCACGTAAGTCTGCCCGTAAAGGTATCTTCGGCCCGTTTTGGGGCGGTAAAGTCACGTAAATGCGCCCATAAAGGTATCTTGCCCGGCCCGTTTGGGATGCGGTAAAGTCACATAAGTCTGCCCGTAAAGGTATCTTGCCGGCCCATTTGGGGCAGCGGTAAAGTCACATAAGTACGCCCGTAAGGTATCTTCGGCCCGTTACGGGGCCGGTAAAGTCACATAAGTCTGCCCGTAAGGGTATCTTGCGGCCCGTTGTGGAGCGGTAAAGTCACGTAAGTGCGCCCGTAAAGGTATCTTGCCCGACCCGTTTGGGGCGGTAAAGTCACATAAGTCGCCCGTAAAGGTATCTTGCCAGGCCCGTTCACGGGCGCGGTAAAATCACATAAATGCGCCCGTAAGGTATCTTGCCCGACCCGTTACGGGGCGGTAAAGTCACGTAAGTGCGCCCGTAAAGGTATCTTGCCCGGCCCGTTCTGGGGCGGTAAAGTCACGTAAGTCTGCCCATAAAGGTATCTTTGCGGACCCGTTACGGGGCGGTAAAGTCACGTAAATACGCCCGTAAGGTATCTTGCGACCATTCGGGCGGGGCGGTAAAGTCACGTAAGTCTGCCCGTAAAGGTATCTTGCGGCCCGTTCTGGGGCGGTAAAGTCACGTAAGTCTGCCCGTAAAGGTATCTTGCGACCCGTTTGGGGCGGTAAAGTCACGTAAATGCGCCCGTAAAGGTATCTTGCCAGGCCCGTTACGGGGCGGTAAAATCACATAAGTGCCCGTAAGGTATCTTGCCGGCCCGTTCGGGATGCGGTAAAGTCACGTAAGTCGCCCATAAGGGTATCTTGCGGCCGTTCGGGGCGGTAAAGTCCATAATCTGCCGTAAGGTATCTTGCCGACCCGTTTGGGGCGCGGTAAAAATCGTAAATGCCCGTAAAGGTATCTTGCCCGGCCCGTTACGGGGCGGTAAAATCACATAAATGCGCCCGTAAAGGTATCTTGCCGACCCGTTACGGGGCGGTAAAAGTCACGTAAATGCGCCCGTAAAAGGTATCTTGCCGGCCCGTTACGGGGCGGTAAAATCACATAAGTACGCCCGTAAGGTATCTTGCCCGGCCCGTTACGGGGCGGTAAAGTCACATAAATCGCCCGTAAGGTATCTTGCCCGGCCCGTTACGGGGCGGTAAAATCACGTAAATGCGCCCGTAAGGTATCTTTGCCCGACCCGTTCGGGGCGGTAAAGTCATAAATACGCCCGTAAAGGTATCTTTGCCCGACCCGTTCGGGGCGCGGTAAAGTCACGTAAATGCGCCGGTAAAGGTATCTTTGCAGGCCCGTTACGGGGCCAGCGGTAAAGTCGCGTAAGCCCGTAAAGGTATCTTGCCCGGCCCGTTGGGGGCGGTAAAGTCACATAAGTCGCCCGTAAGGTATCTTTGCCCGGCCCGTTTTGGGGCGGTAAAGTCATATAAGTCTGCCGATAAAGGTATCTTGCCCGGCCCGTTCGGGGGCGGTAAAGTCACGTAAGTCGCCCGTAAAGGTATCTTGCCGACCCGTTACGGGGGCGCGGTAAAGTCAAATTAGTCTGCCCGTAAAGGTATCTTGCCCGACCCGTTCGGGGCGGTAAAGTCATAAGTGCCCGTAAGGTATCTTTGCCCGACCACGTTCGGGGACGGTAAAATCACATTAGTGCGCCCGTAAAGGTATCTTGCCGACCCGTTACGGGAGACGCGGTAAATCCGTAAATGCGCCCGTAAAGGTATCTGCCACGCCCGTTCACGGGCAGCGGTAAAGTCACATAAGTCTACCAGTAAGGTATCTTGCCGACCCGTTCGGGGCGCGGTAAAATCACGTAAATGCGCCCGTAAAGGTATCTTGCGACCCGTTAGGGGCGGTAAAATCACGTCTGCCGTAAGGTATCTTTCCGGCCCGTTCGGGGCCAGCGGTAAAGTCACATAAGTCTGCCCGTAAAGGTATCTTGCCCGACCCGTTGGGGAGCGGTAAAGTCACATAAGTGCGCCCGTAAGGTATCTTGCCGGCCCGTTGGGCGGTAAAGTCCATAAGTCTGCCCGTAAGGTATCTTTGCCCGACACGTTCGGGGCGGTAAAGTCACGTAAGTGCCCGTAAGGTATCTTGCGGCCCGTTCGGGGCGGTAAAGTCCATAAGTCTGCCCGTAAAGGTATACTTCGGCCCGTTACGGGGCGGTAAAGTCACGTAAGTCGCCCGTAAAGGTATCTTCCCGGCCCGTTGCGGGGCGGTAAGTCACGTAAGTCTGCGTAAAGGTATCTTTGCCCGACCCGTTACGGGGCGGTAAAGTCACATAAGTACGCCCGTAAGGTATCTTTGCCACGTTCGGGATAGCGGTAAAGTCACATAAGTCTGCCCGTAAGGTATCTTGCCGGCCCGTTCTGGGGCGGTAAAGTCACGTAAATGCGCCCGTAAGGTATCTTGCGGCCCGTTACGGGGCCGCGGTAAAGTCACGTATATGCGCCCGTAAAGGTATCTTGCGACCCGTTCTGGGGCGGTAAAGTCACATAAGTCTGCCCGTAAAGGTATCTTGCGCGGCCCGTTTGGGGCGGTAAAGTCACGTAAATGCGCCCGTAAAGGTATCTTGCGACCCGTTCTGGGATGCGGTAAAGTCATAAATCTGCCCGTAAAGGTATCTTGCCCGACCCGTTCGGGGCGGTAAAGTCCGCCCGTAAAGGTATCTTGCCGGCCCGTTACGGGGCGGTAAAGTCACGTAAGTGCGCCCGTAAAGGTATCTTGCCCACCGTTCACGGGGGCGGTAAATCACGTAAATGCGCCCGTAAAGGTATCTTGCGGCCCGTTACGGGGCGGTAAAGTCACGTAAATGCCCGTAAGGTATCTTGCGGCCCGTTACGGGGCGGTAAAATCACGTAAATGCCCGTAAGGTATCTTGCCCCGTTACGGGGCGGTAAAGTCCGCGTAAGTCTGCCCGTAAGGTATCTTGCGACCCCGTTCGGGGGCGGTAAAGTCACGTAAGTCGCCCGTAAGGTATCTTGCCCGGCCCGTTCTGGGGCGGTAAAATCACATAAATGCGCCCGTAAGGTATCTTTGCCGGCCCGTTTGGGGCGGTAAAGTCCACGTAAGTACGCCGTAAAGGTATCTTGCCGACCCGTTACGGGGCCAGCGGTAAAATCCGCATAAGTGCGCCCGTAAAGGTATCTTGCCGGCCCGTTTGGGGCAGCGGTAAAGTCATAAGTCTGCCCGTAAGGTATCTTTGCGAGCCCGTTCGGGGCGGTAAAATCACATAAGTCTGCCCGTAAAGGTATCTTGCGCCCGTTACGGGGCGGTAAAATCACGTAAGTCTGCCCATAAAGGTATATTGCCGGCCCGTTACGGACGCGGTAAAGTCACATAAGTGCGCCCGTAAGGTATCTTGCCGACCCGTTCGGGGCCAGCGGTAAAATCCATAAGTCTGCCCGTAAGGTATCTTGCCCGGCCCGTTCGGGGCGCGGTAAAATCGCGTAAGTCTGCCCGTAAGGTATCTTGCCCGACCCGTTCTGGGGCGGTAAAGTCACATAAGTCTGCCCGTAAGGTATCTTGCCCGACCCGTTTGGGGCGCGGTAAAGTCACGTAAATGCGCCCGTAAAGGTATCTTTGCAGGCCCGTTACGGGGCGGTAAAGTCACATAAGTGCGCCGTAAAGGTATCTTGCCGGCCCGTTCTGGGGCGGTAAAGTCACATATGTGCGCCCGTAAAGGTATCTTGCCCGACCCATTTGGTTTTGGGCGGCGGTAAAGTCGTATATGTCTGCCCGTAATGGTATCTTGCGGCCCGTTCGGGGGCGGTAAAGTCACGTTAGTGCGCCCGTAAGGTATCTTGCCCGACCCGTTCGGGGCGGTAAAGTCAAATTAGTGCGCCCGTAAGGTATCTTGCCGACCCGTTGGGGCGGTAAAGTCACGTAAGTCTGCCCGATAAGGTATCTTGCCCGACCCGTTCGGGGGCGGTAAAGTCACGTTAGTGCGCCCGTAAAGGTATCTTTGCCGGCCCGTTACGGGGCGCGGTAAAGTCCATAAATGCGCCCGTAAATGTATCTTGCCCGCCCGTTCGGGCAGCGGTAAAGTCACGTAAGTCTGCCCGTAAAGGTATCTTGCGCCCGTTTGGGGCGGTAAAATCCGTAAGTCGCACGTAAAGGTATCTTGCCGCCCGTTGCGGGGCGGTAAAGTCACATAAGTATGCCCGTAAAGGTATATTTCGGCCCGTTACGGGGCCAGCGATAAAGTCACGTAAGTGCGCCCGTAAGGTATCTTGCCGACCCGTTACGGGGCGCGGTAAAGTCACGTAGAATGCGCCCGTAATGGTATCTTTGCCGACCCGTTCTAGGGCGGTAAAGTCACGTAAGTCTTTCCGTAAGGTATCTTTGCGACCCATTTTGGGGCGGTAAAGTCACATAAGTCTGCTATAAGGTATCTTTGCGGCCCGTTCGGGGCGGTAAAATCACGTAAATGCGCCCGTAAAGGTATCTTTGCCGACCCGTTTGGGGCGGTAAAAATCACATCGTCTGCCCGTAAAGGTATACTTCGGCCCATTACGGGGGGCGGTAAAGTCACATAAGTCTGCCCGTAAAGGTATATTTCGGCCTATGCGGGGCGGTAAAGTCACGTAAATGCGCCCGTAAGGTATCTTTGCGGCCCGTTACGGGGCCAGCGGTAAAGTCACGTAAATGCGCCCGTAAGGTATCTTTGCCCGCCGTTACGGGACGCGGTAAAGTCACGTAAGTCTGCCCGTGGTATCTTTGCGGCCCGTTCTGGGGCGGTAAAGTCACGTAAGTCTTTCCATAAAGGTATCTTTGCCCGACCCGTTCGGGGGCGGTAAAATCACGTCGTCTGCCCGTAAAGGTATATTATCGGCCTGTGGGGCGCTTGGTAAAGTCACATAAGTCTGCCCATAAAGGTATCTTGCCCGGCCCGTTCACGGGGCGGTAAAGTCACGTAAATACGCCCGTAAGGTATCTTTGCCCGACCCGTTTGGGATGCGGTAAAGTCACGTAAGTGCGCCCGTAGGGTATCTTGCCCGACCACGTTCGGGGCGGTAAAATCACGTTAGTGCGCCCGTAAGGTATCTTTGCCCGGCCCGTTACGGGGCGCGGTAAGTCACGTAAGTGCGCCCGTAAAGGTATCTTGCCCGACCCGTTCTGGGCGGTAAAGTCATAAGCACGCCCGTAAAGGTATTTGTCCGGCCCGTTCGGGCCGGTAAAGTCACATAAGTTTGCCCGTAAGGTATCTTTGCCCGACCACGTTACGGGATGCGGTAAAGTCACATAAATGCGCCCGTAAGGTATCTTGTCGGCCCGTTACGGGGCGGTAAGTCACGTAAGTCTTCCGTAAGGTATACTTCCGGCCCGTTTTGGGGCGGTAAAGTCACGTAAGTCTGCTTTCGTAAAGGTATACTTCCCGGCCCGTTTGGGAAGCGGTAAAGTCACATAAATGCGCCTATAAGGTATCTTGCCCGACCCATTTGAGCGCGATAAAGTCACATAAGTCGCCCGTAAGGTATCTTGCCGGACCGTACGGGCAGCGGTAAAGTCACGTAAGTGCGCCCGTAAGGTATCTTCCCGGCCCGTTACGGGGCCAGCGGTAAAGTCACATAAGTCTGCCGTAAAGGTATACTACGGCCCGTTGTGGGATGCGGTAAAAGTCACATAAATCTGCCCGTAAAGGTATATTTCGACTGATACGGGGCGGTAAGTCACGTACGCCCGTAAGGTATCTTTGCGGACCCGTTCGGGGATGCGGTAAAGTCACGTAAGTCTGCCCGTGAGGTATCTTGCCCGACCGTTACGGGGCGGTAAAGTCACATTAGTCGCCCGTAAGGTATCTTGCCCGACCCGTTCTGGGGCGGTAAAGTCACGTAAGTTTGCCCGTAAGGTATCTTGCCCGGCCCGTTCGGGCAGCGGTAAAGTCCACGTAAATGCGCCCGTAAAGGTATCTTGCCCACCCGTTACGGGGCGGTAAAATCCGTAAATCTGCCCATAAAGGTATCTTGCCGGCCCGTTACGGGATGCGGTAAAGTCACGTAAGTGCGCCCGTAAAGGTATCTTGCCCGTTACGGAGCGGTAAAGTCACATAAGTCTGCCCGTAAGGTATCTTTTGCCCGGCCCGTTTGGGGCAGCGGTAAAATCACATAAGTCGCCCGTAAAGGTATCTTCCGGCCCGTGCAGGGGGCGGTAAAGTACATAAGTCTGGCCATAAAGGTATATTCGGCCCATTCGGGAAGCGGTAAAGTCACGTAAGTCGCACGTAAGGTATCTTGCCCGGCCCGTTACGGGGCAGCGGTAAATCACGTAAGTATGCCCGTAAAGGTATATTGCGACCCGTTACGGGGGCGGTAAAGTCACATAAGTCTGCCAGTAAAGGTATCTTGCCGGCCCGTTACGGGGCGGCGGTAAAATCACATAAGTTTGCCCATAAGGTATCTGCGGACCGTTCTGGGGCGGTAAAGTCACGTAAGTGCGCCCATAAAGGTATCTTGCCAGACCCGTTTTGGGACACGATAAAGTCACGTAAGTCGCCCGTAAAGGTATCTTTGTCAGACCCGTTCGGGGCGCGGTAAAGTCACGTAAGTGCGCCCGTAAAGGTATCTTGCCATTACGTTACGGGGCCAGCGGTAAAATCACGTATGCGCCCGTAAGGTATCTTGCCGACCCGTTTTGGGGCGGTAAAGTCATATAAGTCTGCGATAATGGTATCTTGCCCGACCCGTTCGGGGCGCGGTAAATCACGTTAGTACGCCCGTAAGGTATCTTGCCCGACCCGTTACGGGGCGCGGTAAAGTCAAATTAGTCGCCCGTAAGGTATCTTGCCCGCCGTTCTGGAGCGGTAAAGTCACGTAAATCGCCCGATAAAGGTATCTTGCCCGACCCGTTCGGGGCGGTAAAAGTCCGTTAGTACGCCCGTAAGGTATCTTTGCCCGACCCGTTACGGGGGCGGTAAATCACGTAAGTCGCCCGTAAATGTATCGCCTGCCCGTTCCGGAGCAGCGGTAAAGTCACGTAAATCTACCCGTAAGGTATCTTTGCCGACCCGTTACGGGGCGGTAAATCCGTAAGTGCGCCCGTAGGGTATCTTGCCCGACCCGTTCGGGGCCTTGGTAAAGTCACGTTAGTACGCCCGTAAAGGTATCTTGCCGACCCGTTCGGGGCCAGCGGTAAAATCCGCGTAAGTCTGCCCGTAAGGTATCTTTGCCCGACCCGTTCTGGAGCGGTAAAGTCATATAAGCACGCCCGTAAAGGTATCTGCCCGGCCCGTTCTGGAGCGGTAAAGTTACATAAGTTTGCCCATAAAGGTATACTGCCCGACCCATTCTGGGATGCGGTAAAGTCACATAAGTCTGCCCATAAAGGTATCTTGTCCGGCCCGTTACGGGGCCGGTAAAATCGCGTAAGTCGCCCATAAGGTATCTTCCGACCCGTTTTGGGACGCGGTAAAGTCACGTAAGTCTGCTTTCGTAAAGGTATACTTCCCGACCCGTTTTGGGGCGGTAAAGTCACGTAAGTACGCCCGTAAAGGTATCTTGCCGGCCCGTTTGGGCCAGCGATAAAGTCACGTAAATGCGCCCGTAAGGTATCTTTGCGGACCGTTTGGGCGGTAAAGTCACATTCTGCCGGCGGTAAAGTCATAAGTGCGCCCGTAAAGGTATACTTCCGGCCCGTTACGGGGCGCGGTAAATCACGTAAGTGCGCCCGTAAAGGTATACTACCGACCCGTTGTGGGATGCGGTAAAGTCACGTAAGTCACGCCCGTAAAGGTATATTTCCGGCCCATTACGGGGCGCGGTAAAGTCACATAAGTCGCCCATAAGGTATCTTGCGGCCCGTTCGGGGATGCGGTAAAGTCACGTAAGTCGCCCGTAGGGTATCTTGCCGAGCCCTTACGGGGCGGTAAAGTCACGTTAGTACGCCCGTAAAGGTATCTTGCCCCGACCCGTTCTGGGGCGGTAAAGTCACGTAAGTTTGCCCGTAAAGGTATCTTGCCCGACCCGTTACGGGCGGTAAAGTCGCGTAAGTGCGCCCGTAAGGTATCTTGCCACCTGCCCGTTACGGGACGCGGTAAAGTCACGTAAGTCGCCATAAAGGTATCTTGCCGACCCGTTACGGGATGCGGTAAAGTCACATAAGTCGCCCATAAAGGTATCTTGCGACCCGTTACGGGAAGCGGTAAAGTCACATCGTGCGCCAGTAAAGGTATCTTGCTCGGCCGTTTGGGGCCGGTAAAATCACGTAAGTCGCCCGTAAGGTATCTTCGGCCCGTTACGGGACGGTAATCGTACCGTAAGGTATATTGGGCGGTAAAGTCATAAGTCTGGCCATAAAGGTATATTGTCCGGCCGTTTCGGAGCGGTAAAGTCACGTAAGTATGCCCGTAAAGGTATCTTGCCGGCCCGTTCACGGGCGCGGTAAAGTCACGTAAGTATGCCCGTAAAGGTATCTTGCGGCCCGTTACGGGGCGGTAAAGTCACATAAGTCGCCCATAAGGTATCTTTGCGGCCCGTTCGGGGGCGGTAAAATCGCGTAAGTTTGCCCGTAAAGGTATCTTGCGGCCCGTTCTAGGGGCGCGGTAAAGTCCATAAGTCTGCCCATAAAGGTATCTTGCCCGGCCCGTTTGGGGACGCGATAAAGTCACATAAGTCGCCCGTAAGGTATCTTTGCGACCCGTTACGGGGCGGTAAAGTCACGTAAATGCGCCCGTAAGGTATCTTGCCGGCCCGTTACGGGGCGGTAAAATCACGTATGTGCCCGTAAGGTATCTTGCGACCCGTTTTGGGACGCGGTAAAGTCATATAAGTCTGCCGATAATGGTATCTTGCCGGACCCGTTCGGGGGCGGTAAAGTCACGTTACGCCCGTAAGGTATCTTGCGCCCCGTTACGGGGCGGTAAAAGTCAAATTGATGCGCCCGTAAAGGTATCTTGCCCGACCCATTACGGAGCGCGGTAAAGTCACATAATGCGCCCGTAAGGGTATCTTTGCGACCCGTTCGGGGCCTTGGTAAATCACGTTAATGCGCCCGTAAGGTATCTTTGCCCGACCCGTTACGGGGCGCGGTAAAATCACGTAAGTGCGCCCATAAATGTATCTTTGCCCGCCCATTCGGAGCAGCGGTAAAGTCACATAAGTCTACCCGTAAAGGTATCTTTGCGGCCCGTTACGGGGCGGTAAAGTCACGTAAATGCGCCCGTAAAGGTATCTTGCGACCCGTTCCGGGGTAGCGGTAAAGTCACGTAAGTATGCCCGTAAGGTATATTTCGGCCCGTTCACGGGGCGATAAAATCACGTAAATCTGCCCGTAAGGTATCTTGCCCGACCCGTTACGGGGCGGTAAAGTCACGTAAGTGCCCGTAATGGTATCTTTGCCCGGCCCGTTCTGGGGCGGTAAAGTCGCATAAGTCTTTCCATAAAGGTATACTGCCCGACCCATTTTGGGATGCGGTAAAGTCCCATAAGTCTGCCTATAAGGTATCTTGGCGGCCCGTTTTGGGGCCTTGGTAAAGTCACGTAAATGCGCCCGTAAGATATATTTCGGCCCGTTACGAGACACGATAAAGTCGTAAGTGCGCCCGTAAAGGTATCTTGCCCGGCCCGTTACGGGGGCGGTAAAATCACGTAAATACGCCCGTAAAGGTATCTTGCCCGGCCCGTTACGGGGCGCGGTAAAGTCGCGTAAGTGCGCCCGTAAGGTATCTTGCCCGACCCGTTTGGGGGCGGTAAAGTCACGTAAGTCTGCCCGTAAGGTATCTTACGCCCGTTCGGGGGCGCGGTAAAGTCACGTTAGTACGCCCGTAAAGGTATCTTGTCGGCCCGTTACGGGGCGGTAAAGTCACGTAAGTGCGCCCGTAAAGGTATCTTGCCCGAGCCCGTTACGGAGCGGTAAAGTCACGTAAGTCTGCCCGTAAGGTATCTTGCGGCCCGTTACTGGGGCGCGGTAAAGTCACGTAAGTTTGCCCGTAAAGGTATCTTGCCGACCCGTTACGGGATGCGGTAAAGTCACGTAAGTGCGCCCATAAGGTATCTTTGTCAGGCCCATTCGGGGCGGTTAGTCACGTAAGTCTTCCCATAAAGGTATAGTGCCGGCCCGTTTTGGGGCGCGGTAAAATCACGTAAATGCTCATAAGGTATACTTCGGCCCGTTTTGGGAAGCGGTAAAGTCACATAAGTGCGCCTATAAAGGTATCTTGCCGGCCCATTTGAGGCGATAAAGTCACATAAGTACGCGCCCGTAAGGTATCTTGCCGGACCGTTACGGAGCGCGGTAAAGTCACGTAAGTACGCCCGTAAAGGTATCTTGCGGCCCGTTCACGGGGCGCGATAAAGTCACATAAGTCGCCCGTAAGGTATCTTACGCCCGTTGTGGGATGCGGTAAAGTCACATCGTCTGCCCGTAAAGGTATATTGCCGGCCTATTATGGGGGCGGTAAAGTCACATAAGTCTGCCCATAAGGTATCTTGCCCGGCCCGTTCGGGGGCAGCGGTAAAGTCACATAAGTACGCCCGTAGGGTATCTTGCCCGACCCGGGAAGCGGTAAAGTCACATAAGTCTGCCCGTAAGGTATCTTGCCGGCCATTTTGGGACGCGGTAAAGTCACATAAATGCCCATAAGGTATCTTGCGGCCCATTACGGGGCGGTAAAATCACATAAGTCTGCCCGTAAAGGTATCTTGCCGGCCCGTTTTGGGGCGGTAAAATCACGTAAGTCTGCCCGTAAGGTATACTTCCGGCCCGTTACGGGGGCGGTAAATCACATAAGTGCGCCCGTAAAGGTATATTGTCCGGCCTATTACGGGGCGGTAAAGTCATAAGTGCGCCCGTAAAGGTATCTTGCCGGCCCGTTAAGGGGCGGTAAAGTCACGTAAGCGCCCGTAAGGTATCTTTGCCCGACCCGTTACGGGGCGGTAAAGTCACGTAAATGCGCCCGTAATGGTATCTTGCGGCCCGTTCTAGGGGCGGTAAAGTCGCATAAGTCTTTCCATAAGGTATCTTGCCCGGCCCGTTTTGGGGCGGTAAAGTCACGTAAGTTTGCCCGTAAAGGTATCTTGCCCGACCCGTTACGGGATGCGGTAAAGTCATAAGTGCGCCCGTAAAGGTATCTGTCAGGCCCGTTCGGGGCGGTAAGTCACATAAGTAAGTCTTCCCATAAAGGTATCTGCCCGACCCATTTTGGGGCGCGGTAAAATCACATAAGTCTGCTCGTAAAGGTATACTTCCGACCCGTTTTGGAAGCGGTAAAGTCACGTAAGTGCGCTTATAAAGGTATCTTTGCCGACCCGTTTGAGGCAGCGATAAAGTCACGTAAGTGCGCCCATAAAGGTATCTTTGCCGGACCGTTCACGAGACACGATAAAGTCACGTAAGTGCGCCCGTAAAGGTATCTTGCCGGCCCGTTACGGGGCGGTAAAGTCACGTAAGTCTGTCCGTAAAGGTATCTTTGCGGCCCGTTGTAGGATGCGGTAAAGTCACGTAAGTACGCCCATAAAGGTATATTGCGGCCTATTGCGGGGCCGGTAAAATCACGTAAATGCGCCCGTAAAGGTATCTTGCCGGCCCGTTCGGGGGCGGTAAAGTCCGTAAGTGCGCCCGTAAGGTATCTTGCCGGACCCGTTACGGGGCGGTAAAGTCACGTTAGTACGCCCGTAAAGATATCTTTGCGACCCGTTCTGGGGCGGTAAAGTCACGTAAGTTTGCCCATAAGGTATCTTTGCGGACCCGTTCACGGAGCGGTAAAGTCACGTAAGTGCGCCCGTAAAGGTATCTTTGCCCTACCCGTTCGGGGCGCGGTAAAGTCACGTAAGTCTGCCCGTAAGGTATCTTTGCGGCCCGTTACGGGATGCGGTAAAGTCACATAAGTGCGCCCGTAAGGTATCTGCCCGGCCCGTTACGGGGCGGTAAGTCGCGTAAATGCGCCCGTAAAGGATCTTGCGACCCGTTTGGGGCGCGGTAAAGTCACGTAAATACGCCCGTAAAGGTATCTTGCGGCCCATTACGGGGCCTTGGTAAAATCACATAAGTCCGCCCATAAAGGTATCTTGCCGGCCCGTTTGGGGGCGGTAAAGTCACGTAAGTACGCCCGTAAAGGTATACTTCGGCCCGTTACGGGGCGGTAAAGTCACATAAGTACGCCCGTAAGGTATATTGTCGGCCTATGCGGGGCGGTAAAGTCACATAAGTCTGCCCATAAAGGTATCTTGCGGCCCGTTACGGGGCGGTAAAGTCACGTAAGTCGCCCGTAAAGGTATCTTGCCGACCCGTTCGGGGCGGTAAAGTCACGTAAGTGCGCCCGTAATGGTATCTTCCCGGCCCGTTCTGGGGCGGTAAAGTCACATAAGTCTTTCCATAAGGTATTTTGCCCGACCCGTTACGGGGCGGTAAAGTCGCATAAGTCTGCCCGTAAAGGTATATTGTCGGCTATGCGGGGCGCGGTAAAGTCACGTAAGTGCGCCCGTAAAGGTATCTTGCCGGCCCGTTACGGGGCGGTAAAGTCACGTAAGTGCGCCCGTAAGGTATCTTGCCCGACCCATTTGGGGCGGTAAAATCACGTAAGTCTGCCCGTAGGGTATCTTGCCCGACCCGTTCGGGGCCTTGGTAAAGTCACGTTAGTCTGCCCATAAAGGTATCTTTGCCCGACCCGTTACGGGGCGGTAAAGTCACATAAATGCTGCCGTAAGGTATCTTTGCTGACCCATTCTGGAGCGGTAAAGTCATATAAGCACGCCCGTAAAGGTATACTTCGGCCCGTTCGGGGCGCGGTAAGTCACGTAAGTGCGCCCGTAAAGGTATATTGTCCGGCTGTTGCGGGGGCGGTAAAGTCACATAAGTGCCCGTAAAGGTATCTTGTCCGGCCCATTACGGGACGCGGTAAGTCACATAAGTCTTCCGTAAAGGTATCTTTGCCCGACCCGTTTGGGGCGCGGTAAAGTCATAAGTCTGCTCATAAAGGTATACTTCCGCCCGTTTAAGCGGTAAATTCACATAAGTGCCCGTAAAGGTATCTTTGCGACCCGTTTGAGGCGATAAAGTCGTAAGTCTGCCCGTAAAGGTATCTTGCCGGACCATTCTGGAGCGGTAAAGTCACATCTGCCCCGTAAAGGTATACTTCCGGCCCGTTACGGGGCGGTAAAGTCACATAAGTCTGCCCATAAAGGTATACTACCCGGCCCATTCTGGGATGCGGTAAAGTCACATAAGTCTGCCCATAAAGGTATATTGCCCGGCCTATTCTGGGACGCGGTAAAGTCACATAAGTCTGCCCATAAAGGTATCTTTGCCCGACGTTCGGGGATGCGGTAAAGTCGCATAAGTACGCCCGTAGGGTATCTTGCCCGACCCTTTCGGGGCGGTAAAGTCACGTTAGTGCGCCCGTAAGGTATCTGCCCGGCCATTCTGGGGCGGTAAAGTCACATAAGTTTGCCCATAAAGGTATACTGCCCGACCCATTCTGGCAGCGGTAAAGTCACGTAAGTGCGCCCCAAAGGTATCTGCTACCCGTTGGGGCGGTAAAGTCACGTAAATGCGCCCGTAAGGTATCTTTGCGGCCCATTTGGGAATGCGGTAAAGTCACATAAGTCTGCCCATAAGGTATACTGCCCGCCCCATTCTGGGACGCGGTAAAGTCACATAAGTCTGCCCATAAAGGTATATTGTCCGGCCTATTCTGGGACGCGGTAAAGTCACATAAGTCTGCCCATAAAGGTATCTTGCCGGCCCGTTACGGGACGCGGTAAAGTCACGTAAGTGCGCCCGTAAGGTATCTTGCCCGACCCGTTACGGGGCGCGGTAAAGTCACGTAAGTGCGCCCGTAATGGTATCTTGCCGGCCCATTCTGGGGCGGTAAAGTCACATAAGTCTTTCCGTAAGGTATCTTGCGAGCCCGTTACGGGGCGGTAAAGTCCACGTAAATGCGCCCGTAAGGTATATTGTCCGGCTGATTCGGGGGCGGTAAAGTCACATAAGTGCGCCCGTAAGGTATCTTGCCGGCCCGTTCGGGGCGGTAAAGTCACGTAAGTGCGCCCGTAAAGGTATCTTGCCCGGGCCCATTTTGGGGCCGGTAAGTCCGTAAATGCGCCCGCCCAGGTATCTTGCCCGACCCGTTCGGGGCGGTAAAGTCACATTAGTGCGCCCGTAAGGTATCTTGCCCGAGCCCGTTCGGGGCGCGGTAAAGTCGCGTAATGCGCCCGTAAGGTATCTTTGCGCCCGTTACGGAGCGGTAAAGTCATACAAGCCTGCCCGTAAAGGTAAATCGTAGGCCCATTCGGACGCGGTAAAGTCACGTAAGTTTGCCCGTAAAGGTATCTTGCCAGCCCGTTCGGGATGCGGTAAAGTCACGTAAATGCGCCCGTAAGGTATCTTGTCGGCCCGTTACGGGGAGCGGTAAGTCACATAAGTCTTCCGTAAGGTATCTTGCCCGACCCGTTTTGGGGCGGTAAAGTCACGTAAGTCGCTCGTAAGGTATACTTCGGCCCGTTTGGGAAGCGGTAAAGTCACGTAAATCTGCTATAAAGGTATCTTTGCGACCCGTTTGAGGCGATAAAGTCACGTAAATGCGCCCATAAGGTATCTGCCGGACCATTCGGGCGCGGTAAAGTCACGTAAATGCGCCCGTAAGGTATACTTCGGCCCGTTGCGGGGCGGTAAAATCACGTAAGTGCGCCCGTAAGGTATACTACGGCCCGTTGTGGGATGCGGTAAATCGCGTAAATCGCCCGTAAAGGTATATTTCGGCTATTGCGGGGCGCGGTAAAGTCACGTAAGTGCGCCCGTAAAGGTATCTTGCCGACCCGTTCGGGGATGCGGTAAGTCACATAAGTCTGCGCCCGTAGGGTATCTTGCCCGACCACTACGGGGCGGTAAAGTCACGTTAGTGCGCCCGTAAAGGTATCTTTGCCTGCCCGTTCTGGGGCGGTAAAGTCACGTAAGTTTGCCCGTAAGGTATCTGCGACCCGTTACGGGCGGTGAAGTCACTAAGTGCGCCCGTAAGGTATCTTGCGCTACCCGTTCGGGGCGGTAAAGTCACGTAAGTGCGCCCGTAAGGTATCTTGCCCGGCCCGTTCGGGATGCGGTAAAGTCACGTAAGCGCCCGTAAAGGTATCTTGCCGACCCGTTACGGGAGCGGTAAAGTCACGTAAGTGCGCCCGTAAAGTATCTTTGCGGCCCGTTTTGGGAAGCGGTAAAGTCACGTAAGTACGCCTATAAAGGTATACTTCCGACCCGTTGGGGCCGGTAAAGTACATAAGTCCGCCATAAAGGTATATTGTCCGGCTTATTCGGGAAGCGGTAAAGTCACATAAATGCGCACGTAAGGTATCTTGCCGGCCCGTTACGGGGCCAGCGGTAAAGTCACATAAATGCCCGTAAAGGTATATTGCGACCCGTTCGGGGGCGGTAAATCACATAAGTCTGCCCCGTAAGGTATCTGCCCGGCCCGTTACGGGGCGGTAAAGTCACGTAAGTGCGCCCGTAAAGGTATCTTGCCGGCCCGTTCTGGGGCGGTAAAGTCACGTAAGTCCGCCCATAAGGTATCTTGCGGAGCCCGTTTTGGGACGCGATAAAGTCACGTAAGTCGCCCGTAAAGGTATCTTTGTCAGACCCATTCTGGGGACGCGGTAAAGTCACATAAGTGCGCCCGTAAAGGTATCGCCCGGCCCGTTACGGGGCGGTAAAGTCACATATGCGCCCGTAAAGGTATCTTGCGGACCCGTTTTGGGACGCGGTAAAGTCATATAAGTCTGCCGAGCATGGTATCTTGCCCGATCCGTTCGGGGGCGGTAAAGTCACATTAGTGCGCCCGTAAGGTATCTTTGCCGAGCCCGTTCGGGATGCGGTAAAGTCACATAAGTGCGCCCGTAAGGTATCTTTATCACGCCCGTTCTCGGGACGGTTAGTCACGTAAGTCTTCCAGTAAAGGTATAGTGCGGCCCGTTTGGGGCGGTAAAGTCACATAAGTCCGCTCGTAAAGGTATACTTCGGCCCATTTTGGGAGCGGTAAAATCACATAAGTACGCCTATAAAGGTATCTTGCCGGCCCGTTTGAGGCGATAAAGTCACGTAAGTGCGCCCGTAAAGGTATCTTGCCGGACCGTTACGGAACGCGGTAAAGTCACATAAGTGCGCCCATAAGGTATCTTGCCCGACCCGTTTGGGGCGGTAAAGTCACGTAAGTGCCCGTAAGGTATCTTTGCCGACCCGTTCGGGGGCGCGGTAAAGTCACATTAGTACGCCCGTAAGGTATCTTTGCCGACCCGTTCGGGGCCGCGGTAAAGTCACATAAGTACGCCCGTAAAGGTATCTTGCCCACCCGTTACGGAATGCGGTAAAGTCATATAAGCGCCCGTAAGGTAAAGTCAGGCCCGTTCGGAACGCGGAAAATCACATAAGTTTGCCCGTAAAGGTATCTTGCCGACCCGTTCACGGGATGCGGTAAAGTCACGTAAGTCCGCCCATAAGGTATCTTGTCCGGCCCGTTCACGGGACGCGGTAAATCATAAGTCTTCCCATAAGGTATCTTGCCCGACCCGTTTTGGGGCGCGGTAAAGTCACATAAGTCTGCTTTCATAAAGGTATACTTCGGCCACGTTTTGGGAAGCGGTAAAGTCACATAAGTCGCCTATAAGGTATCTTGCCCGACCCGTTTGAGGCGATAAAGTCACATAAGTGCGCCCGTAAGGTATCTTGCCGGACCGTTACGGAGCGGTAAAGTCACATAAGTCTGCCCGTAAGGTATACTTCGGCCCGTTACGGGGCGGTAAAATCACATAAGTGCCCGTAAGGTATACTACGGCCCGTTGTGGGATGCGGTAAAGTCACATAAGTCGCCCGTAAAGGTATATTTCGGCCTATGCGGGACGCGGTAAATCACATAAGTGCGCCCGTAAGGTATCTTTGCCGGCCCGTTCGGGGATGCGGTAAAGTCACATAAGTGCGCCCATAAGGGTATCTTGCCCGACCGCTGCGGGGCGCGGTAAAGTCACATTAGTGCGCCCGTAAGGTATCTTTGCCCGACCCGTTCTGGGGCGGTAAAGTCACGTAAGTTTGCCCATAAAGGTATCTTGCCGACCCGTTCTGGAGCGGTAAAGTCACGTAAATGCGCCCGTAAGGTATCTTGCCTACCCGTTACGGGGCCGGTAAAGTCACGTAAGTACGCCCATAAAGGTATCTTGCCGGCCCGTTCTGGGATGCGGTAAAGTCACATAAGTCGCCCGTAAGGTATCTTGCCCGGCCCATTCAGAGCGGTAAAGTCACATAAGTGCGCGTAAGGTATCTTGCGGCCCGTTTTGGGGCGGTAAAGTCAAATAAGTCTGCCTATAAAGGTATACTTCCCGGCCCATTCTGGGACGCGGTAAAGTTACATAAGTCTGGCCATAAAGGTATATTGTCCGGCCTATTCAGGGAAGCGGTAAAGTCACATAAATACGCACATAAAGGTATCTTTGCGGCCCGTTACGGGGCGGTAAAGTCACGTAAGTATGCCCGTAAAGGTATATTGCGGCCCGTTACGGGGCGCGGTAAAATCATAAGTACGCCCGTAAAGGTATCTTGCCGGCCCGTTACGGGGCGGTAAAGTCACATAAGTGCGCCCGTAAGGTATCTTGCCGGCACATTCTAGGGCCGGTAAAGTCACGTAAGTCTGCCCGTAAAGGTATCTTGCCACTTTCATTTGGGACACGATAAAGTCACATAAGTCCGCCCGTAAGGTATCTTGTCCGACCCGTTACGGGGCCTTGGTAAAGTCACATAAGTGCGCCCATAAGGTATCTTGCCGGCCCATTACGGGGCGCGGTAAAGTCACATATGCGCCCGTAAGGTATCTTTGCCGACCCGTTTGGGGCGGTAAAGTCATATAAGTCTGCCGATAAGGGTATACTGCCCGACCCATTCTGGGACGCGGTAAAGTCACATTAGTCTGCCCATAAAGGTATCTTGCCGACCCGTTACGGGATGCGGTAAAGTCACGTAAATACGCCCGTAAGGTATCTGTCCGGCCCGTTACGGGGCGCGGTTAATCACGTAAGTCTTCCCATAAAGGTATAGTGCGGCCCGTTTGGGGCGCGGTAAAGTCACATAAGTCTGCTCATAAGGTATACTTCGGCCCGTTTGGGAAGCGGTAAAGTCACGTAAGTGCGCTTATAAAGGTATCTTTGCCTTACCCGTTTGAGGCGATAAAGTCACGTAAATGCGCCCGTAAGGTATCTTGCCGGACCATTACGGAGCGGTAAAGTCACGTAAATCGCCCGTAAGGTATCTTTGCCGGCCCGTTCGGGGCGCGGTAAAAATCACATAAATGCGCCCGTAAGGTATACTACGGCCCGTTGTGGGATGCGGTAAAGTCACGTAAATCGCCCGTAAAGGTATATTGCGGCCTGTGCGGGGCGGTAAAGTCACATAAGTGCGCCCGTAAGGTATCTTGCCGGCCCGTTCGGGGGCGGTAAAGTCACATAAATGCGCCCAAGGTATCTTGCCCGACCCGATTCGGGAGCGGTAAAGTCACATAAATGCGCCCATAAAGGTATCTTGCGACCCGTTTGGGGCGGTAAAAATCACGTAAATGCGCCCGTAAAGGTATCTTGCCGGCCCGTTACGGGGCGGTAAAATCACATAAGTCTGCCCGTAAAGGTATCTTGCCGGCCCATTTGGGGCGGTAAAGTCACATAAATGCGCCCGTAAAGGTATACTTCCGGCCCGTTACGGGGCGCGGTAAAGTCACATAAGTCTGCCCGTAAAGGTATATTGTCCGGCTAATGCGGGGCGGTAAAGTCACATAAGTCCGCCCGTAAAGGTATCTTGCCCGCCCGTTCTGGACGCCAGTAAAGTCACATAAGTCTGCCCGTAAAGGTATCTTGCCCGACCGTTACGGGGCCAGCGGTAAAGTCACATAAATCCGTAATGGTATCTTTGCCCGATTCTAGGGGCGGTAAAGTCACATAAGTCTTTCCATAAAGGTATCTTGCCCGACCATTTGGGGCCAGCGGTAAAGTCACATAAGTTTGCCGTAAAGGTATCTTGCCCGACCCGTTACGGGATGCGGTAAAGTCACATAAGTCTGCCCGTAAAGGTATCTTGTCAGGCCCGTTACGGGACGCGGTAAGTCACGTAAGTCTTCCCGTAAAGGTATCTTGCCCGACCCATTTGGGGCGGTAAAGTCACATAAGTCGCTCATAAGGTATACTTCGGCCCGTTTGGGAAGCGGTAAAGTCACGTAAGTCCGCCTATAAAGGTATCTTGCCGACCCGTTTGAGGCGATAAAGTCACATAAGTCTGCCCATAAAGGTATCTTGCCCGGACCATTACGAGACGCGATAAAGTCACGTAAGTGCGCCCGTAAAGGTATCTTGCCCGACCCGTTACGGGGCCTTGGTAAAGTCACATAAGTACGTCCATAAGGTATACTACGACCCGTTGTAGGATGCGGTAAAGTCACATAAGTCCGCCCGTAAGGTATATTGCCCTGACGGGACGCGGTAAAGTCACATAAGTCGCCCATAAAGGTATCTTGCCCGGCCCGTTCGGGGCGCGGTAAAGTCACATAAGTGCGCGTAAGGTATCTTTGCCCGACCCGTTACGGGGCGGCGGTAAAGTCACATTAATGCGCCCGTAAGGTATCTTGCCCGACCCGTTCTAGGGCGCGGTAAAGTCACATAAGTTTGCCCGTAAAGGTATCTTGCCGACCCGTTCTGGAGCGGTAAAGTCACATAAGTCCGCCCGTAAAGGTATCGCCTACCCGTTACGGGGCGGTAAAGTCACGTAAGTCTGCCCGTAAAGGTATCTTGCCGGCCCGTTCGGGATGCGGTAAAGTCACATAAGTCGCCCGTAAGGTATCTTGCCCGGCCCATTACGGGAAGCGGTAAAGTCACGTAAATGCGCCCGTAAGGGATCTTGCGGCCCGTTTTGGGGCGGTAAAGTCACATAAGTCCGCCCGTAAGGTATCGCCGGCCCGTTACGGGACGCGGTAAAGTCACATAAGTGCGCCCATAAAGGTATCTTGCCAGCCCATTTGGGGCCAGCGGTAAAGTCACGTAAGTACGCCCGTAAAGGTATACTTCGGCCCGTTCTGGGGCGCGGTAAAGTCACGTAAGTCGCCCGTAAGGTATATTGTCAGAGCTTCGGGATGCGGTAAAGTCACATAAGTGCGCCCATAAGGTATCTTGCCGGCCCGTTCGGGGCGGTAAAGTCACATAAGTCCGCCCGTAAAGGTATCTTGCCCAGGCCCATTACGGGGCGGTAAAGTCACATAAGTCTGCCCATAATGGTATACTTCCGGCCCATTCTGGGGCGCGGTAAAGTCACATAAGTCTTTCCGTAAAGGTATCTGCCGACCCATTCACGGGGCCGGTAAAGTCACATAAGTCGCCCGTAAAGGTATATTGTCCGGCTAATGCGGGGCGCGGTAAAGTCACGTAAGTTCGCCCGTAAAGGTATCTGCCCGGCCCGTTCGGGGCGGTAAAAGTCACATAAGTCTGCCCGTAAGGTATCTTGCCGACCTATTTTGGGACGCGGTAAAGTCACATAAATGCGCCCGTAGGGTATCTTGCCCGACCCGTTCGGGGGCGGTAAAGTCACGTTAGTCCGCCGTAAAGGTATCTTGCCCGACCCGTTCCGGGGCGGTAAAGTCACATAAGTGCGCCCGTAAGGTATCTTGCGACCCGTTACGGAGCGGTAAAGTCATATAAGCCTGCCCATAAAGGTATACTTCCCGGCCCATTCTGGGACGCGGTAAAGTCACATAAGTCTGCCCATAAAGGTATATTGTCCGGCCTATTCTGGGACGCGGTAAAGTCACATAAGTCTGCCCATAAAGGTATACTGTCCGGCCCATTCTGGGACGCGGTAAGTCACATAAGTCTTCCCATAAAGGTATACTGCCCGACCCATTTTGGGACGCGGTAAAGTCACATAAGTCTGCTCATAAAGGTATACTTCCCGGCCCATTTTGGGAAGCGGTAAATTCACATAAGTCTGCCTATAAAGGTATACTGCCCGGCCCATTTTGAGACGCGATAAAGTCACATAAGTCTGCCCATAAAGGTATACTGCCCGGACCATTCTGGAACGCGGTAAAGTCACATAAGTCTGCCCATAAAGGTATACTTCCCGGCCCATTCTGGGACGCGGTAAAGTCACATAAGTCTGCCCATAAAGGTATACTACCCGGCCCATTGTGGGATGCGGTAAAGTCACATAAGTCTGCCCATAAAGGTATATTTCCGGCCATTACGGGGCGCGGTAAAGTCACATAAGTGCGCCCGTAAAGGTATCTTTGCCCGGCCCGTTCGGGGATGCGGTAAAGTCACATAAGTCGCCCATAAGGTATCTTTGCCCGACCGCTTCGGGGCGGTAAAGTCACATTAGTGCGCCCGTAAGGTATCTTGCCCGACCCGTTCTGGGGCGGTAAAGTCACGTAAGTTTTCCATAAAGGTATCTGCCTGACCCGTTCGGGCGCGGTAAAGTCACATAAGTGCGCGCGAAGGTATCTTGCCTACCCATTCTGGGGCGGTAAAGTCACGTAAGTGCCCGTAAAGGTATCTTGCCGCCCGTTTGGGACGCGGTAAAGTCACGTAAGTACGCCCGTAAGGTATACTTCCGGCCCGTTACGGGGCGGTAAGTCACATAAGTCGCCCGTAAAGGTATATTGTCCGGCTATTCGGGGCGGTAAAGTCGCGTAAGTGCGCCCGTAAAGGTATCTTGTCAGGCCCGTTCTCGGGGCGGTAAAGTCACATAAGTCTGCCCATAAAGGTATACTGCCCGACCCATTCTGGGACGCGGTAAAGTCACATAAGTCTGCCCATAATGGTATACTGCCCGGCCCATTCTAGGACGCGGTAAAGTCACATAAGTCTTTCCATAAAGGTATACTGCCCGACCCATTCTGGGACGCGGTAAAGTCACATAAGTCTGCCCATAAAGGTATATTGTCCGGCCTATTCTGGGACGCGGTAAAGTCACATAAGTCTGCCCATAAAGGTATACTGCCCGGCCCATTCTGGGACGCGGTAAAGTCACATAAGTCTGCCCATAAAGGTATACTGCCCGACCCATTTTGGGACGCGGTAAAGTCACATAAATGCGCCCGTAGGGTATACTGCCCGACCCATTCGGGGACGCGGTAAAGTCACATTAGTCTGCCCATAAAGGTATACTGCCCGACCCATTCTGGGACGCGGTAAAGTCACATAAGTCTGCCCATAAAGGTATACTGCCCGACCCATTCTGGAACGCGGTAAAGTCATATAAGCCTGCCCATAAAGGTAAAGCGTCTCAGGCCCGTTCGGGGCGGTAAAGTCACATAAGTTTGCCCATAAAGGTATACTGCCCGACCCATTCTGGGATGCGGTAAAGTCACATAAGTCTGCCCATAAAGGTATACTGACCGGCCCATTAAGCGACGCGGTAAGTCACATAAGTCTTCCCATAAAGGTATACTGCCCGACCCATTTTGGGACGCGGTAAAGTCACATAAGTCTGCTCATAAAGGTATACTTCCCGGCCCATTTTGGGAAGCGGTAAAGTCACATAAGTCTGCCTATAAAGGTATACTGCCCGGCCCATTTTGAGACGCGATAAAGTCACATAAGTCTGCCCATAAAGGTATACTGCCCGGACCATTCTGGAACGCGGTAAAGTCACATAAGTCTGCCCATAAAGGTATACTTCCCGGCCCATTCTGGGACGCGGTAAAGTCACATAAGTCTGCCCATAAAGGTATACTACCCGGCCCATTGTGGGATGCGGTAAAGTCACATAAGTCTGCCCATAAAGGTATATTTCCCGGCCTATTCTGGGACGCGGTAAAGTCACATAAGTCTGCCCATAAAGGTATACTGCCCGGCCCATTCGGGGATGCGGTAAAGTCACATAAGTCTGCCCATAAGGGTATACTGCCCGACCGCTACGGGGCGGTAAAGTCCGCATTAGTCCGCCCATAAAGGTATCTTTGCGGACCCGTTCTGGGGCGGTAAAGTCACGTAAGTTTGCCCATAAGGTATCTTGCCCGACCCATTACGGGCAGCGGTAAAGTCACATAAGTGCGCCCGTAAGGTATCTCGCCCTACCCATTCGGGACGCGGTAAAGTCACATAAGTCCGCCCATAAAGGTATCTTTGCGGCCCGTTACGGGATGCGGTAAAGTCACATAAGTCGCCCATAAAGGTATCTTGCGGCCCATTCGGGAAGCGGTAAAGTCACATAAGTCCGCCCATAAAGGTATCTTGCCGGCCCGTTTGGGGCGGTAAAGTCACATAAGTACGCCTATAAAGGTATACTTCCGCCCGTTCACGGGACGGTAAAGTTACATAAGTCGGCCATAAAGGTATATTGTCGGCTTATTCGAGCGGTAAAGTCACGTAAATGCGCACATAAGGTATCTTTGCCCGGCCCGTTACGGGGCGCGGTAAAGTCACATAAGTATGCCCGTAAAGGTATATTGCCCGACCCGTTACGGGGCGCGGTAAAGTCACATAAGTCCGCCCGTAAGGTATCTTTGCGGCCCGTTACGGGGCGAGGTAAAGTCACATAAGTGCGCCCGTAAGGTATCTTGCGGCCCATTCTGAGACGCGGTAAAGTCACATAAGTCTGCCCATAAGGTTATACTGCCCGACCCATATTGGTAAACGATAAAGTCACATAAGTCCGCCCGTAAGGTATCTTGTCCGACCCATTCGGGACGGTAAAGTCACGTAAGTGCGCCCGTAAGGTATCTTGCCCGGCCCGTTCACGGGGCGGTAAAGTCACATATGTCTGCCCATAAAGGTATACTGCCCGACCCATTTTGGGACGCGGTAAAGTCATATAAGTCTGCCGATAATGGTATACTGCCCGACCCATTCGGGGACGCGGTAATGTCACATTAGTGCGCCCGTAAGGTATCTTGCCCGACCCGTTACGGACGCGGTAAAGTCAAATTAGTTCGCCCGTAAAGGTATCTTGCCGACCCATTACGAACGGTAAAGTCACATAAGTCCGCGATAAGGTATCTTGCCTGACCCGTTCGGGGGCGGTAAAGTCACATTAGTACGCCCATAAGGTATCTTGCCGACCCGTTACGGGACGCGGTAAAGTCACATAAGTCTGCCCATAAATGTATACTGCCCTGCCCATTCTGGAACGCGGTAAAGTCACATAAGTCTACCCATAAAGGTATACTGCCCGGCCCATTCTGGGACGCGGTAAAGTCACATAAGTCTGCACATAAAGGTATACTGCCCGGCCCATTCTGGGACGCGGTAAAGTCACATAAGTATGCCCATAAAGGTATATTTCCCGGCCCATTCTGGGACGCGATAAAGTCACATAAGTCTGCCCATAAAGGTATACTGCCCGACCCATTCTGGGACGCGGTAAAGTCACATAAGTCTGCCCATAATGGTATACTGCCCGGCCCATTCTAGGACGCGGTAAAGTCACATAAGTCTTTCCATAAAGGTATACTGCCCGACCCATTTTGGGACGCGGTAAAGTCACATAAGTCTGCCTATAAAGGTATACTGGCCGGCCCATTTTGGGACGCTGTAAAGTCACATAAGTCTGCCCATAAAGATATATTTCCCGGCCCATTCTGAGACACGATAAAGTCACATAAATGCGCCCGTAAGGTATCTTGCCCGACCCATTCTAGGGCGCGGTAAAGTCACATAAGTCTGCCCGTAAAGGTATCGCGGCCCATTCTGGGACGCGGTAAAGTCACATAAGTCTGCCCATAAAGGTATACTGCCCGACCCATTTTGGGACGCGGTAAAGTCACATAAGTCTGCCCATAAGGGTATACTGCCCGACCCATTCGGGGACGCGGTAAAGTCACATTAGTCTGCCCATAAAGGTATACTGCCCGACCCATTCTGGGACGCGGTAAAGTCACATTAGTCTGCCCATAAAGGTATACTGCCCGACCCATTCTGGGACGCGGTAAAGTCACATAAGTCTGCCCATAAAGGTATACTGCCCGGCCCATTCTGGGACGCGGTAAAGTCACATAAGTTTGCCCATAAAGGTATACTGCCCGACCCATTCTGGGATGCGGTAAAGTCACATAAGTCTGCCCATAAAGGTATACTGTCCGGCCCATTCTGGGACGCGGTTAGTCACATAAGTCTTCCCATAAAGGTATAGTGCCCGGCCCATTTTGGGACGCGGTAAAGTCACATAAGTCTGCTCATAAAGGTATACTTCCCGGCCCATTTTGGGAAGCGGTAAAGTCACATAAGTCTGCCTATAAAGGTATACTGCCCGGCCCATTTTGAGACGCGATAAAGTCACATAAGTCTGCCCATAAAGGTATACTGCCCGGACCATTCTGGAACGCGGTAAAGTCACATAAGTCTGCCCGTAAGGTATCTTGCCGACCCGTTACGGGGCGGTAAAGTCACATAAGTCTGCCCATAAAGGTATACTACCCGGCCCATTGTGGGATGCGGTAAAGTCACATAAGTCTGCCCATAAAGGTATATTGCCCGGCCTATTCTGGGACGCGGTAAAGTCACATAAGTCTGCCCATAAAGGTATACTGCCCGGCCCATTCGGGGATGCGGTAAAGTCACATAAGTCTGCCCATAAGGGTATACTGCCCGACCCTTTCTGGGACGCGGTAAAGTCACATTAGTCTGCCCATAAAGGTATACTGCCCGACCCATTCTAGGACGCGGTAAAGTCACATAAGTTTGCCCATAAAGGTATACTGCCCGACCCATTCTGGAACGCGGTAAAGTCACGTCCGCCCGTAAAGGTATCTTGTCCTACCCGTTACGGGACGCGGTAAAGTCACGTAAGTGCGCCCGTAAGGTATCTTGCCGGCCCGTTACGGGATGCGGTAAAGTCACATAAGTCGCCCGTAAAGGTATCTTGTCCGGCCCATTCGGAGCGGTAAAGTCACATAAGTCCGCCCGTAAAGGTATCTTGCGGCCCATTTGGGGGCGGTAAAAGTCACGTAAGTGTTATACCGTATTTCAGTATATGCGTGGGGCGTGCGTGAAAAATTTGAACTTGAGAATAGGCTTGGCGAATTATTTTTGTTCACAACACGGTTAGAGTCGTTTACGAAGCGTTTCCACGACTTTCGTAGGGAAAATTCGGCTATGTCATTTCTAATTTTTGCGGATTTTTCCGAGAGACGAAACATTTTGGACCAACAAGAGGCGACACTTGCACTCTCGTTGGTGGGCTTTGGGGTAACTTGGGACGAATTCTTGGCCTTGTTTAGTCAAGGTTAGGTAGGATATTTTGTGGTAGATGGATAAGGTGCACTTGGCAAGATCTTGGCCTACACTTGCCTTGCACTTGGCAAGATCTTGGCCGTTGGTTGGCCTTTGCTAGACCTATAAATACCCCCTTTGGAAGACTTCTTCATCCATTCCAAATAATTCCTAAGTGTTAAAATCCTCCTCCTCCCCTTTGTGTTGAGTTCGTGAGAGCCCTCTCCCCATGGCGAGTACCCCAGTGGGGTGGTAGAGGGTATACACCACTCCTTGTGGTGCTAGGTGGGGTACCCCTAGCCTAGTTGTTTTTGTATAAATACCTCCTCTTGGTAGAAATACTCTCAAAGTATTGTTACTATACCCAAATTACCTTAGTAGTATACCTTGTAGTATTCTAAGGTTATACTTATCTGAAAAGCCCGTAAATACTATTATACTTCCTTGATCACTGGCAAACCGAAACTAAGGAAAAATCTCCATAGTTAGTTGGAGTATTAAGTAGAAGTTGGTTAGAACTTCTAAGGGTGGTTCGGAGCCGGTTGGGCGCCTGAGTTGGAGCTAAACGTTGCCCAGATCGACTTTATACTTGGATAATTATGGGCTTATCGAGGTAATTATCTTGTCCTATTGTAATTGGAAATTACATGTTGTTAGAATATATAGTTGAAGTATACTATATATAGGCGAACGTAGTTATCGGCAATGTCTCGCGACTTAAGCCCGAATATTAAGAAACCTTTTCGAAAGAAGAGTCTTTGAACTGTAATTACATGGGATGTATTCAGATGAGCTTGTGTAGCTTTTCGTGAGATAGAATTGTGCACGTCGGTTTAGACGTATAACCCCGGTTGGCTTGGTAGCGGCCCAGTTAGAGGAGGAGATTTCTGTTGCGGGGGGAGGAGTCGCGAATTTTCGTAGAATGTTCTGAAGAGACCTAAATGTTAATAAGCGCGTGGCCTTATAGGTGGAAGTACTATGCGTGGCGCGATCTACTTGGCTTAAGGAGTAGCCGACGGTTTGAGGTACTTGGAGCGTTTTGCTATTAGTCGATAATCGTCGCGAGGTATGTGAACCTCTTCCTACCTTTTCTAGCATGATATGTGTATAACTATGTAGTACGGTAGACGTACATGTGTTAAACGTATTTGATTGGTTTGAAACATAAAGTGTTATAACGGCTTTATGGGAAGTTGGTTATAACATGTCACGACCCGAAACTGGGCCCGTGACTGGTGCCTTACCCCGGGCACCCTAGTGACACAACATCAGAGTAATCAGCGGAACATAAAACATATACATGAAACAAGTGAAGTACAAAGCGATGTCGAGGAAAACTTGCCTTTTGGCATATATAAATAACAACTTTTACAAATGAACGGTTTAATCCTTTTCACAAACCACGCCTTGCGAAGATTACTCACGGACCTCTAAGAAATGATCGACAACAATGGCGGACAGGGCCCGCCATACCACGAATGTAAACACCTACAACAGGGGACTATACGTGATAAGCCTCGAGAAACGGAGCTTTCCCAAATCTCGAATGTGACCCTAAGGCGAGGATCAATGGCGGTGTACCTTTACTGCGGCATGAGAACGCAGCCCGAAGGAGGTCGATAACAGTGAGAGTATGTGAAACGAAAATAAATCGTAAATGAAATCATAGTAGTCTATATAAAGCGGGAGACATGTATGATAACCAAACTACGATTCCAACATAGAAGCGATCATGTCAAGTCGGGACTCACGCCACAAAAGTCATCCCTCATGCGTGGAACTCCTTCCTCACCGCCGGCGATCTAGGTACAAATCATGTGATACGTATAACGAGTCTCGGCCCGTCTTATGGACCCAATATAGAAAATGGTGGAATACATTCGGTTCATCCCGTGAACCTAGTCGAGTGGAATACATTCGGATGAGCCGTAGTCAAGTGAAATACATTCGGATGAACCGGTCCTCAAGTGAAATACATTCCGGATGAACGGTCCTCAAGTGAAATACATTCGGATGAACCGGTCCTCAAGTGAAATACATTCGGATGAACCGTGTCGAGTGAAATACATTCGGATGAACCGTAATCAAGTGATATACATTCGGATGACCGGTAGTCAAGTGATATACATTCGGATGAACGGTGTCGAGTAGAACACAGTACTTACACAACAAGGCTATCACACGTAACATGGTCAAGTTTCATAACAACAAGTATAAGCAAGTTACACACGACTCAAGGTACTTTCATTTTATATCAAAGTCGGATTTTAACCTTAAAGTACTACGTCCGTTAAAATCCTGTTAAGATCAATTCCTTTTACAAAGGTCACAAGATACCCGTAGTATAAGTTTTGATTTACTAAAAATGTTAATTAAACAAAAATTCTTTCATTTGTAAAATCAGTGACAACCTTATTTTCCAAGCGTTGAGTTGCCTAATTTGAATGCTCAAGTTTCTCATTTTAGAAAAAGGTTTCGTAGTTCATAGTTTTAAATCATTTAAATAATAATTATCCTTTAAACGTTTTGAGAAACCTATGTCTTATAAGTGAGCAGGTATTCTTGTTTATAATCAATCTTATTAAGCAGCCATGATCTAGGAAATGTAATATCATTTTGTCTCATCTTAGCTTCTATGCGGATGGAGGTTTCTACTGGTTTTAATAATACTTCCTTAGTCAATACATTTTCCTTTTATTAACGCCGGTGGTTTGTCGATACACATTCGATTTAGAAATCAAGAAAACATTCTTAAGCGTTATACCTAACTTCCCATAAAGCTAGTATAACTCTTAAGCTTTCAAAACTCAAGTAATACTCATTCTTTCAAAACGATTCATAGATCTTTTGAAATGCTTCAAGTTCTTTATTAACACATATCAAGCCAGTTATTATTCAAATCAGTTACCTTTTTTAAAACCCACAAAGTATGTGCTTATCCACATAAAGCTATTATAACCAACTTCCCATAAAGCCGTTATAACACTTTATGTTTTAAATCAATCAAATACATTTAGCACATGACGTCTTCACCGCTACATAGTTCACACATATCATGCTAGAAGAGATAGGAAGAGGTCCACATACCTCGCGACGAGTATCGACTAATAGCAAAACGCTCCAAGTACTTCCAAACGTCGGCTACTCCTTAAGCCAAGTAGATCGCGCCACACGTAGTACTCCCACCTATAAGGCCACAAGGCGCTTATTAACATTAGGTCTCTTCGTAGAACATTCTACCGAAAATTCGGCAGCACCTCCCCCCCCCTGCAACAGCGTAAATCTCCTCCTCTAACGAGGCCGGCTACCAAGCCAACCAGGGGGGGGGTTATACATCTAACCCTAACGGGTACAACTCTACTCCATGGTACTACTACACAAGTCTCTTTGCAATGTCCATGTAATTACTGATTCAAGACTCTTCTTTAAATTGGGCTTAAGTCGCAAGACATTGCCGTAAGTATTATTCAAAGCTTAAGTCAAAAGACATTGCCGATAACTACGTTCAGTTCTATTATATAGTATACTTCAACTATATATTCAAGCAATCATGTAATTTCCAATTACAATAGAGGGACAAGATAATTACCTCGATAAGCCCATAATTATCCGAGTTAAAAGTCGATCCTTAGCAATGTTTCGCTCTATCCGGTGCTCCAACCCGCTCCAATAACCCTTAGAAGTTCTACTCAACTTCTTAATAATACTCAACCAACAATGGAGATTTTCCTTAGGGTTTCGTTTAGTAGTGAAGGAAGGTATAATAGTATTTTACGGGCTTTTCAGATAGGTATAACCTTAGAATACAACAAGGTATATGGCTAAGGTAATTTGGGCATTATAACAATACTTTGGAGAGTATTTCTATACCACAAGGGGGTATTATCTGAAAACAACTAGGCTAGGGGGTGTATACCCTCGGCCTACCACTAGGGGGTACTCTCGGCGAGGGGAGGGTACACTCTCGGCTAGCACCCCTAGAGGGGGTGCTCTCGGCCGAACTCACAAAGGGAGGAGAAGGCTCTCAAGACTTAGGCATTTTGGATGAAGAAGTCTTCAACCTTAAGGGGTATTTATAGGTCAAGGGATGGCCAACCAAAGGCCAAGATCAATCCGTGTGTTAGGCAAGTGTAGGGCTAGGATTTACCAAACACAAATATCCTACCAACTCCTTGACTTTTCCAAGGCACCAAAAGCGTGCTCCACTTTGTCCAAATCGTCCAAATGGGCGTTCAAGTCCACCAATTGGAGGGTGCCAAGTGTCGCCCTCGTTGGTCCAAAATGTTTCGTCTCTCGGAAAAATCCGCAAAAATTAGAAATGACATAGCGGAAATTCCCTACGAAAGTCGTGAAAGCGTTTAGTCGAAACGACTCTAAGCGGGTGTTGTGAACAAAATTAATTCGCCAAGCCTTAGTACAAGTTTCAAATTTTCACGTGCGCCCTTACGCATACTACGGAAATACGGGGTATAACATTCTCCCCTCCTTAGAAACATTCGTCCCGAATGTTCCTTCTAAGTCTCAAAACAAACGCGCGCCAGTCACTACTATACTTACGAGCACAATCACGCCACATCCGCCGCGAAACACCGCGCATAAAAACTTACATCCAAGTCCACGAGGAAACACCTCTAACATCACCAAATGACACCACTTTGTCACTTTGTCGCGAGCCTTGCTCCGACGACCCAACAAATGGTACCGGGCTGCTTGCGATCACTGAAGCTGTCGTACACTCGAATTATTACCACATTTACGTCTTGCGATATCAAAACTCGGGGTTACTATCTCTAACGTGGTCATCATTAACTGGGAACACTCTGGATGGATCTTCGATACTTTCCCGAATATAACAAAACGAAAGACCGGACGTCCTGCCTCCTAAGTCGGACGACAAATGCTAACATATAGGCAACCTGGCCTATTCTTCACATGAACTCACAAAGGCCCAAAGTAACTCGGGCTAAGTTCCTCAGTTTTTCGACAACTCGTCACACCCTAACCGGGGTGGTACCTTCAAGAGGACCGACCGTCAACCTGAACTCTAAGCGTCGTCGCCGATTATCCGCACGATATCTCTGAGCTGCCAGAACCTCTTCTAGACAAGCTTCTCACTACCCACAATTTGCTGGAACAAGCCTGAACCAACTATCGAACGCGCGCCAACATCGAACCAATCGACCGACAACTTACACTTCGCTACAAGGTTTCAAAAGGCGACATCCGAACAGGCGGTAGCTTAAACACTCCTCCACGGAGACAACAATCCTACAACTACCCGCGAAATCCAACATCGCCCGGCGGCGAATGCGGTCACGAGACTACTTTGAGTTCTTAGCACATGCTCGGTAAAACTTCCCAAACAAAAACAGTAGTAACACGGGCTCCACTTATCGCCATAAGGTAAAGGTAGGCACCGTGCAACCTACAACCTCTTACGATAAATCAACATCGCCGAGTGAGCGGTCCCGAAGAACACGATGGGCTGCCCCCATCGGCCCGACCACTGGTCGAACGCATCCACGAACTCGTACGCTGGTTAACTAAACTTGGGCCTAACACCCTCGTAACCCTAACACAAGGCGGGACCACCACAAACTGACCCCACCACCAAACCTACCGCGGGTTGACCCGCAACGGGGCCCCAACCCGACCCGGCAACACGCAAAAATACTAGCTCCCCGATCCGGAACAATCTCACTAAACACGTTACGAAAACCTAGCGGTCTTCTTAGCTCAACTACCCCTTTCATTTCACACTACTGGGACCTATCCCAAACGTAGCTCACGTGCACTATGCACTCCAATAAGGATCAAACACAACACTACACCTTTACATCGAGATGGCCTTACCTCTAAGATCTCTACGTATAAAACTCTAAGGTTCACACTTTTCTATCCCCCAAATCTTACTTGGTTAGCTAACCAAGATTTCTAATCACAACATTAACACTCTGCTATCAAAACATAGCACTTATGATATACCCATCTTATCACACATTTGAACTCAGAGGGTTAAAGATCTATCTGTAACTACTGTTTCATTCCCCTTAGTCGTTCTAATCAAACCTGCCCCGTAGGGCGCATAGCTTAAGGAAGGTGACGAACTACCCACCGGTACTGAAGGCAAAGTCCTCCTACTAGGCCACTCTCTCGACACATGTACGGCGCGGCCGCAGTACAACAAGTACAAACTAAAGACGACATTCCGGGATGGCGTGCATGCATCTTGTGAACAGGAAGCCACGGAGTTACGACCAACTCCTGCATACTCCGAACGTCCTGAAATCCGTGGAAGACCACTCTGCACTGGTGGAGGTGCATAATCTAATCTGCTGGTGAGGCGACTCGCCTCGAAAGTTACCAAAGGACCTTGCTGCTCTGGCCCTCTTCTGCTGTCCTTGGTTAACCCGTCGATCTCTATGTTTCTCGGCCTGCTGCGCATAAGCCCGTACACAGGCCATGCTCAAGCCTAACTGAAGGATTACTCTTGCACACCCTTCTCTTAGGTAGTCATCAAGACTCGCGATACATCGGTATACTCTCTGGTAGCCAAATCCATAGCTAGTAACAGGGTTGCCTCTTTGCAATCCATACTCTCTGTTCCTGGTCGTGGAACTGAAGGTTCAAATATCATGGCGCGGTAGGAAGCGCCGTCGCGTGCTTGAACTCTCGGGGCTAGTGGCGTCGCAGAAATCCCGAATGAAGCATTACCTAGGTAATGATTGGCCTGCCACGTAACCCTCACGAACTCTACTCGCGACTCCTCGTGCCTTGCGCCTCTGGGCGGGTTGCCTACGCGGAGGCATAATGATAAGGAAAGAATTTCATCGGAGGTCCAACTTACAACTCGGCTCTAGGCACGATCTCGGAGTGAGAAGAATAGAAACCAATCCTAAATATCCTATAGCCTCACGATCATTGGCGTGGTGCACAACACACCGATAATCAAGACTCTTGGATCTGATGCGTAGACACTTTCAGGATTAATCGCTCGATACCACTTTTGTCACGACCAGCGGGCGTGTTGGTGCCTTACCGGGCACGCTAGTGACACCACATCAGTGTCAGTGGAACATAAAACATATACATGAAACAAGTGAAGTACAAAGCGATGTCGAGGAAAACTTGCCTTTTGGCATATAAAAATAAAAACTTTTACAAATGAACAGTATAATCCTTATCACAAACCCCGCGCGGCGATCTTCTGGACCTCTAAGAAATGATACGACAACAATGGCGGGACGGGGCCCGCCATACCACGAATGTAAACACCTACAACAACGGGGACTATACCACGATAAGCCTCGGGAGAAAGCGGGCTTTCCCAATCTTTGAATTGTGACCCTAAGGCGAGGATCGATGGCGGTGTACCTTTACTGCGGCATGAACGCAGCCCGAAGAGGTCGATCAACAGTGCAGAGTATGTGGCGAAAATAAATCACGTAAATGAAATCATAGTAGTCTATATAAAGCAGGAGACATGGAGGATAACCAACTACGATTCCTGACATAGAAGCAGTCATGTCAAGTCAGGGACTCACGCCCTAAAAGTCATCCCTCATGCCCGTGGAACTCCTTCCTCACTGCCGGCAGTCTAGGTACAAATCATGTGATACGTATAACAGGTCTCGGCCCGTCTTATGGACCCAATATAGAAAATGGTGGAATACATTCCCGGTTCATCCCATGAACCGGTAGTCGAGTGGAATACATTCCCGGATGAACCGGTAGTCAAGTGAAATACATTCCCGGATGAACCGGTCCTCAAGTGAAATACATTCGGATGAACCGGTCCTCAAGTGAAATACATTCGGATGAACCGGTCCTCAAGTGAAATACATTCGGATGAGCCGTGTCGAGTGAAATACATTCCGGATGAGCCGTGTAATCAAGTGATATACATTCGGATGACCGGTAGTCAAGTGATATACATTCGGATGAACCGGTAGTCGAGTAGAACACGACTTACACAACAAGGCTATCACACGTAACATGGTCAAGTTTCATAACAACAAGTATAAGCAAGTTACCACGACTCAAGGTACTTTCATTTTATATCAAAGTCGGATTTTAACCTTAAAGTACTACGTCCGTTAAATTCCTTTTAAGATCCATTCCTTTTACAAAGGTCACCCGATACCGTAGTATAAGATTTGAGTGACTAACATTGTTAAGTAAACCAAAATGCTTTCCTTTGTAAAATCAAGTGACAACCTTATTTTCCAAGCGTTCAAGTTGCCTAATTTGAATGCTCAAGTTTCTCATTTTAGAAAAAGGTTTCGTAGTTCATAGTTTTAAATCCTTTAAAGCATAATTCTCCTTTAAGCGTTTTGAGAAACCTATGTCTTATAAGTGAGCGGTATTCTTGTTTATAATCAATCTTATTAAGCGACCATGATCTAGGAAATGTAATATCATTTTGTCTCATCTTAGCTTACATGCGGATGGAGGTTTCTCTTGGTTTTAATAATACTTCCTTAGTCAATACATTTTCCTTTTATTAACTGTAGTGGTTTGTCGATACACATTCGATTTCGAAATCAAGAAAACATTCTTAAGCCGTTATACCTAACTTCCCATAAAGCTAGTATAACTCTTAATCTTTCAAAACTCAAGTAATACTCATTCTTTCAAAACGATTCATAGATCTTTTGAAATGCTTCAAGTTCTTTATTAACACATATCAAGCCAGTTATTATTCAAATCAGTTACCCTTTGTAACACCCACACAGTATGTGCGTAGCCACATAAAGCTATTATAACCCACTTCCCATAAAGCCGTTATACCACTTTATGTTTTAAATCAATCACATACATTTAGCACATGTACGTCTACCGTACTACATAGTTCTCCCATATCATGCTAGACGAGATAGGAAGAGGGCCACAGACCTCGCGGCAGTATCGACTAATAGCAAACGCTCAAGTACTTCCAAACGTCGGCTACTCCCAAGCCAAGTAGATCGCGCCACACGTAGTACTCCGCTATAAGGCCACGCGCTTATTAACATTAGGTCTCTTCGTAGAACATTCTACAGAAAATTCGGCGACCTCCCCACTGCAGCGGCGTAAATCTCCTCCTCTAACGAGGCTGCAAGCCAACCGGGGGTTATCATCTAACCTAACGGGTACAACTCTACTCCATGGTACTACTACACAAGTCTCATGTCTGACCACATGTAATTCTGATTCGATACTCTTCTTTAAATTCAGGCTTAAGTCGCAAGACATAGCCGTAAGTATTATTCAGGCTTAAGTCAAAAGACATTGCCGATAACTACGTTCAGTTCTATAATATAGTATACTTCAACTATATATTCAAGCAATCATGTAATTTCCAATTACAATAGAGGGACAAGATAATTACCTCGATAAGCCCATAATTATCCGAGTTAAAAGTCGATCCTTAGCAATGTTTCGCTCCTACTCCGGGTGCTCCAACCCGCTCCAAATAACCCTTAGAAGTTCTACTCAACTTCTTAATAATACTCCAACCAACAATGGAGATTTTCCTTAGGGTTTCGTTTAGTGACTGAAGGAAGGTATAATAGTATTTTCTGGGCTTTTCGTATAGGTATAACCTTAGAATACAACAAGGTATATGGCTAAGGTAATTTGGGCATTATAACAATACTTTGGAGAGTATTTCTATACCACAAAGGGGGGTATTATACGAAAACAACTAGGCTAGGGGGGGTGTATACCCCTCGGCCTACCCCACTAGGGGGGGGTACTCTCGGCCAAGGGGGGAGGGGTACACTCTCGGCTAGCACCCCTAGAGGGGGTGCTCGGCGAACTCACACAAGGGGAGGAGAAGGCTCTCAAGACTTAGGCATTTTGGATGAAGAAGTCTTCAACCTTAAGGGGGTATTTATAGGTCAAGGGATGGCCAACCAAAGGCCAAGATCAATCCATGTGTTAGGCAAGTGTAGGGCTAGGATTTACCAAACACAAATATCCTACCAACTCCTTGACTTTTCCAAGGCACCAAAAACGTGCTCCACTTTGTCCAAATCGTCCAAATGGACGTTCAAGTCCACCAATTGGAGGGTGCCAAGTGTCGCCCTCCCGTTGGTCCAAAATGTTTCGTCTCTCGGAAAAATCCGCAAAAATTAGAAATGACATAGCCGGAAATTCCCCTACGAAAGCTGTGAAAACGTTTCGTCGAAAAACGACTCTAAACGGGTGTTGTGAACAAAATTAATTCGGCCAAGCCTTAGTACAAGTTTCAAATTTTCTACGTACGTCCTTACGTACATACTCTGGAAATACGGGGTATAACATAACAGCTTTATGTAAGTAAGAAAATGCCTTATGGTTTTAAAAGGTAACTGATTTGACTTATAACTGACTTAATGTGTAATAATAAAGAATCTTGAAGTATTTCAAAAGAATGCTGAATCATTTTTAACAGAAGAATAATACTTGGTTTTGAAAACATAAGAGTTATACTAGCTTTATGGGAAGTTAGGTATAACGTCTTAAGAATGGTAAAATGAATGGTTTATTGATTTTAAAGTTAAGAGACTTGATCTTAAAAGATAAGAGACTTTACTTGTTTTACTTGGTAATTAGCATTATGTTAAATGTTGTAAAACCTCATTCGCAAGTAATGAGTACTTGATTTTAAAAGCAATAATGTTTTACTGATTTCGGAAATCAGAATGAGTATCGAACAAACCACGTAGCTAATAAAGGGAAATGTTTTGACTAATAATGTATTAGTAAAACCAGTAGAAACTTCCATCTGCATAGAAACTAAGATGAGACAAAATGATGTTACATTTCCTAGATCATGGCTGCTTAAATAAGATTGTTACAAACAAGAATAACCTACTCACGTATCAGACATATGTTTCTCAAATTGCTTTTAAAGGAGAATTATATCATTAAGTGATTAAAATTATGAACTACGAAACCTTTCGAAAATGAGAAACTTGAGTAATTGAAATTAGGCAAACTTGAAACATCTGGAAAAGAATGTTGTTACTTGATTTCTGAAGAGAAGTGTTCTGATTTACTTCAAAGGATAATCACTCTATTTTCATATACTACGGGTATTGTGTGACTTTGTAAACGTAACGTATCTTTTAAAAGATAATGTATGAAGTACTTTGGGAATAGATACCCGACCTGGTTAATCATATATTAGAATGTACCTTGTGTGTATAACTTGATTGTGCTGGTTTGTGATAGCCTTGTAATACTTTCTTGTTGATTTGATAAGTAAACATGTTAGGATGCTACGTGTGTTAGTGTCTTGTAACGTTGGTATAAGAGAGTATTCTTGTTGTGCTTATGTTGTTTAACGATAAGCTGTTATGTTAGTATAATATCACTCACCTCTTGACATATTTCCGGAGGTTAAGCTGCCCTCCGATGCGGGGTAGACTCAGGCGGTCTGGGACCATGATTCGAGAATACCTCATGCGGGTCCAAGGGATCCATGCGGAACTACGGGAGTTCCAGGTTAGTTTGCGGCCCTTGTGGTCATGCGGTCTCTGTGGCCATGCGGACTGCGGGTCCAGGACGATGCCGAGGAGTAGCTACCCTCGATGCGGGGTTACATACCCTATGCGGGCCTATATGAGTGGCCTATGCGGACTACGGGAGTCCAGGATTAGGCTTGCATGGTGATACTACGGGCAATTGGCCCTGCTTCGATCATTCGCAGCCTAGAAAAGACACATTCTGATTTACCTATTGTTGCTCTTGTTTATGATGTGGCACTATGTGCGGTTACCTTGGTTGTTTCATACATACTTGCAAAACTGATTTTAAAATGATATGTTTTCATTTAAGTACTTGACAGTTTCACATACTTGGTACCTGTTGTACTGACCTCCTTCGGGGGGCTGCGTTCATGCCGCAGGTTGAGGTACACCAGTCGTTGATCCTAGTTCTCGGGGTCACAGTTCAGCGTATGGGAAGCTCCGTTTCTCCGGAGGCTTATCAGTGGTATAGTCCCCTGTCGTTGTAGGTATTTACATTCAGGGGTATGGCGGGGCCCTGTCCCGCCATTGTTGTCATATCTTTCTTAGAGTGCAGAAATCGTTGTGGCGAGTTGTAATGGGATGTAACTGTTCGGTTTTAAATTGATATATATATATATGCCGTAAGGCAAGTTTTCTCCGATTACTGTTTCTTACTTCATAATATTTTCATGTCTTGTTTTATGTTCCGCTGATTACTCTGATGTTGTATCACTAGGGTGCCCGGGGTAAGGCACCAGTCACGGGCCCGGGTTCGGGTCGTGACAATAAGTCTGCCCATAAAGGTATACTTCCCGGCCCATTCTGGGACGCGGTAAAGTCACATAAGTCTGGCCATAAAGGTATATTGTCCGGCCTATTCAGGGAAGCGGTAAAGTCACATAAGTCTGCACATAAAGGTATACTGCCCGGCCCATTCTGGGACGCGGTAAAGTCACATAAGTATGCCCATAAAGGTATATTGCCCGGCCCATTCTGGGACGCGGTAAAGTCACATAAGTCTGCCCATAAAGGTATACTGCCCGGCCCATTCTGGGACGAGGTAAAGTCACATAAGTCTGCCCATAAAGGTATACTGCCCGGCCCATTCTAGGACGCGGTAAAGTCACATAAGTCTGCCCATAAAGGTATACTGCCCGACCCATTTTGGGACACGATAAAGTCACATAAGTCTGCCCATAAAGGTATACTGTCCGACCCATTCTGGGACGCGGTAAAGTCACATAAGTCTGCCCATAAAGGTATACTGCCCGGCCCATTCTGGGACGCGGTAAAGTCACATATGTCTGCCCATAAAGGTATACTGCCCGACCCATTTTGGGACGCGGTAAAGTCATATAAGTCTGCCGATAATGGTATACTGCCCGACCCATTCGGGGACGCGGTAAAGTCACATTAGTCTGCCCATAAAGGTATACTGCCCGACCCATTCTGGGACGCGGTAAAGTCACATAAGTCTGCCCATAAAGGTATACTGCCCTGCCCATTCTGGAACGCGGTAAAGTCACATAAGTGCGCCCGTAAGGTATCGCCCGACCCATTCTGGGACGCGGTAAAATCACATAAGTCTGCCCATAAAGGTATACTGCCCGGCCCATTCTGGGATGCGGTAAAGTCACATAAGTGCGCCCATAAAGGTATCGCCGGCCCATTCGGGACGGTAAGTCACATAAGTCGCCCATAAGGTATCTTGCTCGACCCATTTTGGGACGCTTGGTAAAGTCACATAAGTTCGCTCATAAGGTATACTTCCCGGCCCATTTTAGGACGCGGTAAAGTCACATAAGTCTGCCCATAAAGGTATACTGCCCGGACCATTTTGAGACGCGATAAAGTCACATAAGTCTGCCCATAAATGTATACTGCCCGGCCCATTCTAGAACGCGGTAAAGTCACATAAGTCTGCCCGTAAGGTATCTTGCGGCCTATTCGGGACGCGGTTAAGTCACATAAGTCGCCCGTAAGGTATACTGCCCGGCCCATTCTGGGACGCGGTAAAGTCACATAATTCTGCCCATAAAGGTATATTGCCCGGCCTATTCTGGGACGCGGTAAAGTCACATAAGTCTGCCCATAAAGGTATACTGCCCGACCCATTCTGGGACGCGGTAAAGTCACATAAGTCTGTCCATAAAGGTATACTGCCCGGCCCATTCTAGGACGCGGTAAAGTCACATAAGTCTGCCCATAAAGGTATACTGCCCGGCCCATTTTGAGACGCGATAAAGTCACATAAGTCTGCCCATAAAGGTATACTGCCCGGCCCATTCTAGAACGCGGTAAAGTCACATATACGCCCGTAAAGGTATCTTGCGGCTATTGCGGGGCGGTAAAGTCACATAAGTCGCCCGTAAAGGTATACTCCGGCCCGTTCGGGACGCGGTAAAGTCACATAAGTCGCCCATAAGGTATATTGCGGCCTATTCGGGGCGGTAAAGTCACATAAGTCCGCCCGTAAGGTATCTCGCCCGACCCATTCTGGGACGCGGTAAAGTCACATAAGTCTGCCCATAAGGGTATACTGCCCGACCCATTCTGGGACGCGGTAAAGTCACATTAGTCTGCCCATAAAGGTATATTGCCCGACCCATTATGGGACGCGGTAAAGTCACATAAGTTTGCCCATAAAGGTATACTGCCCGGCCCATTCTGGAACGCGATAAAGTCACATAAGTCTGCCCATAAAGGTATACTGCCCGACACATTCTGGGACGCGGTAAAGTCACATAAGTCTGCCCATAAAGGTATACTTGTCACGACCCGAACCCGGGCCCGTGACTGGTGCCTTACCCCGGGCACCCTAGTGACACAACATCAGAGTAATCAGCGGAACATAAAACACATACATGAAACAAGTGAAGTACAAAGCGATGTCGAGAAAACTTGCCTTTCGGCATATATAAATACAACTTTTACAAATGAACAGTTTAATCCTTTTTACAAACCCTGCCCACGACAGTACTACAGACCTCTAAGAAATGATACGACAACAATGGCGGGACAGGGCCCCGCCATACCCCTGAATGTAAGCACCTACAACAACAGGGGACTATACGAATAAGCCTCGGAGGAACGGAGCTTCCCACACGCTGAATCGCTGACCCTAAGAGCGAGGATCAACGGCGGTGTACCTCAACTGCGGCATGAACGCACTTCGAAGGAGGTCGATCTAACAGTGCGAGTATGTGGCGAAAATACATATCGTAAATGAAATCATAGCGATCATATAAAGCGGAGACATGTATGATAACCAAACTACGATTTACAAAGCGGTCATGTCAAGTCGTGGACTCACGCCTCAAGTCATCACTCAAGTATAACAACGGGTCTCGTGCCCACAACATCAATCATGCCTGGAATACCTTCCCGCCGGCGGCCTATGATATAAAGCACCAAGGAACACACATGAACACTGTGTCCCACTGTGTCATAATAAATCAGACGGGGTAAATGCGAAGGCATAGCCGACTACTAAAACCACGGTACGCAACAAGGTCATGAATCAGATCATAAGATCTGTCTAAACCGTCACATGATCAAAGGCCGCCACTTGCCCGTGATATCGATATGCAGCGTCTAACCACGGAACTCCATGACTCCGCGATAGGCCAATCTCATCGGCCGCATGAGGTATTCCCGCATCGAGGGTAGCTACTCCGGCATCGCCCCGACTTCGCGATCCGCGTAGCCACGTGGACGCGTGCCCATAAAGGACGATACTAACACGGAACTCGTAGCTCCGCATAGGCCCGGGACTGCATGAGGTATTCTCGAATCATAGGTCCATCGACCGCTGAGTCTACCCGCGACGGAGCGGCTTAACCGGAATCATCTCGAGATGAATGCCACAATACTATCATAACGGTGATAGTTAATAAGCACAATCAAGGGAAACCCCTTCACATAAACATCACAAGATACTAACACCCGTAGCATCCCAACACGTTTACTTATCAAAGCAATCAAGAAAGTATTACAAGGCTATCACAAACCAATACAATCAAGTTGTTCACACAAGGTACCTTCTACTATATGATTAACAAAAATCGGGTTTTATCCCCAAAGTACTTCATACATCAACTCTTTAAAAGATCGTTACTTTCACAATGTCACACAATACGTAGTATAAAATAGAGTGACTACCCTTTTAAAGTAAATCAATTACTTCTCTTTGTAAAATCAAGTAGCAACATTCTTTTCCAATGATCAAGTTTGCCTAATTTCCAATGTTCAAGTTTCTCATTTTAGAAAGGTTTCGTAGTTCATAGTCTTATTCATTTGAGAATATAATTCTCCTTAAAACTATCTGAGAAACATAAGTCTTATATGAGAGTAGGATATTCTTGTTTATAACAATCTTATTACAGCAGCCATGATCTAGGAAATATCATTTTGTCTCATCTTAGCTTCATGCGGATGGAAGTTTCTCTGGTTTTAATAATACTTAATTAGTCAAAACATTTCCTTTTATTAACTGCGGATGGTTTGTCGATACACATTCTGATTTCCGAAATCAGTAAAACATTCTTAAGCCGTTATACCTAACTTCCCATAAAGCTAGTATAACTCTTAAGTTTTCACAAACCAAGTATTACTTCTTCTTTCAAAATGATTCAAAAATCTTTTGAAATACTTCAAGTTCTTTATTAACACATAACAAGCCAGTTATAGTTCAAATCAGTTACCTTTTAAAACCACATGTATTTTCTTACCAACATAAAGCTGTTATAACCAACTTCCCATAAAGCCGTTATAACACTTTATGTTTTAAATCAATCAAATACATTTAGCACGTATGCGTCTCACCGTACATAGTTCACACATATCATGCTAGAAGAGATAGGAAGAGGTTCACATACCTCGCGACGATTATCGACTAATAGCAAAACGCTCCAAGTACCTCAAACCGCCGGCTACTCCCTAAGCCAAGTAGATCGCGCCACGCATAGTACTTCCACCTATAAGGCCACAAGGCGCTTATTAACATATAGGTCTCATCGTAGAACTTTCTACAGAAATTTCAAGACCTCCCCCAGAACAGCGTAAATCTCCTCTCTATCGAGGCCGGCTACCAAGCCAACCGGGGGTTATCATCTAACCTAACGGGTACAATTCTACTCCACGGTACTACTACACAAGTCTCATGTCTGATCCTATGTAATTCTGATTCGGTATTCTTCTTTAAATTCAGGCTTAAGTCGCAAGACATTGCCGTAAGTTTTATTCAGGCTTAAGTCAAAAGACATTGCCGATAACTACGTTCAGTTTTATATACAGTATACTTCAACTATATAATCTAACAACATGTAATTTCCAATTACAATAGAGGGACAAGATAATTACCTTGATAAGCCCATAATTATCCTAGCTTAAAGTCGATCCTGGGCAATCGTTTAGCTCAACTCGGCGCTCCAACCCGCTCTAAACCACCCTTAGAAGTTCTAACCAACTTACACAATACTCAACGGACTATGGAGATTTTCCTAGGGTTTTGGTTTTGTGGTGACGGGAAGTATAATAGTATTTTACGGGCTTTTCAGATAGGTATAACCTTAGAATACAACAAGGTATATGGCTAAGGTAATTTGGGCATTATAACAATACTTTTGAGAGTATTTCTACCAAGAGAGGGGGTATTTATACGAAAACACTAGGCTAGGGGGTACCCCACGCCACACTTGAGGGGAGAGGGAGGCTCTCGGCCATAAAGGCCTATCTAGGGAGGGGCTCTTGGACGAGAGTCAAACAAGAGGAGAGGGAGGGATTTAACACTTAGGAAATATTTGGAATGGATGAAGAAGTCATCCTAAGGGGGGTATTTAAAGTGTAAGCCAAGGCCAACCAATGGCCAAGATCTTGCCAAGTGCATAGCAAGTGTAGGGCAAAGATCTTGCCAAGTGCACACTAGCCCACTAACACAAAAATATACAACCAACCCGAGACCACAAAAGCCACACTTTCGCCACACCATTTCCGCCCACGGTGTTCCTATGAGAGGGTGACAAGTGTCACCCTCTTGTTGGTCCATAATGTTTCGTCTCTCGGAAAAATCCGCAAAAATTAAAAATGACATAGCCGGAAATTCCCCTACGAAAGCTGTGAAAACGTTTCATCGAAAAACGACTCTAAACGAGTGTTGTGCACAAAGTCTAATTCGGCCAAGCCAAATCAAAAGTTTCAAATTTTCTACGTGCGTCCCACGTACATACTCGAAATACGGGTATAACATTCTCCCTCCTTAGAAACATTCGTCGAATGTTCCTTCTAATCTCAAAACAAGCGTGCGCCAGTATATTCTTCACTACTATACTTACGAGAACAATCCTTGTCACACATGGCCATAGAAACAACCGCACTAATACCCATCCAAGTCCACGAGGAAACACCTCTAACATCACCACAACCACCTCTCTCCGAGTCTAAAATATATTTCCTTCGCATTCTCTCTACAAAAGAAATGATCACATCTATGCTCGCCATACATGCCGCTTCTCTCTTTACTCGTCAGAGATACCACTTTGTCACTTTGTCGCGAGCCTTGCTCCGGCGACCCAACAAATGGTGCCGGGCTGCTGCGATCGGAGGATGTCGTACACTCAAACTCTTACCACATTACGATACGGCCGATTCTAAAACTCGGGGTTACTATCTCTAACGTGGTCATCATTAAGTGGGAACACTCCGGATGGATCTCGATACTTTTCCGAACATCACAATACGAAGACCGGACGCACGCTTGCCTCGCGGACGGCAAATGCTAACATATAGGCAACCTGGCCTATCCTTCACATGAACTCACAAAGGCCCAAAGTAACTCGGGCTAAGTTCCCTCTGTTTTCCAAAACTCGTCACACCCAAACCCGGGGTGGTACTTTCAAGAAGATCGACCGTCAACCTGAACTCTAAGCGTCGTCACCGATTATCCGCACAATTCCTCTGAGCTGCCAGAACTTCTTCTAGACAAGCTTCTCACTATCCACGATCTGTGGAACAAGCTGAACCAGTATGCGAACGCGCCAACCTCGAACCAATCGATAAGCAACTTACACTTCCGCCTTACAAGGCTTCATAAGGCGATATCCGAACCGAAATGGTAGATCAAACACTACCTCCACAGGAGACAACAATCCTCAACTACCCGCCGCGATCCACGCGCGGCGGCGAATGCGGTCGAGACTCACTGAGTTCTTAACTCGCACGTATAACTTCCAGAAAACGAAAACAGCCGTAACCAGGACTTCACTGTCTGTCATAAGGTGAAGGTAGGCACCCCGTGCAGCCTTACAACCTTTCTGGTACAACAACACTGCCAAGTGAACGGTCCCGAACGAAGAACACGATGGGCTGCCCCCATCGACCCGACCACCGGTCGAATGCATCCACGAACTCGTACGCTGGTTAACTGAACATGGGCCTAACACCCTCGTGACCCTACCACAAGGCGGGACCACCACAACTGACCCCACCACCAAAGCGGGCGCGGGTTGACCCGCATCGCAGCCTCAATCCGATCTGTCAACGAGCACAACACAAGTTCCCCGCTCCGGAACAGTCTCACTAATCACGTTACGAAAACCTCACGGACTTCTTAGCTCAACTACCCCCTTTCAGTCCACACTCCTAGGGACCTATCCAACCATAACTCACGTGCACTATGCACTCCGATAAGGGTCAAACATAACACTACACCTTTTCTCGAGATGGCCTCACCTCTAAGGTCTCTACGTAAAAAGCTCTAAGGCTCACACCTTCTCTATCCCCCAAAATCTTACTCGGTTAAACAACCATGATTTCAAATCACAACTAACAATCGCTATCGTAACATAGCACCTAAGGTATACTCACCTTATCACATATCTTGATCTCAGAGGGTTAAAGATATATCTATATCTCTCGCTTCACTCCCTTAATCGCTCAAATCAAACACGCCTCGTAGGCATAACTAAGGAAGGTGGCGACTACCCATCGATCACGAAGGCTAAGTCCTCCTACAAGGACACTCTTCGACACGGACCACGGCGGTCATAGGTACAACAAGTACCAACCTAAAGATGACATTCCGGGATGGCGTGCATCGCTTTGTGAACCGGAAGCCACAGGTTCTAACCAACTCCTGCGTACCCCGAATGTCCTAAACTCGTGGAAGACCACTCTGCCGGGCGGAGGTGCATAATCGATCTGTGGTGAGGTGACTCGCCTCGAAAGTTACTAAAGGACCTTCCGCTCGGCCCTCTTACGGTGTCCTTCGTTAACCTCGATTTCTACGTCTCGGCTGCTGCGCATAAGCCCGTACAAAGCCATGCTCAAGCCTAATCAAGAATTACTCTTTGCACAACCTCTTTTAGATAGTCCTCAAGACTCGCGGTACATCGGTATATTCTCTGGTAGCCAAATCTATAGCTAGTAACAGGGTCGCCTCTTTGCAATCTAAATGCTCTGTTCGGCCGTGGGCGAAGGTTCATATATCATGGCGCGATGGACCGCGCTGCCGTGCCAAACTCTGCTGGGGCTAGTGACGTCGCAGAAATCCCCGAATGAAGCACTACCCTAGGTAATGATTGGGCCTGTGCCCTCGCCACCCTCTGTACTCTACTCGCAGCTCCCTCGGCTGCCTTGCCCTCCTGGGCTCGGGTTGCCCTACGCGGAGGCATATCGGTAAGGAAAGAAATACGTTAGAGGTCCAACTTACAACACAGCTCTAAGGCACGATCTCAGAGTGAGAAGAATAGAAACCAATCCTAAAATATCCTATAGCCTCCTGATTATTGATGTGGTGCACAACACACCGATAATCAAGACTCTACTGGATACGGTCTGTAGACACTTTCCGAGGATTAACTGCTCTGATACCACTTTTGTCACGACCGAACCGGGCCGTGGATCGTGCCTACCGGGCACCCTGGTGACAACATCGTCAGTAATCGTGAACATAAAACATACATGAAACAAGTGAAGTACAAAACGATGTCGAGGAAAACTTGCCTTTCGGCATATATAAATACAACTTTTACAAATGAACGGTTTAATCCTTTTTACAAACCACCTTGCAGCGATTACTACGGACCTCTGAAATGATACGACAACAATGGCGGGACGGGGCCCGCCATACCACGAATGTAAGCACTTACAACAACGGGGACTATACGAAGATAAGCCTCGGAGGAACGGAGCTTCCACACGCTGAACTGTGACCCTAAGAGCGAGGATCAACGATGGTGTACCTCAACTGCGGCATGAACGCACTTCAAGGAGGTCGATAACAGTGCAAGTATGTGGCGAAAATACATATCAGTAAATGAAATCATAGCGATCATATAAAGCAGAGACATGTATGATAACCAAACTACGCTTTACAACAAAGCGATCATGTCAAGTCGTGACTCACGCCTCAAGTCATCACTCAAGTATAACAATGGGTCTCGTGCCCACAACATCAATCATGCCCGTGGAATACCTTCCCGCCGCGGCGATCTATGATATAAAAGCACCAAGGAACACACATGAACACGAGGTCCGCTGTGTCATAATAAAACTATGCGGGGTAAATGCGAAGGCATAGCCGACTACTAAAAACCCACAGTACCAACAAGGTCATGAATCGTATCATAAGATCTGTCTAACCGCCACATGATCAAAGCCGCCACTTGCCCGCGATATCAATGTCTGCGTCTAACCACTGGAACTCCGCGCACTCGCGATAGGCCAATCGCGTCGCCCGCATGAGGTATTCCGCATCGAGGGTAGCTACTCCCGGCATCGCCCCGACTTCGATCCGCGTGGCCCGCATGGACGCATGCCCATAAAGGACGATACTAACACGGAACTCGTAGCTCCGATAGGCCGGGACTGCGTAGAGGTATTCTCGAATCATAGGTCCATCGACCGCCGAGTCTACCCGCGACGGAGGGCTTAACCCGGAATCATCTCAAGAGATGAATGCCACAATACTATCATAACGATGATAGTTAATAAGCACAATCGGAAACCCCTTCACATAAACATCACAAGATACTAACACGTAGCATCCTAGCACGTTTACTTATCAAAGCAATCAAGAAAGTATTACAAGGCTATCACAAACCAATACAATCAAGTTGTTCACACAAGGTACCTTCTACTATATGATTAACAAAATCGGGTTTTTATCCCCAAAGTACTTCATACATCAACTCTTTAAAAGATACGTTACTTTCACAATGTCACACAATACGTAGTATAAAATAGAGTGACTATCCTTTTAAAGTAAATCAATTACTTCTCTTTGTAAAATCAAGTAGCAACATTCTTTCCAATGATCAAGTTTGCCTAATTTCCAATGTTCAAGTTTCTCATTTTAGAAAGGTTTAGTAGTTCATAGTCTTATTCATTTGAGAATATAATTCTCCTTAAAACTATCCGAGAAACATAAGTCTTATATGAGTAGGATATTCTTGTTTATAACAATCTTATTACTGACCATGATCTAGGAAATATCATTTTGTCTCATCTTAGCTTCTATGCGGATGGAAGTTTCTGGTTTTAATAATACTTAATTAGTCAAAACATTTCCTTTTATTAACGCTGCGGTGGTTTGTCGATACACATTCGATTTAAAATCAAAAACATTCTTAAGCCGTTATACCTAACTTCCCATAAAGCTAGTATAACTCTTAAGTTTTCACAAACCAAGTATTACTTCTTCTTTCAAAATGATTCAAAAATCTTTTGAAATACTTCAAGTTCTTTATTAACACATAACAAGCGATTATAGTTCAAATCGATTACCTTTTAAAACCACATGTATTTTCTTACCAACATAAAGTCATATAACCAACTTCCCATAAAGCCGTTATAACACTTTATGTTTTAAATCAATCAAATACATTTAGCACATGACGTCACCGCACTACATAGTTCACACATATCATGCTAGAAGAGATAGGAAGAGGTTCACATACCTCGCGACGATTATCGACTAATAGCAAAACGCTCAGTACCTCAAACCGCCGGCTACTCCCTAAGCCAAGTAGATCGCGCCACGCATAGTACTTCCACCTATAAGGCCACAAGGCGCTTATTAACATATAGGTCTCATCGTAGAACTTTCTACAGAAATTTCGGCAGCACCTCCCCCATGAGCGTAAATCTCTCTCTATCGAGGCTACCAAGCCAACCAGGGGGTTATACATCTAACCCTAACTGTACAATTCTACTCCACAAGACTACTACACAAGTCTCTTGTAATACGGTCCTATGTAATTACTGATTCGATTCTTCTTTAAATTCGGGCTTAAGTCGCAAGACATTGCCGTAAGTTTTATTCAGCTTAAGTCAAAAGACATTGCGATAACTACGCTCGTTTTATATACAGTATACTTCAACTATATAATCTAACAACATGTAATTTCCAATTACAATAGAGGGACAAGATAATTACCTTGATAAGCCCATAATTATCCTAGCTTAAAGTCGATCCTGGGCAATCGTTTAGCTCCACTCGAGCGCCCAACCGCTCTAAACCACCCTTAGAAGTTCTAACCAACTTCTACACAATACTCCAACGGACTATGGAGATTTTCCTAGGGTTTTGGTTTTGTGACTGACGGGAAGTATAATAGTATTTTCTGGGCTTTTCGTATAGGTATAACCTTAGAATACAACAAGGTATATGGCTAAGGTAATTTGGGCATTATAACAATACTTTTGAGAGTATTTCTACCAAGAGAGGGGGGGTATTTATACGAAAACACTAGGCTAGGGGGTACCCACGCCACACCCCAGGGGAGAGGGAGGCTCTCGGCCATAAAGGCCTATCTAGGGAGGGGGCTCTTGGACGAGAGTCAAACAAGAGGAGAGGAGGATTTAACACTTAGGAAATATTTGGAATGGATGAAGAAGTCATCCTAAGGGGGGTATTTATAGTGTAAGCCAAGGCCAACCAATGGCCAAGATCTTGCCAAGTGCATAGCAAGTGTAGGGCCAAGATCTTGCCAAGTGCACACTAGCCAACTAACACAAAAAAATATCCTACCAACCCTTGACCAAAAAGCCACACTTTCGGCCACACCATTTCCGCCCAAGGTGTTCCAATGAGAGGGTGACAAGTGTCACCCTCTTGTTGGTCCATAATGTTTCGTCTCTCGGAAAAATCCGCAAAAATTAAAAATGACATAGCCGGAAATTCCCCTACGAAAGCTGTGAAAACGTTTCGTCGAAAAACGACTCTAACCGGGTGTTGTGCACAAAGTCTAATTCGGCCAAGCCAAATCAAAAAGTTTCAAATTTTCTACGTACGTCCTTACGTACATACTCTGGAAATACGGGGTATAACAATACTGCCCGGCCCATTCTGGGATGCGGTAAAGTCATATAAGTCTGCCCATAAAGGTATACTACCCGGCCCATTCTGGGACGCGGTAAAGTCACATAAGTCTGCCCATAAAGGTATACTGCCCGGCCCATTCTGGGACGCGGTAAAGTCACATAAGTCTGCCCATAAAGGTATACTGCCCGGCCCATTCTGGGACGCGGTAAAGTCACATAAGTCTGCCCATAAAGGTATATTGCCCGGCCTATTCTGGGACGCGGTAAAGTCACATAAGTCTGCACATAAAGGTATACTGCCCGGCCCATTCTGGGACGCGGTAAAGTCACATAAGTATGCCCATAAAGGTATACTGCCCGGCCCATTCTGGGACGCGATAAAGTCACATAAGTCTGCCCATAAAGGTATATTGCCCGACCCATTCTGGGACGCGGTAAAGTCACATAAGTCTGCCCATAAAGGTATACTGCCCGGCCCATTCTGGGACGCGGTAAAGTCACATAAGTCTGCCCATAAAGGTATACTGCCCGACCCATTCTGGGACGCGGTAAAGTCACATAAGTCTGCCCATAAAGGTATACTGCCCGACCCATTTTGGGACGCGGTAAAGTCACATAAGTCTGCCCATAAAGGTATACTGCCCGGCCCATTCTGGGACGCGGTAAAGTCACATAAGTCTGCCCATAAAGATATACTTCCCGGCCCATTCTGAGACATGATAAAGTCACATAAGTCTGCCCATAAAGGTATACTGCCCGACCCATTCTGGGACACGGTAAAGTCACATAAGTCTGTCCATAAAGGTATACTGCCCGACCCATTCTGGGACGCGGTAAAGTCACATAAGTCTGCCCATAAAGGTATACTGCCCGACCCATTTTGGGACGCGGTAAAGTCACATAAGTCTGCCCATAAGGGTATACTGCCCGACCCATTCGGGGACGCGGTAAAGTCACATTAGTCTGCCCATAAAGGTATACCTCCCGGCCCATTCTGGGACGCGGTAAAGTCACATAAGTCTGCCCATAAAGGTATACTGCCCGGCCCATTTTGGGACGCGGTAAAGTCACATAAGTCTGCTCATAAAGGTATACTTCCCGGCCCATTCTGTAACGCGGTAAAGTCACATAAGTCTGCCCATAAAGGTATACTGCCCGTCCTATTCTGGGACGCGGTAAAGTCACATAAGTCTGCCCATAAAGGTATACTGCCCGGCCCATTCTGGGACGCGGTAAAGTCACATAAGTCTGCCCATAAAGATATACTTCCCGGCCCATTCTGAGACACGATAAAGTCACATAAGTCTGCCCATAAAGGTATACTGCCCGACCCATTCTGGGACGCGGTAAAGTCACATAAGTCTGTCCATAAAGGTATACTGCCCGGCCCATTCTAGGACGCGGTAAAGTCACATAAGTCTGCCCATAAAGGTATACTGCCCGGCCCATTTTGAGACGCGATAAAGTCACATAAGTCTGCCCATAAAGGTATACTGCCCGGCCCATTCTAGAACGCGGTAAAGTCACATATGTCTGCCCATAAAGGTATACTGCCCGGCCTATTCTGGGACGCGGTAAAGTCACATAAGTCTGCCCATAAAGGTATACTCCCCGGCCCATTCTGGGACGCGGTAAAGTCACATAAGTCTGCCCATAAAGGTATATTGCCCGGCCTATTCTGGGACGCGGTAAAGTCACATAAGTCTGCCCATAAAGGTATACTGCCCGACCCATTTTGGGACGCGGTAAAGTCACATAAGTCTGCCCATAAAGGTATACTGCCCGACCCATTCTGGGACGCGGTAAAGTCACATAAGTCTGCCCATAAAGGTATACTGCCCGGCCCATTCTGGGACGCGGTAAAGTCACATAAGTCTGCCCATAAAGATATACTTCCCGGCCCATTCTGAGACATGATAAAGTCACATAAGTCTGCCCATAAAGGTATACTGCCCGACCCATTCTGGGACACGGTAAAATCACATAAGTCTGTCCATAAAGGTATACTGCCCGACCCATTCTGGGACGCGGTAAAGTCACATAAGTCTGCCCATAAAGGTATACTGCCCGACCCATTTTGGGACGCGGTAAAGTCACATAAGTCTGCCGCCCAGGGTATCTTGCCCGACCCATTCGGGACGCGGTAAAGTCACCGTTATACCGTATTTCCCAAGTATATGCGTAAGGGCGACGTGAAAATTTGAAACTTGTATTAAGGCTTGGCGAATTAATTTTGTTCACAACACGTTTAGAGTCGTTTTTAAATGAACGTTTTCCACGACTTTCGTAGGGAATTTCGGCTATGTCATTTTAATTTTTGCGGATTTTTCGAGAGACGAAACATTTTGGACCAACGGGAGGCGACACTTGTCACCCTCCAATTGATGGATGTGAGGCGTTATTGTGGCGATTGGAATGGCTTTAGTTGGTAGGATATTTGTGTGTTAGTTGGTTAAGGGGCACTTGGCAAGATCTTGGCCCTACACTTGCCTTGCACTTGGCAAGATCTTGGCCATTGGTTGGCCATTGGTTGGCCAATAAATACCACCCTATGTTGAAGACTTTCTTCATCCTAAAATCTTCTAAGTGTTAAAATCCTCCTCTCCTTCTTGTGGTTCTCGTCAAAGCCTTCCCCTCCCTTGTCGAGAGTTTCCCCTAGTGGGGTAGTAGAGGGTATACACCCTCCTTGGGGTGCTAGCCTGGGGTACCCCACTAGCCTAGTTGTTTCGTATAATACCCTCTTGGTAGAAATACTCTCAAAGTATTGTTATAATGCCCAAATTACCTTAGCCATATACCTTGTTGTATTCTAAGGCTATACCTATCTGAAAAGCCAGAAATACTATTATACTTACCGTCGGTCACCAAACCGAAACCACTAAGGAAAATCTCCATGGTTAGTTGGAGTAGTATGTAGAAGTTGGTTAGAACTTCTAAGGGTAGTTTAGTGCGGGTTGGGCTGCGAGTTGGAGCTAAGCGATTGCCGGGATCGACTTTATACTTGGATAATTATGGGCTTATCGAGGTAAATATCTTGTCCCTCTATTGTAATTGGAAATTACATGTTGTTAGAATATATAGTTGAAGTATACTATATATAGAACTGAACGTAGTTATCGGCAATGTCTTTTGACTTAAGACTGAATAATACTTACTGCAATGTCTCGCGACTTAAGCTGAATTTAAATATCTTGACCGTAATTACATAGGGTGTATTACAGTGAACTTGTGTAGTAGTACCGTGGAGTAGAATTGTACAGTTAGGGTTAGGCGTATAACCCCCTGGTTGGCTTGGTAGCGGCCTCGATAGAGGAGGAGATTTACGTTGTTGCGGGGGGGGGAGGTGCTGCCGAATTTTCTGTAGAATGTTCTCCGTAGGGATCTAAATGTTAATAAGCGCCTTGTGGCCTTATAGGTTGAAGTACTACGTGTGGTGCGATCTACGTGGCTTAAGGAGTGGCGAAGCGGTTGGAAGTACTTGGAGCGTTTTGCTATTAGTCGATACTCGTCGCGAGGTATGTGAACCTCTTCCTATTTCTTCTAGCATGATATGTGTGAACTATGTAGTACGGTAGACGTACATGTGCTAAATGTATTTGATTGGTGTAAAACATAAAGTGTTATAACGGCTTTATGGGAAGTTGGTTATAACAGCTTTATGTTGGTTAGAAAATACATGTGGTTTTTAAAAAGGTAGCTGATTTGAACTATAACTGGCTTGTTATGTGTTAATAAAGAACTTGAAGTATTTCAAAAGATTTTGAATCATTTTGAAAGAAGTAATACTTGGTTTTGAAAAACTTAAGAGTTATACTAGCTTTATGGGAAGTTAGGTATAACGGCTTAAGAATGTTTCTTGATTTGGAAATCGAGAATGTGTATCGACAAACCAACTGCAGCGTTAATAAGGAAATGTTTTGACTAATTAAGTACTAATAAAACCAAGAGAAACCTCCATCTGCATAGAAGCTAAGATGAGACAAAATGATATTTCCTAGATCATGGCTGCTGTGATAAGATTGTAATAAACAAAAATATCCTACTCACATATAAGGCTTAGGTTTCTCAGATTGTTTAAAGGAGAATTATATTCTTAAATGAATAAGACTATGAACTACGAAACTTTTCTAAAATGAGAAACTTGAACATTGGAAATTAGGCAAACTTGAACATTGGAAAAGAATGTTGCTACTTGATTTTACAAGGAGAAGTAATTGATTTACTTTAAAAAGATAATCACTCTATTTTCATATACTATGGGTATTGCAAAGTAACGTATCTTTTAAAGAGTTAATGTATGAAGTACTTTGGGGATAAAAACCCGATCTTGTTAATCATATAGTAGAAAGTACCTTGTGTGAACAACTTGATTGTATTGGTTTGTGATAGCCTTGTGATACTTTCTTGATTGCTTTGATAAGTAAACGTGTTAGGATGCTACGTGTGTTAGTATCTTGTGATGTTTGTGTAAAGGGGTTTCCCTTGATTGTGCTTATTAACTATCAGTCGTTATGATAGTATTGTGGCATTCATCTCTTGAGATGATTCCGGGGGTTAAGCTGCCCTCCGATGCGGGGTAGACTCAGGCGGGTCGATGGACCTATGATTCGAGAATACCTCATGCAGGTCCCGGGGGCCTATGCGGAGCTACGAGAGTTCCAGGTTAGTGTGCGTCCTTTATGGGCATGCGGTCCATGTGGCCATGCGGACTGCGAAGTCCAGGACGATGCCGGGGAGTAGCTACCCTCGATGCGGGGAATACCTCATGCGGGCCGATGAGATTGGCCTATGCGGAGCTGCGGGAAGTTCCAGGACTAGACGCGCACATTAGATACTGCGGGCAAGTGGCCAGCTTTGATCATGTGACGGTCTAGACAGATCTTATGATACAGTTCATGACCTTGTTGGTACTGTGGGTGTTAGTAGTCGGCTATGCCTTCGTACTTACCCCGTACGGTGTTATTATGGCACAGGTGGGACCTGGTGTTCATATGTGTTCCTTGGTGCTTTTATATCATAAACTGCCGGCAGTGAGGAAGGTATTCCACGGGCATGATTGATGTTGTGGGCGTGAGACCCATTGTTATATTTGAGTGATGACTTTGAGGGCGTGAGTCCCTGACTTGATATGACTGCTTGTTTATTGTGAACTGTAGTTTTGTTATCATACATGTCTCCTGCTTTATATAGACTTCTATGATTCCATTTACAGTACTTATTTTCAGTTTCACATACTCGGTACCTGTTTCATCGACCTCCCCGGGCTGCGTTCATGCCGCAGGTAAAGGTACACCAGTCATTGATCCTCGCTCTTAGGGTCACAGTTCAGCATTTGGGAAAGCTCCGTTTCTCCGGAGGCTTATCAGTGGTATAGTCCCCTGTTGTTGTAGGTGTTTACATTCAGGGGTATGGCGGGGCCCTGTCCCGCCATTGTTGTCGTATCATTTCTTAGAGGTCTGTAGTACTGTTGTGGGCAGGGTTTTGTAAAAAGGATTAAACTGTTCATGTTGAAAAAGTTGTTGTTTATATATATGCTGAAGGTAACCGTTTTTGGTTAGCCTGTCTTCTTATTTCATTGTTTATACTTCTGTCATTTCATGTGTTGTCTTTATGTTCCGCTGATTTACTCTGATGTTGGATCACTGGGGTGCCCGGGGTAAGGCACCAGTCACGGGCCCCGGAATCGGGTCGTGACAAAAGTGGTATCAGAGCAGTTAATCCTCGGAAAGTGTCTGAACCGTATCGATGAAGTCTTGATTATCGGTGTGTTGTGCACCACACCAATAATCAGGAGGCTATAGGATATTTTAGGATTGGTTTCTATTCTTCTCACTCTGAGATCGTGCCTTAGAGCTGTGTTGTAAGTTGGACCCTCTAACGTATTTCTTTCCCGTACCGTTATGCCTCCGCGTAGGGCAAGGCCCGGGAGGGCAAGCGTAGGAGGCTGCGAGTAGAGTCTGAGGGTTACGTGGGCACAGCCCAAACATCACACAGGGTGGTGCTTCATTCGGGGAGTTTTGCGGCGTCACTAGCCCAGTGAGTTTAGCACGCGGCGGTTCCTCTGCGGCCATGACATTTGAACGCCGGTTCCACGGCCAGGAGCAGAGAATTTAGATTGCAAAGAGGCGACCTGTTACTAGCTATAGATTTGGCTACCGAGAGTATACCGATGTCTGAGTCTTGAGGACTATCTAAGAGGGTTGTGCAAGAGTAATTCTTTAGTTGGGCTTGAGCATGGCACGTATGCGGGCTTATGCGCGGCCGAGCGTAGAGATCGACGGGTTAAGCGAAGGGCGAGAGGAGGGCGGGCGGCGAGGTCCTTTGGTAACTTTCGGCGAGTCGCCTCGCGAGATTTGATATGCACCTCCGCTTGGTCTGAGTGGTCTTCCACGGATATCGGGATGTTCGGAGTATCGAGGAGTTGGTGAACTCGGGGCTTGGTTCGCGGTGTGTGACGTCATCCCGGGGAATGTCGTCTTTTAGTTAGTACTTGTTGTACCTACGACCGTCAGGGTCTGATGTCGATAGAGTGTCCTTGTAGGAGGACCTAGCCTTCAGGATCGGTGGGTAGTTCGTCATCTTCCCTAGCTGGCGCCTACGGGCGAGTTTGATTAGAGCGACTAAGGGAGTGAAGCGAGATATAGATATATCTTTAACCCTCAGAGATCGGTATGTGTGATAAGGTGAGTATACCTTAAGTGCTATGTTACGATGGCGGTGTGTTAGTTGTGTTTAGAAATCATGGTGGGTTAGCAGTAAGATTTTGGGGATAGATAAGGTGTGAGCCTTAGAATGTTTTACGTAAAGACCTTAGAGGTAAGGCCATCTCGAGTAAAGGTGTAGTGTTATGTTCGATCCTTATAGGAGTGCATAGTGCACGTGAGCTATGTTTGTGGGATAAGTCACGAGTAGTGTGGAATGAAAGAGGGTAGTTGAGCTAAGAAGACCGCTAGGTTTTCGTAACGTGATTAGTGAGAGTTTTCCCCGGAGAGCTAGTATTGTGCGCGTTGCGAGTCAGCGGTAGGTTTGGTGGTGGTCGGGTTGTGGTGGTCCCGCTTGTGTTAGGGTTGTGAGGGTGTTAGGCCCAAGTTTAGTAACCAGCGTACAAACTCGTGGATGCGTTCGACGATGGTCGGGCGATGGGGCAGCCCATCGTGTTCTTGATCGGGGCCCGTTTACTCGTGTGTTGAGTTATCGAGAAAGGTTGTAAGGCGCGCAGGTGCCTACCTTCACCTTATGTCGACAGTGAAGCCCGAGTTGTGGCTATTTTCGTTTTCTAAAAAGTTTTACGAGCGGGGTTAAGAACTCGGATGAGTCTCGAATCGCATTCGCCTCGGGCGTGTGTGGATTTGAGGGTAGTCGTGGGGATTGTTGTCTCTGTGGAGGAGTGTTTAAGCTACCATTTCGGTGTTCGGATGTTGCCTTTTGAAGCCTTGTAGGGCGGAAGTGTAAATTGCCGTCGATTGGTTCGATGTTGGCAAGGTTGATTAGTTGGTTGAGCTTGTTCCGGTAATCGTGGAGAGTAAAGCTTGTCTAGAAGAGGTTACGGCGGCTCGGAGAAATCGTCGCGGATAATCGGCGGCGGCGCAGAGTTGAGTTGGGTCGGTCTTCTTGAGCGTACCACCGGTTAGGGTGTGACGAGTTTTGGAAGCGAGAGAAAACTTAGCGAGTTACTTTGGGCCCTTTTGAGTTCATGTGAAGAATAGGCGGGTTGCACATATGTTAGCAATTCTTGTCCGACTTAGGAAGCGATGCGTCCGGTCTTTCGTATTGATATGATCGGGAAAGTATCGGAGATCCATCCAGAGTGTTCCCAGTTAATGATGACCACGTTAGGGATAGTAACCCCGAGTTTTGGAAACTGAAGCCGTATCAGAATGTAGTAAGAGTTCGAGTGTACGACCTCCTCCGGGATCGCATGCAGCCCGGTACCATTTGTTGGGTCGCCGGAGTGACACCAGAACCTCGCGGCAAAGTGACAAAAGTGGTATCAGTGGTATCGCGAGCATAGATGTGATCATTTTCTTTTTGTGTAAAGTAGGTGCGAAGGAAGTATATTTTAGACCCCGGTGAGAGGTGTTATGGTGATGTTAGAGGTGTTTCCTCGTGGACTTGGATGTAAGCTTTTTGCGCAAGTTGTTTCTGTGGCCATGTGTGGCAAGGATTGTTCTCGTAAGTATAGTAGTGAAGACTATACTGGCGCGCGTTTGTTTTGAGACTTAGAAAGAACATTCGGGACGAATGTTTCTAAGGAGGGGAGAATGTTATACCCCGTATTTCCCAAGTATGTACGTAAGGACGTACGTAGAAAATTTGAAACTTGTATTAAGGCTTGGCCGAATTAATTTTGTTCACAACACCCGTTTAGAGTCGTTTTTCGACGAAACGTTTTCACAGCTTTCGTAGGGGAATTTCCGGCTATGTCATTTTTAATTTTTGCGGATTTTTAGAGAGGCGAAACATTTTGGACCAACGGGAGGCGACCTTGTCACCTCCATTGATGGATGTGAGGCGTTATTGTGGCGATTGGAATGGCTTTAGTTGGTAGGATATTTGTGTGTTAGTTGGTTAAGGGGCACTTGGCAAGATCTTGGCCTACACTTGCCTTGCACTTGGCAAGATCTTGGCCATTGGTTGGCCGTTGGTTGGCTATAAATACCACCCTATGTTGAAGACTTTCTTCATCCTAAAATCTTCTAAGTGTTAAAATCCCTCCTCTCCCTTCTTGTGGTTCTCGTCCAAAGCCTTCCCCTCCCTTGGCCGAGAGTTTCCCAGTGGGGTAGGCCGAGGGTATACCCCTCCTCAGGGTGCTTGGGGTACCACACACTGCTAGTTGTTTCGTATAATACCCCCCTCTTGGTAGAAATACTCTCAAAAGTATTGTTATAATGCCCAAATTACCTTAGCCATATACCTTGTTGTATTCTAAGGCTATACCTATACGAAAAGCCCAGAAATACTATTATACTTACCGTCAGTCACCAAACCGAAACCCTAAGGAAAATCTCCATGGTTAGTTGGAGTAGTATGTAGAAGTTGGTTAGAACTTCTAAGGGTAGTTTGGTGCGGGTTGGAGCGCGCGGAGTTGGAGCTAAACGATTGCCCAGGATCGACTTTATACTTGGATAATTATGGGCTTATCGAGGTAAATATGTCACGACCCGTTCCGGGGCCCGTGACTGGTGCCTTACCGGGGCACCCAAGTAGTCATACATCAGAGAAGTCAGCGGAAATATAAAACAAGACATGAAACAGTTTATAAAATAAGACACAGTTTATGTGAGAAAACACCGCCTTTCGGCATATATATATAATCATAGTTCAGCAGTTACATCCGACCATGCGGCATGACTACTGAGACCTCTAAGGAAATATACAACTATAGCGGGACGGGGCCGCCATACCTGGCATACAAAACTATCTACAACGGGAGATCATACCAAAAGTAGAGCCTCGGAAGAGATGGAGCTCAGGCACCAACGTAGAGATCCTAAGAATGCGGATCTAGCACTGCTTGCCACTGCGGCATGAACGCAGCCCAGAGGTCGGTCAACAGTACTAAGTATGCGAAGCGTAAAGTACTTAAATGAAACATATCATTTTTAAAACCGGTTTACAAATATGTATGAAACAACGAGAAACGCGCATAGTGCCATCACAAACAAGAGCAACAATAGGTATGATAATGAGTCTTGTCTAGGCTGCGAATGATCGAAAGCAGGGCCACTCGCCCCCATCATCATTCTGCAAGCCTAATCCTGACTCGAGTCCGCATAGGCCACTCACGTGGGCCCGTGAGGTATAACCCGCGTCGAGGGTAGCTACTCCTCGGCGTCGTGGACTCATTGTCCGCATAGCCACCTGACGCATGAGGTATAACCCCGCATACTAACATGGAACTCCCGTAGCTCCGCATAGGCCCCCTGGACCCGCATGAGGTATTCTCGAATCATGGTCCCAGACCGCCTGAGTCTACCCCGCATCGGAGGGCAGCTTAACCCCCGGTATCATCTCAAGAGGTGAGTGATAGTATAACAACTTATCTTTAAACAACATAAGCACAACAAGGATACTCACCTATACAAACGTTTACAAGATACTAACACACATAGCATCATATCATGTCTATTTATCAAACCATCTTTATTATTCTTTTCACAATACAAGTCTGTTATAAACACATAGGCAAACTTGTTTCTTTTATAAATCTTAAGTGGTTATACTTACTTCCCATAAAGCTAGTATAACTCTTAAGCTTCTGTTTTAAAAACCAATTAGTTCTCTTACATTAATATGATTGGTAGTCTTTTGAAATGTTTTGATTCTTTATTATTCAGCTTAAGCGTGAGGCATTCGTAAGTATTATTCGAGCTTAAGCGTGAGGCATTGCCGTAAGTATTATTCGAGCTTAAGTCAAAGACATTGCGTAGTTATATTGTAAAATATCATGCTTTAGGAAGAATCACATACCTTCTCGTGAAAACCACGCGAGTTGAATATGTCGCGCAGAGTCGACTATAATAGTCACAGATATCTATTAAAGACTACTCGAAGGTCATTCTAAGCAGGGGTTCATAATTCTACTGTAAGTCGGGCAGCACTTCCTACAGGTGAGCTATATAAGTCTCTTGTGAAAACAGTCCTATGTAAATCTGGTTTGATTATTCCTCTTTAAACCCTTCTAAGTGATTAATACTTCAATTCTATTACGTGATATACTTCTAAGTATTTATACTTATTCTTATACTATAACTTGTTAAGTATTCTCTAATTCAAAAGAGGTTAGGATAATTACCTCAGTAAGCCCAATAATATCCTAGAAAAGTCGCGCTGAGCAAGGTTTTGCTCTAAGTTGTATGCTCCAAGAACCTTAGAAGTTCTTCACAACTCCTACTAAGTACTAAGGTATTTGGGCTAGGGTATTTTGGGCATTATAACGATACTGAAGGTAACTTTTCTACCAAGGGAGGGGGTAGATTTTTGGCTAGGCTAGGGGGTATTCGGTAGGAGGCCTTCACAAGGGAGGGGAGGAGTGTTGGACGAAAAAGAGCTACAAAGGGAGAGGAGAGGATTTTCAAGACTTGGAACGCTGTGTGGATGAAGAACTCTTCATCTTAAGGGGGGTATTTATAGGTCAAGAAGTGGCCAACCAATAGCCAAGATTTAGACAAGTGCAAGGCAAGTGTAGGGTGAGGATTAACTATACACAAATATCCTACCAACTCCTTGACTTTGAACAAGGCACCAAAAAGCGTGCCAAAACTTCATCAATTCGTCCAAATGGGCGATTTCAGTCCACAAATTGGAGGTGCCAAGTGTCGCCCTCCGTTGGTCAAAATGTTTCGTCTCTCGGAAAAATCATAAAAATAAGAAATGGCATAGCGGAATTTACTCTGAAAGTGTGGAAGCGTTTCGTCGGAAAGCGATTCTTTTAGTGAGTTGTGCCCAAAAATCGTCAAGCCTAAACTTTAAGGCTAAACTTTTTACGTATTCCTTTACGTACATACTGGAAATACGGTATAACATTCTCCCCCTCGTAGAAACATTCGTCGAATGTTCCTTCCCAAGACGATTAACGATAAGATTCTTCATAACTTAAGCGGTTTGCAAATGCCACACGCGACCCTGAAAACAACACTTAGGCATAAATGATAATGAAAATTTACAAGTAGGAAAGTGAATTACACGGAGGTGTGGGAATAGGTGAGGATATACGCCTCATGTCCTCGCCGGCCTCCCGTCATCTCCTCACGAGCTCGTTCGCAAGACTTTGTGGAAGCCACGTCCTTGGTCGCGGGCGCCTAACGACGATCGACTATCGCTATGGGAATCTCTCATACGATAACCCCTCGGTCACTGGACGCCGTCAATCGGGTGTACCACTAGATGGATCCCGATACATCTCCTCGGCATAGATCGTGAAAAACCGGATGCCTCGCCTCCAGATCGGACGGCAGATCCAACTCATGAGCAACCTTGCCTACCTGCGGACAACTGAAGCGACCCGATGTACCTGGTGAGTTTCCTTCTTCCGAATCTCATCACACCGCCATGGGTGACACCTTTAGGAAAACCCAATCATGAACCTCGAACTCAAGATCCGACGCGGCGATGATCTGCATATGACACATGCGACTCACGGTGTCGATAGCCTCTCTCGGATAAGCCTCACCTTATCCTTGCTCTTGTACCAAATCTGGTCCCACTAGCCCCTCGCCCACATCGAACCAACCTATAGGCGATCTGCACTTCCTCCCATACAAGGCCTCATAAGGCGCCATCGAATCTTTGGAGTGGTAGCTATTATTATATCGCGAACTCAACTAGAGGCAAATGATCCTCCCAACTACCACTAAAGTCAATAACACGGGCTCGCGACATATCCTCGAAGTGCGGATAGTGCGCTCTGCTGTCGTGCATGCGTGGATGAAATGCGATGCTCGAGCTCACTGCGTCCTAAACCCCTCGGAAGGACCTCGAAGTTAGCGCGTGGCGGGCTCCTGCATGCGATATGATCAGTAGGGACTCCATGTAGTCGGCGATCTCTCGGATGTAAAGTCGGCATAATCCTCGGCCAAAAAGTCGTCTGACGGGAAGAAAGTGGGCTGATTTCGTCGACTGTCGGCGATAACCCATATAGAATCATGTCTCCTTTGAGTGCGAGGTAATCCGTGATGAAGTCCATGTTGATTACCTCCACTTCGGTCGGGATCTCTATCGCTGTAACAAACCACCGGGCCTGCGGTGCTCTACCTTCACTGTGACAACCACGGGCGAGCTACGAACTCTGCAGCGTCCTCTTGAGCCATCCCACCAATACGGATCTAAGGTCGTGGTACATCTTGGTCGACCGGATGGATAGAAACGCTTGCGTGTGCTTCCCCGAACTGCTGCGAAGTCACGAAACATCTGGAACACCTGATGCGCCCTCAAACCTTAGCACCCCATCGGTGCTACCTCAAAGGACCGCGCCTCACGAAGAGGCGTATCACGATATCGAATCAAAGCTGGATCCTCGAGCTGTTGCCTCTTCACCTCGACGGCGATGGAAGACTCGGCAACCTCACGAACTCTAACCCCTTGCTATCGAATCAATCAACCGGACACGAGGCTCGCTAAGCGATGCAAATCACGAACCATGTCCTCCTCTCTGCCGCATCGATAGGCTCCCATCGACTACGACTCGGGCATACGCCACAACATTGGCCTTGGGTGGTATAGGATATCAACATCGTAATCCTTAAGCAACTCTAACCACCGTCTCGTAAGTAAGTTCGGCTCCTCTGGTGAAGATATCTGGAGGCTCTTGTGGTGCGTATAAATATCCACGTGAACCCCATACAAATAGTGCCTCAGGATCTTCAAAGCGTGAATCACGGTGCGACTCCAAATCATGGGTGGGGTAGTTCTCTCGTGTTTCTTCATTTGTCGGGATGCATATGCTATAACCTGCCATCTGCATCAATACACATCCCAACCCGATGCTGGCGCATCACAATACCGCGACATAACCATCGGACCCTGCGGAAGAGTAAGAAGCAGGCGATCGTCGTCTCTCGCCGGCATCTGGAAACCACGCTCACAAGCATCAGTCCATCTGAAACTTGCGCCTTACGAGTCGGCTAGTCAATGGTGCGAAGATAAAGCAAACTTCTCCACGAACCGCGATAATAACCTGAGGCCCGAGCTGCGAACCTCTGCCGGAGTAGTAGGTCTCGGCAAGTCTGTTGCCTCGATCTTGGCGTATCAACTCGAATGCCATCAGCCCGACAATATGCCCAAGCGCATCAAGTCAACAAAACTCACATTTGGAAAACTTGGCGTACAAGCTGGTCTGGAGAAGCGCCAACACAGTCGCCGAATGCTCGCGTGCTCCGCTCTGGCGAGAATAAACCAAGATATCATCAATGAACACTATCACAAGCGTGTCCAAAAATGGTTTGAACACTCGGTTCATCAAATCCATGAATACCTGGCGGAGCATTGGTCAACCAAAAGACATGACCACGAACTCATAATGCGTCCGGGTCGGAATGCGATCCTAGGGACATCCACCTCTCGACACGAACGATGATAGCGAACGCAGATCAATCTTGGAGAAACATCTCGCGCCTGGCTGGTCGAACAAATCATCAATCACGGGAAGGGTATACATTCTTAATGGTCACCTTGTTGGTACTGTAATCAACACACATGCGCGGCGTCCGTCCTTCTTCACGAACAATACCGGCGCCCGGGGAGAAACACGGGCCTAATGAAACCGCTTCTCTAGCAAATCCTAAGGCGATCCTTGGCTCTCACTCGGCGGGTGCCATTACGTATGGCGGAATGGAAATAGGCGAGTATCGCAATATGTCAATACAAAACTCAATCTCTCTCGGGAGGATACGGAGGTCATGCGGGAACACGTGCGGGAACTTCGTGACTCTGAGGCGGTGAAAATGCGGTACCGCGACCTCGATATCAAACACTCGAGCGAGATGGTAGATATACCCTTCGCACCATCTTCCTAGCCTTGAGGTAGGAAATAAACCTACCGCCGGCGTCTGGTGCTCCCACTCAACAACCGGCTCGCCGAGGCTGGAACCGTACTACTCTCTCTCTGCGGTCTACATTGGCATAGCAAGAGGCTAGCCAATCCGTCCCGTAATCACGTCGAAGTCAATCATCTCCAACTCTATCAAGTCGGCTAAGTCGACGATGTAAATGGTCACGGGACAAGCCACATATACGCCAGAGCTACCACCGAGATCACCCATCTGGCGTAGCTACCTCGAAAGGGTCTATGGACTCGAGCTCTATCCTATCCTACTAGCAACAAGGGAGATATATGGGAATGAGTAGAACCGGATCTATCAAGGCATAAACATCAAACCAGGCGATAAGGTACTGTGGCGACATCGGTGAGGCCTCACGATCTGTCGGTGGACAAAGCATAAATGCGGTTACGAGGACCGCTAGAAGCTGGGACACGAGCCACGACCTCTGCGCGACCTGCCGACCCGCGAGCACCACGCCTCGGGCGAGTAGCAGTAGGAGATGATGGGCGGCCACAGAACTGAAAGTGGGCCTACCACCGTGCCCCGGTCGGACAGTCCTCGCAAAGTGACCTGCGGCCTGGCGTAACAAGATCCATAAGTAGTACCACACTTCCCGTAATGGGATCTACGCATCGGCCACCTGGCTGGGGTGGTCCGTCGGCGATGCCTCTGCTACTCTGGACATCACGAAGCCACAGGGCCACAGTGCGCCCTCGAAAACTACGGTGTCTTGAGGGCGGTGCGGGAGTGCTCTGGTGGTGTGGTGCGAATCTAGGCTAGCTCGAGGCCGCCCACCACGATAACCACGGAAGACCCTCCGTCACGGCCTTAACCTGCTTCTGTCACGTCGCTCGTCGACCTCTGCGCTCGCCGCATCAGGCGTGAGCTGCGTGCGGGTAATGTCCATACGGTGGAGAGAAACCCCGCACGTGACTCGGCCATATAGTCATCTAGCCGGTGACATAGCGGTGTACCCTATCCTCCATATCTGCTACCAATCTTTGGGACATATCGAGCCAATGAATCAAACTCGACATTGTACTCACGGCGGTCGTCCTCTGCCTCGGCGGTAAAAATCTATCGACCGCGCCCTCGCCATCTGTGGCGGCAAGAAGTGAGTGAGGAAAGCCTGCGAGAACTCATCCCAGTAGGCTGGGGCGCGTGCTCTCCGGGATAACTCCGTGAATCAAACCAATCATTGCGGTATCCACGCGGCTATGTGAACCAAAGATCACGGACTCGGTCTCGGCCACGATCACTCTCAAAATCCTCTGAAGGCGGATGAACTCCTGCGGATCATCCTCGGCCTCGACCCATAAAACTCCGTGGGCTCTGACTCGAAGTCTCGTAGCCTCAAACTCTCGCCTCGGGTGAACAGATGCAGTGGCGGGTGGAGCTGCCGCATCGGCCTCTCTCGTGTCGGGCCTGACTTTAGCCAAAAGTGGGCCGTCTCCTTGTACCTAACTCCTCCGCCCGGTGTGGGGCGGGAGGTGTGGAGTGCGTGGTCTGTCTTTGAAATTTGGGCGTCATAGAACTTCGCCGTCTACGGTATAGGTGGGCACGAGCCCTCGTGACTCTGGGTGTCACGCTAGCGACTCCCTCATTGCCTTGCCGCCACGGGCGGGTTGCCTTACGTGGAGGCATAAGCATTACGGGGAAAGGAATACGTTAGAGGTCGACCTATAACCTGACTCTAAAGCACGATCTCGGAATGAGAAGAATGAAACCAATCCTAAATATCCTAGAGCCTCACGATTATTGGTGTGGTGCACAACACACCGATAATCAAACTTCTACTAGATACGATCTGTAGACACTTTCAGAGGATTAAGCGCTCACGATACCACTTTTGTCACGACCGTTCGGGGCCGTGGTGGTGCCTTGGGCACCCAGTAGTCATACATCGAGAGAAGTCGGCGGAAATATAAAACAAGACATGAAACGGTTTATAAAATAAGACCACGGTTTATGTGAGAAAACACGCCTTTCGGCATATATATATAATCATAGTTAGTGATTACATCCGACAGCATGCGGCATGACTCTGACCTCTGAAATATACAACTATAGCGGGACGGGGCCCGCCATACCTGGCCTACAAAACTATCTACAGGGGAGATCATACCAAAAGTAGAGCCTCGGAAGAGATGGAGCTCAGGCACAGCGTAGAGATCCACAGAATGCGGATCTAGCACTGCTTGCCACTGCGGCATGAGCGCCCGAAGGAGAGTCGATCTGAGTACTAAGTATGCGGCGTAAAAGTACTTAAATGAAACATATCATTTTAAAACCGGTTTACAAATATGTATGAAACAACCGAGAAACGCATAGTGCCACATCACAACAAGAGCAACAATAGGTATGATGTGGAGTCTTGTCTAGAGTGCGAATGATCGAAAGCAGGGCCACTCGCCCCATCATCATTCTGCAAGCCTAATCACGGACTCGAGTCGCATAGGCCACTCGCGTGGGCGCGTGAGGTATAACCCGCATCGAGGGTAGCTACTCCTCGGCGTAAATCTGGACTCATTGTCGCGTAGCGCCACCGCGTGAGGTATAACCCGCATACTAACACGGAACTCGTAGCTCGCGATAGGCCCTGGACCGCGTAGGTATTCTCGAATCATGGTCCCGGACCGCTGAGTCTACCCGCGTCGGAGGCGACTTAACCCGGTATCGTCTCGAGGTGGTGATAGTATAACAACTTATCTTTAAACAACATAAGCACAACAAGGATACTACGCTATACAAGCGTTTACAAGATACTAACACGTAGCATCATATCATGTCTATTTATCAAACCATCTTTATTATTCTTTTCACAATACAAGTCTATTATAAACACATAGGCAAACTTGTTTCTTTTATAAATCTTAAGTGGTTATACTTACTTCCCATAAAGCTAGTATAACTCTTAAGCTTACATTTTAAAACCAATTAGTTCTCTTACATTAATATGATTGGTAGTCTTTTGAAATGTTTTGGTTCTTTATTATTCAGCTTAAGCGTGAGGCATTCGTAAGTATTATTCGAGCTTAAGTAGTGAGGCATTATAGTAAGTATTATTCAGGCTTAAGTCAAAGACATTGCCGTAGTTATATTGTAAAATATCATGCTTTAGGAAGAATCACATACCTTCTGTGAAAACCACCGAGTTGAATATGTCGTATGAGAGTCGACTATAATAGTCACGGATATCTATTAAAGACTACTCACGAAGGTCATTCTAAGCAGGGTTCATAATTCTCTGATAAGTCGGGCAGCTTCCACTACAGGTGAGCTATATAAGTCTCTGTGAAAGCAGTCTATGTAAATCTGATTTGATTATTCCTCTTTTAAACCCTTCTAAGTGATTAATACTTCAATTCTATTCTGTGATATACTTCTAAGTATTTATACCTATTCTTATACTATAACAGTAAGTATTCTCTAATTCAAAGAGGTTAGGATAATTACCTCGGTAAGCCCAATAATATCCTAGAAAAGTCGCTGAGCAAGGTTTTGCTCTAAGTTGTATGCTCAGAACCTTAGAAGTTCTTCACAACTCTACTAAGTACTAAGGTATTTGGGCTAGGGTATTTTGGGCATTATAACGATACAAGAAGGTAACTTTTCTACCAAGGGAGGGTAGATTTTTGGCTAGGCTAGGGGGTATTAGTGAGGCCTTCACAGGGAGGGGAGGAGTGTTGGACGAAAAGAGCTACAAAGGGAGAGGAGAGGATTTTCAAGACTTGGAAAGCTTTGTGGATGAAGAACTCTTCATCTTAAGGGGGGTATTTATAGGTCAAAGTGGCCAATGATGGCGAGATTTAGACAAGTGCAAGGCAAGTGTAGGGTGAGGATTAACTATACACAAATATCCTACCAACTCCTTGACTTTGAACAAGGCACCAAAAGCGTGCCAAACTTCATCAATTCGTCCAAATGGGCGATTTCAAATCCACAGTGGAGGTGCCAAGTGTAAGCCCTCCGTTGGTCCAAAATGTTTCGTCTCTCGGAAAAATCCATAAAAATAAGAAATGGCATAGCGGAATTTACTCTACGAATTTGTGGAAACGTTTCGTCGGAAAACGATTCTTTTAGTGAGTTGTGCCCAAAAATCGTCCAAGCCTAAACTTTAAGGCTAAACTTTTTGTACGTATTCCTTTACGTACATACTCTGGAAATACGGGGTATAACAAAATATCTTGTCCCTCTATTGTAATTGGAAATTACATGTTGTTAGAATATATAGTTGAAGTATACTATATATAGAACTGAACGTAGTTATCGGCAATGTCTTTTGACTTAAGCCTGAATAATACTTACGGCAATGTCTTGCGACTTAAGCTGAATTTAAATATCTTGTTGTAATTACATAGGGCTGTATTACGGTGAACTTGTGTAGTAGTGCAGTGGAGTAGAATTGTGCAGTTAGGGTTAGGCGTATAACCCACTTGGTTGGCTTGGTAGCATTGTTGCGGGGGAGTCTTCATTTTACGTAGAATGTTCTCGAAGGGATCTAAATGTTAATAAAGCGCCTTGTGGCCTTATAGGTTGAAGTACTACGTGTGGTGCGATCACGTTAAGCAGGGTAGCCGGCGGTTGGAAGTACTTGGGCGTTTTGCTATTAGTCGATACTCGTCGCGAGGTATGTGAACCTCTTCCTATTTCTTCTAGCATGATATGTGTGAACTATGTAGTGCGGTGAGCGTCATGTGCTAAATGTATTTGATTGGTGTAAAACATAAAGTGTTATAACGGCTTTATGGGAAGTTGGTTATAACGACTTTATGTTGGTTAGAAAATACATGTGGTTTTAAAAGGTAGCGATTTGAACTATAAGCGGCTTGTTATGTGTTAATAAAGAACTTGAAGTATTTCAAGAGATTTTGAATCATTTTGAAAGAAGTAATACTTGGTTTTGAAAAACTTAAGAGTTATACTAGCTTTATGGGAAGTTAGGTATAACGGCTTAAGAATGTTTTCTTGATTTGAATCGAATGTGTATCGACAAACCAACTGCGGCGTTAATAAAGGAAATGTTTTGACTAATTAAGTACTAATAAAACCAGTAGAAACCTCATCTGCATAGAAGCTAAGATGAGACAAAATGATATTTCTAGATCATGATTTCTTTGTGATAAGATTGTAATAAACAAGAATATCCTACTCACATATAAGGCTTAGGTTTCTCAGATTGTTTAAAGGAGAATTATATTCTTAAATGAATAAGACTATGAACTACGAAACTTTTCTAAAATGAGAAACTTGAACATTGGAAATTAGGCAAACTTGAACATTGGAAAAGAATGTTGCTACTTGATTTTACAAGGAGAAGTAATTGATTTACTTTAAAAGATAATCACTCTATTTTCATATACTATGGGTATTGCGAAATGCGTATCTTTTAAAGAGTTAATGTATGAAGTACTTTGGGGATAAAAACCCGATCTTGTTAATCATATAGTAGAAAGTACCTTGTGTGAACAACTTGATTGTATTGGTTTGTGATAGCCTTGTGATACTTTCTTGATTGCTTTGATAAGTAAACGTGTTAGGATGCTACGTGTGTTAGTATCTTGTGATGTTTGTGTAAAGGGTTTCCGCGATTGTGCTTATTAACTATCGATCGTTATGATAGTATTGTGGCATTAAATCTCTTGAGATGATTAGGAGTTAAAGCGCCTCCGTCTGGGGTAGACTTCGGCGGGTCGATGGACTATGATTCGAGAATACCTCATGCGGGTCTGTGTGACCTATGCGGAGCTACGAGAGTTCCAGGTTAGTGTGCGTCCTTTATGGGCATGCGGTCCATGTGGCCATGCGGACTGCGAAGTCCAGGACGATGCCGGGGAGTAGCTACCCTCGATGCGGGGAATACCTCATGCGGGCGATGAGATTGGCCTATCGCGGTGCGGGAAGTTCGAGGACTAGGCGCGCATTAGATCTGCGGGCAAGTGGCGGCTTTGATCATGTGGCGGTGCAGGCAGATCTTATAATCTGATTCATGACCTTGTTGGTCTGTAGGTGTTAGTAGTCGGCTATGCCTTCGTACTTACCGTGCGGTGTTATTATAGCGCAGGTGGGACACGGTGTTCATATGTGTTCCTTGGTGCTTTTATATCATAAGCTGCCGGCGATGAGGAAGGTATTCCACGGGCATGATTGATGTTGTGGGCGTGAGACCCATTGTTATATTTGAGTGATGACTTTGAGGCGTGAGTCACGACTTGATATATTTGCTTGTTTATTGTGAGCGTAGTTTTGTTATCATACATGTCTCTGCTTTATATAGACTTCTATGATTCCATTTCTGATACTTATTTTGATTTCACATACTAAATTTGTTATGCGACCTCCTTGAGGCTGCGTTCATCTGCGAGTAAAGGTACACCGATCATTGATCCTCGCTCTTAGGGTCACGATTCGGCGTTTGAAAGCTCGTTTCTCGGAGGCTTATCGATGGTATAGTCCTGTTGTTGTAGGTGTTTACATTCGGGGTATGGCGGGGCCTGTCCGCCATTGTTGTCGTATCATTTCTTAGAAGTGCATGTAATCTTGTTGTGGGCGGGGTTTTGTAAAAAGGATTAAAGCATTCATGTTGAAAAAGTTGTTGTTTATATATATATCTTTGAAGGTAACGTTTTTAGTTGCTTTGTCTTATTTCATTGTTTATATACTCATTTCATGTGTTGTCTTTATGTTCGTGATTTACTCGATGTTGGATCCTTTGGGGTGCGGGGTAAGGCACGATCCACGGGCCGGAATCGGTCGTGTGATCCGTTAGTCTGCCCGTAAAGGTATACCTCGGCCCGTTACGGGGCGGTAAAATCACATAAGTGCGCCCGTAAGGTATCTTGCCGGCCCGTTTTGGGGCGGTAAAGTCACGTAAGTGCGCTCGTAAGGTATACTTCGGCCCGTTCATGCGGTAAAGTCACATAAGTCGCCCGTAAAGGTATCTTGCCCGTCTGATGCGGGGCGGTAAAGTCACATAAGTCTGCCCGTAAGGTATCTTGCGGCCCGTTACGGGGCGGTAAAATCACATAAGTCTGCCCGTAAAGATATACTTCGGCCCATTACGAGACACGATAAAGTCACGTAAGTGCGCCCGTAAGGTATCTTGCCCGACCCGTTACGGGACGCGGTAAAGTCACATAAGTCTGTCCGTAAGGTATCTTGCCCGACCCGTTCTAGGGCCTTGGTAAAGTCACGTAAATGCGCCCGTAAGGTATCTTGCGGCCCATTTTGAGGCGATAAAGTCACGTAAATGCGCCCGTAAGGTATCTTGCCGGCCCGTTCTAGAAGCGGTAAAGTCACATATGCGCCCGTAAAGGTATCTTGCCGGCTGCGGGGCGCGGTAAAGTCACGTAAGTCGCCCGTAAAGGTATACTCCGGCCCGTTACGGGGCGGTAAAATCACGTAAGTCGCCCGTAAAGGTATATTGCGGCCTATTGGGGGCGGTAAAGTCACATAAATCTGCCCGTAAGGTATCTTGCCCGACCCATTTTGGGCGCGGTAAAGTCACGTAAGTCTGCCCGTAAAGGTATCTTGCCCGACCCGTTTGGGGCGCGGTAAAGTCACATAAGTCGCCCGTAAGGTATCTTGCGGCCCGTTCGGGGCGGTAAAATCACATAAGTCGCCCGTAAGATATACTTGACCCATTCGAGACATGATAAAGTCACATAAGTACGCCCGTAAGGTATCTTTGACCCGTTCGGGACGGTAAAGTCGCGTAAGTCTGTCCGTAAAGGTATCTTGCCCGAGCCCGTTCGGGGGCGGTAAAGTCACATAAGTGCGCCCGTAAAGGTAGCTGCCCGACCCATTTTGGGGCGGTAAAGTCACATAAGTCTGCCCGTAGGGTATCTTGCCCGACCCGTTCGGGGGCAGCGGTAAAGTCACGTTAGTACGCCCGTAAGGTATACCTCGGCCCGTTACGGGGCGGTAAATCACGTAAGTCGCCCGTAAGGTATCTTGCCCGGCCCGTTTGGGGCCAGCGGTAAAGTCACATAAGTGCTCGTAAAGGTATACTTCGGCCCGTTCGTAGCGGTAAAGTCACATAAGTCTGCCCGTAAAGGTATCTTGCGCCGTCTGATAGGGCGGTAAAATCACGTAAATCGCCCGTAAGGTATCTTGCGGCCCGTTACGGGGCGCGGTAAAATCACGTAAGTCTGCCCGTAAGATATACTTCGGCCCATTACGAGACACGATAAAGTCACATAAGTCTGCCCGTAAAGGTATCTTGCCCGACCCGTTACGGGGGCGGTAAAATCACGTAAGTCTGTCCGTAAAGGTATCTTGCCCGGCCCGTTCTAGGGCGGTAAAGTCACGTAAGTGCGCCCGTAAAGGTATCTTTGCCGGCCCGTTTGAGGCGATAAAGTCACGTAAGTGCGCCCGTAAGGTATACTACCCGACCCGTTCTAGAGCGGTAAAGTCACGTATATGCGCGATAAAGGTATCTTGCCGGCCTGCGAGGCGGTAAAGTCACGTAAGTCTGCCCGTAAGGTATACTCCCGGCCCGTTACGGGGCGGTAAATCACGTAAGTGCGCGTAAGGTATATTGCGGCCTGTGCGGGGCGGTAAAGTCACATAAATCTGCCCGTAAAGGTATCTTGCCCGACCCGTTTGGGGCGCGGTAAAGTCACGTAAATGCGCCCGTATAGGTATCTTGCCCGACACATTTTGGGGCGGTAAAGTCACGTAAGTCTTCCCGTAAGGTATCTTGCCGGCCCGTTACGGGGCGGTAAAATCACGTAAATCGCCCGTAAGATATACTTCGGCCCGTTACGAGACATGATAAAGTCACGTAAGTGCGCCTATAAAGGCATCTTGCCCGACCCGATACGGGACACGGTAAAATCACGTAAATGCGTCCGTAAGGTATCTTGCCGACCCGTTACGGGGCGGTAAAGTCACGTAAATGCGCCCGTAAAGGTATCTTTGCCCGACCCGTTTTGGGGCGGTAAAGTCACGTAAATGCGCCGCCAGGGTATCTTGCCCGACCCGTTCGGGGGCGGTAAAGTCACGTTAGTGCGCCCGTAAGGTATACCTCGGCCCGTTACGGGGCGGTAAAATCACACGTAATACGCCCGTAAGGTATCTTTGCGGCCCGTTTGGGGCGCGGTAAATCCACATAAGTGCGCTCGTAAAGGTATACTTCGGCCCGTTACATGCGGTAAAGTCACGTAAATGCGCCCGTAAGGTATCTTGCCCGGCCCGTTCTAGAGCGCGGTAAAGTCACGTATACGCCCGTAAAGGTATCTTGCCCGGCTTACGGGGGCGGTAAAGTCACGTAAATGCGCCCGTAAAGGTATACTCCGGCCCGTTACGGGGCGCGGTAAATCACGTAAATGCGCCCGTAAGGTATATTGCGGCCTATTGCGGGGCGGTAAAGTCACATAAGTCGCCCGTAAGGTATCTTGCCCGACCCATTTGGGGCGCGGTAAAATCCACGTAAAATCGCCCGTAAGGTATCTTGCCCGACCCGTTTGGGGCGCGGTAAATCACGTAAATGCGCCCGTAAAGGTATCTTGCCCGGCCCGTTACGGGGCGCGGTAAAAATCACGTAAGTGCGCCCGTAAAGATATACTTCGGCCCGTTCGAGACATGATAAAGTCACGTAAGTACGCCCGTAAAGGTATCTTGCCCGACCCGTTACGGGACACGGTAAAGTCGCGTAAGTCTGTCCGTAAAGGTATCTTGCCCGACCCGTTACGGGGCGGTAAAGTCACGTAAGTGCGCCCGTAAAGGTAAAGCCCGACCCGTTTTGGGGCGGTAAAGTCACGTAAATGCGCCCGTAGGGTATCTTGCCCGACCGTTCGGGGGGCGGTAAAATCACGTTAGTGCGCCCGTAAGGTATACCTCGGCCCGTTACGGGGCGGTAAAATCACGTAAGTCGCCCGTAAGGTATCTTTGCCCGGCCCGTTTGGGGCGGTAAAATCACGTAAATGCGCTCGTAAGGTATACTTCGGCCCGTTCGTAGCGGTAAAGTCACGTAAATGCGCCCGTAAAGGTATCTTGTCGAGTCTGATACGGGGCGGTAAAGTCACGTAAGTGCGCCCGTAAGGTATCTTGCCGGCCCGTTACGGGGCGGTAAAATCACGTAAGTCTGCCCGTAAAGATATACTTCGGCCCGTTACGAGACCGCGATAAAGTCACGTAAATGCGCCCGTAAGGTATCTTGCCCGACCCGTTACGGGGCGGTAAAGTCACGTAAGTCGTCGTCCGTAAGGTATCTTGCCGGCCCGTTCTGGGGCGGTAAAGTCACATAAGTGCGCCCGTAAGGTATCTTTGCCGGCCCGTTTTGAGGCGATAAAGTCACATAAATACGCCCGTAAAGGTATACTACCCGACCCGTTCTAGAGCGGTAAAGTCACGTATACGCGATAAAGGTATCTTGCGGCTATTACGAGGCGGTAAAGTCACATAAGTCTGCCCGTAAAGGTATACTCCCGGCCCGTTACGGGGCGGTAAAATCACGTAAGTCTGCCCGTAAGGTATATTGCCCACTGATGCGGGGCGCGGTAAAGTCACGTAAGTCTGCCCGTAAAGGTATCTTGCCGACCCGTTTGGGGCGGTAAAGTCACGTAAGTGCGTCGTATAGGTATCTTGCCCGACCCGTTTGGGGCGCGGTAAAATCACGTAAGTCTTCCCGTAAGGTATCTTGCCGGCCCGTTACGGGGGCGGTAAAAATCACGTAAATCTGCCCGTAAAGATATACTTCGGCCCGTTCGAGACATGATAAAGTCACGTAAGTCGCCCGTAAAGGCATCTTGCCCGACCCGTTAAGGACGCGGTAAAATCACATAAGTCTGTCCGTAAGGTATCTTGCCCGACCCGTTACGGGGCGGTAAAATCACATAAGTCGCCCGTAAGGTATCTTGCCCGACCCGTTTTGGGGCGCGGTAAAGTCGCATAAATACGCCCAGGGTATCTTGCCCGACCCGTTCGGGGGCGGTAAAGTCACGTTAATGCGCCCGTAAGGTATACCTCGGCCCGTTACGGGGCGGTAAAAATCACGTAAATGCGCCCGTAAAGGTATCTTGCCGGCCCGTTTGGGGCGCGGTAAAATCACGTAAATGCGCTCGTAAAGGTATACTTCCCGGCCCGTTCTGTAGCGGTAAAGTCACATAAGTCGCCCGTAAAGGTATCTTGCCCGGCCCGTTCTAGAAGCGGTAAAGTCACGTATACGCCCGTAAGGTATCTTGCCCGGCCTGCAGGGGCGGTAAAGTCACATAAGTCTGCCGTAAAGGTATACTCCGGCCCGTTACGGGGCGGTAAAAATCGTAAATGCGCCCGTAAAGGTATATTGCGGCTGTGCGGGCGGTAAAGTCACGTAAATACGCCCGTAAGGTATCTTGCCCGACCCGTTTTGGGGCCAGTAAAGTCACGTAAATGCGCCCGTAAGGTATCTTGCCGACCCGTTTTGGGGCGGTAAAATCACGTAAATGCGCCCGTAAGGTATCTTTGCCGGCCACGTTACGGGGCGGTAAAATCACGTAAATGCGCCCGTAAAGATATACTTCGGCCCGTTATGAGACATGATAAAGTCACGTAAATGCGCCCGTAAGGTATCTTGCCCGACCCGTTACGGGACGGTAAAGTCACGTAAGTGCATCCGTAAGGTATCTTGCCCGACCCGTTACGGGGCGCGGTAAAATCACGTAAATGCGCCCGTAAAGGTAAGCGCCCGACCCGTTTTGGGGCGGTAAATCACGTAAGTCGCCCCGTAGGGTATCTTGCCCGACCACGTTCGGGGGCCGGTAAATCACGTTAATACGCCCGTAAGGTATACCTCGGCCCGTTACGGGGCGCGGTAAAATCACGTAAATGCCCGTAAGGTATCTTTGCCGACCCGTTTGGGGGCGGTAAAATCACGTAAATGCGCTCGTAAAGGTATACTTCGGCCCGTTACGTAGCGGTAAAGTCACGTAAGTACGCCCGTAAGGTATCTTGCCGTCTGATACGGGGCGGTAAAGTCACGTAAGTCTGCCCGTAAGGTATCTTTGCCGGCCCGTTACGGGGCGCGGTAAAATCACGTAAGTACGCCCGTAAAGATATACTTCGGCCCGTTACGAGACACGATAAAGTCACGTAAATGCGCCCGTAAGGTATCTTTGCCCGACCCGTTACGGGGCGGTAAAATCACGTAAATGCATCCGTAAGGTATCTTGCCCGGCCCGTTCTGGGGCGCGGTAAAGTCACGTAAGTGCGCCCGTAAGGTATCTTGCCGGCCCGTTTGAGGCGATAAAGTCACGTAAATGCGCCCGTAAGGTATACTACGGCCCGTTCTAGAAGCGGTAAAGTCACGTATACGCCAATAAGGTATCTTTGCCGGCCTATGCGGGGCGCGGTAAAGTCCGCATAAATCGCCCGTAAGGTATACTCCGGCCCGTTACGGGGCGGTAAAATCACGTAAGTCCCGTAAAGATATACTTCGGCCCGTTACGAGACACGATAAAGTCACGTAAGTGCGCCCGTAAGGTATCTTTGCCCGACCCGTTACGGGGCGGTAAAGTCGCATAAGTGCATCCGTAAAGGTATCTTTGCCGGCCCGTTCTAGGGCGCGGTAAAGTCACGTAAGTCTGCCCGTAAGGTATCTTGCCCGGCCCGTTTGAGGCGATAAAGTCACGTAAGTCTGCCCGTAAGGTATACTACGGCCCGTTCTAGAGCGGTAAAGTCACGTATATGCGCGATAAAGGTATACTACGGCCCGTTCTAGAAGCGGTAAAGTCACGTATGCGCCCGTAAAGGTATCTTGCCGGCTGATACGGGGGCGGTAAAGTCACGTAAATGCATCCGTAAAGGTATCTTGCCCGACCCGTTACGGGGCGGTAAAGTAACATAAATCTGCCCGTAAAGGTAAATTGCCCGACCCGTTTGGGGGCGGTAAAATCACATAATGCGCCCGTAAGGTATCTTGCCCGACCCGTTCGGGGCGCGGTAAAGTCACGTTAGTACGCCCGTAAAGGTATACCTCGGCCCGTTACGGGGCGGTAAAATCACGTAAATGCGCCCGTAAAGGTATCTTGCCGGCCCGTTTGGGGCGGTAAAATCACATAAATCTGCTCGTAAAGGTATACTTCGGCCCGTTCATGTAGCGGTAAAGTCACGTAAATGCGCCCGTAAAGGTATCTTGCCCGTCTGTGGGGCGCGGTAAAGTCACGTAAATGCGCCCGTAAGGTATCTTGCCGGCCCGTTACGGGGCGCGGTAAAATCGCGTAAGTCTGCCCGTAAAGATATACTTCGGCCCGTTACGAGACACGATAAAGTCACGTAAGTGCGCCCGTAAGGTATCTTGCCCGACCCGTTACGGGGCGCGGTAAAGTCACGTAAATCGTCCGTAAGGTATCTTGCCGGCCCGTTCTGGGGCGGTAAAGTCACGTAAATGCGCCCGTAAAGGTATCTTTGCCGGCCCGTTTTGAGGCGATAAAGTCACGTAAATGCGCCCGTAAGGTATACTACGGCCCGTTCTAGAGCGGTAAAGTCACGTATATACGCCCGATAAAGGTATCTTTGCCGGCCTGTGCGGGGCGGTAAAGTCACGTAAGTCGCCCGTAAGGTATACTCCGGCCCGTTACGGGGCGCGGTAAAATCACGTAAGTGCGCCCGTAAAGATATACTTCGGCCCGTTCGAGACACGATAAAGTCACGTAAGTGCGCCCGTAAGGTATCTTTGCCCGACCCGTTACGGGGCGGTAAAGTCACGTAAGTCTGTCCGTAAGGTATCTTGCCCGACCCGTTACGGGGCGGTAAAGTCACATAAGTCTGCCCGTAAGGTAAAGCGCCGACCCGTTTTGGGGCGGTAAAGTCCGTAAGTGCCCGTAAGGGTATCTTGCCCGACCCGTTCGGGGGCGGTAAATCACGTTAGTGCGCCCGTAAGGTATACCTCGGCCCGTTACGGGGCGGTAAAATCACGTAAATCGCCCGTAAGGTATCTTGCGGCCCGTTTGGGGCCCGGTAAAATCACGTAAATGCGCTTTCGTAAAGGTATACTTCGGCCCGTTACGTAGCGGTAAAGTCACGTAAATGCGCCCGTAAGGTATCTGCCGTCTGATGCGGGGCGCGGTAAAGTCACGTAAGTGCGCCCGTAAGGTATCTTGCGGCCCGTTACGGGGCGGTAAAATCACGTAAATCGCCCGTAAAGATATACTTCGGCCCGTTACGAGACACGATAAAGTCACGTAAGTACGCCCGTAAGGTATCTTGCCGACCCGTTACGGGGCGGTAAAGTCACGTAAATGCGTCCGTAAAGGTATCTTGCCGACCCGTTCTAGGGCGGTAAAGTCACGTAAGTCTGCCCGTAAAGGTATCTTTGCCGGCCCGTTTGAGGCGATAAAGTCACGTAAATACGCCCGTAAAGGTATACTACGGCCCGTTCTAGAGCGGTAAAGTCACGTATATGCGCGATAAAGGTATCTTGCCGACTGTGGGGGCGGTAAAGTCACGTAAGTGCGCCCGTAAAGGTATACTCCGGCCCGTTACGGGGCGCGGTAAAATCACGTAAATGCGCCCGTAAAGATATACTTCGGCCCGTTACGAGACACGATAAAGTCACGTAAATCGCCCGTAAGGTATCTTGCCCGACCCGTTACGGGGCGGTAAAGTCACGTAAGTGCGTCGTAAAGGTATCTTGCCGACCCGTTCTAGGGCCGGTAAAGTCACGTAAGTCTGCCCGTAAGGTATCTTTGCCGGCCCGTTTGAGGCGATAAAGTCACGTAAATGCGCCCGTAAAGGTATACTACGGCCCGTTCTAGAAGCGGTAAAGTCACGTATATGCGCCAATAAGGTATACTACCGGCCCGTTCTAGAGCAGCGGTAAAGTCACGTATATGCGCCCGTAAAGGTATCTTGCCGGCCTAATGCGGGGCGGTAAAGTCACGTAAATGCGCCCGTAAGGTATACTCCGGCCACGGGGCCGGTAAAATCACGTAAGTACGCCCGTAAAGGTATATTGCGGCCTTGGGGGCGGTAAAGTCACATAAGTCTGCCCGTAAAGGTATCTTGCCCGACCCGTTTGGGGCCGGTAAAATCACGTAAGTCTGCCCGTAAGGTATCTTGCCGACCCGTTTTGGGGCGGTAAAGTCACATAAGTCTTCCGTAAAGGTATCTTGCCCGGCCCGTTCTAGAGCAGCGGTAAAGTCACGTATATACGCCCGTAAAGGTATCTTGCCGGCTGTGCAGGGGCGGTAAAGTCACATAAATCTGCCCGTAAAGGTATACTCGGCCCGTTACGGGGCGGTAAAAATCACGTAAGTCTGCCCGTAAAGGTATATTGCGGCCTATTACGGGGCGCGGTAAAGTCACATAAATCGCCCGTAAAGGTATCTTGCCCGACCCGTTTGGGGCGGTAAAATCCACGTAAGTCTGCCCGTAAAGGTATCTTTGCGACCCGTTTTGGGGCCTTGGTAAAATCGTAAGTCTTCCCGTAAAGGTATCTTGCCCGGCCCGTTACGGGGCGGTAAAATCACGTAAGTCGCCCGTAAAGATATACTTCGGCCCGTTACGAGACATGATAAAGTCACGTAAGTACGCCCGTAAAGGTATCTTGCCCACCCGTTACGGGACGCGGTAAAGTCACGTAAGTCTGTCCGTAAGGTATCTTGCCCGACCCGTTCGGGGCGGTAAAGTCACGTAAGTGCGCCCGTAAGGTATCTTGCCCGACCCATTTTGGGGCGGTAAAATCACGTAAATGCGCCCGTAGGGTATCTTGCCCGACCCGTTCGGGGGCGGTAAAGTCACGTTAGTGCGCCCGTAAAGGTATACCTCGGCCCGTTACGGGGCGGTAAAATCACGTAAGTCTGCCCGTAAGGTATCTTGCCCGGCCCGTTTGGGGCGCGGTAAAATCACGTAAATGCGCTCGTAAGGTATACTTCGGCCCGTTACGTAGCAGCGGTAAAGTCACGTAAATGCGCCCGTAAGGTATCTTGCCGTCTGATGGGCGGTAAAGTCACGTAAATGCGCCCGTAAAGGTATCTTGCCGGCCCGTTACGGGGCGGTAAAATCACGTAAATGCCCGTAAAGATATACTTCGGCCCGTTCGAGACACGATAAAGTCACGTAAATGCGCCCGTAAAGGTATCTTGCCCGACCCGTTACGGGGCGGTAAAGTCACGTAAGTCTGTCGTAAAGGTATCTTGTCAGACCCGTTCTAGGGCGCGGTAAAGTCACGTAAGTGCGCCCGTAAGGTATCTTGCCGGCCCGTTTGAGGCGATAAAGTCACGTAAGTGCGCCCGTAAGGTATCTTGCCCGGCCCGTTCTAGAAGCGGTAAAGTCACGTATACGCCCGTAAAGGTATCTTGCCCGGCCTAATGCGGGGCGCGGTAAAGTCACGTAAATGCGCCCGTAAGGTATACTCCCGGCCCGTTACGGGGCGGTAAAAATCACGTAAGTGCGCCCGTAAAGGTATATTGCGGCTGTGCGGGGCGCGGTAAAGTCACGTAAGTCGCCCGTAAGGTATCTTGCCCGACCCGTTTTGGGGCGGTAAAGTCACGTAAGTCTGCCCGTAAAGGTATCTTGTCAGGCCCGTTTGGGGCCGGTAAAGTCACATAAGTACGCCCGTAAAGGTATATTGCGGCCCGTTACGGGGCGGTAAAAATCACGTAAATGCGCCCGTAAAGATATACTTCGACCCGTTACGAGACATGATAAAGTCACGTAAGTACGCCCGTAAGGTATCTTGCCCGACCCGTTACGGGACACGGTAAAGTCCACGTAAATGTCCGTAAAGGTATCTTTGCGGCCCGTTACGGGGCGCGGTAAAAATCACGTAAATGCGCCCGTAAAGATATACTTCGGCCCATTACGAGACGATAAAGTCACGTAAATGCGCCCGTAAGGTATCTTGCCCGACCCGTTACGGGGCGGTAAAGTCACGTAAATCTGTCCGTAAAGGTATCTTTGTCCGACCCGTTCTGGGGCGGTAAAGTCACGTAAGTCGCCCGTAAGGTATCTTTGCGGCCCGTTTGAGGCGATAAAGTCACGTAAGTGCGCCCGTAAGGTATCTTGCCCGACCCGTTTTGGGGCGGTAAAGTCACGCGTAAATGCGCCCGTAAAGGTATCTTGCCGGCCCGTTCGGGGCGGTAAATCACGTAAGTCGCCCGTAAAGATATACTTCGGCCCATTCACGAGACACGATAAAGTCACGTAATGAATGCCCGTAAGGTATCTTGCCCGACCCGTTACGGGGCCTTGGTAAAGTCACGTAAATGTCCATAAAGGTATCTTGCCGGCCCGTTCTGGGGCGGTAAAGTCACATAAATGCGCCCGTAAAGGTATCTTGCGGCCCGTTTGAGGCGATAAAGTCACATAAGTGCGCCCGTAAGGTATACTACGGCCCGTTCTAGAGCGGTAAAGTCACGTATATGCGCCAATAAGGTATCTTGCGGCCTATGCGGGGCGGTAAAGTCACGTAAGTCGCCCGTAAAGGTATACTCCGGCCCGTTACGGGGCGCGGTAAAATCACGTAAGTGCGCCCGTAAAGATATACTTCGGCCCGTTACGAGACACGATAAAGTCACATAAGTCGCCCGTAAGGTATCTTGCCCGACCCGTTACGGGGCCGGTAAAGTCACGTAAATGTCCGTAAAGGTATCTTGCCCGACCCGTTACGGGACGCGGTAAAGTCACGTAAGTCGCCCGTAAGGTAAAGCGCCCGACCCATTTTGGGGCGGTAAAGTCACGTAAGTCTGCCCGTAGGGTATCTTGCCCGACCCGTTCGGGGCGCGGTAAATCACATTAGTCGCCCGTAAAGGTATACCTCGGCCCGTTGGGGCGCGGTAAATCACGTAAGTGCGCCCGTAAAGGTATCTTGCCGGCCCGTTTTGGGGCAGCGGTAAAGTCATAAAATGCCTTTCGTAAAGGTATACTTCGGGCCCGTTACGTAGCGGTAAAGTCACGTAAGTCGCCCATAAGGTATCTTGCGTCTATGCGGGGCGGTAAAGTCACATAAGTCGCCCGTAAAGGTATCTTTGCCCGTTACGGGGCGGTAAATCACATAAGTCTGCCCGTAAAGATATACTTCGGCCCGTTACGAGACACGATAAAGTCACGTAAATGCGCCCGTAAGGTATCTTGCCCGACCCGTTCGGGGCGGTAAAGTCACGTAAATGCATCCGTAAGGTATCTTGCCCGACCCGTTCTAGGGCGGTAAAGTCACATAAGTCGCCCGTAAGGTATCTTGCCCGGCCCATTTGAGGCGCGATAAAGTCACATAATGCGCCCGTAAAGGTATACTACGGCCCGTTCTAGAAGCGGTAAAGTCACGTATATGCGCGATAAAGGTATCTTGCGGCCTATTGCGGGGCGGTAAAGTCACGTAAATGCGCCCGTAAGGTATACTCCCGGCCCGTTACGGGGCGCGGTAAAATCACGTAAGTCTGCCCGTAAAGATATACTTCGGCCCGTTCGAGACACGATAAAGTCACATAAATGCGCCCGTAAGGTATCTTGCGAGCCCGTTCTGGGGCGCGGTAAAGTCACGTAAGTCGTCGTAAGGTATCTTGCCGGCCCGTTCTAGGGCGGTAAAGTCACGTAAATGCGCCCGTAAAGGTATCTTGCCGGCCCATTTGAGGCGCGATAAAGTCACATAAGTCTGCCCGTAAAGGTATACTACGACCCGTTCTAGAGCAGCGGTAAAGTCCGTATATGCGCGATAAAGGTATACTACCCGGCCCGTTCTAGAGCGGTAAAGTCACGTATATACGCCCGTAAAGGTATCTTGCCGGCCTAATGCGGGGCGGTAAAGTCACGTAAGTACGCCCGTAAGGTATACTCCCGGCCCGTTACGGGGCGCGGTAAAGTCACATAAGTGCGCCCGTAAGGTATATTGCGGCCTATTGCGGGGCGGTAAAGTCACGTAAGTACGCCCGTAAGGTATCTTGCCCGACCCATTTTGGGCCGGTAAAGTCACATAAGTCTGCCCGTAAGGTATCTTGCCGACCCATTTGGGGCCAGCGGTAAAGTCACATAAGTCTTCCGTAAAGGTATCTTGCCGGCCCGTTTCTAGAAGCGGTAAAGTCACGTATACGCCCGTAAGGTATCTTGCCGGCCTATGCGGGGCGCGGTAAAGTCACATAAGTACGCCCGTAAAGGTATACTCCGGCCCGTTACGGGGCGGTAAAATCACATAAGTCTGCCCGTAAAGGTATATTGCGGCCTATGCGGGGCGCGGTAAAGTCACATAAGTGCGCCCGTAAAGGTATCTTGCCCGACCCGTTTTGGGGCCAGCGGTAAAGTCACATAAGTCTGCCCATAAGGTATCTGCCGACCCGTTTGGGGCCTTGGTAAAGTCACATAAGTCTTCCCGTAAGGTATCTTGCCCGGCCCGTTACGGGGCATGATAAAGTCACATAAGTGCGCCCGTAAAGGTATCTTGCCCGACCCGTTGGGACACGGTAAAGTCACATAAGTGCCCGTAAGGTATCTTGCCCGACCCGTTACGGGGCGGTAAAGTCACGTAAGTGCGCCCGTAAAGGTATCTTGCCCGACCACGTTTGGGGCCAGCGGTAAAGTCACGTAAGTGCGCCCGTAGGGTATCTTGCCCGACCCGTTCGGGGGCGCGGTAAAGTCACGTTAGTACGCCCGTAAGGTATACCTCGGCCCGTTACGGGGCGGTAAAGTCACGTAAGTGCGCCCGTAAAGGTATCTTGCCGGCCCGTTTGGGGCGCGGTAAAATCACGTAAGTGCTCGTAAAGGTATACTTCGGCCCGTTCTGTAGCGGTAAAGTCACATAAGTGCGCCCGTAAAGGTATCTTGCCGTCTGATGGGGCGCGGTAAAGTCACGTAAATGCGCCCGTAAGGTATCTTGCCGGCCCGTTACGGGGCGGTAAAATCACGTAAGTCGCCCGTAAAGATATACTTCGGCCCGTTCGAGACACGATAAAGTCACGTAAGTGCGCCCGTAAGGTATCTTGCCCGACCCGTTACGGGGCGCGGTAAAGTCACATAAGTCGTCCATAAAGGTATCTTGTCAGGCCCGTTCTAGGGCGCGGTAAAGTCACGTAAGTGCGCCCGTAAAGGTATCTTGCCGGCCCGTTTGAGGCGCGATAAAGTCACGTAAGTCGCCCGTAAGGTATCTTGCCCGGCCCGTTCTAGAGCGGTAAAGTCACATATGCGCCCGTAAGGTATCTTGCCGGCTGTGCGGGGCGCGGTAAAGTCACGTAAATGCGCCCGTAAGGTATACTCCGGCCCGTTACGGGGCGGTAAAATCACGTAAATGCGCCCGTAAGGTATATTGCGGCCCTATTACGGGGCGGTAAAGTCACATAAGTCGCCCATAAGGTATCTTGCCCGACCCGTTTGGGGCGCGGTAAAGTCACATAAGTGCGCCCGTAAAGGTATCTTGTCAGGCCCGTTTGGGGCCGGTAAAGTCACGTAAGTCTGCCCGTAAGGTATATTGCGGCCCGTTACGGGGCGGTAAATCACATAAGTCTGCCCGTAAGATATACTTCCCGACCCATTACGAGACATGATAAAGTCACATAAATGCGCCCGTAAAGGTATCTTGCCCGACCCGTTCGGGACGGTAAAGTCACGTAAGTCTGCCCGTAAAGGTATCTTGCCGGCCCGTTACGGGGCCAGGTAAAGTCACATAAGTCTGCCGTAAAGATATACTTCGGCCCATTCGAGACACGATAAAGTCACATAAGTACGCCCGTAAAGGTATCTTTGCCCGACCCGTTACGGGGCCAGCGGTAAAGTCACGTAAGTGCGTCCATAAGGTATCTTGTCAGGCCCGTTCTAGGGCGCGGTAAAGTCACATAAGTCTGCCCGTAAAGGTATCTTGCCCGGCCCATTTTGAGGCGATAAAGTCACATAAGTTACGCCCGTAAAGGTATCTTGCCGACCCGTTCTAGAAGCGGTAAAGTCACGTATACGCCCGTAAAGGTATCTTGCGGCATTACGGGACGCGGTAAAGTCACATAAGTTTGCCCATAAAGGTATACTTGTTATACCCCGTAGTTCCAGGGTATGTATGCGAGGACGTACGTACGAGAATACGACAGAAAGATTGGAAAGGAGGAAAGAGGTGATTTTTCCACGGAAAAGTTTCCGGTTTTTTGTGAAGGAAAAAGGTTCGTTAATGGGGTGGATTCCCAGTTTGGTATTTGGACTTCTTAGATTATATTAGAATTTTGGAATTTTATTTTGGAAATGGTCACGTGGGGCCACGGGAGAAATTCTGGTTTTGTAGGGCCCTTTGTTTTGAGATTTTGGCCATTGTGGATATTTTGGAAGATGTTTTTTTGGGCCAATAGAAGGGTGACACGTGTCACCGCCTAGGTGGCTTGGCGAATGGCATTTGTGCCTGACCTTTGGTTAAGTCGTTTTCGACGAAGCGTTTTACATAACTGCGAAGGAAAATTCCGGCTATGTCTTTTCTCATTTTTGCGGATTTTTAGAGAGGCGGAACATTTTGGACCAACGGGAGGGTGGCATGTGTCACCTCGCATTGGAAAGCAAGTGGGGCGACTTAGGGCGATTGGTGGGCAAGTTGTTGGTAGATATTTGTGTAGATATTTATGAGGTTTTAAGGAGTAGGGACTAGGGGCACTTGGGCATATCTTGGCCACTACACTTGCCTAGCACTTGGCTAGATCTTGGCCATTGGTTGGCCTTGGCTTGTGCTATAAATACCCTCTAAGGTTGAAGACTTCTTCGTCAAAATGCCTAAGTCTTGAGAGCCTTCCCCCTTTTCGTGAGGCCCCCTTGGCGAGAGTTTCCCCAAGTGGGGTAGGCGAGGGTAGCCACCCCTCGCTGTGGTGTGGTAGTGGGGTACCCACTGCCTAGTTTGTTTTCATATAATACCCACTCTTGGTAGAAATACTCTCAAAGTATTGTTATAATGCCCAATTACCTTAGTAGTATACCTTGTTGTATTCTAAGGTTATACCTATCTGAAAAGCCGAAATACTATTATACTTCCGTCAGTCCCGAAACCACAGGAAAATCTCCATAGTCAGTTGGAGTATTGTGTAGAAGTTGGTTAGAACTTCTAAGGGTGGTTTAAATGAGTTGGGCGCTCGGAGTTGGAGCTAAAACTTTGCTAAGGATCGACATTAAACTCGGATAATTATGGGCTTATCGAGGTAACTATCTTGTCCCTTTTGTAATTGGATATTACATGTTGTAGGAATATATAGTTAAAGTATACTATATATATATAGCGAACATAGCTTGTGGCAATGTCTTTGGACTTAAGCTGAAGAAGCCCAGTGAACTATTTTTACATAGGGCGTATTCTGATGAACTTGTGTAGTAGTCTTGTGGAGTAGAATTGTACCGTTCGGGTTAGATGTATAACCCCACTGGTTGGCTTGGTGGCCGGCCCAGTTAGAGAGAGGAGATTTCTGTTTGTTGCGGGAGAGTCTTTGCCGAATTTCGGTAGAATTTTATACGATTGGATCGAAATGTTAATAAGCGCCTTGGGGCCGTATAGGTTGTTTTACAACGTGTGGCGCGATCTACGTGGCTTAAGGGTAGCCGGCGTTTGGAAGTACTTGGGCGTTTTGCTATGGTCGATACTCGTCGCGAGGTATGTGAACCTCTTCCTATCTCTTCTAGCATGATATGTGTGAACTATGTAATGCGGTAGGCGTACATGTGCTAAATGTGTTTGAGTGGTTTAAAACATAAAGTGTTATAACGGCTTTATGGGAAGTTGGTTATATGACTTTATGTTAGTAAGAAAATACATGTGGTTTTAAAGGTAAGCGATTTGAACTATAAGCGGCTTGTTATATGATAAGAAAGAACTTGAAGTATTTCAAAGATTTTGAATCATTTTGAAAGGAGAAGTAATACTTGGTGTTTGAAAACTTAAGAGTTATACTAGCTTTATGGGAAGTTAGGTATAACGGCTTAAGAATGCTTTCTTGATTTGGAAATCGAGAATGTGTATCGACAAACCAACTGCGGCGTTGATAAAAGGAAATGTTTTGAATAATTAAGTATTATTAAAACCGGTAGAAACTTCCATCTGCATAGAAGCTAAGATGAGACAAAATGATATTTCTAGATCATGGTTCTTTGTAATAAGATTGTTATAAACAAGAATATCCTACTCACATATAAGGCTTATGTTTCTCAGATTGTTTAAAAGAGAATTATATTCTTAAATGAATAAGACTATGAACTACGAAACCTTTCTAAAATAAGAAACGTGAACATTTGAAATTAGGCAAACTTGGACGTTTGGAAAATAATGTTGTTACTTGATTTTACAAAGGTAAGAGTTTTGGTTTTCTTAAAAGGACAGTCACTCTATTTTATACTACGGGTATTGTGTGACTTATGTGAAAGAAACAGATCTTTTTTTTTGATTTTAATGCGTGAAGTACTTTGGGGATAGATACCCGAACTTGTTAGTAGAAAGTACCTTGTGTGAATAACTTGATTGTATTGGTTTATGATAGCCTTGTAATACTTTCTTGTTGCTTTGATAAGTAAACGTGTTAGGATGCTACGTGTGTTAGTATCTTGTGATGTTTGTGTAAGGGGGTTCCCCTTGATTGTGCTTATTAACTATCAGTCGTTATGATAGTATTGTGGCATTCATCTCTTGAGATGATTCCGGGGGTTAAGCTGCCCTCCGATGCGGGGTAGACTCAGGCGGTCTGGGACCATGATTCGAGAATACCTCATGCGGGTCTGAGGGCCTATGCGGGCTATGAGAGTTCGAGGTTAGTGTCGTCCTTTATGGGCATGCGGTCGCGTGGCGTGCGGACTCGAAAGTCGGGGCGATCTTGGGAGTAGCTACCCTCGATGCGGGAATACCTCATGCGGGCGATGAGATTGGCCTATGCGGGCTGCGGGAAGTTCGAGGACTAGGCGCGCATTAGATCTGCGGGCAAGTGGCGGCTTTGATCATGTGACGGTGCAGGCAGATCTTATGATCTGATTTATGACCTTGTTGATGCGTAGGTGTTAGTAGTCGGCTATGCCTTCGTACTTACCTGCATGCAGTTTTATTAGGACACGGGTGGGACACGGTGTTCATATGTATTCCTTGGTGCTTGTATATCATAAAGCTATGGCGGTGAGGAAGGTATTCCACGGGCACGATTGATGTTGTGGGCGTGAGACCCGTTGTTAAATTGAGTGATGACTTGAGGTGTGAGTCCACGACTTGACATGGCTTATTTATGGTGAAGCGTAGTTTGGTTATCATACATGTCTCTGCTTTGTATAGACTACTATGATTTCATTCTGATGTTATTTTTAGTTTCACATACTCGGTACTGTTGTCTTGACCTCCTTGAGGCTGCGTTCATGCCGCGAGTTGAGGTACATCGATCGTTGATCCTAGCTCTCGAGTCCTGATTCGGCGTTTGGGAAGCTCCGTTTCTCGGAGGCTTATCGGTGGTATAGTCCTGTCGTAGTAAGTGTTTACATTCGGGGTTTGGCGGGGCCTGTCGCCATTGTGTCGTATCATTCTTAGAAGTGCAGTGAAATCTTGTTGTGGCGGGGTTGGTAAAAAGGATTAAGCTGTTCATTTGTAAAAGAGTTGATGGTTATATATATGCGAAAGGCAAGTTTTCCTGATTATTGTTTTATATTTACATTTATCTCACGTTGTTGTTTTATGTTCAGTGATTACTACGATGTTGTGTCACTAGGGTGCGGGGTAAGGCACGATCCGCGGGCGATCTCGGGTCGTGACAAAAGTGGTATCGAGCGATTAATCCTCGGAAAGTGTCTACGACCGTATCGATGAAGTCTTGATTATCGGGGTGTTGTGCACGCGCGATAATCGAGAGGCTATAGGATATTTAGGATTGGTTTCTATTCTTCTCACTCTGAGATCGTGCCTTAGAGGCGTGTTGTAAGTTGGACCCTCGGCGAAATTATTTCCACTTATCGTTATGCCTCGCGTAGGCAACCGGGCCCGGGAGGCAAGCGGCAGGAGGCTGCGAGTAGAGTTCGGAGGGTGGCGTGGGCACGGGCCCAATTATCACCTTGGATGGTGCTTCGTTCGGGGATTTCTGCGGCGTCACTAGCCCGGTAAAGTTTAGCGGCGGCGATTCCTCTGCGGCCATGATATTTGAACGCCAGTTCCACGACCGAGAGCAGAGAATATAGATTGCAGAGACAACGCTTGTTACTAGCTATGGATTTGGCTACCCGAGTATACCGATGTATCGCGAGTCTTGAGGACTATCTAAAGAGGTTGTGCAAGAGTAATTCTTGATTGGGCTTGAGCATGGCACGTATGCGGGCTTATGTCTGTAGCGAAAAATGTAGAGATCGACGGGTTAACGAGGGCGAGGAGAGGGCGAGGCGGCGGGGTCCCCGGTAACTTTCAAGGTAAGTATACCTTAAGTGCTATGTTACGATAGCGATGTGGTAGTTGTGATTAGAAATCATGGTGGGTTAGCAGAGTAAGATTTTGGGGATAGAGAAGGTGTGAGCCTTAGAGTGTTATACGTACAGACCTTAGAGGTAAGGCCATCTCGAGTAAAGGTGTAGTGTTATGTTTGATCCTTACCGGAGTGCATTGTGCACGTGAGCTATGTTTGGGATAGGTCCCTAAGTGGTATGAAATGAAAGAAGGTAGTCGAGCTAGGAAGACCGCTAGGTTTTCGTAATATGATTTGTGAAATTATTCCTTCGGGGAGCTAGTGTTTTGCGCAATGCCGGGTCGGGTTGAGGCCATGTTGCGGGTCAACCCGCGGCAGGTATGGTGGTGGGGTCAGTTTGTGGTGGTCCCGCCTTGTGGTAGGGTCACGAGGGTGTTAGGCCCAAGTGTAGTTAACTAGCGTACGAGTTCGTGGATGCGTTCGACCAGTGGTCGGTCGATGGGGGCAGCCCATCGTGTTCTTCGGTCGGGACCGTTCACTCGGCAGTGTTGTTTTATCAGAAAGGTTGTAAGGTTGCACGGGGTGCCTACCTTCACCTTATGACAGACAGTGGAGCCCAGGTTACGGCTGTTTTTGTTTCTGGAAGTTTTACCAGGCAGGGTTAAGGACTCAGGTGAGTCTCAGAATCGCGTCGCCTCGGGCGGTGTGGATTTCAGGGGTAGTTGTGAGGATTGTTGTCTCCTGTGGAGGGAGCGTTTAAGCTACCATGTCCGTTTTCGGATGTCGCCTTTTGAAGCCTTGTAGGGGCGGAAGTGTAACTTGCGAGTCGATTGGTTCGATGTTGGCAAGGTTGATTAGTTGGTTGAGCTTGTTCCGGCGATTGTGGATAGTCGCGAAACTTGTCTAGAAGAAGTTACGGCGGCTCGGAGAAATCGTGCGGATAATCGGCGGCGGCGCTTAGAGTTGAGTTGGCGGTCGGTCTTCTTGAAAGTACCACCGGACGAGTGTGGCGAGTTGTGGAAAGCGAAGGAACTTAGCGAGTTACTTTGGGCCTTTTGAGTTCATGTGAAGAATAGGCGGGTTGCTATATGTTAGCAATTGTCGTCCGACTTAGGAAGCGATCGTCCGGTCTTCGTATTGTTATGTTCGGGAAAGTATCGAAGATCCATCGAGAATGTCCCGATTAATGATGCCCACGTAAAGAGATAGTAACCCGAGTTTTGGAAACTAAAGCGATGTCGGAAATGTGGTAAGGAGGTTGAGTGTCACGGCGGCTTGATGATCATGGCGGCCGGTACCATTTGTTGGGTCGTCGGAGCTAGGCTCGCGGCAAGGTGACAAAAGTGTATTTGTGGTGATGTTAGAGGTGTTTCCTCGTAGACTTGGATATAAGTATGTTGCGCAGGTACTTTCTGTGGCCAGGTATGGCAGGATTGTTTCGTAAGTATAGAAGTGAAGACTATCTTTGGCGCGCGTATGTTTTGAGACTTAGAATGAACATTCGGGACGAATGTTTCTAAGGAAGAATGTTATACCCGTAGTTCGAGGTATGTATGCGAGGGCGTGCGTGCGAGAATCTGACGAAAGATTGGAAAGGAAGAAAGAGGTGATTTTTCCACGGAAAAGTTTAGGTTTTTGTGAAGGAAAAAGGTTCGTTAATGGGAATTGGATTCCCAGTTTGGTATTTGGACTTCTTAGATTATATTAGAATTTTGGAATTTTATTTTGGAAATGGTCACGTGGGGCCACGGGAGAAATTCTGGTTTTGTAGAACCACTTTGTTTTGAGATTTTGGCCATTGTGGATATTTTGGAAGATGTTTTTTTGGGCCAATAGAAGGGTGACACGTGTCACCCCGCCTAAATGGCTTGGCGAATGGCATTTGTGCTGCAACCTTTGGGTTAGAGTCGTTTTCGGCGAAGCGTTTTACATAACTTGCGAAGGAAAATTCGGCTATGTCTTTTCTCATTTTGCGGATTTTTAGAGGCGGAACATTTTGGACCAGCGGGAGGGTGACATGTGTCACCTGCATTGGAAACAAGTGGGCGACTTAGGGCGATTAATTGGGCAAGTTGTTGGTAGATATTTGTGTAGATATTTGTGAGGTTTTAAGGAGTAGGGACTAGGGGCACTTGGGCATATCTTGGCCTACGCACTAACACTTGGCTAGATCTTGGCCGTTGGTTGGCCTTGGCTTGTGCTATAAATACCCTCTAAGGTTGAAGACTTCTTCGTCAAAATGCCTAAGTCTTGAGAGCCTTCCTCCCCGCACCGTGAGGCCCCTTGGAGAGTTTCCCCACAGTGGGGTAGGTAGAGGTAGCCACCCCTCGCTTTGTGGTGTGGCAGTGGGGTACCCACTGCCTAGTTTGTTTCATATAATACCCACTCTTGGTAGAAATACTCTCAAAGTATTGTTATAATGCCCAATTACCTTAGCCGTATACCTTGTTGTATTCTAAGGTTATACCTATCTGAAAAGCCGAAATACTATTATACTTCCGTCGGTCACAAAACCGAAACCCTAGGAAAATCTCCATAGTGCGTTGGAGTATTGTGTAGAAGTTGGTTAGAACTTCTAAGGGTGGTTTAGAGCGGGTTGGAGCGCTCGGAGTTGGAGCTTTAACTTTGCTAAGGATCGACATTAAACTTCCGGATAATTATGGGCTTATCGAGGTAACTATCTTGTCCCCTTTTGTAATTGGATATTACATGTTGTAGGAATATATAGTTAAAGTATACTATATATATATAGCGAACATAGCTTGTGGATGTCTTTGGACTTAAGCTGAAGAAGCCCATGAACTATTTTTACATGGGGTGTATTCTGATGAACTTGTGTAGTAGTACTGTGGAGTAGAATTGTACCCGTTCGGGTTAGATGTATAACCCACTGGTTGGCTTGGTAGCCGGCCCTGTTAGAGGAGGAGATTTACCTTTGTTGCGGGGAGGTGTTGCCGAATTTTCGGTAGAATGTTCTACGATGAGATCTAAATGTTAATAAGCGCCTTGTGGCCTTATAGGTTGATGTACTACGTGTGGCGCGATCTACGTGGCTTAAGGGTAGTAGCGTTTGGAAGTACTTGGGCGTTTTGCTGTAGTCGATACTCGTCGCGAGGTATGTGAACCTCTTCCTATCTCTTACAGCATGATATGTGTGAACTATGTAGTGCGGTGAGCGTCATGTGCTAAATGTGTTTGAGTGGTTTAAAACATAAAGTGTTATAACGGCTTTATGGGAAGTTGGTTATAACGACTTTATGTTAGTAAGAAAATACATGTGGTTTTAAAAGGTAGCGATTTGAACTATAAGCGGCTTGTTATATGATAAGAAAGAACTTGAAGTATTTCAAAGATTTTGAATCATTTTGAAATGAGAAGTAATACTTGGTGTTTGAAAACTTAAGAGTTATACTAGCTTTATGGGAAGTTAGGTATAACGGCTTAAGAATGCTTTCTTGATTTGAAATCGAGAATGTGTATCGACAAACCAACTGCGGCGTTGATAAAGGAAATGTTTTGAATAATTAAGTATTATTAAAACCCGGTAGAAACTTCCATCTGCATAGAAGCTAAGATGAGACAAAATGATATTTCCTAGATCATGTTTCTTTGTAATAAGATTGTTATAAACAAGAATATCCTACTCACATATAAGGCTTATGTTTCTCAGTTGTTTAAAGAGAATTATATTCTTAAATGAATAAGACTATGAACTCTGAAACCTTTCTAAAATAAGAAAGCGTGAACATTTGAAATTAGGCAAACTTGGGCGTTTGGAAAATAATGTTGTTACTTGATTTTACAAAGGTAAGAGTTTTAGTTTTCTTAAAAGGGCGATCCTCTATTTTATACTACGGGTATTGTGTGGCTTATGTGAAAAAGCAGATCTTTTTTTGATTTTAATGCGTGAAGTACTTTGGGGATAGTTCCCAGAACTTGTTAGTTGAAAGTACCTTGTGTGAATAACTTGATTGTATTGGTTTATGATAGCCTTGTAATACTTTCTTGTTGCTTTGATAAGTAAGCGTGTTAGGATGCTACGTGTGTTAGTATCTTGTGATGTTTGTGTAAGGGGTTCCGCGATTGTGCTTATTAACTATCGATCGTTATGATAGTATTGTGGCATTCATCTCTTGAGATGATTAGGGGTTAAGCGCCCTCCGTCGCGGGGTAGACTCGGTGATGCAGGACCGTGATTCGAGAATACCTCATGCGGGTCTGAGGGCCTATGCGGAGCTCACGAGTTCGAGTTAGTGTCGTCCTTTATGGGCATGCGGTCGCGTGGCGTGCGGACTCGAAAGTCGGGGCGATGCCGGGAGTAGCTACCCTCGATGCGGGAATACCTCATGCGGGCGATGAGATTGGCCTATGCGGGCTGCGGGAAGTTCGAGGACTAGGCGCGCGTTAGATCTGCGGGCAAGTGGCGGCTTTGATCATGTAATGATGCAGGCAGATCTTATAATCTGATTTATGACCTTGTTGATGCGTGGGTGTTAGTAGTCGGCTATGCCTTCGTGCCACCTGCATGCAGTTTTATTAGGACACGGTGGGACACGGTGTTCATATGTATTCCTTGGTGCTTGTATATCATAAAGCTGCGGTGAGGAAGGTATTCCACGGACACGATTGATGTTGTGGGCGTGAGACCCGTTGTTAAATTGAGTGATGACTTGAGGTGTGAGTCACGACTTGACATATTTGCTTATTTATGGTGAGCGTAGTTTGGTTATCATATGTCTCTGCTTTGTATAGACTACTATGATTTCATTCTGATTTATTTTTAGTTTCACATACTCGGTACTGTTATGCGACCTCGCCCGGCTGCGTTCATGCGCGAGTTGAGGTACATCGATCGTTGATCCTAGCTCTCGAGTCACGATTCAGCGTTTGGGAAGCTCGTTTCTCGGAGGCTTATCGATGGTATAGTCCTGTCGTAGTAAGTGTTTACATTCGGGGTTTGGCGGGCCTGTCCGCCCGTTGTGTCGTATCATTCTTAAGTGCAGTAATCTTGTTGTGGCGGGGTTGGTAAAAAGGATTAAATTGTTCATTTGTAAAAGAGTTGATGGTTATATATATGCGAAAGGCAAGTTTTCCTGATTATTGTTTTATATTTACATTTATCTCACGTTGTTGTTTTATGTTCGTGATTACTCACGATGTTGTGTCACTAGGGTGCGGGGTAAGGCACGATCCGGGCCATCTCGGGTCGTGACAATACTCCCGACCCATTACGGGGCGGTAAAATCACATAAGTCTGCCCGTAAGGTATATTGCGGCTTGTGCGGGGCGCGGTAAAGTCACATAAGTACGCCCGTAAGGTATCTTGCCCGACCCGTTTGGGGCGCGGTAAAGTCACATAAGTCGCCCGTAAGGTATCTTGCCCGACCCATTTGGGGCGCGGTAAAGTCACATAAGTCTGCCCGTAAAGGTATATTGCGGCCCGTTACGGGGCGCGGTAAAGTCACGTAAATGCGCCCGTAAAGATATACTTCCCGGCCCATTCTGAGACATGATAAAGTCACATAAGTCTGCCCATAAAGGTATACTGCCCGACCCATTGTGGGACACGGTAAAGTCACATAAGTCTGTCCATAAGGTATCTTGCCCGACCCGTTACGTGGCGGCGGTAAAGTCACATAAGTGCGCCCGTAAAGGTATCTTGCCCGACCCGTTTTGGGGCGCGGTAAAGTCACGTAAGTGCGCCCGTAAGGGTATCTTGCCCGACCCGTTCGGGGGCGCGGTAAAGTCACATTAGTCAACCCGTAAGGTATATCTCGGCCCGTTACGGGGGCGGTAAAATCACATAAGTCTGCCCATAAAGGTATCTTGCCCGACCCATTTGGGGGCGGTAAAGTCACATAAGTCTGCTCGTAAAGGTATACTTCGGCCCGTTACGTAGCGGTAAAGTCACGTAAGTGCGCCCGTAAAGGTATCTTGCCCGTCTGATACGGGGGCGGTAAAGTCACATAAGTCTGCCCGTAAAGGTATCTTGCCCGGCCCATTACGGGGCGGTAAAGTCACATAAGTCTGCCCGTAAAGATATACTTCGACCCGTTACGAGACACGATAAAGTCACATAAGTCTCCCGTAAGGTATCTTGCCCGACCCGTTACGGGGGCGGTAAAGTCACATAAGTCTGTCCATAAAGGTATCTTGCCCGGCCCGTTCTAGGGGCGGTAAAGTCACATAAGTCTGCCCATAAAGGTATCTTGCCGGCCCGTTTGAGGCGCGATAAAGTCACATAAGTGCGCCCGTAAAGGTATCTTCGCCGGCCCGTTCTAGAAGCGGTAAAGTCACGTATATGCGCCCGTAAAGGTATCTTGCCCGGCCTATGCGGGGCGGTAAAGTCACGTAAGTGCGCCCATAAAGGTATACTCCCGGCCCGTTACGGGGCGGTAAATCACATAAATGCGCCCGTAAAGATATACTTCGGCCCATTCGAGACACGATAAAGTCACGTAAATGCGCCCGTAAAGGTATCTTGCCCGACCCGTTACGGGGCCGGTAAAGTCACGTAAGTCATCCATAAAGGTATCTTGCGGCCCATTCTAGGGCGCGGTAAAGTCACATAAGTCTGCCCGTAAAGGTATCTTGCCGGCCCGTTTGAGGCGCGATAAAGTCACGTAAATGCGCCCGTAAGGTATACTACCCGACCCGTTCTAGAGCGGTAAAGTCACGTATATGCGCGATAAGGTATATTGCCCGGCCTATTCTGGGACGCGGTAAAGTCACATAAGTCTGCCCATAAAGGTATACTCCGGCCCGTTACGGGGCGGTAAAATCACAAAAATGCGCCCGTAAGGTATATTGCGGCCTAATGCGGGGCGGTAAAGTCACATAAGTCTGCCCGTAAAGGTATCTTGCCCGAGCCCGTTTGGGGCGCGGTAAAGTCACATAAGTCTGCCCGTAAAGGTATCTTGCCCGACCCATTTGGGGCGCGGTAAAGTCACGTAAGTCTTCCGTAAAGGTATCTTGCCGGCCCGTTACGGGGCGCGGTAAATCACATAAGTGCGCCCGTAAAGATATACTTCGGCCCGTTACGAGACATGATAAAGTCACATAAGTCGCCCGTAAAGGTATCTTGCCCGACCCGTTACGGGACACGGTAAAGTCCGTAAATGCATCCGTAAGGTATCTTGCCCGACCCGTTACGGGGCGGTAAAGTCACATAAGTCTGCCCGTAAAGGTATCTTGCCCGACCCGTTTGGGGCGGTAAAGTCACATAAGTCTGCCCGTAAGGGTATCTTGCTGACCCGTTCGGGGCGCGGTAAAGTCACATTAGTACGCCCGTAAAGGTATACCTCGGCCCGTTACGGGGCGGTAAATCACGTAAGTCTGCCCATAAGGTATCTTGCCGGCCCATTTGGGGCGCGGTAAAGTCACATAAGTGCGCTCATAAAGGTATACTTCGGCCCGTTACGTAGCGGTAAAGTCACGTAAGTGCGCCCGTAAAGGTATCTTGCCGTCTGATGCGGGGCGGTAAAGTCACGTAAATGCGCCCGTAAAGGTATCTTTGCGGCCCGTTACGGGGCGGTAAAGTCACGTAAGTCTGCCCGTAAAGATATACTTCGGCCCGTTCGAGACACGATAAAGTCACGTAAGTGCGCCCGTAAGGTATCTTGCCCGACCCATTACGGGGCGCGGTAAAGTCACATAAATGTCCGTAAAGGTATCTTGCCCGACCCGTTCTAGGGCGGTAAAGTCACATAAGTGCGCCCGTAAAGGTATCTTGCCCGGCCCGTTTGAGGCGCGATAAAGTCACATAAGTGCGCCCGTAAGGTATCTTTGCGGCCCGTTCTAGAGCGGTAAAGTCACGTATGCACGCCCGTAAAGGTATCTTGCGGCCTATTGCGGGGCGGTAAAGTCACGTAAGTCTGCCCGTAAGGTATACTCCCGGCCCGTTACGGGGCGGTAAAATCACGTAAGTGCGCCCGTAAGGTATATTGCGGCCTATTACGAGGCGGTAAAGTCACGTAAGTCCGCCCGTAAAGGTATCTTGCCCGACCCATTTGGGGCCGGTAAAGTCACGTAAGTGCGCCCGTAAAGGTATCTTGCCCGACCCCGTTTTGGGGCGGTAAAGTCACATAAGTCTGCCCGTAAAGGTATCTTGCCCGACCCGTTTGGGGCGCGGTAAAGTCACATAAGTCTGCCCGTAAAGGTATATTGCGGCCCGTTACGGGGGCGGTAAAGTCACATAAGTCGCCCGTAAGATATACTTCGACCCGTTACGAGACATGATAAAGTCACATAAGTCGCCCGTAAGGTATCTTGCCCGACCCGTTCGGGACACGGTAAAATCACGTAAGTGCATCCGTAAAGGTATCTTGCCGGCCCGTTACGGGACGCGGTAAAGTCACATAAGTGCGCCCGTAAAGATATACTTCGGCCCGTTACGAGACACGATAAAGTCACGTAAGTGCGCCCGTAAGGTATCTTGCCCGACCCGTTACGGGGCGCGGTAAAGTCACATAAGTCTGTCCGTAAAGGTATCTTGTCCGACCCGTTCTAGGGCGCGGTAAAGTCACGTAAGTCTGCGCCCGTAAGGTATCTTGCCCGGCCCGTTTTGAGGCGATAAAGTCACGTAAGTGCGCCCGTAAGGTATCTTGCCGGCCCGTTCTAGAGCAGCGGTAAAGTCACATATACGCCCGTAAGGTATCTTGCCCGGCCTATGCGGGGCGGTAAAGTCACATAAGTCTGCCCGTAAGGTATACTCCGGCCCGTTACGGGGCGGTAAATCACGTAAGTGCGCCCGTAAGGTATATTGCGGCTAATGCGGGGCGCGGTAAAGTCACATAAGTCCGCCCGTAAAGGTATCTTGCCCGACCCGTTTGGGGCGCGGTAAAGTCACGTAAGTCGCCCGTAAAGGTATCTTGCCGAGCCCGTTTGGGGCGCGGTAAAGTCACATAAGTCTGCCCGTAAAGGTATATTGCGGCCCGTTACGGGGCGCGGTAAAATCACATAAATGCGCCCGTAAAGATATACTTCCGACCCATTCGAGACATGATAAAGTCACGTAAATGCGCCCGTAAGGTATCTTGCCCGACCCGTTACGGGACACGGTAAAGTCACGTAAGTGCGTCCGTAAAGGTATCTTGCTCGACCCGTTCGTGGCGCGGTAAAGTCACGTAAGTGCGCGTAAGGTATCTTGCCCGACCCGTTTTGGGGGCGGTAAAGTCACATAAATCTGCCCGTAAGGGTATCTTGCCCGACCCGTTCGGGGCGGTAAAGTCACGTTAGTCAACCCATAAAGGTATATCTCGGCCCGTTACGGGGCGGTAAAATCACGTAAGTGCGCCCGTAAGGTATCTTGCCCGACCCGTTTGGGGACGCGGTAAAGTCACATAAGTGCGCTCGTAAAGGTATACTTCGGCCCGTTACGTAGCAGCGGTAAAGTCACGTAAGTGCGCCCGTAAAGGTATCTTGCCAGATCCATCACGACCGAACTGGGCGTGGTGGTGCCTTACCGGGCACCCTAGTGATACAACATCAGTGTCAGTGAACATAAACACATACATGAAACAAATGAAGTACAAAGCGATGTCTGAGGAAAAACTTGCCTTTCGGCATATATATAAATAACAACTCTTACAAATGAGCAGTTTAATCCTTTTTACAAACCACCTGACGATTACTACTGGACCACAGAAATGATATGACAACATTGGCGGGACGGGGCCCGCCATACACCAGAATGTAATACCTACAACGGCGGGGACTATGCGAATAAGCCTCGGAGAAGCGGAGCTTTCCCAAGCAATGTTGTGACCCTAGGCGAGGATCGGCGGTAGCGTACCTTTACTGCGGCGTGAGCGGCCCCGAAGGAGGTCGATCAACAGTGCAGAGTATGTGGCGAAAATCACGTAAATGAAATCATAGTAATCTATATAAAGCGGGAGACATGTATGATAACCAACTACGATTCACAACAAATAGCGATCATATCAAGTCGGGGACTCACGCCTCGAAGTCATCACTCGATATAACAATGGGTCTCACGCCATGACATCAATCATGCGCGGAATACCTTCCAGCTGCCGTGATCGATGATAGAAAAGCACCAGGAATACATGAACAACGGGTCCCACTGTGTCTAAATAAAGCGATGCGGGGTAAATGCGAAGGCATAGCCGACTACTAACACCAGCGGTACTAACAAGGTCATAAAGCGTATCAAGATATCTGTCAGGCGTCGCGTGATCAAAGGCGGTCACTCGCGCGATGTATCAAATGTGCGCGTCTAGCCACGAACTTTCCGCGACTCGCGTAGGCCAACCTCATAGGCCCGCATGAGGTATAACCCCGCATCGAGGGTAGCTACTCCTCGGCGTCGTCTGGACTCGCGATCGCGTAGCGCATGAATCGCGTGACCATAAAGGCGCACACTAACACGGAACTCGTAGCTCGCGCATAGGCCCCCGAGGACCGCGTGAGGTATTCTCGAATCATGGTCCCGGACCTCACGAGTCTACCCGCGTCGGAGGCGGCTTAACCCGAAACACGGTGAGTGGTATAATACCAACATAACGGTTTATCGTTTAAACAACATAAGCACAATCGAGGAAAACCCGCTACACAGCGTCGCGGAATAATAACACACGTAGCGTCCTAATATGATTACTTATCAAAGCATCACGAAGGTATTACAAGGCTATCACAAACCAACACAATCAAGTTATACCACGAGGTACTTTCTACTATATGTCACGTGTTGGGTTTCTATCCCAAAGTACTTCATACATTAACCTTTTTTTAAAAGATCGTTACTTTCACAAAAGTCACACAATACGTAGTATATGAAAATAGAGGATTATCTTTTGAAGTGAATCAAAACACTTATCTTTGTAAAATCAAGTAACATTATTATTCAAGCGTCGAGTTTGCCTAATTTCAAATGTTCACGTTTCTTATTTTAGAAAGGTTTAGTAGTTCATAGTCTTATTCATTTAAGAATGCAATTCTCCTTTAAACTATCGAGAAACATAAGTCTTATATGTGAGTAGGATATTCTTGTTTATAGCAATCTTATTACAATGACCATGATCTAGGAAACATCATTTTGTCTCATCTTAGCTTACATGCGGATGGAAGTTTCTCTTGATTTTAATAATACTAAATCTGTCAAAACATTTCCTTTTATTAGCTTATTTGCGATGGTTTGTCGATACACACTCGATTTAGAAATCGATAAAACATTCTTAAGCGTTATTACCTAACTTCCCATAAAGCTAGTATAACTCTTAAGTTTTCAAAAACCAAGTATTACTTAACTTCTTTGAAATGATTCAAAAATCTTTTGAAATACTTCAAGTTCTTTATTAACACATAACAAGCGGTTATAGTTGATCGATTACCTTTTAAAAACCACAAGTATTTTCTTACCAACGTAAAGTTTATAACCAACTTCCCATAAAGCCGTTATAACACTTTATGTTTTAAACCAATCAAATACATTTAGCACGTATCGTCTGGTACTACATAGTTCACACATATCATGCTAGAAGAGATAGGAAGAGGTCGCATACCTCGCGGCGATTATCGACTAATAGCAAAGCGCTCAGTACTTCCAATTGTCGGCTACTCCTTGAAGCCAAGTAGATCGCCACACGTAGTACTTGACCTATAAGGCCAAGGCGCTTATTAACATTTAGATCCGCCGTAGAACATTACAGAAAATTCGGCGCGCCTCCCCATGGCCGCGTAAATCTCCTCTCTATCGGGGCGGCTACGAAGCCAACCGGGGGTTATAAGTCTAAGCGGACGTGCACAATTCTACCTCGCGAGCTACACAAGTCTCATGTATACGGTCTATGTAAATCTGATTCGATCTCTTCTTTCGAAAAGGTTTCTTATTATTGAGCTTAAGTCCAAAGACATTGCCGATAACTACGTTCGATTCTATATATAGTATACTTCAACTATATAATCATACAACATGTAATTTCCAATTACAATAGAGGACAAGATATTTACCTCGATAAGCCCATAATTATCCAAGTATAAAGTCGATCACGGGCAATCGTTTAGCTCGATTAGGCGCTCCAACCCGCTCTAAACCACCCTTAGAAGTTCTAACCAACTTCTACACAATACTCAAGCGGACTATGGAGATTTTCCTAGGGTTTCGGTTTTGTGGTGACGGGAAGTATAATAGTATTTACGGGCTTTTCATATAGGTATAACCTTAGAATACTACAAGGTATCTGGCTAAGGTAATTTGGGCATTATAACAATACTTTTGAGAGTATTTCTACCAGAGGGGGTGTATTATACGAGACAACTAGGCTAGGGGTACCCACGGCCTTCTGAGGAGGGAAGGGCTCTCGGCCAGGGGGCCTTTCAAAGGGAGAGGGGCTCTTGGGCGAGAGTCGACAAGAGGAGAGGAGGGATTTTAACACTTAGGAAATATTTGGAATGGATGAAGAAGTCATCCTAAGGGTATTTATAGCACAAGCCAAGGCCAACCAATGGCGAGATCTTGCCAAGTGCATAGCAAGTGTAGGGCGAATCTTGCCAAGTGCACCTTATCCATCTAACACAAAAAATATCCTACCAACCCTTGACCAAACAAGGCCAACTTTGGCCACCTTTACGCCCCACTCCGCTGATGAGAGGGTGCCAAGTGGCGCCTCTTGTTGGTCCAAAATGTTCGTGTCTCGGAAAAATCCATAAAAATTAAAAATGACATAGCGGAAATTCCCTACGAAAGGCGTGAAAGCGTTTAGCGGAAAACGACTCTAACGGGTGTTGTGAACAAATAAATTTCGGCCGCCTAATTCTCAAGTTCAAATTTTCTCGTCGTCCATACGTACATACTCGAAATACGGTATAACATTCTCCTCGCTTAGAAACATTCGTCGAATGTTCCTTCAAATCTCAAAACAAGCGTGCGCGGTATAGTCTTCACTACCGTACTTACGAAACAATCCGCCTGATAGCGCGAGCAATGCGCCAAAATACTTATATCCAAGTCCACGAGGAAACACCTCTAACATCATAAAGCATACCACTTTTGTCACTTTGCGCGAGGTTCTAGTGTCACTCCGGCGACCAACAAATGATGCCAGGACTACGTCACGATCCAGAGGTCGTACACTCGAACTCTTACCACATTTACGATCGCCCGGTTTCCAAAACTTCGGGGTTACTATCTCTAACGTGGTCATCGTTAGCGGGAACACTCTGGATGGATCTCGATACTTTCCGATCATAACAATACGAAAATGGACATCTTGCTTCCTAAGTCGGACGGCAAAAACTAACATATAAACACTGGCCTATTCTTCACATGGACTCAGGCCCAAGTAACTCGGGCTAAGTTCCTCTGTATTCCAAAACTCGTCACACCACCGGGGTGGTACTTTCAAAGACCGACCGTCGGCACGAACTCTGGCGTCGTCGCGATTATCCGCGCGATTTCTGCAGTGCGGAACCTCTTCTAGACAAGCTTTACTCTATCCGCGATCTGTGGAACAAGCTGAACCAACTATCTGAATCTTGCCAGCGTCAGACCAATCAACCGTGACTTACACTTCCGCCTACAAGGCGTCACAAGGCGATATCCGAACACTGAAATTGTATCTATAAAACACTTCTCCAACAGGAGATAACAATTCTCAACTATCCCGAAATCCAACCAGGCGGCGGCGAATGTGGTCTGAGACTACGCGAGTTCTTAACCTGCTTGGTAAAACTTCCGAAACAAAAGCGATCGTACCACAGGCTCCATGCGCCATAAGGTGAAGGTAGGCACCGTGCGACCTTACAACTTTTACGATACATCATCTCGCGTAACCTCTGCGAGTAAGCGGTCTTTGCTAGAAGACAAGGCGGTGACCTCGCCGGCGACTGCGGTCGAATCGTCCGCATTAAATGCGTTGGTTAACTAAACTCGGGCCTAACACCTCGTAACCCCAACCCAGCGGGACCACCACGGTGACCCGCGCTGAGCACTGCGGCGGGTTGACCGCGCATCGTGGCCTCGGCGGACCCGGCAACGCGCGTCATACTAGCTCCCGACGGAACAATCTCACTAATCACGTTACGAAAACCTAGCGGTCTTCTTAGCTCAACTACCTCTTTCATTCCACGCTACTCGGGGACTAATCCCTGACATAACTCACGTGCACTAAGCACTCCTATAAAGGTCAAACATAAACAATACATCTTTTACTCGAGATGGCCTTACCTGCAAGGTCTCTGCGTATAAAACTCTAAGGCTCACGCCTTCTCTATCCCCAAATCTTACTCGGTTAACCCACCATGATTTCTAATCACAACTAACACACCTTGCTATCGAACATAGCACTTAAGGTATACTCACTTATCACACATCTGAGATCTACAGAGGGTTAAGGATATATCTATATCTCTTTGCTTCACTCCCTTAGTCGTTCTAATCAAACACCGTGAGCGCCAGCTAAGGAAGGTGGCGACTACCCATCGATCTGAAGGCTAAGTCCTCCTACAAGGACACTCTTTCGACAACGGACCACGGCGGTCGCCGTGCAACAAGTACCCGACTAAAGGCGACATTCCGGGATGGCGTGCATCGCTAATGAGCCGGAAGATGCGGGCTCGACCCGACTCCTGCGTACCCCGAACGTCCTGAAATTTGTGGAGGACCTCGCTGCACTGGTGGATGTGCATAATCTAATATGCCGGTGAGGCAACTCGCCTCGAAAGTTACCAAAGGACCTTGCTGCTCTGGCCCTCTTCCTGCGTCGCCCGTTAACGTCGATCTCTTCACGTCTCGGCCTGCTGCGCAAAAGCCCGTACACAGGCCATGCTCAAGCCTAACTGAAGAATTTCTCTTGCACAACCCTCTCTTAGATAGTCATCAAGACTCGCGGTACATCGGTATACTCTATACTCATTTGTTCGGTCGCGGGCGAAGGTCGAACATCGTGGCGCGATGGAGCTGCCGCCGTGCTAAAACTCTGCTTGGGGCTAGTGGCGTCGCAGAACTCCCGAATGAAGCACTATCCTAGGTAATGATTTGGCACGTGCCTCGCCACCCTCTGAACTCTACTCGCGGCTCCGCTCGTGCCTTGCCCTCTGGGCGGGTTGCCTACGCGAAGGCATAGCGATAAGGGAAATAATTTCGTCGGAGGTCGACTAACAACACGACTCTAAGGCACGATCTCGAGTGAGAAGAATAGAAACCAATCCTAAATACCCTATAGCCTCACGATTATTGGTGTGGTGCACAACACACCGATAATCAAGACTCTCGGATCTGATGCGTAGACACTTTCCAGAGGATTAAGCGCTCGATACCACTTTTGTCACGACCGAACTGGGCGTGGTTGGTGCCTTACCGGGCACCTAGTGATACAACATCAGTGTCAGTGAACATAAACACATACATGAAACAAATGAAGTACAAAGCGATGTCGAGGAAAAACTTGCCTTTTCGGCATATATATAAATAACAACTCTTACAAATGAGCAGTTTAATCCTTTTTACAAACCACTGCCACGATTACTGACCTCTAAGAAATGATATGACAACATTGGCGGGACGGGGCCCGCCATACCACGAATGTAATACCTACAACGACGGGGACTATACGAATAAGCCTCGGAGAAGCGGAGCTTTCCCAACGCTTGTGACCTAAGGCGAGGATCAGCGATGGCGTACCTTTACTGCGGCGTGAGCGCGGCCCGAAGGAGGTCGATCTGACAGTGCAGAGTATGTGGCGAAAAAAATCGTAAATGAAATCATAGTAATCTATATAAAGCGGGAGACATGTATGATAACCAACTACGATTCCTGACAAATAAGCGATCATATCAAGTCGGGACTCGCGCCTCGAAGTCATCACTCGATATAACAATGGGTCTCACGCCCAACATCAATCATGCGCGGAATACCTTCCTCGCTGCCGTGATCGATGATAGAAAAGCACCAAGGAATACCATGAACAACGAGGTCCCACGTGTCTAAATAAAGCGATGCGGGGTAAATGCGAAGGCATAGCCGACTACTAACACCAGCGGTACTAACAAGGTCATAAAGCGTATCAAGATATCTGTCTGAACCGTCACATGATCAAAGGCGGTCACTCGCGCGCGATATCAAATGTGCGGCGTCTAGCCTGGAACTTCCGCGACTCGCGTAGGCCAACCTCATAGGCGCGTGAGGTATAACCCGCGTCGAGGGTAGCTACTCCTCGGCGTAAATCGCCTGGACTCGCGATCCGCGTAGCCACATAGACCGCGTGACCATAAAGGCGCCGCTAACACGGAACTCTCGTAGCTCGCGTAGGCCCCGGGACCGCGTGAGGTATTCTCGAATCATGGTCCTGGACCTCACGAGTCTACCCGCGTCGGAGCGGCTTAACCCGGAAACACGGTGAGTGGTATAATACCAACATAACGGTTTATCGTTTAAACAACATAAGCACAATCGAGGAAAACCCTTTACACCAGCGTCACGGAATAATAACACGTAGCGTCCTAATATGATTACTTATCAAAGCATCACGAAGGTATTACAAGGCTATCACAAACCAACACAATCAAGTTATACACGCGAGGTACTTTCTACTATATGTCACGTATTGGGTTTCTATCCCCAAAGTACTTCATACATTAACCTTTTTTTAAAAGATACGTTACTTTCACAAAAGTCACACAATACGTAGTATATGAAAATAGAGGATTATCTTTTGAAGTGAATCAAAACACTTATCTTTGTAAAATCAAGTAACAACATTATTATTCAAGCGTCGAGTTTGCCTAATTTCAAATGTTCACGTTTCTTATTTTAGAAAGGTTTCGTAGTTCATAGTCTTATTCATTTAAGAATGCAATTCTCCTTTAAACTATCCGAAACATAAGTCTTATATGTGAGTAGGATATTCTTGTTTATAGCAATCTTATTACGTGACCATGATCTAGGAAACATCATTTTGTCTCATCTTAGCTTACATGCGGATGGAAGTTTCTCTGATTTTAATAATACTAAATCTGTCAAAACATTTCCTTTTATTAGCGCTGCGATGGTTTGTCGATACACACTGATTTCGAAATCGATAAAACATTCTTAAGCGTTATTACCTAACTTCCCATAAAGCTAGTATAACTCTTAAGTTTTCAAAACCAAGTATTACTTCTTCTTTCGAAATGATTCAAAAATCTTTTGAAATACTTCAAGTTCTTTATTAACACATAACAAGCTTGATTATAGTTCGGATCGGTTACCTTTTAAAAACCACAAGTATTTTCTTACCAACATAATTGTTATAACCAACTTCCCATAAAGCCGTTATAACACTTTATGTTTTAAACAATCAAATACATTTAGCACGTATCGTCTACCGTACTACATAGTTCCACATATCATGCTAGAAGAGATAGGAAGAGGTCCACATACCTCGCGACGATTATCGACTAATAGCAAAACGCTCAAGTACTTCCAATTGTCGGCTACTCCTTGACCAGTAGATCGCGCCACACGTAGTACTTGACTATAAGGCGCGGTGACATTAACATTTAGATCCGCCGTAGAACATTCTGAGAAAATTCGAAGACCTCCCCGCAACCGCGTAAATCTCCTCTCTATCGGGGCGGCTACGAAGCCAACGGGGGTTATAAGTCTAAACGGACGTGCACAATTCTACCTCGCGAAAGCTACACAAGTCTCTTTGTAATACGGTCTATGTAAATCTGATTCGATTACTCTTCTTTCGAAAGGTTTCTTATTATTGGGCTTAAGTCCAAAGACATTGCGATAACTACGTTGATTCTATATATAGTATACTTCAACTATATAATCATACAACATGTAATTTCCAATTACAATAGAGGACAAGATATTTACCTCGATAAGCCCATAATTATCCAAGTATAAAGTCGATCGCAGGCAATCGTTTAGCTCGATTCAGCGCTCCAACCGCTCTAAACCACCCTTAGAAGTTCTAACCAACTACACAATACTCCAACGGACTATGGAGATTTTCTAGGGTTTTGGTTTTGTGGTGGGAAGTATAATAGTATTTACGGGCTTTTCATATAGGTATAACCTTAGAATACTACAAGGTATCGGCTAAGGTAATTTGGGCATTATAACAATACTTTTGAGAGTATTTCTACCAAGAGGGGTGTATTATACGAGACAACTAGGCTAGGGGTACCCACGGCCACACTGAGGAGGGGAAGGGCTCTCGGCCAGGGGGCCTTTCAAAGGGGAGAGGGCTCTTGGGCGAGTCGACAAGAGGAGAGGGAGGGATTTTAACACTTAGGAAATATTTGGAATGGATGAAGAAGTCATCCTAAGGGGGTATTTATAGCACAAGCCAAGGCCAACCAATGGCCAGATCTTGCCAAGTGCATAGCAAGTGTAGGGCGAAGATCTTGCCAAGTGCACCTTATCCATCTAACACAAAAATATCCTACCAACCGCTTGACCAAACAAGGCCAACTTTCGGCCAACTTTACCGCCCCCACTCCACCAATGAGAGGGTGCCCAGTGGCGCCCTCTGGTTGCTCCAAAATGTTTCGTGTCTCGGAAAAATCCGCAAAAATTAAAAATGACATAGCGGAAATTCCCTACGAAGTGTGAAAGCGTTTAGAAAACGACTCTAGGGTGTTGTGAACAAATAAATTTCGCCAACCTAATTCTCAAGTTCAAATTTTCTACGTCGTCCATACGTACATACTGGAAATACGGTATAACGATCCTGCGGGACGGTAAAGTCACATAAGTGCGCCCGTAAGGTATCTTGCCGGCCCATTCTGGGACGCGGTAAAGTCACATAAGTCTGCCCATAAAGATATACTTCCCGGCCCATTCTGAGACACGATAAAGTCACATAAGTCTGCCCATAAAGGTATACTGCCCGACCCATTCTGGGACGCGGTAAAGTCACATAAGTCTGTCCATAAAGGTATACTGCCCGGCCCATTCTAGGACGCGGTAAAGTCACATAAGTCTGCCCGTAAGGTATCTTGCCGGCCCGTTTGAGGCGATAAAGTCACATAAATGCGCTATAAAGGTATCTTGCCGGCCCATTCTAGAACGCGGTAAAGTCACGTATACGCCCGTAAGGTATCTTGCCCGGCCTGCGGGGCGGTAAAGTCACATAAGTCGCCCGTAAAGGTATACTCCCGGCCCATTACGGGACGCGGTAAATCACGTAAGTCGCCCGTAAAGATATACTTCGGCCCATTCGAGACACGATAAAGTCACATAAGTCCGCCCGTAAGGTATCTTGCGACCCATTCGGGGCGGTAAAGTCACATAAGTCCGTAAGGTATCTGCGGCCCATTCTAGGACGCGGTAAAGTCACATAAGTCTGCCCATAAAGGTATACTGCCCGGCCCATTTTGAGACGCGATAAAGTCACATAAGTCTGCCCATAAAGGTATACTGCCCGGCCCATTCTAGAACGCGGTAAAGTCACATATGTCTGCCCATAAAGGTATACTGCCCGGCCTATTCTGGGACGCGGTAAAGTCACATAAGTGCGCCCGTAAAGGTATCTTGCCGGCCCATTTGAGGCGCGATAAAGTCACATAAGTGCCCGTAAGGTATCTTGCCCGACCCATTTTGGGACGCGGTAAAGTCACATAAGTCCGCCCATAAGGTATCTTGCCGACCCATTTGGGGCGGTAAAGTCACATAAGTCGCCCATAAGGTATATTGCGCCCATTACGGGGCGGTAAAGTCACATAAGTCTGCCCGTAAAGATATACTTCGACCCGTTCACGAGACATGATAAAGTCACATAAGTGCGCCCGTAAGGTATCTTGCCCGACCCATTCGGGACACGGTAAAGTCACATAAGTCCGCCCATAAAGGTATCTTGCCGACCCGTTACGTGGCGGTAAAGTCACATAAGTCTGCCCATAAAGGTATACTGCCCGACCCATTTTGGGACGCGGTAAAGTCACATAAATCTGCCCATAAGGGTATACTGCCCGACCCATTCGGGGACGCGGTAAAGTCACATTAGTCAACCCATAAAGGTATATCTCCCGGCCCATTCTGGGACGCGGTAAAGTCACATAAGTCTGCCCATAAAGGTATACTGCCCGACCCATTTTGGGACGCGGTAAAGTCACATAAGTCTGCTCATAAAGGTATACTTCCCGGCCCATTACGTAGCAGCGGTAAAGTCACATAAGTGCCCGTAAAAGGTATCTTGCCGTCTATGCGGGGCGGTAAAGTCACATAAGTCTGCCCGTAAAGGTATCTTGCCGGCCCATTCTGGGGACGGTAAAGTCACATAAGTGCGCCCATGATATACTTCCCGGCCCATTCTGAGACACGATAAAGTCACATAAGTCTCCCATAAAGGTATCTTGCCCGACCCATTACGGGACGCGGTAAAGTCACATAAGTCATCCGTAAGGTATCTTGCCGGCCCATTCTAGGGCGCGGTAAAGTCACATAAGTCGCCCATAAAGGTATCTTGCCGCCCATTTGAGGCGATAAAGTCACATAAGTCTGCCCGTAAGGTATCTTGCCCGGCCCATTCTAGAGCAGCGGTAAAGTCACGTATATGCGCCCGTAAGGTATCTTGCCCGGCCTGCGGGACGCGGTAAAGTCACGTAAGTCCGCCCATAAGGTATACTCGGCCCATTACGGGGCGGTAAAGTCACGTAAGTCTGCCCGTAAAGATATACTTCGGCCCATTCGAGACACGATAAAGTCACATAAGTGCGCCCGTAAGGTATCTTGCCCGACCCATTACGGGGCGCGGTAAAGTCACATAAGTCCGTCCATAAGGTATCTTGCCGCCCATTCTAGGGCGCGGTAAAGTCACATAAGTCGCCCGTAAGGTATCTTGCCGGCCCATTTTGAGACGCGATAAAGTCACATAAGTCTGCCCATAAAGGTATACTACCCGGCCCATTCTAGAACGCGGTAAAGTCACATATATGCGCGATAAAGGTATCTTGCGGCCTACTATTCGGGACGCGGTAAAGTCACATAAGTCTGCCCATAAAGGTATACTCCCGGCCCATTCTGGGACGCGGTAAAGTCACAAAAGTCTGCCCATAAAGGTATATTGCCCGGCCTATTCTGGGACGCGGTAAAGTCACATAAGTCTTCCCATAACGGTATCTTGCCCGACCCATTTGGGGCGGTAAAGTCATAAGTGCGCCCGTAAGGTATCTTGCCCGACCATTTGGGGCGGTAAAGTCACATAAGTCTTCCCATAAGGTATCTTGCCGGCCCATTACGGGGCGGTAAAGTCACATAAGTGCGCCATAAAGATATACTTCGGCCCATTCGAGACATGATAAAGTCACATAAGTGCGCCCGTAAGGTATCTTGCCGACCCATTCGGGACACGGTAAAGTCACATAAGTCCGTCCATAAAGGTATCTTGCCCGACCCGTTACGGACGCGGTAAAGTCACATAAGTCCGCCCGTAAGGTATCTTGCCGACCCATTTGGGGCGGTAAAGTCACATAAGTCTGCCCGTAGGGTATCTTGCTGACCCATTCGGGGCCGGTAAAGTCACATTAGTCGCCCATAAAGGTATACCTCGGCCCATTACGGGACGCGTAAGTCACATAAGTCTGCCCATAAGGTATCTGCCCGCGCCCATTTGGGGCCGTAAAGTCACATAAGTGCTCATAAAGGTATACTTCGGCCCATTCGTAACGGTAAAGTCACATAAGTCCGCGTAAAGGTATCTTGCCGTCTATGGGGCGGTAAAGTCACATAAATGCGCCCATAAGGTATCTTGCCGGCCCGTTACGGGGCGGTAAAGTCACATAAGTCTGCCCATAAAGATATACTTCGGCCCGTTCACGAGACGATAAAGTCACATAAGTCGCCCATAAGGTATCTCGCCCGACCCATTACGGGGCGGTAAAGTCACATAAGTCCGTAAGGTATCTTGCCGACCCGTTCTAGGGCGGTAAAGTCACATAAGTCCGCCCGTAAAGGTATCTTGCCGGCCCCATTTGAGGCGATAAAGTCACATAAGTGCCCATAAGGTATCTTGCCGGCGTTCTAGAACGGTAAAGTCACATATACGCCCGTAAAGGTATCTTGCCTACTATTCGGGGCGGTAAAGTCACATAAGTCGCCCGTAAGGTATACCCGGCCCATTCTGGGACGCGGTAAAGTCACATAAGTCTGCCCATAAAGGTATATTGCCCGGCCTATTCCGGGACGCGGTAAAGTCACATAAGTCTGCCCATAAAGGTATACTGCCCGGCCCATTCTGGAACGCGGTAAAGTCACATAAGTCTGCCCATAAGGGTATCTTGCGACCCATTTTGGAACGGTAAAGTCACATATGCCCGTAAGGTATCTTGCGGCCCGTTACGGGACGGTAAAGTCACATAAGTGCGCCCGTAAAGATATACTTCGGCCCATTCGAGACATGATAAAGTCACATAAGTGCGCCCGTAAGGTATACTGCCCGACCCATTCTGGGACACGGTAAAGTCACATAAGTCTGTCCATAAAGGTATACTGCCCGACCCATTCTGTGACGCGGTAAAGTCACATAAGTCTGCCCATAAAGGTATACTGCCCGACCCATTTTGGGACGCGGTAAAGTCACATAAAGTCTGCCCATAAGGGTATACTGCCCGACCCATTCGGGGACGCGATAAAGTCACATTAGTCTGCCCATAAAGGTATACCTCCCGGCCCATTCTGGGACGCGGTAAAGTCACATAAGTCTGCCCATAAGGTATCGCCCGGCCCATTTGGGGCGGTAAAATCACATAAGTCCGCTCATAAAGGTATACTTCCACCCATTCTGTAGCGGTAAAGTCACATAAGTCCGCCCGTAAGGTATCTTGCCGTCTATTGCGGGGCGGTAAAGTCACATAAGTCTGCCCATAAAGGTATACTGCCCGGCCCATTCTGGGACGCGGTAAAGTCACATAAGTCTGCCCATAAAGATATACTTCCCGACCCATTCTGAGACACGATAAAGTCACATAAGTCTGCCCATAAACGCTGCAGTGGGAAGTTAGTTGATGAACTTTCTTCATCCAAAAATTGAGCAATCTACCTAAGTCTCAAAATACTCCCTCCCTCTTGTAGTTCTCGTCCAAAGCCTCTCCCCCTCCCCCTCCTAGTGGCCTTTGGCCGAGAGTTTCCCCTCCCTTTGTAGTGGTTAGTAGTGGGTACCCACTAGCCTAGTTGTCTCGTATAAATACCCCTTGTAGTGGTATAGAAATACTCTCCTAGTATTGTTATAATGTCCAAATACCTTGGCCCAAATACCTTGTAGTATTCCCAAGGTTACACTTATACTAGCCAGAAAATACCATTATACTTTCCCTCGATCGCTAAACGAAACCCTAAGTAAATCTTCACCGTAGTTGAAGTTATAAGTAGAAGTTGGTTAGAACTTCTAAGGGTTGTTGGAGCGGATCGAGCACTCGGAGTAGGAGCTAAACCTTGCTCGGGATCGACATATAAACTCGGATAATTTTGGGCTTATCGAGGTAAACATTCTTGACCTTACATTTGTAATTGGAAATTACATGTTGTAGGAGTATATAGTTAAAGTATACTATATATAGAATTGAACATACCGTGCGGCAATGTCTTTGACTTAAGCTCGAATAATACTTACGGCAATGTCTTGCGACTTAAGCTGAATTTAAATAAGAAGCGAATCAGTAATTACATGGGTGTATTCTGATAGACTTGTGTTGTATTACGTGAGTAAAATGGTACACGTCCGGTTAGACGTGCAAACCCCCTGGTTGGCTTGGTAGCGGCCCGGTAAAGAGGAGATTAACGCTTATTGCGGGGAAATCTTCCGAATTTTACGTAGAATATGGAACGATGTGAATAAGCGCCTTGTGGCCTTATCGGGTGACGTACTACGTGTGGTGCGATCTACGTGGCTTAAGGAGTAGCCGACGGTTTGAGGTACTTGGAGCGTTTTGCTATTAGTCGGCACTCGTCGTGAGGTATGTGAACCTCTTCCTATCTCTTATAGCATGATATGTGTGAACTATGTAGTACGGTAGACGTACATGTGTTAACTGTGTTTGATTGTTTTTAAAACATAAAGTGTTATAACGGCTTTATGAGAAGTTGGTTATAACAGCTTTATGTAGGTAAGAAAATACTTTGTGGTTTTAAAAGGTAACTGATGTGAATTATAACTGGCTAGTTATAATAAAGAACTTGATGTATTTCAAAAGATTTATAAATCGTTTTGAAGGGAGAGTAACACTTGGTTTTAAAGGTTTTAAAAAGAGTTATACTAGCTTTATGGGGAGTTAGGTATAATGTCTTAAGAGAGGTAGAGAAAATGGTTTACTGATGTTAGAAGTTAAGAGACTTGATCTTATAAGATAAGAGACTTAACTTATTTGTTTAATGTGAATGTTTGTGTGAAACCTCATTCGTGAGTAATGAGTACTTGGTTTTATTTAAAGGGATAATGTTTCTTGATTTGAAATCAGAATGTGTATCGACAGACCACTGCAGCGTAATAAAGGAAAATGTATTGAATAATGATGTATCGTATTAAAACCAGTAGAAACCTCCATCTGCATAGAAGCTAAGATGAGACAAAATGATATTACATACCCTAGATCATGGCTGCTTAATAAGATCGATTATAAACAAGAATAAACTACTCACATATAAGGCATATGTTTCTCAAATCATTAAAGGAGAATTATGTTTTAAAGGATTAACTATGAACTACGAAACCTTTTCTAAAAATGAGAAACTTGAGTATTTGAAATTAGGCAAACTTGAACGTTTGGAAAATAAGGTTGTTACTTGATTTTACAAAGGAAAGCATTTTGTTTATTTAACAATGCTCGTCACTCTATTTTTATACTACGGACATCGGGTGACTTTTATAAAAGGAATGGATCTCTTTAAAAGGAATTTAACGTACGTAGTACTTTAGGGTTAAAAACCCGGACTTTGGCATAAAATGAAAGTAACTTGAGTTGTGTAACTTGCCTATGCTTGTGTTGTGTAACTTGCCTATACTGGTTGTTGTGTAACTTGCCTATGCTTGTGTTGTGTAACTTGCCTATGCTTGTTGTTGCGTAACTTGCTTATGCTTGTGGTGATAGCCTTGGTTGTGCAAGAATTGTTATTTTTATGGACTAGCTCTCCATGAGGTTTCTTACTGTTCGGCCTTGGTCCCTGGTGGTCGGCTCGTACTTGCCGTCATGGTGATTCGGCCTTGGTACGGTAGTCACCCTCGCTTGCCCTGTTCGGTGTAGTGACGAAGTCTCGTGATCTGACCTTGGTCCTGGTGGTCAGCCCTCGTACTTGCCGGTCACTCGTGACCGGCCTTGGTATCCGATGGTCGGCTCGCTGACTTGCCCGTGTCGGCCGTGTTTTGGTTGCATTATATTATTGGTACGGTCGGATCTGGTAGTTATACTTGTCTATACGGTTTTATGACACGGGTGGGACTCGGTGTTCATGTATACTCCTTGGTATTGTCATATCATAAAGCTGCGGTGAGGAAGAAATTCCACGCACAGTGATAATTTGGGCGTGAGTCACGACTTGATGTAACTAGTTATATGTTATGTATCGTAGCTTGGTCATCATACATGTCTCTGCTTTATATAGACTATTATGATTTCATTTACAGTATTCTGATTTCACATACTTGGTACTGTTATCGACCTCCTTGAAGTGCGTTCATCGCGGTAGAAGTACATTGGTATCGATCCCGCTCTTAGGATCACCTTTCAGCGTTAGGAAGCTCCGTTCCTTGGAGGCTTATCTTTTGGTATGTGTTCCACTGAGTTGTAGGTTCTTGTACATTCGGGGTATGGCGGGGCCACTGTCCGTCATAGTTGTTGTAAATCTTAAGTGCAGCCCAGCCTTTGTGTGGGCGGGGTTTTGTAAAAAGGATTAAAGCATTCGTTTTGAAAGAGTTGTTTATATATATTTTATTGGAAGGTAACCGTTTGGTTGCTTTGTTTTATTATCTTGTCTCATGTTCATGTTTAAGTTTTTATTTCATTTGGTTTTCTCGATGTAGTATCACTAGGGTGCCGGGGTAAGGCACGATCCACGGGCCGGGATCGTGACAAAAGTGGTATCGAGCGATTAGTCCTCGGAAAGTGTCTGAGACCGTGTCTAGTAGAGTCTTGATTATCGATGTGTTGTGCACCACATCTATAATCGAGGTCGCAGACATTTAGGATTGGTTTCCATTCTTCTCATTCCGAGATCGTGCCTTAGAGGTGTGTGATAAGATTGGACCCTCCGACATACGCCGTTTTTACGGTGATGCCTCCGCGTAAGGCAACCGGGCGAGAAGGGCAAGCGGCGAGAGGAGGCTGCGAGTAAAGCGTGGCAGAGCCACGATACACGAGCCTCGATCCGCGATGCAGGCGAGAGGAGATGAGTTACAAGAGTGGGCGATTGATGGCGGGGTTGTGGCGGACTTGAGGATAAGTGGGCCGGCGGTTCAAAGAGCACTGTGGTTCACCCTAGATCGGATAGTTCGAGGCTACGGGATTTTCTGAGTTGTAGGCTGCCAGTGTTTTATGGGTCGAGGCCTGAGGATGATCCGCAGGAGTTCATCCGACAGTTACTGCGGATCATGAATGTGATCACGGCATCGGAGTCCTAGTCGGTGTTGCTAGGTTCGCGTCAGTGCGTGATACCGCGATCGACCGTTTGATTCGTGGGAGCTGTCGGGAGAGCATGCACTTCCGGCGTTATGGGGCGAATTCTCGAGGCCTTTCTTGCACATTTCTTGCCTCGCGGATGAGGAGGGCTCGGGCGACAGATTTTTGGTGTTACTGAGCAGGCGTGCGGTTCGGGAGTACAATGTGGAGTTCGACTCATTGGCGATGACGTCCGCGTTGGTATCTAGTATGGAGGATCGAGTGCACCGATTTATTCTGAGGCTCGATGATCACCTAGCGAGAGTTGTTCGGTGTAGCTCTTCACCGGCATGGACATTGCCGCATGCAGCTTATGCACCGGGATGTGAGAGAGGATAAATCGACGGAATGACCGAGTCGTGAGAAGGCGAGCAGCGAGGTCCTTTGGTGACTTTCGAGGCGGACCGCCTCAAAGAGCGATTATGCGCCTCGCCAAGATCTGAGTGGTCCTCGCGGCCGGGACGCCGAGATATTCGAGGCGGTCGGGGCTCTGAGTTTCAGATTTTGGGGAAGCAGGAATGCTCGCGGATGAGGTGCCCTTGTCTCGGTGTGGCGTTGTGGAAAGCTTCATAAAGGAGAGTGTCGTACTAACTCGGGGATTGTTATTTTTGCGGCCAACGAGGCCATCGGCAGAAGCTGTCCGACCGAGTATGGCTGGCGAGATAGCATGGACTACTAAGCGATTGCGGGTTCTTCACCTTCCATACTTGAGCAGGATGTTCGTACCGTGAGCCCTGAAGGTCGCGGTGGAAGTTCGATTTAGCGGTCCTTTGAACCGCCTATTTTCAGGTATATCCTTAACCCTTTAAAGATTTGTATGCATGATATGATGACCTTATTATTGTGTGCTACGTTCGGATAGCGTTATGATGGTTATGAGTTAGAAAGCTTGGCTAGTTGAAAGGATTTGTATGGGGGCATGGAAAGTGTGAACTTTAGAATATTTCATGTTGAGACCTTAGATGTAAGGTCGTCTTGAGTACCAGTTTTGCAAGTGATCCTTGTCGGAATACATTTTATGCCTAGAATGTGTTGTGTGATAATTTCCTTGAGTAGTGTTAAATGGAAGTGGTAGCTTTCATGACTGTTGAGTAAGATTGTTCCGTCGGGAACAAGAGCGTGAGGCGTTAGTGGATCGGGTTGGGGCCATGTTGAGGGCCAACCCGCGGCCGGTTTCAAAGTGGGGTCAGCTCTGGGTGGTCCCGCCAGGTGGTAGGGTCACGAGGGTGCTAGGCCCAGGTTTAGATGACCATCGTATGAGTTCGTGGGTATGTTCGACCAGAATCGGTTCGTGAAGGCCGGGAATGGCCTTAGTAAAGAAGTGAAGCTAGTAAGATGACCAAGTTTGGAGGTAGTGGCTCAAGGTTGGAAAGCAGCGTTGACTAAAGTGTGATGCGATACTAGAAGAGTTCAAGTGTTAGAAGAGTACGGCGAGTAAGGGTAAATGCGAGCATGTATTGCGAGCATAGATATGATCATTTCTTGTAACGGGAGAAGGTGCGAAGGATGTATATTTTAGACCTCGATGTCGCGTGCGATCGGCACCATTTGTTGGGTCGCGGAGTGACACTAGAACCTCGCGGCAAGGTGACAAAAGTTTGTGATGTTAGAGGTGTTTCCTCGTGGACTTGGATGTAAGTATTTACGGGTGTTTCGTGGCGGTTGTGGCGTTGGCAACTTTTAGAAGAACTCTATCGTTATCTGTCTCGAGAAGGAACATTCGGACGAATGTTTCTAAGGAGAGAGAATGTTATACCGTATTTCAGAGTATATGCGTGAGGCGTCGTATTCAATTTGAGCCTTAAAGCAGGCATAGATTCGAAAATTTGTACACAACACCCGGTTAGAGTCGTTTTTCGACGAAACGTTTCCACACCTTTCGTAGGGAAAATTCCGGCTATGTCATTTATAATTTTTGCGGATTTTTCCGAGAGACGTAACATTTTGGACCAACGGGAGGGTGACATGTGTCACCCTCACATTGGAAGAGGTTGGACGGCAATTGGCCATTCTTGGCACGTTTTTGTTGCCCAATTTTGGTCAAGGGTTAGGTAGGATATTTTTGTGTAGATGGATAAGGTTGCATGGCTTAATCTTGGCCTTACACTTGCCTTGCACTTGGCACCATCTTGGCCATTGGTTGGCCTTCACTTGACCTATAAATACCCCTTAGTTGATGAACTTTCTTCATCCAAAATTGAGCAATCTACCTAAGTCTCAAAATACTCCTCCTCTTGTAGTTCTCGCCCAAAGCCTCTCCCCTCCTCCTAGTGGCCTTTGCCGAGAGTTTCCCTCCCTGTAGTGGTTAGCAGTAGGGTACCCACTAGCCTAGTTGTATCCTATAAAAACCCCTTGTAGTGGTATAGAAATAATCTACTAGTATTGTTATAATGTCCAAATACCTTGGCCCAAATACCTTGTAGAATTCCCAAGGTTACACTTATACTAGCCAGTAAAATACCATTATACTTTCCCTCGATCGCTAAAACGAAACCTAAGTAAATCTTCACCGTAGTTGAAGTTATAAGTAGAAGTTGGTTAGAACTTCTAAGGTTTGTTTGGAGCGGATTGGAGCACTCTTAGTAGGAGCTAAACCTTGCTCAGGATAGACATATAAACTCGGATAATTTTGGGCTTATCGAGGTAAACATTCTTGACCTTCTGTTGTAATTGGAAATTACATGTTGTAGGAGTATATAGTTAAAGTATACTATATATAGAATTGAACATAGCTGTGCGGCAATGTCTTTTGACTTAAGCCTGAATAATACTTATGGCAATGTCTTGCGACTTAAGCCTGAATTTAAATAAGAGAACTGAACTGTAATTACATAGGACTGTATTACGATGAGACTTGTGTTGATACGCGAGTAAAATGGTACACGCCCGGTTAGGCGTGCAAACCCCCGGTTGGCTTGGTAGCGGCCTCGGTAAGAGGAGAGATTAACGCCCATTGCGGGGGAGTCGCCGAATTTTACAGAGAATATGGAACGATGTTAATAAGCGCCTTGTGGCCTTATAGGTTGAAGTACTATGTGTGGTGCGATCTACGTGGCTTAAGGAGTAGCCGACAGTTTGAGGTACTTGGAGCGTTTTGCTATTAGTCGGCACTCGTCGCGAGGTATGTGAACCTCTTCCTATCTCTTATAGCATGATATGTGTGAACTATGTTGTTATACCCCGTATTTCCAGAGTATGTACGCAGGGACGTACGTAGGAAATTTCGAACTTCAAGTAGGCTTGGCCGATTTAATTTTGTGCACAACACCCGATTAGAGTCGTTTTTCGGCGAAACGTTTTCACAGCTTTCGTAGGGGAATTTCCGGCTATGTCATTTCTATTTTTTGCGGATTTTTCCGAGAGACGAAACATTTTGGACCAACAAGAGGGCGACACTTGTCACCCTCTCATTGGGACACCTTGGGCGGTAATGTAGTGGCCGAAAGTTGGCCATTGTGGTCAAGGGTTGGTAGGATATTTTTTGTGTTAGTTGGCTAGTGTGCACTTGGCAAGATCTTGGCCCTACACTTGCATAGCACTTGGCAAGATCTTGGCCATTGGTTGGCCTTCACTTGACCTATAAATACCCGTAGTGAAGACTTCTTCATCCAAATATTTGCCTAAGTCTTAAAAGCTCTCCTTCTCCCTCCCTTGTGTTGAGTTCGTCCTAAGCCTCCCACCCTTGGCGAGAGCCCTCCCCTCCTGTGAGGTGCTAGCCGTGGGGTACCCCCCCCCCTAGCCTTGTTGCTTTCGTATAATACCCCCCCCTTTGTGGTGTAGAAATACTCTCAAAAGTATTGTTATAATGCCCAAATTACCTTAGCCATATACCTTGTTGTATTCTAAGATTATACCTATACGAAAAGCCCAGAAAATACTATTATACTTAGTCGATCACAAAACCGAAACCCTAGGAAAATCTCCATGGTCCGTTGGAGTATTGTGTAGAAGTTGGTTAGAACTTCTAAGGGTGTTTTAGAGCGGGTTGGAGCGCTCGGAGTTGGAGCTAAAAGATTTCGGGATCGACTTTAACTAGGATAATTATGGGCTTATCGAGGTAATTATCTTGTCCCTCTATTGTAATTGGATATTACATATTGTTAGAATATATAGTTGAAGTATACTATATATAGAACTGAACGTAGTATCGGCAATGTCTTTTGACTTAAGCCTGAATAATACTTACGGCAATGTCTTGCGACTTAAGCCTGAATTGAAAGAAGAATCTTCGTAATTACATAGGGTGTATTACGGTGAACTTGTGTAGTAGTGCAGTGAAGTAGAATTGTACCGTCGAGGTTAGATGTATAACCCCCCCCTGGTTGGCTTGGTAGCCGGCCTCGATAGAGGAGGAGATTTCTGTTGTGCGGGGAGGTCTTCGAATTTTGGTAGAATGTTCTCTGATGAGATCTAAATGTTAATAAGCGCCTTGTGGCCTTATAGGTTGAAGTACTACGTGTGGCGCGATCTACTTGGCTAAGGAGTAAGCGTTTGGAAGTACTTGGAGCGTTTTGCTATTAGTCGATACTCGTCGCGAGGTATGTGAACCTCTTCCTATCTCTTCTAGCATGATATGTGTGAACTATGTAGTACGGTGAGCGTTACGTGTGCTAAGCGTATTTGGTTGATTTAAAACATAAAGTGTTATAACGGCTTTATGGGAAGTTGGTTATAACGACTTTATGTTGGTAAGAAAATACTTGTGGTCTTTAAAAGGTAGCGATTTGAACTATAAGCGGCTTGTTATGTGTTAATAAAGAACTTGAAGTATTTCAAAAGATTTTGAATCATTTTGAAAGAAGAAGTAATATACTTGGTTTTGAAAAACTTAAGAGTTATACTAGCTTTATGGGAAGTTAGGTATAACGGCTTAAGAATGTTTTCTTGATTTGAAATCGAATGTGTATCGACAAACCAACTGCGGCGTTAATAAAAGGAAATGTTTTGACTAATTAAGTATTATTAAAACGATGAAGCTTCCATCCGCATAGAAGCTAAGATGAGACAAAATGATATTTCCTAGATCATGGTCTTTGTAATAAGATTGTAATAAACAAGAATATCCTACTCATATAAGGCTTAGGTTTCTCAGTTGTTTAAAGGAGAATTATATTCTTAAATGAATAAGACTATGAACTACGAAACCTTTCTAAAATGAGAAACTTGAACATTGGAAATTAGGCAAACTTGGGCGTTTGGAAAATAATGTTGTTACTTGATTTTACAAAGGTAAGTGTTTTAGTTTACTTAAAAAGATCACTCTATTTTATACTACGGTATTGTGTGACTTATGTGAAAGAAACAGATCTTTTAAAGATTTAATGTGTGAAGTACTTTGGGGTTAGATACGAACTTGTTAGCATAAAGTACCTTGTGTGAATAACTTGATTGTGTTGGTTTGTGATAGCCTTGTAATACTTTCTTGTTGATTTGATAAGTAAACATGTTAGGATGCTACGTGTGTTAGTATCTTGTGATGTTGTGTAAGGGTCATTCTTGTTGTGCTTACGTTGTTAAGCGTTAAGCGTTGTACTATTATTGTATCACATACCCTTTGACTTATTATACAGGGCTTGCCACCCTTGATGCGGGTCTCTACGGCTATGCGGTCCTTGTGACTACGCGGTCGCGGTAGCTCGGGATTGATCATTCGGGTGTTTAGCCCGACGCGGGGATTCCTATGCGGTCTGTTGAGACTATGCGGTCTTTTGAGACTATGCGGGTTGCGGGAGCCTGGCGGATACCGGGGTTAAGCCGCCTCGATGCGGGGTATACCTCGGTGATGCAGGACCATGATTCGAGGAATACCTCATGCGGGTCCGTGTGTGACCTATGCGGTGCGAGAGTTCCAGAATAGGCCGCGGTGATCTCGCGGGCGGTGGCCGCCGATCATGTGGTGCGGTCTAGAAAGACCTCGTGTCTGATTTATGGCATTTGTGGTGCTGGGGTCTTAGTAGTCGGCTATGCCTTCGCACTTACCCGCACGGTTTTATTGTGATGACTTTGAGGCGTGAGTCACGACTTGACATATCGCTTATTGTGAATCGTAGTTTGGTTATCATACATGTCTCTGCTTTATAGACTACTATGATTTCATTTACCGTATTTATTTTGATTTCACATACTCGGCACTTTTGTTATCGACCTCGCCCGGGGCTGCGTTCATGCCGCGAGTAAAGGTACACGATCGTTGATCCTCGCTCTTAGGGTCACGAGCGTTTGGGAAAGCTCGTTTCTCGGAGGCTTATCTTCGTATAGTCCCCTGTTGTTGTAGGTGCTTACATTCGTGGTATGGCGAGGCCCCGTCCGTCGTTGTTGTCGTATCATTTCTTAAGTGCATGTAATGCTTGTTGTGGCGGGGTTTGTAAAAAGGATTAAACTGTTCATTTGTAAGAGTTGTTATTTATATATATGCCTCGAGCAAGTTTTCCTCGATTCTTGTTTTGTACTTCATTTGTTTCATGTATGTGTTTTATGTTCGTGATTACTCGATGTTGTATCACTAGGGTGCCGGGTAAGGCACGATCCACGCCGAGTTCGGTCGTGACAAAAGTGGTATCGAGCGATTAATCCTCGGAAAGTGTCTGACCGTATCGATCCAGAGTCTTGATTATCGGTGTGTTGTGCACCACGCCAATAATCGTGGAGGCTATAGGATATTTAGGATTGGTTTCTATTCTTCTCACTCTGAGATCGTGCCTTAGAGGCTGTGTTGTAAGTTGGACCTCTAACGTAAATTCTTTCCTTATCGTTATGCCTCGCATGGCAACCGGGCGGGAGGGCAAAGCGTAGGAGGCTGCGAGTAAGTCTGAGAGGGTTACGTGGGCACAGGCCCAATTATCACCTTAGGTGGTGCCCATTCGGGAGTTCTGCGACGCCACTAGCCCCAAGTGAGTTTAGCACGGCGGCGATTCCTACTGCGGCCATGATATTTGAACCTTCGCGGCCGGAGCGGTGAATATAGATTGCAAAGAAGCAACCACATTACTAGCTATAGATTTGGCTACGGAGAGTATACCGATGTACCGCGAGTCTTGAGGACTATCTAAAGAGGTTGTGCAAGAGAAATTCTTCATTTGGGCTTGAGCATGGCACGTATGCGGGCTTATGCGCAGCGGAAGGCGTAGATCGACGGGTTAACGAAGGACAAGAAGAGGGCGAGCAGCGAGGTCCTTTGGTAACTTTCGGCGAGTCACCTCGCCCGAGATTTGATTATGCACATCCATGGTCAGAGTGGTCTTCACGAATTTGGGGCGTTCGGGGTATGCGGGAGTTGGTTAGAACTCCGTGGCTTCGGTTCACAGGTGTGACGCACGCCATCGGGAATGTCATCTTTTAGGTTGGTACTTGTTGTACACATGGCCGTCAGTGCAGTATCGAAGAGTGTCCTTGTAGGAGGACTTAGCCTTCGGATCGGTGGGTAGTTTGTCATCTCCTCCGCTATCGCCTGCAGGCGAGTTTGATTAGAACGACTAAGGGAGTGAAGCGAAGAGATATAGATATATCTTTAACCTCTAGAAATCAGTATGTGTGATAAGGTGAGTATACCTTAAGTGCTATGTTCGATAAGCGGTGTGTTAGTCGTGATTAGATCATGGTTGTTTAACCGAGTAAGATTTTGGGGATAGAAGGTTTGAGCCTTAGAGCTTTTTACGTAAAGACCTTAGAGGTGAGGACATCTCGAGAAAGGTGTAGTGTTATGTTTGACCCTTATTGGAAGTGCATAGTGCCGCGTGAGTTATGTTGGGATAGGTCCCAGTAGTGTGGTATGAAAGGGGGTAGTTGAGCTAAGAAGACCGCTAGGTTTTCAAACATGATTAGTGAGATTGTTCGGATCGGGAGCTAGTGTTGTGCGGCGTTGCGGGTCGGATTGAGGCCATGATGCGGGTCAACCGCGGCCTGTTTGGTGGTGGGGTCAGTTTGTGGTGGTCCCGCCTTGTGTTAGGGTTGTGAGGGTGTTAGGCCCAGTTTAGTTAACCAAACAGACGAGTTCGTGGATGCGTTCGACCCGGTGGTCGGGCGATGGGGCAGCCCATCATGTTCTTGATCGGGACCGTTTACTCGGTGTGTTGAGTTATCGAGAAAGGTTATAAGGCTGCACGGGTGCCTACCTTCACCTTATGGCGCAGTGGAGCCCAGGATACGGCTGCTTTTGTTTCTGGAAGTTTTACCAGGCAGGGTTAAGGACTCAGGTGAGTCTCAGAATCGCATTCGCCCTCAGGCCAGTGTTTGGATTTCAGGGGTAGTTGTGGGGATGGTTGTCTCCCCAGAGAAGTGTTTTAGCTACCATTGCAGTGTTCGGATGTCGCCTTATGAAGCCTTGTAAAGGCGGAAGTGTAAGTTGCCGGTCGATTGGTTCGATGTTGGCAAGGTTCGATCGGTTGAGCTTGTTCCAGACCGTGGTTAGTGAAGCTTGTCTAGAAGAAGTTACGCAGCTCGGAGGAATCGTGCGGATAATCGGCGACGACGCTTAAAGTTCAGTTGTGGTCGGTCTTCTTGAAAGTACCACCCGGTCGAGTGTGACGTGCTTTGGGATAACAGAGGAAACTTAGCCCGAGTTACTTGGGCCTGTGAGTTCATGTGAAGAATAGGCGGGTTGCCTATATGTTAGCATTTGCCGTCCGACTTAGGAGGCGGGGCGTCCGGTCTTTCGTATTGTTATGTTCGGAAAGTATCAAGATCCATCGAGAATGTTCGATAAATGATGCCCACGTTAAGAGATAGTAACCGAGTTTTGGATACTAAGCGTGATCGAAATGTGGTAAGAATTGAGTGTCTGACGGCGATGATCGCGTGCGGCCGGTACCATTTGTTGGGTCGTCGAGCAAGGCTCGCGACAAAGTGACAAAGTAGTATCATTTTGGTGATGTTAGAGGTGTTTCCTCGTGGACTTGGATGTAAGTATTTCGGGGGTGTTTACGTGGCGGAGGTGGCGGTTTGTTCTCGTAAGAATAGTAGTGAAGACTATCTTGGCGCGCTTGTTTTGAGACTTAGAAGGAACATTCGGACGAATGTTTCTAAGGAGGAGAATGTTATACCGTATTTCCAGAGTATGTGCGAGGACGACGTAGGAAATTTCGAACTTCAAGTAGGCTTGGCCGATTTAATTTTGTGCACAACACCCGATTAGAGTCGTTTTTAGTGAACGTTTTCCACGACTTTCGTAGGGAATTTCGGCTATGTCATTTCTATTTTTGCGGATTTTTCAGAGACGAAACATTTTGGATCAACAAGAGGCGACACTTGTCACCCTCTCACTGGGACACCTTGGTGGTAATGTAGTGGCGAAAGTTGGCCATTGTGGTCAAGGGTTGGTAGGATATTTTTGTGTTAGTTGGCTAGTGTGCACTTGGCAAGATCTTGGCCCTACACTTGCATAGCACTTGGCAAGATCTTGGCCATTGGTTGGCCTTCACTTGACCTATAAATACCCCCCCTTAGTGAAGACTTCTTCATCCAAATATTTGCCTAAGTCTTAAAAGCTCTCCTTCTCCCTCCCCTTGTGTTGAGTTCGTCCTAAGCCTCCCCTTGGCGAGAGCCCTCCCTCCTTTGAGGTGCTAGCAGTAAATTACCCCTAGCCTTGTTGCTTTCGTATAATACCCCCCCCTTTGTGGTGTAGAAATACTCTCAAAAGTATTGTTATAATGCCCAAATTACCTTAGCCATATACCTTGTTGTATTCTAAGATTATACCTATCTGAAAAGCCCGTAAAATACTATTATACTTAGTCGGTCCAAAACCGAAACCCTAGGAAAATCTCCATAGTCCGTTGGAGTATTGTGTAGAAGTTGGTTAGAACTTCTAAGGGTGGTTTAGAGCGGGTTGGGCGCTCGGAGTTGGAGCTAAACGATTTCAGGGATCGACTTTAACTAGGATAATTATGGGCTTATCGAGGTAATTATCTTGTCCATCTATTGTAATTGGATATTACATATTGTTAGAATATATAGTTGAAGTATACTATATATATAAATGAACGTAGTATCGGCAATGTCTTTTGACTTAAGCCCGAATAATACTTACGATGTCTTGCGACTTAAGCTGAATTGAAGAAGAATCTTGAATCGTAATTACATGGGTATTCTGATGAGACTTGTGTAGTAGTGTAGTGAAGTAGAATTGTACCGTCGAGTTAGATGTATAACCCCCTGGTTGTCTTGGTAGACTGCCTCGATAGAGGAGGAGATTTACGTTGTTTCGGGGGGGGAGGTGCTGCCGAATTTTCGTTAGAATGTTCTACGATGAGATATTAATGTTAATAAAGCGCCTTGTGGCCTTATAGGTTGAAGTACTACGTGTGGCGCGATCTACTTGGCTTAGGAGTAGCCGACGTTTGGAAGTACTTGAGCGTTTTGCTATTAGTCGATACTCGTCGCGAGGTATGTGAACCTCTTCCTATCTCTTCTAGCATGATATGTGTGAACTATGTAGTACGGTGAGCGTACGTGTGCTAAACGATTTGGTTGATTTAAAACATAAAGTGTTATAACGGCTTTATGGGAAGTTGGTTATAACGACTTTATGTTGGTAAGAAAATACTTGTGGTCTTTAAAAGGTAAATCGATTTGAACTATAAGCGGCTTGTTATGTGTTAATAAAGAACTTGAAGTATTTCAAAAGATTTTGAATCATTTTGAAAGAAGAAGTAATATACTTGGTTTTGAAAAACTTAAGAGTTATACTAGCTTTATGGGAAGTTAGGTATAACGGCTTAGAATGTTTCTTGATTTCGAAATCGAATGTGTATCGACAAACCACTGCAGCGTTAATAAAAGGAAATGTTTTGACTAATTAAGTATTATTAAAACCAGTAGAAGCTTCCATCTGCATAGAAGCTAAGATGAGACAAAATGATATTTCCTAGATCATGGCTGCTGTAATAAGATTGTAATAAACAAGAATATCCTACTCACATATAAGGCTTAGGTTTCTCAGATTGTTTAAAGGAGAATTATATTCTTAAATGAATAAGACTATGAACTACGAAACCTTTCTAAAAAATGAGAAACTTGAACATTGGAAATTAGGCAAACTTGGACGTTTGGAAAATAATGTTGTTACTTGATTTTACAAAGGTAAGTGTTTTAGTTTACTTAAAAAGACAGTCACTCTATTTTATACTACGGGTATTGTGTGACTTATGTGAAAGAACAGATCTTTTAAAGATTTAATGTGTGAAGTACTTTGGGGTTAGATACCCGAACTTGTTAGCATAAAGTACCTTGTGTGAATAACTTGATTGTGTTGGTTTGTGATAGCCTTGTAATACTTTCTTGTTGATTTGATAAGTAAACATGTTAGGATGCTACGTGTGTTAGTATCTTGTGATGTTGTGTAAGGGGGTCATTCTTGTTGTGCTTACGTTGTTAAACGTTAAGCGGGTGTACTATTATTGTATCACATACCCTTTGACTTATTATACAGGGCTTGCCACCTCGATGCGGGTCTCTACGGCTGTCACGGTCCTTGTGACTATGCAGTCGCGGTAGCTCGGGATTGATCATTCGGGTGTTTAGCCCGACGCGGGGATTCTATGCGGTCTGTTGAGACTATGCGGTCTTTTGAGACTATGCGGGTTGCGGGAGCCTGGCGGATCCGGGGGTTAGGCGCCTCGATGCGGGGTATACCTCGGTGATGCGGGACCATGATTCGAGGAATACCTCATGCGGGTCGTGTGTGACCTATGCGGAGTCTGCGAGTTCGAGAATAGACGCGCCGCGGTGATCTGCGGGCGGTGGCGGCCGATCATGTAGTGCGGTCCAGAAAGACCTCGTGATACGATTTATGGCATTTGTGGTACCGGGGGTCTTAGTAGTCGGCTATGCCTTCGCACTTACCGTGCGGTTTTATTGTGATGACTTTGAGGCGTGAGTCACGACTTGACATATCGCTTATTGTGAGCGTAGTTTGGTTATCATACGTGTCTCGCTTTATAGACTACTATGATTTCATTTACCGTATTTATTTTGATTTCACATACTTTGTTATCTTGACCTCGCCGTGCGTTCATCTGCGAGTAAAGGTACACCGATCGTTGATCCTCGCCTAGGGTCACGATTCGGCGTTTGGGAAAGCTCGTTTCTCGGAGGCTTATCTTGGTATAGTCCTGTTGTTGTAGGTGCTTACATTCGGGGTATGGCGGGGCCTGTCGTCGTTGTTGTCGTATCATTTCTTAGAAGTGCTGTAATCTTGTTGTGGCGGGGTTTGTAAAAGGATTAAACTGCTCATTTGTAAGAGTTGTTATTTATATATATGCCTCGTGCAAGTTTTCCTCAGTTCTTGTTTTGTACTTCATTTGTTTCATGTATGTGTTTTATGTTCGTGATTACTCGATGTTGTATCACTAGGGTGCGGGGTAAGGCACGATCCACGCCCAGTTCGGTCGTGACATATGTAATGCGGTAGACGTACATGTGTTAGCGTGTTTGATTGTTTTAAAACATAAAGTGTTATAACGGCTTTATGGGAAGTTGGTTATAACGACTTTATGTAGGTAAGAAAATACTTTGTGGTTTTAAAAGGTAATCGATGTGAATTATAAGCGGCTAGTTATAATAAAGAACTTGATGTATTTCAAAAGATTTATAAATCGTTTTGAAGGGAGAGTAACACTTGGTTTTAAAGGTTTTAAAAAGAGTTATACTAGCTTTATGGGGAGTTAGGTATAATGTCTTAAGAGAGGTAGAGAAAATGGTTTACTGATGTTAGAAGTTAAGAGACTTGATCTTATAAGATAAGAGACTTAACTTATTTGTTTAATGTGAATGTTTGTGTGAAACCTCATTCGTGAGTAATGAGTACTTGGTTTTATTTAAAGGGATAATGTTTTACTGATTTCGGAAATCAGAATGTGTATCGGCTGCACCAACTGCGGCGTAATAAAGGAAAATGTATTGAATAATGATGTATCGTATTAAAACCAGTAGAAACCTCCATCTGCATAGAAGCTAAGATGAGACAAAATGATATTACATACCCTAGATCATGGCTGCTTAATAAGATCGATTATAAACAAGAATAAACTACTCACATATAAGGCATATGTTTCTCAAATCATTAAAGGAGAATTATGTTTTAAAGGATTAACTATGAACTACGAAACCTTTTCTAAAAATGAGAAACTTGAGTATTTGAAATTAGGCAAACTTGAACGTTTGGAAAATAAGGTTGTTACTTGATTTTACAAAGGAAAGCATTTTGTTTATTTAACAATGCTCGTCACTCTATTTTTATACTACGGACATCGGGTGACTTTTATAAAAGGAATGGATCTCTTTAAAAGGAATTTAACGTACGTAGTACTTTAGGGTTAAAAACCCGGACTTTGGCATAAAATGAAAGTAACTTGAGTTGTGTAACTTGCCTATGCTTGTGTTGTGTAACTTGCCTATACTGGTTGTTGTGTAACTTGCCTATGCTTGTGTTGTGTAACTTGCCTATGCTTGTTGTTGCGTAACTTGCTTATGCTTGTGGTGATAGCCTTGGTTGTGCAAGAATTGTTATTTTTATGGACTAGCTCTCCATGAGGTTTCTTACTGTTCGGCCTTGGTCCCTGGTGGTCGGCTCTCGTACTTGCCCCGTCTCATGACTGATTCGGCCTTGGTACCCGGTAGTCAGCCCTCGCACTTGCCCCGTTCAGTGTAGTGTGAAGTCTCGTGATCTGACCTTGGTCCCCGTGGTCAGCCTCGTACTTGCCCCGGTCACCACGTGGCCGGCCTTGGTATCCGATGAGTCGGCTCGCACTTGCCCCGTATCGGCTTCGTGTTTTGGTTGCATTATATTATTGGTACGGTCGGATCTGGTAGTTATACTTGTCCTATACGGTTTTTATGACACAGGTGGGACCTGGTGTTCATGTATACTCCTTGGTATTGTCATATCATAAACTGCCGGCAGTGAGGAAGAAATTCCACGCACGAGTGATAATTTGGAGGGCGTGAGTCCCTGACTTGATGTAACTAGTTATATGTTATGTACTGTAGCTTGGTCATCATACATGTCTCCTGCTTTATATAGACTATTATGATTTCATTTACAGTATTTACAGTTTCACATACTTGGTACTGTTATCGACCTCCTTGAAGTGCGTTCATCTGCGGTAGAAAGTACATTGGTGTCGATCCAGCTCTTAGGATCACCTTTCAGCGCATTGGGAAGCTCCGTTCCTTCGGAGGCTTATCTTTTGGTATGTGTTCCCTGAGTTGTAGGTTCTTGTACATTCAGGGGTATGGCGGGGCCCTGTCCCGTCATAGTTGTTGTAAATCTTAGAGTGCAGCCTTTGTGTGGCGGGGTTTTGTAAAAAGGATTAAAGCTGCGTTTTGAAAGAGTTGTTTATATATATTTTATTGGAAGGTAACCGTTTGGTTGCTGTTTTATTATCTTGTCTCATGTTCATGTTTAAGTTTTTATTTCCGCTGGTTTTCTCGATGTAGTATCACTAGGGTGCGGGGTAAGGCACGATCACGGGCAGGATCGGTCGTGACACGATTTCTTCCGAACATAACACGAAGATCGACGACCGCCTCCTAAGTCGGACGGCAAATGCTAACATATAGGCAACCTGGCCTATTCTTCACATGAACTCAAAGGCCCAAAGTAACTCGGGCTAAGTTCCCTCTGTATTCCAAAACTCGTCACACCCAACCCGGGGTGGTACTTTCAAGAAGACCGACCGTCAACCGGAACTCTCCGCGGCGTCGCCGATTATCCGCGATTTCTCCGAGCTGCGAACCTCTTCTAGACAAGCTTTACTCTATCCACGTCATTGGAACAAGCTGAACCAACTATCTGAATCTCGCCAACATCGAACCAATCGGCCGACTCACATCCGCCCCAAAGGCTTCATAAGGCGACTTGCGAACAGTGAAATTGTAGCTTAAACACTCCTTCAACAGAGACAACAATTCTCGCAACTATCCACGAAATCAAACACGGCGAGGGCAAATGTGATTCGAGACTTACTTGAGTTCCTAACCTTGCACGGTAAAACCTCCGAGAAAGAAAGCATGACACGGGCTCCATGCGACATAAGGTGAAGGTAGGCACCTCGTGCAGCCTTACAACCTTTCGATATATCATCTCGCATAACCTGCGCGAGTAAGCGGCCGTTGCTAGAAGACAACACGGTGACCTCGCCGGCCAACCATCGGTCGAATCGTCCATGAAATCGTCGTTGGTTAACTAAACTCGCCTAACACCCTCGTGACCTACCACAAGGCGGGACCACCACAAACTGACCCGCACCACCAAACATGTCGCGGGTTGACCCGCGTGGCCTCAACCCGACCGGCAACGCCGCAAAACGCTAGCTCCCTGAAGGAAAACTCTCACTAATCACGTTACGAAAACCTAGCGGTCTTCTTAGCTCAACTACCCTCTTTCATTACACACTACTCAGGGACTAATCCCACAAACATAACTCACGTGCACTATGCACTCCTATAAGGGTCAAACATAAACAATACATCTTTTACTCGAGATGGCCTTACCTCTAAGGTCTCTACTGTCACGACCCGACCCCGGGCCGCGACTGGTGCCCTACCTGGGCACCCTGTTCAGGTATACATCAGAGAATAGCAGCGGAACATACACAACATAAACACATGTAAACAATATACAACACAAGCTAACCGATAAGGTCGCCTTCCATAATATAAACAAAGTCAAAAGTACAACTTACAACTTAGTTCTTACAGCCCAACCACATACGTGAATACAGACCTCTAGGAATAACAATGCGGCGGACAGGGCCGCCATACCCTGAATGTACATATATCTACAACATCGTGGAAGATCGTACCAAAGAAAGACAAGCCTCGGAGAATGGAGCTTAGGCGTCGATAGGTGATCCTAAGAATGTGGATCGCCACGCTTACCACTTTCTGCGGCGTGAACGGCCCCAGAGAAGTCGATTACACATATGTACTAAGTATGTAAAGCGGAAAGTCGTAATTACAACATAAGTTTATAGAAAGCGGGAGACATGTATGATAACAAAATTACGATACACGATTGCCTTACTAACAATGAGAGTAAATCAAGAGAATACTTACAACATCATAATAGCGATCCTGATCAAATCATGGGTAGCGAACCCATAAAAGCGGTGGTATAACGTCTTGGAGTTCTTACCCCTCATTTACACTCTTACCCTGAAGCAGGTGGTATAACGTCTTGGGGGTTTGCCCCTCATTTATACTCTTACCCTGAATCAGATAATAACGCAGGTGGTATAACGTCTAGGGTGCTAAACCCTCATTTATACTCTTATCCTGGAGAAGGAGGTATAGCGTCTTGGGGTTTGCCTCACCGATACTCTTACCTATCTCACAACCGTCATACAATAATTAAGCAAGTTAGCAATCCCCAACTTCTTATTAGTCTCATTCATCTACACTCTCATTTTAGTTTACTTAAGGCACTATCATGTCTTTTATAAGAATCAGAATTTAACCCCAGTACCACGTGCTTACTCCTTAAACAAATGACTCATTTTAGTAGAAAGCTTCAAGACACTAGTAACCATAGTATCAAGTCCAAATTACATTTCAAGACCGATCCAATACCTTTAGAATTTAAAGCAGGTTTCTAAATCAAGTGACTCATTTTCTTATTAAACCTTGGGCAATTGATACCTTAAAATCAATTTGCCTTTCATTAACACAAGCCATTTACCTTTGCATAAAGTCAATATAACCAACTCCCCATAAAGTCGTTATATTCACTTTATACCTTAGTCAAGTACATTTTCCTATCGAGGACTTATACGATTAAAACGACACAACTAATACATACTTTAAAATTCTTCAAGTCCCTTATCTTTAACAAGACTTAAGACATCTTTAATATTCTCAAAGAAGTGAGTTAATCTCCTAACTCACCCGACTTGGCATTTCATAAAACAAGTAAAGAATGTCGAAGTCTTGTACGTCTACCGTACTATATACGTGAAACTAGTCATGCTCAAAGATAGGAAAAGTTCTACATACCTCATCGGGTCAAACCACTTGCCAAGTACAAAGTCCCACCCGTAGTATGTCAACCTATAATATTCACAATACGTCTATTAAAGCCTTACTACAAACGTAGAATATCATAAGTGTTAAGTCTCTAAATTCTACGGAAAATTGGGCAGCACCTCCTTTGTATTTACTCACTTCGCCACCTTTTTCAAGGCCGAAAATACAATAACCAAACAGCCCCAATTGGCTCACAATTATATAGAAAGTAGTTCAATACAATTGAATAACTACACAGCCCCAATTGGCTCACAATTATATAGAAAGTAGTTCAATACAATTGAATAACCAACCAATACAAACTACATTCCAAATTCGGCCACCTTGATTCAACAAATCCAATTCTTATCCAATTTCCATTTCAATCCAATTTAGTAGCATAACAAGATATCAAGTCGCATTTGATTATAATAACCATAATCCTTAAGTCAAAGACATGCGACGGTTCTAACAACGATTAAATTGTAATTCAACTAGTCATGGCTTACATTACATTTTGGATTTCCAAGGCTATAACCAATCCATAATTCTTATAACCTCTATATAACACTTCATGCTCGCAACAACAAAGCTATCAACAACAATATAAATATGCAATTTTGTACACCTTTAAAAGACAAGATTATACCTTAACGATTTTTAATACAACTCCAAATCGAAGTCGCTCCTTAGAAGATTAGAACCTCTTCAAGACACCTCCAACCGCTTGTTGAGACCCTTAGAACAATACCAACAATTATCCTTCAAAACTCCAAGCAAAACCTAGAAAGACCCTTTAGGTTTTCATTTGCGACTAACCCGAAAACAATCTTTTTCCAAGATTTTTCTATTGAGAAAGGCTTACAATACACCTAAGACCCTTGGTTTAAAGTGGGGAGTGGAATGAACAAGAAACAAAAAAATTTCTCTCCTTCCTTGGCAAACCTGAGACCCCTCTATAGCTCTTCAAAGTTTTCAAGAATTTTTCTAAGTGTTAAGCTCACACTAGCACTACTAGTATTATATAGTGCAAAAGAGGGTTATGATAAGAACACATGGATGGCTAAGATGTAGTCTTACATTAAAATCAAGACCAAGTGGGACCTTTGACCTTAGTCAATAATATCAAGCCTCAAGTTGCAAGACTTGTCTTGCAACAAAGGTCAAATGACCCTTATGCCCTTGCTAATAAAAATCGTCCAAGGCATAGTAAGGGGGTGACACGTGTCGCCCTCCGTTAAATCATAACACTACGCTTTCCGACAATTTCATAATTCCGACAAAATTTTACAAGTCTCAAATCTTAACATTGTGAGTTCTTACTTACGTTCTTAAAACATGTCCTGAAATTACGGGGTGTAACATTCTTCCCCCCTTAGAAACATTCGTCCCCGAATGTTCTTTCGGAGTCAAACTAAATTAACGACATAGTTTCCTTTCACAGCCCCGACATACCAAAAATGCCACTAATGGCCACTTAAAAGCATTTAAGCAAAAGAAACGCTTCAATTAAAACCTGACAAGTAAGGAAAAAATGAAATACCTGAAGGTATAGGAAATAAGTGAGGATACCTCCTCAACATGTCCTCCTCCACTTCCCAAGTCATCTCCTCCCGGTTATCATTTCTCCACAGGACTTTGACGGAAGCTACATCCTTGGTCATGATCGCTGACACGGCGATCGAGTATCGCTATGGGACTCTCCTCATACGATAACCCTCTGTCACTGGACCTCAATAGTAGGAAAACTCTCGGATCACCGATACACTTCCGACATAGAAACATGGAAGACGGATGTACCGCCTCTAACTCGATGGCGGATCCAACTCATAAGCAACTTTGTCCCACTCTACGGACGATCGGTAGGGCCCAATGTACCTTGGTGAGTTTCCTTCTTACGAATCTCATCACACCGCCATGGGTGACACCTTCAAGAAGACCCAATCGCTACACGAAACTCCAAATGCCGACGCCGATTATCCGCGTATGACTGCCGACTACGAGTGCTAACAGTCTCTCCTGGATAAGCTTCACCTTATCCACAGCCTGCTGTACCAAGTCTGGGCCAACCAACTGTACCTCGCCCACGTCGAACCAACCAATCGGCGATCTACATTTCCGCCCATATAAAGCCTCGTATGGCGCCATCGTATCTTTGGAATGGTAGCCGTTGTTGTAAGCAAACTCCACGAGGCAAATGATCCTCCGGCTACCATCGAAATCAATTACGCAGCTCGCGACATATCCTCGTGTCCGGATAGTGCGCTCTGCCTGCCGTCGATCGAGGATGAAATCTTGTCTTGAGACTCACTGTGTCCCCAAACCACGGAAAGACCTCCAGTTAGCGTAAACTGGGCTCCTATCAGAAATAATCGACACTGGGACACCGTGCAGCCTCACAATCTCCCTGATGTACAATCTGGCATAGTCCTCAGCTGAAAACGTCGTCCTGACTGGAAGGAAATGGGCTGATTTCGTCAGCCTGTCAACAATAACCCAAATAGAGTCGTACTTCCTCTGAGTACGAGGTAACCCTGTAACAAAGTCCATGTTGATTATCTCCCACTTCCAAGTCGGAATCTCAATAGACTGCAATAAACCAGGGCCTCACGGTGCTCGATCTTAACTGCTTGGCAATTAGGACATCGTGCAACAAAACTGCCACGTCCTCTTGAGCCATCCCACCAATACAAACATTCGAGGTCATGGTACATCTTGGTCGACCGGATGAATAGAATATCGAGCCGTGTGCCTCCCGAGAATCTGTCGAGTCACGCCACATCGGGAACACACAACCGGCCCTCAAATCTCGGCCACCAGCGGTATTTACCTCGAATAGACTCTTCTCCTCCCGAAGAGCTGCATCCGTCTGCGTATCAACACCGGGTCCTCAATCGCATCTTCACCTCATCAATGATGGAAGACTCGGCAACCTCACGAACCGCACCACTATCGTCGGTATCGATCAATCGAACCAGGCTCGCTGGCGGTGGATCTGACGGACCGTATCTGCCTGCTGTACCTCGATAGGCTCCCATCGACCTACGACTCAGGCATCGGCAACTACGTTGGCTTTCCCGGATGGTAGAGAATATCAACATCATAATCTTTCAACAACTCTAACCACCGTCTGTCTCGGGTTCAACTCCTCTGCACGAAGATATCTGGAGGCTCTTGTGGTCGTATAAATATCCACATGAACCCGTACAAATAATGTCTCCAAATCTTGAGGCATGAATAACCGCTGACAACTCTAAGTCATGGGTAGGGTAATTCCTCTCATGCTTAGAATGCGCAGGAAGCATAGGCTATAACCTTGCCGTCTTTGCATCAAAACACACCAACCCGATGCAGAGGCATCACGATAGATCACGTACCCATCTAACCTCGGAAGAGTAAGGCTGGGTAGTCAACCTTTCCTTCAACAATCGGAAACCCTTCATGACCTCGTCGGCTGGAACTTGGCGCTACGAGTCGACTGAGTCAGCGGTCTTTGAAATCGAAGCGAACTGCTCCACAAACCTGCGATAATAACCTGCCAGTCCTAAGAAACTGCGCACCTCGGTCGGAGTAGTAGGTCTCGGCCAAGACTTGACTGCCTCAATCTTTGTCGTATCTACCCGAACACCATCACTGATAATATGCCCGAAATGCCACTGAGGCCAACCAAAACTCACACTTGGAGAACTTGGCGAATAACTGCCGATTCCGGAGAACCCCGAGTACCGTCCTCAAGTGGTCAGCATGCTCCTGCTCTGTCCGTGAATAAACCAGGATGTCATCGATGAATACAATCACAAACGTATCCAAAAATTGCTTGAACACCCGGTTCATTAAATCCATAAATACCATGGGCGTTGGTCAAACCGAAAGACATAACCACGAACTCATAGTGCCCATAGGGTCTGAATGCGATCTTTGGGATATCGCCTCTCGAACTCGAACGATGATAACCGGACCGCGGTCTATCTTTGAAAAAACCTCGCACCTGCTGGTCAAACAAATCATCAATCACGGGAGGGTACCTATTCTTAATGGTTACCTTATTCAGCTGTAGTCAACACACATCTGCGGCGTCCCATCCTTCTTCTTTACAAACAACAGGCGCTCCCGGGGGAGATACACTAGGCGATAAAGCCTTTCTCCGGCAAATCTTTGGTGGTCTTTGGCTCCTTAACTCGGCGGTGCCATCGTCTGTATGGCGGAATGGAAATATGTCGAGTGTGCGGCAACGTGTCAATACAAAACTCGATCTCCTCTCGGGAGGATACGGAAGATCATCAGGAACACATCGGAAACTCCCTAACCACCGGCGAAGAAGCGGCACCTCGGCCTGCGTATCAAATACGAACGGATGATAGATGTAACCGCCACGCACCATCTTCCAGCCTTGAGGTAAGAAATAAACCTACCACCGGCGATCTTTGTGTTGCCCCTCCACTCGATAAGCGGCTCGCCAGAAGCTGAACGAACCAACTGTCCCTACGGTCACGTTGGCGTAACGAAGCCAACCATCCATACCGTAATGACATCAAAATCGTCATCTCGGCTCTATCAGTCTGCATGGTCGGCGACGTAAATAAATCTGGACAACCTCTATACACCCGCTCATTAACACCGAATCACCCGGGTGTAGCTACCTCAAACGGCTCTATCGACACCGGCTCTATCCCGATTCTACCCGATAAGAGGGGACACATAGGACAAGGTAGAACACGGATCTATCAATGCATAAACATCACGACTGAAATCGATAATGTACCTTGTGACAACGTCGGGAAGCCTCACGATCTTTGGCGGTGGCTAGAAGTATATGCGGTTCGAGGACCGCTAGAACTAGAACCACGCCTCGACCTCTGCGACACCGCTGTCGTGAGTACCACGCCTCGGGCGCATAACCTGAAGGAGAAGAAGACCCAACAAGCGATCCGTCGGTGTCTTTGTACCACCCATCTTGCCTCTGAGCGGACAATCCTCTTCAAATGGCCTGCTGCCACGAGTAACAAGCTCCGGCTCTGCGACACTCGCTCGTGGAACCTACGCGTCGAGCACACCGAGGTGTGGGTGGTCCCGTCGGTGGCGGTTCTGCCTCGCTGAAATCTGTAGTCCCCGAGCCACGACCTGCTCGGCCCGACTGGCTGGTCGGACCTCTTGCCGAAAACCGTGTGGGCGCTCTGTCTTTGGTGGAATGTGGACTACTCTGCTGCGAGGCTGTCGCCTCAGCGCCTGAGACCCGATGTCACGGCCTCTTGGTGGCTGCGTCAATCTGGTCCTCCTCTCTCTATCCTCTATCCACGTGCATAGGCTGCATCAGGCGATGTCATCTGGGTGAAGAGCCACCCCAAGCATCTTTGTAATCATATGACGGTCTAGCCCATCACATAACGATGAACTCATCCGCCATGCTAGCTACAATAGTGTGAGCATGCACGGCCAAAAGTCAAACTCAGTGTACTCCTGAGTCCTCGATTACGCAAGGTCAAAAATCTGTCTACTCGGGCTCTTCTCGTCTCGGGAGGCAAAAGTGATCCATGAAAGCCTGTAAACTCCTCCCAAACAGGTGGAAGAGCAGCATCACCTCTCGAAAGCAACCATGACTCAAACCAGTTCAACGCAATATCGCGCAACCGGTAAGAGGCTAGTGTAACAGACTCTGTCTCTGAAGCCCTAAGAACCTGCATGGTCATTTGTAGTCGAGCGAACTCCTGCGGATCCTCATGACCTCGAACCATAAAACTCGGTGGATGACATCCCGAGAAAATCCCTAATCCATGGCAATCGGCTCTAGGGTGGGCTGCTGCTCACATCGTATTTGCCCGACTACTATACTGGTCAACAATCGAATCTGTTCCCCGTAGTCTCTATACTCAGCAGCTGGCTGTGGAACTGGAGGGTCTGGTATCGGAACCTCTGGAGCTACTGCCGCTCTCGGCTCCTCTAAGCTGGGCGTGGTGAACTCGCCGACCGCTCTTACCTCGGGCATAGTGCGTGCTCGAGCAGTGTAACCTCTGAGTACCGCTAGCGACTCTCTGCTTTGCCTTGCCTACGGGCCTGGTAGCCTTCCGTGGAGGCATAGGCATTTCATAAGAAGAGGTCGGAGAGGATTCAACCTAATAAGGCGGCTCACAATGCACGATCTCGAGAGAGAGAAGAATGAAACCAATCCTAAATGTCCTGCGACCTCACGATTATAGATGTGGTGCACAACACACCGATAATCAAGACTACTAGACACGATGCGTAGACACTTTCCGAGGACTAAGCGCTCGATACCACTTTTGTCACGACCCGACCGGGCGCGGCGTGCCTACACAGGCACCTGTTGGTATACATCGAGAGAATAGCGTGGAACATACACAACATAAACACATGTAAACAATATACAACACAAGCTAACCGATAAGGTCGCTTCCATAATATAAACCAAGTCAAAAGTACAACTTACAACTTAGTTCTTACCGCCCAACCACATACGTGAATACAGACCTCTAGGAATAACAACTGCGGCGGGACAGGGCCCCGCCATACCCCTGAATGTACATATATCTACAACATCAGGGAAGAGCGTACCAAAGAAAGACAAGCCTCAGGAGAATGGAGCTTAGGCGTCGATAGGTGATCCTAAGAATGTGGATCGCCACCGCTTACCACTTTCTGCGGCGTGAGCGCGGCCAGGAAGGGGTCGATTACCTGATATGTACTAAGTATGTAAAGCGGAAAATCTTGTAATTAAAACATAAGTTTATAGAAAGCGGAGACATGTATGATAACAAAATTACGATTACGATTGCCTTACTAACAATGAGAGTAAATCAAGAGAATACTTACAACATCATAATAGCGATCTATGATCAAATCATGGGTAGCGAACCCATAAGCGGTGGTATAACGTCTTGGAGTTCTTACCTCATTTACACTCTTACCACAGGCGGTGGTATAACGTCTTGGGGTTTGCCCTCATTTATACTCTTACCACTGAAGAAGATAATGCTTGGTGGTATAACTTCTTGGGGGCTTACCCCTCATTTATACTCTTATCATGGATAAGGTGGTTTAGCGTCTTTGGGGTTTGCCCCTCACTGATACTCTTACCCTATCTCACAAGCGGCCGTCATTCAATAATTAAGCAAGTTAGCAATCCCCTAACTTCTTATTAGTCTCATTCATCTACACTCTCATTTTAGTTTACTTAAGGCACTATCATGTCTTTTATAAGAATCCGGGAATTTAACCCCAAGTACCACGTACTTCTACTCCTTAAACAAATGACTCATTTTAGTAGAAAGCTTCCAAGACACTAGTAACCATAGTATCAAGTCAAAATTACATTTCAAGACCAGTCACAAATACCTTTAGAATTTAAAGCAGGTTTCTAAATCAAGTGACTCATTTTCTTATTAAACCTTGGGCAATTGATACCTTAAAATCAATTTGCCTTTCATTAACACAAGCCATTTACCTTTGCATAAAGTCAATATAACCAACTCCCCATAAAGTCGTTATATTCACTTTATACCTTAGTCAAGTACATTTTCCTATCCAAGGGACTTATACGATTAAAACGACACAAGTATTACATACTTTAAAATTCTTCAAGTCCCTTATCTTTAACAAGACTTAAGACATCTTTAATATTCTCAAAGAAGTGAGTTAATCTCCTAACTCACCCGACTTGGCATTTCATAAAACAAGTAAAGAATGTCGAAGTCTTGTACGTCTCAAGTACTATATCGTGAAACTAGTCATGCTCAAAGATAGGAAAAGTTCTACATACCTCGTCGGGTCAAACCACTTGCCAAGTACAAAGTCCCGCCCGTAGTATGTCAACCTATAATATTCACAATACGTCTATTAAAGCCTTACTACAAACGTAGAATATCATAAGTGTTAAGTCTCTAAATTCTACGGAAAATTGGGCAGCACCTCCTTTGTATTTACTCACTTCGCCACCTTTTTCAAGGCCGAAAATACAATAACCAAACAGCCCCAATTGGCTCACAATTATATAGAAAGTAGTTCAATACAATTGAATAACTACACAACCCCAATTGGCTCACAATTATATAGAAAGTAGTTCAATACAATTGAATAACCAACCAATACAAACTACATTCCAAATTCGGCCACCTTGATTCAACAAATCCAATTCTTATCCAATTTCCATTTCAATCCAATTTAGTAGCATAACAAGATATCAAGTCGCATTTGATTATAATAACCATAATCCTTAAGTCAAAGACATGCGACGGTTCTAACAACGATTAAATTGTAATTCAACTAGTCATGGCTTACATTACATTTTGGATTTCCAAGGCTATAACCAATCCATAATTCTTATAACCTCTATATAACACTTCATGCTCGCAACAACAAAGCTATCAACAACAATATAAATATGCAATCTTGTACACCTTTAAAAGACAAGATAATACCTTAACGATTTTTAATCCAACTCCAAATCGAAGTCGCTCCTTAGAAGATTAGAACCTCTTCAAGACACCTCCAACCGCTTGTTGAGACCCTTAGAACAATACCAACAATTATCCTTCAAAACTCCAAGCAAAACCTAGAAAGACCCTTTAGGTTTTCATTTGCGACTAACCCGAAAACAATCTTTTTCCAAGATTTTTCTATTGAGAAAGGCTTACAATACACCTAAGACCCTTGGTTTAAAGTGGGGAGTGGAATGAACAAGAAACAAAAAAATTTCTCTCCTTCCTTGGCAAACCCGAGACCCCTCTATAGCTCTTCAAAGTTTTCAAGAATTTTTCTAAGTGTTAAGCTTACACTAGCACTACTAGTATTATATAGTGCAAAGGAGGGTTATGATAAGAACACATGGATGGCTAAGATGTAGTCTTACATTAAAATCAAGACCAAGTGGGACCTTTGACCTTAGTCAATAATATCAAGCCTCAAGTTGCAAGACTTGTCTTGCAACAAAGGTCAAATGACCCTTATGCCCTTGCTAATAAAAATCGTCCAAGGCATAGTAAGGGGGGGTGACACGTGTCGCCCTCTCATTCGTCATAACACTACGCTTTCCGACAATTTCATAATTCCGACAAAATTTTACAAGTCTCAAATCTTAACATTGTGAGTTCTTACTTACGTTCTTAAAACATGTCCTGAAATTACGGGGTGTAACATCTACGTATAACACTCTAAGGCTCACACTTTCTCTATCCCCCAAATCTTACTTGGTTAACTAACCAAGATTTCTAATCACCATTTACACAATGCTATCAGAATATAACACTTAAGGTATACTCACCTTATCACACATACTAAACCACTGAGGTTAAAGATATACTGAATCTCGCTTCACTCCTTAGTCGTTCTAATCAAACACGCCTGTAGGCGCATAGCTAAGGAAGATGACGAACTACCCACCGATCTGAAGGCTAAGTCCTCCCGCAGGACACTCTTTCGACATCAGACCCTGACGGTCATAGGTACAACAAGTACCAACTAAAAGGCGACATTCCTCGAGATGGCGCACACGCGCTGTGAACACCGAGAAAAGCGAATCGGATGTTTGGAACCTTCGTGTATTTGTGAGCGGAAGCTCGAGCTCGACCAACTCTGCGCATACCGAACGTCCTGAACCCTGTGGAGGACCTTTCTGCACTGGTGGATGCGCATAATCTGATCTGCTGGTGAGGCGACTCGCCTCGAAAGTTACCAAAGGGCCTTGCTGCTCTGGCCCTCTTCTGCTGTCCTTCGTTAACCCGTCGATCTCTACGTTTCTCGGCCTGCTGCGCGCATACCACGAGCCATGCTCAAGCCTAAATGAAGAACTTACTTTTGCACAACCTTCTCGTTGATATTCATCAAGACTCGCGGTACATCGGTATACTCTCTGGTAGTCAAATCCATAGTTAGTAACAGGGTCGCCTCCTTGAAATCTATATTCTCTGTTCCCGGTCGTGGAACTGAAGGTTCAAATATCATGGCCGCAGTAGGAACTGCTGCCGCCGTGCTAAACTCTGTTGGGGCTAGTGACGTCGCAGAACTCCCCGAATGAAGCACCACCCAAGGTGATAATTGGGCCTGTGCCCACGTAACCTACGTACTCTACTCGCGACTCATGGCCGCCTTGCCCTCTGGGCGGGTTGCCTACGCGGAGGCATAACGGTAAGGGAAAGAAATACGTTAGAGGGTCCAACTTACAACACAGCTCTAAGGCACGATCTCAGAGTGAGAAGAATAGAAACCAATCCTAAATATCCTATAGCCTCCTGATTATTGGTGTGGTGCACAACACACCGATAATAAAGACTCTACTGGATACGGTCTGTAGACACTTTCCGAGGATTAACTGCTCTGATACCACTTTTGTCACGACCCGAATCCGGGCCCGCGACTGGTGCCTTACCCCGGGCACCCTAGTGACACAACATCAGAGTAATCAGCGGAACATAAAGACAATACATGAAACCAATGTAATATGACAGTGAAATAAGAAGACAGGCTAACCAAAAACGGTTACCTTCGGTATATATATAAATAGCAATTTGAACAGTTACAACCCTCTTACAAATTCTGCCGCGGTGATTACTACTGACCTCTACGAATAATATGACAACGACGGACGGGGCCGTCATACCTGAATGTAGCACCTACAATCAGCGAGGAACTATACGAAGATAAGCCTCGAGAAAGCGGGCTTTCCCAATCTTTGGCGTGACCCTAAGGCGAGGATCACGATGATGTAACTTTACTGCGGCATGAACGCGGCCCCGAAGGAGTCGATACAGTGCAAGTATGTGAAATAAATAAATCGTAAATGAAATCATAGTAGTCTATATAAAGCGGGAGACATGTATGATAACCAAACTACGATTCACAATAAATAGCGGTCATGTCAAGTCGTGGACTCACGCCTCAAAGTTATCACAATAAAACCGTGCAGGGCAATGCGAAGGCATAGCCGACTACTAAGACCCACGGTACCAAAAATACCACAAATCGTATCCCGAGGTCTTTCTAGACCGCACCACATGATCGAAGGCGGCCACTCGCGCCGCAATATCAATGTCGGCGTCTATCCACGGAACTCTCGCACTCGCGTAGGTCACCCGGCACCGCATGAGGTATTCCTCGAATCATGGTCCTGCATCGCTGAGGTATACCCGCGTCGGGCGGCTAACCCTCGGTATCCGCTAGGCTCCGCAGCCCGCATAGTCTCAAAGACCGCGTAGTCTCAGCAGACCGCGTAGAATCCCAGCGTCGGGCTAAACACCGGAATGATCAATCTCGGAGCTACCGCGCTCCGCATAGTCACAAGGATTGCATAGGCCGTATAGAACCGCATCAAGGGTGGCAAGCCCTCGGTATAATAAGTCAGGGGTATGTGATACAATAACGATAACGGGCTTAACGCGTTTGACAACGTAAGCACAACAAGAGTGATCCTTTACACAATAATCACAAGATACTAACACACGTAGCATCCTAACATGCTTACTTATCAAATCAACAAGAAAGCATTACAAGGTTATCACAAACCAATACAATCAAGTTATTCACACAAGGTACTTTCTACTAACAAGTTCGTACCTATCCCCAAAGTACTTCATACATTAAATCTTTAAAAGATACGTTACTTCACAAAACCACACAATACGTAGTATATGAAAATAGAGTGATTATCTTTTAGAGTAACTCAATTACTTCTCTTTGTAAAATCAAGTAGCCACATTCTTTTCCAATGTTCAAGTTTGCCTAATTTCCAATGTTCAAGTTTGCCTTTTTAGAAAGGTTTAGTAGTTCATAGTCTTATTCATTTAAGAATATAATTCTCCTTTAAACTATCGAGAAACATAAGTCTTATATGTGAGTAGGATATTCTTGTTTATAACAATCTTATTACAATGACCATGATCTAGGAAATATCATTTTGTCTCATCTTAGCTTCATGCGGATGGAAGTTTCTCTGGTTTTAATAATACTTAATCTGTCAAAACATTTCCTTTTATTAACGCTGCGGTGGTTTGTCGATACACATTCGATTTCGAAATCAAAAACATTCTTAAGCGTTATTACCTAACTTCCCATAAAGCTAGTATAACTCTTAAGTTTTCAAAACCAAGTATTACTTCTTCTTTGAAATGATTCAAAAATCTTTTGAAATACTTCAAGTTCTTTATTAACACATAACAAGCGGTTATAGTTCAAATCGATTACCTTTTAAAAACCACAAGTATTTTCTTACCAACATAAAGTGTTATAACCAACTTCCCATAAAGCCGTTATAACACTTTATGTTTTAAACCAATCAAATACATTTAGCACGTATGCGTCACCGTACTACATAGTTCACACATATCATGCTAGAAGAGATAGGAAGAGGTTCACATACCTCGCGGCAGTATCGACTAATAGCAAACGCTCAAGTACCTCAGCCGTCGGCTACTCCTTAAGCCAAGTAGATCGCGCCACACGCAAGATCTTGACCTATAAGGCCACAGCGTGACATTAACATCTAGATCTTATCGTAGAACATTCTACGAAAATTCGTGACACCTTCCCCCATGGCGTAAATCTCCTCCTCTATCGGGGCCGGCTACCAAGCCAACCAGGGGGGAGGGTTATACGTTTAATCCGGACGTGCACAATTCTACCTCACCGAAAAGCTACACAAGTCTCATGTCTGATCACATGTAAATCTGATTCGGTACTCTTCTTTCGAAAAGGTTTCTTATTATTGGGCTTAAGTCAAAAGACATTGCGATAACGTTTAGTACTATATATAGTATACTTCAACTATATAATCTAACAACATGTAATTTCCAATTACAATAGGGGACAAGATATTTACCTCGATAAGCCCATAATTATCCGAGTTTAAATGTCGATCTGAGCAAGGTTTAGCTCTACTCGTGCGCTCAGGCCAGCTCAAACCACCCTTAGAAGTTCTAACCAACTTCTACTTATTACTCCAACTAACCATGGAGATTTTCCTTAGGGTTTCGGTTTTGTGACTGACGGAAGTATAATAGTATAACTGGGTTTTTCGTATAGGTATAACCTTAGAATACTACAAGGTATATGGCTAAGGTAATTTGGGCATTATAACAATACTTTTGAGAGTATTTCTACCAAGAGGGGGGGGGTGTATTATACGAGACAACTAGGCAGGGGGTACCACGGCCACACTACTAGGAGGTGAGGGCTCTCGGCCAAGGGGAGGAAGGCTCTTGGGCGAGAACCACAAGAAGGAAGAGGGAGGGATTTTAACACTTAGAAGATTTTAGGATGAAGAAAGTCTTCAACATAGGGTGGTATTTATAGGCCAACCAATGGCCAACCAATGGCCAAGATCTTGCCAAGTGCAAGGCAAGTGTAGGGCCAAGATCTTGCCATGTGCATCCTAGCCAACTAACACACAAAAATATCCTACCAACTCCCCTTGACCAACAAGGCCAATCGTCCAACCCTCCCTTTACCGCCCACTCACGTCCGCCAATGAGAGGGTGCCAAGTGGCGCCCTCTTGTTGGCCCAACACGTTTCGTCTCTCGGAAAAATCCGTAAAAATTAAAAATGACATAGCCGGAAATTCCCCTACGAAAGTTGTGAAAATGTTTCGTCGAAAAACGACTCTAATCGGGTGTTGTGAACAAAAAGAATTCGGCCAAGCCTAAATCACAAGTTCAAATTTTTCTCGTGCGTCACGCATACATACTGCGAAATACGGTATAACAATAAGTGCGCCCATAGGGTATCTTGCCCGACCCATTCGGGGGCGGTAAAGTCACATTAGTGCGCCCGTAAAGGTATACCTCGGCCCGTTACGGGACGCGGTAAAGTCACATAAGTCGCCCGTAAGGTATCTTGCCGACCCATTTGGGGCGGTAAAGTCACATAAGTCTGCTCATAAAGGTATACTTCGGCCCGTTCATGTAACGGTAAAGTCACATAAGTCCGCCCGTAAGGTATCTTGCCGTCTGATGCGGGGCGCGGTAAAGTCACATAAGTCTGCCCGTAAGGTATCTTGCCCGGCCCGTTACGGGGCGGTAAAGTCACATAAGTGCGCCCGTAAAGATATACTTCGGCCCGTTCGAGACACGATAAAGTCACATAAGTGCGCCCGTAAGGTATCTTGCCCGACCCATTACGGGGCCGGTAAAATCACATAAGTGCGTCCATAAGGTATCTTGCCCGACCCATTCTAGGGGCGGTAAAGTCACATAAGTACGCCCGTAAAGGTATCTTGCCCGGCCCATTTGAGGCGCGATAAAGTCACATAAGTGCGCCCGTAAGGTATCTTGCCCGACCCATTCTAGAGCGGTAAAGTCACGTATATACGCCCATAAGGTATCTTGCCCGGCTATTCGGGACGCGGTAAAGTCACATAAGTGCGCCCGTAAGGTATACTCCCGGCCCGTTACGGGGCGCGGTAAAGTCACGTAAGTCTGCCCGTAAAACTATATTGCGGCCTATTACGGGGCGCGGTAAAGTCACATAAGTGCGCCCGTAAAGGTATCTTGCCCGACCCATTTGGGGCCGGTAAAGTCACATAAGTCCGCCCGTAAAGGTATCTTGCCCGACCCATTTGGGGCGCGGTAAAGTCACATAAGTCTGCCCATAAGGTATCTTGCCCGGCCCGTTACGGGGCGGTAAAATCACATAAGTCGCCCGTAAAGATATACTTCGGCCCATTCGAGACATGATAAAGTCACATAAGTGCGCCCGTAAAGGTATCTTGCCCGACCCGTTACGGGACACGGTAAAGTCACGTAAATGCATCCATAAAGGTATCTTGCCCGACCCGTTACGGGACGCGGTAAAGTCACATAAATGCGCCCGTAAGGTATCTTGCCCGACCCATTTGGGGCGCGGTAAAGTCACATAATGCGCCCGTAAGGGTATCTTGCCCGACCCGTTCGGGGGCGGTAAAGTCACATTAGTACGCCCGTAAAGGTATACCTCGGCCCGTTACGGGGGCGGTAAAGTCACATAAGTCTGCCCGTAAGGTATACTACGGCCCGTTTGGGGCGCGGTAAAGTCACATAAGTGCGCTCATAAAGGTATACTTCGGCTCGTTACGTAGCGGTAAAGTCACATAAGTGCGCCCGTAAGGTATCTTGCCGTACTATTACGGGGCGCGGTAAAGTCACATAAATGCGCCCGTAAGGTATCTTGCCGGCCCGTTACGGGGCGCGGTAAAGTCACGTAAGTGCGCCCGTAAAGATATACTTCGGCCCGTTACGAGACACGATAAAGTCACGTAAATGCGCCCGTAAAGGTATCTTGCCCGACCCGTTACGGGGCGGTAAAGTCATAGAAGTCTCCGTAAAGGTATCTTGCCGGCCCGTTCTAGGGCCGGTAAAGTCACGTAAATGCGCCCGTAAAGGTATCTTGCGGCCCGTTTTGAGGCGATAAAGTCACATAAATGCGCCCGTAAGGTATCTTGCCCGGCCCCGTTCTAGAAACGCGGTAAAGTCACGTATGTCTACCCGTAAAGGTATCTTGCTCGGCCTGCGGGGCGGTAAAGTCACGTAAGTGCGCCCGTAAAGGTATACTCCCGGCCCGTTACGGGGCGCGGTAAATCACATAAGTGCGCCCGTAAGATATATTGCGGCTATTGCGGGGCGCGGTAAAGTCACATAAGTACGCCCGTAAGGTATCTTGCCCGACCCGTTACGGGGCGCGGTAAAGTCACATAAGTACGCCCGTAAGGGTATCTTGCCGACCCGTTACGGGGCGGTAAAGTCACGTTAGTACGCCCGTAAAGGTATATTGCCCGACCCGTTATGAGGCAGCGGTAAAGTCACGTAAGTTTGCCCGTAAGGTATCTTGCCGGCCCGTTGAGCAGCGGTAAAGTCACGTAAGTGCGCCCGTAAGGTATCTTGCCCGACCCGTTACGGGGCGCGGTAAAGTCACGTAAATGCGCCCGTAATGGTATCTTGCCCGGCCCGTTACGGGATGCGGTAAAATCACATAAATGCGCCCGTAAAGGTATCTTGCCGGCCCGTTACGGGGCGGTCAAATCACGTAAGTGCGCCCGTAAGGTATACTTCGGCCCGTTTGGGACGCGGTAAATCACATAAGTGCGCCCGTAGGGTATCTTGCCCGACCCATTCGGGGGCGGTAAATCACATTAGTGCGCCCGTAAAGGTATACCTCCGGCCCGTTACGGGGCGCGATAAAATCACGTAAGTCATCCGTAAAGGTATCTTGCCCGACCCGTTTGGGGCGGTAAAATCACGTAAGTGCGCTCGTAAAGGTATACTTCGGCCCGTTACGTAGCGGTAAAGTCACGTAAGTGCGCCCGTAAAGGTATCTTGCCCGTCTAATGCAGGGGCCTTGATAAAGTCACATAAGTGCGCCCGTAAAGGTATCTTGCGGCCCGTTACGGGACGCGGTAAAATCACGTAAGTGCGCCCGTAAGATATACTTCGGCCCGTTCGAGACACGATAAAGTCACATAAGTGCGCCCGTAAGGTATCTTGCCCGACCCGTTACGGGGCGCGGTAAAGTCACATAAGTGTCCGTAAGGTATCTTTGCCGGCCCATTCTAGGGCGCGGTAAAGTCACATAAGTCTGCCCGTAAAGGTATCTTTGCCGGCCCGTTTGAGGCGCGATAAAGTCACGTAAATGCGCCCGTAAAGGTATCTTGCCCGACCCGTTCTAGAGCGGTAAAGTCACGTATATGCGCCCGTAAGGTATCTTGCGGCCTATGCGGGGCGGTAAAGTCACGTAAGTGCGCCCGTAAGGTATACTCCGGCCCGTTACGGGGCGCGGTAAATCACGTAAGTCGCCCGTAAAGGTATATTGCGGCCTATTCGGGGCGGTAAAGTCACATAAGTACGCCCGTAAAGGTATCTTGCCCGGCCCGTTACGGGGCGGTAAAATCACGTAAGTCGCCCGTAAAGATATACTTCGGCCCGTTCGAGACATGATAAAGTCACGTAAGTGCGCCCGTAAAGGTATCTTGCCCGACCCGTTACGGGACACGGTAAAGTCACATAAGTCATCCGTAAAGGTATCTTGCCCGACCCATTCGGGGCCGCGGTAAAGTCACGTAAGTGCGCCCGTAAAGGTATCTTGCCCGACCCGTTTGGGGCGGTAAAGTCACGTAAGTCGCCCGTAGGGTATCTTGCCCGACCCGTTCGGGGCGGTAAAGTCACGTTAATGCGCCCGTAAGGTATACCTCGGCCCGTTACGGGGCGGTAAAATCACGTAAGTCTGCCCGTAAGGTATACTACGGCCCGTTTGGGGCGGTAAAATCACGTAAATGCGCTTTCGTAAAGGTATACTTCCGGCTCGTTACGTAGCGCGGTAAAGTCACATAAGTGCGCCCGTAAAGGTATCTGCCCGTACTATTACGGGGCCGGTAAAGTCACATAAGTCCGCCCGTAAAGGTATCTTGCGGCCCGTTACGGGGCGGTAAAATCACGTAAGTCGCCCGTAAAGATATACTTGGCCCGTTCGAGACACGATAAAGTAACATAAGTGCGCCCGTAAGGTATCTTGCCCGACCCGTTCTGGGGCGCGGTAAAGTCATAGAAGTCTGTCCGTAAGGTATCTTGCCGGCCCGTTCTAGGGCGCGGTAAAGTCACATAAGTGCGCCCGTAAAGGTATCTTGCCGGCCCGTTTGAGGCGCGATAAAGTCACGTAAGTGCGCCCGTAAAGGTATCTTGCCGACCCGTTCTAGAGCAGCGGTAAAGTCACATATGTCTACCCGTAAGGTATCTTGCTCGGCCTATTCGGGGCGGTAAAGTCACATAAATGCGCCCGTATGTCACGACCCGTTCGGGGCGTGTTGATGCCTTACGGGCACCCGGATGTCATACATCCAGTAATCGGAATATAAAACCACCAAGATATAAACGATAAATTGAGACACGATTATTCGAAGAAAGTTGCCTTTCGGCATATATATAACTAAATACCCAAAAGCGAGCAGTTATATCCCTTACAATGGTCTCAGGACCTCAGAGTTTAAAACAACAATGGCGGGGCGGGGCCCGCCGTACCCTGAATACAAATATCTACAACGGCGAGGACCAAAATGTTAAGCTTAGGAGAAGCGGAGCTTTCCCAATGAAGCGGTGATCCTAAGAGCGGGGATCAACGGTAGGAGTACCTTTACTGCGGCATGAACGGCCCGAAGGAGGTCGATCTGGCCAATTACAGTATGTGGCGAAAATAAATCGCGTGAATGAAATCATAGTAGTCTATATAAGCGGGAGACATGTATGATAACCAAACTACGGTTCACGATAATAAGCGATCATGTCAAGTCGGGGACTCATGCCTCAAAGTCATCACAATGAAGCCGTCTGGGAGGTAAATGCGAAGGCATGGCCGACTACTAAAACCACGGTACCAAAGAGTCATAAGCGTATCATGAGATCTGTCTAGGCCGTCACATGATCAAAGCGGCCCTTTCGCGCGATATCTAATGTGCGCATCTAGTCCTGGAACTTCCGCGACTCCGCGTAGGCCAATCGAGATAGGCGCGTGAGGTATAACCCGCGTCGGTAGCTACTCCGGCGGCGTCACGGACTCGCGTCGCGTAGCGCGAGACCGCATGACCACAAGGGCGCGTACTAACACGGAGCTCCGCGTAGCTCGCATAGGCCATCTGAGACTGCATAAGGTATTCTCGAATCATAGGTCCATCGACCGCTTTGAGTCTACCCGCGTGGAGGCTTAACCGGAATCATGAGGTGATATAATATCAACATGGCGGTTTATCAATAAACAACCTAAGCACAATAAGGAAAACCGCCTACATAATCATCACGAGATACTAACTCACGTAGCATCCTAACATGTTTACTTTATCAAGTCAGCAAGAAAGTATTACAAGACTATCACAAATCAATACAATCAAGTTTATTCACACAAGGTACTTTCTACATTATGCTAACAAGTTCGGGTTTTCAGCCCCAAAGTACTTCATGTATTACTCTTTTAAAAGATCCGTTTCTTTCACAAAGTCACCTGATACCCGTAGTATAAAAATAGAGTAATTATCTTTTGAAGTAAATTAAAACACTTCTCTTGTAAAATCAAGTAACAACATTCTTTTCCTAACGTTCAAGTTTGCCTAATTTCAATTACTCAAGTCTCTCATCTTCGAAAGGTTTCGTAGTTCATAGTTTTAATCCTTTAAAACAATTTGAGAAAAATATAACTTATCGTGAGTAGGTTATTATTGTTCATAACAATCTTATTACTGACCATGATCTAGGAAATATAATATCATTTTGTCTCATCTTAGATCTATGCGGATGGAAGTTTCTCTTGGTTTTAATACATTATTAGTCAAAACATTTTCTCTTTATTAAGCGCTACTGTGGTTTGTTCGACATTCATTCGATTTCGAAATCGGTAAAACATTATTCCTTTTATCACTCTTGCCGTTATACCTAACTTCCCATAAAGCTAGTATAACTCTTAAGCTTTTAAAACCAAATGTTACTCTTCTTTCAAAAGGTTTCTTAATTCTTTTGAACTACTTGATTCTTTTATTAGGGCTTAAGTCGGAAGACATTGCCGTAATTATTATTGGGCTTAAGTCAGAAGACATTGCGTAATTATTATTCGATTAACACACGTCGTCTACCGTACTATATACATATTCTTTAAAATATCATGCTCGAGAGGATAGGAAGAATCACATACCTTCCGTGAAGCACGCCAAGTTGAATATGTCGCGCAGAGTATCGACCTATATCGTCAAATCGTCTATCAACGTCTAGGTATCTTGAATAAAGCTCTAAGCAGAGGGTTCACTATTCTATGGACAATTGGGCAGCACTTCCCTGCGGTGAGCTACTCGAGTCTCATGTGAAGCGATCTATGTAAATCTGATTCTATTATTCTTCTTTTAAGCCGCCTACTGTGATATGATTCAATTCTATACTGATATCCTTCTAAGTATTTAATACTTATTCCTATACTTCTACGATATATAAATTCTAATTTACAAAGGAGGGTAAGGTTATTTACCTCGGTAAGCCCAATAATATCCTAGATAAAAGTCGCGCCTGAGCAAGGTTTAGCTCCTAAGTTGTGCGCTCCGGTAGCTCCAAGAAAACCCTAGAAGTTCTTCACAACTTCTACTAAGGACTAAGGGGTTTGGGCTAGGGTAATTTGGGCATTATAACGATACTAGAAGGCAACTTTTCTACCAAGGGAGGGGGGGGGTAGTGTTTCGGCTAGGCTAGCTTTAGAGGGGGGGGGGTTGCTCTCGGCTAGGGCTTCTCAAAGGGGAGGGGTGTGTTTGGACGAAAACATAAGAGGGAGAGGGAGGGATTTGAGACTTAGAAAGATTGCTCAATTTAGGATGAAATAACTCTTCAACAAGGGGGGTATTTATAGGTCAAGGGATGGCCAACCAATGGCCAAGATGATGCCAAGTGCAAGGCAAGTGTAGGGTGAGGATTTAGGCAAGTGTCCTTGGCCAACTTGCACACAAAATATCCTACCAACTCCAAGACAAAATAAGCCTCTCCATTCGGCCTAATACGCCACAAGTCCACAAATGTGCGGGTTACAAGTGCCGCCCTCTCGTGGGCCAAATGTGTTCCGTCTCTCGAAAAAATCCGCAAAATTAGAAATGATATAGCGAATTTATCCTCGCGAGTTGTGTAAAGCGTTTAGTCGGCGACTCTGTCGGGTGTTGTGCACAAAGTGAAATCGTCCAAGCCAACTAGGGGGGGGGTGACACGTGTCGCCTTCCTACGTCCAAAATATTTCATCTTAGAAAATATCCACAATGGCCAAAATCTCGAAAACAAAGTGGGCCCACAGCAAGTAAATTTCCGCGGGTCCAGTGACCATTTAGAAAATAAAATTCCAAAATTCTCTAATGTTCGAAGTCCGAATACCAAATCGGGAATTCAATTCCCGTTAACGAACCTTTTCCTTCACAAAACCGGAAACTTTTAGTGGAAAAATCACCTCGTTCTTCCTTTCCAAGTTGATATCGTATTCTCGTGCGTGCGTCCTCGCATACATACCACGAAACTACGGGTATAACATTCTCCCCTCTTAGAAACATTCGTCCGAATGTTCCTTACAAATATCAAAACAAGCGGCGCGATATAGACCCATTCGCTATACTTACGGAAACAACCATGCCACGCTGCTCTGACACAACAAGCGCGCACTTATCTCGAGTCCACGAGGAATCACCTCAAACACAAAGAAACTCCTACTCGAGGTCTAAAAGATACTCGCCGCGCTACTCTTAACAAGCGAAGCGATCATACCTATACCATACATGCTTGCTTCCCTTACTCGTCGTGATACCACTTTTGTCACTTTGCGCGAGCCTTGCTCGACGACTCAACAAATGGTGCGGGCTGCTTGCGATCCACGAGGCATGCCTACGGCCGCTTCTCGGGATGTGCCATACGGAGAGCCACGGTTGGTGTGTTCCGTGGTAGAGCTCGGCCTCTTTATACGCTCGGCCCGAACATAACGTCTGAAGGCGGACGTCGCCTCCCGCGACTACGAGCTGCCACTAACCTCTTCTGGATAAGCTCCACCCTATCCATGCCCTGCTGAACAAGTACGAACCAACTATATGCACCTTGCTTACATCGAATCAATCGATCGGAAATCTTAAACTAGTGCTAATAAAAAGGCTCCAAACGGCGACACCCGAATACTGAAATGGTAGCTATATAATTCATACTCAACAAGAGGTGAAGAGTCCTTACAGCTAATCCCGAAATCCAACCACTTGCAGGGTGAATGCGACGAGATTCTTACGAGTTACTAACCTTGCAGTAACTCTTACAGAAAAGCAGTAGTAACTTGGACTCCTCGGCGGCCATAAGGTGAAGGTAGGCACCCGTGCAGCCTTACAACCTTCTTGAAATAATCATCTCGCAACTTACTACGAGTACGGTTTTGACTAAAAGATAAGGCGGGCTGACCTCATCGGCCCGACCTGCGTCGAGCAGCGTCCACGGTCGTACAATGGTTGACTAAACACGGGCCTAACACCTCGTGATCGACAAAAAGCGGGACCACCACAACGGCCCATCACGAAGCAGGCGTGGGTCGACCCGCAACACGGCCTCAACCCGACCCGGTAACACGCCAAACACTAGCTCTCCGATCCGGAACAATCTCACCAATCATGTCACGAAAACCTAGCGGTCTTCTAAGCTCAACCATCCTCTTTCATTTCACAATACTCAGGGATTCACCTCACAAAAATATCTCACGTATACTATAAACCTCGATAAGGGTCAAACACGAAATAATCCTTTTACCAAAGATGGCCTCGCCTCTAAGGTCTCTACGTATAATATTCTAAAGCTCCCACTTTCTCTATCCCCCAATCTTACCCGGTTAACTAAAATAATTCTAATCACACTAACCCCATGCTACTAGAAAACAATACTTAATATAATCGCATTTTACTACACATATAAATCTCTAAAGGGTTAAGGATATACCTGTATTTACGCGGCACTCCCCCAGGTCGTACTAATCAATCCCGCCCTCCTGGGCGCATAGCTGGGGAAGGTGATGAACTATCCACTGATCCCCAAGGCTGAGTCTCTACATCCCTGCCAACTCTGGTTGGACAATTTCTCGCAAAATGGCCCTGCTGCTTGCAAACATAACAAGCTGACGTAGAAGTACGACACTCCCCACGATGACATCGACCACAGCCACACCGAGATAGGGGTGGCCTCCTCTGGCTAACACTCCCTCCACTCTGAACCACTGCATCCACAACTGGTCTAATAGGCTGGGTCTTCTTACTTGCATCCTTCCTCATAGAACATTCCCTCGCCATATGGCCACGGCCATGATAAGCAAGCACCAATAAAAAGCGGCATTTCGGGATGGCGCTTGCCTGCTGTGAACACCGAGGAAAAAGCTGAACCAGTGGAGGACACTCTGCCTTTGGCGGGCGCTGTCTAAAGCTAGCTGGCGAGGCGGTTCGCCTCGAGTTACCAAATGATCACCTTAAGCGGGCCTCTTACGCTGATCTTGTTTCATGCAGCCGATCTCTACCTCTCTCGGCCATTGCACATAATCTGAGCATGGCTGGCTCGTTCTGGTGAAGAGCTACTTCCTCACAACCCTTCTTTAGATAAGCATCAATATCCTTGGTATCTGGTACATAGAATACTCCTGGTGCCAAATCCCTTGCTAGTAACGGGCCGTCTCCTTCAATCCATATTTTACGCTCCAGTCGTGGGCGAAGGTCGGATGTCATGGCGCGATGGAGCTATTGTGCCAAACTTCATTTCTTCTTGGCGGCGTCTCGAACTCCGCTGAAGTATCACCCGGGTGATGATTGGGCTGTGCCCTTCTAACTCTCGAACTCCACTCGCGGCTCCTCGTTTGCCTTGCCTCGGGCACAGGTTACTGGCGCGGAGGCATCAGTAAAGGAAAGGAATACGTTAGAGGTCGACTTATAACTGACTCTAAAGCACGATCTCGAGTGAGAAGAATGGAAACCAATCCTAAATATCCTATAGCCTCACGATTATTGGTGTGGTGCACAACACACCGATAATCGAACTCTCTTGGATACGGATGCGTAGACACTTTCAGAGGATTAAGCGCTCGATACCACTTTTGTCACGACCCGTTCGGGGCGTGTTGGTGCCTTACGGGCACGGTAGTCATACATCAGTAATCGTGGAATATAAAACCACCAAGATATGAAACGGTAAAAATTGAGACACGATTATCGAAGAAAGTTGCCTTCGGCATATATATAACTAAATACCCAAAAACGCACAGTTATATCCCAACCTTACCACCGGTCTACAGACCTCTAAGAGTTTAAAACACCACTGGCGGGACAGGGCCCCGCCATACCCCTGAATACAAATATCTACAACGACGAGGACCCGTACGAAAATGTTAAGCTTAGGAGAAGCGGGCTTTCCCAATGAAAGCGGTGATCCTAAGAGCGGGGATCAGCGGTAGGAGTACCTTTACTGCGGCATGAGCGCGGCGAAGGAGGTCGATGCAACGGTACCAAGTATGTGGCCCGAAAATAAATCTTGTGAATGAAATCATAGTAGTCTATATAAAGCGAGGAGACATGTATGATAGCGAACTACGATTCACAATAATAGCGATCATGTCAAGTCGAGGACTCATGCCTCAAAGTCATCACAATAGAAGTGCGGGGTAAATGCGAAGGCATAGCCGACTACTAAAAACCACGGTACCAACAAGGTCATAAGCGTATCATGAGATCTGTCTAGGCGTCACATGATCAAAGCGGCCACTTCGCGCGATATCTAATGTGCGCGTCTAGTCCTGGAACTTCCGCGACTCCGCGTAGGCCAATCGGATAGGCGCGTGAGGTATAACCCGCGTCGGTAGCTACTCCCCGGCGTCACGGACTCGCGTCGCGTAGCGCGAGACCGCGTGACCACAAGGGCGCATACTAACACGGAGCTCCGTAGCTCGCGCCGACCATCTGAGACTGCATAAGGTATTCTCGAATCATAGGTCCATCGACCGCTGAGTCTACCCGCGTGGAGGCGACTTAACCGGAATCATGGTGATATAATATCAACATGGCGGTTTATCAATAAACAACCTAAGCCTGATAAGGAAAACCGCCTACATAATCATCACGAGATACTAACTCGCGTAGCATCCTAACATGTTTACTTTATCAAGTCGGCAGAAAGTATTACAAGACTATCACAAATCAATACAATCAAGTTTATTCACACAAGGTACTTTACATTATGCTAACAAGTTCGGGTTTTTAGCCCCAAAGTACTTCATGTATTACTCTTTTAAAAGATCCGTTTCTTTCACAAAGTCACACAATACCGTAGTATAAAAATAGAGTAATTATCTTTTGAAGTAAATTAAAACACTTCTCTTGTAAAATCAAGTAACAACATTCTTTTCCTAACGTTCAAGTTTGCCTAATTTCAATTACTCAAGTCTCTCATCTTCGAAAAGGTTTCGTAGTTCATAGTTTTAATCCTTTAAAACAATTTGAGAAACATATACCTTATGCGTGAGTAGGTTATTATTGTTCATAACAATCTTATTACAATGACCGTGATCTAGGAAATATAATATCATTTTGTCTCATCTTAGATCCTATCGCGGATGGAAGTTTCTCTTGGTTTTAATACATTATTAGTCAAAACATTTTCTCTTTATTAAGTATTTCGTGGTTTGTTCGACATTCATTCTGATTTCCGAAATCAGTAAAACATTATTCCTTTTTATCACTCTTAAGCCGTTATACCTAACTTCCCATAAAGCTAGTATAACTCTTAAGCTTTTAAAACCAAATGTTACTCTTCTTTCAAAAAGGTTTCTTAATTCTTTTGAACTCTGATTCTTTTTATTGGGCTTAAGTCGGAAGACATTGCGTAATTATTATTAGAGCTTAAGTCAGAAGACATTGCCGTAATTATTATTCGATTAACACACGTCGTCACGTACTATATACATATTCTTTAAAATATCATGCTCGAGAGGATAGGAAGAATCACATACCTTCTCGTGAAAAGCACGCCAAGTTGAATATGTCGCAGAGTATCGACCTATATCGATCAAATCGTCTATCAACGTCTGAAGTATCTTGAATAAAGCTCTAAGCGGAGGGTTCACTATTCTATGGACAATTGGGCAGCACTTCCCTGGTGAGCTACTCAAGTCTCATGTGAAGCGATCGCATGTAAATCTGATTCTATTATTCTTCTTTTAAGCCCTTCTCTTTGTGATATGAGTTCAATTCTATTCTGCAATATCCTTCTAAGTATTTAATACTTATTCCTATACTTCTACAGTATATAAATTCTAATTTACAAAAGGAGGGTAAGGTTATTTACCTCGGTAAGCCCAATAATATCCTAGATAAAAGTCGCGCCTGAGCAGTTTAGCTCTAAGTTGTGCGCTCAGGTAGCTCAAGAAAACCACAGAAGTTCTTCACAACTTCTACTAAGGACTAAGGGGTTTGGGCTAGGGTAATTTGGGCATTATAACGATACTAGAAGGCAACTTTTCTACCAAGGGAGGGGGGGGTAGTGTTTCGGCTAGGCTAGCTTTAGAGGGGGGGGGGGTTGCTCTCGGCTAGGGCTTCTCAAAGGGGAGGGGTGTGTTTGGACGAAAACATAAGAGGGAGAGGGAGGGATTTGAGACTTAGAAAGATTGCTCAATTTAGGATGAAATAACTCTTCAACAAGGGGGGTATTTATAGGTCAAGGGATGGCCAACCAATGGCCAAGATGATGCCAAGTGCAAGGCAAGTGTAGGGTGAGGATTTAGGCAAGTGTCCTTGCCAACTTGCACCAAAATATCCTACCAACTCGAAGACAAAATAAGCCTCTCCATTCGGCCCTAATACATACAAGTCCACAAATGAGAGGGTGACAAGTGTCGCCCTCTCGTTGGCCCAAAGTGTTACGTCTCTCGGAAAAATCCGCAAAAATTAGAAATGATATAGCCGGAATTTATCCTACGCGAGTTGTGTAAAACGTTTCGTCGAAAAACGACTCTAATCGGGTGTTGTGCACAAAGTGAAATCGTCCAAGCCAACTAGGGGGGGGGGGTGACACGTGTCGCCTTCCTACACGTCCAAAATATTTCATCTTCCGAAAATATCCACAATGGCCAAAATCTCGAAAACAAAGTGGGCCCCACAAAACCGTAAATTTCCCCCGCGGGTCCCACGTGACCATTTCCGAAAATAAAATTCCAAAATTCTCTAATGTTCCAAGAAGTCCGAATACCAAATCGGGGAATTCAATTCCCATTAACGAACCTTTTTCCTTCACAAAAACCGGAAACTTTTCCGTGGAAAAATCACCTCGTTCTTCCTTTCCAAGTTCAATGTCGTATTCTCGCAAATGCGTCCTCGCATACATACCACGAAACTACGGTATAACACCATAAGGTATACTCCCGGCCCGTTCGGGGGCGGTAAAGTCACGTAAGTGCGCCCGTAAAGGTATATTGCGGCTGTGCGGGGCGGTAAAGTCACATAAGTGCGCCCGTAAAGGTATCTTGCCCGACCCGTTACGGGGCGGTAAAGTCACATAAGTGCGCCCGTAGGGTATCGCCCGACCCGATTACGGGGCGCGGTAAAGTCACATTAGTACGCCCGTAAAGGTATATTGCGGACCCATTATGAGGCGGTAAAGTCACATAAGTTTGCCCATAAGGTATCTTGCCGGCCCGTTACGGGGGCGGTAAAGTCACATAAGTGCGCCCATAAGGTATCTTGCCGACCCATTTTGGGGCGGTAAAGTCACATAAATGCGCCCGTAAGGGTATCTTGCCCGACCCATTCGGGGGCGCGGTAAAGTCACATTAGTCTGCCCGTAAGGTATACCTCGGCCCGTTACGGGGCGGTAAAGTCACATAAGTCGCCCATAAGGTATACTACCGGCCCATTTTGGGACGCGGTAAAATCACATAAGTGCGCTCATAAAGGTATACTTCGGCTCGTTACATGTAACGGTAAAGTCACATAAGTCCGCCATAAAGGTATCTTGCCGTACTAATGGGGCGCGGTAAAGTCACATAAGTGCCCGTAAGGTATCTTGCCGGCCCATTCACGGGGCGGTAAAATCACATAAGTCTGCCCATAAAGATATACTTAGGCCCATTCACGAGACACGATAAAGTCACATAAGTACGCCCGTAAAGGTATCTTGCCCGACCCGTTCGGGGCGGTAAAGTCATAGAAGTCCATAAAGGTATCTTGCGGCCCATTCTAGGGCGGTAAAGTCACATAAGTCTGCCCATAAAGGTATCTTGCCGGCCCGTTTGAGACGCGATAAAGTCACATAAATGCGCCCGTAAGGTATCTTGCCGGCCCCATTCTAGAACGCGGTAAAGTCACGTATGTCTACCCGTAAGGTATCTGCTCGGCTATTCGGGGCGCGGTAAAGTCACATAAGTCTGCCCGTAAAGGTATACTCCGGCCCATTACGGGGCCAGGTAAAGTCACGTAAGTCGCCCGTAAAGGTATATTGCCCGACCTATTCTGGGACGCGGTAATGTCACATAAGTCTGCCCATAAAGGTATCTTGCCGGCCCATTTTGGGGCCAGTAAAATCACGTAAATGCCTTTCATAAAGGTATACTTCGGCCCATTCATGCGGTAAAGTCACATAAGTCGCCCGTAAGGTATCTTGCCCGTCCTATGCGGGGCCTTGATAAAGTCACATAAGTCTGCCCGTAAAGGTATCTTTGCCGGCCCGTTACGGGGCGGTAAAATCACGTAAGTGCGCCGTAAAGATATACTTCGCCCATTCGAGACACGATAAAGTCACATAAGTCGCCCGTAAGGTATCTTGCCCGACCCGTTACGGGGCCTTGGTAAAGTCACATAAGTCTGTCCATAAGGTATCTTGCCGGCCCGTTCTAGGGCGGTAAAGTCACATAAATGCGCCCGTAAAGGTATCTTTGCCGGCCCATTTGAGACGCGATAAAGTCACATAAGTGCGCCCGTAAAGGTATCTTGCTGGCCCATTCTAGACGCGGTAAAGTCACGTATATGCGCCCGTAAAGGTATCTTGCCCGGCCTATTACGGGGCGGTAAAGTCACATAATCTGCCCGTAAAGGTATACTCCCGGCCCGTTGGGGCGCGGTAAAGTCACATAAGTCTGCCCGTAAAGGTATATTGCGGCCTAATGCGGGGCGGTAAAGTCACATAAGTCGCCCGTAAGGTATCTTGCGGCCCGTTCTGGGGCGGTAAAATCACATAAGTCTGCCCGTAAAGATATACTTCGGCCCGTTCGAGACATGATAAAGTCACGTAAGTCGCCCGTAAAGGTATCTTGCCCGACCGTTCTGGACACACGGTAAAGTCACATAAGTCTGTCCATAAGGTATCTTGCCGACCCATTACGGGACGCGGTAAATCACATAAGTCCGCCCGTAAAGGTATCTTGCCCGACCCATTTTGGGGCGGTAAAGTCACATAAGTCTGCCCGTAAGGGTATCTTGCCCGACCCGTTCGGGGGCGGTAAAGTCACGTTAGTCTGCCCGTAAGGTATACCTCGGCCCGTTCGGGGCCGCGGTAAAGTCACGTAAATGCCCGTAAGGTATACTACGGCCCGTTTTGGGGCGGTAAAATCACATAAGTCTGCTCGTAAAGGTATACTTCGGCTCGTTACGTAGCGGTAAAGTCACATAAGTGCGCCCGTAAAGGTATCTGCGTACTATTGCGGGACGCGGTAAAGTCACATAAGTCCGCCCGTAAGGTATCTTGCCGGCCCGTTCTGGGGCCGGTAAAATCACATAAGTCGCCCGTAAAGATATACTTCGGCCCGTTACGAGACACGATAAAGTCACGTAAGTACGCCCGTAAAGGTATCTTGCCCGACCCGTTACGGGGCGGTAAAGTCATAGAAGTCTGTCCATAAAGGTATACTGCCCGGCCCATTCTAGGACGCGGTAAAGTCACATAAGTCTGCCCATAAAGATATCTTGCCGGCCCATTTGAGGCGATAAAGTCACATAAATGCGCCCGTAAGGTATCTTGCCGGCCCGTTCTAGACGCGGTAAAGTCACGTATGTCTACCCGTAAGGTATCTTGCTCGGCTATGCGGGGCGGTAAAGTCACGTAAATGCGCCCGTAAAGGTATACTCCGGCCCGTTACGGGGGCGGTAAAATCACATAAGTGCGCCCGTAAGGTATATTGCGGCTGTGCGGGGCGGTAAAGTCACGTAAGTGCGCCCATAAGGTATCTTGCCCGACCCGTTACGGGGCGCGGTAAAGTCACATAAGTGCGCCCGTAAGGGTATCGCCCGACCCGTTACGGGCGCGGTAAAGTCACATTAGTACGCCCGTAAGGTATATTGCGACCCATTATGAGGCGCGGTAAAGTCACGTAAGTTTGCCCGTAAAGGTATCTTGCCCGGCCCGTTACGGAGCGGTAAAGTCACATAAGTCGCCCGTAAGGTATCTTGCCCGACCCATTACGGGGGCGGTAAAGTCACGTAAGTGCGCCCGTAATGGTATCTTTGCCGGCCCGTTACGGGATGCGGTAAAGTCACATAAGTGCGCCCGTAAGGTATCTTGCGGCCCGTTACGGGGCGGTCAAATCACATAAGTCTGCCCGTAAAGGTATACTTCGGCCCGTTTGGGGCGCGGTAAATCACATAAATGCGCCCGTAAGGGTATCTTGCCCGACCCGTTCGGGGGCGGTAAAGTCACATTAGTACGCCCGTAAGGTATACCTCGGCCCGTTACGGGGCGGATGAAATCACATAAGTCTGCCCGTAAAGGTATCTTTGCCGGCCCATTTGGGGCGGTAAAATCACATAAGTCCGCTCGTAAGGTATACTTCGGCCCATTCGCTGTAGCGGTAAAGTCACATAAGCGCCCGTAAAGGTATCTTTGCCGTCTATTGCGGGACGATGAAAGTCACATAAGTCCGCCCGTAAAGGTATCTTGCCGGCCCGTTACGGGGCGCGGTAAAATCACATAAGTCGCCCGTAAAGATATACTTCGGCCCGTTACGAGACACGATAAAGTCACATAAGTCGCCCGTAAGGTATCTTGCCCGACCCGTTACGGGGCGGTAAAGTCACATAAGTCATCCGTAAGGTATCTTGCCGGCCCCATTCTAGGGGCGGTAAAGTCACATAAATGCGCCCGTAAGGTATCTTGCCCGGCCCGTTTGAGGCGCGATAAAGTCACATAAGTCGCCCGTAAAGGTATCTTGCGGCCCGTTCTAGAACGCGGTAAAGTCACGTATATGCGCCCGTAAGGTATCTTGCCGGCCTATGCGGGGCGGTAAAGTCACGTAATGCCGCCCGTAAAGGTATACTCCCGGCCCATTCGGGGCGCGGTAAATCACATAAATGCGCCCGTAAAGGTATATTGCGGCCTATGCGGGCGCGGTAAAGTCACATAAGTCTGCCCGTAAAGGTATCTTGCCCGACCCATTCGGGACGCGGTAAAGTCACATAATGCGCCCGTAAGGGTATCTTGCCCGACCCATTAGGGACGCGGTAAAGTCACATAAGTGCGCCCGTAAAGGTATATTGCGGCCTATTGCGGGGCGCGGTAAAGTCACATAAGTCTGCCCGTAAAGGTATCTTTGCCCGACCCGTTACGGGACGCGGTAAAGTCACATAAGTCCGCCCGTAGGGTATCTTGCCCGACCCGTTACGGGGCGGTAAAGTCACATAAGTCCGCCCGTAATGGTATCTTTGCGGCCCGTTCGGGATGCGGTAAAGTCACATAAGTCTGCCCGTAAAGGTATCGCCGGCCCGTTCGGGGCGGTCAAGTCACATAAGTCTGCCCATAAAGGTATACTTCCCGGCCCGTTTGGGACTCGGTAAAGTCACATAAGTCTGCCCGTAAGCTATACTTCTCGGCCCGTTACGGGGCGGTAAAGTCACATATGCGGCCATAAAGGTATATTGCGCCTATTCGGGGCGGTAAAGTCACGTAAGTGCGCACATAAGGTATCTTGCCCGGCCCGTTCGGGGCGGTAAATCACGTAAGTATGCCCGTAAAGGTATATTGCCGGCCCGTTCGGGGCGCGATAAAGTCACATAAATGCGCCCATAAAGGTATCTTTGCCCGACCCGTTCACGGGGCGGTAAAGTCACATAAGTCTGCCCGTAAGGTATCTTGCGGCCCATTCTAGGGCGGTAAAGTCACATAAGTCGCCCGTAAAGGTATCTTGCCCGACCATTTGGGGGCGGTAAAGTCACATAAGTCGCCCGTAAGGTATCTTGCCCGACCCATTTTGGGGCGGTAAAGTCACATAAATGCCCGTAAGGTATCTTGCGGCCCGTTCGGGGCGCTAAAGTCACATAAGTGCGCCCGTAAAGATATACTTCGGCCCGTTCGAGACATGATAAAGTCACATAAGTGCGCCCGTAAGGTATCTTGCCCGACCCGTTCGGGACGGTAAAATCACATAAGTCCGTCCATAAGGTATCTTGCCCGACCCATTACGGGGCGGTAAAGTCACATAAGTGCGTCCGTAAAGGTATCTTGCCCGACCCGTTTTGGGGCGATAAAGTCACATAAGTCTGCCCATAGGTATCTTGCCCGACCCATTCGGGGGCGGTAAAGTCACATTAGTCGCTCATAAAGGTATACCTCGGCCCGTTACGGGGCGCGGTAAATCACATAAGTCTGCCATAAAGGTATCTTGCGGCCCATTTTGGGGCGCGGTAAAGTCACATAAGTCTGCTCATAAAGGTATACTTCGGCCCGTTCGTAACGCGGTAAAGTCACATAAGTGCGCCCGTAAAGGTATCGCCGTCCCGTTTGGGGCGATAAATCACATAAGTGCGCCCATAAGGTATCTTGCCGGCCCATTCTGGAGCGGTAAAGTCACATAAGTGCGCCCGTAAGGTATCTTGCCCGACCATTCGGGGCGCGGTAAGTCACATTAGTCGCCCGTAAGGTATACCTCGGCCCGTTACGGGGCCGCGGTAAAATCACATAAGTCGCCCATAAAGGTATCTTGCCGGCCCATTTTGGGGCGGTAAAGTCACATAAGTCGCTCGTAAAGGTATACTTCGGCTCATTCTAGCGGTAAAGTCACATAAGTCGCCCATAAGGTATCTGCCCGTCTTCGGGGCGCGGTAAAGTCACATAAGTGCGCCCGTAAGGTATCTTGCGGCTCATTCACGGGACGGTAAAGTCACATAAGTCGCCCGTAAGATATACTTCGGCCCATTCGAGACACGATAAAGTCACATAAGTGCGCCCATAAGGTATCTTGCCCGACCCATTCTGGGGCGGTAAAGTCACATAAGTCGTCCATAAGGTATCTTGCCCGCCCATTCTAGGGCGCGGTAAAGTCACATAAGTCTGCCCATAAAGGTATCTTGCCGCCCATTTTGAGGCGATAAAGTCACATAAGTACGCCCGTAAGGTATCTTGCCGGCCCATTCTAGAACGCGGTAAAGTCACATATGTCTACCCATAAAGGTATACTGCTCGGCCTATTCTGGGACGCGGTAAAGTCACATAAGTCTGCCCATAAAGGTATACTCGGCCCGTTACGGGGCGGTAAATCACATAAGTGCCCGTAAGGTATATTGCGGCCTATGCGGGGCGTAAAGTCGCATAAGTGCGCCCGTAAGGTATCTTGCCCGACCGTTACGGGGCGCGGTAAATGTTATACCGTATTTCCAGTATGCGTAAAGGAATACGTACAAAAGTTTGGTCTTAAAGTTAGGCCTTGGGCGATTTTTAGGCACAACTCTCAAGCGAGCAGTTTTCCGGCGAAGCGTTTCCCACGACTTTCGTAGGATAAATTCGGCTATGTCATTTCTAATTTTTGTGGATTTTCGAGAGGCGTAACACTTTGGACCAACGAGAGGCGACACTTGCCACCTCTCATTGGTGGACTTGTCACGGCAATAGGGCCGAATGGATGACCATCCTTGTCATAAAGTTGGCTAGATATTTTGTGTGCAAGTTGGCTAGGTACACTTGCCTAATCTTGACCTTACACTTGCCTAGCACTTGGCTAAATCTTGGCCATTGGTTGGCCATGTCTTGACCTATAAATACCCTCTTGAGATGAAGAGTTCTTCATCCACAAAAGCTTTCAAGTCTAAAAATCCTTCCCTCTCCCTTTGTAAGCAATTCGTCCAACACATCCTCGAGAAGCTTGGCGAGGCTACCCCACTAGCCTGGCAGAAACCTACCCCCTCCTTGGTAGAAAAGTTGCCTTCTTGTATTGTTATAATGCCCAAAATACCCTAGCCCAAATACCTTAGTACTTAGTAGAAGTTGTGAAGAACTTCTAAGGTTTCCGTGGAGCATACAACTTAGGAGCAAAACCTTGCTCAGGCGCGACTTTTTCTAGGATATTATTGGGCTTACCGAGGTAACTAATCCTAACCCTCTTTTGAATTAGAGAATACTTACTTGTTGTAGAATAAGAATAGTATAAATACTTAGAAGAATATCACGAGAATAGAATTGAGCTGCTATCACGGTAGAAGGGTTTAAAGAAGAATAATTGAAGCTGTACTCGCATGGGATTTGTTTTCTGATGAACTCATATAGCTCACGGGTAGGGTTGTGCTGCCCAACTTTCCATAGAATTGTGAACCCTCTGTTTAGAATGACCCTCGAGTAGTCTTTGATAGATATACGTGACTATTATGGTGACTCTCTGCGCGACATATTGACTTGGCGGTGGTTTTATTTGAGAAGGTATGTGATTCTTCCTAAAGCATGATATTTTACAATATATATAATGCGGTGAGCGTACATGTGTTAGCTGGATAATAACTATGGCAATGTCTTTGACTTAAGCTGAATAATACTTACGGCAATGCCTCACGTGGCTTAAGCTGAATAATAAAGAAGCGAAAACATTTCAAAAGACTCTTGAATCATATTATGAGAGAGAACTAGTTGGTTTTAAAAGCGAAGCTTAAGAGTTATACTAGCTTTATGGGAAGTAAGTATAACCACTTAAGATTGATAAAAGACACAAGTTTGCCTATGTGTTTATATCAGACTTATATTGTGAAAAGAATAATAAGATGGTTTGATAAGTAGACATGATATGATGCTATGTGTGTTAGTATCTTGTAACGTTTGTATAGGTGAGTATCCTTGTTGTGCTTATGTTACTTAAAAGATAAGTTGTTATGTTAGTATACTATCACTCACCTCTTGAGATGATACAGGGGTTAAAGCGCCTCCGATGCGGGGTAGACTCGGTGATGCAGGACCATGATTCGAGAATACCTCATGCGGGTTCAGGGGGCCTATGCGGAGCTACGAGAGTTCCAGGTTAGTATGCGGGGTTATGCCTCATGCGGTCTATGTGGCCATGCGGACAATGAGTCGGGGCGATGCCGAGGTAGCTACCCTCGATGCGGGGTTATACCTCATGCGGGCCCGTGAGTGGCCTATGCGGACTCGGAGTCGAGTTAGGCTGCGGAATGATGATATGGGCGAGTGGCCCTGTTTCGATCATTCGCAGCCTAGACAAGACCTACTACAGTTACCTATTGTTGCTCTTATTTGTGATGTGGCACTACATGCGGTTTCCTTGGTTGTTTCACACATATTTGTAAACTGGTTTTAAAAATGATATGTTTTCATTTAAGTACTTTCTGATTTTGCATACTTAGTACTGTTGTCTTGACCTCCTTGAGGGCTGCGTTCATGCGCGAGTAAGGGCAGCAGTGCTAGATCCGCATCCTTAGGATCTACGTTGGTGTCGGGAGCTCCATCTCTTGGGAGGCTCTACTTTTGGTATGATCTCACTGTTGTAGTTAGTTTTGTCTGATCGGTATGGCGGGCCTGTCCGCCATGGTTATATATTTCCTTAGAAGTGCGTAGTCATGTTATGCGATGTCGGATGTAGCGCTAAAACATGATTATATATATATCTTAGAAAGCGATGTTTTCTCACAAAATCGTGTCTTGTTTTATAAAGCTGTTTCATGTCTTGCTTTATGTTTCCGTGATTACTCGATGTATGACTACTTGGGTGCCGGTAAGGCACGATCCACGAACCGGAATGGGTCGTGACAAAAGTGGTATCGAGCGATTAATCTCGGGAAGTGTCTATGACCGTATCTAGTAAGTCTTGATTATCGGTGTGTTGTGCACCACACCAATGTCGAGAGGCTATAGGATATTTAGGATTGGTTTCCGTTCTTCTCATTCCGAGATCGTGCTTTAGAGGCGTGTTATAGGTTGGACCCCTCTAACGTATTCCTTTCTATATGATTATGCCTCGCGTAAAGGCAACCGGGCCTGAGAAGAGCAAGCGTGAGGCGCTAGCGAGACACCCAGTCACGAGGCTCGAGCCAGTCTATACGAGAGGCGGCGAGTTCTATGGCGCCGCCCGGCCCAGCGAGACCACGGTACCACACCTCGCATCCCGCGATGCAGGCGGAGGAGTTAGGAAATCTGAGAGATAGCCCGACTTTTGGCTAAAGTTGTGGCCGTCTGAGAAGGCTGGATCTGGCGATTCGATTCGGCTCGATGCGGTCGCACCCGTTGTTCACCCGAGGCGAGAGTTTGAGGCTACGAGACTTCTTGGTAGCCAGCGGAGTTTTATGGATCGAGGCGGAGGATGATCCGCGAGTTCATCCGTCGGCTTGAAGGATTTTGAGAGTGATCGGGCGTCGGAGACCGAGTCGTGATCTTTGGTTCACATAAGGCTGCGTGATACCGCGATCGATTGGTTTGATTCATGGGAGTTATCGGGAGAGCACGCGTCCCATACTTGGGATGAGTTCTCGGAGGCTTTCTCACTCACTTCTTGCCTCGCGGATGAGAGGCGCGGGTGATAGATTTTTACTGCGAGGCGAGAGGGGCCTTTGTCGAGTACAATGTCGAGTTTGATTCATTGGCTCGATATGTCCCAGCATTGGTAGCAGATATGGAGGATAGGGTGCACCGCTATGTCACCGGGCTAGACGACTATATGGCGAGTCATGTGCGGGGGTTTCTCTCCAGCCGGGTATGGACATTACCCGCATGCAGGCTCACGCCCTTGGATGCGAGGCGCAGAGGTCGGCGAGTGGGCGACGGCCGGCGAGAAGAAGGCGGGGCGGGAGGGTCTTACGGTGGTTATCGTGGTGGCGGCCTCGGCGATCTGGGTCGCACCACGGCCCGGCCACGAGCACTCCTGCACCGTCCTCGGCCACGGCCACGATTTTGGCGGACCGGGGCCCGGGGCTTGAGCGTCGAGTAGCGAGTGCTTGGCGATCGGGACCACCCGGTGTGGCCGTCACGGTAGATCCCATTACGGGAAGTGTGGTACTACTTTTGGATCTTATTACGATTGTAGCGGCGGTCACTTTGCGGCTTGTCAGCCGAGCGTGGCGGTGGTAGGGCTCGGCCGAGTTACATTGCCGCCATCATCTCCTCTGATTACTCGCCGGGGCGGTGCTCATGGGTCGGCCAGTCGCGGCGAGCGGCCGTGGCTCGAGTCGATTCTAGCGGTCCTCGAACGCATTTATGCTTTGTCGGCCGGCAGATCGGGAGGCCTCACCGATGTAAATCGCGGTACCTTATCGGTTTAGGTTTGATGTGTATGCTTTGATAGATCCGGGTTCTACTCTATCCTATATATCTCCCTTGTTGCTAGTAGGATAGGGATAGAGCACGAGTCCATAGACCACTTCGAGGTAGCTACGCGATGGGTGATTCGGTGGTAGCTCGGCGGGTATATAGGAGCTTGTCTGTGACCATTCTGATCGTCGGACCACAGCGACTTGATAGAGTTGGAGATGATTGACCGGCGTGATTATGGGGATGGATTGGCTAGCTTCTTGCTATGCCAATGTAGGCTGAGAGAGAGAGTAATGCGGTTCCGGTTTCACGAGGCCGGTTGTTGAGTGGGAGGAGCACGGTATCGCAGAGGTAGGTTTATTTCCTACCTCGAGGCTAGGAAGATGGTGCGAAGGGTATATCTACCATCTCGTTCGGGTGTTTGATCTGAAGGCTGCGGTACCAGATTTTCCGTCGATTCGATGGTCGGCGAGTTCCCAGGCGTGTTTCGGATGACCTCCGGGTATCCCTCACGAGAGGAGATCGAGTTTTGTATAGATGTGTTGCGGATACTCGGCCTATTTCCATTCCGCCATCTGAGAATGGCACTGCCGAGTTGAGAGAGTTGAAGGATCGGCTTAGGGATTTGCTAGAGAAGGGCTTCATTAGGCCTAGTGTTTCTCCACAGGAGCGCGGTATTGTTCGTGAAGAAGAAGGGCGGGGCCAGCTGCGCATGTGTGTTGATTACGAGCGGTGAACAAGGTGACCATTAAAACGAATACCCGCCTTCCTAGGATTGATGATTTGTTCGACCGGTTGCGAGTGCGAGATGTTTCTCAAGATTGATCTGCGATGAGGCTATCATCAGTGCGAGTCGAGAGAGGTGGATGTCCCTAGATTTGCATTCGGACGTGCGGGCATTATGAGTTGGTCATGTCTTTTGGGTTGACGAATGCTCGTGGTATTCATGGATTTGATGAACAAGTGTTCAAACCATTTTTGAACACGTTTGTGATAGTGTTCATTGATGATATCTTGGTTTATTCTCGCTCGGGCGGGAGCATGCGGAGCATTTGAGGCTATCTTGTGATTCTCGAGACCAGTGATTATGCGCCAAGTTTTCCAAATGTGAGTTTTGGTTGACTTGATGGCGTTTCTTGGGCATATTAGCCGGTGATGGCATTCGAGTTGATCTGGCGAGATCGAAGCGATCGAGGACTTGGCCTGAACTCTTACTCCGAGAGGTTCGCGATTTTACGGGCCTTGCGAGGTATTATGCTCGGTTCGTGGAGAAGTTTGCTTCTATCTACGCACCATTGACTAGGTGACTCGAGCGGCCAAGTTTGATGGTGATGCTTGTGGCGGGGTTTCGATTCTTGAAAGAGAGGCGGCAGCGCCGTTCTTACTCTTCGGAGGTCGGATGGTTATGTTGTGTATTGTGATCGTCGGGCATCGGGTTGGGATGTGTGTTGATGCGGCATGGCGGGGTTATAGCATATGCATCCGGCGATTGAAGAAACACGAGAGAACTACCCCGCGTGATTTGGAGTTAGCGGCCGTGATTCGCTTTGAAGATGCGGAGGCACTATTTGTATGGGGTTCACGTGGATATTTTCTGAGACCACAAGAGCCTCGGTATATCTTGACGGAGGAGTGAACTTCACGGCGAGCGGTGGTTAGAGTTGCTTAAGGATTACGATGTTGATATCTGTACCACGGGGAAGGCGATGTTGTGGCGGATGCTCTTAGTCGTAGTCGATGGGAGCCTATCGGATGTGCGACTAGAGAGGAGGACATGGTTCGTGATTTGCATCGATTAGCGAGCCTTGGTGTCCGTTTGATTGATTACGATAGCGGTGGGGTTAGAGTTCGTGAGGTTGCCGAGTCTTCCATCATCGAGGAGGTGAAGAGGCAGCGATTCGAGGACCCGGCTTTGATTCGATATCGTGATCTGACTCTTGAGAGGGCAAGGGTCCTTTTGAGGTAGCACGATGGGGTGCTAAGGTTCGAGCGGTATGTGTTCCGGATGTTTGAGGACTTGGCGAGTTCTTGGGAAGCACCGGCGCGGCGTTACTCTATCCATCGGGTCGACCAAGATGTACCACGCGACCTTAGATCACGTGTATTGGTGGGATGGTTTGAAGAGGGCGTTGCGAGTTCGTAGCTCGGTGCCCGTGTTGTCGGCGGTGAAGGTAGAGCACGAGACACGGTGGTTTGTTGCAGCGATAGAGATCCCGACACGGAAGTGGGAGGTAATCAACATGGACTTCATCAGGATTACCTCGCACTCGGAGGAGACATGATTCTATATGGGTTATCGTCGGCGGTGTGAAATCAGCCCACTTTCTTCCGTCGGGGCGACTTTTTACCGAGGATTATGCGGACTTTACATCAGAGATCGTCGGTGCATGGAGTCCCTACCCGATCATATCGACGGAGGAGCCCGGTTTACGGCCGGCTGCAGAGTCCTTCGAGAGGGTTTAGGGGCCTTGAGTGAGCACGAAATCGCATTTCATCCACGAGACGGGCAGCGAGCGCACTATCCGGACTCTTGAGGATATCTTTGCGAGCTGTGTTATTGACCGATGGTAGTTGGGAGGATCATTTGCCTCTGGTTGAGTTCGCGTATAATAATAGCTACCACTCCAGTATTCAGATGGCGCCTTATGAGGCCTTGTATGGGAGGAAGTGCAGATCGCCTATAGGTTGGTTCGAGGTGGGCGAGGTGCAGCTAGTGGGACCAGATTTGATACGGTGGATAAGGTGAAGCTTATCCGAGAGCGGCTATTGACAGCTCAGAGTCGACAGAAGTCGTATGCAGATCATCGTCGTCGACATCTGGAGTTTGCAGTTGATGATTGGGTTTTCCTGAAGGTGTCACCCATGAAGGGTGTGATGAGATTCGGGAAGAAGGGGAAACTTCGGCCCAAGTACATTGGGCGTTTCAGATTGTCGCGAGGTAGGCAAGGTTGCCTATGAGTTGGATCTGCCGTCCGATCCGGAGGCGGTGTCGATGTTTCACGTTTCTATCTTTGAGAGATGTATCGGGGATCCATCTAGTACATCCGATTGGCGATGTCGGTGTGACCAGGGGTTATCGTATGAGGAGATTCCATAGCGATAATCGATCGTCGGAGTTAGGCGTCTGCGGACGAAGGGCGTGGCCGTCAAAGTCTTGTGGCGGAGCGAGCTCGAGGAGGAGATGACGTGGGAAGCGAGGAGGACATGAGGCGAAGTATCCTCACTGTTCCCACCCTCGGGTAATTCACTTTCCTACTTGTAAATCTTCATTATCGTTATGCCTAAGTGTTGTTTATGGCGTGTGTGGCTTTACCAAAGCTGTTTAAGTTTTGAAGAACCGTATAGTTATCTGTCTTGGGAAGGAACATTCGGGACGAATCTTTCTAAGGAGGAGAATGTTATACCGTATTTCAGTATGTGCGTAAAGGAATACGTACAAAAGTTTGGTCTTAAAGTTAGGCCTTGGGCGATTTTTAGGCACAACTCTCAAGCGAGCAGTTTTCCGGAAAGCGTTTCCCGCGACTTTCGTAGGATAAATTCCGGCTATGTCATTTCTAATTTTTGTGGATTTTTCCGAGAGACGTAACACTTTGGACCAACGAGAGGGCGACACTTGCCACCCTCTCATTGGTGGACTTGTCACGGCAATAGGGCCGAATGGATGACCATCCTTGTCATAAAGTTGGCTAGATATTTTGTGTGCAAGTTGGCTAGGTACACTTGCCCTAATCTTGACCTTACACTTGCCTAGCACTTGGCTAAATCTTGGCCATTGGTTGGCCATGTCTTGACCTATAAATACCCCTCTTGAGATGAAGAGTTCTTCATCCACAAAAGCTTTCAAGTCTAAAAATCCTTCCTCTCCCTTTGTAAGAAATTCGTCCAACACACCACTCCTAGGAAGCTTAGCAGGCTACCCACCCCTAGCCTAGCGAAACCTACCCCCTCCCTTGGTAGAAAAGTTGCCTTCTTGTATTGTTATAATGCCCAAAATACCTAGCCCAAATACCTTAGTACTTAGTAGAAGTTGTGAAGAACTTCTAAGGTTTCCTTGGAGCATACAACTTAGGAGCAAAACCTTGCTCAGGCGCGACTTTTTCTAGGATATTATTGGGCTTACCGAGGTAACTAATCCTAACCCTCTTTTGAATTAGAGAATACTTGTTGTAGAATAAGAATAGTATAAATACTTAGAAGAATATCACGAATAGAATTGAGCTGCTATCACGGTAGAAGGGTTTAAAGAAGAATAATTGAATGTACTCGCATGGAATTTGTTTTCACGATGAACTCATATAGCTCATCGGGTAGGGTTGTGCTGCCCAACTTTCCATAGAATTGTGAACCCTCTGTTTAGAATGACCTTCAGAGTAGTCTTTGATAGATATCTGTGACTATTATAGGCTGACTCTCTGCGCGACATATTGACTTAGCGGTGGTTTTTGAGAAGGTATGTGATTCTTCCTAAAGCATGATATTTTACAATATATATAGTGCGGTGAGCGTACATGTGTTAAGCTGGATAATAACTATGGCAATGTCTTTGACTTAAGCTGAATAATACTTACGTGATGCCTGGCTTAGCTGAATAATAAAGAATCGAAAACATTTCAAAGACTACTGAATCATATTAACAGAAGAGAACTAGTTGGTTTTTAAAAACAGAAGCTTAAGAGTTATACTAGCTTTATGGGAAGTAAGTATAACCACTTAAGATTGATAAAAGAAACAAGTTTGCCTATGTGTTTATAACAGACTTATATTGTGAAAAGAATAATAAGATGGTTTGATAAGTAGACATGATATGATGCTATGTGTGTTAGTATCTTGTAACGTTTGTATAGGTGAGTATCCTTGTTGTGCTTATGTTACTTAAAAGATAAGTTGTTATGTTAGTATACTATCACTCACCTCTTGAGATGATACAGGGGTTAGGCGCCTCCGTCTGGGGGTAGACTCGGTGATGCAGGACCGTGATTCGAGAATACCTCATGCGGGTCGGGGGCCTATGCGGGCTACGAGTTCGAGGTTAGTATGCGGGGTTATGCCTCATGCGGTCTATGTGGCCATGCGGACAATGAGTCGGGGCGATGCCGAGGAGTAGCTACCACCGATGCGGGGTTATACCTCATGCGGGCCCGTGTGAGTGGCCTATGCGGACTCGGAGTCGAGATTAGGCTTGCGAGAATGATGATATGGCGAGTGGCCTGTTTGATCATTCGCGGCCTAGACAAGACCTACTCTGATTACCTATTGTTGCTCTTGTTTGTGATGTGGCACTCGTGCGGTTTCCTTGGTTGTTTCACACATATTTGTATGGCGGTTTTAAAAATGATATGTTTTCATTTAAGTACTTCTGATTTCGCATACTTAGTACTGTTGTCGACCTCCTTGAGGGCTGCGTTCATGCCGCGGTAAGGCAGCGGTGCTAGATCCGCATCCTTAGGATCTCTACGTTGGTGTCGAGCTCCATCTCTTAGGAGGCTCTACTTTTGGTATGATCTCCTGTTGTAGTTAGTTTTATGCTGATCGGTATGGCGGGGCCTGTCCGCCATGGTTGTATATTTCCTTAAGTGCATAGTCATGTTATGCGATTGTCGGATGTAGCGCTAAAACATGATTATATATATATCTTAGAAAGCGATGTTTTCTCACAAAATCGTGTCTTGTTTTATAAAGCTGTTTCATGTCTTGCTTTATGTTTCCGATTACTACGATGTATGACTACTTGGGTGCCGGTAAGGCACGATCACGGGCCGGAATGGGTCGTGATAGTAAAGTCACATAAGTGCGCCCGTAAGGGTATCTTGCCCGACCCGTTACGGGGCGGTAAAGTCACATTAGTGCGCCCGTAAGGTATATTGCCCGACCCATTATGGGACGCGGTAAAGTCACATAAGTCTGCCCATAAAGGTATACTTCCCGGCCCATTCTGTAACGCGATAAAGTCACATAAGTCTGCCCATAAAGGTATACTGCCCGTCCCATTTTGGGACGCGATAAAGTCACATAAGTGCGCCCGTAAGGTATCTTGCCGGCCCGTTCTGGAAGCGGTAAAGTCACATAAGTCGCCCGTAAAGGTATATTTCCGGCCTATTGCGGGGCGCGGTAAAGTCACATAAGTCTGCCCATAAAGGTATATTGCCCGACCTATTCTGGGACGCGGTAAAGTCACATAAGTCTGCCCATAAAGGTATACTGCCCGGCCCATTCTGGGACGCGGTAAAGTCACATAAATGCGCTTTCGTAAAGGTATACTGCCCGACCCATTCTGGGACGCGGTAAAGTCACATAAGTCTGCCCATAATGGTATACTGCCCGGCCCATTCTGGGATGCGGTAAAGTCACATAAGTCTGCCCATAAAGGTATACTGCCCGGCCCATTCTGGGACGCGGTCAAGTCACATAAGTCTGCCCATAAAGGTATACTTCCCGGCCCATTTTGGGACGCGGTAAAGTCACATAAGTCTGCCCATAAGGGTATACTGCCCGACCCATTCGGGGACGCGGTAAAGTCACATTAGTCTGCCCATAAAGGTATACCTCGGCCCGTTACGGGGCGGTAAAGTCACGTAAGTGCGCCCGTAAAGGTATCTTGCCGGCCCATTTGGGGACGGTAAAGTCACATAAGTCGCTCGAGAAGGTATACTTCGGCCCGTTACATAGCGGTAAAGTCACATAAGTCTGCCCGTAAGGTATCGCCCGTCCTAATGCGGGGCCTTGATAAAGTCACATAAATGCGCCCGTAAAGGTATCTTGCGGCCCGTTACGGGGCGCGGTAAAGTCACATAAGTCCGCCCGTAAAGATATACTTCGGCCCGTTACGAGACACGATAAAGTCACATAAGTCTGCCCATAAAGGTATACTGCCCGACCCATTCTGGGACGCGGTAAAGTCACATAAGTCTGTCCATAAAGGTATACTGCCCGGCCCATTCTGGGACGCGGTAAAGTCACATAAGTCTGCCCGTAAGGTATCTTGCCCGGCCCATTTGAGGCGATAAAGTCACATAAGTCTGCCCGTAAGGTATCTTGCCGGCCCATTCTAGAACGCGGTAAAGTCACGTATATACGCCCGTAAAGGTATCTTGCCCGGCCTAATGCGGGGCGGTAAAGTCACGTAAGTGCGCCCGTAAAGGTATACTCCCGGCCCATTACGGGGCGCGGTAAATCACATAAGTCTGCCCGTAAGGTATATTGCGGCTATTGCGGGGCGGTAAATCCACATAAGTCTGCCCGTAAAGGTATTGTCACGACCGAACAGGCCCGTGGTAGTGCCTGCCGGACACCCTCGTGATACAACATCGAGAGAGAATCGGCGGAAATAAAAACATAAACATGAAACAAGAGACATGATAAATAAGCAGGCCAACCAAAGCGATTTGCCTTACGTATATATTCATAAAACCCGAGCAGTTATCCTTTTACAAACTACGCCACAGCGATTACTACGGACCTCAAGAAGTGACAATAACTATGGCGGGACGGGGCCCGCCATATCACGAATGTACAAGAACCTCTGGACTCGGGTAACATACCAAAAGATAAGCCTCGGAGAAGCGGGGCTTCCCAATCTGTGGCTGTGATCCTATGGCGAGGATCCTGGCCGATGTACCTCTACTGCGGCATGAGCGCGGCCCGAAGGAGGTCGATCTGCAGTACCAAGTATGTGGCTGAAAAATCACGTAAATGAAATCATAACGATCTATATAAAGCAGAGACATGTATGATAACCAAACTACATTTCGTAACATAAGCGATCATGTCAGTCGGGGACTCGCGCCCTCAAAGTCATCCGCCGTGCGGTGGAACTCCTTCCTCACTGCCGTGATCTAGGTACAAACCATGTGATCGTATAACATGTCTCGGCCCGTCATGGACCCGATGTAAAGCGTGTGAAATACATTCGGTTCATCTCATGAACTTCGGTAGTCGGATGGAATACATTCGGTCCATCCGTGGGCCGGTGAGTCGAGTGAAATACATTCGGTTCATCCCGTGAGCAGCGGTAGTCGAGTGAAATACATTCGGTTCATCCCATGAGCGGTAGTCAGTGAAATACATTCGGTTCATCCCATGAGCGGTAGTCGAGTGAAATACATTCGGTTCATCCATGAGCCGTGAGTCGAGTAAAATCTGATACTTGCACAACAAGGCTATCACATGCAAACATAGGCAAGTTACACACAACTTAAGGTACTATCATTTTATGCCAAAATCCGGTTCGACCTAAAGTATTACATACATTAACTCTTTTAAAAGATCGTTTCTTTCACAAAAGTCACCTGATGTTCGTAGTATAAAATAGAGTGACTATCTTTTAAGTAAACCAAAACACTTCCTTGTAAAATCAAGTAACACATTATTTTCCAAGCGTTCAAGTTTGCCTAATTTCAAATGCTCAAGTTTCTCATTTTGAAAGGTTTAGTAGTTCATAGTTTTAATCACTTAAGAATATAATTCTCCTTTAAAACAAATTTGAGAAACATATGCCTTATGTGTGAGTAGGTTGTTCTTGTCTATTACAATCTTATAAGCGACCATGATCTAGGAAATGTAATATCATTTTGTCTCATCTTAGCTTATGCGGATGAAGGTTTCTCTTGGTTTTAATAACAATTAGTCAATACATTTCCTTTATTAACATTGCAATGGTTTGTTCGATACTTAATCTCATTTCAAATCGTAAAACATTATTCTTTTAAAACCAACTACTCATTACTCGCGAATGAGGTTTTACAACATTTTAACAAAATTCATAACAAGTCAAACTAAGTCAAGTCTCTTATCTTTCAAGATCAAGTCTCTTAACTTTCAAAATCAAGTCGTGTATAAGTCAAGTCTCTTATCTTTCAAGATCAAGTCTCTTAACTTTCAAAATCAAGTCGTGTATAAGTCAAGTCTCTTATCTTTCTACAATCAATAAACCATTCTTTTACCTACATAAAGTCGTTATAACTAACTTCCCATAAAGCTATTATAACACACATGTTTTAAACCAACCAAATCACTTAGCACGTATCGTCTACCGTACTACATAGTTCCTGACAATCATGCTAGAAAAGATAGGAAGAGGTTCGCATACCTCGCGGCGATTATCGACAAATAGCAAAGCGCTCAGTACTTGACGTCGGCTACTCCTTAAGCCAGTAGATCACGCCACACGTAGTACTCGCTCCTAAAATGGTCATAGTACTTCTATCAAACCTTTCTTACCATTGAAGACTTATACCAATAAAAAGCCCTCTAATTCTACGAAAAATTGAAGACTTCCGTTTTACTCACTTTTCCATCTTTCTCCAAGGCGAATAACCATAATATATATACCATATATATATATAGGCGTAATAATTAAACAACATAAAGAGGGTATTACACGCCCAAGCGGTACGCGGTTTACTATCACGCCTCCATAATAACAACAAGTAAAAGAAGGGGATTACTGGCCAAACGGTAGCGGTTTACTATCACGCCTTCATAACAATACAATAATTAAAAAGGGATCACGCGCCCAAGCGGGCGCGATTGAACAATCTTCCCTTAACGAAATGTAAATCTGATCCAAAGTAAATCTGATCCAAAGTAAATCTGTCCAGTAAATCTGATCCAAAGTAAATCTGTCCAAAGTAAATCTGATCCAAAGTAAATCTGATCCTTAAGTTGGGGTCCTTGGCCAACTTTGTCCATTTACTTATCCAATTACTTCATTAGTCATCCAACATATTCCATCTTAATATAAGTTATAGTTACTTTGTTAATTACTTCTTCACAAGTAAGATACGTTTTACCATTTTAATGGCAAGCGGCCAATCCTTTCTTTTAACAAGTTAACAAGATCCAACTTTTCCAAACTTTACTCCATATTTAATATACTCCATAATATACTTATAATATATGTATAATGACCAATTCACAAAGAGGTTAAGGTTTACTACCTCAAATAGCCCAAAATTATCCAAGAACTTAATGTCGCTCCAAGCAAGTCTTAGCTCCAAATCTTTAGTTCCAATCCGCTACAAGCAACCCATGAAGCTCTAACCAACTTCTCTTCAGAACTGACTCCAAAAGTGAAGAACACTTAGGGTTTCCAACTAGTAAGTTTCGGCCAAGGCATGAACAATAGGTTAGGGGTGTGAAATCTTTTCAACTCTTGGTACACAATCTTCCTAACACCTAAGGGAAGAACACTTGAGAGTTTAAGAATTGTTGGACAAATTTAGGTCAAGAAATGGGCTAAAAAGCGAGAGCAAGGTCAAGGGAGAAGGGAGAATTTCTTGTCTTGAAATGGTTAAGTGTGGAAGTTTTCATCAACTAAGGGTGCATATATAGGACAACGAGGGCTAGGATGAAGGCAAGTGTGTGGTTGAGATTGGGGACAAGTGTGTGTGGGTCCCACAAGCCACTTGTCCACACAAAATATCTAACAAGACTTGGCCACTTGTCCGCAAAATATCTAGCAAGACAAGGCCACTTGTCTTGCCACTTGTTAGCAAATTTCGGCCATGAGGCCACTGAGGGGTGACACGTGTCGCCCTCTACTCGTCCAAAATATTTCATCTTAGAAAATATCCATAAAGGCAAAATCTAGAAAACAAAGTGGGCTCCACAAAGCGTAAATTTCTCCGTGGGCCCGTGACCAATTAGGAAATAAAATTCCATAATTCTAATATAATTCAAGAAGCCCAAATACCAAATCTGGGAATCCAATTCCCATCAACGAACCTTTTCCTTCACAAAACCGGAAACTTTTAGTGAAAAATCACGTCTTTATATTTTCCAAAATTTACATCGTATTCTCGCACGTACATCCTCACCTATATACCACGGAACTACGGGGTATAACATTCTTCCCCTTAGAAACATTCGTCGAATGTTCCTTCTAAATCTCCAAGCGTACTTGCGTCGGTATAGTCTTCACTCTTATACTTACAAAGCCGATCATGCCACGATGGCGAGAATATAACATGTCGCAAAACTCAAATCCAAGCCAGCGAGGAATCATTTCTAATCTCACAGATCCCACTAGCTTCAATTTACTCTAAGGCCATTCCGGCCTTCGATCGATGCAGTCGAGCGCGTCCACGAACGTATGATGGTTACCTAAACACGGGCCTAGCACCCTCGTGACCCTACCACTGGCGGGACCACCTCGGTGACCCGCCCCAAACCGCTGCGGGTTGACCGCAACCTTGCCTCGGCCGACCCGTTTGCGCGCCAAACTCTTGTTCCCGATCGGAATAATCTCGCTAATCAAGATTCACGCAAACCTAGTGGTGTCTTATCATAACTATCCTTATATAATTCACACCACTCGGGGACTTATCACACAATTTTTTTTTACCTCGTATACTATGCACTCAGACAAAGGTCAATCGTAAACAAATCTTTTACTCAAGACGGCCTCGCGTCTAAGGTCTCCACTTATAATATTCTAAGGTTCACACCTTGGCGACCCCAAACTTACCTCTTGACTAGTCATGTTCTCTAAGTTATACTTAACACAATGCTATTTGTACATAGCACACAATAATAAGATCATCATATCGCGCAAACAAAACTCTAGAGGTTAAGGATATACTGTATCTACCGCTTCACTCTAATCATAGGCACGCCTGCAGTGCATATTGTAGAAGGCGATGAACACCCGCGTCCGGTAGGCTGCGTCATCTTTGCGGTACCCCTCCTATAAGCACATTCTCGTCACATGGCCACGGCGGCGCGGTGAAACAAGCACGATAAAAAGCGACATTCCGGGATGGCGCACGCCATCGTCGTGCTGAGGGACATGAATCCTGGCGGCTAGAACTCACGTATATCGTGAACGAAGCCACGGAGCCACGACCGGCTCGAATACCGAGCGTCACGAAGGCGTGAAGGACCACTCTGTCTTGGCGAAGGTGCATAACTAGCTCGCGGCCGAGGCGATCGCCTCGCAAGTTACCAAAGGACCTGCTGTTCGGCGCCTGGCGATCCGGTCATTCAGTCGACCTCTCGTGCCTCGCATCCAAGTGCATGAGCTGCGTGCGGGCAATGTCCATGCCGGTGAAGAGCTACACGAACAAGCCTGCGCCAAGTAATCATCGAGCCGGTGGCGTGGCGGTGCACTCTGTCCTCCATGCTCCGGTCACTAAGGCGGGGACATACCGAGCCAACGAGTCAAACTCCACGTTGTACTCCTAACCGTGCGCGATGCGCATGCGTCAAAAATCTGCCGGCCGAGCCCTCGCCATCTGTGGAGGCAAGAAATGTGCAAGAAATGCCCGAGAACTTCGCCCCTTTGGGAGCGCATGTTCCCCTCGGGGCGATTCCCGTAGAATCAAACGATCATTGCGGTATCACGCGGTGATGCGAACCAATACCACCGACTACGCCTGCGAGACGCGATCACTCTCATGATCCAGGCTGTCGGATAAACTCACGAGGTCATCCTCGGCTCTCGATCCATAGAAACGGCGGCGGGCAACTCGAAAGTCCGTAGTCTCAAACATGCGCTCGGGGTGAACTACGGGTGCTCTTGGGGGAGGCTGCTGCGTCGGCCTCTCGCCTCATATCGGCCCGACCACGGCTGTGGCGGGCCATCTCCTTGCCCGTCTCATCTGCTCCGGTGTGGGGTGGAGGCTCAGTCTTGTAGTCTCGGCGACCAACTGCTGCGGCTCTAAACTCTCTGCCCGGCGTCATCGCCAGCTTCGCCGTCGGAAGCACTATCTCGGTGTAACGGCGGGCCTCTGCCGGTAACCCTCGTGCTCTACTCGCGGCTCCTCGGCTGCCTTTCCGCCAGGCCCCGATTGCCTTGCGTGGGCATAAGCGGCACATAAGAATACGTCGGAGGAGTCAACTTATAACACAACTCTAAGGCACGATCTCGAGTGAGAAGAATAGAAACCAATCCTAAATGTCCTGCGACCTCACGATTATAGATGTGGTGCACAACACGCGATAATCAAGACTACTAGACACGATGCGTAGACACTTTCGAGGACTAAGCGCTCTGATACCACTTTTGTCACGACCGAGCGGGGCGTGGTGGTGCCTGCCGGACACCTGCGTGATACAACATCGAGAGAGAATCGTGAAATAAAAACATAAACATGAAACAAGAGACATGATAAATAAGCAGGCCAACCAAAGCGGTTGCCTTACGTATATATTCATAAAACCCGAGCGATTATCCTTTTTACAAACTCTTCCTAGCGATTACTACGGACCTCAGAAGTGACAATAACTATGGCGGGACGGGGCCCGCCATATCACGAATGTACAAGAACCTACGGACTCGGGTAACATGCAAAGATAAGCCTCGGAGAAAGCGGGGCTTCCAATCTGTTGGCTTGTGATCCTATGGCGAGGATCCTGGCCGATGTACCTCTACTGCGGCATGAGCGCGGCCCCGAAAGTCGATCTGGCAAGTACCAGTATGTGGCCCGAAAAATCGTAAATGAAATCATAACGATCTATATAAAGCAGGAGACATGTATGATAACCAAACTACAACTCATAACATAAAGCGGTCATGTCAAGTCGAGGACTCACGCCTCAAAGTCATCCTCATGCGTGGAACTCCTTCCTCACTGCCGTGATCTAGGTACAAACCATGTGATCGTATAACATGTCTCGGCCCATCTCATGGACCCGGTATAGAAAGCGTGTGAAATACATTCGGTTAATCTCATGAACTTCGGTAGTCGGATGGAATACATTCCGGTCCATCCCGTGGGCGCGATAGTCGAGTGAAATACATTCGGTTCATCCCGTGAGCGCGGTAGTCGAGTGAAATACATTCGGTTCATCCATGAACGCGGTAGTCAGTGAAATACATTCGGTTCATCCCATGAGCGGTAGTCAGTGAAATACATTCGGTTCATCCATGAACCGGTAGTCAGTAAAATCTGATTACTTGCACAACAAGGCTATCACACGCAAACATAGGCAAGTTACACACAACTTAAGGTACTATCATTTTATGCCAAAATCCGGTTCGACCTAAAGTATTACATACATTAACTCTTTTTAAAAGATCGTTTCTTTCACAAAAGTCACCTGATGTTCGTAGTATAAAATAGAGTGACTATCTTTTAAGTAAACCAAAACACTTCCCTTGTAAAATCAAGTAACACATTATTTTCCAAGCGTTCAAGTTTGCCTAATTTTAAATGCTCAAGTTTCTCATTTTGAAAGGTTTAGTAGTTCATAGTTTTAATCACTTAAGAATATAATTCTCCTTTAAAACAAATTTGAGAAACATATGCCTTATGTGTGAGTAGGTTGTTCTTGTCTATTACAATCTTATAAAAGCGACCATGATCTAGGAAATGTAATATCATTTTGTCTCATCTTAGCTTCATGCGGATGAAGGTTTCTCTTGGTTTTAATAACAATTAGTCAATACATTTCCTTTATTAGCGCTGCAATGGTTTGTTCGATACTTAATCTCATTTCGAAATCGGTAAAACATTATTCTTTTAAAACCAACTACTCATTACTCATGAATGAGGTTTTACAACATTTAACAAAATTCATAACAAGTCAAACTAAGTCAAGTCTCTTATCTTTCAAGATCAAGTCTCTTAACTTTCAAAATCAAGTCGTGTATAAGTCAAGTCTCTTATCTTTCAAGATCAAGTCTCTTAACTTTCAAAATCAAGTCGTGTATAAGTCAAGTCTCTTATATTTATACACTCAATAAACCATTCTTTTACCTACGTAAAGTCGTTATAACTAACTTCCCATAAAGCTATTATAACACTTATGTTTTAAACCAACCAAATCACTTAGCACGTATGCGTCTACCGTACTACATAGTTCACAACAATCATGCTAGAAAAGATAGGAAGAGGTTCACATACCTCGCGGCGATTATCGACAAATAGCAAAGCGCTCAAGTACTTGACGTCGGCTACTCCTTAAGCCAAGTAGATCACGCCACGTAGTACTCGCTCCTAAAATGGTCATAGTACTTCTATCAAACCTTTCTTACCATTGAAGACTTATACCAATAAAAAGCCCTCTAATTCTACGAAAAATTGACACTTCCGTTTTACTCACTTTTCCATCTTTCTCCAAGGCGAATAACAGTAATATATATACCATATATATATATAAGGCGTAATAATTAAACAACATAAAGAAGGGTATTACACGCCCAACGGTAGCGGTTTACTATCACGCCTCCATAATAACAACAAGTAAAAGAAGGGGATTACGCGCCCAAGCGGTAGCGGTTTACTATCACGCCTTCATAACAATACAATAATTAAAAAGGGGATCACACGCCAAGCGGGCGCGATTGAACAATCTTCCCTTAACGAGAAAAGTAAATCTGATCCAAAGTAAATCTGTCCAAAGTAAATCTGTCCAAGTAAATCTGATCCAAAGTAAATCTTGTCAAGTAAATCTGATCCAAAGTAAATCTGATCCTTAAGTTGGGGTCCTTGGCCAACTTTGTCCATTTACTTATCGATTACTTCATTAGTCATCCAACTTATATTCCATCTTAATATAAGTTATAGTTACTTTGTTAATTACTTCTTCACAAGTAATATACGTTTTTACCATTTTAATGGCAAACGGCCAATCCTTTCTTTTAACAAGTTACCAAGATCCAACTTTTCCAAACTTTACTCCATATTTTATATACTCCATAATATACTTATAATATATGTATAATGACGATTCACAAAGAGGTTAAGGTTTACTACCTCAAATAGCCCAAAATTATCCAAGAACTTAATGTCGCTCCAAGCAAGTCTTAGCTCCAAATCTTTCCGTTCCAATCCGCTACAAGCAACCCATGAAGCTCTAACCAACTTCTCTTGAGAACCAACTCCAAAAGTGAAGAACACTTAGGGTTTCCAACTAGTAAGTTTCGGCCAGGCGTGAACAATAGGTTAGGGGTGTGAAATCTTTTCCAACTCTTGGTACACAATCTTCCTAACACCTTAGGGAAGAACACTTAAGAGTTTAAGAATTGTTGGACAAATTTAGGTCAAGAAATGGGCTAAAAAACGAGAGCAAGGTCAAGGGAGAAGGGAGGGAATTTCTTGTCTTGAAATGGTTAAGTGTGGAAGTTTTCATCAACTAAGGGTGCATATATAGGACAACGAGGGCTAGGATGAAGGCAAGTGTGTGGTTGAGATTGGGGACAAGTGTGTGTGGGTCCCACAAGCCACTTGTCCACACAAAATATCTAGCAAGACTTGGCCACTTGTCCACAAAATATCTAGCAAGACAAGGCCACTTGTCTTGCCACTGTTAGCAAATTTCGGCCATGAGGCCACCTAGGGGGTGACACGTGTCGCCTCCTACTCGTCAAAATATTTCATCTTAGAAAATATCCATAAAGGCAAAAATCTCGAAAACAAAGTGGGCCCCACAAAGCCAGTAAATTTCTCGTGGGCCCCACGTGACCAATTCGAAATAAAATTCCATAATTCTAATATAATTCAAGAAGCCCAAATACCAAATCTGGAATCCAATTCCCATCAACGAACCTTTTTCCTTCACAAAACCGGAAACTTTTAGTGAAAAATCACGTCTTTATTTTTTCCAAAATTTACGTATTCTGTTGCGCATCCTCACCTATATACCCTAGAACTACGGGGTATAACGGTATCTTGCCCGACCCGTTACGGGGACGCGGTAAAGTCACATAAATGCGCCCATGGGTATCTTGCCGACCCGTTCGGGGGGCGTGGTAAAGTCACGTAAGTGCGCCCGTAAGGTATATTGCGGCCTATTGCGGGGCGGTAAAGTCACATAAATCTGCCCATAAGGGTATACTGCCCGACCCATTCGGGGACGGTAAAGTCACATAAGTCTGCCCGTAGGTATCTTGCCCGACCCGTTCGGGACGCGGTAAAGTCACATAAGTGCGCCCGTAATGGTATCTTGCCGGCCCGTTACGGGATGCGGTAAAGTCACATAAGTGCGCCCGTAAGGTATCTTGCCCGGCCATTACGGGGCGGTCAAGTCACATAAGTCTGCCCATAAAGGTATACTTCGGCCCATTTGGGACTCGGTAAAGTCACATAAGTGCGCCCGTAAAGCTATACTTCTCGAGGTGCGGGGCCGGTAAATCACATATGTCTGGCCATAAAGGTATATTGCCCAGCCTATTCTGGGACGCGGTAAAGTCACATAAGTCTGCACATAAAGGTATACTGCCCGGCCCATTCTGGGACGCGGTAAAGTCACATAAGTCTGCCCATAAAGGTATATTGCCCGGCCCATTCTGGGACGCGGTAAAGTCACATAAGTCTGCCCATAAAGGTATACTGCCCGACCCATTCTGGGACGCGGTAAAGTCACATAAGTCTGCCCATAAAGGTATACTGCCCGGCCCATTCTAGGACGCGGTAAAGTCACATAAGTCTGCCCATAAAGGTATACTGCCCGACCCATTCTGGGACGCGGTAAAGTCACATAAGTCTGCCCATAAAGGTATACTGCCCGACCCATTCTGGGACGCGGTAAAGTCACATAAGTCTGCCCATAAGGGTATACTGCCCGACCCATTCGGGGACGCGGTAAAGTCACATTAGTCTGCCCATAAAGGTATACCTCCCGGCCCATTCTGGGACGCGGTAAAGTCACATAAGTCTGCCCATAAAGGTATACTGCCCGGCCCATTTTGGGACGCGGTAAAGTCACATAAGTCTGCTCATAAAGGTATACTTCGGCCCATTCATAGCGGTAAAGTCACATAAGTCCGCCCGTAAGGTATCTGCCGTCCCATTTGGGGCGGTAAAGTCACAGAAGTCTGCCCATAAAGGTATACTACCCGGCCCATTCTGGGACGCGGTAAAGTCACATAAGTCTGCCCATAAAGGTATATTTCCCGGCCTATTCTGGGACGCGGTAAAGTCACATAAGTCTGCCCATAAAGGTATACTGCCCGACCTATTCTGGGACGCGGTAAAGTCACATAAGTCTGCCCATAAAGGTATACTGCCCGGCCCATTCTGGGACGCGGTAAAGTCACATAAGTCTGCCCATAAGGGTATACTGCCCGACCCATTCTGGGACGCGGTAAAGTCACATTAGTCTGCCCATAAAGGTATACTGCCCGGCCCATTATGGGACGCGGTAAAGTCACATAAGTTTGCCCATAAAGGTATACTGCCCGGCCCATTCTGGAACGCGGTAAAGTCACATAAGTCTGCCCATAAAGGTATACTGCCCGACCCATTCTGGGACGCGGTAAAGTCACATAAGTCTGCCCATAAAGGTATACTTCCCGGCCCATTCTGGGATGCGGTAAAGTCACATAAGTCTGCCCATAAAGGTATACTGCCCGGCCCATTCTGGGACACGTTCAAGTCACATAAGTCTGCCCATAAAGGTATACTGCCCGGCCCATTCTGGGACGCGGTAAAGTCACATAAGTCTGCCCATAAAGGTATACTTCCCGGCCCATTCTGGGACGCGGTAAAGTCACATAAGTCTGGCCATAAAGGTATATTGCCCGGCCTATTCTGGGACGCGATAAAGTCACATAAGTATGCCCATAAAGGTATACTGCCCGGCCCATTCTGGGACGCGGTAAAGTCACAAAAGTATGCCCATAAAGGTATACTGCCCGGCCCATTCTGGGACGCGGTAAAGTCACATAAGTCTGCCCATAAAGGTATACTGCCCGGCCCATTCTGGTACGCGGTAAAGTCACATAAGTCTGCCCATAAAGGTATACTGCCCGGCCCATTCTAGGATGCGGTAAAGTCACATAAGTCTGCCCATAAAGGTATACTGCCCGACCCATTTTGGGACGCGGTAAAGTCACATAAGTCTGCCCATAAAGGTATACTGCCCGACCCATTCTGGGACGCGGTAAAGTCACATAAGTCTGCCCATAAAGGTATACTGCCCGGCCCATTTTGGGACGCGGTAAAGTCACATAAGTCTGCTCATAAAGGTATACTTCCCGGCCCATTCTGTAACGCGGTAAAGTCACATAAGTCTGCCCATAAAGGTATACTGCCCGTCCTATTCTGGGACGCGGTAAAGTCACATAAGTCTGCCCATAAAGGTATACTGCCCGGCCCATTCTGGGACGCGGTAAAGTCACATAAGTCTGCCCATAAAGATATACTTCGGCCTATTCGGGGCGGTAAAGTCACATAAGTCCGCCCATAAAGGTATATTGCCCGACCTATTGTGGGGCGGTAAAGTCACATAAGTCTGCCCATAAAGGTATACTGCCCGGCCCATTCTGGGACGCGGTAAAGTCACATAAGTCTGCCCATAAAGGTATACTGCCCGGCCCATTCTAGGATGCGGTAAAGTCACATAAGTCTGCCCATAAGGGTATACTGCCCGACCCATTCGGGGACGCGGTAAAGTCACATTAGTCTGCCCATAAAGGTATACCTCCCGGCCCATTCTGGGACGCGGTAAAGTCACATAAGTCTGCCCATAAAGGTATACTGCCCGGCCCATTTTGGGACGCGGTAAAGTCACATAAGTGCGCCCGTAGGGTATCTTGCCCACCCATTCTGGGACGCGGTAAAGTCACATTAGTCTGCCCATAAAGGTATACTGCCCGGCCCATTATGGGACGCGGTAAAGTCACATAAGTTTGCCCATAAAGATATACTGCCCGGCCCATTCTGGAACGCGGTAAAGTCACATAAGTCTTTCCATAAAGGTATACTGCCCGACCCATTCTGGGACGCGGTAAAGTCACATAAGTCTGCCCATAAAGGTATACTGCCCGGCCCATTCTGGGATGCGGTAAAGTCACATAAGTCTGCCCATAAAGGTATACTGCCCGGCCCATTCTGGGACACGTTCAAGTCACATAAGTCTACCCATAAAGGTATACTGCCCGGCCCATTTTGGGACGCGGTAGAGTCACATAAGTCTGCCCATAAAGGTATACTTCCCGGCCCATTCTGGGACGCGGTAATGTCACATAAGTCTGGCCATAAAGGTATATTGCCCGGCCTATTCTTGGACGCGATAAAGTCACATAAGTATGCCCATAAAGGTATACTGCCCGGCCCATTCTGGGACGCGGTAAAGTCACAAAAGTATGCCCATAAAGGTATACTGCCCGGCCCATTCTGGGACGCGGTAAAGTCACATAAGTCTGCCCATAAAGGTATACTGCCCGGCCCATTCTGGTACGCGGTAAAGTCACATAAGTCTGCCCATAAAGGTATACTGCCCGGCCCATTCTGGGATGCGGTAAAGTCACATAAGTCTGCCCATAAAGGTATACTGCCCGACCCATTCTGGGACGCGGTAAAGTCACATAAGTCTGCCCATAAAGGTATACTGCCCGACCCATTTTGGGACGCGGTAAAGTCACATAAGTCTGCCCATAAAGGTATACTGCCCGGCCCATTTTGGGACGCGGTAAAGTCACATAAGTCTGCTCATAAAGGTATACTTCCCGGCCCATTCTGTAACGCGGTAAAGTCACATAAGTCTGCCCATAAAGGTATACTGCCCGTCCCATTTTGGGACGCGATAAAGTCACATAAGTCTGCCCATAAAGGTATACTGCCCGGCCCATTCTGGAACAGGTAAAGTCACATAAGTCTGCCCATAAAGGTATACTTCCCGGCCCATTCTGGGACGCGGTAAAGTCACATAAGTCTGCCCATAAAGGTATATTGCCCGGCCTATTCTGGGACGCGGTAAAGTCACATAAGTCTGCCCATAAAGGTATACTGCCCGGCCCATTCTGGGACGCGGTAAAGTCACATAAGTCTGCCCATAAAGGTATACTGCCCGGCCCATTCTGGGATGCGGTAAAGTCACATAAGTCTGCCCATAAGGGTATACTGCCCGACCCATTCGGGGACGCGGTAAAGTCACATTAGTCTGCCCATAAAGGTATACCTCCCGGCCCATTCTGGGACGCGGTAAAGTCACATAAGTCTGCCCATAAAGGTATACTGCCCGGCCCATTTTGGGACGCGGTAAAGTCACATAAGTCTGCTCATAAAGGTATACTTCCCGGCCCATTCTGTAACGCGGTAAAGTCACATAAGTCTGCCCATAAAGGTATACTGCCCGTCCCATTTTGGGACGCGATAAAGTCACATAAGTCTGCCCATAAAGGTATATTGCCCGGCCCATTCTGGAACGTGGTAAAGTCACATAAGTCTGCCCATAGAGGTATACTGCCCGACCTATTCTGGGACGCGGTAAAGTCACATAAGTCTGCCCATAAAGGTATACTGCCTGGCCCATTCTGGGATGCGGTAAAGTCACATAAGTCTGCCCATAAAGGTATACTGCCCGGCCCATTCTGGGACACGTTCAAGTCACATAAGTCTACCCATAAAGGTATACTGCCCGGCCCATTTTGGGACGCGGTAGAGTCACATAAGTCTGCCCATAAAGGTATACTTCCCGGCCCATTCTGGGACGCGGTAATGTCACATAAGTCTGGCCATAAAGGTATATTGCCCGGCCTATTCTGGGACGCGATAAAGTCACATAAGTATGCCCATAAAGGTATACTGCCCGGCCCATTCTGGGACGCGGTAAAGTCACAGAAGTCTGCCCATAAAGGTATACTACCCGGCCCATTCTGGGACGCGGTAAAGTCACATAAGTCTGCCCATAAAGGTATATTGCCCGGCCCATTCTGGGACGCGGTAAAGTCACATAAGTCTGCCCATAAAGGTATACTGACCGGCCCATTCTAGGATGCGGTAAAGTCACATAAGTCTGCCCATAAAGGTATACTGCCCGACCCATTCTGGGACACGGTAAAGTCACATAAGTCTGTCCATAAAGGTATACTGCCCGACCCATTCTGGGACGCGGTAAAGTCACATAAGTCTGCCCATAAAGGTATCTTGCCGCCCCATTTTGGGGCGGTAAATCACATAAGTTCGCTCGTAAGGTATACTTCCCGGCCCATTCTGTAACGCGGTAAAGTCACATAAGTCTGCCCATAAAGGTATACTGCCCGGCCCATTTTGGGACGCGGTAAAGTCACATAAGTCTGCCCATAAAGGTATACTGCCCGGCCCATTCTGGGACGCGGTAAAGTCACATAAGTCTGCCCATAAAGGTATACTTCCCGGCCCATTCTGGGACGCGGTAAAGTCACATAAGTCTGCCCATAAAGGTATATTGCCCGGCCTATTCTGGGACGCGGTAAAGTCACATAAGTCTGCCCATAAAGGTATACTGCCCGGCCCATTCTGGGACGCGGTAAAGTCACATAAGTCTGCCCATAAAGGTATACTGCCCGGCCCATTCTAGGATGCGGTAAAGTCACATAAGTCTGCCCATAAGGGTATACTGCCCGACCCATTCGGGGACGCGGTAAAGTCACATTAGTCTGCCCATAAAGGTATACCTCCCGGCCCATTCTGGGACGCGGTAAAGTCACATAAGTCTGCCCATAAAGGTATACTACCCGGCCCATTTTGGGACGCGGTAAAGTCACATAAGTCTGCTCATAAAGGTATACTTCCCGGCCCATTCTGTAACGCGGTAAAGTCACATAAGTCTGCCCATAAAGGTATACTGCCCGTCCCATTCTGGGACGCGGTAAAGTCACATAAGTCTGCCCATAAAGGTATACTGCCCGGCCCATTCTGGAACGCGGTAAAGTCACATAAGTCTGCCCATAAAGGTATATTGTCCGGCCTATTCTGGGATGCGGTAAAGTCACATAAGTCGCGTAGGGTATCGCCCGACCCATTCGGGGCGCGGTAAAGTCACATTAGTGCGCCCATAAGGTATACCTCGGCCCGTTCGGGACGCGGTAAAGTCACATAAGTCCGCCCAAAGGTATCTTGCCCGCCCATTTTGGGACGCGGTAAAGTCACCTAAGTTCGCTCATAAAGGTATACTTCCCGGCCCATTCTGTAACGCGGTAAAGTCACATAAGTCTGCCCATAAAGGTATACTGCCCGGCCCATTTTGGGACGCGATAAAGTCACATAAGTCTGCCCATAAAGGTATAATGCCCGGCCCATTCTGGAACGTGGTAAAGTCACATAAGTCCGCCATAGAGGTATCTTGCCCGACCTACGGGGACGCCGTAAAGTCACATAACTCTGCCCATAAAGGTATACTGCCCGGCCCATTCTGGGATGCGGTAAAGTCACATAAGTCTGCCCATAAAGGTATACTGCCCGGCCCATTCTGGGACACGTTCAAGTCACATAAGTCTACCCATAAAGGTATACTGCCCGGCCCATTTTGGGACGCGGTAGAAATAAGTCTGCCCATAAAGGTATACTTCGGCCCATTCTGGGGACGGTAATGTCACATAAGTCTGGCCATAAAGGTATATTGCCCGGCCTATTCTGGGACGCGATAAAGTCACATAAGTATGCCCATAAAGGTATACTGCCCGGCCCATTCTGGGACGCGGTAAAGTCACATAAGTCTGCCCATAAAGGTATACTGCCCGGACCATTCTGGGACGCGGTAAAGTCACATAAGTCTGCCCATACAGGTATCTTGCCGGCCCATTCAGTGCAGCGGTAAAGTCACATAAGTCTGCCCATAAAGGTATACTGACCGGCCCATTCTAGGATGCGGTAAAGTCACATAAGTCTGCCCATAAAGGTATACTGCCCGACCCATTTTGGGACGCGGTAAAGTCACATAAGTCTGTCCATAAAGGTATACTGCCCGACCCATTTTGGGACGCGGTAAAGTCACATAAGTCTGCCCATAAAGGTATACTGCCCGGCCCATTTTGGGACGCGGTAAAGTCACATAAGTCTGCTCATAAAGGTATACTTCCCGGCCCATTCTGTAACGCGATAAAGTCACATAAGTCTGCCCATAAAGGTATACTGCCCGTCCCATTTTGGGACGCGATAAAGTCACATAAGTCTGCCCATAAAGGTATACTGCCCGGCCCATTCTGGAACGCGGTAAAGTCACATAAGTCTGCCCATAAAGGTATATTTCCCGGCCTATTCTGGGACGCGGTAAAGTCACATAAGTCTGCCCATAAAGGTATATTGCCCGACCTATTCTGGGACGCGGTAAAGTCACATAAGTCTGCCCATAAAGGTATACTGCCCGGCCCATTCTGCGACGCGGTAAAGTCACATAAGTCTGCCCATAAAGGTATACTGCCCGGCCCATTCTAGGATGCGGTAAAGTCACATAAGTCTGCCCATAAGGGTATACTGCCCGACCCATTCGGGGACGCGGTAAAGTCACATTAGTCTGCCCATAAAGGTATACCTCCCGGCCCATTCTGGGACGCGGTAAAGTCACATAAGTCTGCCCATAAAGGTATACTGCCCGGCCCATTTTGGGACGCGGTAAAGTCACATAAGTCTGCTCATAAAGGTATACTTCCCGGCCCATTCTGTAACGCGGTAAAGTCACATAAGTCTGCCCATAAAGGTATACTGCCCGTCCCATTTTGGGACGCGATAAAGTCACATAAGTCTGCCCATAAAGGTATACTGCCCGACCCATTCTGGAACGCGGTAAAGTCACATAAGTCTGCCCATAAAGGTATATTTCCCGGCCTATTCTGGGACGCGGTAAAGTCACATAAGTCTGCCCATAAAGGTATATTGCCCGACCTATTCTGGGACGCGGTAAAGTCACATAAGTCTGCCCATAAAGGTATACTGTCTGACCCATTCTGGGACGCGGTAAAGTAACATAAGTCTGCCCATAAGGGTATACTGCCCGACCCATTCTGGGACGCGGTAAAGTCACATTAGTCTGCCCATAAAGGTATCTTTGCGCCCGTTATGGGACGCGGTAAAGTCACATAAGTTTGCCCATAAAGATATATTGCCCGGCCCATTCTGGAACGCGGTAAAGTCACATAAGTCTGCCCATAAAGGTATACTGCCCGACCCATTCTGGGACGCGGTAAAGTCACATAAGTCTGCCCATAAAGGTATACTGCCCGGCCCATTCTGGGATGCGGTAAAGTCACATAAGTGTGCCCATAAGGTATCTTGCCGGCCCATTCTCGGGACACGCGTTCAAGTCACATAAGTCCGCCCGTAAAGGTATCTTGCCGGCCCATTTTGGGACGCGGTGAAATCACATAAGTCCGCCCATAAAGGTATACTTCCGGCCCATTCTCGGGGCGCGGTAATGTCACATAAGTCCGCCATAAAGGTATATTGCGGCCTATTCGGGGCGATAAAGTCACATAAGTATGCCCATAAAGGTATCTTGCCCGACCCATTCGGGGCGGTAAAGTCACATAAGTATGCCCATAAAGGTATCTTGCCGGCCCGATGCAGGGCGGTAAAGTCACATAAGTCCGCCCATAAGGTATCTTGCCGGCCCGTTACGGGGCGGTAAAGTCACATAAGTCCGCCCGTAAAGGTATCTTTGCCCGGCCCATTCGGGGCGGTAAAGTCACATAAGTCTGCCCATAAAGGTATACTGCCCGACCCATTTTGGGACGCGGTAAAGTCACATAAGTCTGCCCATAAAGGTATACTGCCCGGCCCATTCTGGGACGCGGTAAAGTCACATAAGTCTGCCCATAAAGATATACTTCCCGGCCCATTCTGAGACACGATAAAGTCACATAAGTCTGCCCATAAAGGTATACTGCCCGACCCATTCTGGGACGCGGTAAAGTCACATAAGTCTGCCCATAAAGGTATACTGCCCGACCCATTCTGGTACGCGATAAAGTCACATAAGTCTGCCCATAAAGGTATACTGCCCGACCCATTTTGGGACGCGGTAAAGTCACATAAGTCTGCCCATAAGGGTATACTGCCCGACCCATTCGGGGACGCGGTAAAGTCACATTAGTCTGCCCATAAAGGTATACTGCTCGGCCCATTCTGGGATGCGGTAAAGTCACATAAGTCTGCCCATAAAGGTATACTGCCCGACCCATTTTGGAAAGTCACATAAGTCTGCTCATAAAGGTATACTTCCCGGCCCATTCTGTAACGCGGTAAAGTCACATAAGTGCGCCCGTAAGGTATCTTTGCCCGAGTCCCGTTTTGGGTCGCGATAAAGTCACATAAGTGCGCCCGTAATGGTATCTTGCCGACCCGTTACGGAGCGCGGTAAAGTCACATAAGTCTGCCCGTAAAGGTATATTTCGGCCTATTGCGGGGCGGTAAAGTCACATAAGTCCGCCCGTAAAGGTATCTTGCGGCCCGTTACGGGGCGGTAAGTCACATAAGTGCGCCCGTAAGGGTATCTTGCCCGACCCATTACGGGGCTGTTGTCACGACCGAACCGGGCTGTGGTAGTGCCTTACGGGCACCCAGTAGACATACATCGAGTGACGGCGTAATATAAAACAAGACATGAACAATATGAAGTGAAAGCAGTTTATCTAAGAAAAGTTGCCTTTCGGCATATATATATAAAAACTTGAGCGATTCATCCCTTTTACAAACCACGCCTTGTGATACTACATACCTCTAAGAATGTACAACAACAATGGCGGGACGGGGCCGCCATACCATGAATGTACAAGAACCTACAACTCGGAAACATACCAAAAGATAAGCCTCGGAGAAGCGGAGCTTCCCGATCTGTTGGCGTGATCCTATGGCGAGGATCAACAACCGGATGTACCTCTACTGCGGCATGACGCGGCCCGAAGGAGGTCGATCTGGGTACAGTATGTGGCGAAAATCGTAAATGAAATCATGCGGTTTATATAAAGCAGAGACATGTATGATAACAAACTACAATTCACAACATAAAAGCAGTCTAGGTAAAAATCGTGTGATACGTATAACATGTCTCGGCCCATCCCATGGGACTCGAGGTGGAATCGCATGGTCACATTCCCGGTCCATCTCATGGACTCGGTGCCGGATCGTATGGAATATATTCCCGGTCCATCTCATGGACTCGGTATCAAATCGGGTGGAATACATTCCCGGTCCATCCCATGGACTCGGTATCAAAACGTGGTGGAATACATTCCCGGTCCATCCCATGGACTCGGTGTCGTGTGGAATACATTACCGGTCCATCCCATGGACTCGGTATCGTGTGGAATACATTCCCGGTCCATCTCATGGACTCGGTATCGTGTGGAATACATTCCCGGTCCATCTCATGGACTCGGTATCAAATCGGGTGGAATACATTACCGGTCCATCCCATGGACTCGGTATCAAAACGTGGTGGAATACATTCCCGGTCCATCCCATGGACTCGGTGTCGTGTGGAATATATTCTCGGTCCATACCATGGACTCGGTATCGTGTGAAATACATTCCCGGTCCATCCCATGGACTCGGTATAGAATCGGCCATAACATTTAAACGCTCTTTTAAGACAGATTAAGATAATACCATACTTTCCTTTTTTAAAATCAAGTAGCAACATTCTTTTCAAAAAAATTCAAGTTTGCCTAATTTCAAATACTCGAGTCTCTCATTTTCGAAAGGTTTTGTAGTTCATAGTCTTAATCACTTAATAACATAATTCTCTTTTAAAACAATTTGAGTAACATATGCCTTATGTGTGAGTAGGTTATTCTTGTTTATAACAATCTTATTAAAGCAGCCATGATCTAGGAAATGTAATACAATTTTGTCTTATCTTAGCTTCTATGCAGATGGAGGTTTCTACTGGTTTTAATATAATTAATTATTTGTCAATACATTTTCCTTTATTAACGATGCAGTGGTTCGTTCGATACTTATTCTCATTTCCGAAATCAGTAAAACATTATTCTTTAAAAACCAAGTACTCATTACTCACGAATGAGGTTTCACACTTTTAAAAAAAATTCATATCAATTCAATTAAGTCAAGTCTCTTATCTTTTAAGATCAAGTCTCTTAACTTCTAAAATCAATAAACCATTCTTTTACCTACATAAAGTCGTTATAACTAACTTCCCATAAAGCTATTATAACACCTTATGTTTTAAACCAACCAAATTCATTTAGCACATGTACGTCTACCGTACTACATAGTTACAAAACATCATGCTAGAAAGGATAGGAAGAGGTTCACATACCTCGCGACGATTATCGACAATTAGCAAAATGCTCCAAGTACTACAACCTTGCTAGCCTTTTCCACCCTTCAAGTAGAATACACTACTCGTAGTACTTCCACCTATAATGGCCATATACGTCTATCAACGTCTAGACTACTCTGTAGAATATTTTAAGCAGAAGGTTCTTAAATCTACGGGAAATTGGGCGACTTCCCTGCAGTCAACTACTCAAGTCTCAGTAAATACTGATCACATGTAAATCTGATTCAATTCTCTTCTTTAATATCCTTCTATATCTTATACTCAATTCTATACTACTACAGTATGCAATCTCCAATTACAATAGAAGGACAAGATATTTACCTCGACAAGCCCAAAATTATCCAAGATATATGTCGATCCTGAGCAAGGTTTAACTCCTAATCTGCACGCTCCAATAGCTCCAAGAAACCCTTAGAAGTTTCCAAACAACTTCTACTAATACTTCAACCAACTATGAAGATTTTCCTTAGGGCTTCGTTTTGTGACTAATTGATATAAGGTAGTATTTCCGGGCTTTTAGTATAGAGGTGACTTTGGAATACTACAAGATATTTGGCTAAGGTATTTTGGAATAGTAACAATACTTGGAGAATATTTTCTACCAAGGGGGTGTTTGACGAGACAACAAGGCAATGGGGTTTGTTTGGCAGAGCTTCTACTAAGGGGAACTTTAGGCGAGAACTACTAACAAGGGGAGGATTTTGAGACTTGGAAAGTGTTTTGTGGATGAAGAAGTCTTGCACTTAAGTATTTATAGGCCCTCCAATGGCCAAGATTCAAGCAAATGTAGGGTGGAGATTTGGATCCATGTGAAGTAAGAGGTCTTCCAACCAAGTGTCCACCATAACCTTGGGACATATGTCCAAACAACATTGGGACATATGTCCCCCACAACAAAGAGCCATGTGGCCTTCCACTAGGCACAAAAAAACGTCCAACAAGGCCTTCCCTACCTACCCCCACTCACCCAAAGAAATAACTTCCAAGACTTGACCATTTGACCTTGTCCACTTGGCCAACATTTTCTTCCAACCCATGCCAACTAAGGGTGACACATGTCGCCCTCCTATTGGTCCAAAATATTTCGTCTCTCGGAAAAATCCGTAATCGGTTAAAATATTAAAAACGTAGAATTTCCTTCACAAGGTTCAGAATCTTTTCCGTCGAAAGTTCACCATTTCATCCTAAACCTAATTAGGGTTGTACAAATGTACGTACGTCCTCACATACATACTTTGGAAAATACGGGGTATAACATTCTCCCCTCCTTAGAAACATTCGTCCCGAATGTTCCTTCTCGAGACAGGTAACGATATAGTTCCGCACAACTTAAATAATTTGCAAATGCCACACATGGCCACGATACAACACATGGTCAAAACTCCAATCCAAGCTAACGAGGAATCACCTATAACATTACGAAAGTAATGATCACTCCTATTCTCTTACTCGTCGTACCCTCCTTGTACACTCGAACACTTTCTAAATAAACTTACCACCTTCCTGTTATTGCTTCAGTTTCCAAAATCTCGGGGTTACTATCTCCAACTTGGTCATCATTAGCGGGAACACTCGGATGGATCTCCATAAAAGAAATAGCATGGCAACCGGCTCCATTGCTGTCATAAAGTAAAAGTAGGAACCCCGTGCAGTCTTACAACCTTCCTGATATATAATATCTCGCATAAGCCTCTGCCGAGTAAACAGTTCTGACTGAAAGACAAGATGGGCTGACCTCATGGCGACTCATCGGTCGAACGCATCCACGAACTCGTCGATGGTTAACTAGACTTGGGCCTAAAACCCTCGTGACCTATCCTGGCGGGACTACGCGGTTTTCCTTACTTGGCCGGCTGCGGGTTGACCCGCAATCTGGCCTCAACCCGACTCATTTATCGCGCCAAGCTCTTGTTCCCCGATCCGGAACACTCTCACTAATCAAGTCACGAAAACCTAGTGGTCATTCTTAGCTCAACTACCCTCTTTCATTTCGTACCACTCAGGGACTTATCACACAATTACATCCCACATATACTATGCACTCCGATAAGGGTCAAACATAAAAATAAATCTTTTACTCCAGATGGCCTTGCTGTTACACCCCGTAAGTCCAGGACATGTAAAAGAGAATGTACGAAAGGAAACAAGACTTGGAAATTGGTTCGAAAGGAAGAATTGTTTTTAAATGAAAAATCTTAGAACGTCGAAAAGGAAAAACGTTCGTTGTTGAGAATTGGTTTCTCAAAATACATTATTTGAAGATTATGGGACTTATTAACATTATGGAATTTTATTTGTACGGATTTGGTCATGTGGGGCCCACCCGAGGAATTTTACGTTTTTGTGGGACCCACGAGGGTTACGGAATTTTATGGACGAATGGGAGGGCGACACGTGGCACCTCCCCCACTTGATGTTGGACGAAATTTGCAAGGTTAGGATGGTCATTTGACCTATGTAGATGATAAGTCTTCTAAGCTTGATATTGTTGAAAAGTCAACTTGCCACATGGGCTTGATCCTAGTGAAACTCATCCTAACCACTCATGTGTTGCAATCTTAACCCTCCAATGTGTTATATATATCCTACTAGTGCAAGACTAGCTCTTTAACACTTAGAAAAATTTAGAGAACTTGAGCTTTGCAAGAGGAGCTCTCGGCTTAGTGAGTTTCCCACACAAAAATTTTATAGTTTTGATCCATTAGCCACAAGACTTAAACCCAAGGTTCCTAAGAGTGTTGTAAGGATATCTCAATAGAAAGATTTCGGAAAAACGGAGTTTTCGCGTTAGTCGCAAGGCGGAAACTAAAGGAGTTCTTCAACTTTGAAGTTGGAACTTGAAGATGGGTTCTTCATAGGCCTCTAAGGTGTGCTTGGAGCGGATTGGAACCTAAGGAAAGGAGCTAAGAATTTCTAAGGCGCGACTTTAAATCTTTGAAATTTTAAGGGCTTGAAAGGTATAATCTTGTCGTTTTAGTAATTAAGTTTACTTATCATTGTAGTTGTGGATATTAGCAAGCATGAGTTATATATTATGTAGTTGGATTAGTGTGTTGGCTATTGGAACCCTAATCCGAAAACTAGCATGTTTATCCTAAAGATTTCAATTCAAGTCGATTATTAGTTTAAGTCGCGTATTTGTATAAAGAAGGAAATTGTAGTTGTTGAAGTGGTTTATAACTATATAACATGTTAGACCTTAGAACTTGGAATTTGGAAAAGGATTGGAAAAGACTTTGAATTGTGGTTGTTGTTGGTAGAATGGCTAGATTATGGAACTACTTCGTATTTAATTGTGGGCGGAATTTTACGTATTGTAAGGCGTGTAATCCCCTTTAGTTTTGTTGTTGTTTTGAGCCTTAAATGTGGCGTGTTGGTTATTGTATTCGACCTTGAAAAGGTGGCAAAGTGAGTAGAAACAAAGGAAGTCTTGCCCGATTTTCCGTAGAATTAGAGGCCGTATACTTAGTATTATTCTACATTAGAGACTAGAAGTTGATAGTCTTGTTGTGACCATTATAGGTTGACACTTCTCGCAGGCGTATTCGAAGCAGCTTGTGGATTTATCAGAAAGGTATGTGAACTATCTTGTTATACCGTATTTAGGAGTATATGCGTAAGGCGTCGTCTGAAAGTTTGCCTTAAAAGTTTAAGCCTTGGGCGTTTTTATTTGTGCACAACTCACTAAAGAATCGTTTCGGCGAAGCGTTTCCACGACTTTCGTAGGAAAATTCGGCTATGTCATTTAGTATTTTTGCGGATTTTTCCGAGAGGCGAAACATTTTGGACCAGCGGGAGGCGACACTTGGCACCTCCAATTGGTGGACTTGAAATCGTCCGTTGGACGAATTGGACATAGAGTTGCACGTTTTTTGTGCCTTTGCACAAGTCAAGGAGTTGGTAGGATATTTTGTGTGCAAGTTGGCTAGGTACACTTGCCCTAATCTTGGCCTTACACTTGGCTAAATCTTGGCCCTTGGTTGGCCATCCCTTGACCTATAAATACCCCTCTTGTGATGAAGAGTTCTTCATCCATAAAAGCTTTCCAAGTCTAAAATCCTCTCCTCTCCCTTAAAGCCATTTCGTCCAAACACCTTCCCCTGAGTGAAGTTGGCGAGGCCTCCCCTAGCCTGGCGAAATCTACCCCCTCCTTGGTAGAAAAGTTGCCTTCTAGTATTGTTATAATGCCCAAAATACCTAGCCCAAATCCCTTAGTCCTTAGTAGAAGTTGTGAAGAACTTCTAAGGTTTCTTAGACTCTGGGAGCGTACAAACTTGGAGCTAAACCTTGCTCAGGCGCGACTTTTATCTAGGATATTATTGGGCTTACCGAGGTAATGAACTTGTCCTTCTTTTGTAATTAGAGAATACATACTGTAGAAGTATAGAAATAAGTATAAATACTTAGAAGGATATTAAAGAATAGAATTGAGCTGTTATCACATAGAAGGGTTTAAAGAAGAATAAGCTGAATCAGACTTACATAGGATTGTTTTCACGATGAACTTGTGTTATACCAGTATTTCCAGAGTATGTGCGTGGGGCGTGCGTAGAAAATTTGAACTTGAGAATTAGGCTTGGCCGAAATTTATTTGTTCCTGACACCGGTTAAGTCGTTTTTAGTGAAATGTTTTCCTGACTTTCGTAGGGAATTTAGGCTATGTCTTTTAATTTTTGCGGATTTTTAGAGACACGAAACATTTTGAACCAACAAGAGGCGACACTTGTCACCTCTCATTAGGACACCTTAGGCGGTAAGGGGTTGGCGAATGGCCATTGGTTGGTCGAGGGTTGGTAGGATATTTTGGTGGTAGATGGATAAGGTGCACTTGGCAAGATCTTGGCCCTACACTTGCTATGCACTTGGCTAGATCTTGGCCATTGGTTGGCCTTCACTTGACCTATAAATACCCACCCCTTTGAAGACTAATTCATCCACAAAATTGCCTAAGTCTTGAAAGCTTCTTCCTTCCCCCTTAGTGTAGTGTCTTGGCCGAGAGCCCCTCTCTCCCCCCTTGGCCGAGAGTCCCCCCCCCTAGTGGGGTAGGCCGAGGGGTAGACACCCCCCCTCCTTGGGGTGCTAGCCGTGGGGTACCCCCCCCTAGCCTAGTTGTTTTCGTATAATACCCCCCCTCTTGGTAGAAATACTCTCAAAAGTATTGTTATAATGCCCAAATTACCTTAGCCGTATACCTTGTAGTATTCTAAGGTTATACTTATACGAAAAGCAGAGTAATACTATTATACTTGCCTTGATCCACAAAACCGAAACCACAAGGAAAATCTCCATGGTTAGTTGGAGTAATAAGTAGAAGTTGGTTAGAACTTCTAAGGGTTGTTGGAGCGGGTCGGGCCGCGAGTAGGAGCTAAACCTGGCTCAGGATCGACATTTAAACTCGGATAATTATGGGCTTATCGAGGTAAATATCTTGTCCCCCTATTGTAATTGGAAATTACATGTTGTTAGATTATATAGTTGAAGTATACTATATATAGAACTGAACGTTGTTATCGGCAATGTCTTTTGACTTAAGCCTGAATAATAAGAAACCTTTTCGAAGAAGAAATCTTGTTGTTTTTACATAGGACTGTATTACAGTAGACTTGTGTAGCTTTTCTGTGAGGTAGAATTGTGCACGTCCGGTTAGATGTATGAACCCCCCCCCCCTTGGTTGGCTTGATCGCCGGCCCCGCTCAGAGAGGAGATTTCTGTTTGCGGGAGAGTCTTGCCGAATTTTACGTAGAATGTTCTCTGAAGGGATATAAATGTTAATAAGCGCCTTGTGGCCTTATAGGTTGAAGTACTACGTGTGCACGATCTACTTGGCAGGAGTAGCCGCGGTTGGAAGTACTTGGGCGTTTTGCTATTAGTCGATACTCGTCGCGAGGTATGTGAACCTCTTCCTATCTCTTCTAGCATGATATGTGTGAACTATGTAATGCGGTGAGCGTACGTGTGCTAAATGTATTTGATTGGTTTAAAACATAAAGTGTTATAACGGCTTTATGGGAAGTTGGTTATATGACTTTATGTTGGTAAGAAAATACTTGTGGTTTTAAAAGGTAAGCGGATTTGAACTATAAGCGGCTTGTTATGTGATAATAAAGAACTTGAGGTATTTCAAAGATTTTGAATCATTTTGAAAGAGGAGGTAGTACTTGATTTTTAGAAAACTTAAGAGTTATACTAGCTTTATGGAAAGTTAGGTATAACGGCTTAAGAATGTTTCTTGATTTTGGAAATCAGAATGTGTATCGACAAACCACTGCAGCGTTAATAAAAGGAAATGTTTTTAATAATTAAGTATTATTAAAACCAGTAGAAACTTCCATCTGCATAGAAGCTAAGATGAGACAAAATGATATTTCCTAGATCATGGCTGCTGTAATAAGATTGTTATAAACAAGAATATCCCACTCACATATAAGGCTTATGTTCTCAGATTGTTTAAAGGAGAATTATATTCTTAAATGAATAAGACTATGAACTACGAAACCTTTCTAAAAAGGCAAACTTGAACATTGGAAAAGAATGTGGCTACTTGATTTTACAAAGAGAAGTAATTGATTTACTCTAAAAAGATAATCACTCTATTTTCATATACTACAGGTATTGTGTGGTTTTTGTGAAGTAACGTATCTTTTAAAGATTTAATGTATGAAGTACTTTGGGGATAGGTACCCGAACTTGTTAGTAGAAAGTACCTTGTGTGAATAACTTGATTGTATTGGTTTGTGATAGCCTTGTAATACTTTCTTGTTGATTTGATAAGTAAGCATGTTAGGATGCTACGTGTGTTAGTATCTTGTGATTGTTGTGTAAGGGGGTCACTATTGTTGTGCTTACGTTGTCAAACGTTAAGCCCGTTGTACTGTTATTGTATCACATACCCCCTTAACTTATTATACCGAGGGCTTTCCACCCTTGATGCGGGTCTATACGGCCTATGCAATCCTTGTGACTATGCAGTCGCGGTAGCTCGGGATTGATCATTCGGGTGTTTAGCACGATGCGGATTCTGTCACGACCGGCGGGCGTGTTGGTGCCTTACCGGGCACCCTAGTGACACAACATCGAGTGTCACGGAACATAAAACAACAACATGAGATAACGAAATATAAAACAATAATCTGTGAAAACTTGCACTGTCGGCATATATATAACCATCAACTCTTTTACAAATGAGCGGCTTAATCCTTTTACCAACCACGCCGGCGGTACTACAGACCTCACAGAATGATCGACCACTGATGGCGGGCGGGGCCCGCCAAACCCTGAATGTAAACACTTACTCTGACGGGGGACTATACGGTGATAAGCCTCGGAGAAACGGAGCTTCCCAAGCTGACGTGACCACGAGCTAGGATCGGCGGCGATGTACCTCGACTGCGGCATGAACGCGGCCCGAAGGTCGATACAACATGTACCAAGTATGTGAAGCGTAAAGTATCTGGCGAAATCATAGTAGTCTATATAAAGCGGGAGACATGTATGATAACCAACTACGATTCACAACAAATAGCGATCATGTCAAGTCGGGGACTCACGCCTCAAAGTCATCACAATAAGGCCGTGCGGGGTAAATGCGAAGGCATAGCCGACTACTAAGACCCCAGTACCACAAATGCCATAAAGCGTATCACGAGGTCTCTGCATCGCACCACGTGATCGAAGGCGGCCCGGCGCGGTATCAATGTCGCGTCTATTCTGGAACTCTCGCACTCGCATAGGTCACACGCGGACCGCATAAGGTATTCCTCGAATCTGGTCCTAGACCACACGAGGTATACCCGCGTCGAAGCGACCTAACCACCGGTATCCGTCCCGGACTTCCGCAGCCATAGCCGCCCAAGGACCGCGTAGTCCCTCGGAGACCGCGTAGGAATTCCCGCATCGGGCTAAACACCGGAATGATCGGTCGATCACGGAGCCTACCGCGACTCGCATAGTCTCAAGGACCGCATAGGGCGTATAGACGCGATCAAGGGTGGCAAGCCCTCGGTATACGATCGAGGGTAGGTGATATAATAACGATCTGATGGACTTACCTTTTAACAATGTAAGCCAAGCAGAATGACCCCCTTACATAACAATCACAAGATACTAACACAAGTAGCATCCTAACATGTTTACTTATCATATCAACAAGAAAGTATTACAAGGCTATCACAACCCAATACAATCAAGTTATTCACCCAAGGTACTTTCTACTAACAAGTTCGAGTATCTAACCCCAACGTACTTCATACATTAAATCTTTAAAAGATCCGTTCCTATCACATAAGTCACCTGATACGTAGTATAAAATAGAGTGGTATCTTTTTAAGTAAACCAAAACACTTACCTTTGTAAAACCAAGTAACAACATTATTTTCCAAACGTCCAAGTTTGCCTAATTTCAAATGCTCACGTTTCTTATTTTAGAAAGGTTTCGTAGTTCATAGTCTTATTCATTCAAGAATATAATTCTCTTTTAAACAATCTAAGAAACATAAGCCTTATGTGAGTAGGATATTCTTGTTATAACAATCTTATTACAATGACCGTGATCTAGAAATGTAATATCATTTTGTCTTATCTTAGCTTCTATGCGGATGGAAGTTTCTCCGGTTTTAGCAATACTTAATTATTCAAAACATTTCCTTTTATTAACGCTGCAGTGGTTTGTCGATACACATCCTGATTTCCAAAATCAGTAAAACATTCTTAAGCCGTTATACCTAACTTCCCATAAAGCTAGTATAACTCTTAAGTTTAAAAAATACATCACTACACATATTCTTTCAAAATGATTTATAAACCTTTTGAAATACTTCAAGTTCTTCATTAACACATAACAAGTCAGTTATAATCAAATCAGTTATCTTTCGAAAACCACAAAACATTTTATTAACTACATAAAAATTGTTATAACCAACTTCCCATAAAGCCGTTATAACACTTTATGTTTTACAACAATCAAACACGTATGCGTCTACCGTACTACATAGTTCACACACGTATCATGCTAGGAGAGATAGGAAGAGGTTCACATACCTCGCGACGAGTATCGACTAATAGCAAACGCTCAAAGCGATCGGCTACTCCTTAAGCCAAGTGGATCATTCCACACGTAGCACTTCAACCTATAAGGCCAGGCACTTATTAACATCGTAGAACATTCTCTGAAAATTCGACACCTCCCCCATGACGGCGTAAATCTCCTCCTCTGTCGGGGCCGGCTATCAAGCCAACCGGGGTTATACATCTAACGAGCGGGTACAATTCTACTCCACGGTACTACTACAAGTCTCATGTCTGATACCCTATGTAAAAGCGATTCGATTCTTGGGCTTAAGTCGAGGACATTGCCCAAGCTACGTTGATTATATATATATAGTATACTTCAACTATAATTTCCTACAACATGTAATATCCAATTACAATAGGGGACAAGATATTTACCTCGCTAAGCCCATAATTATCCAAATATAAAGTCGATCTGGGCAATCGTTTAGCTCGACTCAGCGCTCAACCGCTCTAAACCACCCTTTAGAAGTTCTAACCAACTTCTTCACAATACTCAATGGACTATGGAGATTTTCCTAGGGTTTCGGTTTTGTATTGTGGGAAGTATAATAGTCTTTCTGGGCTTTTCGTATAGGTATAACCTTAGAATCCAACAAGGTAGACGGCTAAGGTACTTTGGGCATTCTAACAATACTTGGAGAGTATTTCTATACCTGACAAAGGGGTATTATCTGAAAACAACCTAGGCTAGGGGGTACCCACGGCTAGCAACTCTAGGAGGGGGTGTCTACCTCGGCCTACCCACTGGGGAACTCGGCGAGGGGAGAGAGGGCTCTCGGCAAGACACTACACTGAAGGGAAGGAAGAAGCTTTCAAGACTTAGGCAATTTGTGAATGAATTAGTCTTCAAAGGGGTATTTATAGGTCAAGTGAAAGCCAACCAATGGCCAAGATTACACCAAGTGTTAGGCAAGTGTAGGGCCAAGATTCACCCATGTGTACCTAGCCAACTTGCACACAAAATATCTACCAAAAATATCTCCCACTTGCCTTTGATCGTCCGTATGCCCACTATGCCCACCTGATGAGAGGGTGCCAAGTGCGCCTCTCGTTGGTCCAAAATGTTCGTCTCTCGGAAAAATCCGCAAAAATACTAAATGACATAGCGGAAATTCCCTACGAAAGGCTGAAAGCGTTTAGTCGAAAACGACTCTAGCCGGGTGTTGTGCACAAACATATTTCGGCCCAAAGGTGCCACGTGGGGTGACACGTGTCGCCCCGATTAAATCAAAATATTTCGTCTTAGAAAATATCCAGCGGCCAAAATCTCAAAATCAAAGCGGGCCCACAAAGCGTAAATTTCTCCGTGGGCCCACGTGACCATTTTCGAAAATAAAATTCCATAATTCTCTAATATTCGGGAAGTCCGAATACCAAATGGGAATCCAATTCCCATAAACGAACCTTTTCCTTCACAAAACCGGAAACTTTTCCGTGGAAAAATCGCCTCTTCTTCCTTTCGATCTTTGCAGCCATTATTCTCAAATGCGTCGTCCTCGCATACATACCACGGAACTACGGGGTATAACATTCTTCCCCCAGAAACATTCGTCCGAATGTTCCTTCTAAGTCTCAAGCGAACACGTGCGGTATAGTCTTCACTACTATACTTACGAAACAATCCGCCCACGGTGGCCATGGAAACACTGCGCAAAACTTACATCTAAGTCCACGAGAAACACCTCTACATCCACAAATACCTCTTCCGGGGTCAAAATATACTTCCTTAGTCGCGATACCACTTTTGTCACTTTGTCGCGAGCGCGCTCGGCGACCCAACAAATGGTGCGGAACAACTGCGATCGGAGGATCTTGTACACTCGAACTCTTACCTCATTACGTCGGCCGGTTTCCCAAAACTCGGGGTTACTATCTCTAACGTGGTCATCATTAGCGGGAACACTACGGATGGATCTCGATACTTTCCGATCATAACAATACGAAAGGCCGGACGTCCTACCTCTAAGTCGGACGGCAAATGCTAACATATAGCAACACGGCCTATTCTTCACATGAACTCACAAAGGCCCAAAGTAACTCGGGCTAAGTTCCTTCGCTTCCAAAACTCGTCACACCTGTCAGGGGTGGTACTTTCAAGAAGACCGACCGTCGGCTGAACTCTGGCGTCGTCGGCGATTATCATGACGATTCCTACGAGTGCGGAACTTCTTCTAGACAAGCTTCTCACTATCCACGGTCTGCTGGAACAAGCCTGAACCAACTGTCTGAACCTTGCCAACATCGAACCAATCGGCCGTGACTTGCATTTACGCCTACTGGCGTCGCAAGGCGACATCAGAACACGAAATGGTAGCTTAAACACTCCAACCGGAGACAACGATCCTGCGGCCGCGCGAAATCAAAACAACGGCGGGGTGAATGCGTCACGAGACTCACTGAGTTCCTAGCCTGCTGGTACAAACTCGAGAAGAGAAACAGTAGTACCACGGGCTCTGCATCGTCATAAGGTGAAGGTAGGCACCCGTGCAACCTCGCAACCTTTTGGATAACATCAACTGCCAGAGAGCGACACGGCCAGAAGAACACGATAGGCTGCCCCATCGGCCCGACCACCGGTCGAACGCATCCACGAACTTGCATTTGGCTAACTAAACATGGGCCTAACACCCTCGTGACCCTAACACAAGAGGGACCACCACAAACTGACCCCACCACCAAACCTACGCGGGTTGACCATGCGTAGCCTCAACCCGACCCGGCAAGGCGCGAAATACCATCTCCCCGAAGGAACAATCTTACTAAACACGTTACGAAAACCTAGCGGTCTTCTTAGCTCAACTACCCTCTTTCATTTCATACTACATAGGGACTTATCCCAAACACAGCTCACGTGCACTATGCACTCCTATAAGGGTCAAACATAAACATACGTCTCTACCCGAGATGGCTTTACCTCTAAGGTCTCTACGTATAAAGCTCTAAGGCTCACACTTTCTCTACCCTCCCAAAATCTTACTCGGGTAACCCACCATGATTTCTAATCACAACTAACACACTGCTATCAGAACATAGCACTTAAGGTATACTCACAGAAAGTCACGAAGGACGCTTCTTTGCTCTGGCCTCTTACCTGTCGCTTGGTTAACGTCGATCTCTACGTTTCTCGACTGCGCATAAGCCCGTACACAGGCCATGCTCAAGCCTAACTGAAGGATTACTCTTGCACAACCTTCTCTTAGGTAGTCATCAAGACTCGCGATACATCGGTATACTCTCTGGTAGCCAAATCCATAGCTAGTAACAAGGTTGTCTCTTGGCAATCTATATTCTCTGTTCGGTCGTGGGCGAAGGTTCAAATATTATGGTCATTGTAGGCCTTCTGCGCCGTGCTAAACTCTGCTGGGCTAGTGGCGTCGCAAAACTCCCGAATGAAGCACTACCCTCGGTAAAGGTGGGCTGTGCCTCGCCACCCTCGAACTCTACTCGCGGCTCGCCGGTGCGCCTTGCCCTCACGGGCTCGGGTTGCCCTACGCGGAGGCATAACGATAAGGAAAGAATTTCGTCGGAGGTCCAACTTACAACACGACTCTAAGGCACGATCTCGAGTGAGAAGAATAGTAACCAATCCTAAATATCCTATAGCCTCACGATTATTGGTGTGGTGCACAACACACCGATAATCAAGACTCTCTTGGATCTGATGCGTAGACACTTTCAGAGGATTAAGCGCTCGATACCACTTTTGTCACGACCGGCGGGCGTGATGGTGCCTTACCGGGCACCCTAGTGACACAACATCGCAGTGTCGGTGGAACATAAAACAACAACGTGAGATAACGAAATATAAAACAATAATGCAGGAAAACTTGCATCGGCATATATATAACCATCAACTCTTTTACAAATGAGCGGCTTAATCCTTTTTACCAACCACCTACAGGTACTACGGACCTACAGAATGATACGACCACGATGGCGGGCGGGGCCGCCAAACCACGAATGTAAACACTTACTACGACGGACTATACGTGATAAGCCTCGGAGAAACGGAGCTTCCCAAGCAATGAGCTGTGACCACGAGCTAGGATCAACGGCGATGTACCTCGACTGCGGCATGAGCGGCCCGAAGAAGTCGATACAACATGTACCAAGTATGTGAAAGCGTAAAGTATCATGGCGAAATCATAGTAGTCTATATAAAGCGGAGACATGTATGATAACGAACTACGATTCACAACAAATAGCGATCATGTCAAGTCGTGGACTCACGCCTCAAAGTCATCACAATAAGACCGTGCGGGGTAAATGCGAAGGCATAGCCGACTACTAAGACCCCGATACCACAAATGCCATAAAGCGTATCACGAGGTCTCTGCAGACCGCACGTAATCGAAGGCGCCACGGCCCGCGGTATCAATGTCGCGCGTCTATTCTGGAACTCTCGCGACTCGCATAGGTCACACGAGACCCGCATAAGGTATTCCTCGAATCTGGTCTGAACCACCCGAGGTATACCGCGTCGGCGGCCTAACCTCCGGTATCCGTCCCGGACTTCCGCGGCCGCATAGCCGCCCGAGGACGCGTAGTCCTCGGAGACCGCGTAGGAATTCCCCGCATCGGGCTAAACACCGGAATGATCGGTCAATCCACGGAGCCTACCGCGACTCGCGTAGTCTCAAGGACCGCATAGGGCGTATAGACGCATCAAGGGTGGCAAGCCCTCGGTATACGGTCGAGGGTAGGTGATATAATAACGATACAATGGACTTACCTTTTAACAATGTAAGCACTGAGAATGACCCTTACATAACAATCACAAGATACTAACACAAGTAGCATCCTAACCTGTTTACTTATCATATCAACAGGAAAGTATTACAAGGCTATCACAACCCAATACAATCAAGTTATTCACCCAAGGTACTTTCTACTAACAAGTTCGAGTATCTAACCCCAACGCATTTCATACATTAAATCTTTAAAAGATCCGTTCCTATCACATAAGTCACACAATACGTAGTATAAAATAGAGTATTGTCTTTTAAGTAAACCAAAACACTTACCTTTGTAAAACCAAGTAACAACATTATTTTCCAAGCGTCCAAGTTTGCCTAATTTCAAATGCTCACGTTTCTTATTTTAGAAAGGTTTAGTAGTTCATAGTCTTATTCATTCAAGAATATAATTCTCTTTTAAACAATCTAAGAAACATAAGCCTTATGTGAGTAGGATATTCTTGTTATAACAATCTTATTACAATGACCGTGATCTAGAAATGTAATATCATTTTGTCTTATCTTAGCTTATGCGGATGGAAGTTTCTCTGGTTTTACCAATACTTAATTATTCAAAACATTTCCTTTTATTAGCTGCGGTGGTTTGTCGATACACATCCTGATTTCCAAAATCAGTAAAACATTCTTAAGCCGTTATACCTAACTTCCCATAAAGCTAGTATAACTCTTAAGTTTAAAAAATACATCACTACACATATTCTTTCAAAATGATTTATAAACCTTTTGAAATACTTCAAGTTCTTCATTAACACATAACAAGTCGATTATAATCAAATCGGTTATCTTTGAAAACCACAACCCATTTTCTTAACTACATAAAGTCGTTATAACCAACTTCCCATAAAGCCGTTATAACACTTTATGTTTTACAACAATCAAACACGTATGCGTCTACCGGTACTACATAGTTCACACATATCATGCTAGGAGAGATAGGAAGAGGTTCACATACCTCGCGACGAGTATCGACTAATAGCAAACGCTCCAAACGATCGGCTACTCCTTAAGCCAAGTGGATCATTCCACACGTAGCACTTCAACCTATAAGGCCACAAGGCACTTATTAACATCGTAGAACATTCTACAGAAAATTCGACAAAGACCTCCCCATGGCGGCGTAAATCTCCTCCTCTATCGGGTGGCTATCAAGCCAACGGGGTTATACATCTAACCCGACGGGTACAATTCTACTCCACGATACTTACTACACAAGTCTCTTTATGTCTGATCTATGTAAAAGCGATTGATTCTTGAGCTTAAGTCGAGGACATTGCCACAAGCTACGTTCGATTATATATATATAGTATACTTGACTATAATTTCCTACTGACATGTAATATCCAATTACAATAGGGGACAAGATATTTACCTCGCTAAGCCCATAATTATCCAAATATAAAGTCGATCACGGGCAATCGTTTAGCTCCACTCGGCGCCCAACCGCTCTAAACCACCCTTTAGAAGTTCTAACCAACTTCTTCAATACTCCTGACTATGGAGATTTTCCTAGGGTTTCGGTTTTGTGACTGACGGGAAGTATAATAGTATTTCTGGGCTTTTCGTATAGGTATAACCTTAGAATACAACAAGGTATACGGCTAAGGTAATTTGGGCATTATAACAATACTTGGAGAGTATTTCTATACCACAACAAGGGGTATTATACGAAAACAACCTAGGCTAGGGGGGGGGTACCCCACGGCTAGCAACTCTAGGAGGGGGGGGTGTCTACCCCTCGGCCTACCCCACTAGGGGAACTCGGCCAGGGGAGAGAGGGCTCTCGGCCAAGACACTACACCTGAGGAAGGAAGAAGCTTTCAAGACTTAGGCAATTTGTGAATGAATTAGTCTTCAAAGGGAGGGGTATTTATAGGTCAAGTGAAAGCCAACCAATGGCCAAGATTACACCAAGTGTTAGGCAAGTGTAGGGCCAAGATTCACCCATGTGTACCTAGCCAACTTGCACAAAATATCTACCAAAATATCTCCCACTTGCCTTCCCAATCGTCCGTATGCCACTATGCCCACCAATGAGAGGGTGCCAAGTGCGCCTCTCGTTGGTCCAAAATGTTCCGTCTCTCGGAAAAATCCGCAAAAATACTAAATGACATAGCGGAAATTCCCTACGAAAGTGAAAGCGTTTAGTCGAAAACGACTCTAGCAAGGTGTTGTGCACAAACATATTTCGGCCCCAAAGGTGCCACATGGGGTGACACGTGTCGCCCCGATTAAATCCAAAATATTTCGTCTTAGAAAATATCCAAAACGCCAAAATCTCAAAATCAAAGCGGGCCCCACAAAAGTAAATTTCTCCCGTGGGCCCACGTGACCATTTTCAAAATAAAATTCCATAATACTCAAATATTCTAAAAAGTCCAAATACCAAATCTGGGAATCCAATTCCCATAAACGAACCTTTTTCCTTCACAAAAACCGGAAACTTTTCCGTGGAAAAATCGCCTCTTTCTTCCTTTCCAATCTTTCTGTCGTATTCTCGTACGTACGTCCTCGCATACATACCACGGAACTACGGGTATAACATTCCTATGCGGTCTGTTGAGACTATGCGGTCTTTTGAGACTATGCGGTGCGGGAGCCTGGCGGATCTGGGGTTAGGCGCCCGACGCGGGGTATACCTCGGTGATGCAGGACCATGATTCGAGGAATACCTCATGCGGTGCATGGGTGACCTATGCGAGTGCGAGAGTTCGAGGATAGACGCCGCATTGATATTGCGGGCGAGTGGCGGCCGATCATGTGGTGCGATGCAGAAAGACCTCGGGATCTGATTTGTGGTATTTTTAGTGCGTGGGTCTTAGTAGTCGGCTATGCCTTCGCACTTGCCCGTCTGGTTTTATTGTGATAACTTTGAGGCGTGAGTCACGACTTGAAATGACCGCTTATTTATTGTGAGCGTAGTTTGGTTATCATACATGTCTCCCGCTTTATATAGACTACTATGATTTCATTTCTGATTTATTTTGATTTCACATACTTGGTACTGTTGTCGACCTCCTTGAGGCTGCGTTCATGCCGCAGTAAAGGTACACGATCGTTGATCCTCGCTCTTAGGAGTCCTGATTCGGCGTTTGGGAAAGCTCCGTTTCTCCGGAGGCTTATCTTGGTATAGTCCCCTGTCGTTGTAGGTATTTACATTCAGGGGTATGGCGGGGCCCTGTCCCGCCATTGTTGTCATATCATTTCTTAGAGGTCTGTAGTACTGTTGTGGGCAGGGTTGTAAAAAGGATTAAACTGTTCATTTGTAGGAGTGGTTATTTATATATATGCCGAAAGGCAAGTTTTCCTCAGATTACTGTTTTGCACTTCATTTGTTTCATGTATGTGTTTTATGTTCCGCTGATTACTCTGATGTTGTATCACTAGGGTGCCCGGGGTAAGGCACCAGTCACGGGCCAGTTGGTCGTGACAAAGTGGTATCGAGCGATTAATCCTCGGAAAGTGTCTGAGACCGTATCGATAGAAGTCTTGATTATCGGTGTGTTGTGCACCAATAATCGAGAGGCTATAGGATATTTAGGATTGGTTTCTATTCCTTCTCACTCGAGATCGTGCCTTAGAGCCGTGTTGTAAGTTGGACCTCTAACGTATTTCTTTCCCTTACCGCTATGCCTCGCGCAGGGCAACGGGCGGGAGGGCAAGGCGGCCGAGGAGGCTGCGAGTAGAGTCTGAGAGGGTTACGTGGGCACAGCCCAATTATCACCTTAGGTGGTGCTTCATTCGGGAGTTCTGCGGCGTCACTAGCCCCAAGCAGAGTTTAGCAGTGGCGGCGATTCCCTCTGCTGCGGCCATGATATTTGAACGCCGGTTCCACGGCCAGGAACAGAATATAGATTTCAGGAAGGCGACCACATTACTAACTATGGATTTGACTACGAGAGTATACCGATGTACCGCGAGTCTTGATGACTATCTAAGAGGTTGTGCAAAGTAATTCTTGATTGGGCTTGAGCATGGCACGTATGCGGGCTTATCGCAGCAGTAAAAACATAGAGATCGACGGTGTTATACCGTATTTCCGCAGTATGCGCAGGACGTCGTAGGAAATTTCGAACTTCAAGTAGGCTCGGCGATTTAATTTTGTGCACAACACCCGGTTAGAGTCGTTTTTAGTGAAACGTTTTCCTGACTTTCGTAGGAATTTCCGCTATGCCATATTTTATTTTTGCGGATTTTTCCGAGAGACGAAACATTTTGGACCAACAAGAGGCGACACTTGTCACCTCTCATTGGAACACCTTGGGCGGTCAAGCTTGGCGAAAGTTGGTCATTTTGTCATGGAGTAGGTAGGATATTTGTGTGTTAGTTGGTTAAGGTGCACTTGGCAAGATCTTGGCCTACACTTGCTATGCACTTGGCAAGATCTTGGCCATTGGTTGGCCTTGGCTTGTGCTATAAATACCCTCTCCCTTTGATGAATTCTTCATCCTTTCCACAAATCTTCTAAGTGTTAAAATCCCTCCTCTCCCCTCTTGTTGACTCTCGTCAAGAGCCTCTCCCTTTGAAAGGCCCCTTGGCGAGAGCCCTCTCCCTCCTCCTAGTAGTGTGGCGTGGGTACCCACTAGCCTAGTTGCTTTCGTATAATACCCCCTGTGGTGTAGAAATACTCTCAAAAGTATTGTTATAATGCCCAAATTACCTTAGCGTATACCTTGTAGTATTCTAAGGTTATACCTATCTGAAAAGCCGAAATACTATTATACTTCCGTCTGTCACAAAACCGAAACCCTAGGAAAATCTCCATAGTCCGTTGGAGTATTGTGTAGAAGTTGGTTAGAACTTCTAAGGGTGGTTTAGAGCGGGTTGGGCCTTCGGAGTCGGAGCTAAGCGATTGCCGGGATCGACTTTATACTTGGATAATTATGGGCTTATCGAGGTAAATATCTTGTCCTCTATTGTAATTGGAAATTACATGATTGTTAGACTATAGTTGAAGTATACTATATGTAGAACTGAACGTTGTTGTCGTGATGTCTTTTGACTTAAGCTGAATAATAAGAAACCTTTTCAAAGAAGAATCAATTGTAATTACATAGGTGTATTAAGAGACTTGTGTAGCTTTTACGTGAGGTAGAATTGTGCACGTCCGGTTAGATGTATGAACCCCCGGTTGGCTTGATAGCCGGCCAGATAGAGGAGGAGATTTCTGTCATGCGGAGAGTCTTCGAATTTTACGTAGAATGTTCTACGAAGGGATCTAAATGTTAATAAAGCGCCTTGTGGCCTTATAGGTTGAAGTTGTTATACCCGTAGTTCGTGGTATGTATGGCGGGGCGTGCGTGCGAGAATCTGACAGAAAGATTGGAAAGGAAGAAAGAGCGATTTTTTCCACGGAAAAGTTTAGGTTTTGTGAAGGAAAAAGGTTCGTTAATGGGAATTGGATTCCGATTTGGTATTCGGACTTCTGGAATATTAGAGAATTATGGAATTTTATTTTGGAAATGGTCACGTGGGGCCCAGGAGAAATTCTGATTTTGTAGGGCCACTTTGTTTTCGAGATTTTGGCCATTGTGGATATTTTGGAAGATGTTTTTTGGCCAATAGAAGGGTGACACGTGTCACCCCGCCTAGTGGCTTGGCCGAATGGCCTTTGTGCACAACTTTGGTTAGAGTCGTTTTTAAACGTTTTACATAACTGCGAGGAAAATTCGGCTATGTCTTTTCTTATTTTTGCGGATTTTTCCGAGAAACGAAACATTTTGGACCAACGGAGGGTGGCGTGTCACCTCACATTGGAAGCAAGTGGGGCGGCTTAGGGCCGATTTGGTGGGCAAGTTGTTGGTAGATATTTGTGTAGATATTTGTGAGGGTTTTAAGGAGTAGGGACTAGGGGGCACTTGGGCATATCTTGGCCCTACACTTGCCTAGCACTTGGCTAGATCTTGGCCATTGGTTGGCCTTGGCTTGTGCTATAAATACCCCTCTAAGGTTGAAGACTTCTTCATCCAAAATGCCTAAGTCTTGAGAGCCTTCCCCTCCCAGTGAGGCCCTTGGCGAGAGTTCCCCACAGTGGGGTAGGCGAGGGTAGCCACCCTCCTTTGTGGTGTGGCCGTGGGGTACCCCCCCCCCCTAGCCTAGTTTGTTTTCATATAATACCCCCCCTCTTGGTAGAAATACTCTCAAAAGTATTGTTATAATGCCCAAATTACCTTAGCCGTATACCTTGTTGTATTCTAAGGTTATACCTATACGAAAAGCCCATAAATACTATTATACTTCCCGTCAGTCACAAAACCGAAACCCTAGGAAAATCTCCATAGTCCGTTGGAGTGTTATGTAGAAGTTGGTTAGAACTTCTAAGGGTGGTTTAGAGCGGGTTGAGCGCCTGAGTCGAGCTAAACGATTTCCGGGATCGACTTTATACTTGGATAATTATGGGCTTATCGAGGTAAATATCTTGTCCCCCTATTGTAATTGGATGTTACATGTTGTAGGAAATTATAGTTGAAGTTTACTATGTATATAGCGAACATAGCTTGTGGCAATGTCTTTGGACTTAAGCTCAAGAATCGAATCAATGTTTTTACATAGGGTGTATTCTGATGAGACTTGTGTAGTAATCTTGTGAAGTAGAATTGTACCGTTCGGGTTAGATGTATAACCCCGGTTGGCTTGGTAGCGGCCAGTTAGAGGAGGAGATTTACTGTTGTTGCGGGGAGGTCTTTGCGAATTTTACGTAGAATGTTCTACGATGTTAATAAGCGCCTTGTGGCCTTATAGGTTGAAATGCTACGTGTGGAATGATCCACTTGGCTTAGGAGTAGCCGATTGTTTGGAGCGTTTTGCTATTAGTCGATACTCGCCGCGAGGTATGTGAACCTCTTCCTATCTCTTCTAGCATGATATGTGTGAACTATGTAGTGCGGTGAGCGTCATGTGCTAAATGTGTTTGAGTGGTTTAAAACATAAAGTGTTATAACGGCTTTATGGGAAGTTGGTTATAACGACTTTATGTTAGTAAGAAAATACATGTGGTTTTTAAAAGGTAATCGATTTGAACTATAAGCGGCTTGTTATATGATAAGAAAGAACTTGAAGTATTTCAAAGATTTTGAATCATTTTGAAAGGAAGTAATACTTGGTGTTTGAAAACTTAAGAGTTATACTAGCGTTATGGGAAGTTAGGTATAACGGCTTAAGAATGCTTCTTGATTTGGAAATCGGAATGTGTATCGACAAACCAACTGCGGCATTAATAAGGAAATGTTTTGAATAATTAAGTATTATTAAAACCGGAGAAACTTCCATCTGCATAGAAGCTAAGATGAGACAAAATGATATTTCCTAGATCATGGTCTTTGTAATAAGATTGTTATAAACAAGAATATCCTACTCATAAGACTTATGTTTCTCATTGTTTAAAGGAATTATATTCTTAAATGAATAAGACTATGAACTGCGAAACCTTTCTAAAATAAGAAACGTGAACATTTGAAATTAGGCAAACTTGGACGTTTGGAAAATAATGTTGTTACTTGATTTTACAAAGGTAAGAGTTTTGGTTTTCTTAAAAGGACAGTCACTCTATTTTATACTACGGGTATTGTGTGACTTATGTGAAAGAAACAGATCTTTTTTTAAGATTTAATGTGTGAAGTACTTTGGGGATAGATACCCGAACTTGTTAGTAGAAAGTACCTTGTGTGAATAACTTGATTGTATTGGTTTGTGATAGCCTTGTAATACTTTCTTGTTGCTTTGATAAGTAAACGTGTTAGGATGCTACGTGTGTTAGTATCTTGTGATGTTTGTGTAAAGGGGTTTCCCTTGATTGTGCTTACTAACTATCAGTCGTTATGATAGTATTGTGGCATTCATCTCTTGAGGTGATTCCGGGGGTTAAGCTGCCCTCCGATGCGGGGTAGACTCGGTGATGCAGGACCATGATTCGAGAATACCTCATGCGGGTCCTGGGGGCCTATGCGGAGCTACGAGAGTTCCAGGTTAGTGTGCGTCCTTTATGGGCATGCGGTCCTTGTGGCCATGCGGACTCGAAAGTCCAGGACGATGCCGGGGAGTAGCTACCCTCGATGCGGGGAATACCTCATGCGGGCCGATGAGATTGGCCTATGCGGAGCTGCGGGAAGTTCCAGGACTAGACGCGCACATTAGATACTGCGGGCAAGTGGCCAGCTTTGATCATGTGACGGTCTAGACAGATCTTATAATCTGATTCGCGACCTTGTTGGTACTGTGGGTGTTAGTAGTCGGCTATGCCTTCGTACTTACCCTGTACGGTTTTGGTTGGACACAGGTGGGACCTGGTGTTCATGTGTATTCCGTGGTGTTTTTCTATCATAGACTGCCGGCAGTGAGGAAGGTATTCCACGGGCATGATCGATGTTATGGGCTTGAGACCCATAGTTATATTGGAGTGATGACTTTGAGGGTGTGAGTCCCTGACTTGACACGGCCTTATTTATGGTGAATCGTAGTTTGGTTATCATACATGTCTCCTTTGTATAGACTACTATGATTTCATTCTGATATTTATTTATTTTGTTTGTTTCACATACTGCACTGTTATCGACCTCGCCCGGGCTGCGTTCATGCTGCGAGTAAAGGTACAGTCATTGATCCTCGCTCTTAGGGTCACGATTCGGCGTGTGGGAAGCTCCGTTTCTCGGAGGCTTATCGATGGTATAGTCCCTGTTGTTGTAGGTGTTTACATTCGGGTATGGCGGGGCCTGTCCGCCATTTTGTCGTATCATTTCTTAGAGGTGCAGTAATCTTGTTGTGGCGGAGTTTGTAAAAGGATTAAAACTGTTCATGTTGGAAAAAGTTGTTATTTATATATACGAAAGACAAGTTTTCTCAGTTATTGTTTCATATTTCATAAGATGTCTTGTATTGTTTTATGTTCGTGATTACTCGATGTTGTATCACTAGGGTGCGGGGTAAGGCACGATCACGGCCGAGAATCGGGTCGTGACAAAAGTGGTATCGAGCGATTAATCCTCGGAAAGTGTCTGAGCCGTATCGATGCAGTCTTGATTATCGGTGTGTTGTGCACCACGCCAATAATCGTGAGGCTATAGGATATTTAGGATTGGTTTCTATTCTTCTCACTGCAGTCGTGCCTTAGAGTGTGTTTTAAGTTGGACCTCTAAACGTATTTCTTTCCCTTATCGTTATGCCTCGCGTAGGCAACCCGCCCGTGAGGCAAAGCGGCCAGGAGGCTGCGAGTAGAGTTCGGAGAGGTTACGTGGGCACAGCCCAATTATCACCACGGATGGTGCTTCGTTCGGGGATTTACTGCGGCGTCGCTAGCCCGGTAAAGTTTAGCACGGCGGCGATTCCTACTGCGGCCATGATATTTGAACCTTCAGTTCCACGACCAGGAACAGAAAATATGGACTGCAAAGAGGCAACCCTGTTACTAGCTATGGATTTGGCTACCAGTGAGTATACCGATGTATCGCGAGTCTTGAGGACTATCTAACAGAGGGTTGTGCAAGAGTAATTCTTGATTGGGCTTGAGCATGGCACGTATGCGGGCTTATGTCTGCAGGCAGCGTAGAGATCGACGGGTTAACCAAGGGCGCGAGGAGAGGGCGGGCGGCGAGGTCCTTGGTAACTTTCAAGGTGAGTATACCTTAAGTGCTATGTTCGATAGCGGTGTGGTAGTTGTGATTAGAAATCATGGTGGGTTAACCGAGTAAGATTTTGGGGATAGAAGGTGTGAGCCTTAGAGTGTTATACGTCTGGACCTTAGAGGTAAGGCCATCTCGAGTAAAGGTGTAGTGTTATGCTTGATCCTTTGGAGTGCATTGTGCACGTGAGCTATGTTTGGGATAGGTCCTAAGTGGTATGAAATGAAAGAGGGTAGTTGAGCTAAGAAGACCCTAGGTTTTCGTAACATGTTTAGTAAAATTGTTCCTTCGGGAGATAGTATTTTGCGCCTTGCCGGTCGGGTTGAGGCCCGCGTTGCGGGGTCAACCCGCGGCATGTTTGGTGGTGAATGCGGTTGTGGTGGTCCCGCCTTGTGGAAGCGTCACGAGGTGTTAGGCCCAGTGTAGTTAACGTGTCTGAGTTCGTGGATGCGTTCGACCAGTGGTGATCGATGGGAGCAGCCCATCGTGTTCTTCTGTCGGACCGTTCACTCGGCGGTGTTGTTTTATCGAGAAAGGTTGTAAGGCTGCGCGGTGCCTACCTTCACCTTATGGCGCAGTGGAGCCAGTTCTGGCTGTTTTTGTTTCGGAAGTTTTACCAGGCGGGTTAAGGACTCGGTGAGTCTCGAGAATCGCATCGCCCTCGGGCGGTGTGTGGATTTGGGGGTAGTTGTGAGATTGTTGTCTCTGTGGAGGAGGCGTTTAAGCTACCATTCGGTGTTCGGATGTCGTCTTACGGCCTTGTGCGAGAAGTGTAAGTTGCCGGTCGATTGGTTCGATGTTGGCAAGGTTCAGATAGTTGGATCAAGCTTGTTCCAGCAGACTGTGGATAGGGTAAAGCTCATCTAGAAGAAGTTCTGGCAGCTCAGAGGAATCGTGCGGATAATCGGCGACGACGCTTAGAGTTCAGGTTGACGGTCGGTCTTCTTGAAAGTACCACACCGGACAGGGAGTGACGAGTTGTGGAAACGAAGGAACTTAGCCCGAGTCACTTTGGGCCTTTTGAGTTCATGTGAAGAATAGGCGGGTTGCTATATGTTAGCAATTGCCGTCCGACTTAGGAGGCGAGACGTCCGGTCTTCGTATTGTTATGTTCGGGAAAGTATCGAAGATCCATCCAGAATGTTCCCAGTTAATGATGACCTCGTTAGAGATAGTAACCCCGAGTTTTGGATACTAAAGCAGTATCAGAAATATGGTAAGAATTCGAGTGTCGGCGAACGGTGATCGCATGCAGCCCGGTACCATTTGTTGGGTCGTTGGAGCAAGGCTCGCGACAAAGTGACAAAAGTAGTATTATTTGTGGTGATGTTAGAGGTGTTTCCTCGTGGACTTGGATATAGGTATTTTGCGTGGGTATTTCCGTGGCCAGCTGTGGCAGGATTGTTTCGTAAGTATAGTAGTGAAGACTATACTGGCACGCGTTCGTTTTGAGACTTAGAAGGAACATTCGGGACGAATGTTTCTAAGGAAGAATGTTATACCGTAGTTCCGAGGGTATGTAGCGGGGCGTGCGTGCGAGAATCACAGAAAGATTGGAAAGGAAGAAAGAGCGATTTTTTCCACGGAAAAGTTTAGGTTTTGTGAAGGAAAAAGGTTCGTTAATGGAATTGGATTCCCAGTTTGGTATTCGGACTTCTGGAATATTAGAGAATTATGGAATTTTATTTTGGAAATGGTCACGTGGGGCCCGGGAGAAATTCTGTTTTGTAGGCCCACTTTGTTTTGAGATTTTGGCCATTGTGGATATTTTGGAAGATGTTTTTGGGCAAATAGACGGGTGACACGTGTCACCCCCGCCTAGGTGGCTTGGCCGAATGGCCTTTGTGCACAACACCCGGTTAGAGTCGTTTTTCGACGAAACGTTTTACATAACTTGCGAGGGGAAAATTCCGGCTATGTCTTTTCTTATTTTTGCGGATTTTTAGAAGCGAAACATTTTGGACCAACGGGAGGGTGACATGTGTCACCTGCATTGGAAGCAAGTGGGGCGCTTAGGGCGATTGGTGGGCAAGTTGTTGGTAGATATTTGTGTAGATATTTGTGAGGTTTTTGGAGTAGGGACTAGGGGCACTTGGGCATATCTTGGCCTACACTTGCCTAGCACTTGGCTAGATCTTGGCCATTGGTTGGCCTTGGCTTGTGCTATAAATACCCTCTAGGTTGAAGACTTCTTCATCAAAATGCCTAAGTCTTGAGCCTTCCCCTCCGCACCGTGAGGCCCTTGGCGAGAGTTCCCCACAGTGGGGTAGGCGAGGGTAGCCACCCCACTCGCTGTGGTGTGGCCGTGGGTACCCCCTAGCCTAGTTTGTTTTCATATAATACCACTCTTGGTAGAAATACTCTCAAAGTATTGTTATAATGCCCAATTACCTTAGTCAGATACCTTGTTGTATTCTAAGGTTATACTATCTGAAAAGCCGAAATACTATTATACTTCCGTCGGTCACAAAACCGAAACCCTAGGAAAATCTCCATAGTCAGTTGGAGTGTTGTGTAGAAGTTGGTTAGAACTTCTAAGGGTGGTTTAAAGCGGGTTGGAGCGCTCGGAGTTGGAGCTAAGCGATTGCCGGGATCGACTTTATACTTGGATAATTATGGGCTTATCGAGGTAAATATCTTGTCCCTATTGTAATTGGATGTTACATGTTGTAGGAAATTATAGTTGAAGTTTACTATGTATATAATCGAACATAGCTTGTGCAATGTCTTTGGACTTAAGCTGAAGAAGCCCAGTGAATGTTTTTACATGGGTGTATTCTGATGAGACTTGTGTAGTAATCTTGTGAAGTAGAATTGTACCGTTCGGGTTAGATGTATAACCCCTGGTTGGCTTGGTAGCGGCCGTTAGAGGAGGAGATTTCTGTTGTTGCGGGAAGTCTTGCCGAATTTTACGTAGAATGTTCTACGATGTTAATAAGCGCGCGTGGCCTTATAGGTTGAAATGCTACGTGTGGAATGATCCACTTGGCTTAGGAGTAGCCATTGTTTGGGCGTTTTGCTATTAGTCGATACTCGTCGCGAGTATGTGAACCTCTTCCTATCTCTTCTAGCATGATATGTGTGAACTATGTAGTACGGTGAGCGTCATGTGCTAAATGTGTTTGAGTGGTTTAAAACATAAAGTGTTATAACGGCTTTATGGGAAGTTGGTTATAACGACTTTATGTTAGTAAGAAAATACATGTGGTTTTAAAAGGTAATCGATTTGAACTATAAGCGGCTTGTTATATGATAAGAAAGAACTTGAAGTATTTCAAAAGATTTTGAATCATTTTGAAAGAGAAGTAATACTTGGTGTTTGAAAACTTAAGAGTTATACTAGCGTTATGGGAAGTTAGGTATAACGGCTTAAGAATGCTTTCTTGATTTGGAAATCGGAATGTGTATCGACAAACCAACTGCGGCATTAATAAAAGAAATGTTTTGAATAATTAAGTATTATTAAAACCGGTAGAAACTTCCATCCGCATAGAAGCTAAGATGAGAAAAATGATATTTCTAGATCATGGTCTTTGTAATAAGATTGTTATAAACAAGAATATCCTACTCACATAAGACTTATGTTTCTCAGTTGTTTAAAAGGGAATTATATTCTTAAATGAATAAGACTATGAATATGAAACCTTTCTAAAATAAGAAACGTGAACATTTGAAATTAGGCAAACTTGGGCGTTTGGAAAATAATGTTGTTACTTGATTTTACAAAGGTAAGAGTTTTAGTTTTCTTAAAAGGGAGTCACTCTATTTTATACTACGGGTATTGTGTGACTTATGTGAAAAGCAGATCTTTTTAAGATTTAATGTGTGAAGTACTTTGGGGATAGATACGAACTTGTTAGTAGAAAGTACCTTGTGTGAATAACTTGATTGTATTGGTTTGTGATAGCCTTGTAATACTTTCTTGTTGCTTTGATAAGTAAACGTGTTAGGATGCTACGTGTGTTAGTATCTTGTTATGTTTGTGTAAAGGGTTTCTTGATTGTGCTTACTAACTATCGATCGTTATGATAGTATTGTGGCATTCATCTCTTGAGGTGATTAGGGGTTAAGCGCCTCCGTCGGGGTAGACTTCGGTGATGCAGGACCGTGATTCGAGAATACCTCATGCGGGTCTGAGGGCCTATGCGAGCTACGAGAGTTCCAGGTTAGTGTGCGTCCTTTATGGGCATGCGGTCCTTTGGGCCATGCGGACTAGAAAGTCCAGGACGATGCCGGGGAGTAGCGACACTCGATGCGGGGAACACCTCATGCGGGCCGATGAGATTGGCCTATGCGGGTGCGGGAAGTTCGAGGACTAGGCAGCGCGCATTAGATCTGCGGGCAAGTGGCGGCTTTGATCATGTGACGATGCAGACAGATCTTATAATCTGATTCATGACCTTGTTGATGCGTAGGTGTTAGTAGTCGGCTATGCCTTCCGTACTTACGCATGCGGTTTTGGTTGAACACAGGTGGGACCTGGTGTTCATGTGTAGTCCGTGGTGTTTTTCTATCATAGACTGACGGCAGTGAGGAAGGTATTCCACGGGCATGATCGATGTTATGGGCTTGAGACCCATAGTTATATTGGAGTGATGACTTTGAGGCGTGAGTCCCGACTTGACACGCTCGCTATTTATGGTGAGCGTAGTTTGGTTATCATACATGTCTCCCGCTTTGTATAGACTACTATGATTTCATTTCTGATTTATTTATTTTGTTTGTTTCACATACAAATTACTGTTATCTTGACCTCCTTGAAGTGCGTTCATGCCGTGGTAAAGTACACGATCATTGATCCTCGCTCTTAGGGTCACGATTCGGCGTGTGGGAAAGCTCCGTTTCTCGGAGGCTTATCGATGGTATAGTCCTGTTGTTGTAGGTGTTTACATTCGGGGTATGGCGGGCCACGTCCGCCATTTTTGTCGTATCATTTCTTAAGTGCAGTAAATCTGTTGTGGGCGGGGTTTGTAAAAAGGATTAAAGCTGTTCATGTTGGAAAAAGTTGTTATTTATATATATCTTAGAAAGACAAGTTTTTCTCAGTTATTGTTTCATATTTCATAAGATGTCTTGTATTGTTTTATGTTCATTGATTACTCGATGTTGTATAACTAGGGTGCGGGGTAAGGCACGATCCACGCCGGAATCGGTCGTGTGAAATCTTACGTGTGGCGCGATCTACTTGGCTTAAGGAGTAGCCGGCGTTTGGAAGTACTTGGAGCGTTTTGCTATTAGTCGATACTCGTCGCGAGGTATGTGAACCTCTTCCTATCTCTTCTAGCATGATATGTGTGAACTATGTAGTACGGTAGACGTACATGTGCTAAATGTATTTGATTGGTGTAAAACATAAAGTGTTATAACGGCTTTATGGGAAGTTGGTTATAACAGCTTTATGTTGGTAAGAAAATACATGTGGTTTTTTTTAAGGTAACTGGTTTGAACTATAACTGGCTTGTTATGTGTTAATAAAGAACTTGAAGTATTTCAAAAGATTTTTGAATCATTTTGAAAGAAGAAGTAATACTTGGTTTTTGAAAACTTAAGAGTTATACTAGCTTTATGGGAAGTTAGGTATAACGGCTTAAGAATGTTTTGCTGATTTCGGAAATCAGAATGTGTATCGACAAACCACTGCAGCGTTAATAAAAGGAAATGTTTTGACTAATTAAGTATTAATAAAACCAGTAGAAACCTCCATCTGCATAGAAGCTAAGATGAGACAAAATGATATTTCCTAGATCATGGCTGCTGTAATAAGATTTTTATAAACAAGAATATCCTACTCACATATAAGGCTTATGTTTCTCAGATGGTTTAAAAGAGAATGATAGTCTTAAGTGATTAATACTATGAACTACGAAACCTTTCTAAAATGAGAAACTTGAACATTGGAAATTAGGCAAACTTGAACATTGGAAATTAGGCAAACTTGATCATTGGAAAAGAATGTTGCTACTTGATTTTACAAAGAGAAGTAATTGATTTACTTTAAAAGGATAGTCACTCTATTTTTATACTACGGGTATTGTGTGACATTGTGAAAGTAACGTATCTTTTAAAGAGTTAATGTATGAAGTACCTTGTGTGTATAACTTGATTGTGTTGGTTTGTGATAGCCTGGTAATACTTTCTTGTTGATTGATAAGTAAACATGCTAGGATGCTACGTGTGATAGTATCTTGTGATGTTGTGTAAAGGGGTTTTCCTTTGTTGTGCTTATGTTGCTTAACGATAAGCTGTTGTGTTAGTATTTTACATCACTCATCTCTTGAGATGATTAGGGTTGTCGCCTCCGTCACGGGGTAGACTTCAGGCGGTCGATGGACCTATGATTCGAGAATACCTCATGCAGTCGTGGGCTATGCGAGCTACGAGAGTTCGTGTTAGTGTGCGTCCTTTATGGGCATGCGGTCCATGTGGCCATGCGAACTGCGAAGTCCAGGACGATGCCGGGGAGTAGCTACTCTCGATGCGGGGAATGCCTCATGCGGGCCGATGAGATTGGCCTATGCGGAGCTGCGGGAAGTTCGGGACTGAAGCGCGCGACATTAGATCTGCGGGCAAGTGGCGGCTTTGATCATGTGATGCAGACAGATCTTATGATACAGTTCATGACCTTGTTGGTACTGTGGGTGTTAGTAGTCGGCTATGCCTTCGTACTTACCCCGTACGGTGTTATTATGGCACAGGTGGGACCTGGTGTTCATGTGTGTGTTCCTTGGTGCTTTTATATCATAAACTGCCGGCAGTGAGGAAGGTATTCCACGGGCATGATTGATGTTGTGGGCGTGAGACCCATTGTTATGTTTGAGTGATGACTTTGAGGGCGTGAGTCACGACTTGATATATTGCTTGTTTATTGTGAACGTAGTTTTGTTATCATACATGTCTCCCGCTTTATATAGACTACTATGATTCCATTTACGTATTTTCATTTCACATACTACTTTGTTATCGACCTCCTTGGGCTGCGTTCATCTGCAGTTGAGGTACACCAGTCGTTGATCCTAGCTTTCAGGGTCACATTTTCAGCGTTGGGAAGCTCCGTTTCTCCGGAGGCTTATCAGTGGTATAGTCCCCTGTCGTAGTAAGTGTTTACATTCAGGGGTTTGGCGGGGCCCTGTCCCGCCATGGTTGTCATATCATTCGTAAGTGCAGAAATCTTGTTGTGGGCGGGGTTTGTAAAAGGATTAAGCATTCATGTTGAAAAAGTTGTCATTTATATATATGCCGAAAGACAAGTTTTTCTCAGATTATTGTTTCATATTTCATAATATGTCTTGTATCGTTTTATGTTCCGCTGATTACTCTGATGTTGTATCACTAGGGTGCCCGGGGTAAGGCACCAGTCACGGGCCCGGAATCGGGTCGTGACAAAAGTGGTATCAGAGCAGTTAATCCTCGGAAAGTGTCTACAGATCGTATCCAGTAGAGTCTTGATTATCGGTGTGTTGTGCACCACATCAATAATCAGGAGGCTATAGGGTATTTAGGATTGGTTTCTATTCTTCTCACTCTGAGATCGTTCCTTAGAGTTGTGTTGTAAGTTGGACCCTCTGACGAAATTATTTCCCTTATCGTTATGACTCCGCGTAGGGCAAACCCGGGCCCAGGAGGCAAGCGACCAAGGAGGCTGCGAGTAGAGTTCGAGAGGGTGGCGAGGCACAGGCCCAATCATCACCGAGTTAGGTGCCGTTCGGGAATTCTGCGACATCACTAGCCCCAGTAAAGTTTAGCACGGCGGCGGCAGTTCCTACTGCGGCCATGATATTTGAACCTTCAGTTCCACGACCAGGAACAGAGAATATGGATTGCAAAGAGGCGACCCTGTTACTAGCTATGGATTTAACTACCAGAGAGTATACCGATGTACGCGAGTCTTGATGAATATCAACGAGAGGTTGTGCAAAGTAGTTCTTGATTAGGCATGAGCATGGCACGTGTATGAGCTTATACACAGCAGTAGAAACGTAGAGATCGACGGGTTAACGAGGCGCGAAGAGGGCGAGGCAAGGTCCTTTGGTAACTTTCGGCGAGTCACCTCACGTGATTTGATTATGCATATCCACAATGCAGAGTGGTCTTCCGGATTTGAGCGTTCGGTATGCAGGAGTTGGTTAGAACTCGGGGCTTAGGTTCATTTGGCGAGCGTCATCGGGAATGTCGTCTTTTAGTTCGTACTTGTTGTACTATGACCGTCGAGTCTGATGTCGAAAGAGTGTCCTTGTAGGAGGACTTAGCCTTCAGGATCGGTGGGTAGTTCGTCATCTTCCTCAGCTATGCGCCCTACGGGGCAGGTTTGATTAGAACGACTAAGGGGAGTGAAGCAGTAGATATAGATATATCCTTAACCCTCTAGAGATCTGTATGTGTGATAAGGTGAGTATACCTTAAGTGTTATGTTCTGATAACAGTGTGTTAGTCGTGATTAGATCATGGTTGTTTAACCGAGTAAGATTTTGGGGGATAGAGAAGGTGTGAGCCTTAGAGCTTTTTACGTAGAGACCTTAGAGGTGAGGCCATCTCGAGAAAAGGTGTAGTGTTATATTTGACCCTTATCGGAAGTGCATAGTGCACGTGAGTTATGTTTGGGATAGGTCCCTAGTAGTGTGGACTGAAAGGGGTAGTTGAGCTAAGAAGACCGCCAGGTTTTCAAACGTGATTTGTGAGATTGTTCGAATCGGGAGCTAGTATTGTGCGGCGTTGCGGGTCGGGTTGAGGCCACGTTGCGGGTCAACCCGCGGTAGGTTTGGTGGTGGGTCAGGTTGTGGTGGTCCCGCCTTGTGTTAGGGTTGTGAGGGTGTTAGGCCCAAGTTTAGTTAACCAGCGTACGAGTTCGTGGATGCGTTCGACCAGTGGTCGGGTCGATGGGGGCAGCCCATCGTGTTCTTCGTTCAGGACCGTTTACTCGGCTGTGTTGAGTTATCTGAAAGGTTGTAAGGCTGCACGGGGTGCCTACCTTCACCTTATGACAGATGGAGCCCGGTAGAAATTTGTTGTTGTTCCGGAAGTTTTTCCAGGCAAGGTTAGGAACTCAGGTGAGTCTCAGAATCGCATTCGCCCTCGGGCCAGTGGTTGGATTTCAAGGGTAGTTGTGGAGATTGTTGTCTCCTGTGGAAGGAGTGTTTAAGCTACCATTTCAGTGTTCGGATGTCACCTTTTGAAGCCTTGTAGGGGCGGAAGTGTAAGTTGCCGGTCGATTGGTTCGATGTTGGCAAGGTTGCTGATTAGTTGAGCTTGTTCCGGTGTGGATAGTGAAGCTTGTCTAGAAGAGGTTACGGCGGCTCGGAGAAATCGTGCGGATAATCGGCGACGCAGAGTTCGAGTTGGCCGGTCTTCTTAAAGTACCACCCGGTTTGGGTGTGACGGGTTTTGGAAAGCAGAGGAACTTAGCCCGAGTTACTTTGGGCCTTTTAAGTTCATGTGAAGAATAGGCCAGTTGCCTATATTTTAGCTTTGCCGTCCGACTTAGGAGGCGACGTCCGATCTTTCGTATTGTTATGTTCGGAAAGTATCGGAGATCCATCCAGAGTGTTCGATTGATGATGACCACGTTAGAGATAGTAAACGAGTTTTGGAAGCGGCGATGATCGAATTGTGGTAAGAGTTTGAGTGTCGACATCCTCGTGGATCGCATGCGGCCGGTACCATTTGTTGGGTCGTCGAGCAAGGCTCGCGACAAAGTGACAAAAGTGGTACCATTTGTTGGGTCTTTGAGAAGGTTAATGCCTCGTGCAAAGTGACACAGTGGTATCTACGACGAGTAACGAGAGAAGCGAGCATGTATGGCGAGCATAGGTGTGATCATTTCTTTTGTGTGGAGAAAGTGCGAAGAAATTATATTTTAGACCACTTGGATGGGAGCGTTTGTGATGTTAGAGGTGTTTCCTCGTGGACTTGAAGGTAAGTACTTTGCGCAAGTTGGTTACGTGGCCATGCGTGGCGATTGTTTTCGTAAGTATAGCGGTGAGGACTATCTGCGCGTTTGTTTTGAGACTTAGAAGGAACATTGGGACGAATGTTTCTAAGGAGGGAGAATGTTATACCGTATTTCCAGTATGTACGCGAGGACGTCGTAGGAAATATCGAACTTCAAGTAGGCTTGGCGATTTAATTTTGTGCACAACACGGTTAGAGTCGTTTTTGGCGAAAGCGTTTTCCACGACTTTCGTAGGGAATTTCGGCTATGCCATATTTTATTTTGCGGATTTTTCGAGAGACGAAACATTTTGGACCAACAAGAGGCGACACTTGTCACCCTCTCATTGGAACACCTCAGGTCAAGCTTGGCCAAAAGTTGGTCATTTTGTCATGGAGTAGGTAGGATATTTGTGTGTTAGTTGGTTAAGGTGCACTTGGCAAGATCTTGGCCTACACTTGCTATGCACTTGGCAAGATCTTGGCCATTGGTTGGCCTTGGCTTGTCTATAAATACCCTCTCCCTTTGTTGAATTCTTCATCCTTTCCACAAATCTTCTAAGTGTTAAAATATCTCCTCTCCTCTTGTTGACTCTCGTCCAAGAGCCCTCTCCCTTTGAAAGGCCCCCTTGGCCGAGAGCCCTCTCCCCCCCCTCCTAGTAGTGTGGCCGTGGGGTACCCCCCCTAGCCTAGTTGCTTTCGTATAATACCCCTCCTTTGTGGTGTAGAAATACTCTCAAAAGTATTGTTATAATTCCAAATTACCTTAGCCGTATACCTTGTAGTATTCTAAGGTTATACCTATATGAAAAGCCCAGAAATACTATTATACTTCCCGTCAGTCACAAAACCGAAACCCTAGGAAAATCTCCATAGTCCGTTGGAGTATTGTGTAGAAGTTGGTTAGAACTTCTAAGGGTGGTTTAGAGCGGGTTGGAGCGCTCGGAGTTGGAGCTAAACGATTGCCCAGGATCGACTTTATACTTGGATAATTATGGGCTTATCGAGGTAAATATCTTGTCCCTCTATTGTAATTGGAAATTACATGATTGTTAGACTATAGTTGAAGTATACTATATGTAGAACTGAACGTTGTTGTCGGCAATGTCTTTTGACTTAAGCCTGAATAATAAGAAACCTTTTCAAAAGAAGAATACTGAACTGTAATTACATAGGGCTGTATTACAGTAGACTTGTGTAGCTTTTCTGTGAGGTAGAATTGTGCACGTCCGGTTAGATGTATGAACCCCCCCCCCCCTGGTTGGCTTGATAGCCGGCCCCGATAGAGGAGGAGATTTACGCTGTTGCAGGGGGGAAATGCCGAATTTTACGTAGAATGTTCTCTGAAGGGATCTTAATGTTAATTAGCGCCTTTTGGCCTTATAGGTTTAAGTACTACGTGTGGCGCGATCTACTTGGCTTAAGGAGTAGCCGACGTTTGGAAGTACTTGGAGCGTTTTGCTATTAGTCGATACTCGTCGCGAGGTATGTGAACCTCTTCCTATCTCTTCTAGCATGATATGTGTGAACTATGTAGTACGGTAGACGTACATGTGCTAAATGTATTTGATTGGTGTAAAACATAAAGTGTTATAACGTCTTTATGGGAAGTTGGTTATATGACTTTATGTTGGTAAGAAAATACATGTGGTTTTTTTAAGGTAATCTGGTTTGAACTATAAGCGGCTTGTTATGTGTTAATAAAGAACTTGAAGTATTTCAAAAGATTTTTGAATCATTTTGAAAGAAGTAATACTTGGTTTTAAAAACTTAAGAGTTATACTAGCTTTATGGGAAGTTAGGTATAACGGCTTAAGAGTGTTTTACTGATTTCTGAAATCAGAATGTGTATCGACAAACCCCTGCAGCGTTAATAAAAGGAAATGTTTTGACTAATTAAGTATTAAGAAAACCAGTAGAAACCTCCATCTGCATAGAAGCTAAGATGAGACAAAATGATATTTCTAGATCATGCATTTCTTTGTAATAAGATTTTTATAAACAAGAATATCCTACTCATATAAGGCTTATGTTTCTCGGATGGTTTAAAGAGAATGATAGTCTTAAGTGATTAATACTATGAACTACGAAACCTTTCTAAAATGAGAAACTTGAACATTGGAAATTAGGCAAACTTGAACATTGGAAATTAGGCAAACTTGATCATTGGAAAAGAATGTTGCTACTTAATTTTACAAAGAGAAGTAATTGATTTACTTTAAAAGGATAGTCACTCTATTTTTATACTACGGGTATTGTGTGACATTGTGAAATGCGTATCTTTTAAAGAGTTAATGTATGAAGTACCTTGTGTGTATAACTTGATTGTGTTGGTTTGTGATAGCCTGGTAATACTTTCTTGTTGATTGATAAGTAAACATGCTAGGATGCTACGTGTGATAGTATCTTGTGATGTTGTGTGTTATACCCCGTATTTCCAGAGTATGTACGCAGGAACGTACGTAGGAAATTTCGAACTTCAAGTTGGCTTGGCCGAATTAATTTTGTTCACAACACCCGGTTAGAGTCGTTTTTCGACGAAACGTTTTCACAGCTTTCGTAGGGGAATTTCCGGCTATGTCATTTTTAATTTTTGCGGATTTTTCCGAGAGACGAAACATTTTGGACCAACGGGAGGGCGACACTTGGCACCCTCCAATTGGTGGACTTGAATCGTCCATGGGACGAATTGGATGAACTTTGGCACGTTTTTGTGCCTTGCACAAAGTCAAGGGTAGGTAGGATATTTGTGTTTGGTAAATCCTAGCCCTACACTTGCCTAACACATGGATTGATCTTGGCCTTTGGTTGGCCATCCCTTGACCTATAAATACCCCTCTCCCTTTGATGAATTCTTCATCCTTTCCACAAATCTCTAAGTGTTAAAATCCCCCCCTCTCTTGTTGTTGTTTTCGCCCCTGTGAGGCTTAGCGAGAGCCCCTTCCCCTTGGCCGAGAGTACCCCCTAGTGGGGTAGGCGAGGTATACACCCCTTGTGGTGTTGTCTCGTATATATACCCTCTTGGTAGAAATACTCTCAAAGTATTGTTATAATGCCCAAATTACCTTAGCCATATACCTTGTAGTATTCTAAGGATATACTATCTGAAAAGCCCGAAAATACTATTATACTTCCGCTACCACAAAAACCGAAACCCTAGGAAAATCTCCATAGTCAGATTTGGAGTATTGTGTAGAAGTTGGTTAGAACTTCTAAGGGTGGTTTAGAGCGGGTTGAGCGCTCGGAGTTGGAGCTAAACGATTGCGGGATCGACTTTATACTTGGATAATTATGGGCTTATTGAGGTAAATATCTTGTCCTCTATTGTAATTGGAAATTACATATTGTTAGAATATATAGTTGAAGTATACTATATATAGAACTGAACGTAGTTATTGGCAATGTCTTGCGACTTAAGCCTGAATTTAAAGAAGATTCTTGACCGTAATTACTTAGGCTGTATTCTGAAGAGACTTGTGAAGTAGTACCGTGGAGTAGAATTGTACCCGTTAGGGTTAGATGTATAACCCCCCCCGGTTGGCTTGGTAGCCGGCCTCGTTAGAGGAGGAGATTTACGCTGTTGCGGGGAGGTCTTTGCCAATTTTACGTAGAATGTTCTGAAGGGATCTAAATGTTAATAAGCGCCTTGTGGCCTTATAGGTTGAAGTACTACGATGGCGCGATCTGCGGCTAAGGAGTAGCCGACGGTTTGAAGTACTTTGAGCGTTTTGCTATTAGTCGATACTCGTCGCGAGGTATGTGAACCTCTTCCTATCTCTTCTAGCATGATATGTGTGAACTATGTAGTACGGTAGACGTACATGTGCTAAATGTATTTGATTGGTTTAAAACATAAAGTGTTATAACGGCTTTATGGGAAGTTGGTTATAACAGCTTTATGTTGGTAAGAAGATACTTGTGGTTTTTAAAAAGTAACTGGTTTGAACTATAACTGGCTTGTTATGTGTTAATAAAGAACTTGAAGTATTTCAAAAGATTTTTGAATCATTTTGAAAGAAGAAGTAATACTTGGTTTTTGAAAACTTAAGAGTTATACTAGCTTTATGGGAAGTTAGGTATAACGGCTTAAGAATGTTTTACTGATTTCGGAAATCAGAATGTGTATCGACAAACCACTGCAGCGTTAATAAAAGGAAATGTTTTGACTAATTAAGTATTATTAAAACCAGTAGAAACTTCCATCTGCATAGAAGCTAAGATGAGACAAAATGATATTTCCTAGATCACGACTGCTGTAATAAGATTGTTATAAACAAGAATATCCTACTCACATATAAGACTTATGTTTCTCAGATTGTTTAAAAGAGAATTATATTCTTAAATGAATAAGACTATGAACTACGAAACCTTTCTAAAATAAGAAACGTGAACATTTGAAATTAGGCAAACTTGGACGTTTGGAAAATAATGTTGTTACTTGATTTTACAAGGTAAGTGTTCTGGTTTATTTAAAAAGACAGTCCCTCTATTTTATACTACGGATCTTTTAAAAGATTTAATGTATGAAGTACTTTAGGGGTAGATACCCGAACTTGTTAGCTTAAAGTACCTTGTGTGAATAACTTGATTGTGCTGGTTTGAGATAGCCTTGTAAATACTTTCTTGTTGATGTGATAAGTGAAAATGTTAGGATGCTACGTGTGTTAGTATCTTGTGTGATCGTGATGTAAGGGGGTCATTCTTGTTGTGCTTACGTTGTTAAACGTTAAGCCCGTTGTACTATTATTGTATCACATACCCCTTTGACTTATTATACCGAGGGCTTGCCACCCTTGATGCGGGTCTTTACGACTTATGCGGTCCTCGTGACTATGCGAGCGCGGTAGCTCAGGATTGATCATTCCGGTGTTTAGCGACGCGGGGATTCCTATGCGGTCCGCTGAGACTATGCGGTCTTTTGAGACTATGCGGGTTGCGGGAGCCTGGCGGATACCGAGGGTTAGCGCCGACGCGGGGTATACCTCAGCGATGCAGGACCATGATTCGAGGAATACCTCATGCGGGTCCGTGTGTGACCTATGCGAGCTGCGAGAGTTCGAGGATAGACGCCGCATTGATATTGCGGGCGAGTGGCGGCCGATCATGTGGTGCGGTCTAGAAAGACCTCGGGATACTGCTTTGTGGTATTTTTGGTGCTGTGGGTCTTAGTAGTCGGCTATGCCTTCGCACTTGCCCCGCACGGTTTTATTGTGATAACTTTGAGGCGTGAGTCCCCGACTTGACATATTCGCTTATTTGTTGTGAGCGTAGTTTGCTTATCATACATGTCTCTGCTTTATAGACTATTATGATTTCATTTACGATATTTTTAGTTTCACATGCACTTGTTATCGACCTCCTTGGGCCGCGTTCATGCCGCAGTTGAGTACACGATCGTTGATCCTAGCTCGTGTCACGATTTACGTTTGGGAAGCTCCGTTTCTCGGAGGCTTATCAGTGGTATAGTCCCTGTCGTCGTAGTGTTTACATTCGGGGTTTGGCGGGGCCACTGTCCGCCATTGTTGTCGTATCATTCTTAGAGTGCATGTATCTTGTTGTGGGCGTGGTTTGTAAAAGGATTAAAGCGTTCATGTTGAAAAAGTTGCTATTTATATATATCTTGAAGGTAACCGCTTTTGGTTAGCTTTGTCTTCTTATTTCACCGTCTTATTACAGGTTTCATGTATTGTCTTTTTGTTCATTGATTACTACGATGTAGGTCTACTTGGGTGCGGGGTAAGACACGATCCACGGGCAGGTTGGTCGTGACAAAAGTGGTATCGAGCGATTAATCCTCGGAAAGTGTCTATGATCGTATCCGATGAAGTCTTGATTATCGGTGTGTTGTGCACCACACCATAATCGAGGAGGCTATAGGTATTTAGGATTGGTTTCTATTCTTCTCACTCGAGATCGTGCCTTAGCCGTGTTGTAAGTTGGACCTCGACGTATTTCTTTCTCACCGCTATGCCTCGCGTAGGCAACCCGGCCGGGAGGGCAAGCGGCCGAGGAGGCGCGAGTAAATCTGAGGGTTACGTGGGCACAGCCCAATCATCACCGGTGGTGCTTCATTCGGGAGTTCTGCGGCGTCACTAGCCCCAAAGAAAGTTTAGCACGGCGGCGATTCCTCTGCGGCCATGATATTTGAACCTTCGATTCCACGACGAGCAGAGAGAATATGGATTGCAAAGAGGCAACCACATTTACTATGGATTTGGCTACAGAGTATACCGATGTACCGCGAGCCTTGATGAATATCAACGAGAAGGTTGTGCGAAAGTAATTCTTCAAGTCGGGCTTGATCATGGCCTGTGTACGGGCTTATGCGCAGCAGGCCGAGAAAACGTAGAGATCGACGGGTTAACGAAGGACAGCAGAAGAGGGCCAGAGCAGCAAGGTCCTTTAGTAACTTTTGAGGCGAGTCGCCTCACCAGCAGATTAGATTATGCACATCCACGGCAGAGTGGTCCTCCGCTGTGGTTCGTGACGTTCGGGGTGTGCGAGAGTTGGTCGAGACTCGTGGCTTCCGGTTCTGCGATGTGACGTCATCCCGGGGAATGTCGTCTTTTAGTTGGTACTTGTTGTACCTGCGGCCGTCAGGGCCATGTGTCGATATAGTGTCCTTGTAGGAGGACTTTTCCTTCAGTACCGGTGGGTAGTTCGTCACCTCCCTTAGCTATGCGCCCTACGGGGCAGGTTTGATTAGAACGACTAAGGGGAGTGAAGCAGTAGACATAGATCTATCCTTAACCCTCTAGAGTATTGTATAGGTGATAAGGTGAGTATACCTTAGGTGCTATGTTCTGATAGCAGTGTGTTAGTTGTGATTTGAAATCATGGTTGTTTAACCGAGTAAGATTTTGGGGGATAGAGAAAGTGTGAGCCTTAGAGCTTTATACGTAGAGACCTTAGAGGTGAGGCCATCTCGAGAAAAAGGTGTAGTGTTATGTTTGACCCTTATCGGAGTGCATAGTGCACGTGAGTTATGTTGGGACAGGTCCCTAGTAGTGTGGAATGAAAGGAGGTAGTTGAGCTAAGAAGACCGCTAGGTTTTCGAAACGTGATTAGTGAGATTGTTCCGGATCGGGGAGCTAGTATTGTGCGCGTTGCCGGGTCGGGTTGAGGCCACGTTGCGGATCAACCCGCGGCATGGTAGGTGGTGGGGTCAGTTTGGGGTGGTCCCGCCTTGTGATAGGGTCACGAGGGTGTTAGGCCCAAATTTAGTTGACCAGCGTACGAGTTCGTGGATGCGTTCAACCAGTAGTCGGGCCGATGGGGGCAGCCCATCGTGTTCTTCGGTCAGGACCGTTTACTCGGCTGTGTTGTGTTATCAGAAAGGTTGTAGGGCTGCACGAGGTGCCTACCTTCACCTTATGTCAGACAGTGAAGCCCAGGTTGTGGCTATTTTCGTTTTCTAAAAGTTTACCAGGCAGGGTTAGGAACTCAGGTGAGTCTCAGAGTCGCATTCGCCCTCGGGCCAGTGTTTGGATTTCAGGGATAGTTGTGGGGATTGTTGTCTCCTGTGGAGGTAGTGTTTGATCTACCATTTCAGTGTTCGGATATCGCCTTATGAAGCCTTGTAAGGGCGGAAGTGTAAGTTGTCGGTCGATTGGTTCGATGTTGGCAAGTTGACAGATTGGTTGAGCTTGTTCAGCAGTGTGGATAGTGAGAAGCTTGGTCTAGAAGAGGTTCTGGCAGCTCAGAGGGAACTTAGCCCGAGTTACTTTGGGCCTTTGTGAGTTCATGTGAAGGATAGGCCAGGTTGCCTTTATGTTAGCATTTGCCGTCCGACGTAGGAAGCGGTCGTCGGTCTTCGTATTGTGATGTTCGGGAAGTATCGAAGATCCATCCAAGTGTTCCCGATTAATGATGACCACGTTAGAGATAGTAACCCGAGTTTTGAATCCGAAGCGTGTCGAGAATGTGGTAAGAGTTCGAGTGTACGACATCCTCGGGATCGCAGCGGCGGTACCATTTGTTAGGTCGTCGAGCAAGGCTCGCGACAAAGTGACAAAGTGGTATCTACGAGTAAAGAGAGAAGCGGCATGTATGGCGAGCATAGATGTGATCATTTCTTTTGAAGAGGCAGTGCGAAGGAAGTATATTTTAGACCACGGAGAGGTGGTTGTGGTGATGTTAGAGGTGTTTCCTCGTGGACTTGGATATAAGTATTTTGCGATTGTTTCGTGGCCATGTGTGTGGAGTTTGTTCTCGTAAGTATAGTAGTGAAGACTATCTTTGGCGCTCGTTTGTTTGAGACTTAGAAGGAACATTCGGGGCGAATGTTTCTAAGGAAGGAGAATGTTATACCGTATTTCCGCAGTATGTGCGAGAACGTGCGTAGAAATTCGAACTTCAAGTTGGCTTGGCCGAATTAATTTTGTTCACAACACCCGGTTAGAGTCGTTTTTAGACGAAACGTTTTCACAGCTTTCGTAGGGGCCTTTCCGGGTCTGTCAATTTTAATTTTTTCGGATTTTTCCGAGAGACGAAACATTTTGGACCAACGGGAGGCGACATGGCACCTCCATTGGTGGACTCAGATCGATCCATGGGACGAATTGGATGAACTTTGGCACGTTTTTGTGCCTTGCACAAAGTCAAGGGTAGGTAGGATATTTGTGTTTGGTAAATCCTAGCCCTACACTTGCCTAACACATGGATTGATCTTGGCCTTTGGTTGGCCATCCCTTGACCTATAAATACCCTCTCCCTTTGATGAATTCTTCATCCTTTCCACAAATCTCTAAGTGTTAAAATCCCCTCTCTTGTTGTTGTTTCGCCCTTTGTGAGGCTTAGCCGAGCCCTTCCCTGGCCGAGAGTACCCCACAGTGGGGTGGCAGAGTATACACCCTTGTGGTGTTGTCTCGTATATATACCCTCTTGGTAGAAATACTCTCAAAGTATTGTTATAAAGCCCAAATTACCTTAGCCATATACCTTGTAGTATTCTAAGGATATACCTATCTGAAAAGCCGAAAATACTATTATACTTAGTCGTCCACAAACCGAAACCCTAGGAAAATCTCCAGTCCGTTGGAGTATTGTGTAGAAGTTGGTTAGAACTTCTAAGGGTGGTTTAGAGCGGGTTGGGCAGCTCGGAGTTGAGCTAAACGATTGCCGGGATCGACTTTATACTTGGATAATTATGGGCTTATTGAGGTAAATATCTTGTCCTCTATTGTAATTGGAAATTACATATTGTTAGAATATATAGTTGAAGTATACTATATATAGAGCGAACGTAGTTATTGGCAATGTCTTGCGACTTAAGCTGAATTTAAAGAAGATGCGAATCGTAATTACTTGAGGTCATTACAGTAGACTTGTGAAGTAGTACCGTGGAGTAGAATTGTACAGTTAGGGTTAGATGTATAACCCTTGGTTGGCTTGGTAGCGGCCTCGTTAGAGGAGGAGATTTACGCTGTTGTTGCGGGGAGTGCGAATTTTCGTAGAATGTTCGTTCTGAAGGGATCTAAATGTTAATAAGCGCCTTGTGGCCTTATAGGTTGAAGTACTACGTATGGCGCGATCCATGGCTAAGGAGTAGCCGCGGTTTGAAGTACTTGGGCGTTTTGCTATTAGTCGATACTCGTCGCGAGGTATGTGAACCTCTTCCTATCTCTTCTAGCATGATATGTGTGAACTATGTAGTACGGTAGGCGTCATGTGCTAAATGTATTTGATTGGTTTAAAACATAAAGTGTTATAACGGCTTTATGGGAAGTTGGTTATAACGACTTTATGTTGGTAGAAGATACTTGTGGTTTTAAAAGTAAGCGGTTTGAACTATAAGCGGCTTGTTATGTGTTAATAAAGAACTTGAAGTATTTCAAAGATTTTTGAATCATTTTGAAAGAAGAAGTAATACTTGGTTTTGAAAAACTTAAGAGTTATACTAGCTTTATGGGAAGTTAGGTATAACGGCTTAAGAATGTTTCTTGATTTGAAATCGGAATGTGTATCGACAAACCAACTGCAGCGTTAATAAAAGGAAATGTTTTGACTAATTAAGTATTATTAAAACCGGTAGAAACTTCCATCCGCATAGAAGCTAAGATGAGACAAAATGATATTTCTAGATCACTACTTTGTAATAAGATTGTTATAAACAAGAATATCCTACTCACATATAAGACTTATGTTTCTCAGTTGTTTAAAAGAGAATTATATTCTTAAATGAATAAGACTATGAACTACGAAACCTTTCTAAAATAAGAAGCGTGAACATTTGAAATTAGGCAAACTTGGGCGTTTGAAAAATAATGTTGTTACTTGATTTTACAAGGTAAGTGTTCAGTTTATTTAAAAAGGCAGTCCTACATTTTTATACTACGGGTATTGTGTGACTTATGTGAAAGCAGCGGATCTTTTAAAAGATTTAATGTATGAAGTACTTTAGGGGTAGATACGAACTTGTTAGCTTAAAGTACCTTGTGTGAATAACTTGATTGTCTTTGGTTTGAGATAGCCTTGTAAATACTTTCTTGTTGATGTGATAAGTGAAAATGTTAGGATGCTACGTGTGTTAGTATCTTGTGTGATCGTGATGTAAGGGGTCATTCTTGTTGTGCTTACGTTGTTAAGCGTTAAGCGTTGTACTATTATTGTATCACATACCCTTTGACTTATTATACCGAGGGCTTGCCACCCTTGATGCGGGTATTTACGGCTATGCGGTCCTCGTGACTATGCAGCGCGGTAGCTCCGAGATTGATCATTCGGGTGTTTAGCCCGACGCGGGGATTCCTATGCGATGCATTGAGACTATGCGGTCTTTTGAGACTATGCGGGTTGCGGGAGCCTGGCGGATACGAGGTTAGGCGCCGACGCGGGGTATACCTCGGTGATGCAGGACCATGATTCGAGAATACCTCATGCGGGTCGTGTGTGACCTATGCGGGCTGCGAGAGTTCGAGGATAGACGCAGCATTGATATTGCGGGCGAGTGGCGAGCCGATCATGTAGTGCGGTCTAGAAAGACCTCGGGATACAGATTTGTGGTATTTTGAGTGCTGTGGGTCTTAGTAGTCGGCTATGCGCCGTACTTGCCGTCACGGTTTTATTGTGATAACTTTGAGGCGTGAGTCACGACTTGACATATTTGCTTATTTGTTGTGAGCGTAGTTTGCTTATCATACATGTCTCCGCTTTATAGACTATTATGATTTCATTTGATATTTTAGTTTCACATACTCGCATTGTCTTGACCTCGCCCGGTGCGTTCATGCCGCGAGTTGAGGTACACGATCGTTGATCCTAGCTCTCGGTCACGATTTGAGCGTTTGGGAAGCTCCGTTTCTCGGAGGCTTATCGATGGTATAGTCCACTGTCGTCGTAGTGTTTACATTCGGGGTTTGGCGGGGCCCTGTCCGCCATTGTTGTCGTATCATTCTTGAAGTGCAGAATCTTTGTTGTGGGCGGGGTTTGTAAAAAGATTAAAGCTATTCATGTTGAAAAAGTTGCTATTTATATATATCTTGAAGGTAACTGTTTTTGGTTGCTTTGTCTTCTTATTTCACCGTCTTATTACCTTTGGTTTCATGTATTGTCTTTATGTTCACTGATTACTCGATGTAGGTCTACTTGGGTGCCGGGGTAGGCACGATCCACGCCCGGTTGGTCGTGACATTGTGTAAAGGGGTTTTCCTTTGTTGTGCTTATGTTGCTTAACGATAAGCTGTTGTGTTAGTATTTTACATCACTCATCTCTTGAGATGATTAGGGTTAAGCGCCCTCCGTGCGGGGTAGACTCGGCGGTCGATGGACCTATGATTCGAGAATACCTCATACAGTCCTGAGGGCCTATCGCGGAGCTACGAGTTCGAGGTTAGTGTCGTCCTTTATGGGCATGCGGTCCGTGGCCATGCGGACTGCGAAGTCGGGGACGATCTTGGGAGTAGCTACCCTCGTCACGAGGAATACCTCATGCGGGCGATGAGATTGGCCTATGCGGAGCTGCGGAAGTTCCGAGACTAGACGCACATTAGATCTGCGGGCAAGTGGCGGCTTTGATCATGTGACGGTCTGCAGCGAGATCTTATGATCTGATTCATGACCTTGTTGATGCGTAGGTGTTAGTAGTCGGCTATGCCTTCGTACTTACCCCGTACGGTGTTATTATGGCACATGTGGGACCTGGTGTTCATGTGTGTGTTCCTTGGTGCTTTTATATCATAAACTGTCGGCAGTGAGGAAGGTATTCCACGGGCATGATTGATGTTGTGGGCGTGAGACCCATTGTTATGTTTGAGTGATGACTTTGAGGGCGTGAGTCCCTGACATGATATATTGCTTGTTTATTGTGAATCGTAGTTTTGTTATCATACATGTCTCTCCGCTTTATATAGACTACTATGATTCCATTCTGATATTTTGATTTCACATACAAATTTTTGTTATCGACCTCGCCCGAGGCTGCGTTAAATCTGCGCGAGTTGAGTACACGATCGTTGATCCTAGCTTTGGTCACATTTTCGTTAGGAAGCTCCGTTTCTCGGAGGCTTATCGGTGGTATAGTCCCTGCCGTAGTAAGTGTTTACATTCGGGGTTTGGCGGGGCCCTGTCACGTAGTTGTCATATCATTCGTAGAGTGCAGTAATCTTGTTGTGGCGGGGTTTGTAAAAAGATTAAACTGTTCATGTTGAAAAAGTTGTCATTTATATATATGCCGAAAGGCAAGTTTTCTCAATTATTGTTTCATATTTCATAATATGTCTTGTATCGTTTATGTTCGTGATTACTCACGATGTTGTATCAAGGGTGCGAGGTAGGCACGATCACGGGCAGAATCGGTCGTGACAGACGTTAACGAAGGGCGAGAAGAGGGCGAGCGGCAAGGTCCTTTAGTAACTTTTGGCGAGTCGCCTCGCGTGATTAGATTATGCACATCCACGGTCTGGCGAGTCTCCACGAATTTCGGGGCGTTGAGTGCGCAGAGTTGGTCGAGCTCGGATCTTCCGGTTCACGATGTGAGCGCCATCGGGAATGTCGTCTTTTAGTTGGTACTTGTTGTACCTATGACCGTCGGTGCGATGTCGAAAGAGTGTCCTTGTAGGAGGACTTAGCCTTCAGATCGATGGGTAGTCGTCACCTTCCTTAGCTATGCGCCTGCAGGCGGGTTTGATTAGACGACTAAGGAGTGAAGCGGTAGATATAGATATATCCTTAACCTACAGAGATGCGTATGTGTGATAAGGTGAGTATACCTTAAGTGCAATGTTCTGATAACAGTGTGTTAGTTGTGATTAGAAATCATGGTGGGTTAGCCGAGTAAGATTTTGGGGATAGAGAAGGTGTGAGCCTTAGAGTTTTATACGTAGAGACCTTAGAGGTAAGGCCATCTCGAGTAAAAGATGTATTGTTTATGTTTGACCTTATAGGAGTGCATAGTGCACGTGAGTTATGTTGTGGGATTAGTCCCCGAGTAGTGTGGAATGAAAGAGGGTAGTTGAGCTAAGAAGACCGCTAGGTTTTAAACGTGATTAGTGAGAGTTTTCCTTGAGGAGCTAGCGTTTGGCGTTAGGGTCGGGTTGAGGCCACGTTGCGGGTCAACCGCGGCATGTTTGGTGGTGGGTCGGTTGTGGTGGTCGCCTTGTGGTAGGTCACGAGGGTGTTAGGCGAGTTTAGTTAACCAACGTCACGATTTCATGAATCGTTCGACCGAGTAGTTAGGCCGAGGAGGTCAGCCGTGTTGTCTTCTAGCAAAGACCGTTTACTCGGCAGAGGGTTATGCGAGATGATATATCAGAAAAGTTGTAAGGCTGCACGAGGTGCCTACCTTCACCTTATGTCAGACAGTGGAGCCCAGGTTACGGCTGTTTTTGTTTCTGGAAGTTTTACCAAGCAGGGTTAAGAACTCAGGTGAGTCTCAGAATCACATTCGCCCTCGGGCCAGTGTTTGGATTTCAGGGATAGTTGCGAGAATTGTTATCTCCTGTTGGGGAAGTGTTTTATAGATACCATTTCAGTGTTCGGATATCGCCTTGTGACGCCTTGTAGGGGCGGAAGTGTAAGTTGCCGGTTGATTGGTTCGACGTTGGCAAGATTCAGATAGTTGGTTCAGGCTTGTTCCAGCAGTCTGTGGTTGGAGTAAAGCTTATCTAGAAGAGGTTCTGGCAGCTCAGAGAAATCGTGCGGATAATCGGCAACGACGCTTAGAGTTCAGGATTGACGGTCGGTCTTCTTGAAAGTACCACCCCGGGGTGGGTGTGACGAGTTTTGGAATACAGAGGGAACTTAGCCCGAGTTACTTTGGGCCTTTGGGTCCATGTGAAGAATAGGCCAGGTTGCCTATATGTTAGCATTTGCCGTCCGACTTAGGAGGCAGTGTGTCCGGTCTTTCGTATTGTTATGATCGGGAAAGTATCGGAGATCCATCCAGAGTGTTCCCAGTTAATGATGACCACGTTAGAGATAGTAACCCCGAGTTTTGGAAATCGAAGCGATATCGAAATGTGGTAAGAGTTCGAGTGTCACGACCTCGGGGATCGCATGTAGTCCGGTACCATTTGTTGGGTCGCCGGAGTGACACTAGAACCTCGCGGCAAAGTGACAAAAGTGGTATGCTTTATGATGTTAGAGGTGTTTCCTCGTGGACTTGGATATAAGTATTTTGCTTGATTGTGTGTGGCCATTGTGGCGAGATTGTTTCGTAAGTATGGTAGTGAAGACTATCTTGGCGACGCGTTTGTTTTGAGACTTAGAAGGAACATTCGGGACGAATGTTTCTAAGGAAGGAGAATGTTATACCGTATTTCCAGGTATATGCGTGGGGCGTGCGTGAAAATTTGAACTTGAGAATTAGGCTTGGCGAAATTTATTTGTTCACAACACGGTTAGAGTCGTTTTTAGTGAAATGTTTTCCTGACTTTCGTAGGGAATTTCCGGCTATGTCTTTTTAATTTTTGCGGATTTTTCCGAGACACGAAACATTTGGACCAACAAGAGGCGACACTTGTCACCTCTCATTGGGACACCTTAGTGATAAAGGGGTTGGCGAATGGCCATTGGTTGGTCGAGGGGTTGGTAGGATATTTTGGTGGTAGATGGATAAGGTGCACTTGGCAAGATCTTGGCCTACACTTGCTATGCACTTGGCTAGATCTTGGCCATTGGTTGGCCTTCACCGACCTATAAATACCCACCCTTTGAAGACTAATTCATCCACAAAATTGCCTAAGTCTTGAAAGCTTCTTCCTTCCCCAGTGTAGTGTCTTGGCGAGAGCCCCTCTCTCTCCCCGAGAGTCCCCTGCATGTGGGGTAGGTAGACACCCCCTCCTTGGGGTGCTAGCCAGTGGGGTACCACTGCCTAGTTGTTTTCGTATAATACCCCTCTTGGTAGAAATACTCTCAAAGTATTGTTATAATGCCCAAATTACCTTAGTCGTATACCTTGTAGTATTCTAAGGTTATACTTATCTGAAAAGCCGAAATATTATTATACTTCCCTTGATCACAAACCAAAACCACAAGGAAAATCTCCATGGTTAGTTGGAGTAATAAGTAGAAGTTGGTTAGAACTTCTAAGGGTTGTTGGAGGCGGTCGGGCGCGCGAGTAGAGCTAAACCTTGCTCGGGATCGACATTTAAACTCGGATAATTATGGTCTTATCGAGGTAAATATCTTGTCCCCCTATTGTAATTGGAAATTAAATGTTGTTAGATTATATAGTTGAAGTATACTATATATAGAACTGAACGTTGTTATCGGCAATGTCTTTTGACTTAAGCTTTGAATAATAAGAAACCTTTTGAAAGAAATCTTGTTGTTTTACATGGGACTGTATTCTGATGAGACTTGTGTAGCTTTTACGTGAGGTAGAATTGTGCGTCCGGTTAGATGTATGAACCCCACTTGGTTGGCTTGATAGCCGGCCGATAAGAGGAGATTTCTGTTATTGCGGGGAGTCTTCTGAATTTTACGTAGAATGTTCTCTGAAGGGATCTAAATGTTAATAAGTGCCTTGTGGCCTTATAGGTTGAAGTACTACGTGTGGCGCGATCTACTTGGCTTAAGGAGTAGCCGGCGGTTGGAAGTACTTGAGCGTTTTGCTATTAGTCGATACTCGTCGCGAGGTATGTGAACCTCTTCCTATCTCTTCTAGCATGATATGTGTGAACTATGTAGTGCGGTGAGCGTACATGTGCTAAATGTATTTGATTGGTTTAAAACATAAAGTGTTATAACGGCTTTATGGGAAGTTGGTTATAACGACTTTATGTTGGTAAGAAAATACTTGTGGTTTTTAAAAGGTAAGCGATTTGAACTATAAGCGGCTTGTTATGTGATAATAAAGAACTTGAGGTATTTCAAAGATTTTGAATCATTTTGAAAGAGGAGGTAGTACTTGATTTTTTAGAAAACTTAAGAGTTATACTAGCTTTATGGAAAGTTAGGTATAACGGCTTAAGAATGTTTCTTGATTTTGGAAATCGAATGTGTATCGACAAACCCTGCAGCGTTAATAAAAGGAAATGTTTTTAATAATTAAGTATTATTAAAACCGGTAGAAACTTCCATCTGCATAGAAGCTAAGATGAGACAAAATGATATTTCTAGATCATGGTCTGTAATAAGATTGTTATAAACAAGAATATCCTCACATATAAGGCTTATGTTCTCAGATTGTTTAAAGGAGAATTATATTCTTAAATGAATAAGACTATGAACTCTGAAACCTTTCTAAAAGGCAAACTTGAACATTGGAAAAGAATGTGGCTACTTGATTTTACAAAGAAGTAATTGATTTACTCTAAAAAGATAATCACTCTATTTTCATATACTACAATTATTGTGTGGTTTTTGTGAAATGCGTATCTTTTAAAGATTTAATGTATGAAGTACTTTGGGGATAGGTACCCGAACTTGTTAGTAGAAAGTACCTTGTGTGAATAACTTGATTGTATTGGTTTGTGATAGCCTTGTAATACTTTCTTGTTGATTTGATAAGTAAGCATGTTAGGATGCTACGTGTGTTAGTATCTTGTGATTATTGTGTAAGGGGGTCACTCTTGTTGTGCTTACGTTGTCAAACGTTAAGCCCGTTGTACTGTTATTGTATCACATACCCCCTTGACTTATTATACCGAGGGCTTGCCACCCTTGATGCGGGTCTATACGGCCTATGCAATCCTTGTGACTATGCGGAGTGCGGTAGCTCCAGGATTGATCATTCCGGGTGTTTAGCCTGATGCGGGGGATTCCCTATGCGGTCTGTTGAGACTATGCGGTCTGTTGAGACTATGCGGTCTTTTGAGACTATGCGGATACCGAGGGTTAGCTGCCTTCGATGCGGGGTATACCTCGAGCGATGCAGGACCGTGATTCGAGGAATACCTCAATGCGGGTGCATGGGTGACCTATGCGGGCTGCGAGAGTTCGAGGATAGGCAGCGCATTGATATTGCGGGCGAGTGGCGGCCGATCATGTGGTGCGGTGCAGAAAGACCTCGGGATCTGATTTGTGGTATTTTTGATGCTGTGGGTCTTAGTAGTCGGCTATGCCTTCGTACTTGCCGTCACGGTTTTATTGTGATAACTTTGAGGCGTGATTCACGACTTGTCATGGCCTTATTTATTGTGAACTGTAGTTTGGTTATCATACATGTCTCTGCTTTATATAGACTACTATGATTTCATTCTGATTTATTTTGATTTCACATACTTGGTACTGTTATGCGACCTCGCCCGGGGCTGCGTTCATCTGCGCGAGTAAAGGTACACGATCGTTGATCCTCGCTCTTAGGAGTCACGATTCAGCGTTTGAAAGCTCCGTTTCTCGGAGGCTTATCTTAGTATAGTCCTGTCGTTGTAGGTATTTACATTCAGGGTATGGCGGAGCCTGTCCCGCCATTGTTGTCATATCATTTCTTAGAGGTCTATAAATCTTGTTGTAGGCGGGGTTGTAAAAAGGATTAAACTGTTCATTTGTAGGAGTGGTTATTTATATATATGCCGAAAGGCAAGTTTTCCTCAGATTACTGTTTTGCACTTCATTTGTTTCATGTATGTGTTTTATGTTCCGCTGATTACTCTGATGTTGTATCACTAGGGTGCCCGGGGTAAGGCACCAGTCACGGGCCCAGATTCGGGTCGTGACAACTTGAGTAGCTCACCGGGTAGGGAAGTGCTGCCCAATTTTCCGTAGGATATAGAACCCTTTGTTTAGAACTGTTTACAAAGTAGTCTGAACGTTGATAGACGTGTCTGACTATTATAGGCTGATTCTCTGCGCGCGACATATTCAACTTGGCAGGTGGTTTTCGCTGAGAAGGTATGTGATTCTTCCTAAAGCATGATATTTTACAATATATATGTAGTGCGGTGAGCGTACATGTGTTAAGCGAATAATAACTACGGCAATGTCTTTGACTTAAGCTGAATAATACTTACGGCAATGCCTCGGCTTAAGCACGAATAATAAAGATCGAAAGCATTTCAAAGAATCTTTGAATCATTTTTAACAGAAGAGAACTAATTGGTTTTTAAAACAGAAGCTTAAGAGTTATACTAGCCTTATGGGAAGTTAAGTATAACCACTTAAGAATGATAAAAGAAACAGTTTGCCTATGTGTTTATAACAGACTTATATTGAATTGTGAAAAGAATATTAAGATGGTTTGATAAGTAGACTTGATATGATGCTATGTGTGTTAGTGTCTTGTAACGTTTGTATAAGAGAGTATTCTTGTTGTGCTTATGTTGTTTAACGATAAGCTGTTATGTTAGTGTAATATCACTCACCTCTTGACATATTACCGGGGGTTAAGCTGCCCTCCGATGCGGGGTAGACTCAGGCGGTCTGGGACCATGATTCGAGAATACCTCATGCGGGTCCAGGGGACCTATGCGGAGCTACGGGAGTTCCAGGTTAGTGATGCGGGGTTATACCTCATGCGGTCTATGTGGCCATGCGGACTACGAGTCCAGGACGATGCCGAGGAGTAGCTACCCTCGATGCGGGGTTATGTACCTTATGCGGGCCTATGTGAGTGGCCTATGCGGACTACGGGAGTCGAGATTAGGCTTGCATGGTGATACTACGGGCAATTGGCCTGCTTGATCATTCGCGGCCTAGAAAAGACACATTCTGATTTACCTATTGTTGCTCTTGTTTGTGATGTGGCACTATATGCGGTTTCCTTGGTTGTTTCATACATATTTGTAAGCGGTTTTAAAAATGATATGTTTTCATTTAAGTACTTCTGATTTCGCATACTTAGTACTGTTGTCGACCTCCTTGAGGCTGCGTTCATGCGCGGTAAGAGGCAAGCGGTGCTAGATCCGCATCCTTAGGATCTTTTGCGTTGGTGTCGGGAGCTTCATCTTCTCGGAGGCTCTACTGTTGGGTATGCTCTCCTGTTGTAATTAGTTTTGTTGATCGAGGGTATGGCGGGCCTGTCCCGCCATAGTTGTTTACTTCCTTAGAAGTGCAGTAGTCTGTTATGCAGTTGGGATGTAGCGCAAAAACTTGGGTTATATATATATGCGAAAGGCAAGCTTTTCATAAGATAAACTGTGTCTCATATTACAACTGTTTCATCTCTTGTTTTATATTTCCGCTGATTTTCTCTGATGTATGACTGCTTGGGTGCGGGTAAGGCACGATCACGAGCCGAGCAGTCGTGACAAAAGTGGTATCGAGCGATTAATCCTCGGAAAGTGTCTCTGACCGTATCTAGTAGAGTCTTGATTATCGGTGTGTTGTGCACCACACCAATAATCGATGAGGCTATAGGATATTTAGGATTGGTTTCCATTCTTCTCACTCACGAGATCGTGCTTTAGAGGCGTGTTAAGTTGGACCTCTAACGTATTCCTTTTACATGCTTGATTATGCCTCCACGTAAGGCAACCGGGCCCGAGAAGGGCAAGCGTAGGAGGCGCTAGTGGGACACATAGAGTCACGAGGGCTCGGGCCGGTCTATACGAGAGGCGGCGAGTTCTCTGACGCCCGCCCGGCCCAGCGAGACCACAGTACCACACCTCGTCCCACGGCTGGGGCGGAGGTTAGGGTACAAGGAGATGGCCCGACCTCGGCGGGATCGTGGCTAGACATGAGGGCAGTGGATCTGCGGTTCGATCCAGCCCAGTCGTACCGTGGTTCACCCGAGGCGAGAGAGTTTGAGGCTACGAGACTTCGAGTTGTAGCCGCCAGAGTTTTACTGGTCGAGGCGGAGGATGATCCGAGGAGTTCATCCGTCGACTCTGAGGATCCGAGAGTGATCGGGCGTCGGAGACCGGTCAGTGATCTTTGGTTCACATAAGTGCGTGATACGCGATCGATTAGTTTGATTCATGGGAGTTATCGGGAGAGCATCGTCCCAGTACTTGGGATGAGTTCTCGGAGGCTTTCCTCGCTCACTTCTTGCCTCGCGGATGAGGAGGCGCGGGTGATAGATTTTTTCTTTGGCGAGGCGAGGGCCTTGTCGGGAGTACAATGTCGAGTTTGATTCATTGGCTCGATATGTCCCGGTGTTAATGAGATATGGAGGATAGGGTGCACCGCTACGTCAGGGCTAGATGATTATATGGCCGAGTCGTATGCGGGTGTTTCTCTTCGGTAGGGTATGAACATTACCCGTGCGAGCTCATGCTCTTGGATGGGAGGCGTAGAGGCCGGCGGGTTGTGGCGGCGAGAAGGCCGGGGCTGCGAGGTCTTTTGGTGGCTATCGTGGTGGCGGCCTCAGCGGCGATCTAGATTTCCACCACAACCGGCTCGAGCACTCCTGCGTCCTCGGCCACGGCGGAGATATTCGGCGCACCGGGGCCCAGGACTTGACGTCGAGCGGCGAGAAGTGCGGCGATCGGGACCACCCGCCGGTGTGGCGTCGGTAGATCCCGCCGGGAGTTGTGGTGCTACGGGAGCTTGTTTGATTGTGGCGGCGGGGTCACTATGCGGCTTGTCAGACGAGGCGATCTTGATGGTAAGTCGACCCTACGAGTTCTTTGCGGGTCTTTTTCATCCCCGGCTACTCATACTGGAGGGCAAGGTACTCATGGACCAGCAGTCGCGGCAGGTCGTGGCGCGGGTCGATTCTAGCGGTCCTCGAACGCATTTATGCTTTGTCCGGCCAGCGGATCGGAAGCCTCACTTTGATGTCGTCCACGGGTACCTTATCGGTTCTGGTTTGATGTTTATGCCTTGATAGATCGGGTTCTACTCATCTATATATCTCCCCTTGTTGCTAGTAGGATAGGGATAGAGCACGAGTCCATAGACCACTTCGAGGTAGCTACGCGATGGGTGATTCGATGGTAGCTCGGCGGGTATATAGAGCTTGTCTGTGACCATTCTGATCGTCGGACCTGCGACTTGATAGAGTTGGAGATGATTGACCGGCGTGATCATGGGGATGGATTGGCTAGCTTCTTGCTACGCCAATGTAAGCTGAGAGAGAGTAATGCAGTTCGGTTTCACGAGGCGGTTGTTGAGTGGGAGGAGCACGGTATCGTAGAGGGTAGGTTTATTTCCTACCTCAAGGCTAGGAAGATGGTGCGAGAAGGGTATATCTACCATCTCGTTCGGGTGTTTGATCTTGAAGGCTGCGGTACCAGATTTTCCGTCGATTCGATGGTGAGAGAGTTCCCAGGCGTGTTTCGAGCGACCTCTCGGGTATCCCTCACGAGAGGAGATTGAGTTTGTATAGACATATTGCGGACACTCGGCCTATTTCCATTCCGCCATCTGAGAATGGCACTGCCGAGTTGAGAGGATTGAAGGATCAGCTTAGGGATTTCTTGGAGAAGGGCTTCATCAGGCCTAGTGTTTCTCCACGAGGCCGGTATTGTTCGTAAAGAAGAAGGGCGGGGCCAGCTGCGCGTGTGTTGATTCTGACGGTGAACAAGGTGACCATTAAACGAATACCCTTCCGAGATTGATGATTTGTTCGACGGTTGCGAAGTGCGAGATGTTTCTCAAGATTGATCTGCGATCGGGCTATCATCAGTGCGAGTCGGAGAGGTGGATGTCCCTAGGGCGCATTCGGACCGTGCGGGCATTATGAGTTCGAGTCATGTCTTTTGGGTTGACGATGCTCGTGGTATTCATGGATTTGATGAACGAGTGTTCAAACCATTTTGAACACGTTTGTGATAGTGTTCATTGATGATATCTTGGTTTATTCTCGCTCAGGCGAGGAGCATGCGGAGCATTTGAGGCTGTCTTGTGATTCTCCAGACCAGCGATTATGCGCCAAGTTTTCCAAATGTGAGTTTTGGTTGACTTGGTGGCTTTTCTTGGGCATATTGTGGGGTGATGGCATTAGTGGAATCGACCAAGATCGAGTAGTCGGGACTTGGCCTGACCTACTACTCGGCGAGGTTCGCGATTTTACGGGCCTTGCAGGATATTATCGACGGTTCGTGGAGAAGTTTGCTTCTATCTGCACCATTGACTAGTGACTCGAAGCGGCCAAGTTTGATGGTGATGCTTGTGGCGGGGTTTCGATTCTTGAAAAGAGGCGGCGGCCGCCCGTTCTTACTCTTCCGGAGGTCGACGGTTATGTCATGTATTGTGATCGTCGAGCGCATCGGGTTGGGATGTGTGTTGATGCAGCATGGCGGGGTTATAGCGTATGCATCGGCGGTGAAGAAACACGAGAGAACTACCCGCATGATTTGGAGTTAGCGGCGGTGATTCACGCTTTGAAGATCTGGAGGCACTATTTGTATGGGGTTCACGTGGATATTTATCTGACCACAGAGCCTCCGGTATATCTTGACGGAGGAGGTGAACTTACGGCGAGAGGCGGTGGTTAGAGTTGCTTAAGGATTACGATGTTGATATCTGTACCACGGGAAAGCCAATGTTGTGGCGGATGCTCTTAGTCGTAGGTCGATGGGAGCCTATCGGATGTGCGGCTAGAGAGGAGGACATGGTTCGTGATTTGCATCGATTAGCGAGCCTTGGTGTCCGTTTGATTGATTACGATAGCGGTGGGGTTCGAGTTCGTGAGGTTGCGAGTCTTCCATCGTCGATGAGGTGAAGAAGCGGCGATTCGAGATCGATTTTGACACGTTATCGTGATCTGACTCTTCGTGAGGGCAAGGGTCCTTTTGAGTAGCACTTTGATGGGGTGCTAAGGTTTGGCGAGTTGTGTGTTCCGGATGTTTGAGACTTGTGAGTTCTTGGGAAGCACACGCGCGTTACTCTATCCGTCGGTCGACCAAGATGTACCACGACCTTAGATCGTGTATTGGTGGGATGGCTTGAAGAGGGCGTTGCGAGTTCGTTGCTCGGTGCCCATGTTGTCGGCGGTGAAGGTAGAGCACGAGGCACGGTGGTTTGTTGCGGCGATAGAGATCGACACGGAAGTGGGAGGTAATCAACATGGACTTCATCACGGGATTACCTCGCACTCGGAGGAGACATGATTCTATATGGGTTATCGTCGACGGTGGCGAAATCAGCCCACTTTCTTCCGTCGGGGCGACTTTTGGTGAGGATTATGCGGACTTTACATCAGAGATTGTCGTGCATGGAGTCCCTATTTCGATCATATCAGACAGAGGAGCCCAGTTTACGGCTAACTTCTGGAGGTCTTTCCAGAGAGGTTTAGGGGCGGTGAGCTCGAGTCGCATTCCATCCACAGACGGACGGACAGGAAGAGCGCACTATCCAGACTCTTGAGGATATGCTGCGAGCCTGTGTTATCGACTTCAGGGGTAGCTGGGAGGATCATTTTCCTCTAGTTGAGTTTGCGTACAATAATAGCTACCACTCCAGTATTCAGATGGCGCCTTATGAGGCCTTGTATGGGAGGAAGTGCAGATCGCCTATAGGTTGGTTCGATGTGGGCGAGGTGCAGCTAGTGGGACGGTTGGTGCGTGAGCGATGGATAAGGTGAAGCTTATCCGAGGCGGCTATTAATGGCTCGAGTCGGCCAGTCATATGCAGATCATCGTCGTCGGCATCTTGAGTTCGAGGTTCATGATTGGGTTTTCCTAAAGGTGTCACCCATGAAGGGTGTGATGAGATTCGGGAAGAAGGGGAAACTCAGCCCAAGGTATATTGGGTCGTTTCAGATTGTCCGCAGGGTAGGCATGGTTGCCTACGAGTTGGATCTGCCGTCCGATCTGGAGGCAGTGCATCCGGTGTTTCACGTATCTATGCTGAGGAGATGTATCGGGGATCCATCTAGGGTGCACCCGATTGGCGATGTCCAGGTGACCGAGGGGTTATCGTATGAGGAGATTCCCATAACGATAGTCGATCGTCAGGTTAGGCGTCTGCGGACCAAGGATGTGGCTTCCGTCAAAGTCTTGTGGCGGAACGAGCTTAGGGAGGAGATGACGTGGGAAGCTGAGGAGGACATGAGGTGGAGGTATCCTCACTTATTCCCCACACCTCCAGGTAACTTACTTTCCTTTTTGCTGGTTTAATTTTCGTAAATTGTTAAGTGTTATATTGTGGCCATGTGTGGCACTTGCAAACTGTTTGAGCTTTATCGATAACTGTCTTGGGAAGGAACATTCGGGACGAATGTTTCTAAGGAGGGGAGAATGTTATACCCCGTATTTCCGGAGTATGTACGTAAGGGCGTACGTACGAAAGTTTGGCTTTAAAAGTTTAAGCCAAGGACGTTTTTATTTGTGCACAACTCACTAAAAGAATCGTTTTCCGACGAAACGTTTCCACAGCTTTCGTAGGGAAAATTCCGGCTATGTCATTTAGTATTTTTGCGGATTTTTCCGAGAGACGAAACATTTTGGACCAGCGGGAGGCGACACTTGGCACCCTCGATTGGTGGACTTGAAATCGTCCATTGGACGAATTGGACATAGAGTTGCACGTTTTTTGTGCCTTTGCACAAGTCAAGGAGTTGGTAGGATATTTTGTGTGCAAGTTGGCTAGGTACACTTGCCCTAATCTTGGCCTTACACTTGCCTAGCACTTGGCTAAATCTTGGCCCTTGGTTGGCCATCCCTTGACCTATAAATACCCCTCTTGTGATGAAGAGTTCTTCATCCACAAAAGCTTTCCAAGTCTAAAAATCCTCTCCTCTCCCTTAAAGCCATTTCGTCCAAACACCTTCCCCCTTGAGTGAAGTTGGCGAGGCCTCCCTAGCCTAGCGAAATCTACCCCCTCCTTGGTAGAAAAGTTTCCTTCTAGTATTGTTATAATGCCCAAAATACCTAGCCCAAATCCCTTAGTCCTTAGTAGAAGTTGTGAAGAACTTCAAGGTTTCTTAGACTCTGGACGTACAAACTAGGAGCTAAACCTTGCTCAGTGACTTTTATCTAGGATATTAGTGGGCTTACCGAGGTAATGAACGGCTCCTTCTTTTGTACTTAGAGAAGACATCCTCTACAAGTATAGAAATAAGTATAAATACTTAGAAGGATATTAAAGACTAGAATTGGTATTATCACGATGAAGGGTTTTAAAGAAGAATAAGCATTTGTACTTACATAGAATTTGTTTTCACGATGAACTTGAGTAGCTCACGGGTAGGGAAGTCTTGCCCAATTTTCCGTAAGATATAGAACCCTCTGTTTAGAATCTGTTTACAAAGTAGTCCGAGCGTTGATAGGCGTTTGTGTCGACTATTATAGGTGATTCTCTGCGACATATTAAACTTGGCGGTGGTTTTATTTGAGAAGGTATGTGATTCTTCCTAAAGCATGATATTTTACAATATATATGTATGCGGTAGGCGTACATGTGTTAGCGAATAATAACTACGGCAATGTCTTTGACTTAAGCACGAATAATACTTACGGCAATGCCTCACGGCTTAAGCTTTGAATAATAAAGATCGAAAGCATTTCAAAGAATCTTGAATCATTTTTAATGAAGAGAACTAATTGGTTTTAAAGCGAAGCTTAAGAGTTATACTAGCCTTATGGGAAGTTAAGTATAACCACTTAAGAATGATAAAAGAAACAGTTTGCCTATGTGTTTATAACGACTTATATTGAATTGTGAAAAGAATATTAAGATGGTTTGATAAGTAGACTTGATATGATGCTATGTGTGTTAGTGTCTTGTAACGTTTGTATAAGAGTATTCTTGTTGTGCTTATGTTGTTTAACGATAAGCTGTTATGTTAGTGTAATATCACTCACCTCTTGACATATGCAGGGGTTAAGGCTCCGATGCGGGGGTAGACTCGGTGATGCAGGACCATGATTCGAGAATACCTCATGCGGGTCGAGGGACCTATGCGGAGCTACGGGAGTTCGAGGTTAGTGATGCGGGGTTATACCTCATGCGGTCTATGTGGCCATGCGGACTACGAGTCGGGGCGATGCAGGAGTAGCTACCCTCGATGCGGGGTTATGTACCTATGCGGGCCTATGTGAGTGGCCTATGCGGACTACGGAGTCGAGATTAGGCTTGCATGGTGATACTACGGGCAATGGCCTGCCCGATCATTCGCGACCTAGAAAAGACACATTCTGATTTACCTATTGTTGCTCTTGTTTGTGATGTGGCACTATATGCGGTTTCATTAGTTGTTTCATACATATTTGTAAACTGGTTTTAAAAATGATATGTTTTCATTTAAGTACTTCTGATTTCGCATACTTAGTACTGTTATGCGGACCTCCTTGAGGCTGCGTTCATGCCGCGGTAAGGCGGCAGTGCTAGATCCGCATCCTTAGGATCTTTTTGCGTTGGTGTCGGGAGCTCCATCTTCTAGGAGGCTCTCTTGTTGGGTATGCTCTCCTGTTGTAATTAGTTTTGTTGATCGAGGGTATGGCGGGGCCACCGCCATAGTTGTTTACTTCCAGAAGTGCAGTAGTCTGTTATACAGTTGGGATGTAACTGCAAAAACTTGGGTTATATATATATGCCGAAAGGCAAGCTTTCATCAGATAAATTGTGTCTCATTTTACAACTGTTTCATGTCTTGTTTTATATTTCCGCTGATTTTCTCTGATGTATGATTGCTTGGGTGCCCGGGTAAGGCACCAGTCACGGGCCCCGGAACGGGTCGTGACATATCTCCTCTTCTAGCATGATTCCTTAAGTTAAAGAAAGTAAGTTCTACTCCTTAAATGATCCATTCCTTGGTTGTATTTGGCTTGCCTAAAGTAGAATGTGTTCTATGTACTTCCTTGATTGTACTTTGATGTTTTAATTGTAAGTTGTATAATCCATTGCCTTAGTGAAGTTTGGATTCTTAAAGAGTGAAAGTGTTTTACCGAAAGTACATAGAGTCTTGAAAAGGAAGTGGTTTCCGAATCTTTTGGCTAGTGCCTTAGTTCCAAAGCCTAAAGGTCATTATAATGGCTTTAGGGAAGTCAAAGGAGTGATTTACTAAATTGTTTTTAAAAGAGGAGAAATGACATGATTTAAAGAGAAGTAACTTGTTTTAAAAGGTGTGAGTTACTTGAGGTTTAAAAGTGGGAGAAACTTGTTTTCTAAATATTAAGAGATTTGAAGTATTTTGAAAGTTAAGAAACTTGATTTGAAAGTTTGTGATTCTTGGTTTTAAGTATAAGTCTCTTGGTTATAAAAAGTATGAAATTGTCTAAAAACCATAAGGGTTATAACGACTTTATGGGAAGTTGGTTATAACGGCTTTATGGAAGGTTTAGAAAGTTGTCTATTTTGATTTTGGGCATAAGTTGCCTAGATTGTGAAAATTTGAAGTTACTTGAGTTCAAGCTTTGAAATGAGTCTCTAAAAAGTATAAGTAACTTATTTTCAAATATCGAACTTTTCTTGATGAGAAAATTATAAGTGGCTTGGTTTTAAAAGGTAGGAGTACCTTGATCTTAAAGAGTTAGTTACTTGGGTTTTAAAAGTATACTTGGCATCGTTTTAAAAGTGTAAGCCACTTGGTTTAAAAAGTATAAAGTACTTGATTTAAACATGAACGTGTTTGGTACTACGGAAAATAGTATCGAGTTGTTTCGTAAAGGGATCGTTTGAAAGGATTAATGTATGTAGAACTTTGGGGTTAAAACCGGACTTTGACATAAAATGAAAGTACCTTGAGTTGTGTGTAACTTGCCTATGCTTGCGTGTGATAGCCTTGTTGTGCAAGTGTTGTATTCTTATGTTACGCGTCTCTCGATGGAGGGCGGTCATGTTGTTCTTGATTGATGGACATCGACACGATGGGTGGCCAGGGTATGTTTCCATTAAGTGTTATTTTGTTAATCGCTTTGGACATACCGACACGATGGGTGGCCGCAGTATGCTTCCATTGTGATTGTTGTCTTGTTGTATCCTTTTGGACCTAATGACACGATGGGTGACCCACGGGTATGGTTCCATAAGGATTGTTGTTCCATGGACTATCTCTACATGAGGTTTCTTGGTCGGCCTTGGTATCTGGTGGTCGGCTTTCGTACTTGCCCCGTCTCGTGGCTGATTCGGCCTTGGTACCTGGTAGTTAGCCCTCGCACTTGCCCCGTTCAGTGTAGTGACGAAGTCTCGTGACACGGCCTTGGTACCTGGTAGTTAGCCCTCGTACTTGCCCCGGTCAGCTACGTGACACGGCCTTGGTATCTGGTAGTCGGCTTTCGTACTTGCCCCGTGTCAGCTTCGTGGTTTGGTTGTATAGTATTGTTAGTACGGTTGTTATGACACAGGTGGGACCTAGTGTTCATGTGTACTTCTTGGTGTGATTATATCATAGACTGCCGGCAGTGAGGAAGGTATTCCACGGGCATGATTGATGTTGTGGGCGTGAGACCCATTGTTATATTTAAGTGATGACTGGAAGGGCGTGAGTCCCTGACTTGACATGACTGCTTATATATTGAGTACTGTAGTTTGGTTATCATACATGTCTCCTGCTTTGTATAGACTATTATGATTTCATTTCTGATATTTTCGATTTCACATACTTGGTACATTCTTCGTCTTGACCTCGCCCGAAGTGCGTTCATGCCGTGAGTTTAGTCTGTTGTTTGGTGATCGGCGGTGTAGGACCTGCTCGGAGTTTTGGATAGCTCCTACGTTGGGAGTTTATATTTTTGGTATGAGTTCTTTGATGTGATTTTGTATGATTATGGAGTGCAGCGGGGCCTTGTCCGTCATAGTCTGATATAACTCTTAGAGTGCATATTCATATGTGGGATTGGACTCGTGTAAAGTGTTGGGTCTTTTGTTTATGTATATTATATGGCAGCCTTGTCGGCTTTGCCCTTACACGTACTATTGGTTTTTTTTTAAAAAAAAAGAGGTGTTATTTAATTTCCGCAGTTTACTTAGTTGTTAAGGTAGAAGGGTGCCCAGGTAGGGCACCAGTCACGGGCCCGGGGTTCGGGGCGTGACACTTGCCTCTAAGGTCTCCACGTATAAAATTCTAAGGCTTATAATTTCCCTGTCCCCAATCTTACACTTTTAACTAACCTTGTCTTCTAACGCAATTAACACAATGCTATCTGAACATAACTCTTAATCAAGATCATCATATCAAGCATACTAATCTCTAGAGGGGTAAGAATATACCTGTATCATCTGTTTCACTTTCCCTTCGTCGCTCTAATCATAATCCTGCCCTGCCGGGCGCATAGCTATAGAAGGCGATGAACCTGCCACTGACCCGGTAGGCTGCGTCACTCTGCCTGTACCCCTCCTATAAGCACAGTCTCTCGTCACATGGCCCTGACAGCCGCAGGTGAAACAAACACTAGTAAAAAGACGACATTCCCCGGGATGACGCCTACCACATCGTGCACACTGAGGGGGACATGAATCCTGCTGGCTATAACCCATGTATATCTGTAAACCAGAAGCCCTGGAGCTCTGACCAGCTCCCGAATACCCCGAACGTCACGAAGGCGGAGGACCACTCTGTATTGGCGGAGGTGCATAACTAACTGCTGCTGGCGGTCGCCTCGAAAGTTACCAAAGGACCTGCTGTCACGGCCTCTTCTGGCGATCTTGGTCATGCAGCCGACCCTCCGCTCCTGCATCCAGTGCATAAGCTGCGGGCAATGTCCATGCCCGGCTGAAGAGCTACACCCGAGCAACTCTCTGCTAGATAGTCGTCAAGTCCTGTGACATATCGGTGCACTCTATCCTCCATGTCGGCTACTAATGCGGGGACGTACCGAGCTAATGAGTCAAACTCCACATTGTACTCCCGGGCAAATGCGCCGGTGCGCCTCAGCGTCAAGAATCTCGGCCCGATCCCTCCTCATCTGGGGAGGCAAGAGATGCGCAGAAATGCCCACGAGAACTTCGTCCCATACATTGGCGGTGCATACTCTCCCGGGATAGCTCGCGAATCAAATCGATCAGCTGCGGTATCCATGGCCCGATGCGAACCTAAGACCACCGACTTCGGTCTCACGAAGCCTTGATCACTCTCATGATCGGCATGGCGTCGGATGAACTCTGCGGATCATCCTCAGGCCTCGATCCATAAAACACTGACGGGCTGCAACTCAGAAAGTCCCGCAGTCTCAAACTATCCGCTCTCGGGTGAACTACGGGTACTACCGGTACCGGAATCGCTGCATCCAGCTTATCCTCGTGCCTTGCCACTATCCTGGCCAATAACTGGGCCATCTCCTTGTAACCCATCTCCTCTGCTCCAGCGGTGGACTGGAGGCTCAGTCTTGTGGTCTCGGCCAACGATGCGGCTCTAAACTCTTTGAAATTTGGCGGCGTCGCAAAACTCGCCGTCTGAAGCACTATCTCAGGTAATGACCGGGCATGCGCCCTCGTACTCCTCTGTATCCTACTAGCAGCTCCCTCGGCTGCCTTGCCCATCTGGACCCGGGTTGCCTTGCGCGGAGGCATAACTGGTAAAAACGAAATACGTCAGAGGGGTCCAACTTATAACACAGCTCTAAGGCACGATCTCAGAATGAGAAGAATGGAAACCAACCCTAAATGTCCTGCGACCTCACGATTATAGATGTGGTGCACAACACATCGATAATCAAGACTCTACTAGACACGCGATGCAGACACTTTCCGTGGATTAAGCGCTCGATACCACTTTTGTCACTACCGAACCGGGCGTGGTAGTGCCTTACCGGGCACCCAGTAGACATACATCGAGTGACGGCGGAATATAAAACAAGACATGAGCAGTATGAAGTGAAAGCAGTTTATACGAGAAAAGTTGCCTTCGGCATATATATATAAAAACTTGAGCGATTACATCCCTTTTACAAACCCTTCCCAGCGATACTACTGACTTACAGAATGTAACAACAACAATGGCGGGGCAGGGGCCCGCCATACCACGAATGTACAAGAACCTATAACTCGGGAAACATACCAAAAGATAAGCCTCGAGAAGCGGAGCTTCCTAATCTGTTGAGCGTGATCCTATGGCGAGGATCAACAACCGATGTACCTCTACTGCGGCATGAGCGGCCCCGAAGGAGGTCGATGCAACAGTACCAGTATGTGGCCCGAAAATCGTAAATGAAATCATAACGATTTATATAAAACATGAGACATGTATGATAACAAACTACGATTCACAACATAAAAGCGATCTAGGTAAAAATCGTGTAATCACGTTATAACATGTCTCGGCCCATCCTCGGGACTCGAGGTGGAATCGCATGGTCACATTCCCGGTCCATCTCATGGACTCGGTGCCGGATCGTATGGAATACATTCCCGGTCCATCTCATGGACTCGGTATCAAATCGGGTGGAATACATTCCCGGTCCATCCCATGGACTCGGTATCAAAACGTGGTGGAATACATTCCCGGTCCATCCCATGGACTCGGTGTCGTGTGGAATACATTCCCGGTCCATCCCATGGACTCGGTATCGTGTGTGTTATACCCCGTATTTCCAGAGTATGTACGCAGGAACGTACGTAGGAAATTTCGAACTTCAAGTAGGCTTGGCCGATTTAATTTTGTGCACAACACCCGGTTAGAGTCGTTTTTCGGCAAAACGTTTTCACAGCTTTCGTAGGGGAATTTCCGGCTATGTCATTTTTAATTTTTGCGGATTTTTCCGAGAGACGAAACAGTTTGGACCAACAAGAGGCGCCAGGCACCCTCAATTGAGTGGCTTGAAATCGTCCAACTTGGGCCGAAATGGACAAGTAAGGCACGTTTTTTGTGCCTTGACAAAGTCAAGGGTAGGTAGGATATTTGTGTTTGGTAAATCCTAGCCCTACACTTGCCTAACACATGGATTGATCTTGGCCTTTGGTTGGCCATCCCTTGACCTATAAATACCCATCTCCCTTTGATGAATTCTTCATCCTTTCCACAAATCCTTAAGTGTTAAACTATCCCGCTCCCTTGTTGTGTTTCGTCCCCCTTTGTGAGGCTTAGCGAGAGCACCCTTCCCCTTGGCGAGTACCCCCAGTGGGGTGGGCGAGAGGGTATACACCCCTTGTGGTGTTGTCTCGTATATATACCACCTCTTGGTAGAAATACTCTCAAAAGTATTGTTATAATGCCCAAATTACCTTAGCCATATACCTTGTAGTATTCTAAGGATATACCTATACGAAAAGCCCAGAAAATACTATTATACTTAGTCGGTCCACAAAAGAAACCCTAGGAAAATCTCCATAGTCAGTTGGAGTATTGTGTAGAAGTTGGTTAGAACTTCTAAGGGTGGTTTAGAGCGGGTTGGGCGCTCGGAGTTGGAGCTAAACGATTGCCGGGATCGACTTTATACTTGGATAATTATGGGCTTATTGAGGTAAATATCTTGTCCTCTATTGTAATTGGAAATTACATATTGTTAGAATATATAGTTGAAGTATACTATATATAGAAGCGAGCGTAGTTATTGGCAATGTCTTTTGACTTAAGCTGAATAATACTTACGGCAATGTCTTGCGACTTAAGCTGAATTTAAAGAAGATTCTTGTTGTAATTACCAGGGTGTATTCTGATAGACTTGTGAAGTAGTGCAGTGGAGTAGAATTGTACCGTTAGGGTTAGATGTATAACCCCCGGTTGGCTTGGTAGCGGCCTCGATAGAGGAGAGATTTCTGTTGTTGCGGGAGGTCTGCTAGAATTTTACGTAGAATGTTCTGAAGGGATCTAAATGTTAATAAGCGCCTTGTGGCCTTATAGGTTGAAGTACTACGTATGGCGCGATCTGCGGCTAAGGAGTAGCCGGCGGTTTGAAGTACTTGGAGCGTTTTGCTATTAGTCGATACTCGTCGCGAGGTATGTGAACCTCTTCCTATCTCTTCTAGCATGATATGTGTGAACTATGTAGTGCGGTGAGCGTCATGTGCTAAATGTATTTGGTTGGTTTAAAACATAAAGTGTTATAACGACTTTATGGGAAGTTAGTTATAACGACTTTATGTTGGTAAGAAAATACTTGTGGTTTTAAAAGGTAAGCGATTTGAACTATAAGCGGCGTGTTATGTGTTAATAAAGAACTTGAAGTATTTCAAAAGATTTTGAATCATTTGAAAGAAGTAATACTTGATTTGTTTTGAAAACTTAAGAGTTATGCTAGCGTTATGGAAAGTTAGGTATAACGTCTTAAGAATGTTTCTTGATTTTGGAAATCGAGAATGTGTATCGACAAACCAACTGCGGCGTTTATAAGAGGAAATGTTTTTAATAATTAAGTATTATTAAAACCGGTAGAAACTTCCATCTGCATAGAAGCTAAGATGAGACAAAATGATATTTCCTAGATCATGGTTTCTTTGTAATAAGATTGTTATAAACAAGAATATCCTACTCACATATAAGACTTATGTTTCTCGGATAGTTTAAAGGAGAATTATATTCTTAAATAAATAAGACTATGAACTACGAAACCTTTCTAAAATGAGAAACTTGAACATTGGAAATTAGGCAAACTTGATCATTGGAAAAGAATGTTGCTACTTGATTTTACAAAGAGAAGTAATTGATTTACTTTAAAAGGATAGTCACTCTATTTTATACTACGGGTATTGTGTGACATTGGGAAAGTAACGTATCTTTTAAAGAGTTAATGTATGAAGTACTTTGGGGATAAAACCCCGAACTTGTTGGCATATAGTAGAAAGTACCTTGTGTGTATAACTTGATTGTGTTGGTTTGTGATAGCCTGGTAATACTTTCTTGTTGATTGATAAGTAAACATGCTAGGATGCTACGTGTGTTAGTATCTTGTGATGTTGTGTAAAGGGGTTACCTTTGTTGTGCTTATGTTGCTTAACGATAAGCTGTTGTGTTAGTATTTTACATCACTCATCTCTTGAGATGATTCCGGGGGTTAAGCTGCCCTCCGATGCGGGGTAGACTCAGGCGGGTCGATGGACCTATGATTCGAGAATACCTCATGCAGGTCCCGGGGGCCTATGCGGAGCTACGAGTTCCAGGTTAGTGTGCGTCCTTTATGGGCATGCGGTCCATGTGGCCATGCGGACTGCGAAGTCCAGGACGATGCCGGGGAGTAGCTACCCTCGATGCGGGGAATACCTCATGCGGGCCGATGAGATTGGCCTATGCGGAGCTGCGGGAGTTCCAGGGTTAGACGCGTACATTGATACTGCGGGCAAGTGGCCAGCTTTGATCATGTGACGGTCTAGACAGATCTTATGATACAGTTCATGACCTTGTTGGTACTGTGGGTTTTTAGTAGTCGGCTATGCCTTCGTACTTACCCCGTACAGTTTTATTATGACACAGGTGGGACCTGGTGTTCATGTGTGTTCCTTGGTGCTTTTATATCATAGACTGCCGGCAGTGAGGAAGGTATTCCACGGGCATGATTGATGTTGTGGGCCTGAGACCCATTGTTATACTTGAGTGATGACTTGAGGGCGTGAGTCCCTGACTTGACATGACTGCTTTGTTGTAGCGTAGTTTGGTTATCATACATGTCTCTGCTTTATATGGCTGCTATGATTTCATTTCTGATATGTATTTTGATTTCACATACTAAATTTTTGTTATCGACCTCGCCCGAAGTGCGTTCATGCCGCAGTTGAGGTACACGATCGTTGATCCTAGCTCTCGGTCACGCGATTTGGCGTTTGGAAGCTCCGTTTCTCGGAGGCTTATCGGTGGTATAGTCCACGTCGTCGTAAGTGTTTACATTCGGGGTTTGGCGGGGCCTGTCCCGCCATTGTTGTCGATATCATTCTTAAGTGCAGTAATCTTGTTGTGGCGGGGTTTGTAAAAGGATTAAAGCTGTTCATGTTGAAAAAGTTGTTATTTATATATATCTTGAAGGTAACAGTTTTTAGTTGCTTTGTCTTCTTATTTCAACTGTCTTATTACACTTTGGTTTCATGTATTGTCTTTATGTTCGTGATTACTACGATGTATGTCTACTTGGGTGCGGGGTAAGGCACGATCCACGGGCGGGTTGGTCGTGACAAAAATGGGATCAGAGGAGTTAATCCTCGGAAAGTGTCTGAGGCCGTATCGATGAAGTCTTGATTATCGGTGTGTTGTGCACCACGATAATCGAGGAGGCTATAGGGTATTTAGGATTGGTTTCTATTCTTCTCACTCTGAGATCGTGCTTTAGAGCCGTGTTGTAAGTTGGACCTACGGCGTATTTCTTTCCCTTACCGTTATGCCTCCGCGTGGCGGCAGGGCCCGGGAGGGCAAGGCGACCAAGGAGGCTGCGAGTAAATCTGAGAGGGTTACGTGGGCACAGCCCAATCATCACCAGGGTGGTGCTTCATTCGGGGAGTTCTGCGGCGTCACTAGCCCGGCAAAGTTTAGCGGCGGCGGCGATTCCTCTGCGGCCATGATATTTGAACCCGGTTCCACGACCGAGAGCGAGAATATGGATTGCAAAGGCGACCCTATTACTAGCTATGGATTTAACTACAGAGTATACCGATGTACGCGAATCTTGATGAATATCAGCGGGAGGTTGTGCAAAGTAGTTCTTGATTGAGCATGGCGGTGTATGCGAGCTTATACACAAGCGGCGAAAGCGTAGAGATCGGCGGGTTAACGAGGGCGGCGAAGAGGGCGAGCGGAAGGTCCTTTGGTAACTTTCGAGGCAAGTCACCTCGCGTGATTTGATTATGCATATCCACAATGCAGTGGTCTTCCACGGATTGGGGCGTTCGGGGTATGCGGGAGTTGGTTAGAACTCCGGGCTTCGGTTCACGATTTGGCGGGCGTCGTCACGGGAATGTCGTCTTTTAGTTGGTACTTGTTGTACCTATGACCGTCGAGTGCATTGTCGATATAGTGTCCTTGTAGGAGGACTTTGCCTTGATCTGGTGGGTAGTTCGTCACCTCCTTAGCTATCGCCCTACAGGCGGGTTTGATTAGAACGACTAAGGAGTGAAGCGATGAACATAGATCTATCCTTAACCCTCTAGAGTTTTGTATAGGTGATAAGGTGAGTATACCTTAGGTGCTATGTTACGATAGCGATGTGTTAGTTGTGATTTGAAATCATGGTTGTTTAGCAGAGTAAGATTTTGGGGATAGAGAAAGTGTGAGCCTTAGAGCTTTATACGTAGAGACCTTAGAGGTGAGGCCATCTCGAGAAAAGGTGTAGTGTTATGTTTGACCTTATCGGAGTGCATAGTGCGTGAGTTATGTTGGGACAGGTCCTAGTAGTGTGGAATGAAAGAGGGTAGTTGAGCTAAGAAGACCGCTAGGTTTTAAATAGCGTGATTAGTGAGATTGTTCGGTTCGGGAGCTAGTATGATGCGCGTTGCGGGTCGGGTTGAGGCCCGCGTTGCGGGTCAACCATGGCGATTTTGGTGGTGGTCGGTTTGTGGTGGTCACTTGTGGTAGGTCACGAGGTGTTAGGCCCATGTTCGATTAACGGTCTGAGTTCGTGGATGCGTTCGGCCGGTGGTGGTCGATGGGGCAGCCCATCGTGTTCTTCGTTCGGGACCGTTTACTCGGTGTGTTGAGTTATCGAAGGGTTGAAAGGCTGCGCGGTGCCTACCTTCACCTTATGTCAGCGGTGAAGCCCGGAGTTGTGGCTATTTTCGTTTTCTAAAGTTTACGAGCGGGGTTAGGAACTGGTGAGTCTCGAATCGCATTCGCCCTCGGGCGATGTTTGGATTTCGAGGATAGTTGTGGGGATTGTTGTCTCTGTGGAGGTAGTGTTTGATCTACCATTTGTGTTCGGATGTCGCCTTATGAAGCCTTGTAAGAGGCGGAAGTGTAAGTTGTCGATCGATTGGTTCGATGTTGGCAAGGCTCGAGCGATTGGTTGAGCTTGTTCCGGTGTGGATAGTGAAGCTTGTCTAGAAGAGGTTACGGCGGCTCGGAGGAATCGTGCGGATAATCGGCGGCGACGCAGAGTTCGAGTTGACGGTCGGTCTTCTTGAAAGTACCACCGGGTTTGGGTGCGGCGAGTTTTGGAAAGCAGAGGAACTTAGCGAGTTACTTTGGGTCTTTGTGAGTTCATGTGAAGGATAGGCGGGTTGCCTTTATGTTAGCATTTGCCGTCCGGCGTAGGAAGCGATCGCGTCGGTCTTCGTATTGTGATGTTCGGGAAGTATCGAAGATCCATCCAGAGTGTTCGATTAATGATGACCACGTTAGAGATAGTAACCGAGTTTTGAATCTGGCCGTGTCGAATGTGGTAAGAGTTCGAGTGTCGACATCCTCGGGATCGCAGCGGTACCATTTGTTGGGTCGTCGGAGCAAGGCTCGCGACAAAGTGACAAAGTGGTATCTACGACGAGTAAAGAGAAGCGAGCATGTATGGCGAGCCTAGATGTGATCATTTCTTTTGTAGAGAGAAGGTACAAAGGAAGTATATTTTAGACCCTGGAGAGAGGTGGTTGTGGTGATGTTAGAGGTGTTTCCTCGTGGACTTGGAGATAAGTATTTTGCGTGATTGTTTACGTGGCCATGTGTGGCGAGTTTGTTCTCGCAAGTATAGTAGTGAAGACTATCTTGGCGCGTTTGTTTTGAGACCTAGAAGGAACATTCGGACGAATGTTTCTAAGGAGGAGAATGTTATACCGTATTTCCAGTATGCGCGAGAACGTGCGTAGGAAATTTCGAACTTCAAGTAGGCTTGGCGATTTAATTTTGTGCACAACACGGTTAGAGTCGTTTTTGGCAAAGCGTTTTCCACGACTTTCGTAGGGAATTTACGGCTATGTAAATTTTAATTTTTGCGGATTTTTCCGAGAATCGAAACCATTTGGAACAACAAGAGGCGCCACGGCACCTCCATTGGTGGCAGAAATCGTCCAACTTGGACGAAATGGACAAGTAAGGCACGTTTTTGTGCCTTGACAAAGTCAAGGGTAGCTAGGATATTTGTGTATGGTAAATCCTAGCACTACACTTGCCTAAAACATGGATTGATCTTGGCCTTTGGTTGGCCATCCCTTGACCTATAAATACCCCTCTCCCTTTGATGAATTCTTCATCCTTTCCACAAATCCTTAAGTGTTAAACTCTCCCCCTCCCTTGTTGTGTTTTCGTCCCCCCCCCCCTTTGTGAGGCTTAGCGAGAGCACCCTTCCCCTTGGCGAGAGTACCCCACAGTGGGGTAGTAGAGGGTATCACCACTTGTGGTGTTGTCTCGTATATATACCCCTCTTGGTAGAAATACTCTCAAAAGTATTGTTATAATGCTCAAATTACCTTAGCCATATACCTTGTAGTATTCTAAGGATATACCTATCTGAAAAGCCAGAAAATACTATTATACTTAGTCGGTCCACAAAACCGAAACCCTAGGAAAATCTCCATAGTCCGTTGGAGTATTGTGTAGAAGTTGGTTAGAACTTCTAAGGGTGGTTTAGAGCGGGTTGGGCGCTCGGAGTTGGAGCTAAGCGATTGCCGGGATCGACTTTATACTTGGATAATTATGGGCTTATTGAGGTAAATATCTTGTCCCTCTATTGTAATTGGAAATTACATATTGTTAGAATATATAGTTGAAGTATACTATATATAGAACTGAACGTAGTTATTGGCAATGTCTTTTGACTTAAGCTGAATAATACTTACGGCAATGTCTTGCGACTTAAGCACGAATTTAAAGAAGATTCTTGACGTAATTACTTAGGGCTGTATTCTGATGACTTGTGAAGTAGTGCAGTGGAGTAGAATTGTACGTTAGGGTTAGATGTATAACCCCGGTTGGCTTGGTAGCGGCCTCGATAGAGGAGGAGATTTCTGTTGCGGGGAGGTCTTCGAATTTTACGTAGAATGTTCTGCAAAGGGATCTAAATGTTAATAAGCGCCTTGTGGCCTTATAGGTTGAAGTACTACGTATGGCGCGATCTACTGGCTAAGGAGTAGCCGACGGTTTGAAGTACTTGGGCGTTTTGCTATTAGTCGATACTCGTCGCGAGGTATGTGAACCTCTTCCTATCTCTTCTAGCATGATATGTGTGAACTATGTAGTGCGGTAGGCGTCATGTGCTAAATGTATTTGGTTGGTTTAAAACATAAAGTGTTATAACGACTTTATGGGAAGTTGGTTATAACGACTTTATGTTGGTAAGAAAATACTTGTGGTTTTAAAAGGTAATCGATTTGAACTATAAGCGGCGTGTTATGTGTTAATAAAGAACTTGAAGTATTTCAAAAGATTTTTGAATCATTTGAAAGAAGAAGTAATACTTGATTTGTTTTGAAAACTTAAGAGTTATGCTAGCGTTATGGAAAGTTAGGTATAACGTCTTAAGAATGTTTCTTGATTTTGGAAATCGAGAATGTGTATCGACAAACCAACTGCGGCGTTTATAAGAGGAAATGTTTTTAATAATTAAGTATTATTAAAACCAGAGAAACTTCCATCTGCATAGAAGCTAAGATGAGACAAAATGATATTTCTAGATCATGGTCTTTGTAATAAGATTGTTATAAACAAGAATATCCTACTCACATATAAGACTTATGTTTCTCAGATAGTTTAAAGGAGAATTATATTCTTAAATAAATAAGACTATGAACTACGAAACCTTTCTAAAATGAGAAACTTGAACATTGGAAATTAGGCAAACTTGATCATTGGAAAAGAATGTTGCTACTTGATTTTACAAAGAGAAGTAATTGATTTACTTTAAAAGGATAGTCACTCTATTTTATACTACGGGTATTGTGTGACATTGGGAAAGTAACGTATCTTTTAAAGAGTTAATGTATGAAGTACTTTGGGGATAAAACCCCGAACTTGTTGGCATATAGTAGAAAGTACCTTGTGTGTATAACTTGATTGTGTTGGTTTGTGATAGCCTGGTAATACTTTCTTGTTGATTGATAAGTAAACATGCTAGGATGCTACGTGTGTTAGTATCTTGTGATGTTGTGTAAAGGGGTTACCTTTGTTGTGCTTATGTTGCTTAACGATAAGCTGTTGTGTTAGTATTTTACATCACTCATCTCTTGAGATGATTCCGGGGGTTAAGCTGCCCTCCGATGCGGGGTAGACTCAGGCGGGTCGATGGACCTATGATTCGAGAATACCTCATGCAGGTCCCAGGGGCCTATGCGGAGCTACGAGAGTTCCAGGTTAGTGTGCGTCCTTTATGGGCATGCGGTCCATGTGGCCATGCGGACTGCGAAGTCCAGGACGATGCCGGGGAGTAGCTACCCTCGATGCGGGGAATACCTCATGCGGGTCGATGAGATTGGCCTATGCGGAGCTGCGGGAGTTCCAGGTTAGGCAGCGTACATTGATCTGCGGGCAAGTGGCGGCTTTGATCATGTGACTGTCTAGACAGATCTTATGATACTGATTCATGACCTTGTTGATGCGTGGGTTCTTAGTAGTCGGCTATGCCTTCGTACTTACCCCGTGCGATTTTATTATGACACAGGTGGGACCTGGTGTTCATGTGTGTTCCTTGGTGCTTTTATATCATAGACTGCCGGCAGTGAGGAAGGTATTCCACGGGCATGATTGATGTTGTGGGCCTGAGACCCATTGTTATACTTGAGTGATGACTTGAGGGCGTGAGTCACGACTTGACATATCGCTTTGTTGTAAGCGTAGTTTGGTTATCATACATGTCTCCCGCTTTATATGATTGCTATGATTTCATTTCTGATATGTATTTTGATTTCACATACTAAATTTTGTTATCGACCTCGCCGGGCTGCGTTCATGCCGCAAGTTGAGGTACACCAGTCGTTGATCCTAGCTCTCAGGGTCACAGTTTCAGCGTTTGGGAAGCTCCGTTTCTCCGGAGGCTTATCAGTGGTATAGTCCCTGTCGTCGTAAGTGTTTACATTCAGGGGTTTGGCGGGGCCCTGTCCCGCCATTGTTGTCGTATCATTCTTAGAGGTCTGTAGTACTGTTGTGGGCAGGGTTTGTAAAAAGGATTAAACTGTTCATGTTGAAAAAGTTGCTATTTATATATATACTGAAGGTAACCGTTTTTGGTTAGTCTGTCTTCTTATTTCACTGTCTTATTACACTGGTTTCATGTATTGTCTTTATGTTCCGCTGATTACTCTGATGTATGTCTACTTGGGTGCCCGGGGTAAGACACCAGTCACGGGCCCGGGTTCGGGTCGTGACAGTGTGGAATACATTCCCGGTCCATCTCATGGACTCGGTATCGTGTGGAATACATTCCCGGTCCATCTCATGGACTCGGTATCAAATCGGGTGGAATACATTCCCGGTCCATCCCATGGACTCGGTATCAAAATGTGGTGGAATACATTCCCGGTCCATCCCATGGACTCGGTGTCGTGTGGAATACATTCCCGGTCCATCCCATGGACTCGGTATCATGTGAAATACATTCCCGGTCCATCCCATGGACTCGGTATAGAATCGGCCATAACATTTAAACGCTCTTTTAAGACAGATTAAGATAATACCATACTTTCCTTTTTTAAAATCAAGTAGCAACATTCTTTTCAAAAAAATTCAAGTTTGCCTAATTTCAAATACTCAAGTCTCTCATTTTCGAAAGGTTTCGTAGTTCATAGTCTTAATCACTTAATAACATAATTCTCTTTTAAAACAATTTGAGTAACATATGCCTTATGTGTGAGTAGGTTATTCTTGTTTATAACAATCTTATTAAAGCAGTCATGATCTAGGAAATGTAATACAATTTTGTCTTATCTTAGCTTCTATGCAGATTGAGGTTTCTACTGGTTTTAATATAATTAATTATTTATCAATACATTTTCCTTTATTAACGATGCAGTGGTTCGTTCGATACTTATTCTCATTTTCGAAATCAGTAAAAAATTATTCTTTAAAAACCAAGTACTCATTACTCACGAATGAGGTTTCACACTTTTAAAAAAAATTCATATCAATTCAATTAAGTCAAGTCTCTTATCTTTTAAGATCAAGTCTCTTAACTTCTAAAATCAATAAAGCATTCTTTTACCTACATAAAGTCGTTATAACTAACTTCCCATAAAGCTATTATAACACCTTATGTTTTAAACCAACCAAATTCATTTAGCACATGTACGTCTACCGTACTACATAGTTACAAAACATCATGCTAGAAAGGATAGGAAGAGGTTCACATACCTCGCGACGATTATCGACAATTAGCAAAATGCTCCAAGTACTACAACCTTGCTAGCCTTTTCCACCCTTCAAGTAGAATATGCTACTCGTAGTACTTCCACCTATAATGGCCATATACGTCTATCAACGTCTAGACTACTCTGTAGAATATTTTAAGCAGAAGGTTCTTAATTCTACGGGAAATTGGGCAGCACTTCCCTACCCGTCAACTACTCAAGTCTCTTTGTAAATCTGATCCTATGTAAATCTGATTCAATTCTCTTCTTTAATATCCTTCTATATCTTATACTCAATTCTATACTACTACAGTATGCAATCTCCAATTACAATAGAAGGACAAGATATTTACCTCGACAAGCCCAAAATTATCCAAGATATATGTCGATCCTGAGCAAGGTTTAGCTCCTAATCTGCACGCTCCGATAGCTCCAAGAAACCCTTAGAAGTTTCCAAACAACTTCTACTAATACTTCAACCAGCTATGAAGATTTTCCTTAGGGTTTCGTTTTGTGACTAATGGATATAAGGTAGTATTTCCGGGCTTTTAGTATAGAGGTGACTTTGGAATACTACAAGGTATTTGGCTAAGGTATTTTGGAATAGTAACAATACTTGGAGAATATTTTCTACCAAGGGGGGGTGTTTCGACGAGACAACAAGGCAAGGGGGGGTTGTTTCGGACGAGAGCTTCTACTAAGGGGGGAGGGAACTTTGGACGAGAACTACTAACAAGGGGGAGGGATTTTGAGACTTGGAAAGTGTTTTTGTGGATGAAGAAGTCTTGCACTTAAGAGGGGGTATTTATAGGCCCTTCAATGGCCAAGATTCAAGCAAATGTAGGGTGGAGATTTGGATCCATGTGAAGTAAGAGGTCTTCCAACCAAGTGTCCACCATAACCTTGGGACATATGTCCACCACAACATTGGGACATATGTCCCCCACAACAAAGAGCCATGTGGCCTTCCACTAGGCACAAAAAAACGTCCAACAAGGCCTTCCCTACCTACCCCCACTCACCCAAAGAAATAACTTCCAAGATTTGACCATTTGACCTTGTCCACTTGGCCAACATTTTCGTCCAACCCATGACAACTAAGGGTGACACATGTCGCCCTCCTATTAGTCCAAAATATTTCGTCTCTCGGAAAAATCCGTAATCGGTTAAAATATTAAAAACGTAGAATTTCTTTCACAAGGTTCGGAATCTTTTCCGTCGAAAGTTCACCATTTAATCCTAAACCTAATTAGGGTTGTACAAATGTACGTACGTCCTCACATACATACTCTGGAAAATACAGGGTATAACAGCGGTAAAGTCACATTAGTCTGCCCATAAAGGTATACTGCCTGGCCCATTCTGGGACGCGGTAAAGTCACATAAGTTTTCCCATAAAGGTATACTGCCCGACCATTCTGGAACGCGGTAAAGTCACATAAGTCTGCCCATAAAGGTATACTGCCCGGCCCATTCTGGGACGCGGTAAAGTCACATAAGTCTGCCCATAAAGGTATACTGCCCGGCCCATTCTGGGATGCGGTAAAGTCATATAAGTCTGCCCATAAAGGTATACTGCCCGGCCCATTCTGGGACGCGGTAAAGTCACATAAGTCTGTCCATAAAGGTATACTTCCCGACCCATTCTGGGATGCGGTAAAGTCACATAAGTCGTCCCATAAAGGTATACTGCCTGGCCCATTCTGGGACGCGGTAAAGTCACATAAGTCTGCCCATAAAGGTATACTATCCGGCCCATTTTGGGACGCGGTAAAGTCACATAAGTCTGCTCATAAAGGTATACTTCCCGGCCCATTTTGGGACGCGGTAAAGTCACATAAGTCTGCCCATAAAGGTATACTGCCCGGCCCATTTTGGGACGCGATAAAGTCACATAAGTCTGCCCATAAAGGTATACTGCCCGGCCCATTCTAGAACGCGGTAAAGTCACATAAGTCTGCCCATAAAGGTATACTACCCGGCCCATTCTGGGATGCGGTTGTTATACCCCGTATTTCCAGAGTATGTACGCAGGGACGTACGTAGGAAATTTCGAACTTGAGAATAGGCTTGGCCGAATTATTTTTGTACACAACACCCGATTAGAGTCGTTTTTGGTAAACGTTTTCCACGACTTTCGTAGGGGAATTTCCGGCTATGTCATTTTTAATTTTTGCGGATTTTTCCGAGAGACGAAACATTTTTGGACCAACGGGAGGGTGACACTTGTCACCCTCATTGGACGGTAAAGAGGAGGCTTGGCCTTGGCCGATTGGTTCATGGTTTTGTGCCTTGTTTTGGCCTTGTTTTGTGGCTTGTTTGGTGCCATGTTTTGTGGAGTAGGGGTTAGGGTGCACTTGGCTTGATCTTGGCCTTACACTTGCCTTGCACTTGGCTAGATCTTGGCCATTGGTTGGCCTTTGGTTTTGCTATAAATACCCCCCTTATGTTGATGAACTCTTCATCCACAAATGAAACCTTCCAAGCCTAAAATCCCTCCCTCCTCTTGTGTTGTGTTCGTCCAACACCCCCCCTCCCCCGGTGGGTGGCCGTGTGGCCGGGGGCCTCCCCCTCCCCGTTGTGGTGGCGTGGCCGTGGGGTACCCCCCCCCGAGCCGAGTTGCTAGTTGTTTTCGTATAATACCCATTGTTGTGGTATAGAAATACTCTCCTAGTATTGTTAATGTCCAAATACCTTGGCCCAAATACCTTGTAGTATTCCCAAGGTTACACTTATACAAAAGCCCAGAAAATACGATTATACTTCCTTTAGCCACAAAAACCGAAACCCTAAGGAAAACCTCCATAGTTAGTTGGAGTACTATGTAGAAGTTGGTTAGAACTTCTAAGGGTTGTTTGGAGCGGGTTGGAGCACCCGGAGTAGGAGCGAAACTTTGCTAAGGATCGACATTAAACTCGGATAATTATGGGCTTATCGAGGTAAATATCTTGTCCCTCTATTGTAATTAGAAATTACATGTTGTTAGAATATATAGTTGAAGTATACTATATATAGAACTGAACGTGGTTAGTTGGCAATGTCTTTTGACTTAAGCTCAAGAATCAATCGTATTCTGATGAGACTTGTGTAGTAATCTTGTGGAGTAGAATTGTACCCGTTCGGGTTAGATGTATAACCCCCCCCTGGTTGGCTTGGTAGCCGGCCCCGTTAGAGGAGGAGATTTACGCTGTTGCGGGGGGGGGGAGGTGCTGCCGAATTTTCTGTAGAATGTTCTACGATAAGATCTTGATGTTAATAAGCGCCTTGTGGCCTTATAGGTTGAAGTACTACGTGTGGCGCGTTCTACTTGGCAGGAGTAGCCGGCGGTTGGAAGTACTTGGGCGTTTTGCTATTAGTCGATACTCGCGAGGTATGTGAACCTCTTCCTATCTCTTCTAGCATGATATGTGTGAACTATGTCATACGTTAGACGTACATGTGCTAAACGTATTTGATTGATTTAAAACATAAAGTGTTATAACGACTTTATGGGAAGTTGGTTATAACAGCTTTATGTTGGTAAGAAAATACTTGTGGTCTTTAAAAGGTAACTGATTTGAACTATAACTGGCTTGTTATGTGTTAATAAAGAACTTGAAGTATTTCAAAAGATTTTTGAATCATTTTGAAAGAAGAAGTAATACTTGGTTTTGAAAAACTTAAGAGTTATACTAGCTTTATGAGAAGTTAGGTATAACGGCTTAAGAATGTTTCTTGATTTGAAATCGAATGTGTATCGACAAACCACAAATAAGTTAATGAAAGGAAATGTTTTGACTAATTAAGTATTATTAAAACCAGTAGAAACTTCCATCTGCATAGAAGCTAAGATGAGACAAAATGATATTTCCTAGATCACGGCTGCTGTAATAAGATTGTTATAAACAAGAATATCCTACTCACATATAAGACTTATGTTTCTCAGATTGTTTAAAAGAGAATTATATTCTTAAATGAATAAGACTATGAACTACGAAACCTTTCTAAAATAAGAAACGTGAACATTTGAAATTAGGCAAACTTGGACGTTTGGAAAATAATGTTGTTACTTGATTTTACAAAGGTAAGTGTTTTGGTTTATTTTAAAAGACAGTCACTCTATTTTATACTACGGGTATTGGGTGACTTATGTGAAAGCAACGGATCTTTTAAAAGATTTAATGTATGAAGTACTTTAGGGGAAGATACCCGAACTTGTTAGCTTAAAGTACCTTGTGTGAATAACTTGATTGTGTTGGTTTGAGATAGCCTTGTAAATACTTTCTTGTTGATGTGATAAGTGAAAATGTTAGGATGCTACGTGTGTTAGTATCTTGTGTGATCGTGATGTAAGGGGGTCATTCTTGTTGTGCTTACGTTGCTAAACGTTAAGCCCGTTGTACTATTATTGTATCACATACCCCTTTGACTTATTATACCGAGGGCTTGCCACCCTTGATGCGGGTCTTTACGGCTATCACGGTCCTCGTGACTACGCGAGTCGCGGTAGCTCCAGGATTGTTCATTCCGGGTGTTTAGCCTGATGCGGGGGATTCCCTATGCGGTCTGTTGAGACTATGCGGTCTTTTGAGACTATGCGGGTTGCGGGAGCCTAGGCGGATACCGAGGGTTAGCTGCGCCCGACGCGGGTATACCTCGGTGATGCAGGACCGTGATTCGAGGAATACCTCATGCGGGTCCGTGTGTGACCTATGCGAGTCTGCGAGAGTTCGAGGATAGACACGCCATTGATATTGCGGGCGAGTGGCGGCCGATCATGTGGTGCGGTCTAGAAAGACCTCGGGATACGAACTTGTGGTATTTTGATGCATGGGTCTTAGTAGTCGGCTATGCCTTCATTACTTGCCCGTGCGGTTTTATTGTGATAACTTTGAGGCGTGAGTCCACGACTTGACATATTCGCTTATTTGTTGTGAATCGTAGTTTGCTTATCATACATGTCTCTGCTTTATAGCTGTTATGATTTCATTCTGATATTTTTGTTTCACATACTAAGTACTGTTATCGACCTCCTTGGGGCTGCGTTCATGCCGCATGAGTTGAGGTACACGATCGTTGATCCTAGCTCTGGTCAGCGATTTGGCGTTTGGGAAGCTCCGTTTCTCCGGAAGCTTATCAGTGGTATAGTCCCCTGTCGTAGTAAGTGTTTGCATTCAGGGGTTTGGCGGGGCCCTGTCCCGCCATTGTTGTCATATCATTCTTAAGTGCATGTAATCTTTATTGTGTGGCGGGAGTTTGTAAAAGGATTAAGCTCATGTTGAAAAAGTTGTCATTTATATATATGCCGAAAGGCAAGATTTTCTCAGATTATTGTTTCATATTTCATAATATGTCTTGTATCGTTTTATGTTCCGCTGATTACTCTGATGTTGTATCACTAGGGTGCCCGGGGTAAGGCACCAGTCACGGGCCCGGAATCGGGTCGTGACAGCGGTAAAGTCACATAAGTCTGCCCATAAAGGTATATTGCCCGGCCTATTCTGGGACGTGGTAAAGTCACATAAGTCTGCCCATAAAGGTATACTGCTCGGCCCATTCTGGGACGCGGTAAAGTCACATAAGTCTGCCCATAAAGGTATACTGCCCGGCCCATTCTGGGACGCGGTAAAGTCACATAAGTCTGCCCATAAAGGTATACTGCCCGGCCCATTCTGGGACGCGGTAAAGTCACATAAGTCTGCCCATAAAGGTATACTGCCCGACCCATTTTGGGACGCGGTAAAGTCACATAAGTCTGCCCATAAGGGTATACTGCCCGACCCATTCGGGGACGCGGTAAAGTCACATTAGTCTGCCCATAAAGGTATACTGCCCGGCCCATTCTGGGACGCGGTAAAGTCACATAAGTCTGCCCATAAAGGTATACTGCCCGGCCCATTTTGGGACGCGGTAAAGTCACATAAGTCTGCTCATAAAGGTATACTTCCCGGCCCATTCTGGAACGCGGTAAAGTCACATAAGTCTGCCCATAAAGGTATACTGCCCGTCCCATTTTGGGACGTGATAAAGTCACATAAGTCTGCCCATAAAGGTATATTGCCCGGCCCATTCTGGGACGCGGTAAAGTCACATAAGTCTGTCCATAAAGGTATATTGCCCGGCCTATTCTGGGACGCGGTAAAGTCACATAAGTCTGCCCATAAAGGTATACTGCCCGGCCCATTCTGGGACGCGGTAAAGTCACATAAGTCTGCCCATAAGGGTATACTGCCCGACCCATTCTGGGACGCGGTAAAGTCACTTTAGTCTGCCCATAAAGGTATACTGCCCGGCCCATTCTGGGACGCGGTAAAGTCACATAAGTCTGCCCATAAAGGTATACTGCCCGGCCCATTCTGGGACGCGGTAAAGTCACATAAGTCTGCCCATAAAGGTATACTGCCCGGCCCATTCTGGGATGCGGTAAAGTCACATAAGTCTTCCCATAAAGGTATATTGTCTGGCCCATTCTGGGACGCGGTAAAGTCACATAAGTCTGCCCATAAAGGTATACTGTCCGGCCCATTTTGGGACGCGGTAAATGTTATACCCCGTAATTCCAGGGTATGTATGTGAGGACGTACGTACGAGAATACGACATAAATTTTGGAAAGAAAGAAAGATGTGATTTTTTCGACGAAAAAGTTTCCGGTTTTTGTGAAGAAAAAGGTTCGTTAATGGGAATTGGATTCCCAGATTTGGTATTTGGACTTCTTAGATTATTTTAGAATTATGAGATTTTATTTTCGGAAATGGTCACGTGGGACCCACAGGAGAAATTTACGGTTTTGTGGGGCCCGCTTTGTTTTTGAGATTTTCGGTATTTTGGATATTTTCGGAAGACGAAATATTTTGGACGAGTCGGGGGGCGACACGTGTCACCCCCATGTGGCACCTTGGCCGATTTGGAGGGACAAGTGTCTAGCCACTTGTCCCTTGGCCGAAATGGCCTTACAAGTGGCAAGCCACTTGGTCCTTGTTTTTGTTAGCCATGTGGTGTGGTGGGACCCACACACACATGGCCCAATCTTGACCCTACACTTACCTTGATCTTGGCCCTTGAAACCTCTATAAATACCCCCCTTTAGGTTGAAGAGTAATTCATCCACACTTGAAAGTCTTCCAAGGCAAAAATATCTCTTTCCCTTTTAGCCTTGTTTCGTCCACCCTCCCCCACTTGTGTAGAAATACTTTGTGTATTGTTGTATAGTCCCAAATACCTTGGCCTAGTATCCCTAGTAGTATTCCAAAGTTATTTCAATACTAGGAGCCCGGAAATGCTACTTTATTCCAATAATCGCAAAGTGAAACCCTAGAAAAATCTTCCTAGCTTGGTTGAAGTATTTAGAGAAGTTGTTTGGAAACTTCTAAGGGTCGCTTGGAGCGGGTTGGAGCGTAAGGAATTGGAGCTAAACGTTGCTCAGGATCGACTTATAAACTTGGATAATTTTTGGGCTTATCGAGGTAATAATCTATGTCCCCCTATTGTAATTGGATATTACATGTTGTAGTAGTTATACTTGAGTATATTATATTGTAAGGATGATTATAAAGGTTTGAACTGTATTTACATTGGACTGTATTTACAATAGACTTGTGTAGTATTATTGTGAAACAGAATTGAACACGTCCGGTTAGACGTGTAATCCCCTGAGAGTTGTTGGCCTGGTAGCGGGCCTTGATAGGGGAGGAGATTTATGTGGTTTCGGGGGGGGGGAGGTTCTGCCGAATTTCCTGTAGAATAAGGAATCTTGTATTTAGAATATTCTACGAAGAGAACTAGAAGTTGATAGATGTATTGTGATTGTTATAGGTGGATCTTCTACGCGCGGCATACTTGACTTGGCTTGTGGTTTAAGCTAAAAAGGTATGTGATTCTTCCTATACTCTTGAGCATGATTGTTGTGAATTATATAGTACGGTAGACGTACGTGTGTGAAATGAATTTTGTTTGTTTAAAACATAAAGTGTTATAATGGCTTTATGGGAAGTTAGTTATAACGACTTTATGAAGATAAAAGAAAGATTTGATTTTGAAAGCTAAACGACTTGATTTTGAAAGTTAAGAGACTTGATCTTGAAAGATAAGAGACTTGACTTATAAACGACTTGATTTCGGAAAAGGAGAAGTAACTTGATTTAAGTATAGGTTACTTGTTTTGAAAAGAGTAAGTTAACTGGGTTTTAAAAGAGTATACTTGATGTTGTTCTAAAAGAAAAGCACTTGGTTTAAAAAGTATAGAGTACTTGATTTTAAAAGTCTTGTAAAGATTTTTACGAAGGTGAAGTAATTCGGTTTTAAAAGTAAAACGTGTTTTCTTTATATACTACGAGTATTGGTATCTGTTATACCCCGTATTTCCAGAGTATGTACGTGAGGACGTACGTAGAAAATTTAAGCCTTAAGATTAGGCAAGGACGAAATTTTGTGCACAACACCCGAAAAGAATCGTTTTCCGACGAAACGTCTTCCAAAACTTGCGTAGGGAAAATTCCGGCTATGTCATTTATTATTTTTGCGGATTTTTACGAGAGACGAAATATTTTGGACCAACGAGAGGGCGACACTTGTCACCCTCTAATTGGTGGACTTGAGGGCGTCTTTTGGACGATTTGGAGAATGGGAGTTGGTAGGATATTTGTGATAGTTGGTGTGGTAGATGGATAAGGTACACATGGGTAAATCCTCACCCTACACTTGCCTACCACTTGGCTTGATCTTGGCCTTTGATTTCCCTATAAATACCCCCCCTTTGTGAAGACTTATTCATCCACAAAAATCCCTAAATCTTGAAATCCCTCTCCCTCTCTCTCTATGGTTTCGTCCATGCCTCCCCCTCCCCCTTTGAGTAGGCCCTTGGCCGAGGGGTACACCCCCCCCTCCTAGTGGTGCTAGCCGAGGGGTACCCCCCCTACCTTGAGTTGTTTTCGTAAAATACACCCCCTCGTGGTAGAAATACTCTCCAAGTATAGTTACTATTCCAAAATACCTTGGCCCAAATACCTTGTAGTATTCCAAGGTTACGCCTATACGAAAATCCCAGAAATACTATTATACTTCCCTTCAGTCACAAAACACAACCCTAAGGAAAATCTTCATAGCCGATTGAAGTATTAATAAGAAGTTACGTAGAACTTCTAAGGGTTGTTTGGAGCGGGTTGGAGCACCCGGAGTAGGAGCTAAACGTTGCTCAGGATCGACATTAAACTTGGATAATTTTGGGCTTACCGAGGTAAATAATCCTATCCTTCTATTGTAATTGGAAATTACATACTGTAGTTGTATAGAAATGAATATAAGATTCATAGAAGAGAATTGAACTGTAATAGAAGGATATTACAGAATAGACTTGAACTGGAAATCACATCAGAAGAATATTCTACAAGAGTAGTCTAGGCATTGATAGACTTGTATAACCCTTATAGGTTGATTGATCTGCGAGTAGCATGTACTACTTGAAAGGTGGACGAGGCTAGCCGGGTTATAGCCGTGGAGCGTTTTGCTAATAATCGATAATCGTCGCGAGGTATGTGATTCTTCCTATCCTCTTGAGCATGATATTTTAAAGAATATATATATAGTACGGTAGACGTACGTGTGTTAACTGAACGTAGTTTTACGGCAATGTCTTTTGACTTAAGCCTGAATAATAAGAATCTTGAAGTATGTCAAAAGAATTAAGAACCGTTTTTGAAAGAAGAGTAATACTGAGTTTTAAAAGATTAAGAGTTATACTAGCTTTATGGGAAGTTAGGTATAACGGCTTAAGAGAGATAAAAAGAATGGTTTATTGATTTTAGAAGTTAAGAGACTTGATCTTAAAAGATAAGAGACTTGACTTAATTGAATTAGTCTGAATTTTGTTAAAAAGTGTGAAACCTCATTCGTGAGTAATGAGTACTTGGGTTTTAAAAGGAATAATGTTTTACTGATTTCGGAAATCAGAATAAGTATCGAACAAACCACGGCGCTAATAAAGGGAAATGTATTGACTAATAAAGTATTATTAAAACCAGTAGAAACCTCCATCTGCATAGAAGCTAAGATGAGACAAAATGATATTACATTTCCTAGATCATGGCTGCTTAAATAAGATTGATTATGAACAAGAATAACCTACTCACATATAAGGCATATGTATCTCAAATTGTTTTAAAGGAGAATTATATCATTAAGTGATTAAAACTATGAACTACGAAACCTTTCAAAAATAAGAAACTTGAGCATTTGAAATTAGGCAAACTTGAACGTTTGGAAAATAATGTTGTTACTTGATTTACAAAGGGAAGTGTTTTGGTTTACTTAAAAGGATAGTCACTCTATTTTTATACTACGGGTATTGTGTGACTTTTGTGAAAGAAACGGATCTTTTAAAAGAGTTAATGTATAAAGTACTTTGGGGATAGAAACCCGAAATTGTTAACATAAAGTAGAAAGTACCTTGTGTGAATAACTTGATTGTGTTGGTTTGTGATAGCCTTGTAATACTTTCTTGTTTATTTGATAAATAAACATGTTAGGATGCTACGTGTGTTAGTATCTGGTGATGTTTGTGTAAAGGGGTTTCCCCTTGTTGTGCTTATGTTGTTTAACGATAAGTTGTTATGTTATTATATCACATACCCCCTTGACTTGTTATACCGAGGGCTTGCCACCCTTGATGCGGGTCTATACGGCCTATGCGGTCTGCGTGACTATGCGAGTCTGGGAGTTCGAGGTTGATCATTCCAGTGTTTTATCCGTCACGCGGGGATACCTATGCGATGCAATGTGACTATGCAGTCTATTGAGACTATGCGGACTGCGGGAGTCCAGGAGGGTACCGGGGGTTAGCTACCCCCGATGCGAGGAATACCTCATGCGGGTCTATGTGTGACCTATGCGGACTGCGGGAGTCCAGGGTTAGGCATGCATAATGATACTATGGGCGATTGGCCTTGCTTCGATCATTCGCGGCCTAGGAAAGACCGGTTACAGTTTACCTATTATTGCTCTTGTTTGTGATATGACACTATGTGCAAATTGAACTAATTGTATTTGCAAATGGTTTTAAATACTTTGATTTCATTTAAAGTACTTTACAGTTTCACATACTTGGTACCTGTTGTACTGACCTCCTTCGGGGGGCTGCGTTCATGCCGCAGGTAGAGGTACACCAGTCGTTGATCCTCGCTCTTAGGGTCACAGTTCAGCGTTTGGGAAGCTCCGTTTCTCCGGAGGCTTATCAGTGGTATAGTCCCCTGTCGTTGTAGGTACTTACATTCAGGGGTATGGCGGGGCCCTGTCCCGCCATTGTTGTCATATCATTCTTAGAGGTCTGTAACACTGTTGTGGGCAGAGTTGTAAAAAGGGATGTAACTGTTCTAGTTGTTATATATATTTATGCCGAAAGGCAAGTTTTCTCAGATGAACTGTTTCATATTTCATATTATGTCATGTCTTGTTTTATATTCCGCTGATTACTCTGATGTATGTCTACTTGGGTGCCCGGGTAAGGCACCAGTCACGGGCCCGGGTTCGGGTCGTGACAAAAGTGGTATCAGAGCAGTTAATCCTCGGAAAGTGTCTACAGACCGTATCTAGTAGAGTCTTGATTATCGGTGTGTTGTGCACCACACCAATAATCAGGAGGCTATAGGATATTTAGGATTGGTTTCCATTCTTCTCACTCGAGATCGTGCCTTAGAGCCGTGGTGTTAGTTGGACCCTCTAACGTATTTCTTTCCCGCACTGTTATGCCTCCGTAAGGCAACCGGGCCCGGAAGGCGGCGGCGTAGAACCGCGAGTAAATCTGAGAGGGTTACGAGGCACAGCCCAACCATCACAGGGTGGTGCTTCATTCGGGGATTACGCTCGTCGCTAGCCCCAACAGAGTTTAGCGGTGGCGGCGATTCCTCTGCGGCCATGACATTTACACCTTGATCGCGACCCGATGCGAAAGTATAGTTTGCAAAGAGACGACCACATACTAGCTAAGGATGTAGCTACGAGAGTATATGATGTCGATTTATCACGGGTCTTGATGACTATCTAAAGAAAGGATGTGCAAGTAGCTCTTGATCGAGCTTGAGCATGGCCTGTGTACGGGCTTATGCACAGCAGGCCGAGAAACGTAGAGATCGACGGATTAACCAAGATCAGCAGAAGAGGGCCATAACAACAGGGTCCTTTGGTAACTTTCGAGGCGAACCGCCTCAGTAGCAGAGTAGATATGCACCTCCACCAGTGCAGAGTGGTCCTCCACAGGGTTCAGGACGTTCGGGGTATGCAGGAGTTGGTCAAGCTCGGGGCTTCGTGCACAGATACACGTAGGTCGGCCGGATTGATTTTCCCCAATGTTCCGCGGTGTAGCGAGCGCCATCCCGGAATGTCATATTTTGTTGATGCTTGTTTTACCTGGCGGCCGTCAGGGCCATGTGTCGAAAGGATGTCCTAGTAGGAGGGATGCAAGTAGGAGGACTCAGCCTACCAGATCAATTGCGGATTCAGTAGTTCGGAGAGGAAGGGGTGTTAGCCAGAGGAGGCCACCCCCACCTCGGTGTGGCCGCTGTGGTAAGTGTCATTGTGGGGAGTGTCATACTTCTTCGACAGCTTGTTATGCTTGCACCCTACGGGGCAGGATTGGTTAGAACGACAAAGGGGAAGTGAAGCGGTAGATACATGTATATCCTTGAACCCTCTAGAGATTGTAGGTGTGATAAGATAAACGTATCTTAAGTGTTATGTTCAGATAACATTGTGTAAATTGTGATTAGAAATCATGGTTAGTTAACCGGGTAAGATTGGGGGATAAAGAAAGTGGGAGCCTTAGAGTTTTATACGTGGAGACCTTAGAGGTAAGGCCATCTCGAGTAAAAGAGGTATTTTATGTTTGACCCTTATCGGAGTGCATAGTGCACGTGAGATATAGTTGTGTGATAAGTCCCTGAGTGGTATGATATGAAAGAAGGTAGTTGAGCTAAGAAGACCACTAGGTTTTGTGACTCGATAGTGAGATTGTTCCGGATCGGGGAACAAGAGTTTTGTGCGATAGTGGGTCGGGTTGAGGCCACGTCGCGGGTCAACCCGCAGCCTGTTTGGTGGTGGGGTCAGTTTGTGGTGGTCCCGCCAGGTGGTGGGGTCATGAGGGTGTTAGGCCCAAGTTTAGTTAACCATCGTACGAGTTCGTGGATGCATTCGACCAGTAGTCGGGCCGATGAGGTCAGCCCCTCTTGTCTTTCAGTCAAGATCGTTTTACTCGGCAGAGGGTTATGAGAGATGTTATATCAGGAAGGTTGTAAGGCTGCACGAGGTGCCTACCTTCACCTTATGACGATGGAGCCAGTTCTGGCTATTTCGTTTCTGGAGGTTTTACCAGGCAGGGTTAGGAACTCAGGTGAGTCTCAGTATCGCATTCGCCCTCGGGCCAGTGTTTGGATTTCAGGGGTAGCTGTAAGGATTGTTGCCTCCGGTTAAGGGAGTGTTTTTATAACCACCATTTCAGTATTCGGATATCGCCTTACGAAGCCTCGTAGGGGCGGTAGTGTAAGTTGCCGGTCGATTGGTTCGATGTTGGCAAAGTTCAGATAGTTGGTTCATACTTGTTTCGGCAGGATGTGGATAGGGTGAAGCTTATCCAGAAGAGGTTATTGGCAGCTCAGAGTCAACAGAAGTTGTGCGGATATCTGCGACAACGCTTGGAGTTCAGGTTGACGGTGGGTCTTCTTGAAGGTACCACCCCGGAAGGGTGTGACGAGATTCGGAAAACAGAGGAAACTTAGCCCGAGTTACTTTGGGCCTTTTCAGGTCATGTGAAGAATAGGCCAGGTTGCCTATAGTTAGCATTGTCGTCCGACGTAGGAGGCAGTACGTCCGATCTTTCATGTTGCTATGTTCGGAAGAGTATCGGAGATCCATCCAGAGTATTCTCAGTTAATGATCACCAAGTTGGAGGTAGTAATCCATAGTTTTGGAAACTAAAGCAGTAACAGGAATGTGGTAAGTTATGAGAAAGAATTCGAGTGTACGAGAAGGGTACGACGAGTAAGGGAAGAAGCGAGCAGGTGTTAAGAACATAGTTGTGATCTTTTCTTTTGTAAAGTGAAGGTGCGAAGGGAGTATCTTTTAGCCCTTGGGTGGGAGTTTTTGTGATGATAGAGGTGATTCCTCGTAGACTTGGATTAAGTATTGGAGCGTGTGTTATTTTTGTGGCCATGTGTGGCATTGGCAACTTGTTTAAGTTAAGTAGAACTTCATCGTTATCCGTCTTGAGAAGGAACATTCGGGACGAATGTTTCTAAGGAGGGGAGAATGTTATACCCCGTATTTCCAGAGTATGTACGTGAGGACGTACGTAGAAAATTTAAGCCTTAAGATTAGGCAAGGACGAAATTTTGTGCACAACACCCGAAAAGAATCGTTTTCCGACGAAACGTCTTCCAAAACTTGCGTAGGGAAAATTCCGGCTATGTCATTTATTATTTTTGCGGATTATTCCGAGAGACGAAATATTTTGGACCAACGAGAGGGTGACAAGTATTGGTGGACTTGAGGGCGTCTTTTGGACAATTTGGAGAGTGGGAGTTGGTAGGATATTTGTGATAGTTGGTGTGGTAGATGGATAAGGTACACATGGGTAAATCCTCACCCTACACTTGCCTACCACTTGGCTTGATCTTGGCCTTTGATTTCCCTATAAATACCCCCCTTTGTGAAGACTTATTCATCCACAAAAATCCCTAAATCTTGAAATCCCTCTCCCTCCCTCTCTATGGTTTCGTCCATGCCTCCCCCTCCCCCTTTGAGTAGGCCCTTGGCCGAGGGGTACACCCCCCCTCCTAGTGGTGCTAGCCGAGGGGTACCCCCCCTACCTTGAGTTGTTTTCGTAAAATACACCCCCTCGTGGTAGAAATACTCTCCAAGTATAGTTACTATTCCAAAATACCTTGGCCCAAATACCTTGTAGTATTCCAAGGTTACGCCTATACGAAAAGCCCAGAAATACTATTATACTTCCCTTCAGTCACAAAACACAACCCTAAGGAAAATCTTCATAGCCGATTGAAGTATTAAGAAGAAGTTGCGTAGAACTTCTAAGGGTTGTTTGGAGCGGGTTGGATCACCCGGAGTAGGAGCTAAACGTTGCTCAGGATCGACATTAAACTTGGATAATTTTGGGCTTACCGAGGTAAATAATCCTATCCTTCTATTGTAATTGGAAATTACATACTGTAGTTGTATAGAAATGAATATAAGATTTATAGAAGAGAATTGAACTGTAATAGAAGGATATTACAGAATAGACTTGAACTGGAAATCACATCAGAAGAATATTCTACAAGAGTAGTCTAGGCATTGATAGACTTGTATAACCCTTATAGGTTGATTGATCTGCGAGTAGCATGTACTACTTGAAAGGTGGACGAGGCTAGCCGGGTTATAGCCGTGGAGCGTTTTGCTAATAGTCGATAATCGTCGCGAGGTATGTGATTCTTCCTATCCTCTTGAGCATGATATTTTAAAGAATATATATATAGTACGGTAGACGTACGTGTGTTAACTGAACGTAGTTTTACGGCAATGTCTTTTGACTTAAGCCTGAATAATAAGAATCTTGAAGTATTTCAAAAGAATTAAGAACCGTTTTTGAAAGAAGAGTAATACTGAGTTTTAAAAGCTTAAGAGTTATACTAGCTTTATGGGAAGTTAGGTATAACGGCTTAAGAGAGATAAAAAGAATGGTTTATTGATTTTAGAAGTTAAGATACTTGATCTTAAAAGATAAGAGACTTGACTTAATTGAATTAGTCTGAATTTTGTTAAAAAGTGTGAAACCTCATTCGTGAGTAATGAGTACTTGGGTTTTAAAAGGAATAATGTTTTACTGATTTCGGAAATCAGAATAAGTATCGAACAAACCACAGCAGCGCTAATAAAGGGAAATGTATTGACTAATAAAGTATTATTAAAACCAGTAGAAACCTCCATCTGCATAGAAGCTAAGATGACACAAAATGATATTACATTTCCTAGATCATGGCTGCTTAAATAAGATTGATTATGAACAAGAATAACCTACTCACATATAAGGCATATGTATCTCAAATTGTTTTAAAGGAGAATTATATCATTAAGTGATTAAAACTATGAACTACGAAACCTTTCAAAAATAAGAAACTTGAGCATTTGAAATTAGGCAAACTTGAACGTTTGGAAAATAATGTTGTTACTTGATTTACAAAGGGAAGTGTTTTGGTTTACTTAAAAAGATAGTCACTCTATTTTTATACTACGGGTATTGTGTGACTTTTGAAACGGATCTTTTAAAGAGTTAATGTATGAAGTACTTTGGGGATAAAAACCCGAAAGTGTTAACATAAAGTAGAAAGTACCTTGCGTGAATAACTTGATTGTGTTGGTTTGTGATAGCCTTGTAATACTTTCTTGTTGATTTGATAAGTAAACATGTTAGGATGCTACGTGTGTTAGTATCTGGTGATGTTTGTGTAAAGGGGTTTCCCTTGTTGTGCTTATGTTGTTTAACGATAATCTGTTATGTTATTATATCCCATACCCCCTTGACTTGTTATACCGAGGGCTTGCCACCCTTGATGCGGGTCTATACGGCCTATGCGGTCTGCGTGACTATGCGGAGCTGCGGGAGTTCCAGGGTTGATCATTCCGGGTGTTTTATCCGACGCGGGGATGCCCTATGCGATGCTGTGAGACTATGCTGTCTATTGAGACTATTCGGATGCGGGAGTCGAGGAGAATGCAGGGTTAGCTACCGTCGCGAGAATACCTCATGCGGGTCTATGTGTGACTATGCGGACTGCGAGTCGTGGTTAGGCATGCATAATGATACTATGGCGATTGGCCTTGCCGATCATTCGCGGCCTAGGAAAGACACATTACGATTTACCTATTATTGCTCTTGTTTGTGATATGTCACTATGTGCAAATTGAACTAATTGTATTTGCAAATGGTTTTAAATACTTTGATTTCATTTAAAGTACTTTAAAGTTTCACATACTTGGTACTGTTATCGACCTCGCCGGGCTGCGTTCATGCCGCAGTAGAGGTACACGATCGTTGATCCTCGCTCTTGGTCACATTCAGCGTTTGGGAAGCTCCGTTTCTCGGAGGCTTATCGATGGTATAGTCCCTGTCGGTGTAGGTACTTACATTCGGGGTATGGAGGGCCTGTCCGCCATTGTTGTCATATCATTCCTAAGTGCATAACCTTGTTGTGGGCAGAGTTGTAAAAAGGGATGTAACTGTTCTAGTTGTTATATATACTTATGCCGAAATACAAGTTTTCTCAGATAAACTGTTTCATATTTCATATTATGTCATGTCTTGTTTTATATTCCGCTGATTACTCTGATGTATGTCTACTTGGGTGCCCGGGTAAGGCATCGATCCACGGGCAGGTTGGTCGTGTGATATCGTGTGGCTTTACGTAACAAGAGGTCTTTTGAAAGAATTAAAGTATGTAGTATTTGGATTGTTGATATAAAATGAAATCTGATAAACTTGCCTATGCTTGTGGGGATAGCCTTGTTGTGCAAGTGTTGTGATTACGTACCGTGTCTCTCGGGAGGACCGGTTATCGATTGATTGTTGGACATCTTGTGCGTTGGATTTTCCACGAGTATGCGTCCACTATTGAGTATTATCTGGTTATTTCTTTTGGACATACTGACGCGTTGGATTTTCCACGAGTATGCGTCCACTTTGAGTATTATCTTGTTATTCCTTTGGACATGCTGACGCGATGGATGTTCCACGGGCATGCGTCCAGTAGGATGGTTTCATGGCCATGCTTTCCGAGGTAAGATGCCGGGGCATGCGGTCATTGTGAGGGTTTTGTTATTTGTCCATGGACCGCTAATCCATGAAGCTTGCCGCGGTGACGAACAATCACGGGCTTGATTTGTACATGTGGTTACAGGCACACTTTAGATACTTGTCCTGGTCATTTCTCGTGTATCGGCAGGCTGCTGGTAGATAGCTTGAGATACTTGCCTTGGTCATATCTCGTGAGACGGTTGGCTAGTGTCACGACCCGAACCCGGGCCCGTGACTGGTGCCTTACCCCGGGCACCCAAGTAGCCATACATCAGAGTAATCAGCGGAATATAAAACAATACATGAATAAAGTGAAGTGAAAAACAGTTATCTGGGAAAAACTTGCCTTGCGGCATATATATATATCAACTAGAATAGTTACATCCCTTTTTACAATTCTTCCCACAACGATTTCTGCACTTAAGAATGATACGACAATGGCGGGACAGGCCCGCCATACCACGAATGTAAGTACTACTACGACAGGACTATACCCGATAAGCCTCGAGAAACGGAGCTTCCCAAACGCTGAATCGTGACCCTAAGCGAGGATCAACGGGTGTACCTCTACTGCGGCATGTAACCCGAAGGAAGTCGTACAGTACAAGTATATGGCGAAAATCTGTAAATGAAATCATAGTAGTCTATATAAAGCGGGAGACATGTATGATAACCAAACTACGATTCACAATAAATAGCGGTCATGTCAAGTCGTGGACTCACGCCTCAAAGTCATCACTCAATTATAACTATGGGTCTTACGCCACAACATAAACAAGAGTGAAATAGATATCATCAGAATGGTCTTTTCTAGGCCGCTAATGATCGAAGCAAGGCCGATGGCCCATAGTATCATTATGCGTGCCTAATCTGAACTTCCAGCTCGCATAGGTCGCATGTAGACCGCATAGGTCGTATAGACCGCGTCGGGTAGCTAACCGGTACCCTCACGGACTCCCGCAATCCGCATAGTCTCAATAGACCGCATAGTCACATAGACGCGTAGGGCATCCGCATCGGGATAAAACACCGGAATGATCAATCTCGGAGCATACCGCTGCTCGCATAGTCACATAGACCGCATAGCCGTATAGACCGCATCGGTGGAAAGCCCTCGGTATAATAAGTCGAGGGGTATGGGATATAATAACATAATGATTATCGTTAAACAACATAAGCACAACAAGGAAACCCCTTTACACAAACATCACGGATACTAACACACGTAGCATCCTAACATGTTTACTTATCAAATCAACAAGAAAGTATTACAAGGCTATCACAAACCAACACAATCAAGTTATTCACACATGTACTTTCTACTTTATGTTAACACTTTCGGGTTTTTATCCCCAAAGTACTTCATACATTAACTCTTTAAAAGATCCGTTTCAAAAGTCACACAATACCCGTAGTATTAAAATAGAGTGACTATCTTTTTAAGTAAACCAAAACACTTCCTTTTGTAAAATCAATTAACAATATTATTTTTCAAACGTTCAAGTTTGCCTAATTTCAAATGCTCAAGTTTCTCATTTTCGAAAGGTTTCGTAGTTCATAGTTTTAATCACTTAATGATATAATTCTCCTTTAAAACGATTTGAGAAACATATGCCTTATATGTGAGTAGGTTATTCTTATTTATAACAATCTTATTAAAGCAGCCATGATCTAGGAAATGTAATATCATTTTGTCTCATCTTAGCTTCTATGCAGATGGAGGTTTCTACTGGTTTTAATAATACTTAATTATTCAGTACATTCCCTTTTATTAGCGCTGCAATGGTTTGGTCGATACTTATTCTGATTTCCGAAATCAGTAAAACATTATCCCCTTTTTAAAAACCACGTACTCATTACTCACGAATGAGATTTCACACTTATTAACAAAATTCATATTAATTCCTTTAAGTCAAGTCTCTTATCTTTTAAGATCAAGTGTCTTAACTTCTAAAATTTATAAACCATTCTTTTTATCTTTCTTAAGTCGTTATACCTAACTTCCCATAAAGCTAGTATAACTCTTAAGTTTTAAAACCAAGTATTACTCTTCTGTTAAAAATGATTCAGTATTCTTTTGAAATACTTCAAGATTCTTATTATTTAGGCTTAAGTCAAAAGACATTGCGATTATTATTCGGCTTAAGTCAAAAGACATTGCAATTATTATTGGGCTTAAGTCAAAAGACATTGCGCAATTATTATTCAGGCTTAAGTCAAAAGACATTGCCGCAATTATTATTCAGTTAACACACGTACGTCTACCGTACTATATATATATTCTTTAAAATATCATGCTCAAGAGGATAGGAAGAATCACATACCTCGCGACGATTATCGACTATTAGCAAAACGCTCCACGACTATAACCCGGCTAGCCTTGTCCACCTTTCAAGTAGTACATGCTACTCGCAGAACATTCAACCTATAAAGGTTATACAAGTCTATCAATGACTAGACTACTCTGTAGATTATTCTTCTGATGTGATTTCAGTTCAAGTCTTTTCTGTAATATCCTTCTATTACAGTTCAAATCTCTTCTATGAATCTTATATTCATTTCTAAACAACTACAGTATGTAATTTCCAATTACAATAGAAGGATAGGATTATTTACCTCGGTAAGCCCAAAATTATCCAAGTTTAAAGTCGATCCTGAGCAAGGTTTAGCTCCTACTCCGGGTGCTCCAACCAGCTCCAAATAACCCTTAGAAGTTCTACGAAACTTCTTCCTAATACTTCAACCAACTTTGAAGATTTTCCTTAGGGTTTGGTTTAGTAGTGAAGGAAGTATAATAGTATTTAGGCTTTTGTATAAGTGTAACCTTGGAATACTACAAGGTATTTGGGCAAGGTATTTTGGAATAGTAACAATACTTGGAGAGTATTTCTACCAAGAGGGGGTGTATTTTGAAAACAACTCAAGGTAGGGTACCCTCGGCTAGCACCACTAGGAGGGTACTTTCGACCAAGGGAGGGCTCGGCGAGGGGAGGAGGCTAGGGGCGAGAACTTCAACACAAAGGGGGGGGGGGGAGAGCTTTCAAGACTTAGAACAATTTGTGGATGAAGAAGTCTTCACTAAGGGGGGGTATTTATAGGCCAACCAATGGCCAAGATTAAGACAAGTGTTAGGCAAGTGTAAGGTCAAGATTTGGACAAGTGTTTGTGGGTCCCACCTTATCCATCTAACACACAAAATATCCTACCAACCCAAGACTTGCATTTCGTCCAAAGCCGCCCCACACTCCACCAACTTGAGGGTGACAAGTGTCGCCCTCTCGTTGGTCCAAAATGTTTCGTCTCTCGGAAAAATCCGTAAAAATAATAAATGACATAGCCGGAATTTTCCCTCCGCAAGTCTTGTAAAACGTTTCATCGAAAAACGATTCTAATCGGGTGTTGTGCACAAAATATTTTCGGCCCTAGCCTACTTTAAGCTTCAAAGTTTTCTACGTACGTCCTTACGTACATACTTTGGAAATACGGGGTATAATAGCTAGGGTACGTTAGCTTTGGTACTTGCCTCGGCCAGTTGCGTGGCTAGCTTTTGGATCTGGTAATTAGCTTCCGTACCTTGCCCGTGAAGTTTTATGACTAGCTTTTGGAACTGGTATAGGGCGATTCTACTTGGCCCGATCGGTTTGATGACGCAGGCAGGATCTAGTGTTCAGGTTCACATATGGGTGTTGTTTTACATCATGTACTGCCGGCAGTGAGGAATGAGTTCCACGGGCATGAGTGATATTATGGGCGTGAGACCCATAGTTATGTGTGAGTGATTATTCTGGGGATATGCGTCCCCTTACTTGGCATAACTGCTTACTTATCGCAAAATGGTTTTATAAAATGATGAAATGGGATTTCATTACAGTATTTTTCAGTTTCACATACTTGGTACCTGTTGTACTGACCTCCTTCGGGGGGCTGCGTTCATGCCGCAGGTAGAGGTACATCGGTTGTGGATCCTCGCTCATAGGATCGCAGTTCAGCGTTTGGGAAGCTCCGTTTCTCCGGAGGCTTATCTTTTTGGTATAGCCCCTGTCATTGTAGATACTTGTACATTCAGGGGTATGGCGGGGCCCTGTCCCGTCATAGTTGTTGTTACATTCTTAGAGGTCTGTAGTACTGTTGTGGGCAGGGTTGTAACTGTTCGGTTTGATATATATACATGAAGGCGACCGTTTTGGTTGGCCTATTTTCTTATGATGTATCTTGTTTCCTGTTTAAGTTTTTATTTCCGCTGATTTTCTCTGATGTTGTATCACTAGGGTGCCCGGGGTAAGGCACCAGTCGCGGGCCCGAGGTCGGGTCGTGACAAAAGTGGTATCAGAGCAGTTAATCCTCGGAAAGTGTCTACAGACCGTATCTAGTAGAGTCTTGATTATCGGCGTGTTGTGCACCACACCTATAATCAGGAGGCTATGGGATATCTAGGATTGGTTTCTATTTCTTCTCGCTCTGAGATCGTGCCTTAGAGCTGTGTTGTAAGTTGGACTCCTTCTGACGTATTCTTTTCTGCCAGTTATGCCTCCACGTAAGGCAACCAGAGCCCAGAAGGGCAAAGCGTGAGGAGGCTGCGAGTAGAAGCGGCAGCGATCTCACGAGGCCACGATGCTGAGCCTCGGTCCACACCGGAGTAGAGGAGATGGGTTACAAGGAGATGGCCCAGTTACTAGCCAGGATCGTGGCCAGACATAAGGATAATTTGGATCTGGCGATTCGATTCAGTAGCCCCGTAGTCCACCCGGTCGGATAGTTTGAGGCTACGAGATTTTACGAGTTGTAACCCGCGAGTTACGGGTCGAGGCACGAGGATGATCCGAGAGTTCATCCGTCGATTCTGAAGGATCATGCAGTGATCAAGGCTTCGAGACCGAGTCCGTGATTTTCGGTTCGCATCGGCCGCGTGATACCGCATGATCGTTTGATCGTGGGAGCTGTCCCGGGAGCATGCGCCTCCGGTATTTGGGACGAGTTCTCGGAGGCATTTCTCGACCATTTTTGCCTCCGCGGATGAGGAGAACGCGGGCGGCGAGTTTACGATCTTGAGAGAGAGGGCGCCTGCGATTGAGTACAACGTAGAAGTTTGACTCGTTGGCTCGATATGTCCTGCGTTAGTAACTAATATGGAGGGCGAGTGCACCGCTACGTCCACAGGGCTTGATGACTACTTGGCGTAGTCTTGTTGGTGTATCGCTTCAGGGCATGGACATTGCCCGCGTGCAGCTCATGCACTAGGGTGTGAGCGCGGAGGCCGACGGATTGACCAATACCGAGAAGAAGGCCGGGGCGCAGTCCTGGTAACTTTCCGGGGCGGACCGCCTCAGCAGAACTAGTTATACGCGCGCCCAAGATGCAGTGGTCCTCTGATCTTGTGGCCTCAGTATTCGAGGCGGTCGAGGGCTCGAGGTTGAGTTTTCGGGAGTTGGGGTCTTGGCGGATAAAGCCACCCGACCTAAGTGTAGCCAGTGTGGTAAAACCCATGCGGGGGAATGTCGCAGTATTCTTAGGGTTTGTTTTACATGCGGCCAACAGGGCCATTTAGCGAAGAATTGTCCGACCAGAGGTAGCGCGGATGTTGAGACTCGGCGCCGGGATGCATTGCGGGTTCTTCGCCTGCGATAGCTAGGCAGGGTGTTCATACACCGGCAGGCCAGGGCAGGGGTCGTGGTGGAAGTTCCTAGTTCTAGCAGTCCTTGGAACCGCCTATTTGATTTCAGGTATATCCTTCACCTCAGAGGCGGTATCGTTTATGATATGATGATGTCTTGAGTATTATGTTGGATAGCGTTATGCTAAATTGTGATTTAGAGGCACAGTTAGTAAGGGGAAGTTGGGTACATAGAGATTGTGAGCCTTAGAATTTATATGATTAGGACCTTGGATATAAGGCCGCCTTGAGTGGATGATTTTACGGTTGGTTTTTGTCGAAGTACTTGGTATGCGTAAAATATATTGTGGGAAAATTCCATGGGTAGTGTGAGATGGAAGTGGTAGCTTTTATGACGTGAATATGTAAGATTGTTCCGGAACGGGGAACAAGAGTCTGGTGCGATTATGTGTCGGGTTGAGGACCATTCGCGGGTCAACCCACAGCCTGGTTTTGGGTGGGGTCAGTTCGAGGTGGTCCCGCCAGGTGGTAGGGTCACGAGAGTACTAAGCCCAGGTTTAGGTAGCCATCGTATGAGTTCGTGGATGTGTTCGACTAGAATCGGATCGTAAAGGCCGGGAATGGCCTTAAGGGAATGAGAGGCTTGTAGATGACCAAGTTTGGAGGTAGTGACTCCAAGGTTTTGGAAATTGAAGCGGAAACTGAAGTGTGGAACGTGTACTATAGAGAGTTCGGGTGTACGAGAAAGGGACGACGAGTAAGAAGAGAAGCGAACAATGTGTTATGAGAACGGAAGTGATCATTTCTTTTGTGAAGTAAAGATGCGAAGGGAGTATCCTTTAGACCATGGGTGTGAGCTTTTTGTGATGTTAGAGGTGATTCCTCGTTGGCTTGGATTTGTATGATATACTATGGCCATTGATGGCGTGATTGGTTTCGTAAGTATAGTAGTGAAGACTATCACGACACACGCGTTTGTTTGGAGACTTAGAAGGAACATTCGGGACGAATGTTTCTAAGGGGGGAAGAATGTTATACCCCGTAGTTCCAGGGTATGTATGTGAGGACGTACGTACGAGAATACGACATAAATTTTGGAAAGAAAGAAAGATGTGATTTTTCACTGGAAAAGTTTCGGTTTTGTGAAGAAAAAGGTTCGTTAATGGGAATTGGATTCCCAGATTTGGTATTTGGACTTCTTAGATTATTTTAGAATTATGAGATTTTATTTTCGGAAATGGTCACATGGGACCCACGGGAGAAATTTACGGTTTTGTGGGGCCCGCTTTGTTTTTGAGATTTTCGGTATTTTGGATATTTTCGGAAGACGAAATATTTTGGACAAGTCGGGGGGCGACACGTGTCACCCCCATGTGGCACCTTGGCCGATTTGGAGGGACAAGTGTCTAGCCACTTGTCCCTTGGCCGAAATGGCCTTACAAGTGGCAAGCCACTTGGCCCTTGTTTTCGTTGGCCATGTGGTGTGGTGGGACCCACACACACATGGCCCAATCTTGACCCTACACTTACCTTGATCTTGGCCGTTGAAACCTCTATAAATACCCCCCCTTAGGTTGAAGAGTAATTCATCCACACTTGAAAGTCTTCCAAGGCAAAAATATCTCTTTCCCTTTAAGCCTTGTTTCGTCCACCCTCCCCCACTTGTGTAGAAATACTTTGTGTATTGTTGTATAGTCCCAAATACCTTGGCCTAGTATCCCTAGTGGTATTCCAAAGTTATTTCAATACTAGGAGCCCGGAAATGCTACTTTATTCCAATAATCGCAAAGTGAAACCCTAGAAAAATCTTCCTAGCTTGGTTGAAGTATTTAGAGAAGTTGTTTGGAAACTTCTAAGGGTCGCTTGGAGCGGGTTGGAGCGTAAGGAATTGGAGCTAAACGTTGCTCAGGATCGACTTATAAACTTGGATAATTTTTGGGCTTATCGAGGTAATAATCTATGTCCCCCTATTGTAATTGGATATTACATGTTGTAGTAGTTATACTTGAGTATATTATATTGTAAGGATGATTATAAAGGTTTGAACTATATTTACATTGGACTGTATTTACAGTAGACTTGTGTAGTATTATTGTGAAACAGAATTGAACACGTCCGGTTAGACGTGTAATCCCCTGAGAGTTGTTGGCCTGGTAGCGGGCCTTGATAGGGGAGGAGATTTATGTGGTTACGGGGGAGGTTACGCCAAATTTTACGTAGAATAAGGAATCTTGTATTTAGAATATTCTCTGAAGAGAACTAGAAGTTGATAGATGTATTGTGATTGTTATAGGTGGATCTTCACGCGGCATACTTGACTTGGCTTGTGGTTTAAGCTAAAAAGGTATGTGATTCTTCCTATACTCTTGAGCATGATTGTTGTGAACTATATAGTACGGTAGACGTACGTGTGTGAAATGAATTTTGTTTGTTTAAAACATAAAGTGTTATAATGGCTTTATGGGAAGTTAGTTATAACGACTTTATGAAGATAAAAGAAAGATTTGATTTTGAAAGCTAAACGACTTGATTTTGAAAGTTAAGAGACTTGATCTTGAAAGATAATTGACTTGACTTATAAACGATTTGATTTCGGAAAAGGAGAAGTAACTTGATTTAAGTATAGGTTACTTGTTTTGAAAAGAGTAAGTTAACTGGGTTTTAAAAGAGTATACTTGATGTTGTTCTAAAAGAAAAGCACTTGGTTTAAAAAGTATAGAGTACTTGATTTTAAAAGCCTTGTAAAGATTTTTACGAAGGTGAAGTAATTCGGTTTTAAAAGTAAAACGTGTTTTCTTTATATACTACGAGTATTAGTATCGTGTGGCTTTTACGTAACAAGAGGTCTTTTTGAAAGAATGAAAGTATGTAGTATTTCGGATTGTTGATATAAAATGAAAGTACAGTAAACTTGCCTATGCTTGTTGTGATAGCCTTGTTGTGCAAGTGTTGTGATTATGTGCTACCGTGTCTCTCGGGGAGGACCGATTATCTGATTGATTGTTGGACATACTGACGCGTTGGATTTTCCACGAGTATGCATCCACTATTGAGTATTATCTGGTTATTTCTTTTGGACATACTGACGCGGTGGATTTTCCACGAGTATGCGTCCACTTTGAGTATTATCTTATTATTCCTTTGGACATGCTGACGCGATGGATGTTCCACGGGCATGCGTCTAGTAGGATGGTTTCATGGCCATGCTTTCCGAGGTAAGATGTCGGGGCATGCGGTCATTCTGAGGGTTTTGATATTTGTCCATGGACCGCTAATCCATGAAGCTTGCCGCGGTGACGAACAATCACGGGCTTGATTTGTACATGTGGTTACAGGCACACTTTAGATACTTGTCCTGGTCATTTCTCGTGTATCGGCATGCTGCTGGTAGATAGCTTGAGATACTTGCCTCGGTCATATCTCGTGAGACGGTTGGCTAGGGTACGTTAGCTTTGGTACTTGCCTCGGCCAGTTGCGTGGCTAGCTTTTGGATCTGGTAATTAGCTTCCGTACCTTGCCCGTGAAGTTTTATGACTAGCTTTTAGGCCCGGTATAGGCGATTCTACTTGCCCGTCGGTTTGACGACGCAGCGAGATCTAGTGTTCAGGTTCACATATGGGTGTTGTTTTACATCATGTACTGCCGGCAGTGAGGAATGAGTTCCACGGGTATGAGTGATATTATGGGCGTGAGACCCATAGTTATGTGTGAGTGATTATTCTGGGGATATGCGTCCCCTTACTTGGCATAACTGCTTACTTATCGCAAAATGGTTTTATAAAATGATGAAATGAGATTTCATTACAATATTTTTCAGTTTCACATACTTGGTACCTGTTGTACTGACCTCGCCCGGGGTGCGTTCATGCCGCAGGTAGAGGTACATCGGTTGTGGATCCTCGCTCATAGGATCGCAGTTCAGCGTTTAGGAAGCTCCGTTTCTCCGGAGGCTTATCTTTTTGGTATAGCCCCTGTCATTGTACATACTTGTACATTCAGGTATGGCGAAACCTGTCCGTCATAGTTGTTGTTACATTCTTAAGTGCAGTAATCTTGTTGTGGCGGGGTTGTAAAGGATTGTAGAATTCGGTTTGATATATATACATGAAGGCGACCGTTTTGGTTGGCCTATTTTCTTATGATGTATCTTGTTTCCTGTTTAAGTTTTTATTTCCGCTGATTTTCTCTGATGTTGTATCACTAGGGTGCCCGGGGTAAGGCTCCAGTCGCGGGCCTGAGGTCGGGTCGTGACAGTAAAGTCACATAAGTCTGCTCATAAAGGTATACTTCCCGGCCCATCTTGGGACGCGGTAAAGTCACATAAGTCTGCCCATAAAGGTATACTGCCCGGCCCCTTTTGGGACGCGATAAAGTCACATAAGTCTGCCCATAAAGGTATACTGCCCGGCCCATTCTAGAACGCGGTAAAGTCACATAAGTCTATCTATAAAGGTATACTGCCCGGCCCATTCTGGGACGCGGTAAAGTCACAGAAGTCTGCCCATAAAGGTATACTACCCGGCCCATTCTGGGACGCGGTAAAGTCACATAAGTCTGCCCATAAAGGTATATTGCCCGGCCTATTCTGGGACGCGGTAAAGTCACATAAGTCTGCCCATAAAGGTATACTGCCCGGCCCATTCTGGGACGCGGTAAAGTCACATAAGTCTGCCCATAAGGGTATCTTCAACGCCCGAACCGGGCATCGTGCCTTACCGGGCACCCTAGTGATACAACATCAGAGAAAACCAGCGGAAAATAAAACATGAATCATGAAACAAGAGATATAATAAATAAACAGCCAACCAAAGCGGTTGCCTTCGGTATATACATAAAACCCAACGGTTTAATCCTTTTACAACCCCGCCACAACAAATGCACTCTAAGATTTACAACAACTATGACGGACAGGGCCCGCCATACCCCGAATGTATAAGCATCTGCACTCGGTAACATACCAAAAGATAAGCCTCGAAGGAACGGAGCTTTCAATCGAAAGGTGATCCTAAGCGGGGATCGACGGCCGATGTACCTTTTACTGCGGCATGAACGCAGAAAGCGAGTCGATAACAGTACCAAGTATGTGAAATCACAACATGTAAATGAAATCATAATAGTCTATATAAAGCGAGGAGACATGTATGATGACCAAACTACGATATATAACATATAACGATTCAAGTCAGCGAGGACTCACGCTCCAAATTATCACTCGTGCGTGGAATTTCTTCCTCACGGCGTGATTTATGATATAACAATACCAAGGATTATACATGAACACCATGTCCCACGTGTTATAAAAACCGTGCAGACAAGTATAACTACGAGATCCGACCGTACCAATAATACAATGCAACCAAAACACGGCCGTCTGAGGCAAGTGCGGCCGACTACCGGATACCAAGGCGGTCACGCGGTGACCGGGGGCAAGTCTGGTGACCACGGGGACCAAGGCGTATCACGAAACCGTCACTATCTTGAACGGGGCAAGTGCGGTGACTACGGATACGGGCGAATCGATCCGCGAGGCGGGCGGTGCGAGCCGACCACGGATACCGGGCGAGCAGTAAGAAACCTCAACGGTCAATCGGCCTCTATCGAGACGCGGTAACACGAAACACCACACTTGCACAACAAAGGCTATCATCACAAGCATAGGCAAGTTTCACAACAACAAGCATAGGAATGTTTCACCACAACAAGCATAGGCAAGTTTCACATCACTCAAAGTACCTACATTTTATGCCAAAGTCCGGTTTCAACCTAAAGTACTACGTCGTTAAATTCTTTAAAGAGATCCATTACTTATCAAAGTCACGATACGTAGTATTAGAATGACCAACCCACATTCCTTTTCAAAATCAAGTAACAACATTCTTTTCCTAAGTTCCAGTTTGCCTAGTTTCAATTACTCAAGCTTCTCATTTTCAAATGGTTTCATAGTTCATAAACTTAATCACTTGGTTCCGTTTTAGAACAATTGAGTAATATAAGTCATATATGTGAGTAGTTTATTCTTGTTTATAACGATCTTATTACGTGACCATGATCTAGAAAATGTAATATCATTTTGTCTTATCTTAGCTTACATGCGGATGGAGGTTTCTCTTGGTTTTAATACAACATCATTATTCAATACATTTTCCTTTATTAACGCTGCGTGGTGCTGTCGATACACATTCCGATTCGAAATCAGTAAAACATTATCCCTTTAAAAACCAAGTACTCATTACTCACGAATGAGGTTTCACACAAACATCCACATTAAAACAAATAAGTTAAGTCTCTTATCTTATAAGATCAAGTCTCTTAACTTCTACCATCAGTAAACCATTTTCTTTACCTTTCTTAAGACATTATACCTAACTCCCCATCAAGCTAGTATAACTCTTTTTAAAACCTTTAAAACCAAGTGTTACTCTCCCTTCAAAACGATTTAGAAATCTTTGAAATACATCAAGTTCTTTATTATAACTAGCCAGTTATAATTCACATCAGTTACCTTTTAAAACCACAAAGTATTTTCTTACCTACATAAAGCTGTTATAACCAACTTCCCATAAAGCCGTTATAACACTTTATGTTTTAAGAACAATCAAACACGATTAACACGTATGCGTCTACCGCACTACATAGTTCACACATATCATGCTAGAAGAGATAGGAAGAGGTTCACATACCTCGCGACGATTTAACGACAATAAGCAAAATGCTCCAAGTACTACAACCTTGCTAGCCTTTCCACTCCTCGAGTAGAATACGCTACTCTTAGTACTTTCACCTATAAAGGCCACAAACGTCTATTAAATCTTAAACACGTTCCCATCTTTCTACGAAAATTCGGCGCCTCCCCACATGGCGGCGTAAATCTCTCTCTCTATCGAGGTCGGCTACAAGCCAACCGGGGGTTAACACGTCTAACCGGACGCGTACAATTCTACTACACGGTAATGCTACATAAGTCTCATTGAATACAACCTAGGTAATTACGATTCGCTTCTTCTCTTTATTATCCTACATGTGATTCTTGTTCAATTCTTCATTCTTGAGCTTAAGTCAAAAGACATTGCCATAATACTAAGTTCAGTTCTATATATAGTATATAACACTATATATTCAACACTTATGTAATTTCCAATTACAATAGGGGGACAAGATATTTACCTCGATAAGCCCAAAAATTATCCGAGTTTAAAGTCGCTCCGAGCAAGGTTTAGCTCCTCCTAAGTGCTCCAATCCGCACCAAACAACCCTTAGAAGTTCTACGCAACTTCTACTCCATACTTCAACAACGGGTGAAGATTTTCCTTAGGGTTTCGTGTAGAGGCTAAGGAAAGTATAATCGTATTTTCCGGGTTTTTTTCGTACAAAGGGTACTTTGGAAAGTACTACAAGGTATATGGGCTAAAGTATTTTGGACATTATAACAATACTTAGGAGAGTATTTCTATACCACAACAAAGGGTATTATACGAAAACAACTAGGCTAGGGGTACCTACGGCGAGCACAAAGGGAAAGCTTTCGGCAAGGGAAAGGGGTGTGGTGGGCCAATTTCACAAGGGAGGGAGGAAGAGAACTTCAAGACTTAGGCAATTTGTGGATGAAGAAAGTCTTCACAAAGGGGAGCTATTTATAGGCCAAGCAAAGGCCAACCAATGGCCAAGATCCATCCATGTGTTAGGCAAGTGTAAGGCCAAGATCAAGCCAAGTGCACCCACACAACACTCCACAAAACACTCCACAAAACAAGCCACAAAACAAGGCACAAAAGGAGGGACCAATCGGCCAAGGCCAAGCCTCCTCTTTGCCGTCCAATGAGGGTGACAAGTGTCACCATCCCGTTGGTCCAAAAATGTTCCGTCGCTCGGAAAAATCCGCAAAAATACTAAATGACATAGCCGGAATTTTCCCAACGTAAGCTGTGGAAACGTTTCGTCAGAAAACGACTCTATTCGCACTTGTGCCCAAATTTCGACCAAAGCCAATTCTTAAGGCAAAAATTTAATCGCACGCCTCACGTACATACTGCGGAAATACGGGTATAACATTCATCCCCCCTTAGAAACATTCGTCCCGAATGTTCCTTCAAGGTCTCAAAACAACAGGCGTCAGTATAGTCTTCACTGCTATACGTACGAAAACAATCATGCCACACTTGGCCACAAAAACATACGTTCACTTTTCCCCTTTCTCGTAGTACTCGTCACGAACACTCGAACTCGTTCTAGTATCCGTACCACTTACATCCAACGCCATTTCCAACCCCGAGTCACTACCTCGACTTGGTCATCTCACTAACCTCGATTTCCCTAAGGCCATTCGGCCTTCACGAACTGATCGATCGAACGCGTCCACGAACTCATCGATGGTCATCTAAACTTGGGCTAGCACCCTCGTGACCCTACCACTGGCGGGACCACCGAACTGACCCGCTAAACCGGGTTGCGGGTTGACCGCAAATGGTCCTCAACCCGACCCCAATCGCGCCAACTCTTGTTCCCGATCCGGAACAATCTTACTATTTCACTTCGCGAAAGCTACCACTTCCATCTCACACTACCCGAGGACTTACCCTTTTCACTAACTGGTTTCTAAATCACATTTTTGCACAAAGCTATCCAAACATAACATTAAACACATCAACAACATCAATACAACAAAACTCAGAAGGTTAAGGATATACACGAAACTAGGCGGTTCAAGGACCGCTAAGCGGAACTCCACCGCGACCTCTACCGGGGCCTTAGGTGTCTGCGAGCATCTGCTGGCTACGGAAGGTGAAGAACCATAGCGCTCACAGTAGTCCATGCTATCCTACCGTGCTACCGGTGGACAGTCTCTTGCGGATGGCCTGTTGGCGCAAAAATAACAATCTCCGAGTTAGTACGACACTCTCCCTTATGAAGCTTTCACTGGCCACACTGAGACAAGGGCAACCTCATCCGCGAGCACTCTGCTCCCGAAAATCTGAAACACAGGAGCCCCGGCACCGCTCTGAATATCGAAGGTCCCGGGAGGACCACTCTGTCTTGCGGAGGTACATAACTAGTCTGCTTTGAGGCGGTCCGCCTCGAAAGTCACCAAAGGACCTGCTGTTACGGCCTCTTCTCGCGACTTTGGTCATTCCGTCGATTTATCCGCTCTCACATCCAGTGTATACGCTGCGTGCGGGCAATGTCCATGCCCTGAAGAGCTACACGAACAACTCTGCAAGGCAATCATCGAGCCACCGTAACATATCGGTGCACTCGATCCTCCATACTAGCTACTAACGGGGGCGTCTGGGCGATGAGTCGAACTCCACATTGTACTCCGAAGCGTCGCGGATTCTGCCGTAACACCAAAAATCATCGGCCGAGCCCTCGCATCCGGGAGGCAAGAAATGTGCAAGAAAGGCCTCGAGAACTCGTTCCATACGGCTGGAAGTGCATGCTCTCCACAGGACAGCTCGAGAATCAAACGATCATTGCGGTATCACGCCGATTGATGTGAACCTAGGGCCACCGACTCGATCTCCGATGCCTTGATCACTCTCGCGATCAGAATCGCCGGATGAACTCCTGCGGATCATCCTCGTGCCTCGACCCATAAAACTCGGGCGGCCTACAACTCGGAAAATCCGTAGCCTCGAACTATCGGATCTAGGGTGAACCGGTGCTCTTTGGGCTGGCTGCGAGCCTATCCTCAAGTCAAGCCTGACCACGGCCATCGCGGGCCCACTCGCGTAACTCATCTCCTGCTGCTCGGTGCGGATGGAGGCTCAGTCTTGTGGTCTCTGCCGCTCTACTCGCAGATCCTCTGCGCCTTGCCGCCACGGGCGGGTTGCCTTCGCGAGCATGGCGGTAAAAGCAGAAACACGTCGGAGGGTCAATCTTATCACCTGCCTCTAAGGCACGATCTCGTAATGAGAAGAATGGAAACCAATCCTAAATGTCCTATAGCCTCACGATTATAGATGTGGTGCACAACACCGATAATCCGGACTCTACTAGACACGGTGCAGTAGACACTTTCCGAGATTAATCGCTCGATACCACTTTGTAACGCCCGAACGGGCGTTCGCGGTGCCTTACCGGGCACCCTAGTGATACAACATCGAGAAAACGGCGGAAAATAAAACATGAATCATGAAACAAGAGATATAATAAATAAGCAGGCCAACCAAAGCAGTTGCCCGGTATATCATAAAACCCGACAGTTTAATCCTTTTACAACCACCTTGGCGATTACTACGGACCTTAAGATTTACAACAACTATGACGGGACGGGGCCCGCCATACCCACGAATGTATGGCATCTGGACTCGGGGTAACATACCAAAAGATAAGCCTCGAAGGAACGGAGCTTTCAATCAAAGGTGATCCTAAAAGCGGGGATCGACAGCCGATGTACCTTTTACCTGCGGCATGAACGGCCCCGAAGGAGAGTCGATAACAGTACCAAGTATGTGAAAGCACAAAATCAGTAAATGAAATCATAATAGTCTATATAAAGCGGGAGACATGTATGATGACCAAACTACGATATATAACATATAACCGATTCGTCAAGCGAGGACTCACGCCTCCAATTATCACTCGTGCGTGGAATTTCTTCCTCACTGGCAGTTTATGATATAACAATACCAAGGATTATACATGAACACCATGTCCCACCTGTGTTATAAAAACCGTACAGGACAAGTATAACTACCAGATCCGACCGTACCAATAATACAATGCAACCAAAACACGGCCGTCTGGGGCAAGTGCGAGCCGACTCACAGGATACCAAGGCGGTCCACGCGGTGGCCGGGGCAAGTACTGGGCTGACCACGAGGACGAGCGGTATCTCGAAACTTCGTCACTATCCTGAACGGGGCAAGTGCGAGGGCTGACTACCAGATCCCAAGGCCGAATCAGTCACGAGGCAGGCGGTCAGAGCCGACCACCGGATACCGGGCGAACGGTAAAACCTCAACGATCAATCGGCCTCTATCGAGACGCGGTAACACAGAAACACCACACTTGCACAACAAAGGCTATCATCACAAGCATAGGCAAGTTTCACAACAACAAGCATAGGAATGTTTCACCACAACAAGCATAGGCAAGTTTCACATCACTCAAAGTACCTTCATTTTATGCCAAAGTCCGGGTTTCAACCCTAAAGTACTACGTACGTTAAATTCTTTAAAAGAGATCCATTACTTATCAAAGTCACCCGATACCCGTAGTATTAGAATGACCAACCCACATTCCTTTTCAAAATCAAGTAACAACATTCTTTTCCTAAGTTCCAGTTTGCCTAGTTTCAATTACTCAAGCTTCTCATTTTCAAATGGTTTCATAGTTCATAAACTTAATCACTTGGTTCCGTTTTAGAACAATTGAGTAATATAAGTCATATATGTGAGTAGTTTATTCTTGTTTATAACGATCTTATTACAGCAGCCATGATCTAGAAAATGTAATATCATTTTGTCTTATCTTAGCTTCTATGCAGATGGAGGTTTCTACTGGTTTTAATACAACACATCATTATTCAATACATTTTCCTTTATTAACACTGCGGTGATGCTGTCGATACACATTCGATTCCGAAATCGGTAAAACATTATCCTTTAAAACCAAGTACTCATTACTCACGAATGAGGTTTCACAACATCCACATTAAAACAAATAAGTTAAGTCTCTTATCTTATAAGATCAAGTCTCTTAACTTCTACCATGATAAACCATTTTCTTTACCTTTCTTAAGACATTATACCTAACTCCCATCAAGCTAGTATAACTCTTTTAAAACCTTTAAAACCAAGTGTTACTCTCCTTTCAAAGCGATTTAGAAATCTTTTGAAATACATCAAGTTCTTTATTATAACTAGCGTTATAATTCACATCGATTACCTTTTAAAACCACAAAGTATTTTCTTACCTACATAAAGTGTTATAACCAACTTCCCATAAAGCGTTATAACACTTTATGTTTTAAGAACAATCAAACACGATTAACACGTACGCGTCTACCGTACTACATAGTTCACATATCATGCTAGAAGAGATAGGAAGAGGTTCACATACCTCGCGACGATTTAACGACAATAAGCAAAATGCTCCAAGTACTACAACCTTGCTAGCTTTCCACTCCTCGAGTAGAATACGCTAAACTTAGTACTTTCACCTATAAAGGCCAAAAACGTCTATTAAATCTTAAACACACGTTCCCAACTTTCTAACGAAAATTAGGCAGCACCTCCATGACGGCGTAAATCTCCTCTATCGAGGTCGGCTACCAAGCCAACTGAGGGGTTAACACGTCTAACAGGACGCGTACAATTCTACTACACAAGAATGCTACATAAGTCTCTTGTAATACAACCTAGGTAATTACTGATTCGATTCTTCTCTTTATTATCCTACATGTGATTCTTGTTCAATTCTTCATTCTTCAGCTTAAGTCAAAAGACATTGCCATAATACTAAGTTGATTCTATATATAGTATATAACACTATATATTCAACACTTATGTAATTTCCAATTACAATAGGAGAAGATATTTACCTCGATAAGCCCAAAATTATCCGAGTTTAAAGTCGCTCTGAGCAAGGTTTAGCTCCTCCTAAAGTGCTCAATCCGCTCCAAACAACCTTAGAAGTTCTACGCAACTTCTCCATACTTCAAACGGGTGAAGATTTTCCTTAGGGTTTCGTGTAGAGGCTAAGGAAAGTATAATCGTATTTAGGGTTTTTCAGACAAAGGTACTTTGGAAAGTACTACAAGGTATTTGGGCTAAAGTATTTTGGACATTATAACAATACTTAGGAGAGTATTTCTATACCACAACAAAGGGTATTATCTGAAAACAACTAGGCTAGGGGGTACCAAGGTGAGCACATGGGGAAGCTTTCGCAAAGGGAAAGGGGTGTGGTGGGCGAATTTCACAAGGGAGGGAGGAAGAGAACTTCAAGACTTAGGCAATTTGTGGATGAAGAAAGTCTTCACAAAGGGAGCTATTTATAGGCCAAGCAAAGGCCAACCAATGGCCAAGATCCATCCATGTGTTAGGCAAGTGTAAGGCGAATCAAGCCAAGTGCACCCACAAACACTCCACAAAAACACTCCAAAACAAGCCACAAAACAAGGCACAAAGGAGGGACCAATCGGCGAGGCCAAGCCTCTCTTTGCCGTCAATGAGGTGACAAGTGTCACCTCCCGTTAATCCAAAAATGTTCGTCTCGGAAAAATCCATAAAAATACTAAATGACATAGCGGAATTTTCCCAACGTAGGCTGTGGAAGCGTTCGTCGACGACTCTATTCGGCACTTGTGCCCAAATTCGAACAAAGCCAATTCTTAAGGCAAAAATTTATCGTCGCCTCACGCACTGCGGAAATACGGTATAACAAGCGCGACCCATTCTCGGGGCGGTAAAGTCACTTTAGTGCGCCCGTAAGGTATCTTGCGGCCCGTTACGGGGCCGGTAAAGTCACATAAGTTTGCCCGTAAAGGTATCTTTGCCCGACCCGTTCGGAACGGTAAAGTCACGTAAGTGCGCCCGTAAGGTATCTTTGCCGGGCCCATTCGGACGGTAAAGTCACATAAGTCTGCCCGTAAAGGTATACAGCCGGCCCGTTACGGGATGCGGTAAAGTCACGTAAGTGCGCCCGTAAAGGTATCTTGCCCGGCCCGTTACGGGGCGATAAAGTCACATAAGTCGCCCGTAAGGTATCTTGCGGCCCGTTCGTGATGCGGTAAAGTCACATAAGTCGTCCCATAAGGTATCTTGCCGGCCCATTCGGGGCGGTAAAGTCACATAAGTCTGCCCATAAAGGTATCTGACCGACCCATTTTGGAGTGCGGTAAAGTCACATAAGTCGCTTTCATAAAGGTATACTTCCGACCCGTTTTGAGGCGGTAAAGTCACATAAGTGCGCCCGTAAAGGTATCTTGCCCGGCCCATTTTGGGACGCGATAAAATCACATAAGTGCCCGTAAAGGTATCTTGCCGAGCCATTCGGGCGTGGTAAAGTCACATAAGTGCGCCCGTAAAGGTATCTTGCCGGCCCGTTACGTGACGGTAAAGTCACATAAGTGCGCCCGTAAAGGTATTGTCACGACCCGTTCGGGGCGTGTGGCTCAGTATTCAGGGCACCAAGTAGCCATACATCGAGTAACGGCGGAAATATAAAACAAGACAGAAACATAGTAAAGCGAAGCAGTTTATCGATGAAAAGCTTGCCTTCGGCGTAATATAAATAACTCAAGTTCTGCGATTACATCCCAGTACAATAGTACTCTGGACCTCGGAAGTAAACAACTATTGCGGGACGGGGCCGCCATACCACGATCCATACAAAACTATCTACAATCTGGGAGATCATACCCAGTAGAGCCTCGGAGAAGATGGAGCTCACGACGCAACGAAGATCCTAAGGATGTGGATCTTGCACCGCTGCCACTGCGGCATGAGCGCGGCCGAAGGAGGTCGATGCGGTACCAAGTATGTGAAACTTATAAAGTACTTAAATGAAATCAAAGTATTCAAAACCTTTTCACAAATACAATCGGTTCAATTGCACATAGTGCGCATCACAAACAACAATGATAGGAAAAGCGCGAGTGCTATTCTGGCGCGAATGATCGAAGCAAGGCGATCGCCCATAGTATCATTGCGTGCTACTGCGGACTTCCGCGGCCGCATAGGTCCCGCGGACCGCGTGAGATATTTCGCGTCGAGGGCCCGACCGGCGGCATCGCCTAGGCTCCGCGGCCGCGCCTCAAAATGCGTAGTCTCAGCGGACGCATAGAATCCGCGTCGGGCTAACGCCGGAATGATCAATCACGGAGCATCCGCTGCTCGCATAGTCTCGCGGCGCGTAGGCGTATAGACCGCATCGAGGGCAAGCCGCGGTATAACGATCGAGGGTAGGTGATACAATAACGTACAATGGACTTACAGGTTAGCAACGTAAGCCGGCAAAAGACCCCCTTACGGCATTACAAGACACTAACACGGTAGCATCATAACATGTCTACTTATCAAACAATCTTACTACACTTAACAGAAATCAATACAAGGCTTTTATAAACAAACAAGTAAACAGTTCTTTCTTAAGTTGTTATACCTAACTTCCCATAAAGCTAGTATAACTCTTAAGCTTTTGTTTTAAAAACCAAATATTTATCTTCTGTTAAAAAATGATTGATATCCTTTTGAAATGTTTCGGTTCTTTGTTATTGGGCTTAAGTCGTGAGGCATTGCCGTAAGTATTATCGAGCTTAAGCGTGAGGCATTCGTAAGTATTATTCGATTAACACGTATCGTCACCGTACTATATATTGTAAAATATCATGCTTTAGGAAGAATCACATACCAATGAAAACCACTGCGAGTTGAATATGTGGCGAGAGAGTCGACCTATAATAGTCACAGACATCTATCAAAGTCTAGACTACTCGAAGGTCATTCTAAGCAGAGGTTCATAATCTACGGAAAGTCGGGCGCACACCCTACGGTGAGCTATATGAGTCTCATTGTGAAAGCGATCCTATGTAGTCTGATTCAATTATTCTTCTTTTAAGCCCTTCTGCGTGATATGATCGATTCTATTCTTTAATACTCTTACAAGTATTTATACTTATTCTTATACTTCTACGGATGCATTCTTTAATACAAAGAGGTTAGGATTATTTACCTCGGTAAGCCCAATAATATCCTAGATAAAGTCGCGCTGAGCAAGGTTTAGCTCTAGGTTGTGCGCTCCGTAGCTCGAGAACCTTAGAAGTTCTTCACAACTACTAAGTACAAAGGGATTTGGGCTAGGGTATTTTGGGCATTATAACGACACAGAAGGTAACTTTTCTACCAAGGGAGGGTAGATTTTGGCTAGGCTAGGGGGTGGGGTAGCCTCGAAGCTTCTCGAGGGAGGGGGTGTTGGACGATTTGCTAACAAAGGGAGAGGAGGATTTTTAGACTTGGAAGCTTTTGTGGATGAAGAACTCTTCATCTCTAAGGGGTATTTATAGGTCAAGTGAAGGCCAACCAATGGCCAAGATTTAGACAAGTGCTAGGCAAGTGTAGGGCGAGATTCACCCGTGTGTCCTAGGCCACTAACACACAAAATATCCTACCAACTACACCTCTCCATTTCGTCCAATCAGAGCCCTCACGTCCGATGGGAGGGTGCCAAGTGGCGCCCTCTTGTTGGCCCACGTTCGTCTCTCGGAAAAATCCGCAAAAATTAAAAATGACATAGCGGAAATTCCCTACGAAAATGTGAAAGCGTTTAGTCGAAAAGCGACTCTAAGCGGGTCGTGAACAAAATTAATTCGGCAAGCCTTAGTACAAGTTCAAATTTTCTCGTCGTCATACGTACATACTGCGGAAATACGGTATAACATTCTCCCTCTTAGAAACATTCGTCCCGAATGTTCCTTCTCAAACGATTATCGAAGAAGCTTAAGCGGTTTGTAAGTGCCACACGCGGCCGAAAAATAGCTTAGGCAAAAATGATAACGAAATTTACAAGTAGGAAAGTGAATTACGGAGGTGTGGGGAATAGGTGAGATACTTACGCCTCATGTCTCTCGGCTTCCCGTCATCTCCTCCCGAGCTCGTTCGCCACAAGACTTTGTGGAAGCCACGTCGCCGTCAGCGAGCCTAACGACGATCGACTATCGCTATGGGAATCTCCTCACGATAACCCACCGGTCACTGGACATCGTCGTCCGGGTGTACCTAGATGGATCCGATACATCTCCTCGGCATAGATACGTGAAAAACGGATGCGCCTCCAGATCGGACGGCGAGATCAACTCGTAGGCAACCTTGCCTACTGCGGACAATCTGAAGCGGCCCGATGTACCTTGGTGAGTTTCCCTTCTTCCGAATCTCATCCACCGCCATGGGTGACGCCTTTAGGAAAACCCAATCGTGAACCTCGAACTCAAGATGCGGCGACGATGATCTGCGTACGACTTTTGTCGACTACGAGATGTCGATAGCGCTCGGATAAGCCGCCTTATCCAACACTGCTGCACCAAATCTGGTCCCATTTGCGCCTCGCCCACATCGAACCAACCTATAGCGTCTGCACTTCCTCATACAAGGCCTCGTAAGGCGCCATCGAATCTTTGGGTGGTAGCTATTATTATATGCAAACTCAACTAGAGGCAAATGATCCTCCCAACTACCTGAAGTCAATAACACGGGCTCGCGACATATCCTCGAGTGCGGATAGTGCGCTCTGCTGTCCGTGCATGCGTGGATGAAATGCGATTACTCGGCTCACTGCGTCCTAAACCCTCTGGAAGGACCTCGAGTTAGCGTGGCGGGCTCCTGCATGCGATATGATCGAACTAGGGACTCCATGCGATCGGCGATCTCGGATGTAAAGTGCGGCATAATCCTCGGTGAGAAAGTCGTCCTAACGGGAAGAAAGTGGGCTGATTTCGTCGACTGTCGACGATAACCCATATAGAATCATGTCTCCTACGAGTGCGAGGTAATCTGTGATGAAGTCCATGTTGATTACCTCCAGCTTCGGTCGGGATCTCAATGCGTAACAAACCACGGGCCTGCGGTGCTGCCTTCGCTGCGACAACACGGGCGAGCTACGAACTGCAGCGTCCTCTTCAAGCCATCCCACCAATACGGATCTAAGGTCGTGGTACATCTTGGTCGACCACGGATGGATGAAATGCAGTGTGTGTGCTTCCCGAGAACCTGTTTGCGAAGTCTGAAACATCCGGAACACACACTGCCCTCAAACCTTAGCACCCCATGGTGCTACCTCAAAGGACCCTTGCTCTCACGAAGAGGCGTATCACGATAACGTGCCAAACCGGATCCTCGAGCTGTTGCCTCTTCACCTCGCCGGCGATGGAAGACTCGGCAACCTGCGAACTCTAACCCCGCTGCTATCGAATCAATCAAGCGGACACGAAGGCTCGCTAAGCGATGCAAATCACGAACCATGTCCTCGCGGCTGCTGTCGATAAGCTCCCATCGACCTCGACTAAGGCGTACGCCTGACATTGGCCTTGGGTGGTGCGGGATATCAACATCGTAATCCTTAAGCAACTCTAACCACGTCTGTCGTAAGTTCAGCTCCTACGGTGAAGATATCTTGGAGGCTCTTGTGGTGCGTATAAATATCCACGTGAACCCGTACAAATAGTGCCTCGGATCTTGGCGTGAATCACGGTATGCCAACTCTAAATCATGGGTGGGGTAGTTCCTCTGCGTGTTTCTTCGGTCGGGATGCATATGCTATAACTACGCCATGCTGCATCAACACACATCGGCCGATGCGGCGCATCACAATACGACATAACCATACGGACCTGCGGAAGAGTAAGCGAGGCGGTCGTCGGTCTCTTTTCAGCTGGAAACCACTGCTCCTGATCGATCCAGAAACTTGTTGCGCTTACGAGTCGGCCCTAGTCAATGGTGCGAGAGATAGAAGCAAACTTCTCCACGAACGCCCGATAATATCTGCAAGGCCCGAGCTGCGAACCTCTGTCGGAGTAGTAGGTCAGGCAGTCTGGCCTCGATCTTGGCGTATCCACTCGAATGCCATCGGCCCGACAATATGCCCAGCGCCCGCTGAAGTCAGCAAAACTCACATTTGGAAAACTTGGCGTACAAGCTGCTGGTCTGGAGAAGCGTCGGCCGCGTCCTCAAATGCTCGCATGCTCCATTTCGGCGAGAATAAACGGATATCATCGATGAACACTATCAGGCGTGTCAAAAATGGTTTGAACACTCGGTTCATCAAATCCATGAATACCGCCGGGCATTGGTCAACCAAAGACATGACCACGAACTCATAATGCGTCTGGGTCAGAATGCGATCCTAGGACATCCACCTCTCGACACGAACGATGATAGCGACGGATCAATCTTGGAGAAACATCGCGCGCCGCATGGTCGAACAAATCATCAATCACAGGAAGGGTATACGTTCTTAATGGTCACTTTGTTGTTGCACCGTAGTCAACACATGCGCGGCGTCGATCCTCTTCTTCGCGAACAATCTGGCGCCCCAGGGGAGAAACACTAGGTGCGATAAAACCGCTTCTCGGCAAATCCCTAAGCTGGTCCTTGACTCTCACTCGGCGGTGCCGTTACGTATGGCGGAATGGAAATAGGCCGAGTGTCCGCAATACATCTATACAAAACTCGATCTCACTCGGGAGGATACAGGTCATCAGGAAACACGTGCAGGAACTCGTGACTCTTTGGGCGGTGAAAATCTGGTACGCGACCGGTATCAAACACGAGCGAGATGGTAGATATACCCGCCTGCGCCATCTTCCTAGCCTTGAGGTAGGAAATAAACCTACCTCTCGGCGTCTGGTGCTCCACTCGCTCGACAACGGCTCGCCGAAGCGGAACCGTACTACTCTCTCTGCGGTCTACATTGGCGTAGCAAGAAGCTAGCCAATCCGTCCCGTAATCACGTCGAAGTCAATCATCTCGACTCTATCAAGTCGGCTGGTCGACGGCGTAAATGGTCACGGACAATCTCTATACCGCCGAGCTACCACGAATCACCCCGGCGTAGCTACCTCGAAAGTCTATGGACTGAGCTATCCTATCCTACTAGCGACAGGGAGATATGGGGCCAGTAGAACCGGATCTATCAAGGCATAAACATCAAACCAGGCCCGATAAGGTACTGGCGACATCGGTGAGGCCTCACGATCTGTCGGTTTGGACAAAGCATAAATGCGATTCGAGACCGCTAGGCTGAGACGAGCCACGACCTGCTGCGCGACCTGCCGGTCCATGAGTACCTTGCCCTCGGGCGTGCTGTCGAGGATGAAGAAGCGGTGAGACCACATGGCCCTACCACGATGCCGCCCCTGTCGGACAAACTCGCGAAATGACCTGCTGGCCACCGTGTAGCAAGCTCGGTCTGACTCCCGAGAATGGTATCTACCACAGCGGGCATTGGGCGGACCTCGAGCAGTTAGCACCACGCTACAAATCCGAAGTCTGGGGCCACGGCCCGGCCATTGCTCTGGTGTCAGAAGATGTAGGAGCGCTCTGCGGCGGTGTGGTGCAAATCTGGACTCTGGCGATGCCGCCCACGAGAACCACCAAAAGAACCGGCCGTCTTGGCCTTCCTGCTGGCGATATCGCTCTGCACGTGGTCTCTACGCTCCTCGCATCTAGTGCGTGAGCTGCGTCGGGTAATGTCCATACGGTGAAGAGACACCGCGCATGACTTCGGCCATATAATCATCTAGCTTGGTGGCGTAGCGGTGTACCACATCCTCCATACGCTACCAATCTTTGGGACATATCGAGCCAAAGAATCAAACTCGACATTGTACTCCACGGTGCGTCCCCTGTCTCGGCGGTAAAAATCTATCGGCTCGTGCCCTCGCCATACGTGGAGGCGAAGTGTGTGAGAAAAAGCCTCGAAAACTCATCCCATCTGCTGGAGTGCATGCTCTCCCGGAAAGCTCCGTGAATCAAACCAATCGGCCGCGGTATCACGCGGCCGTCACGAACCGAATATCACCGGCTTCGGTCTACGAAGCCACGATTACCGCATAATCCTCTGCGGTGACGGATGAACTCCTGCGGATCATCCTCGGCCTCGACCCGTAAAACTACGGCGGGCTACAACTAAGGAAATCCGTAGTCTCAAACTATACGCCTCGGGTGCTACGGGTGCGGAGGCTGGGTGGGCTGCCGCATCCGGCCTCTCCTCGTGTCGGGCCTGACTTTAGCCAAAAGGTGGGCCATCTCCTTGTACCCTAACTCCTCCGCGGTGTGGGACATGAGGTGTGGATGCGTGGTCTCTTTGGGGCCGGGCGTCATAGAACTCGCCGTCTACGGTATAGGCGGGCACGAGCCCTCGTGACTCTGGGTGTCCTGCTAGCGACTCCTCATTTGCCTTGCCACGGGCGGGTTGCCTACGTGGAGGCATAAGCTATTCTGGGAAAGGAATACGTTAGAGGTCCAACCTATAACGACTCTAAAGCACGATCTCGGAATGAGAAGAATAGAAACCCGTCCTAAATATCCTATAGCCTCACGATTATTGGTGTGGTGCCTGCACAACCGATAATCGAACTCCTGGATCTGATGCAGTAGACACTTTCAGGATTAAGCGCTCTGATACCACTTTTGTCACGACCCGTTCGGGGCGTGGTGGTGCCTTAGGGGCACCCAGTAGTACATCGAGTAACCGGCGGAAATATAAAACAAGGCGAAACATAGTAAAGCAGCAGTTTATCGATGAAAAGCTTGCCTTTCGGCATAATATAAATAACTCAAGTTCTGCGATTTACATCCCAAGCTGTACAATAGTACTCTGGACCTCTAAGGAAGTAAACAACTATGGCGGAGCGGGGCCGCCATACCTGTATCTGAAACTATCTACAATCTGGGGAGATCATACCCAAAGTAGAGCCTCGGAGAAGATGGAGCTCACGACACAACGCAAAGATCCTAAGGATGTGGATCTAGCACTGCTTGCCCTTACCGCGGCATGAGCGGCCCGAAGGAGGTCGATGCAACGGTACCAAGTATGTGAAACTTATAAAGTACTTAAATGAAATCAAAGTATTCAAAACCTTTTCACAAATACAATCGATTCAATTGCACATAGTGCGCATCAACAACAACAGCAATGATAGGAAAAGCGTAGCAGTGCATTCTAGGCGCGAATGATCGAAGCAAGGCCAATCGCCCATAGTATCATTCTGCGTGCCTAGCCACGGACTTCCGCGGCCCGCATAGGTCCCGCGGAACCGCGTGAGATATTTCGCGCCGGGGCAGCCAACCGGCATCCGCCTGAGCTCCGCGCACCGCATAGCCTCGAAAGACCGCGTAGTCTCAGCCGGACGCATAGGGAATCCCCGCGTCGGGCTAAGCGCCGGAATGATCAATCCTGGAGCATACGGCGCTCGCATAGTCTCATGAACCGCGTAGGCGTATAGACCCGCATCGAGGGCAAGCCCTGGTATAACGATCGAGGGTAGGTGATACAATAACGATACAATGGACTTCAGGTTAGCAGCGTAAGCCGCAAGAATGACCCTTACGGCATTACAAGACACTAACACGGGTAGCATCATGCATGTCTACTTATCAAACAATCTTACTACACAGAAATCAATACAAGGCTTTTATAAACAAACAAGTAAGCAGTTCCTTTTTATCTTTCTTAAGTTGTTATACCTAACTTCCCGTAAAGCTGGTATAACTCTTAAGCTTTTGTTTTAAAAACCAAATATTTATCTTCTGTTAAAAAAGATTCAGTATCCTGTTGACATGTGTTCAGTTCTTTATTATTCAGGCTTAAGCGTGAGGCATTCTAGTAAGTATTATCGAGCTTAAGCGTGAGGCATTACCGTAAGTATTATTCGATTAACACGTATGCGTCTACGTACTATATATTGTAAAATATCATGCTTTAGGAAGAATCACATACCTTACCGTGAAAACCACACCAAGTTGAATATGTCGCGAGAGAAGTCGACTATAATAGTCACAGACATCTATCAAAGTCTAGACTACTCGAAGGTCATTCTAAGCAGAGGTTCATAATCCTACGGAAAGTCGGGCGGCCTGACCCTACAGGTGAGCTATATGAGTCTCTTTGTGAAAGCACTCTATGTGAGTGCAGTTCAATTATTCTTCTTTTAAACCCTTCTACTGTGATAACAGTCCAATTCTATTCTTTAATACTCTTCTAAGTATTTATACTTATTCTTATACTTCTACAGTATGCATTCTTTAATACAAAAGAGGGTTAGGATTATTTACCTCGGTAAGCCCAATAATATCCTAGATAAAGTCGCGCCTGAGCAAGGTTTAGCTCTAGGTTGTGCGCTCAGGTGGCTCGAGGAAACCTTAGAAGTTCTTCACAACTTCTACTAAGTACAAAGGGATTTGGGCTAGGGTATTTTGGGCATTATAACGACACGAGAAGGTAACTTTTCTACCAAGGGAGGGTAGATTTTGGCTAGGCTAGGGGTGGGGTAGCCTCGGCCAAGCTTAAAGGGAGGGGGTGTTGGACGATTGGCTAACAAAGGGAGAGGAGAGGATTTGTTAGACTTGGAAAGCTTTTGTGGATGAAGAACTCTTCATCTCTAAGGGGTATTTATAGGTCAAGTGAAGGCTGACCAATGGCCAAGATTTAGACAAGTGCTAGGCAAGTGTAGGGCGAGATTCACCCACGTGTGTCCTAGGCCAACTAACACACAAAATATCCTACCAACTACACCTCTCCATTTCGTCCAATCAGAGCCCTCACGTCCGCTTGATGGGAGGTGCCAAGTGGCGCCGTCTTGTTATTGTGACACGTTTCGTCTCTCGGAAAAATCCGCAAAAATTAAAAATGACATAGCGGAAATTCCTACGAAGGCGTGAAAGCGTTTAGTCGAAGCGACTCTAAGCGGGTCTTTGTGAACAAAATTAATTCGGCCAAGCCTTAGTACAAGTTCAAATTTTCTCGTGCGTCGCGTACATACTGCGAAATACGGGGTATAACGGGTATCTTGCCCGACCCGTTACGGGGGCGGTAAAGTCACATAAGTCGCCCGTAAAGGTATATTGCACGGCCCGTTCGGGGCGGTAAAGTCACACAAATCTGCCCGTAAGGTATCTTGCGGCCCGATACGGGGCGGTAAATCACGTAAGTGCATCGTAATGATATACTTCCCGACCCGTTACGGGGCGCGGTAAAGTCACGTAAGTGCCCCGTAAATGTATACTACGGCCCGTTGCGGGATGCGGTAAAGTCACGTAAGTCGCCCGTAAATGTATCTTGCCCGACCCATTACGGACGCGGTAAAGTCACATAAATGCGCCCGTAAAGGTATACTACGGCCCGTTACGGGATGCGGTAAAGTCACGTATATACGCCCGTAAGGTATCTTTGCCGAACCATTACGGGAAGCGGTAAAGTCACATAAGTCTGCCCATAAGGTATATTTCCGACCTATTCGGAACGCGGTAAAGTCACATAAGTGCGCCCATAAAGGTATCTTGCGGCCCGTTCGGGCAGCGGTAAAGTCACGTAAGTGCGCCCGTAAGGTATCTTGCCCGACCCGTTACGGGGCAGCGGTAAAGTAACATAAGTCAACCCATAAAGGTATACTGCCCGGCCCATTCTAGAACGCGGTAAAGTCACGTAAGTCTATCTATAAGGTATCTTGCCGGCCCGTTACGGGGCGGTAAAATCATGATCCGCCCGTAAAGGTATACTACCGGCCCGTTACGGGGCGCGGTAAAGTCACGTAAGTCGCCCGTAAAGGTATACTATCAGGCCCGTTACGGGATGCGGTAAAGTCACGTAAGTGCGCCCATAAGGTATCCGCCCAAACCATTCTAGGGCGGTAAAGTCATAAGTCTTCCCATAAGGTATCTTGCCCGGCGTTCTAGAAGCGGTAAAGTCACATAAGTCTATCTATAAAGGTATCTTTGCCGGCCCGTTACGGGAAGCGGTAAAATCCGCAGTGCGCCCGTAAGGTATACTACGGCCCGTTACGGAGCGGTAAAGTCACATAAATACGCCCGTAAATGTATATTGCGGCCTATGCGGGGCGCGGTAAAGTCACGTAAGTCGCCCGTAAGGTATCTGCGGCCCGTTACGGGGCGCGTTAAAATCACGTAAATGCGCCCATAGGGTATCTTGCCCGACCCTGCGGGGCGGTAAAGTCACTTTAGTACGCCCGTAAAGGTATCTTTGCCGACCCGTTACGGGGCGGTAAAGTCACGTAAGTTTGCCCGTAAAGGTATCTTGCCCGACCCGTTCTGGGCGATAAAGTCACATAAGTACGCCCGTAAGGTATCTTTGCGGGCCCGTTCGGGCCGGTAAAGTCACATAAATGCGCCCGTAAGGTATCTGGCCGGCCCGTTACGGGATGCGGTAAAGTCACATAAGTACGCCCGTAAAGGTATCTTGCCCGGCCCGTTACGGGGCGATAAAGTCACGTAAGTGCGCCCGTAAAGGTATCTTGCCCGGCCCGTTACGTGATGCGGTAAAGTCACGTAAGTCGTCCGTAAAGGTATCTTGCCCGACCCGTTACGGGGCGCGGTAAAATCACATAAATGCGCCCGTAAAGGTATACGACCCGACCCGTTTTGGAGCGGTAAAGTCACATAAATGCGCTTTCGTAAAGGTATACTTCGGCCCGTCTTGGGGCCAGCGGTAAATCACGTAAGTGCGCCCGTAAAGGTATCTTGCCGGCCCCTTTGGGGCGCGATAAAATCACGTAAGTGCGCCCGTAAAGGTATCTTGTCGGCCCGTTCTAGAAGCGGTAAAGTCACATAAGTCTATCTATAAAGGTATCTTGCCGGCCCGTTACGGGGCGGTAAAATCGCAATCTGCCCGTAAAGGTATACTCCCGGCCCGTTACGGGGCGGTAAAGTCACGTAAGTGTGCCCGTAAAGGTATATTGCCGGCCTGATACGGGGCGCGGTAAAGTCACATAAGTCTGCCCGTAAAGGTATCTTGCCGGCCCGTTACGGGGCGCGGTAAAATCACGTAAGTCTGCGATAAGGGTATCTTGCCCGACCCGTTACGGGGCGCGGTAAAGTCACTTTAGTGCGCCCGTAAGGTATCTTGCCGGCCCGTTACGGGGCGGTAAAATCACGTAAGTTTGCCCATAAAGGTATCTTGCCCGACCCGTTCACGGAGCGGTAAAGTCACGTAAGTGCCCGTAAAGGTATACTTAGGGCCCGTTACGGGGCCGGTAAAGTCACATAAGTCTGCCCGTAAAGGTATACGGCCGGCCCGTTACGGGATGCGGTAAAGTCACATAAGTGCGCCCATAAAGGTATCTTGCGGCCCGTTCACGGGGCGATAAAATCACGTAAGTGCGCCCGTAAAGGTATCTTGCCCGGCCCGTTACGTGATGCGGTAAAGTCACATAAATCGTCCGTAAAGGTATCTGCCCGACCCGTTACGGGGCGCGGTAAAGTCACGTAAGTCTGCCCGTAAAGGTATCGACCGACCCGATTTGGAGTGCGGTAAAGTCACGTAAGTCTGCTTTCGTAAAGGTATACTTCGGCCCGTTTTGAGGCGGTAAAGTCACGTAAATGCGCCCGTAAGGTATCTTTGCCGGCCCGTTTGGGGCGCGATAAAGTCACATAAGTGCGCCCGTAAGGTATCTTGCTCGAGCCATTACGGGTGGTAAAGTCACATAAATGCGCCCGTAAGGTATCTTGCCCGACCCGTTACGTGGCGGTAAAGTCACGTAAGTCTGCCCGTAAAGGTATCTTTGCCAGGCCGTTACGGGGCGCGGTAAAGTCACATAAGTCGCCCGTAAGGTATATTGCGGCCCGTTCACGGGGCAGCGGTAAAGTCACACAAATCTGCCCGTAAAGGTATCTTGCCCGACCCGTTACGGGGCGCGGTAAAATCACGTAAATGTCCCGTAATGATATACTTCCGACCCGTTACGGGGGCGGTAAAGTCACATAAGTGCGCCCGTAAATGTATACTACCCGACCCGTTACGGGATGCGGTAAAGTCATAAGTCGCCCGTAAATGTATCTTTGCGACCATTACGGACGCGGTAAAGTCACATAAATGCCCGTAAAGGTATACTACGGCCCGTTCGGGATGCGGTAAAGTCACGTATAATATACGCCCGTAAGGTATCTTGCCGAACCATTACGGGAAGCGGTAAAGTCACATAAGTACGCCCGTAAGGTATATTTCCGACCTATTAGGAGCGGTAAAGTCACGTAAGTGCGCCCGTAAAGGTATCTTTGCCGGCCCGTTACGGAGCGGTAAAGTCACGTAAGTCTGCCCGTAAAGGTATCTTTGCCCGACCCGTTACGGGGCAGCGGTAAAGTAACATAAGTCAACCCGTAAGGTATCTTGCCGGCCCGTTCTAGGCAGCGGTAAAGTCACATAAGTCTATCTATAAAGGTATCTTGCCGGCCCGTTACGGGACGCGGTAAAATCCGCAGTCGCCCAAGGTATACTACGGCCCGTTACGGGGCGGTAAAATCACGTAAATGCGCCCGTAAAGGTATACTATCCGGCCCGTTACGGGATGCGGTAAAGTCACATAAGTGCGCCCGTAAAGGTATCTTGCCCAAACCATTCTAGGGCGCGGTAAAGTCACATAAGTGCGCCCGTAAGGTATCTTGCGTGGCGTTCTGAAGAGCGGTAAAGTCACGTAAGTCTATCTATAAAGGTATCTTTGCGGCCCGTTACGGGAAGCGGTAAAGTCACGAAGTACGCCCGTAAGGTATACTACGGCCCGTTACGGAGCGGTAAAGTCACATAAGTCGCCCGTAAATGTATATTGCGGCCTATTCGGGGCCGGTAAAGTCACATAAGTCGCCCGTAAAGGTATCTTGCCGGCCCGTTACGGGGCGTTAAAGTCACGTAAGTGCGCCCGTAAGGTATCTTGCCCGACCACTTACGGGGCGCGGTAAAGTCACTTTAGTGCGCCCGTAAGGTATCTTGCGCCCGTTACGGGGCGCGGTAAAGTCACGTAAGTTTGCCCGTAAGGTATCTTGCCGACCCGTTACGGAGCGCGGTAAAGTCACGTAAGTCGCCCGTAAAGGTATCTTTGCCGGCCCGTTACGGGGCCGTAAAATCCATAAGTCTGCCCATAAAGGTATCTGACCCGGCCCGTTACGGGATGCGGTAAAGTCACGTAACGCCCGTAAGGTATCTTTGCCGGCCCGTTACGGGGCGATAAAATCACGTAAGTGCGCCCGTAAGGTATCTTGCGGCCCGTTACGTGATGCGGTAAAGTCACATAAATCGTCCCGTAAAGGTATCTTTGCGGCCCGTTACGGGGCGGTAAAGTCACGTAAGTCTGCCCGTAAGGTATCTGACGGCGACCATTTGGAGTGCGGTAAAGTCATAAGTCTGCTCGTAAGGTATACTTCGGCCCGTCTTGGGGCGGTAAAATCACATAAGTACGCCCGTAAGGTATCTTGCCCGGCCCTTTTGGGGCGATAAAATCACATAAGTGCGCCCGTAAAGGTATCTTGCGGCCCATTCTAGAAGCAGCGGTAAAGTCACATAAGTCTATCATAAAGGTATCTTGCCCGGCCCGTTACGGGGCGGTAAAGTCACATAAATGCGCCCGTAAAGGTATCTTAGGCCCGTTGCGGGGCCGGTAAAGTCCATAAGCGCCCGTAAGGTATCTGGCCGGCCCGTTACGGGATGCGGTAAAGTCACATAAATGCGCCCGTAAAGGTATCTTTGCCGGCCCGTTACGGGGCGATAAAGTCACAAGTGCGCCCGTAAAGGTATCTTGCCGGCCCGTTACGTGATGCGGTAAAGTCACAAGTCGTCCCGTAAAGGTATCTTGCGGCCCGTTGCGGGGCAGCGGTAAAGTCATAAATGCGCCCGTAAGGTATACGACCGACCCGTTTTGGAGTGCGGTAAAGTCACATAAGTGCTTTCGTAAAGGTATACTTCCGGCCCGTCTTGGGGCGGTAAAATCACGTAAGTCGCCCGTAAGGTATCTTGCGGCCCTTTTGGGGCGCGATAAAATCACGTAAATGCGCCCGTAAGGTATCTTTGCGGCCCGTTCTAAACAGCGGTAAAGTCACATAAGTCTATCTATAAGGTATCTTTGCGGCCCGTTACGGGGCGCGGTAAATCCGCAATCGCCCGTAAAGGTATACTCCCGGCCCGTTACGGGGCGGTAAATCACGTAAGTGTGCCCGTAAGGTATATTGCGGCCGATGCGGGGCGCGGTAAAGTCACATAAATGCGCCCATAAAGGTATCTTGCCGGCCCGTTAGGGGGCGGTAAAATCACGTAAGTCTGCCGATAAGGTATCTTGCCCGACCCGTTACGGGGCGGTAAAGTCACTTTAGTGCGCCCGTAAAGGTATCTTGCGGCCCGTTACGGGGCGCGGTAAAATCACGTAAGTTTGCCGTAAAGGTATCTTTGCCAGCCCGTTACGGAGCGCGATAAAGTCGTAAATGCGCCCGTAAAGGTATCTTAGGGCCCGTTCGGGGCCGGTAAAGTCACGTAAGTGCGCCCGTAAGGTATCTGCCCGGCCCGTTACGGGATGCGGTAAAGTCACATAAGTGCGCCCGTAAGGTATCTTTGCCCGGCCCGTTACGGGGCGATAAAGTCATAAGTGCCCGTAAAGGTATCTTTGCCGGCCCGTTACGCGATCGGTAAAGTCACGTAAGTGCGTCCGTAAGGTATCTTTGCGACCCATTACGGGGCGGTAAAGTCACATAAGTGCGCCCGTAAGGTATCTTGCCCGACCCGTTTGGAGTGCGGTAAAGTCACATAAGTCGCCCGTAAAGGTATACTTCGGCCCATTTTGAGGGCGGTAAAGTCACGTAAGTCGCCCGTAAAGGTATCTTGCCCGGCCCGTTTGGGGGCGATAAAGTCACGTAAGTCGCCCGTAAGGTATCTTTGCCGGCCCGTTACGGAGCGGTAAGGTAAAGTCACATAAATGCCCGTAAAGGTATCTTGCGCCCGTTACGGGGGCGGTAAAGTCACGTAAATGCGCCCGTAAAGGTATCTTGCGGCCCGTTACGGGGCGCGGTAAAGTCATAAGTCTGCCCGTAATGTATCTTGCCGACCCGTTACGGGGCGGTAAAGTCACGTAAGTACGCCGTAAATGTATCTTGCCCGACCATTCTCGGGCGGTAAAGTCACATAAATCTGCCCGTAAAGGTATACTACGGCCCGTTACGGGATGCGGTAAAGTCACGTATACGCCCGTAAAGGTATCTTGCCGAACCGGATTCTGGAAGCGGTAAAGTCACATAAATGCGCCCGTAAGGTATATTTCCGACCTATTCGGGCGGTAAAGTCACATAAGTACGCCCGTAAAGGTATCTTGCCCGGCCCGTTCACGGGCGGTAAAGTCACGTAAGTCTGCCCGTAAAGGTATCTTGCCGACCCGTTACGGGGCGCGGTAAAGTAACATAAGTCAACCCGTAAAGGTATCTTTGCCCGGCCCGTTCTAGAGCGGTAAAGTCACGTAAGTCTATCTATAAAGGTATCTTTGCCGGCCCATTACGGGGCGCGGTAAAATCACGCAGTCTGCCCAAAGGTATACTACCCGTTACGGGGCGGTAAAGTCACGTAAATGCCCGTAAGGTATACTATGCGGCCCGTTACGGGATGCGGTAAAGTCACGTAAGTCTGCCCGTAAAGGTATCTTGCCCAAACCATTCTAGGGCGGTAAAGTCACATAAGTACGCCCGTAAAGGTATCTTGCGGCGTTCTAGAAGCAGCGGTAAAGTCACGTAAGTCATCTATAAGGTATCTTTGCCGGCCCGTTAAAGGTATACTACGGCCCGTTGCGGAGCGGTAAAGTCACATAAGTCTGCCCGTAAATGTATATTGCGCGACTATTACGGGGCGGTAAAGTCACATCGTCCGCCCGTAAAGGTATCTTGCCGGCCCGTTCGGGGCGGTAAAGTCACATAAATGCGCCCGTAAGGTATCTTGCCCGACCCGTACGGGCGCGGTAAAGTCACTTTAGTGCGCGTAAAGGTATCTTTGCCCGTGCGGGGCGGTAAAATCACGTAAGTTTGCCCGTAAGGTATCTTGCCCGACCCGTTCTGGGCGCGGTAAAGTCACATAAGTGCCCATAAGGTATCTGCGGCCCGTTACGGGACGGTAAAGTCACATAATGCGCCCGTAAAGGTATCTGACGGCCCGTTACGGGATGCGGTAAAGTCATAAGTGCGCCCGTAAGGTATCTTGCCCGACCCGTTCTGGGATGCGATAAAGTCACATAAGTGCGCCCGTAAGGTATCTTGCGGCCCGTTCTGTGATGCGGTAAAGTCACATAAGTCGCCCATAAAGGTATCTTTGCCCGGCCCGTTCACGGGGCGGTAAAGTCACATAAGTCTGCCCGTAAGGTATCTGACCCGGCCCATTTTGGAGTGCGGTAAAGTCACATAAACGCTCATAAAGGTATACTTCGGCCCGTCTTGGGAGCGGTAAAATCACATGCGCCCGTAAGGTATCTTGCCCGGCCCATTTGGGGCGATAAAGTCACGTAAATGCGCCGTAAAGGTATCTTGCGGCCCGTTCTAGACCAGCGGTAAAGTCACATAAGTCTATCCATAAAGGTATCTTTGCCGGCCCGTTACGGGGCGGTGGTAAAATCCGCCCGTAAAGGTATGCTCCCGGCCGTTGCGGGATGGCGGTAAATCACGTAAGTGTGCCCGTAAGGTATATTGCCCCTGTCGGGGCAGCGGTAAAGTCACATAAATGCGCCCGTAAAGGTATCTTTGCCGGCCCGTTACGGGGCCGGTAAAGTCACGTAAATGCGCCCGTAAGGTATCTTGCCCGCCCGTTGGGGCAGCGGTAAAGTCACTTTAGTCTGCCCGTAAGGTATCTTGCGGCCCGTTCGGGGCGGTAAAGTCACATAAGTTTGCCCGTAAAGGTATCTTGCCCGACCCGTTGCGGAGCAGCGATAAAGTCACGTAAGTGCGCCCGTAAGGTATCTTTGGCCGTTGCAGGGCCCGGTAAAGTCACAATAAATGCGCCCGTAAAGGTATCTGCCGGCCCGTTACGGGATGCGGTAAAGTCACGTAAGTGCCCGTAAAGGTATCTTTGCGGCCCGTTACGGGGCGCGATAAAGTCACGTAAGTACGCCCGTAAAGGTATCTTGCCGGCCCGTTACGTGATGCGGTAAAGTCACGTAAGTCGTCCCGTAAAGGTATCTTGCCCGACCCGTTACGGGGGCGGTAAAGTCACGTAAGTGCGCCCGTAAAGGTATCGACCCGACCCATTTGGAGTGCGGTAAAGTCACATAAGTCGCTCGTAAAGGTATACTTCGACCCGTTTGAGGCGGTAAAGTCACATAAATACGCCCGTAAGGTATCTTGCCGGCCCGTTTGGGGCGCGATAAAGTCACGTAAGTCTGCCCGTAAGGTATCTTTGCTCGAGCCGTTACGGGCGTGGTAAAGTCACGTAAATCGCCCGTAAAGGTATCTTTGCCCGGCCCGTTACGTGGCCGGTAAAGTCACGTAAGTGCGCCCGTAAGGTATCTTTGCCCGACCCGTTACGGGGCGGTAAAGTCACGTAAGTGCGCCCGTAAGGTATATTGCACGGCCCGTTACGGGGGCGGTAAAGTCACACAAATGCGCCCGTAAAGGTATCTTTGCCCGGCCCGTTACGGGGCGGTAAAATCACGTAAATCTGTCCATAATGATATACTTCCCGGCCCGTTACGGGGCGGTAAAGTCACATAAGTGCGCCCGTAAATGTATACTACGGCCCGTTACGGGATGCGGTAAAGTCACGTAAGTCTGCCCGTAAATGTATCTTGCCCGACCCGTTACGGACGCGGTAAAGTCACGTAAGTCTGCCCGTAAGGTATACTTTCACGGCCCGTTACGGGATGCGGTAAAGTCACGTATACGCCCGTAAAGGTATCTTGCCGAACGTTACGGAGCGGTAAAGTCGTAAGAATGCGCCCGTAAAGGTATATTTCGACCTATTCGGGCGGTAAAGTCACATAAGTGCCCGTAAAGGTATCTTGCCCGCCCGTTAGGGCGGTAAAGTCACGTAAATGCGCCCGTAAAGGTATCTTTGCCCGACCCGTTACGGGGCGGTAAAGTAACATAAGTCGACCCGTAAGGTATCTTGCCAGCCCGTTCTAGAGCGGTAAAGTCACGTAAGTCTATCTATAAAGGTATCTTGCCGGCCCGTTACGGGGCCGGTAAAATCATAAGTACGCCCGAAAGGTATACTAGGCCCGTTACGGGGCGCGGTAAAGTCACGTAAGTCTGCCGCCAAGGTATACTATCCGGCCCGTTACGGGATGCGGTAAAGTCACGTAAGTGCGCCCGTAAGGTATCTTGCCCAAACCATTCTAGGGCGGTAAAGTCACATAAGTGCGCCCGTAAGGTATCTTGCCGGCGCATTCTAGAGCAGCGGTAAAGTCACGTAAGTCTATCTATAAAGGTATCTTGCCGGCCCGTTACAGGAAGCGGTAAAGTCCGCAGTGCCCGTAAGGTATCTTACGGCCCGTTCACGGAGCGGTAAAGTCACATAAATCGCCCGTAAATGTATATTGCGGCCTGCGGGGCGCGGTAAAGTCACGTAAATCTGCCCGTAAAGGTATCTTGCTCGGCCCGTTGCGGGGCGTTAAAGTCACGTAAATGCGCCCGTAAGGTATCTTGCCGACCCGTTCGGGGCGGTAAAGTCACTTTAGTACGCCCGTAAAGGTATCTTGCCGGCCCGTTACGGGGCGGTAAAGTCACATAAGTTTGCCCGTAAAGGTATCTTTGCCGACCCATTCTGGAGCGGTAAAGTCACGTAAGTGCGCCCGTAAAAGGTATCTTTGCAGGGCCCGTTCGGGGCGGTAAAGTCACGTAAATCGCCCGTAAAGGTATCTGCCCGGCCCGTTACGGGATGCGGTAAAGTCACGTAAGTCTGCCCGTAAAGGTATATTTCGACCTATTCGGGCGGTAAAGTCACGTAAATGCGCCCGTAAAGGTATCTTTGCGGCCCGTTACGGAGCGGTAAAGTCACGTAAGTGCGCCCGTAAGGTATCTTGCCGAGCCCGTTACGGGGCGCGGTAAAGTAACATAAGTCAACCCATAAAGGTATACTGCCCGGCCCATTCTAGAACGCGGTAAAGTCACATAAGTCTATCTATAAAGGTATCTTGCGACCCGTTGGGGCGGTAAAATCCGCAATCTGCCGTAAGGTATACTACGGCCCGTTACGGGGCGGCGGTAAAATCACGTAAGTCGCCCATAAAGGTATACTATCCGGCCCGTTACGGGATGCGGTAAAGTCACATAAGTGCGCCCGTAAGGTATCTGCCCGAGCCATTCTAGGGCGGTAAAGTCACATAAATGCGCCCGTAAAGGTATCTTGCCCGCGTTATAGAAGCGGTAAAGTCACGTAAGTCTATCTATAAGGTATCTTTGCCGGCCCGTTACGGAAGCGGTAAAATAAGTGATACGCCCGTAAAGGTATACTACGGCCCGTTCTGGAACACGGTAAAGTCACGTAAGTGCCCGTAAATGTATATTGCGGCCTAATGCGGGGCGGTAAAGTCACGTAAGTGCGCCCATAAAGGTATCTTGCCGACCCGTTCGGGGCGTTAAAATCACGTAAGTCTGCCCGTAGGTATCTTGCCCGACCATTACGGGGCGGTAAAGTCACTTTAGTGCCCGTAAGGTATCTTGCGGCCCGTTACGGGCGGTAAATCACGTAAGTTTGCCCGTAAAGGTATCTTGCCCGACCCGTTACAGGCGCGGTAAAGTCACGTAAGTGCGCCCATAAAGGTATCTGCGGGCCCGTTAGGGCCGGTAAAGTCACGTAAATCTGCCCGTAAGGTATCTGCCGGCCCGTTACGGGATGCGGTAAAGTCCGCGTAAGTGCGCCCGTAAGGTATCTTTGCGGCCCGTTACGGGGCGATAAATCACGTAAGTCTGCCCGTAAAGGTATCTTGCCCGGCCCGTTACGTGATGCGGTAAAGTCACATAAGTCATCCCATAAAGGTATCGACCGGCCCGTTGAGTGCGGTAAAGTCACATAAGTCTGCCCGTAAAGGTATACTGACCCGTTTTGAGGCGGTAAAGTCACGTAAGTGCGCCCGTAAAGGTATCTTGCACGGCCCGTTTTGGGGCGCGATAAAGTCACGTAAGTGCGCCCGTAAAGGTATCTTGCTCGAGCCGTTCTGGCGTGGTAAAGTCACATAAATGCGCCCGTAAAGGTATCTTGCCGGCCCGTTACGTGACACGGTAAAGTCACGTAGTCTGCCCGTAAAGGTATCTTGCCCGACCCGTTACGGGGCGGTAAAGTCACGTAAATGCGCCCGTAAAGGTATATTTCGGCCCGTTACGGGGCGCGGTAAATCACGTAAATGCGCCCGTAAGGTATCTTGCGGCCCGTTACGGGGGCGGTAAAATCACGTAAGTGCGCCCGTAATGATATACTTCCCGACCCGTTACGGGGCGCGGTAAATCACGTAAGTCGCCCGTAAATGTATACTACGGCCCGTTACGGGATGCGGTAAAGTCACATAAGTCTGCCCATAAATGTATACTGCCCGACCCATTCTGGACCGCGGTAAAGTCACATAAGTCTGCCCATAAAGGTATACTACCCGGCCCATTCTGGGATGCGGTAAAGTCACATATGTCTGCCCATAAAGGTATACTGCCCGAACCATTCTGGGAAGCGGTAAAGTCACATAAGTCTGCCCATAAAGGTATATTTCCCGACCTATTCCGGGACGCGGTAAAGTCACATAAGTCTGCCCATAAAGGTATACTGCCCGGCCCATTACGGGGCGCGGTAAGTCACATAAATGCGCCCGTAAAGGTATCTTGCCCGACCCGTTACGGGGCGCGGTAAAGTAACATAAGTCAACCCGTAAAGGTATCTTGCCCGACCCGTTCTAGAGCGGTAAAGTCACATAAGTCTATCTAAAGGTATCTTGCCGACCGTTACGGGGCCGGTAAAGTCCTGATACGCCCGTAAAGGTATACTACGGCCCATTCGGGGGCGGTAAAATCACGTAAGTCGCCCGTAAAGGTATCTATCAGCCCGTTACGGGATGCGGTAAAGTCACATAAATGCGCCCATAAAGGTATCTTGCCCAAACCATTCTAGGGCGGTAAAGTCACATAAGTCTATCTATAAAGGTATCTTGCCGGCCCGTTACGGGGGCGGTAAAGTCGCGCCGTAATGATATACTTCCAGACCCGTTCGGGGCGCGGTAAAATCACGTAAATGCGCCCGTAAATGTATACTACGGCCCGTTCGGGATGCGGTAAAGTCACATAAGTGCGCCCGTAAATGTATCTTGCCGACCCATTACGGACGCGGTAAAGTCACATAAATGCGCCCGTAAGGTATACTACGGCCCGTTACGGGATGCGGTAAAGTCACGTATACGCCCGTAAAGGTATCTTTGCCGAACCATTCGGGAAGCGGTAAAGTCACATAAGTGCTGCCGTAAAGGTATATTGCCCGACCTTAAGGGCGGTAAAGTCACGTAAATACGCCCGTAAGGTATCTTGCCGGCCCGTTGCGGGGCGGTAAAGTCACATAAATGCGCCCGTAAGGTATCTTGCCCGACCCGTTACGGGGCGGTAAAGTAACATAAGTCAACCCATAAAGGTATACTGCCCGGCGCATTATAGAACGCGGTAAAGTCACATAAGTCTATCTATAAAGGTATCTTGCCGGCCCGTTACGGGGCGGTAAAATCCGAAATCTGCCCATAAAGGTATACTACCGGCCCGTTGGGACGCGGTAAAGTCACATAAGTCTGCCCATAAAGGTATACTATCCGGCCCATTCTGGGATGCGGTAAAGTCACATAAGTCTGCCCATAAAGGTATACTGCCCAAACCATTCTAGGACGCGGTAAAGTCACATAAGTCTATCTATAAGGTATCTTGCGGCCCGTTACGGGGCGGTAAAGTCACGATACGCCCGTAAAGTATACTACGGCCCGTTCGGGGCGGTAAAGTCACATAAGTGCCCGTAAAGGTATATTGCGGCCCATTACGGGGCGATAAATCACGTAAGTGCCCGTAAAGGTATCTTCGCCGGCCCATTCGTGATGCGGTAAAGTCACATAAGTCGCCCCGTAAAGGTATCTTGCCGGCCCGTTACGGACGCGGTAAAGTCACATAAGTCGCCCATAAAGGTATCGACCGACCCGTTTTGGAGCGGTAAAGTCACGTAAATGCGCTCATAAAGGTATACTTCGGCCCATTTTGAGGCGGTAAAGTCACATAAGTCTGCCCGTAAAGGTATCTTGCGGCCCGTTTGGGATGCGATAAAGTCACATAAGTCTGCCCATAAAAGGTATCTTGCTCGAGCCGTTACGGGCGTGGTAAAGTCACATAAGTACGCCCGTAAGGTATCTTGCGGCCCGTTACGTGGCGCGGTAAAGTCACGTAATGCGCCCGTAAGGTATCTTGCCGACCCGTTACGGGGCGGTAAAGTCACGTAAGTCTGCCCGTAAAGGTATATTGCAGGCCCGTTCACGGGGCGGTAAAGTCACAGTCTGCCCGTAAGGTATCTTGCGGCCCGTTACGGGGCGGTAAAGTCACATAAGTCATCCATAATGATATACTTCCGACCCATTACGGGGCGCGGTAAAGTCACGTAAGTCTGCCCGTAAATGTATACTACGGCCCATTACGGGATGCGGTAAAGTCACGTAAATCGCCCGTAAATGTATCTTGCCGACCATTCGGGACGCGGTAAAGTCACGTAAGTGCGCCCGTAAGGTATACTACGGCCCGTTACGGGATGCGGTAAAGTCACATATGTTTGCCCATAAAGGTATCTTTGCCCGAACCGTTACGGGAGCGGTAAAGTCACATAAGTGCGCCCGTAAGGTATATTTCCGACCAGCCTATTCGGACGCGGTAAAGTCACATAAGTGCGCCCGTAAGGTATCTGCCGGCCCGTTACGGAGCGGTAAAGTCACATAAATGCGCCCGTAAAGGTATCTTGCCCGACCCATTCACGGGGCGGTAAAGTAACATAAGTCAACCCATAAGGTATCTTGCCCGGCCCGTTTCTAGAGCGGTAAAGTCACATAAGTCTATCTATAAAGGTATCTTGCCGGCCCGTTACGGGGCGCGGTAAAATCCGCAATCTGCCCGTAAGGTATACTACGGCCCGTTACGGGGCGGTAAAATCACATACGCCCGTAAGGTATACTATCCGGCCCGTTACGGGATGCGGTAAAATCACGTAAGTGCGCCCGTAAAGGTATCTTGCCCAAACCATTCTAGGGCGCGGTAAAGTCACATAAGTGCGGCCCGTAAAGGTATCTTGCCGTGCGTTCTAGACGCGGTAAAGTCACATAAGTCTATCTATAAAGGTATCTTGCCGGCCCGTTCGGGAAGCGGTAAAGTCACGATACGCCCGTAAGGTATACTACGGCCCGTTACGGAGCGGTAAAGTCACATAAATGCGCCCGTAAATGTATATTGCGGCCTATTACGGGGCGGTAAAGTCACGTAAATGCGCCCGTAAGGTATCTTGCCGGCCCGTTACGGGCGCGTTAAATCACGTAAGTGCGCCCGTAGGGTATCTTGCCCGACCCGATACGGGGGCGGTAAAGTCACTTTAGTCGCCCGTAAGGTATCTTTGCCGGCCCGTTCGGGGCGCGGTAAAGTCACATAAGTTTGCCCGTAAGGTATCTTGCCCGACCCGTTACGGGCGGTAAAGTCACATAAGTGCGCCCGTAAAGGTATCTTGCGGCCCGTTACGGGACCGGTAAAGTCACGTAAATACGCCCGTAAAGGTATCTGCCGGCCCGTTACGGGATGCGGTAAAGTCGTAGCACGCCCGTAAAGGTATCTTGCCGGCCCGTTACGGGACGCGATAAAGTCACATAAGTCGCCCATAAGGTATCTTTGCCGGCCCGTTACGTGATGCGGTAAAGTCACGTAAGTCGTCCCGTAAGGTATCTTGCGGCCCGTTCGGGGCCAGCGGTAAAGTCACGTAAGTCTGCCCGTAAAGGTATCGACCCGACCCGTTTTGAGTGCGGTAAAGTCACATAAATCGCTTTCGTAAAGGTATACTTCAGGCCCATTTTGAGGGCGGTAAAGTCACGTAAGTGCCCGTAAAGGTATCTTGCGGCCCGTTTGGGGCGATAAAGTCACGTAAATGCCCGTAAGGTATCTTTGCTCGAGCCATTACGGGCGTGGTAAAGTCACGTAAATGCGCCCGTAAAGGTATCTTTGCCCGGCCCGTTACGTGATGCGGTAAAGTCACGTAAATGCGCCCGTAAGGTATCTTGCCCGACCCGTTCGGGGCCAGCGGTAAAGTCACATAAGTCTGCCCGTAAAGGTATATTGCACGGCCCGTTACGGGGCGCGGTAAAGTCACAAATGCGCCCGTAAAGGTATCTTGCCGGCCCGTTCGGGGGCGGTAAAATCACATAAATCATCGTAATGATATACTTCGACCCGTTACGGGGCAGCGGTAAAGTCACATAAGTCTGCCCGTAAATGTATACTACGGCCCGTTCACGGGATGCGGTAAAGTCACATAAGTACGCCCGTAAATGTATCTTGCCCAGGCCCATTACGGACGCGGTAAAGTCACGTAAGTGCGCCCGTAAGGTATACTTCCGACCCGTTACGGGGCGGTAAAGTCACGTAAATCTGCCCGTAAATGTATACTACCGGCCCGTTCGGGATGCGGTAAAGTCGCGTAAGTCGCCCGTAAATGTATCTTGCCCGACCCGTTCTGGACGCGGTAAAGTCACGTAAGTACGCCCGTAAAGGTATACTACGGCCCGTTACGGGATGCGGTAAAGTCACGTATGCGCCCGTAAGGTATCTTTGCCGAACCATTAGGAGGCGGTAAAGTCACATAAGTGCCGCCCGTAAAGGTATATTGCCCGACCTATTCGGGGCGGTAAAGTCACATAAATGCGCCCGTAAAAGGTATCTTTGCCGGCCCGTTCTGGGGCGGTAAAGTCATAAATGCGCCCGTAAAGGTATCTTGCGACCCGTTCACGGGGCGGTAAAGTAACATAAGTCAACCCGTAAAGGTATCTTGCCGGCCCATTCTAGAGCGGTAAAGTCACATAAGTCTATCTATAAGGTATCTTTGCCGACCCGTTACGGGGCGGTAAAATCACGCAAGTCGCCCGTAAGGTATACTACGACCCGCCATTACGGGACGCGGTAAAGTCACATAAATGCGCCCGTAAGGTATACTATCAGGCCCGTTACGGGATGCGGTAAAGTCACATAAATGCCCGTAAGGTATCTGCCCAAACCATTCTAGGGCGGGTAAAGTCACATAAGTGCGCCCGTAAAGGTATCTTGCCGGCATTCTAGAGCGGTAAAGTCACGTAAGTCTATCTATAAAGGTATCTTTGCGGCCCGTGCAGAAGCGGTAAAGTCGCAGTGCGCCCGTAAAGGTATACTACCCCCCATTCGGGGCGGTAAAAATCACGTAAATCGCCCGTAAATGTATATTGCGGCTGTGCGGGCGCGGTAAAGTCACGTAAAATCGCCCGTAAAGGTATTACGCGGCCCGTTACGGGGCGCGTTAAAATCACGTAAGTGCGCCACAGGGTATCTTGCCCGACCCGTTCGGGGCGCGGTAAAGTCACTTTAGATGCGCGTAAGGTATCTTTGCCGGCCCGTTACGGGGCGGTAAAGTCACATCGTACGCCCATAAAGGTATACTACGCCCGTTACGGGATGCGGTAAAATCACATAAGTCTGCCCGTAAAGGTATACTTCGAACCATTTTAGGGCGCGGTAAAGTCACATAAATACGCCCGTAAAGGTATCTTTGCCCGGCCCGTTCTAGAACGCGGTAAAGTCACATAAGTCTATCTATAAAGGTATCTTTGCCGCGCGTTACGGGGCGCGGTAAAGTCCGCAATCGCCCGTAAGGTATACTACGGCCCGTTCTGGGGCGGTAAAATCACGTAAATACGCCGTAAGGTATATTGCGGCCTAATGCGGGGCGGTAAAGTCACATAAGTGCGCCCGTAAGGTATCTTGCCCGGCCCCTTTTGGGACGGGATAAAATCATATAGTCGACCGTAAGGTATCTTGCGGCCCGTTTCTAGAAGCGCGGTAAGTCACGTAAGTCTATCTAAAGGTATCTTGCCGGCCCGTTACGGGGCGGTAAAGTCACATAAGTCTGCCCATAAATGTATATTGCGGCCTAATGCAGGACGCGGTAAAGTCACATAAGTGCGCCCGTAAGGTATCTTGCCGGCCACGTTAGGGCGTTAAATCACGTAAGTATGCCCATAAGGTATCTTGCCCGACCGATGCGGGGCCTTGGTAAAGTCACTGATACGCCCATAAAGGTATCTTGCCGGCCCGTTACGGGGCGGTAAAGTCATAGAATCTATCTATAAAGGTATCTTGCCGACCCATTCGGGCGCGGTAAAATCCTGAAGTCGCCCGTAAAGGTATACTACGGCCCGTTACGGGGCCGGTAAAATCACATAAGTCTGCCCATAAATGTATATTGCCACCTTGCGGGACGGTAAAGTCACATAAGTCTGCCCGTAAAGGTATCTTGCCGGCCCATTACGGGGCGCGTTAAAGTCACATAAATGCGCCCGTAAGGTATCTTTGCCCGACCCGTTACGGGACGCGGTAAAGTCACTTTAGTATGCCCGTAAAGGTATCTTGCCCGACCCGTTACGGGGCGGTAAAGTCACATAAGTGCCCGTAAATGTATATTGCGGCCTACGGGGCCAGCGGTAAAGTCACATAAGTCGCCCATAAAGGTATCTTGCGGCCCGTTCGGGGGCGTTAAAGTCACGTAAGTGCCCGTAAGGTATCTTGCCCGACCCGTTCTAGGGCGGTAAAGTCACATAAGTCTATCTATAAAGGTATCTTGCGGCGCGTTACGGGGCGCGGTAAAGTCGCAGTGCCCGTAAGGTATACTACGGCCCGTTCACGGGGCGGTAAAGTCACGTAAGTACGCCCGTAAGGTATATTGCGGCCTTGCGGGATGCGGTAAAGTCACATAAGTCTGCCCATAAATGTATATTGCGGCCTTTACGGGGCCTTGGTAAAGTCACATAAGTCGCCCGTAAAGGTATACTATCAGGCCCGTTACGGGATGCGGTAAAGTCACGTAAGTGCGCCCGTAAAGGTATCGCCCAAACCTTTCTAGGGCGGTAAAGTCACATAAGCGCCCATAAAGGTATACTGCCCGGCGCATTCTAGAACGCAGTAAAGTCACCTAAGTCTATCTATAAAGGTATCTTTGCGGCCCGTTACGAAGCGGTAAAGTCACGATACGCCCGTAAAGGTATACTACGGCCCGTTACGGGGCGCGGTAAAATCACATAAGTCCGCCCGTAAATGTATATTGCGGCCTATTACGGGGCGGTAAAGTCACATAAGTGCGCCCGTAAAGGTATCTTGCCGACCCGTTCGGGCGCGTTAAAGTCACGTAAATGCGCCCGTAGGGTATCTTGCCCGACCCGTTACGGGGCCGGTAAAGTCACTAGTGCGCCCGTAAGGTATCTTGCCGGCCCGTTACGGGGCGCGGTAAAGTCACATAAGTGCGCCCGTAAAGGTATACTACGGCCGTTACGGGATGCGGTAAAGTCACGTAAATGCCCGTAAAGGTATACTTCGAACCATTCTAGGGCCTTGGTAAAGTCACGTAAGTACGCCCGTAAAGGTATCTTGCCGGCCCGTTCTAGAAGCGGTAAGTCACGTAAGTCTATCTATAAGGTATCTTGCCCGCGCGTGCAGGGCGGTAAATCCGCAGTCTGCCCGTAAAGTATACTACGGCCCGTTCTGGGGCCGGTAAAATCACGTAAATGCGCCCGTAAAGGTATATTGCCGGCTTACGGGACGCGGTAAAGTCACGTAATGCACGCCCGTAAAGGTATCTTGCCCGGCCCCTTTTGGGACGGGATAAAATCATATAAGTCGACCATAAAGGTATCTTTGCCCGGCCCGTTCTAGAAACGGTAAAGTCATAAGTCTATCTATAAAGGTATCTTGCGGCCCGTTACGGGGCCTTGGTAAAGTCACATAAGTCGCCCGTAAATGTATATTGCCCGGCCTAATGCGGGGCGGTAAAGTCACATAAATCTGCCCGTAAAGGTATCTTGCCGGCCCGTTACGGGGCGCGTTAAAAATCACGTAAGTATGCCCGTAAGGTATCTTGCCCGAAACCGATGCGGGGCGGTAAAGTCACTTTAGTCTGCCCGTAAAGGTATCTTTGCCGGCCCGTTACGGGGCGCGGTAAAGTCACATAAGTCTATCTATAAAGGTATCTTTGCCGGCCCGTTACGGGGCGCGGTAAAATCCGCAATCTGCCCGTAAGGTATACTACGGCCCGTTACGGGGCAGCGGTAAAATCGCGTAAGTCTGCCCGTAAATGTATATTGCCTGCCTATTGCGGGGGGCGGTAAAGTCACGTAAGTCGCCCGTAAAGGTATCTTGCGGCCCGTTACGGGGCGTTAAAGTCACGTAAGTACGCCCGTAGGGTATCTTGCCCGACCCGTTCGGGGCGGTAAAGTCACTTTAGTTTGCCCGTAAGGTATCTTGCCCGACCCGTTCTGGGGCGGTAAAGTCACATAAGCCCATAAAGGTATACTACGGCCCGTTACGGGATGCGGTAAAGTCACGTAAGTCTGCCCGTAAGGTATCTTGCCCGAACCATTCTAGGGCGCGGTAAAGTCACATAAATACGCCCGTAAGGTATACTACCCGGCCCGTTCTAGAGCGGTAAAGTCACGTAAGTCTATCTATAAAGGTATCTTGCCGGCGCGTTACGGGGCGCGGTAAAGTCCGCAAGTCTGCCCGTAAGGTATACTACGGCCCGTTACGGGGCGCGGTAAAGTCACATAAATGCGCCGTAAAGGTATCTTGCCGGCTATGCGGGGCGGTAAAGTCACGTAAGTGCGCCCGTAAAGGTATCTTGCCGGCCCTTTTGGGATGGGATAAAGTCATATAAGTCTCCCCATAAAGGTATACTGCCCGGCCCATTCTAGTACGCGGTAAAGTCACATAAGTCTATCTATAAGGTATCTTGCCCGGCCCGTTACGGGGCGGTAAAGTCCGCAATGCCCGTAAAAGTATACTACGGCCCGTTACGGGCCGAAGTAAAAATCACATAAGTCTGCCCCGTAAAGGTATATTGCGGCCTATTCGGGACGCGGTAAAATCACGTAAGTCTGCCCGTAAAGGTATCTTGCCGGCCCGTTCTTGGGCCGGTAAAGTCACGTAAGTGCGCCCGTAAGGGTATCTTGCCCGAACCATTCTAGGGCCGCGGTAAAGTCACACAAGTCGCCCGTAAGGTATCTTGCCGGCCCGTTCTAGACGCGGTAAAGTCACATAAGTCTATCTATAAAGGTATCTTGCCGGCGCGTTACGGGGCGCGGTAAATCCGCAAGTACGCCCGTAAATGTATACTACGGCCCGTTACGGGGCGCGGTAAATCACATAAATCTGCCCGTAAGGTATATTGCGGCCTATGCGGGGCGGTAAAGTCACATAAATGCGCCCGTAAAGGTATCTTGCCCGACCCTTTTGGGGCGGGATAAAGTCATATAAGTCCGCCCGTAAGGTATCTTGCCGGCCCGTTCTAGAGCGGTAAAGTCATAAGTCTATCTATAAAGGTATCTTGCCGGGCCCGTTACGGGGGCGGTAAAATCCGCAATCGCCCATAAAGTATACTACGGCCCATTACGGGGCGCGGTAAAGTCACGTAAATACGCCCGTAAGGTATATTGCGGCCTATTAGGGGGCGGTAAAATCACGTAAGTCGCCCGTAAGGTATCTTTGCGGCCCGTTACGGGACGCGGTAAATCGCATAAATGCGCCCGTAAGGTATCTTGCCCGACCCGTTACGGGGCGCGGTAAAGTCACTTTAGTGCGCCCGTAAAGGTATCTTGCCGGCCCGTTACGGGGCGGTAAAGTCAAATAAGTTTGCCCGTAAAGGTATCTTGCCCGACCCGTTACAGGCGCGATAAAGTCACATAAATGCGCCCGTAAAGGTATCTGCCGGGCCCGTTGTGGGGCCGGTAAAGTCCATAAGTCTGCCCGTAAAGGTATCTGGCCGGCCCGTTACGGGGCCTTGGTAAAAATCACATAAGTGCGCCCGTAAAGGTATCTTGCCGGACAATTTTGGGGCGTGATAAAGTCACATAAATGCGCCCATAAAGGTATCTTGCCAGAGCCGTTACGGGCGTGGTAAAGTCACGTAAGTACGCCCGTAAAGGTATACTACGGCCCGTTACGGGGCGGTAAAAATCACGTAAGTGCGCCCATAAAGTTATCTTGCCCGACCCGTTACGGGGCGCGGTAAAGTAACATAAGTCAACCCATAAAGGTATCTTGCGGCGGCCCGTTCGGAAGCGGTAAAGTCTCGTAAGTGCGCCCGTAAGGTATATTTCGGCCCGTTACGGGGCGCGGTAAAATCACGTAAGTCGTCCGTAAAGGTATCTTGCCCGGCCCGTTCGGGGCGGTAAAAGTCACATAAGTCGCCCGTAATAATATACTTCCGGCCCGTTATGGGGCGGTAAAGTCACGTAAGTGCGCCCGTAAGGTATACTACGGCCCGTTACGGGATGCGGTAAAGTCGCGTAAGTCGTCCGTAAATGTATCTTGCCCGACCGTTCACGGTCGCGGTAAAGTCACATAAATGCGCCCATAAAGGTATACTACGGCCCGTTACGGGATGCGGTAAAGTCACGTAAATACGCCGTAAGGTATCTTGCCGAACCATTCTGGGGCGCGGTAAAGTCACATAAATGCGCCCGTAAGGTATCTTGCCGGCCCGTTCTAGGCGGTAAAGTCACATAAGTCTATCTATAAAGGTATCTTGCCGATGCGTTACGGGGCGGTAAAGTCCGGATCACCGCCCGTAAGGTATACTACCCGGCCCAGGGCCGGTAAAATCACGTAAATGCGCCCGTAAAGGTATATTGCCCGCGGTAAAGTCACATAAATCGCCCGTAAAGGTATCTTGCCGGCCCGTTACGGGGCGCGTTAAAGTCACGTAAGTACGTCCGTAAGGGTATCTTGCCCGACCGCTACGGGGCGGTAAAGTCACTTTAAGTGCGCCCGTAAAGGTATCTTGCGACCCACGTTACGGGGCCGGTAAAATCGCATAAGTTTGCCCGTAAAGGTATCTTGCCGACCCGTTACGGGCGCGATAAAGTCACATAAGTTTGCCCGTAAATGTATCTTGCCCGACCCGTTCGGGCGCGGTAAAGTCACGTAAGTGCGCCCGTAAAGGTATACTACGGCCCGTTACGGGATGCGGTAAAGTCACGTAATGCCCGTAAAGATATCTTGCCGAACCATTACGGGGCGCGGTAAAGTCACATAAGTCTGCCTAAAGGTATATTGCGGCTATTCGGAGCGGTAAAGTCACGTAAGTCTGCCCGTAAGGTATATTGCGGCTATTCGGACGCGGTAAAGTCACATAAGTCTGCCCATAAAGGTATACTGCCCGGCCCCTTTTGGGACGGGATAAAGTCATATAAGTCTGCCCATAAAGGTATACTGCCCGGCCCATTCTAGAACGCGGTAAATTCACATAAGTCTATCTATAAAGGTATACTGTCCGGCCCATTCTGGGACGCGGTAAAGTCCGCAATCGCCCGTAAAGGTATACTACGGCCCGTTGGGGGCGGTAAAATCACATAAGTCGCCCGTAAAGGTATATTGCGGCCTATTCGGGGCGGTAAAGTCACATAAGTGCGCCCGTAAGGTATCTTGCCCGACCCGTTACGGGGCGCGGTAAAGTCACATAAATGCCCGTAGGGTATCTTGCCCGACCCATTACGGGGCCAGCGGTAAAGTCACTTTAGTACGCCCATAAAGGTATCTTGCGGCCCGTTCACGGGGCGCGGTAAAGTCACGTAAAGTTGCCCATAAAGGTATACGACCCGACCCGTTACGGAGCAGCGGTAAAGTCACGTAAGTGCGCCCGTAAGGTATCTTGCTGGCCCGTTCTGGGGCCGGTAAAGGCACATAAGTGCGCCCATAAAGGTATCTACCCGGCCCGTTACGGGGCGGTAAAGTCACATAAGTCTGCCCGTAAAGGTATCTTGCCGGCCCGTTTGGGGCGCGATAAAATCACATAAGTCGCGCGTAAAGGTATCTTGCCGAGCCATGCGGGCGTGGTAAAGTCACGTAAATGCGCCCATAAGGTATACTACGGCCCGTTACGGGGGCGGTAAAATCACATAAGTCTGCCCGTAAAGGTATCTTGCTGACCCGTTACGGGGACGGTAAAGTAACATAAGTCAACCCATAAGGTATCTTGCGGCCCGTTCGGAAGCGGTAAAGTCTCGTAAATGCGCCCGTAAGGTATATTGCGGCCCGTTACGGGGCGGTAAAAATCACATAAGTACGTCGTAAAGGTATCTTTGCCCGGCCCGTTACGGGGCGCGGTAAAATCACGTAAATCGCCCGTAATGATATACTTCGGCCCGTTACGGGGGCGGTAAAAATCACGTAAGTGCGCCCATAAGGTATACTACAGGCTCGTTACGGGATGCGGTAAAGTCACATAAGTCTGCGAGATAAATGTATACTTATTATACCGTATTTCAGTATATGCGTAAGGGAATACGTCAAAAAGTTTGGCCTTAAAGTTAGCCTTGGGCGTTTTTTTGTACACAACTCACTAAAAGAATCGTTTTTCAGGCGAAAGCGTTTCCCACGACTTCGTAGGAAAATTCGGCTATGCCATTGCTATTTTTGCGGATTTTTCCGAGAGCGAAACATTTTGGACCAGCGGAGGCGACATGGCACCCTCCCATTGGTGGACTTAGATCGTCCATTTGGGCGAATTGAAGAAACCATGGCACGTTTTTGTGCCTTGTGCACAAGTCAAGGAGTTGGTAGGATATTTGTGTATAGTTAATCCTCACTTTACACTTGCCTTGCACTTGTCTTCATCTTGGCCATTGGTTGGCGAGGCTTGAGCTATAAATACCCTTAGAGATGAAGAGTTCTTCATCCACAGTTATCTTCAAGTCTTGAAAAAATCCTCTCCTCTCCCTTAGCCTTTCGTCCGACACCTCTCCCCCCCGAGTGAGTTTGGCGAGGGCTACCCACTAGCCTAGCGAAATCTACCCCCTCCCTTGGTAGAAAAGTTGTCTTTTAGTATCGTTATAATGCCCAAAATACCCTAGCCCAAATCCATAGTACTTAGTAGAAGTTGTGAAGAACTTCAGGGTTTCTTGGAGATCTGGGAGCGTCTGACTTAGGAGCTAAACCTTGCTCAGTAGCGACTTTATCTAGGATATTTTTGGGCTAGAGTAACTAATCCTAACCTCTTTTGAATTAGAGAATACATCTTGTAGTAGTATTGAATAAGTATTAAATACTTAGAAGGATATCACGAATAGAATTGAGCTATTACCACAGTAGAAGGGTTTAAAGAAGAATAATCAAAAGGTACTTACATAGAATTTGTTTTCTGATGAACTTATATAGCTCAGGGTAGGGAGAGTCTTGCCCGACTTTCAGTAGAATTGTGAACCCTCTGTTTAGAATGACCTTGAGTAGTCTTTGATAGATGCGTGACTATTATAGGTGACTCTCTGCGACATATTGACTTGGCGGTGGTTTTATTTGAGAAGGTATGTGATTCTTCTAAAGCATGATATTTTACAATATATAATGCAGTGAGCGTCGTGTATTAGCGAATAATAACTACGGCAATGTCTTTGACTTAAGCTGAATAATACTTACGGCAATGCCTCGGCTTAAGCTGAATAATACTTACAGCGATGCCTGGCTTAGCACTTTGAATAACAAGAAGCTGGAAGCATTTCAAAAGAATCTTGAATCATTTTTAACGAGAAGATAAATATTTGGTTTTAAAACAAAAGCTTAAGAGTTATACTAGCTTTATGGGAAGTTAGGTATAACAACTTAAGAAAGATAAAAAGGCTATTTACTTGTTTGTTTATAAAAGCCTTGTATTGATTACATTAAGTGTAATAAGATTTGTGTGATAAGTAGACATATTATGATGCTACAGGTTAGTGTCTTGAAATCTTGTGTAAGGGGTCATTCTTGCTTTGTGCTTACGTTGCTAGCGGTAAGTCAGTTGTCTTGTTATTGTATCACCTACCCCCAGTTGTTATCTGAGGGCTTGCCCGTGATGAGTCTATCGGCTATGCGGTCTGTGAGACTATGCGGGCGGCGGTATGCTCGAGATTGATCATTCGGGTGTTTAGCACGATGCGGGGATTCCATCTGATCTGTTGAGTATCACGGTCTTTTGAGGCTATGCAGTGCGGGAGCCTAGGCGGATCTGGGGTTAGCTGCCCCGATCACGAGGAATACCTCATGCGGTGCGTGTGTGACCTATGCGAGTGCGGAAGTCGAGGACTAGGCCGCGAGAATGATACTATGGGCGATTAGCCTTGCCCGATCATTCGCGGCCTAGAATAGACACATTCTGTTTTCTATTCTGTTGTTGTTTGTGATGTGTAATGTGCAATTGAGCGATTGTATTTGTGAAAAGGTTTTAAATACTTTGATTTCATTTGATTCTTTATAGTTTCACATACTTGGTACTGTTGTCTTGACCTCCTTGGAGCTGCGTTAAATCCGCGAGTAAAGGGCAGCGGTGCTAGATCCGCGTCCTTAGGATCTCTACGTTGGTGTCGGGAGCTCCGTCTCTTGGAGGCTCTACTCTTTGGTATGATCTCACTGTTGTAGATAGTTTTATGTGATCGGGGTATGGCGGGAACTGTCCGCCATAGTTGTATTTTCCTTAAGTGCTGTAGTCATGTTATGCGATTGTCGGATGTAGCTGCTAAACCTTGTTTATATATATATGCGAAAAGCGGCGTTTGTTCACATAAAGCGTGTCTTATTTTATAAAGCTGTTTCATGTCTTGTTTTATATTTCGTGATTACTACGATGTATGACTACTTGGGTGCCGGTAAGGCACGATTCTGAGCCGGAATGGGTCGTGACAAAAGTGGTATCGAGCGATTAATCCTCGGAAAGTGTCTGAGCCGTATCTAGTAGAGTCTTGATTATCGGTATGTTGTGCACCACGATAATCGAGAGGCTATAGGATATTTAGGATTGGTTTCCATTCTTCATTACGAGATCGTGCTTTAGAGGCGTGTTATAGGTTGGACCCTCTAACGTATTCCTTTCTATGCTGATTATGCCTCGCGTAAGGCAACCGGGCGATGAGGCAAAGCGTAGGGAGGCTGCTAGCGAGACACCCAGTCACGAGGCTCGGGCCCGTCTATACGAGAGGCAGCGAGTTCTATAGCGCCCGGCCCAGCGAGACCATGATACCCGCCTCGCGTCCCGCGGCTGGGGCGGAGAGTTAGGTACAAGAGATGGCCCGACTTTTGGCTAAAGTTGTGGCCGTCTGAGAGAGAGGCCGGATGCGGCGGTTCAGCTCGGCTCGGTCGCGCCGTAGTGCAGGCGAATAGTTTGAGACTACGGGATTTCCTTAGTTGTAGCCGCTTGAGTTTCTGGGTCGGCGGAGGATGATCCGCGAGGAGTTCATCCGTCATTTGAAGGATTATCACGGTGATCAGGGCTTGGTGAGTGCATGACATTCGGTTCGCGTCGGCTGCGTGATACATGATCGATTGGTTTGATTCATAGGAGCTTTCGGGAGAGCATGCGCCTCCAGCGGTATGGGATGAGTTTTGAGGCTTTTCTCACACACTTCTTGCCTCCGCGGATGAGGAGGGCACGGTGATAGATGCTTATTCTTTGAGGCGGGGAGGGCGCGGTGAGGAGTCTGATGTCGAGTTTGATTCTTTGGCTCGATATGTCCTGCTGTAGCGAGAGATGGAGGGCAGTGCATCGCTATGTCAGGGCTAGATGATTACATGGCGAGTCTTGTGCGGGTGTGTCCGCCCTTGACCGAGCATGGACATAACCCGTATGCGAGCTCGTGCGTGGGATGTGAGGCGTAGAGACGCCGGGTAAGCGATATCAGCAGCGAAGAAGGCGAGGCGGCGGTTCTTTTGGTAGTTCGGGGTGGCGGCATCGTGAAGTCGGTTGCACCACGGCCGGTAGCGAGCGCTCTACCTCATTCGATGCGGCCCGAGCGATCGGGGCGGTCGAGGCCCGGGACTTGATTTCGAGTAGCGAGGGTGCTAACCGTTAATGCGCTTTCGGTGTGCCCGTTGTGGTAGATACCGTGCAGGAGGCGTACTCGGGAGCTGCTATACTTGTGGCGGCGAGGTCATTTCGCGAGTTTGTCCGGCCAGGGGCGGCGTAGTAGGGCCCGATCTGCGAGTGCATTGTCGCTTCTTCGTCCCGGCGATTACTGCGCCTCGGAGCAAGGTACTCGTGGACCAGCGGGTCGCGGCGGTCGTGGCGCGGGTCCCGATTCGCGGTCCTCGAGCGCGTTTATGCTGTCCGGTAAGCGGGATCGGAGGCCTCGCTTTGATGTAAATCCACGAGTACCTTATCGGTTCAGGTTTGATGTGTATGCTTTGATAGATCGGGTTCTACTGCGTCCTATATATCTCCGCTTGTTGCTAGTAGGATAGGGATAGAGCACGAGTCCATAGACCGCTTCGAGGTAGCTACGCGCGATGGGTGATTCGGTGGTAGCTCGGCGGGTATATAGAGCTTGTCTGTGACCATTCTGATCGTCGGACCACTGGCCGACTTGATAGAGTTGGAGATGATTGACTTGGCGTGATCATGGGGATGGATTGGCTAGCTTCTTGCTATGCCAATGTAGGCTGAGAGAGAAGTAATGCGGTTCAGTTTCTGAGGGCCGGTTGTTGAGTGGGAGAACACGGTATCGCAGGGTAGGTTTATTTCCTACCTGAGGCTAGGAAGATAATGCGAAGGGTATATCTACCATCTCGTTCGGGTGTTTGATCTTGAAGGCTGCGGTACAGATTTTCCGTCGATTCGATGGTGAGAGAGTTCCCAGGCGTGTTTCAGGCGACCTCCGGTATCCCTCACGAGAGAGATTGAGTTTTGTATTGACATATTGCGGACACTCGGCCTATTTCCATTCGCCATACTGAATGGCTTTGCGAGTTGAGAGAGTTGAGATCGGCTTAGGGATTTCTTTGGAGAAGGGCTTCATCGGGCCTAGTGTTTCTCCGAGGAAGCGCGGTATTGTTCGTGAAGAAGAAGGGCGGGGCCAGCTGCGCATGTGTGTTGATCTGAGCGGTGAACAAGGTGACCATTAAACGAATACCCCGCTTCCCGGGATTGATGATTTGTTCGACGATTGCGAGCGCGAGATGTTTCTCGAAGATTGATCTGCGTTCGGGCTATCATCGAGTTCGTGTCGAGAGGTGGATGTCCCTGGGCGCATTCGGACCGATGCGGGCATTATGAGTTGGTCATGTCTTTTGGATTGACCAATGCTCGTGTATTCATGGATTTGATGAACCGAGTGTTCAAACCATTTTGGACACGTTTGTGATAGTGTTCATTGATGATATCTTGGTTTATTCTCGCTCGAGCGAGGCATCACGGGCATTGAGGGCTATCTTGTGGTTCTCGGGACCGGTATTTGTCGCCAAGTTTTCCAAATGTGAGTTTTGGTTGACTTGATGGCGTTTCTTGGGCATATTATGGGTGATGGCATTCAGTGGATCTGGCCAAGATCGAGGCGATCGAGGACTTGGCCTAGACTCTTACTCAAGCAGAGGTTCGCGATTTTAGGCCTTGCGAGGATATTATCGGCGGTTCGTGGAGAAGTTTGCTTCTATCTACGCACCATTGACTAGGCTGACTCGAGCGGCCCAGTTTGATGGTGATGCTTGTGGCGGGGTTTCGATTCTTTGAAAGAAGGCGGCGACCGCCCGTTCTTACTCTTCGGAGGTCCAAATGGTTATGTAATTGTATTGTGATCGTCGGGCATCGGGTTGGGATGTGTGTTGATGCGGCATGGCGAGTTATAGCATATCATCCGGCGGTGAAGAAACACGAGAGGAACTACCGCGTGATTTGGAGTTGGCGGTGTGATTCACGCTTTAAAGATGCGGAGGCACTATTTGTATGGGGTTCACGTGGATATTTATCTGACCACAGAGCCTCGGTATATCTTCACAGAGGAGTGAACTTACGGCGAGGCGGTGGTTAGAGTTGCTTAAGGATTACGATGTTGATATCTGTACCACGGAAGGCGATGTTGTGGCGGATGCTCTTAGTCGTAGGTCGATGGGAGCCTATCGGATGTGCTAGAGAGGAGGGACATGGTTCGTGATTTGCATCGATTAGCGAGCCTTGGTGTCCGTTTGATTGATTACGATAGCGGTGGGGTTAGAGTTCGTGAGGTTGCGAGTCTTCCGTCGTCGAGGAGGTGAAGAAGCAGCGATTCGAGGATCCGCTTTGATTCGATATCGTGATCTGACTCTTCGTGAGGGCAAGGGTCCTTTTGAGTAGCACGATGGGGTGCTAAGGTTTGAGGCGAGTTGTGTGTTCGGATGTTTGAGGACTTGGCGAGTTCTTGAGGAAGCACCGGTAGCGTTACTCTATCCGTCGGGTCGACCAAGATGTACCACGACCTTAGATCGTGTATTGGTGGGATGGCTTGAAGAGGGCGTTGCGAGTTCGTAGCTCGGTGCCCTTGTTGTCGGTGGTGAAGGTAGAGCACCCGAGGCACGGTGGTTTGTTGCGGCGATAGAGATCCGACACGGAAGTGGGAGGTAATCAACATGGACTTCATCACGGGATTACCTCGCTTTCGGAGGAGACATGATTCTATTTGGGTTATCGTCGACGGTGTGAAATCAGCCCACTTTCTTCCGTCGGGGCGACTTTGGTGAGATTATGCGGACTTTACATCAGAGATCGTCGGTGCATGGAGTCCCTACTTGATCATATCGAGAGAGCCCGGTTTACGGCTAACCAGAGTCGCTTCGAGAGGGTTTAGGGGCGCATGTGAGCACGATCGCATTTCATCCGCAGAGCGAGCGAGGCGAGCGCACTATCGGACTCTTGAGATATCTTGCGAGCTTTGTGTTATTGACCGATGGTAGTTGGGAGGATCATTTGCCTCTAGTTGAGTTTGCGTATAATAATAGCTACCACTCCGGTATCGGATGGCGCCTTATGAGGCCTTGTATGGGAGGAAGTGCGGATCGCCTATAGGTTGGTTCGATGTGGCGAGTGCGGCTAGTGGGACGGTTGGTGCGGCGGCGATGGATAAGGTGAAGCTTATCAGGCGGCTATTGGCGGCTCGAGTCGGCAAGTCGTATCACGGATCATCGTCGTCGGCATCTTGAGTTCGAGTTCATGATTGGGTTTTCCTAAAGGTGTCACCCGTGAAGGGTGTGATGAGATTCGGGAAGAAGGAAACTTCGGCCCAGTACGTTGGGCGTTTGATTGTCGCGAGATAGGCAAGGTTGCCTATGAGTTGGATCTGCCGTCCGATCGGAGGCGGTGCATCGGTTTTCACGTATCTATCTTTGAGGAGATGTATCGGGGATCCATCTAGGGTACACCGATTGGCGATGTCGGTGGCCAGGGTTATCGTATGAGAGATTCCATGGCGATAGTCGATCGTCGAGTTAGGCGTCTGCGGACGGGGCGTGGCTTCCGTCAAAGTCTTGTGGCGGAGCAGGCTCGAGGAGGAGATGGCGTGGGAAGCCGAGGAGGACATGAGGCGAAGTATCCTCACCTATTCCCAGCACCTCGGGTAATTCACTTTCCTACTTGTAAATTTCGTTATCATTTATGCCTAAGTGTTATTTTTGTGGCCATGTGTGGCACTTACAAGCTTGTTTAAGCTTCTTGATAAATGTCTTGAGAAGGAACATTCGGGACGAATGTTTCTAAGGAGGAGAATGTTATACCGTATTTCGGAGTATATGCGTGAGGAATACGTCAAAAAGTTGGCCTTAAAGTTAGCCTTGGGCGTTTTTGTACCTGACTCACTAAAAGAATCGTTTTTCAATGAAGCGTTTCCTGACTTTCGTAGGAAAATTCGGCTATGCCATTGCTATTTTTGCGGATTTTCCGAGGCGAAACATTTTGGACCAGCGGGAGGCGACATGGCACCCTCCCATTGGTGAACAGATCGTCCATTTGGGCGAATTGAAGAAACCATAGCACGTTTTTGTGCCTTGTGCACAAGTCGAGGAGTTGGTAGGATATTTGTGTATAGTTAATCCTCACCTACACTTGCCTTGCACTTGTCTTCATCTTGGCCATTGGTTGGCGAAGGCTTGAGCTATAAATACCCCCTTAGAGATGAAGAGTTCTTCATCCACAAAGTTATCTTCAAGTCTTGAAAAAATCCTCTCCTCTCCCAGCCTTTCGTCCACCTCTCCCCACTAGCCTTTGGCGAAATCTACCCCACTCTTGGTAGAAAAGTTGTCTTCTAGTATCGTTATAATGCCCAAAATACCTAGCCCAAATCCATAGTACTTAGTAGAAGTTGTGAAGAACTTCTAGGGTTTCTTAGACTCTGGGAGCGTACAACTTAGGAGCTAAACCTTGCTCAGTGCGACTTTATCTAGGATATTTTGGGCTTACTGAGGTAACTAATCCTAACCCTCTTTTGAATTAGAGAATACATCTTGTAGTAGTATTGAATAAGTATTAAATACTTAGAAGGATATCACGAATAGAATTGAGCTATTACCACGGTAGAAGGGTTTAAAGAAGAATAATCAAGCTGTACTTACATGGAATTTGTTTTCCTGATGAACTTATATAGCTCAGGGTAGGGAGAGTCTTGCCCGACTTTCAGTAGAATTGTGAACCCTCTGTTTAGAATGACCTTGAGTAGTCTTTGATAGATATGCGTGACTATTATGGTGACTCTGCTGTGACATATTGACTTGGCGGTGGTTTTTTGAGAAGGTATGTGATTCTTCCTAAAGCATGATATTTTACAATATATAGTGCGGTGAAGCGTACATGTGTTAGCGAATAATAACTCTGGCAATGTCTTTGACTTAAGCTGAATAATACTTACGGCAATGCCTCACGGCTTAAGCTGAATAATACTACGCAATGCCTCACGGCTTAAGCAGAATAACAGAAGCTGGAAGCATTTCAAAGAATCTTGAATCATTTTTATGAAGATAAATATTTGGTTTTTAAAAACAAAAGCTTAAGAGTTATACTAGCTTTATGGGAAGTTAGGTATAACAACTTAAGAAAGATAAAAGGCTATTTACTTGTTTGTTTATAAAAGCCTTGTATTGATTCTGTTAAGTGTAATAAGATTTGTGTGATAAGTAGACATATTATGATGCTACAGGTTAGTGTCTTGAAATCTTGTGTAAGGGTCATTCTTCTTTGTGCTTACGTTGCTAACCCAGTAAGTCAGTTGTCTTGTTATTGTATCACCTACCCCGCCATTGTTATCTGAGGGCTTGCCCGCGATGCGGTCTATACGGCTATGCGGTCTGTGAGACTATGCGGAGGCGGTATGCTCGAGATTGATCATTCGGGTGTTTAGCTTTGATGCGGGATTCCTATGCGGTCTGTTGAGACTATCACGGTCTTTTGAGGCTATCACGAGTGCGGGAGCCTAGGCGGATCTGGGGTTAGCTGCCCCGTCACGAGGAATACCTCGTGCGGTGCGTGTGTGACCTATGCGAGTGCGGAAGTCGAGGACTAGGCACGAGAATGATACTATGGGCGATTGGCCTTGCCGATAATTCGCGGCCTAGAATAGACACATTCTGATTTTCTATTCTTGTTGTTGTTTGTGATGTGACACTATGTGCAATTGGTGATTGTATTTGTGAAAAGGTTTTAAATACTTTGATTTCATTTGGTTCTTTATAGTTTCACATACTTGGTACTGTTATCTTGACCTCGTTCGGAAATTTGCGTTAAATGCGAGTAAGGCAGCAGTGCTAGATCCGCATCCTTAGGATCTCTACGTTGGTGTCGGGAGCTCCGTCTCTTGGAGGCTCTGCTCTTTGGTATGATCTCCTGTTGTAGATAGTTTTATCTGATCGAGGTATGGCGGAACTGTCCTCCATAGTTGTATTTTCCTTAGAGTGCATGTAGTCATGTTATGCGATTGTCGGATATAGCTTGCTAAACCTTGTTTATATATATATATGCGAAAAGCGACGTTTGTTCACATAAGCGTGTCTTATTTTATAAAGCTGTTTCATGTCTTGTTTTATATTTCGATTACTACGATGTATGACTACTTGGGTGCCGGTAAGGCACGATTCACGGGCCGGAATGGGTCGTGACAATCTTGCCCGACCCGTTACGGGCGCGGTAAAATCACGTAAGTCTGCCCCGTAAAGGTATACTACGCCCGTTTTGGGATGCGGTAAAGTCACATAAATGCGCCCGTAAGGTATCTGCCCGAACCATTCTAGGGCGGTAAAGTCACGTAAGTGCGCCCGTAAAGGTATCTTGCGGCCCGTTCTAGAGCGGTAAAGTCACATAAGTCTATCTATAAAGGTATCTTGCGGCCCGTTACGGGGCGGTAAAGTCATAAATTGTGCCCGTAAAGGTATACTACCCGACCCGTTACGGGGGCGGTAAAATCACGTAAATCTGCCCGTAAAGGTATATTGCGACCTGTGCGGGGCGGTAAAGTCACGTAAGTGCGCCCGTAAGGTATCTTGCCCGGCCCGTTACGGGGCGGCGTTAAAGTCACGTAAGTGCGCCCGTAGGGTATCTTGCCCGACCCGTTGCGGGATGCGGTAAAGTCACTTTAGTACGCCCGTAAAGGTATCTTTGCGGCCCGTTACGGGGCCGGTAAAATCACGTAAGTTTGCCCGTAAAGGTATCTTGCCCGAGCCCGTTACGGAGCGCGGTAAAGTCACGTAAGTTTGCCCGTAAATGTATCTTGCCCACCCGTTACGGCGCGGTAAAGTCACGTAAGTACGCCCGTAAGGTATACTACTCGGCCCGTTACGGGATGCGGCAAAGTCACATAAATGCGCCCGTAAGGTATCTTGCCGAACCATTACGGGGCGCGGTAAAGTCACGTAAGTGCGCCCGTAAAGGTATCTTGCCGGCCCCTTTTTGGGACGGGATAAAGTCATATAAGTCTGCCCATAAAGGTATACTGCCCGGCCCATTCTAGAACGCGGTAAATTCACATAAGTCTATCTATAAAGGTATACTGTCCGGCCCATTCTGGGACGCGGTAAAGTCACAGAAGTACGCCCGTAAGGTATACTACGGCCCGTTACGGGGCCAGCGGTAAATCACATAAATCTGCCCGTAAGGTATATTGCGGCCTATTAGGGACAGCGGTAAATCACATAAGTCTGCCCATAAAGGTATCTTGCCGGCCCGTTACGGCAGCGGTAAAGTCACGTAAATGCGCCCGTAGGGTATCTTTGCCGACCCGTTCGGGGCGCGGTAAAGTCACTTTAGTGCGCCCGTAAGGTATCTTTGCCGGCCCGTTAAGGGGGCGGTAAAGTCACATAAGTTTGCCCGTAAAGGTATCTTGCGACCCGTTCGGAGCGCGATAAAGTCACGTAAGTCTGCCCGTAAGGTATCTGCGGGCCCGTTGGGGCCGGTAAAGTCCATAAGTCTGCCCGTAAGGTATCTGACCCGGCCCGTTACGGGGCGCGGTAAATCACATAAGTCTGCGCCCATAAGGTATCTTTGCCGGCCCGTTTGGGGGCGATAGCGTCACGTAAGTCGCCCGTAAAGGTATCTTGCCCGAGCCATTCTGGGCGTGGTAAAGTCACGTAAATGCGCCCGTAAGGTATACTACGGCCCGTTACGGGGCGGTAAATCACATAAATGCGCCCGTAAGGTATATTGCGGCTATGCGGGGCGGTAAAGTCACATAAGTCTGCCCGTAAAGGTATCTTGCCCGACCCGTTACGGGGGCGATAAAGTCACATAAGTCTGCCCATAAAGGTATACTACCCGGCCCATTCTGGGATGCGGTAAAGTCACATAAGTCTGCCCATAAAGGTATACTGCCCGAACCATTCTGGGACGCGGTAAAGTCACATAAGTCTGCCCATAAAGGTATACTGCCCGGCCCCTTTTGGGACGGGATAAAGTCATATAAGTCTGCCCATAAAGGTATACTGCCCGGCCCATTCTAGAACGCGGTAAAGTCACATAAGTCTATCTATAAAGGTATACGGCCCGGCCCATTACGGGGCGGTAAAATCCGCAATCTGCCCGTAAAGGTATACTACGGCCCGTTGGGGGCGGTAAAATCACATAAGTCTGCCCGTAAAGGTATACTATCCGGCCCGTTAGGAGGCGGTAAAGTCACGTAAGTACGCCGTAAGGTATCGCCCAAACCATTCTAGGGCGGTAAAGTCACATAAGTACGCCCGTGAGTATCTTGCCGGCGCATTCTAGAAGCAGCGGTAAATCACATAAGTCTATCTATAAAGGTATCTTGCCGGCCCGTTCACGGGGCAGCGGTAAAATCCGCAATACGCCCGTAAAGGTATACTACGGCCCGTTACGGGGGCGGTAAAATCACATCGTCTGCCCGTAAATGTATATTGCGGCCTATTACGGGGCGGTAAAGTCACGTAAGTGCGCCCATAAGGTATCTTGCCCGGCCCGTTACGGGGCGCGTTAAAATCACGTAAATGCGCCCGTAAGGGTATCTTGCCCGACCGTTACGGGGCGCGGTAAAGTCACTTTAGTCGCCCGTAAGGTATCTTTGCCCGGCCCGTTACGGGGGCGGTAAAAGTCACATAAGTCTGCCCCGTAAAGGTATACTACGGCCCGTTACGGGATGCGGTAAAGTTACATAAATGCGCCCGTAAGGTATCTTGCCGAACCATTCTAGGGCGGTAAAGTCACATAAGTACGCCCGTAAGGTATCTTGCCCGCCCGTTCTAGAGCAGCGGTAAAGTAACATAAGTCTATCTATAAAGGTATCTTGCCGCGTTACGGGGCGGTAAAATCCGATCTGCCCGTAAAGGTATACTACGGCCCGTTACGGGGCGCGGTAAATCGCGTAAGTCTGCCCGTAAAGGTATATTGCCGGCCCGTTCGGGGCCGGTAAAATCACATAGTCTGCCGTAAAGGTATACTACGGCCCGTTCACGGGATGCGGTAAAGTTACATAAGTCTGCCCGTAAAGGTATCTTGCCGAACCATTCTAGGGCGGTAAAGTCACATAAATCTGCCCGTAAAGGTATCTTTGCCGGCCCGTTCTAGAGCGGTAAAGTCACATAAGTCTATCTATAAGGTATCTTGCCGGCGCGTGGGCGCGGTAAATCCACAATCTGCCCGTAAGGTATACTACGGCCCGTTACGGGGCGGTAAAATCATAAATCTGCCCGTAAAGGTATATTGCGGCTAATGCAGGGCGCGGTAAAGTCACATAAGTCTGCCCATAAAGGTATCTTGTCCGGCCCACTTTTGGGGCGGGATAAAGTCATATATACGCCCATAAAGGTATATTGCCGGACCCGTTACGGGGCGGTAAATCACATAAATCTGCCCGTAAGGTATCTTTGCCGGCCCGTTCGGGGCCTTGGTAAATCACATAAGTCTTCCGTAAGGTATCTTGCCGGCCCATTCTGGGATGCGGTAAAGTCACATAAGACGCCCATAAAGATATACTGCCCGAACCATTCTGGGACGCGGTAAAGTCACATAAGTCTGCCCATAAAGGTATACTGCCCGGCCCCTTTTGGGAAGGGATAAAGTCATATAAGTCTGCCCATAAAGGTATACTGCCCGGCCCATTCTAGAACGCGGTAAAGTCACATAAGTCTATCTATAAAGGTATACGGCCCGTTCAGGGCAGCGGTAAAGTCCGCAATCTGCCCGTAAAGGTATACTACGGCCCATTACGGGGCGCGGTAAAGTCACATAAGTCTGCCCATAAAGGTATACTATCCGGCCCATTCTGGGATGCGGTAAAGTCACATAAGTCTGCCCATAAAGGTATACTGCCCAAACCATTCTAGGACGCGGTAAAGTCACATAAGTCTGCCCATAAAGGTATACTGCCCGGCGCATTCTAGAACGCGGTAAAGTCACATAAGTCTATCTATAAAGGTATCTTTGCGGCCCGTTACGGGGCGCGGTAAAATCGCGAAGTGCGCCCGTAAGGTATACTACGGCCCGTTACGGGGCGGTAAAGTCACGTAAATGCCCGTAAATGTATATTGCGGCCTGTGCGGGGCGGTAAAAATCACATAAGTCTGCCCGTAAAGGTATCTTGCCGGCCCGTTACGGGGCGCGTTAAATCACGTAAATGCGCCCATAGGGTATCTTGCCCGACCCGTTACGGGGCGGTAAAGTCACTTTAGTACGCCCGTAAGGTATCTTGCGGCCCGTTCGGGGCCTTGGTAAAGTCACGTAAGTGCGCCCGTAAGGTATACTACGGCCCGTTACGGGATGCGGTAAAGTCACGTAAATGCGCCCGTAAAGGTATCTTGCCGAACCATTCTAGGGGCGGTAAAGTCACATAAATACGCCCGTAAAGGTATCTTGCCCGACCCGTTTCTAGAAGCGGTAAAGTCACATAAATCTATCTATAAGGTATCTTGCCGGCGCGTTACGGGGCGCGGTAAAGTCGCAATCTGCCCGTAAGGTATACTACGGCCCGATGCAGGGCCAGCGGTAAAATCACGTAAATCTGCCCGTAAAGGTATATTGCGGCTAATGCGGGGCGCGGTAAAGTCACATCGTACGCCCGTAAAGGTATCTTGCCGGCCCCTTTTGGGGCGGGATAAAGTCATATCGTCTGCCCATAAAGGTATATTGCGGCCCGTTACGGGGCGCGGTAAAATCACATAAGTCTGCCCGTAAGGTATCTTGCCGGCCCGTTACGGGGCGCGTTAAATCACGTAAATGCGCCCGTAGGGTATCTTGCGACCTGCACGATACGGGGCGCGGTAAAGTCACTTTATGCGCCCGTAAAGGTATCTTGCGGCCCATTCGGGGCCGGTAAAGTCACATAAATGCGCCCGTAAGGTATACTACGGCCCGTTACGGGATGCGGTAAAGTCACATAAGTGCGCCCGTAAGGTATCTTGCCGAACCATTCTAGGGCGCGGTAAAGTCACGTAAGTCTGCGCCCGTAAAGGTATCTTGCCGGCCCGTTCTAGAACGGTAAAGTCACATAAGTCTATCTATAAGGTATCTTGCCCGGCGCGCGTTAGGGCGCGGTAAAATCACGAAATCGCCCGTAAGGTATACTACGGCCCGTTACGGGGCGGTAAAAATCACATAAGTGCGCCCGTAAGGTATATTGCCCGACCTATTACGGGGCGGTAAATCCACATAAATCTGCCCGTAAAGTTATCTTGCGGCCCGTTACGGGCGCGTTAAAGTCACGTAAGTGCGCCCGTAGGGTATCTTGCCCGACCCGATGCGGGGCGGTAAAGTCACTTTAGTGCGCCCGTAAGGTATCTTGCCGGCCCGTTACGGGGCGGTAAAGTCACGTAAGTTTGCCCGTAAAGGTATCTTGCCCGACCCGTTACGGGCGGTAAAGTCACATAAGTTTGCCCGTAAATGTATCTTGCCGAGCCCGTTACGGGCGCGGTAAAGTCACGAAATGCCCGTAAGGTATACTACCCGGCCCATTCTGGGATGCGGTAAAGTCACATAAGTCTGCCCATAAAGATATACTTGTCACGACCCAAATCTGGGCCCGTGACTGGTGCCTTACCCCGGGCACCCTAGTGATACAACATCAGAGAAAATCAGCGGAAATAAAACATGAACATGAAATGAGAGATATTATAAATAAACAGGCCAAAGCAGCTTGTCTTTCAACATATATACATAGAAAGCGTTTGAGCAGTTACAATCCTTACAACCACCTTGCGATTACTCTGAGACCTCTAAGATTTTTACAACAACTATGGCGGGACGGGGCCGCCATACCTCTGGTCTGAGAACCTCTGACATCGTGGGGTAACATACCAAAGATAAGCCTCGAAGGAGCGGAGCTTCCAATCTGCTGAAAGGTGATCCTAAGCGGGGATCGACAACCGATGTACTTACTGCGGCATGAGCGGCCCGAAGGAGGTCGATCTGACGGTACCAAGTATGTGAAAGCGTAAATCGTAAATGAAATCATAATAGTCTATAAAGCGAGGACATGTATGATAACCAAACTACGAGTACACATATATGATTATATCAAGTCGGTCTCGCCCTCGGTCATTTACTCAAATATAATTATGGGTCTCACGCCCATGACATCGGTCGTGCAGTGGAATACCTTCGCCGGCTGTGATCTATGATATGATAACATCGAAGTACACAGAACACCAAGTCTGCACGATGCCAGCGTAATAACAATACAATACAACGAACCACGAAGGCGACACGGGGCAAGTCGCGGCGAACTACGGATACGGCGGTCACGTGGTGGCCAAGGCAATCGGTGACCACGGTACGAGCGTATCACGAGACCGTCCTCTGTTGAGCGGGGCAAGTGCGAGGGCTAACTACAGTACGAGGCGAATCGACCACGAAGCGGGGCAAATCTAAAGCCGACCACGGTACCAAGGCGAGCAGTAAGAACCCTCGTGGAGCTAGTCCGTGGAATAACACTATCAGCGAGGCGTGCGGTGGAATTCTCCGTCACTGCCGGTACGTCCAAGTAAGTCCTCAACGAGTCAACCGGCCCTCTATCGAGAGACGCGGTAATATATAACACAATTCTTGCACGACAAAGGCTATCGCGACAAGCATAGGCAAGTTACCTGACAACAAGCATGGCGAGTTACCTGACAACAAGCATAGGCAAGTTACCTGACAACAAGCATAGGCAAGTTACACAACTCAAGTACTTTCGTTTTATGCGAAGTCGGGTTTTAATCTAAAGTACTAAATGCGTTAAGTTCCTTTTAAAGATCCATTCCACTTTTATAAAGTCACGATACGTAGTATAAAATAGAGTGACTTATATCTTTTAAGTAAACCAAAACAACTTCCATACTATCCTTTTTAAAACCAAATTAAGGCAACACCATGCCTTCTTTTTAGACAAAACACTTCTCTTTTTAAAGTCAAGTTACCACATTAAAACCGGTGATAAAACCTTCTTTTGTTTTCATAGCGTCGTTATAACCAACTTCCCAAAATTTGTTATAACACGTTATGTTTTAAACCATTTAAGACAACCTGATGCCTTCTTTTACCCTAAAGTTCGGTTTGCCTAATTTGATTCATGAGTCTCTTTTTAGAAAAGTTTCATAGTTGATGTCTTAATCTCTTTTAAAACAATTGAGTAACATATGCCACTGGCGAGTAGGTTATTCTTGATCATAATCAATCTTATTAAGACCATGATCTAGAAAATGTAATATCATTTTGTCTCATCTTAGCTTACATGCGGATGGAGGTTTCTCTTGGTTTTAATAATGCCGTTAGTCATTACATTTTCCTTTATTAAGCTGCTGATGGTTTGTTCGATACTTATTACGATTTCGAATCGGTAAAACATTATTCCTTTTAAAATCAAGTACTCATTACTCACGAATGAGGTTTCACACTAACATCCATATCAAGTCAAGTCTCTTAAGGCGTTATACCTAACTTCCCGTAAAGCTAGTATAACTCTTATGTTTTCAAAACCAAGTATTACTCTTCTTTCAAGCGGTTTCTTAATGAAATACTTCAAATGCTTTATTATCACATATCAAGTCGGTTATAAGTCAAATCGATTTACCTTTTAACAATCACAAAGCATTTTCTTATCTACATAAAATTTATTATAACCAACCTCGTAAAGCGGTTATAACACTTTATGTCTCAAACAATCAAATACATTTAGCACGTATCGTCTACCGTACTACATAGTTACACACATATCATGCTAGAAAAGATAGGAAGAGGTTCACATACCTCGCGGCGATTATCGACTAATAGCAAAGCGCTCCAGTACCTCAAGCAGTCGGCTACTCCTTAAGCCAAGTAGACCACGCCACGTAGTATTTCAACCTATAGAGGCCACAGCGCCTATTAATATCTTAGATCTTAATGTAGAATATTCTCTGAGAAAATTGGCGACACCTCCCATAGGCGTAAATCTCCTCTCTATCGAGGCTACCAAGCCAACGGGGTTTGCACGCCTAACCGGGCGTGTACAATTCTACTACGGCAATGTTACACAAGTCTCATGTCTGACCTATGTAATCACGATTGATTCTCTTCTTTAGATTCGGGCTTAAGTCAAGACATTGCGTAAGTATTATTCGAGCTTAAGTCAAAAGACATTGCCGCACAATTATAATGTTCAGTCTATATATAGTATACTTCAACTATATATTCCTACAACATGTAATTTCCAATTACAATAGAAGGTCAAAGTGTTTACCTCGATAAGCCCAAAAATTATCCGAGTTTATATGTCGATCTGACGAGCAAGGTTTAGCTCTACCACATGCGCTCCAACCGCTCCAAACAACCCTTAGAAGTTCTAACCAACTTACTCAATTACTTCAACTATCAATGAAGATTTCCTTAGGGTTTCGTTTAGTGGCTAAAGGAAGTATAATAGTATTTTCTGGGCTTTTGTATAAGTGTAACCTTGGGAATACTACAAGGTATTTGGGCCAAGGTATTTGGGTATTATAACAATACTTGGAGAGTATTTCTATACCACAAAAGGGGGGTATTTATACGAGACAACTAGACTAGGGGGGGTGTACCCCACGGCTAACCACTACAAAGGGGGAGGGGGAAGCTCTCGGCCAACGGGCCTCGAAGGGGAGGGTGGTGGCGGACGAACTACCATGAGGGGAGGGAGTATTTGAGACTTAGAAAGATTGCTCAGTGATGAAATAAATCTTGACAAGGGGTATGTATAGGTCAAGTACTGGCCAACCAATGGCCAAGATGAAGACAAGTATTAGGCAAGTGTAGGGCTAGGATTTGGACATGTGTTTGTGGGCCCCACTTTCTCATCTACTACACAAAATATCTAGCCAAACATTGACCAAATGTTTAAGGCAAGAAACATGAAAAAAACGTGCCAAAGGGAGCTCACCAAACCGTCCACTTGGGTGACAAGTGTCACCCTCCCGTTGGTCCAAAATATTTCGTCTCTCGGAAAAATCCGCAAAAAATATAAATGACATAGCGAATTTTCCGCCATGAAGTTTAGTAAAGCGTTTAGTCAAGCGACTCGGTCGGCACTTGTGCCTAAATTTCGAACTTAGCCTAACTTTAAGGCTCAAATTATTATCGTCGCCCTTACGTACATACTGCGGAAATACGGGTATAACATTCTCCTCGCCCAGAAACATTCGTCCGAATGTTCCTTCTCAAGCGGATAACGATAAAGTTCTTAACAAGTTGTCAGCGCCCTGGCGCGAAATAACAGCGTTCTCATCGCCTTTTCGTCGTGCCGCTTCCGAACACTTGAACTCTTCTAGTATCGTACCACGCTTGATCATCGCCGGTTCCCAAAACTTTGGAGTCACCACCTCGAACTTGGTCATCTTACTAGCTTCACTTCTCTCTAAGGCCATTCCGGCCTTCACGATCCGCTGCGGTCGAACATAACCACAAACTCATACGACGGTCATCTAAACTTGGGCCTAGCACCCTCGTGACCTACCACTGGCGGGACCACCTCGATCGACCCGCCGTTCGGGCTCACGGGTTGACACGCAACGCGTCCTCGGCAGAGCCTGCATCACGCCGACTCTCTCGTTTCTCGATCCGGAACAATCTTACCTATACGGTCATGAAAAACTACCACTTCCATTTCACACTACCCATGGACTTATCCCGACATATTTATCACGTGGACCAAGTATTTCAACAAGGACTAGCCGTAAAATCTTTTATTCAAGATGACCTTACATCTAAGGTCTCAACGTGAAATATTCTTAAGTTCACACTTTCCATGCCCCATCATATCCATTCAACTAGCGAGCTTTCTAACTCATAACTTGACGTAATGCTAAACACATCATCAACATCAATACATATAAGTCTCTAGAGGTTAAGGATATACTGAAAATAGGCGGTTCAAAGGGACCGCTAAAGCGGGAACTCCGCGCGACCTCTGCAGGGGCTGTAGGTGTCTGAACGTCTGTCTGGCTATGGAAGGTGAAAAACCCATGTTGCTCTAGTAGTGCATGCTATCCTACAGTGCTACCCACAGTCGGACGATCTCTTGCCGGATGGCCTGTTGGCGCAGAATAACAATCTCCCAAGTCGATCGACACTCTCCTTATGAAGTTTTCCACAGCGGCCACCTGAGACAAGGGCAACCTCATCCGTGCACTCTACTCCGCGAAAATCTGAGCACAGGAGCCCAGGCACTGCTCTGAATATCTCGAAGGTCCAGAAGGTGTGGAGGACCACTCTGTCTTGGCGGGCGCATAAGCGCTTTCTTCTTGAGGCGGTCCGCCTTGAAAGTCACAAAGGACCTGTATTACGGCCTCTTCTGCGACCTTGGTCATTCAGTCGATTATCCTCTCCTCGCGTCGGTCGTAAGCTGCGTGCGAGGCGATGTCCGTGCGGTGAAGAGCTACACCGAACAACTCTCGGCTAGGTGATCATCGAGCCACGTAACAAATCGGTGCACTCGATCCTCCGTACTAGCTACAGCGAGGGCGTCTGGGCGATGAGTCGAACTCCACATTGTACTCCCGAACCGTCGCGGATTCTGCGTAACACCAAAAATTTATGCTGCGAGCCCTCGCAAATGCGTGGAGGCAAGAAATGTGCAAGAAAGGCCTCGAGAACTTCGTTCCATATGGTGGAAGTGCATGCTCTCCGGGATAGCTCGCGAATCAAACCCGATCATTGCGGTATCACGCGATCGATGCGAACCTAGGACGGCGACTCGGTCTCGATGCCTTGATCGCTCTCGTGATCATTGCAGCGTCGGATAAACTCCTGAGGATCATCCTCAGGTCTCGACCCGTAAAACTCTGGTGGGTTACAACTCGGAAAATCGTAGCCTCGAACTATCGATCTGGGTGAACGGCTGGTGCTCTTTGGGCTGCTGCGTCGGCCTATCCTCAAGTCAGCCTGACCACGGCCATTAGCGGGCCAGCTCCTTGTAACTCATCTCCTGCTGCTCGGTGCGGGCTGGAGGCTCGGTATTGTGGTCTCTGCATTGCTCTGCTCGCGACTCCGCCTGTTTGCGCCTTGCCACGGGCGGGTTGCCTGCAGCGGAGGCATAAGCGGTAGAAAAGAAGTATGTCGGAGGGTCGATCTTATTACGGCTCGAGCGCGATCTCGGAATGAGAAGAATGAAACCAATCCTAAATGTCCTGCTGACCTCACGATTATAGATGTGGTGCGCGACACATCGATAATCGAACTACTGAGACACGATGCGTAGACACTTTCAGAGGACTAAGCGCTCGATACCACTTTTGTCACGACCCAATCGGGCGTGGTGGTGCCTACCGGGCACCCTAGTGATCTGACATCGAGAAAATCGTGGAAATAAAACATGAACATGAAATGAGAGATATTATAAATAAGCAGGCCAACAAAGCGGTTGCCTTTCAACATATATACATAGAAGCGTTTGAGCGATTACAATCGCACAACCACACTCTGTGATTACTCTGGACCTCAAGATTTTTACAACAACTATGGCGGACGGGGCCCGCCATACCTCTGTGTACAGAACCTCTGAGGCATCGAGGGTAACATACCAAAGATAAGCCTCGAAGGAGCGGGCTTCAATCTGTTGAAAGGTGATCCTAAGCGGGGATCGGCGGCCGATGTACTTACTGCGGCGTGAGCGGCCAGAAGGAGTCGATCTGACAGTACAGTATGTGGCGTAAATCACGTAAATGAAATCATAATAGTCTATATAAAGCGGGAGACATGTATGATAGCAAACTCTGATACACGTATATGATTATATCAGTCGGTCTCGCGCCTCGGGTCGTTTACTCAAATATAATTATGGGTCTCGCGCGACATCGATCATGCGGTGGAATACCTTCGCCATGCCGGCGATCTATGATATGATAACATCGAAGTACACTGAACACGAAGTCCTACACGATGCAGCGTAATAACAATACAATACAACGAACCACGAAGGCGACGGCAGGCGAGTGCGAGGCCGAAACTACGGATACGAGGCGGTCCGCGTGGTGGCCGGGGCAATCTGGTGACCACGGTACGAGGCGTATCACGAGACCGTCCTACGCTCAGCGGGGCAAGTGCGAGGGCTAACTACAGTACGAGGCGAATCGACCACGAAGCGGGGCAATCTGAAGCCGACCACGGTACCAGGCGAATAGTAAGAACCCTCGTGGAGAGCTAGTCCGTGGAATAACACTATCAGCGAGGCGTGCGGTGGAATTCTCCGTCCTTTGCGATGCGTCAAGTAAGTCCTCAGCGAGTCAGCCGCCCTCCGAGAGAGCGGTAATATAGAACACAATTCTTGCACGACAAAGGCTATCACGACAAGCATAGGCAAGTTACCTGACAACAAGCATAGGCAAGTTACCTGACAACAAGCATAGGCAAGTTACACAACAACAAGCATAGGCAAGTTACCTGACTCGAGGTACTTTCGTTTTATGCCAAAGTCGGGTTTTAATCCTAAAGTACTACGTGCGTTAAGTTCCTTTTAAAGATCCGTTCCACTTTTATAAAGTCACGATACAGTAGTATAAAATAGAGTGACTTATATCTTTTAAGTAAACCAAAACAACTTCCATACTATCCTTTTTAAAACCAAATTAAGCGACACCATGCCTTCTTTTTAGACAAAACACTTCTCTTTTTAAAGTCAAGTTACCACATTAAAACCGGTGATAAAACCTTCTTTTGTTTTCATAGCGTCGTTATAACCAACTTCCGTAAAAATTTGTTATAACACGTTATGTTTTAAACCATTTTAAGACAACCTGATGCCTTTCTTTTACCTAAAGTTCGGTTTGCCTAATTTGATTACGAGTCTCTTTTTAGAAAAGTTTCATAGTTGATGTCTTAATCTCTTTTAAAACAATTGAGTAACATATGCACTGGCGAGTAGGTTATTCTTGATCATAATCAATCTTATTAGCGACCATGATCTAGAAAATGTAATATCATTTTGTCATCTTAGCTTCATGCGGATGGAGGTTTCTCTTGGTTTTAATAATGCCGTTAGTCATTACATTTTCCTTTATTAAGCTACTGCGATGGTTTGTTCGATACTTATTACGATTTAGAATCGGTAAAACATTATTCCTTTTAAAATCAAGTACTCATTACTCACGAATGAGGTTTCACACTAACATCCATATCAAGTCAAGTCTCTTAAGGCGTTATACCTAACTTCCGTAAAGCTAGTATAACTCTTATGTTTTCAAAACCAAGTATTACTCTTCTTTCAAAGCGGTTTCTTAATGAAATACTTCAAATGCTTTATTATCACATCAAGTCGGTTATAAGTCAAATCGGTTACCTTTTAACAATCACAAGCATTTTCTTATCTACATAAAGTATTATAACCAACCTCGTAAAGCCGTTATAACACTTTATGTCTCAAACCAATCAAATACATTTAGCACGTATGCGTCTCTGGTACTACATAGTTACACGTATCATGCTAGAAAAGATAGGAAGAGGTTCACATACCTCGCGGCGATTATCGACTAATAGCAAAAGCGCTCAGTACCTCAAAGTCGGCTACTCCTTAAGCCAAGTAGACCGCGCCACACGTGGTATTTCAACCTATAGAGGCCCTGGCGCTATTAATATCTTAGATCTTAATGTAGAATATTACAGAAAATTGGCGACCTCCCCCAGTGGCGTAAATCTCCTCTCTATCGGTACTACGAAGCCAACGAGGTTTGCGCCTAACGGGGCGTGTACAATTCTACTACGGCAATGCTACACAAGTCTCAATGTCTGACCTATGTAATCACGATTCGATTCTCTTCTTTAGATTGGGCTTAAGTCGCGAGCATTCTGTAAGTATTATTCGAGCTTAAGTCAAAAGACATTGCCGCACAATTATAATGTTGATCCTATATATAGTATACTTGACTATATATTCCTCTGACATGTAATTTCGATTACAATAGAAGGTCAAGAGTGTTTACCTCGATAAGCCCAAAATTATCAGAGTTTATATGTCGATCACGAGCAAGGTTTAGCTCTGCCGTGCGCTCGACAGCTCCAACAACCGCTTAGAAGTTCTAACCAACTTCTACTCAATTACTTGACTATCAATGAAGATTTCCTTAGGGTTTAGTTTAGTGGCTAAAGGAAGTATAATAGTATTTTACGGGCTTTTGTATAAGTGTAACCTTGGGAATACTACAAGGTATTTGGGTATTATAACAATACTTGGAAGTATTTCTATACCACAAAGGGGGTATTTATACGAGACAACTAGACTAGGGGTGTACCCGCGGCTAACCATTCTGAGGGGAGGAAGCTCTCGGCCAAAGGGCCTCGAAGGGGAGGGTGGTGGCGGACGAACTACCTGAGGGGAGGAGTATTTGAGACTTAGAAAGATTGCTCAGTGATGAAATAACTCTTGACAAGGGGTATTTATAGGTCAAGTAATGGCGACCAATGGCCAAGATGAAGACAAGTGTTAGGCAAGTGTAGGGCTAGGATTTGGACATGTGTTTGTGGGCCCACTTTCTCATCTACTACACAAAATATCTAGCCAAACATTGACCAAATGTTTAAGGCAAGCATGAAAAAAGCGTGCCAAAGGAGCTCGCAAACCAATAGTCCACTTGGGTGACAAGTGTCACCCTCCCGTTGAGTCCAAAATATTTCGTCTCTCGGAAAAATCCATAAAAATATAAATGACATGGCGGAATTTTCCTTCCATGAAAGTTTAGTAAAGCGTTTAGTCGAAAAAGCGACTCAATTCGGCACTTGTGCCTAAATTTGAACTTAGCCTAACTTTAAGGCTCAAATTATTATCGTGCGCCCTTACGTACATACTGGAAATCTGAGGGTATAACAATCTGCCGAACCATTACGGGGCGGTAAAGTCACATAAGTGCGCCCGTAAGGTATCTTGCCGGCCCTTTTGGGACGGGATAAAGTCATATAAGTGCCCGTAAGGTATCTTTGCCGGCCCGTTCTAGAGCAGCGGTAAAGTCACGTAAGTCTATCTATAAAGGTATACGGCGGCCCGTTACGGGGCGGTAAAATCTGAAGTCGCCCGTAAAGGTATACTACGGCCCGTTCGGGGCCAGCGGTAAAATCACGTAAGTCTGCCCGTAAGGTATATTGCGGCCTATTAGGAGGCGGTAAATCACGTAAGTCTGCCCGTAAGGTATCTTGCCCACCCGTTACGGGGCGGTAAAGTCACATAAATGCGCCCGTAGGGTATCTTGCGACCCGTTACGGGGCCTTGGTAAAATCACTTTAGTCTTGTCGTGACCGAACTGGGCGTGTTGGTGCCTTACCGGGCACCACTAGTGATACAACATCGAAGTGTCAGTGAACATAAAACACATACATGAAACAAATGAAGTACAAAGCGATGTCGAGGAAAACTTGCCTTTGGCGTATATAAATAACAACTCTTACAAAATGAGCAGTTTAATCCTTTTTACAAACCACACTTGCGACAATACTACGGACCTCAGAAATGATCGACATGATGGCGGACGGGGCCCGCCATACCTCGAATGTAAATACCTACGACAGGGGACTATACGAGATAAGCCTCAGGAGAAAGCGGGCTTTCCCAAGCGACGTGACCCTAAGGCGAGGATCGGCGGCGGTGTACCTTTACTGCGGCGTGACGCGGCCCGAGAGTCGATCTGGCAGTACCAAGTATGTGGCGAAAATAGATCGTAAATGAAATCATAGTAGTCTATATAAAGCGGGAGACATGTATGATAACGAACTACAGTTCGCGATAAATAGCGATCGTGTCAAGTCGAGGACTCGCGCCTCGAAGTTATCACAATAAAACGTGCGGGGCAAATGCGAAGGCATAGCCAGGCTACTAAGACCAGCGATGCCAAAATACCTGGCGTATCGAGGTCTTTCTGGGCCGCCGCATGATCGAAGGCGGCCACTCGCCGCAATATCAATGTCTTGGCGTCTATCCACTGGAACTCGCGACTCGCATGGGTCACCTGCGGACCGCGTGAGGTATTCCTCGAATCATGGTCCCGAACCGCTGAGGTATACCGCGTCGAGCGACAACCCGGTATCCACAGGCTCCGCGACCGCGTAGTCTCAAAAGACCGCATAGTCTCGATAGACGCATAGGGAATCCCGCGTCAGGCTAAACACGGAATGATCAATCCACGGAGCTCTGCGCTCCGCGTAGTCACGAGGACGCGTAGGCGTAAGACCGCGTCGAGGGTGGCAAGCCCTCGGTATAAGTCAAAGGGTAGGTGATATAATAATAGTACAGCGGGCTTAACGTTTAACAGCGTAAGCCTGACAAGAATGACCCTTACATCACGATCACAAGATACTAACACGTAGCATCCTAACATGTTTACTTATCACATCAACAGAAAGTATTTACAAGGCTATCTCGAACCAACCTGATCAAGTTATTCACACAAGGTACTTTATGCTAACAAGTTCGGTTATCTATCCCCAAGTACTTACATTAAATCTTTAAAGATCGTTACTTAAAACCACACAATACAGTAGTATATAGAGTGATTATCTTTTTAAAGTAAATCAATTACTTCTCTTTGTAAAATCAATTAGCAACATTCTCTTCCAATGTTCAAGTTTGCCTAATTTCGATGTTCAAGTTTGCCTAATTTCCAATGTTCACGGTTCTTATTTTAGAAAGGTTTAGTAGTTCATAGTCTTATTCATTTAAGAATATAATTCTCCTTTAAACAATCGAGAAACATAAGCCTTATATGTGAGTAGGATATTCTTGTTTATAACAATCTTATTCAATGACCATGATCTAGAAAATATCATTTTGTCTCATCTTAGCTTTTATGCGGATGGAAGTTTCTCTTGGTTTTAATAATACTTAATTAGTCAAAACATTTCCTTTTATTATGACTGCGGTGGTTTGTCGATACGATTCGATTTCGAAATCGATAAAACATTCTTAAGCGTTATACCTAACTTCCCGTAAAGCTAGTATAACTCTTAAGTTTTAAAAACCAAGTATTACTTCAAGTTCTTTATTAACACATAACAAGCGGTTATAGTTCAAATCGATTACCTTTTAAAAACCACAGTATTTTCTTACCGTAAAGGCATTATAACGACTTCCCATAAAGCGTTATAACACTTTATGTTTTAAACCAATCAAATACATTTAGCACGTATGCGTCTACCGTACTACATAGTTCACACATATCATGCTAGAAGAGATAGGAAGAGGTTCACATACCTCGCGGCGAGTATCGACTAATAGCAAGCGCTCAAGTACTTCAAAGTCGGCTACTCCTTGCGATAGATCGCGCCATCGTAGTACTTGACTATAAGGCCTGGCGCATTAACATTTAGCTCCGCCGTAGAACATTCTACGAAAATTCGTGGCCTCCCCCACATGAGCGTAAATCTCTCGCTTTATCGAGGCTATCAAGCGACGAGGGGTTAACGTTAACGTCGTGTACAATTCTACTATATAGTAATGCTACCTGAAGTCTCATGTCTGATCTATGTAATTCTGATTCGATTCTCTTCTTTAAATTGGGCTTAAGTCAAAGACATTGCCGCACAACTATGTTCAATTCTATATATAGTATACTTTAACTATATATTCCAACAACATGTAATTTCAATTACAATAGAAGGTCGAATATTTACCTCGATAAGCCCAAAATTATCCAAGTTATAATGTCGATCTGAGCGAGGTTTAGCTCTACTCATGGCGCTCGATCCGCTCAAACAACCCAGAAGTTCTAACCAACCTACTTAAATCTTGACCAATGATGAAGATTTCCTTAGGGTTTCGGTTTGAGACTAAAAGGACAAAGGTAGTATTTAAGGCTCTACGTATAGAGGTAACTTTTGGAATACAACAAGGTAAAGGCTAAGGTATTTTGGGCATTATAACAATACTTGGAGAAGTATCTCTACGAGAGGGGGTATTATCTGAAAGTAACTAGGCTAGGGGTACCCGCGGCTAGCACCCAGGGGAGGGAGGCTCGCGGCCACAAGGCCACTCAAAGGGGAGGGTTTCTCGGCGAGGGCCTTTACTAGGGAGGGGGCTCTTGGGCGAGAGTCAAACAAGAGGAGAGGAAGGATTTCAAGACTTAGAACACATTTGGATGATGAAGTCTTGACAAAGGGAGGGTATTTATAGGGAAGCGAGGGCGACCAATGGACAAGATCAAGCCATGTGTTAGGCAAGTGTAAGGCGAAGATCAAGCCAAGTGCACCTATCCTACTCCACAAAACAAGGCACAAAACAAGGCACAAAACAAGGCACAAAACAAGGCACAAAACAAGGCCTGAAAACAAGGCCAAGAAAGCTAGCCAAAGCGTCCCACTTTCGGCCAAGCAAACGCCAACTTGAGGGTGACAAGTGTAAGCCTCGTTGATCCAAAATATTCGTCTCTCGGAAAAATCCATAAAAATTAGAAATGACATAGCCATATTTTACCTACGAAAGGTGTGGAAGCGTTTAGTCGAAAAAGCGACTCTAATCGGGTGTTGTGAACAAATAATTTCGGCGACCACTTTTAAAAGTTTCAAATTTCTACGTCGTCCCTTACGTACATACTGCGGAAATCTGAGGTATAACATTCTCCTCGCAGAAACATGCGTCGAATGTTCCTTACAAATCTCAAAAACAAGCGCGCGATATAGTCTTGTTTGTTATACTTACGAAAACAATCACGCACGCGTAGCTCTGAAACACCATGCAAAATACCTCCGTCAGTCCACGAGGAACACCTCTAACATAACCACAAACACCTCTAAGGGTCTAAAATATACTTCCTTCGCGCGCCTCCTTACAAAGAAATGATCATATCTATGCTCGCCATACATGCTCGCTTCTCCACTTTTCGTCGTGATACCACTTTTTCACTTTGCGCGAGTCGCTCAGGAGACCCGACAAATGATGCGGGCTGCTTGCGATCCACGGAAATTTGTCGTACACTCGAACTTTTACCACATTTAAATCTGCTTGATTTCCAAAACTCGGGGTTACTATCTCTGCGTGGTCATCGTCATTAGCGGGAACACTGCTGGATGGATCTCAGATACCTTCCGAACATAACAATCTGAAAGGCGGACGTCTTGCCTCCTAAGTCGGACGGCAAAAGCTAACATATAGGCAACTTTGGCCTATTCTTCACATGAACTTAAAAGGCCCAAAACAACTCGGGCTAAGTTTCCTCTGTTTTTCAAAGTTCGTCACGCCAAATCCGGGGTGGTACTTTCAAGAGAAGACCGTCGACACGAACTCTAAGCGTCGTCGCCGATTATCATACGATTTCCTCGAGCTGCGGAACTTCTTACAGACAAGCCTACCACTATCCACGATCTGTTGGAACGCGCTGAACCAGTATGCGAACGCGCCAACATCGAACCACTCGGCCGGCAACTTACGTCCGCCCTCTGAGGCTTTATAAGGCGACATCAGAACAGCGAAATGGTAGCTTAAACACTCCCTCGCGAGGAGACAACAATCCCGCAACTATCCACGAAATCGAACAACGGCGAGGCGAATGCGGTCTGAGACTGCTTTGAGTTCTTAACCTGCTGGTAAAACTTTGAAACAAAGCGGTAGTACTCACGGGCTCCGCATGCGCCATAAGGTGAAGGGAGGCACCGTGCGACCTTACAACCTTTACGAAATAACAACTGCTGAGCACTCGGTGCTTTGCTAGAAGACAAGGCGGTGACCTCGCCGGCGACTCTTTGGTCGAATCGTCCACGAATTCGTCTGTTGGTTAACTAAACTGGGCTAACACCCTCGTGACCCTACCACGCGGGACCACATGGCCCGACCCGCGCTGAAGCGGGCGGCGGGTTGACCCGCAGCATGGCCTCAACCCTACGGCGTCGCGCGAAACACTAGCTCCCGATCGGAACAATTTCACAAATCACGTTACGAAAACCTGGCGGTCTTCTAGCTCGACTACCCTCTTTCAAATCACGCTACTCGGGGACTTATCCTGAAACATAACTCGCGTGCACTATGCACTCCGATAAGGATCAAACATAACACTACACCTATACTTGAGATGGCGCTTACCTCAAGGTCTGCGTATAAAACTCTAAGGCTCCGCGCCTGCATCCCCAAAATCTTACTCGGTTAACCCGCGTGATTTCTAATCACAACTAACATCTTGCTATCGAACATAGCACTTAAGGTATACTCGCTTATCACGCATCTGGATCTACAGAGGTTAAGGATAATCTATATCTCTGCTTCCTCCCGTAGTCGTTCTAATCAGCCACCTGCCGTAGTAGGCGTAGCTAAGGAAGATGACGAACTACCAGCGCGATCACGAAGGCTAAGTCCTCCTGAGGACACTCTCTCGACACGTGGCCACGGCGGCGCGAGTGCAACAAGTACCCGACTAAAGGCGACATTCCGGGATGGCGTGCATCATGTGTGAACAGAGAAAAGCGAATCGGTGTTTGGAACCATACATGTGGCGTGAGCAGAAAACTGCGGAGTTCGACCAACTCTGCGTACCGAGCGTCCACGAACCTGCGGAGGACCACTGCTGCGGTGGATGCGCGTATTCATCTGTTTGGTGAGGTGACTCGCCTCGAAAGTTACCAAAGGACGCTGGCTGCTCTGGCCTCTTCCTGCGTCGCCGTTAACGTTGATCTCTACGTTTCTTGGCACATTGCGCGTAAGCGTACAGGCCATGCTCAGCCTAAGCGAAGAATTACTCTCGCACAACGCCTCGTTGATATTCATCAAGACTCGCGATACATCGGTATACTCTATACTCTCTGTTCGGTCGCGGGTGAAGGTCGAACATCGTGGCGCATGAGAGCGGCGCCCGCCGTGCTAAAACTCTCTGCTTGGGGCTAGTGGCGTCGAGAACTCCCGAATGAAGCACTACCTAGGTAATGATTGGGCTGTGCCCTCGCCACCTACGAACTCTACTCGCGGCTCCGCCTGCCTTGCCTCTGGGCGGGTTGCCTACGCGGAGGCATAGCGATAAGGAAATAATTTCGTCGGAGGTCGACTTACAACACGGCTCTAAGGCACGATCTGAGTGAGAAGAATGAAACCAATCCTAAATACCTATAGCCTCACGATTATTGGTGTGGTGCACAACCTGCGATAATCGAACTGCTTGAATCTGATGCGTAGACCTTTCAGAGGATTAAGCGCTCGATACCACTTTTGTCATGACCGAACTGGGCGTGGTGGTGCCTTACCGGGCACCCTAGTGATACAACATCGAGTGTCAGTGAACATAAAACACATACATGAAACAAATGAAGTACAAAGCGATGTCGAGGAAAACTTGCCTTTGGCGTATATAAATAACAACTCTTACAAAATGAGCAGTTTAATCCTTTTTACAAACCACACTTGACAATACTACAGACCTCAGAAATGATCGACAATGATGGCGGACGGGGCCGCCATACCTACGAATGTAAATACCTACAACGACGGGGTATACGAAGATAAGCCTCGGAGAAAGCGGAGCTTTCCCAAGCAGCTGTGACCACTAAGGCGAGGATCGGCGGCGGTGTACCTTTACTGCGGCATGAGCGGCCGAAAGGAGGTCGATCTGGCGGTACCAGTATGTGGCGAAAATAGATCGTAAATGAAATCATAGTAGTCTATATAAAGCGAGAGACATGTATGATAACGAACTACTGATTCCTGATAAATAGCGATCATGTCAAGTCGGGGACTCGCGCCTCAAAGTTATCACAATAAAACCGTGCGGGGCAAATGCGAAGGCATGGCCAGCTACTAAGACCAGCGATGCCAAAATACCACTGGCGTATCAGAGGTCTTTCTAGACCGCACCATGTCGAAGGCGGCCACTGCGCGCAATATCAATGTCGCGCGTCTATCCACTGGAACTCTCGCGACTCGCGTAGGTCACTGCGGACCGCGTGAGGTATTCCTCGAATCATGGTCCTGGACCGCTGAGGTATACCAGCGTCGAGGCGGCAACCCCGGTATCCACGCAGGCTCCATGACCGCGTAGTCTCAAAGACCGCATAGTCTCGATAGACCGCGTAGGAATCCGCGTCGGGCTAAACACCGGAATGATCAATCACGGAGCTCTGCGCTCCGCGTAGTCACGAGGACGCGTAGGCGTAAGACCCGCGTCAAGGGTGGCAAGCCCTCGGTATAAGTCAAAGGGTAGGTGATATAATAATAGTACAGCGGGCTTAACGTTTAACAGCGTAAGCCTGACAAGAATGACCCGCTTACATCACGATCACACAAGATACTAACACGCGTAGCATCCTAACATGTTTACTTATCACATCAACAAGAAAGTATTTACAAGGCTATCTCGAACCAACACAATCAAGTTATTCACACAAGGTACTTTATGCTAACAAGTTGGGTATCTATCCCAAAGTACTTCATACATTAAATCTTTAAAGATCGTTACTTAAAAACCACACAATACGTAGTATATAGAGTGATTATCTTTTAAAGTAAATCAATTACTTCTCTTTGTAAAATCAATTAGCAACATTCTCTTCCAATGTTCAAGTTTGCCTAATTTCCAATTTTCAAGTTTGCCTAATTTCCAATGTTCACGGTTCTTATTTTAGAAAGGTTTAGTAGTTCATAGTCTTATTCATTTAATAATATAATTCTCCTTTAAACAATCTGAGAAACATAAGCCTTATATGTGAGTAGGATATTCTTGTTTATAACAATCTTATTACAGCAGCCATGATCTAGAAAATATCATTTTGTCTCATCTTAGCTTTTATGCAGATGGAAGTTTCTCTTGGTTTTAATAATACTTAATTAGTCAAAACATTTCCTTTTATTAGCATTGCGATGGTTTGTCGATACACGTTACGATTTCGAAATCAGTAAAACATTATTAAGCCGTTATACCTAACTTCCCATAAAGATAGTATAACTCTTAAGTTTTTAAAAACCAAGTATTACTTCAAGTTCTTTATTAACACATAACAAGCCAGTTATAGTTCAAATCGATTACCTTTTAAAAACCACAGTATTTTCTTACCAACGTAAAGGCTTATAACGACTTCCCATAAAGCGTTATAACACTTTATGTTTTAAACCAATCAAATACATTTAGCACGTATGCGTCTGCCGTGCTACATAGTTCACACGTATCATGCTAGAAGAGATAGGAAGAGGTTCGCATACCTCGCGGCAGTATCGACTAATAGCAAGCGCTCAAGTACTTGAGCCGTCGGCTACTCCTTGCGATGGATCGCGCCATCGTAGTACTTGACTATAAGGCCACTGGCGCTTATTAACATTTAGCTCCGCCGTAGAACATTCTCTGAGAAAATTCGGCCACCTCCCCACATGGCGTAAATCTCCTCGCTTTATCGGTAGGCTATCAAGCCAACGAGGGGTTAACTACGTTACGGTCGTGTACAATTCTACTATATAGTAATGCTACTGAGTCTCTTTAATGTCTGATCTATGTAATTCTGATTCGGTTCTCTTCTTTAAATTGGGCTTAAGTCAAAAGACATTGCGCGCGTATGTTCATTCTATATATATAGTATACTTTAACTATATATTCCAACAACATGTAATTTCCATTACAATAGAAGGTCAAGATATTTACCTCGATAAGCCCAAAATTATCAAGTTATAATGTCGATCTGAGCAAGGTTTAGCTCTACTCATGGCGCTCGATCGCTCCAAACAACCAGAAGTTCTAACCAAACCTACTTAAATACTTCAACCAACAATGAAGATTTCCTTAGGGTTTCGGTTTGAGACTAAAAGGACAAAAGGTAGTATTCAGGGCTCTACGTATAGAGGTAACTTTTGGAATACAACAAGGTAAAGGCTAAGGTATTTTGGGCATTATAACAATACTTGGAGAAGTATCTCTACCAGAGGGGGTATTATCTGAAAGTAACTAGGCTAGGGGTACCCGGCTAGCACCCAGGGGAGGAGGCTCGCGGCCACAAAGGCCACTCAAAGGGGAGGGTTTCTCGGCGAGGGCCTTTACTAGGGAGGGGGCTCTTGGGCGAGAGTCAAACAAGAGGAGAGGGAAGGATTTCAAGACTTAGAACACGTTTGGATGATGAAGTCTTCAACAAAGGGAGGGTATTTATAGGGAAGCCAGGGCGACCAATGGACAAGATCAAGCCATGTGTTAGGCAAGTGTAAGGCCAAGATCAAGCCAAGTGCACCTATCCCTACTCCACAAAACAAGGCCTGAAAACAAGGCCTGAAACAAGGCACAAAACAAGGCACAAAACAAGGCACAAAACAAGGCCAGAAAGCTAGCCAAAACGTCCCACTTTCGGCCAAGCAAACCGCCAACTTGAGGGTGACAAGTGTAAGCCCTCTCGTTGGTCCAAAATATTCCGTCTCTCGGAAAAATCCATAAAAATTAGAAATGACATAGCCATATTTTACCTACGGCTGTGGAAGCGTTTAGTCGAAAGCGACTCTAATCGGGTGTTGTGAACAAATAATTTCGGCCAAGCCACTTTTAAAAGTTTCAAATTTCTCGGTAGGTCCATTACGTACTTACTCTGGAAATTCGGGGTATAACAAGTGCGCCCGTAAGGTATCTTGCGGCCCGTTCGGGGCGGTAAAGTCACGTAAGTTTGCCCGTAAAGGTATCTGGCCGACCCGTTCGGAGCGCGATAAAGTCACATAAGTGCGCCCGTAAAGGTATCTTTGCGGGCCCGTTCGGGGCCGGTAAAAGGCATAAATGCGCCCGTAAAGGTATCTGACCCGGCCCGTTACGGGGCGCGGTAAAGTCACGTAAATGCGCCCGTAAGGTATCTTGCGGCCCGTTTGGGGCGCGATAAAGTCACGTAAGTGCGCCCGTAAGGTATCTTTGCCGAGCCGTTCGGGCGTGGTAAAGTCACATAAATGCGCCCGTAAGGTATACTACGGCCCGTTACGGGGCGCGGTAAAATCACATAAGTCTGCCCGTAAGGTATCTTGCCCGACCCGTTACGGGGGCGGTAAAGTAACATAAGTCAACCCGTAAAGGTATCTTGCCGGCCCGTTCGGAAAGCGGTAAAGTCTCGTAAATGCGCCCATAAAGGTATATTGCGGCCCGTTACGGGGCGCGGTAAATCACGTAAGTGCATCCGTAAAGGTATCTTTGCGGCCCGTTACGGGGCGGTAAAGTCACATAAGTGCGCCCGTAATGATATACTTCGGCCCGTTACGGGGCGCGGTAAAATCACGTAAGTGCGCCCGTAAGGTATACTACGGCCCGTTACGGGATGCGGTAAAGTCACGTAAGTCTGCGGATAAATGTATCTTGCCCGACCCATTACGGGCGCGGTAAAGTCACATAAGTCTGCCCGTAAGGTATACTACGGCCCGTTTGGGATGCGGTAAAGTCACATAAGTGCGCCCGTAAGGTATCTTGCCGAACCATTCTAGGGCGCGGTAAAGTCACATAAGTGCGCCCGTAAGGTATCTTGCCCGGCCCGTTCTAGACGCGGTAAAGTCACGTAAGTCTATCTATAAAGGTATCTTGCCGGCCCGTTACGGGGCGGTAAAATCCGCAATTCTGCCCGTAAAGGTATACTACGGCCCGTTACGGGGCGGTAAAATCACGTAAGTCGCCCGTAAAGGTATATTGCGACCTATTGCGGGGCGGTAAAGTCACGTAAGTCTGCCCGTAAGGTATCTTTGCCCGGCCCGTTACGGGGCCAGCGTTAAAGTCACGTAAATGCGCCCGTAGGGTATCTGCCCGACCCGTTGCGGGGGCGGTAAAGTCACTTTAGTCGCCCGTAAGGTATCTTGCCGGCCCGTTACGGGGCGGTAAAGTCACATAAGTTTGCCCGTAAAGGTATCTTGTCAGACCCGTTCTGGAGCGCGATAAAGTCACATAAGTTTGCCCGTAAATGTATCTTGCGGAGCCCGTTCGGGCGCGGTAAAGTCACGTAAATGCGCCCGTAAAGGTATACTACTCGGCCCGTTCGGGATGCGGCAAAGTCACATAAGTGCGCCCGTAAGGTATCTGCCGAACCATTACGGGGCGGTAAAGTCACATTAGTCTGCCCGTAAGGTATCTGCCCGACCCGCTTTTGGGGCGGGATAAAGTCATATAAGTACGCCCGTAAGGTATCTTTGCCGGCCCGTTCTAGACGCGGTAAATTCACATAAGTCTATCTATAAAGGTATCTTTGTCCGGCCCGTTACGGGGGCGGTAAAATCACGAAATCTGCCCGTAAAGGTATACTACGGCCCGTTACGGGGGCGGTAAAATCACGTAAGTGCGCCCGTAAAGGTATATTGCGGCTATTCGGGCGCGGTAAAATCACGTAAATGCGCCCGTAAAGGTATCTTGCCCGGCCCGTTCTGGAGCGGTAAAGTCACATAAATGCGCCCGTAGGGTATCTTGCCGACCCGTTACGGGGCGCGGTAAAGTCACTTTAGTGCGCCCGTAAGGTATCTTTGCGGCCCGTTACGGGGCGCGGTAAAGTCACGTAAGTTTGCCCGTAAAGGTATCTTGCCCGACCCGTTCACGGAGCGATAAAGTCACGTAAGTCCGCCCGTAAAGGTATCTTGTCGGGCCCGTTACGGGGCCGGTAAAGTCACGTAAGTGCGCCCGTAAAGGTATACGGACCCGGCCCGTTACGGGGCGCGGTAAAAATCACATAAGTCTGCCCGTAAAGGTATCGCCCGGCCCATTTGGGGCGCGATAAAGTCACGTAAGTGCGCCCGTAAAGGTATCTTGCCGAGCCGTTACGGGCGTGGTAAAGTCACGTAAGTGCGCCCGTAAGGTATACTATCCGGCCCGTTACGGGGGCGGTAAAATCACGTAAATGCGCCCGTAAAGGTATATTGCGGCTATGCGGGATGCGGTAAAGTCACGTAAGTGTCACGACCGATTAGGGCCCGTGGTAGTGCCTTACCGGGCACCTGGTGATCTGACATCAGTGTCAGTGGAACATAAAGCGATACAAGACATATTATGAAATATGAAACAATAATCGAGAAAAACTTGCCTTCGGCATAAATATAAATGACAACTTTTTCAACATGAGCAGTTTAATCCTTTTACAAACCACGCCCCTTGATTACTGGACCTCTACGAATGATATGACAACCGTGGCGGGGCGGGGCCCATAAACCACGAATGTAAACACTTTCTGACGAGGGGACTATACGGCTGATAAGCCTCGGAGAAAGCGGAGCTTCCCAGCTGGCGTGACCACGAGGCTAGGATCAACGGCTGGTGTACCTCGACTGCGGCGTGAGCGCGGCCAGAAGTCGATCTGACAGTGCGGTATGTGGCGAAAATCACGTAAATGGAATCATAGTAGTCTATATAAAGCGGGAGACATGTATGATAACAAAACTACGATTCCTGATAAACAGCGATCATATCAAGTCGAGGACTCGCGCCTCCAAAGTCATCACCTGAAACATAACAATGGGTCTCACGCCCGCGACATCAATCATGCGTGGAATACCTTCGCCAGCTGGCGATTTATGATATAAAAGCACGAGGAACACCGCATGAACACGAGTCCCACGTGCCATAATAACACCGTGCGGGGTAAATGCGAAGGCATGGCGACTCTGCACCAGCGGTACCAACAAGGTCATGAAGCGTATCATAAGATCTGTCTAGGCCGTCACGTGATCAAAGGCGGCCACTTGCGCGATATCTAATGTGCGCGTCTAGTCACGGAACTTTCGCGACTCGCGTAGGCCAATCTCATCGGCGGCGCGTGAGGTATTCCCGCGTCGGTAGCTACTCCGGCGTCGTCACGGAATTCGCGATCCGCGTGGCCCGTGGACGCGTGCCCGTAAGGGCGCGCTAACACGGAACTCGTAGCTCGCGTAGGCCGCAGGACTGCGTAGGTATTCTCGAATCATAGGTCCGTCGACGCTTTGAGTCTACCCGCGTCGGAGGACTTAACCGGAATCATCTCGAGATGAGTGATGTAAAATACTAACATAACGACTTATCGTTAAACAACATAAGCCTGACAAAGGAAAAACCCGCTACACAAACATCACGAGATACTAACAGCGTAGCATCTAGCGTGTTTACTTATCAATCAACGAAAGTATTACAAGGCTATCACAAACCACACAATCAAGTTATACACGCGAGGTACTTTACATTATATGCCCACACGTTGGGTTTTATCCCCAAAGTACTTAAATCGTTAACTCTTTAAAGATCGTTACTTTCACGATGTCACACAATACAGTAGTATAAAAATAGAGTGACTATCTTTTTAAAGTAAATCAATTACTTCTCTTTGTAATATCAAGTAGTAACATTCTTTTCCAATGTTCAAGTTTGCCTAATTTCCAATGTTCAAGTTTGCCTAATTTCCATGTTCCGTTTCTTATCTTAGAAGGTTTTGTAGTTCATAGTCTTATTCATTTAAGAATATAATTCTCTTTTAAACTATCGAGAAACATAAGCCTTATATGTGAGAAGGATATTCTTGTTTATAACAATCTTATTCAATGACCATGATCTAGGAAATATCATTTTGTCTCATCTTAGCCATGCGGATGGAAGTTTCTCTTGGTTTTAATAATACTTAATTATTCAAAACATTTTCCTTTTAATGTAGCTGCGATGGTTTGTCGATACGTTACGATTTCGAAATCGATAAAACATTCTTAAGCGTTATACCTAACTTCCCATAAAGCTAGTATAACTCTTAAGTTTTCAAAAACCAAGTATTACTTCAAGTTCTCTATTAACACATAACAAGCGATTATAGTTCAAATCGATTTACCTTTTAAAAACCACAAGTATTTTCTTACCAGCAAAAATTTGTTTATAGAGCTTCCCGTAAGCGTTATAACACTTTATGTTTTAAACAATCAAATACATTTAGCACGTATGCGTCTCTGGTACTACATAGTTCACACATATCATGCTAGAAGAGATAGGAAGAGGTTCACATACCTGCGGCAGTGTCGACTAATAGCAAAAGCGCTCGAGTACTGACGTCGGCTCTCCTTAAGCCAAGTAGATCGCGCCACGTAGTACTTGACCTATAAGGCCACAGGCGCATTAACATTTAGGTCTAATCGTAGAATATTCTCTGAGAAAATTCGTGACACCTCCCACATGGCAGCGTAAATCTCCTCTCTATCAGTAGGCTACGAAGCCAACGGGGTTATATCTAACACTTGGGTACAATTCTACTCACGGTACTACTACCTGAGTCTCTTGTGTCTGACCTATGTAATTCTGATTCGATTCTTCTTTAAATTGGGCTTAAGTCGCGAGACATTGCAGTAAGTTTTAATCGGGCTTAAGTCGCAAGACATTGCCGATAACTATGTTCGATTACTATATATAGCATACCTCGACTATATAATCTAACAGCGTGTAATTTCCAATTCTGATAGGGGACAAGATATTTACCTCGATAAGCCCGTAATTATCCAGTATAAAGTCGATCACAGGCAATCGTTTAGCTCGACTACGTGCGCTCGACCGGCTCCAAACTACCCTTAGAAGTTCTAACCAACACATACTACTCGACAAACCGTGGAGATTTTCCTTAGGGTTTCGATTTGGTAGTGACGGGAAGTATAATAGTATATACGGGCTTTCGTATAGGTATAACCTTAGAATACTACAAGGTATAAGGCTAAGGTAATTTGGGCATTATAACAATACTTTTGAGAGTATTTCTACGAGAGGGGTATTATCACGAAGCAACTAGGCTGGGGGTACTTGCGGCCATTCTCTAGGAGGGGGTATACCCGCCGGCGAGGCCTCTAGGAGAGGGGAGGCCTCTTGGCGAACTTCGACCTGAGGGAGGAGAAGATTTAACACTTAGGAACATTTAGGAATGGATGAATAAGTCTTGAAGGGATGGGTATTTATAGGCCAAGTGAAGGCCAACGATGGCGATATTGAGCCAAGTGCTACCTGAGTGTAAGGCGAGATTCACCCAGTACACCTTATCCGTCTACCACGCTGACCAACACAAAATATCCTACTACTCGCCAAGCCCAAATCGTCCATAATGCGGTCAAGGTGTTCCGATGAGAGGGTGACAAGTGTAAGCCCTCTTGTTGATCCAAAATGTTCGTCTCTCGGAAAAATCATAAAAATTAGAAATGTCATGGCGGAATTTTCCTACGAAGCTGTGAAAGCGTTTAGTCGAAAAGCGACTCTAGCAGGGTGTTGTGAACAAAGTTTAATTCGGCGAGCCAAATCAAAGTTTCAAATTTCTCGTGCGTCCTTACGTACATACTGCGGAAATACGAGGGTATAACATTCTCCTCGCCGAAACATTCGTCGAATGTTCCTTAGAATCTCAAAACAAACACGCGCCCGGTATAGTCTTCTCTACTATACTTACGAGAACAATCTGCCATACACGGCCACAGAACCATCCGCGCCAAAATGCTTACATCAAAGTCCACGAGAAACACCTCTGTCATCGCACAAAACACTTCTCAAGGTCTAAAATATACTTCGCGCCTTCTCTTTACAAAGAAATGATCACACTATGCTCGCCATACATGCTCTCTTCTCTCTTTTCTCTTCGTAGATACCACTTTGTCACTTTGCACGGCATTAACATACCGGCGACCCGACAAATGGTACCTTTTGTCACTTTGTCGCGAGCCTTGCTCGGCGACCCGACAAATGGTGCAGGGCTGCGTGCGATCCACGAGGATGTCGTACACTCGAACTCTTACCACGTTACGTCGGCCGGTTCCAAAACTTCGGGGTTACTATCACTAGCGTGGTCATCGTTAGCGGGAACACTCTGGATGGATCTCGATGCTTTCGAACATAATATCTGAAAGGCCGGACGTCTTGCCTCTAAGTCGGACGGCAAAAGCTAACATATAGGCAACTGGCCTATCCTTCACATGAACTCAAAGGGCCCAAGTAACACGGGCTAAGTTCGCTGTTATGCAAAACTCGTCACGCACAACCACGGTCTGTGGAACAAGCTGAACGACTATACGAACGCTTGCGTCAGACCAATCGGCCAGGCAACTTACACTTCCGCCCTGAGGCTTCAAAGGCGACATCAGAACCGAAATGGTAGCTTAAACACTACCTCCACGGGAGACAACAATCCCGCGACTATCCACGAAATCGAAACAACGGCGGGGCGAATGCGGTCGAGACTGCGAGTTCTTAACACATGCGGCAAAACTTCCGGAAACAACAGCGGCCTACCACAGGCTCGCATCTGTCATAAGGTGAAGGTAGGCACCGTGCAGCCTTACAACCTTTGGATAACTCAACCAGGTAAGTCGCGGTCGGCCGAAGAAACGCGATGGGCTGCCCCGTCGACCGACCAGCTGGTCGACGCGTCCACGAACTCGTCTGTTGGTTAACTAAACTTGGGCTAACACCTCGCGACCCTAACACAAGGCGGGACCACGCCTGACCCGCGCCCAAACCTACGCGGTTTGACGCGGCGTGGCCTCGGCAGGCGACAGCGCCTTGATACTAGCTCCGATTGAACAATCTGCCAAATCACGTTTGAAAACCTGGCGGTCTTCTTAGCTCGACTACCCTTTCGTTCCACGCTACTAGGGACTATCCCAAACGTAACTCACGTGCGCTATGCACTTAGATAAGGTCAAACATAACACTACACCTTTTCTCGAGATGGCCTGCCTCTAAGGTCTCTGCGTAAAAGCTACAAGGCTCGCGCCTGCATCCCCAAAATCTTACTCGGTTAAACAACGTGATCTAATCACGACTAACAACATTATCGAACATAGCACTTAAGGTATACTCGCTTATCACACATCTTGATCTCTGAGGGTTAAAGATATATCTATATCTCTTCTTCACTCATAGTCGTTCAAATCAAACACGCCCGTGAGCGTAGCTAAGGAAGATGACGAACTACCGCGATCACGAAGGCTAAGTCCTCCTGCAAGGACACTCTCTGCCGACACGTGGCCGGCGGCGCGGTGCAACAAGTACCCGACTAAAGGCGACATTCCGGGATGGCGTGCATCCTGTGAGCAGGAAGCCACAGGTTACGACCAACTCTGCGTACTCGAGCGTCACGATATCGTGGAAGACCACTCTGCCTTTGGCGGAGGTGCATATCAAATCTCTTTGGTGAGGCGACTTGCCTCGAAAGTTACCAAAGGACCTTCTGCTCTGGCCTCACTCTGCGTCGCCGTTAACGCGTCGATCTCTGCGCTTCCGACTGCTGCGCATAAGCGTACCACGAGCCATGCTCGAGCCCAGTGAAGAATTACTCTTTGCGACCTCTTTTAGATAGTCCTCGAGACTCGCGGTACATCGGTATACTCTCGGTAGCCAAATCTATAGCTAATGCGGTCGCCTCTTTGCGATCTAAATTCTGTTCCCGATCGTGGGCGAAGGTTCAAATGTCATGGCGCGATGGAAGCTGCGCATTTGTACTAAACTCTGCTGGGGCTAGTGGCGTCGCAAAACTCCGAATGAAGCACCACGGGTGATGATTGGGCTGTGCCCACGTAACCCTACGTACTCTGCTCGCGGCTCCGCCGGTGCGCGCCTCACAGGGCGGGTTGCCTACGCGGAGGCATAGCGGTAAGGAAAGAAATCGTTAGAGGTCGACTTACAACACGACTCTAAGGCACGATCTCGAGTGAGAAGAATAGAAACCAATCCTAAAATATCCTATAGCCTCACGATTATTGGTGTGGTGCGCGACAGCAGATAATCAGACTGCTGGATCTGATGCTGTAGACACTTTCAGAGGATTAAGCGCTCACGATACCACTTTTGTCACGACGATTAGGGCGTGGTAGTGCCTACCGGGCACCCTAGTGATACAACATCAGTGTCGTGGAACATAAAGCGATCTGAGACATATTATGAAATATGAAACAATAATCGAGAAAAACTTGCCTTTCGGCGTAAATATAAATGACAACTTTTTCAGCATGAGCAGTTTAATCCTTTTTACAAACCACCTTGGCGATTACTCTGGACCTCTACGAATGATATGACAACCGTGGCGGGGCGGGGCCGCCAAACCCACGAATGTAAACACTTACTCTGACGGGGACTATACGTGATAAGCCTCGGAGAAGCGGAGCTTCCCAGCTGGCGTGACCACGAGGCTAGGATCGGCGGCGGTGTACCTCGACTGCGGCATGAGCGCGGCCCGAAGGAGTCGGTCTGCAGTGCAGGAGTATGTGGCCCGAAAATCGTAAATGGAATCATAGTAGTCTATATAAAGCGGGAGACATGTATGATAACAAAACTACGATTCCTGATAAACAGCGATCATATCAAGTCGGGGACTCGCGCCTCAAAGTCATCACTCGAAACATAACAATGGGTCTCGCGCCCGCATCAATCATGCGTGGAATACCTTCCTCGCTGCGGCGGTTATGATATAAAAGCACGAGGAACACGCATGAACACGAGTCCCACGTGCCATAATAACACCGTCGGGGTAAATGCGAAGGCATGGCGGACTACTGCGCCAGCAGTACCAACAAGGTCATGAAGCGTATCATAAGATCTGTCTGCCGTCACGTGATCAAAGGCGGCCCGCTTGCGCGATATCTAATGTCGCGCGTCTAGTCACGGAACTTTCGCTGACTCGCGTAGGCCAATCTCGTCGGCCGCGTAGGTATTCCAGCGTCGGGTATTCTCCGGCGTCGATCTGGAACGCGATCCGCGTAGCGCGTGGACGCGTGCCCGTAAAGGATCTGCGCTAACACGGAACTCGTAGCTCGCGTAGGCCACAGGACTGCGTGAGGTATTCTCGAATCATAGGTCCGTCGACCACTTTGAGTCTACCCGCGTCGGAGGCGGCTTAACCCGGAATCATCTCGAGATGAGTGATGTAAAATACTAACATAACGACTTATCGTTAAACAACATAAGCACAACAAAGGAAAAACCCCGCTTTACACAAACATCACGAGATACTAACGCGTAGCATCTGGCATGTTTACTTATCAATCAACAAGAAAGTATTACAAGGCTATCACAAACCAACACAATCAAGTTATACACGAGGTACTTTATTATATGCCCACAAGTTGGGTTTTATCCCCAAAGTACTTCATCGTTAACTCTTTAAAAGATCGTTACTTTCCGATGTCACACAATGCAGTAGTATAAAAATAGAGTGACTATCTTTTTAAAGTAAATCAATTACTTCTCTTTGTAATATCAAGTAGTAACATTCTTTTCCAATGTTCAAGTTTGCCTAATTTCCAATGTTCAAGTTTGCCTAATTTCCATGTTCACGTTTCTTATCTTAGAAGGTTTTGTAGTTCATAGTCTTATTCATTTAAGAATATAATTCTCTTTTAAACTATCTGAGAAACATAAGCCTTATATGTGAGAAGGATATTCTTGTTTATAACAATCTTATTACAGCAGCCATGATCTAGGAAATATCATTTTGTCTCGTCTTAGCTTACATGCGGATGGAAGTTTCTCTTGGTTTTAATAATACTTAATTATTCAAAACATTTTCCTTTTAATGTATTTGCGATGGTTTGTCGATACGTTACGATTTAGAAATCAGTAAAACATTCTTAAGCCGTTATACCTAACTTCCCATAAAGCTAGTATAACTCTTAAGTTTTCAAAAACCAAGTATTACTTCAAGTTCTCTATTAACACATAACAAGCCAGTTATAGTTCAAATCAGTTACCTTTTAAAAACCACAGTATTTTCTTACCAACGTAAAAATTTGTTTATAGCAGGCTTCCCGTAAAGCCGTTATAACACTTTATGTTTTAAACAATCAAATACATTTAGCACGTATCGTCTGCAGTACTACATAGTTCACACATATCATGCTAGAAGAGATAGGAAGAGGTTCGCATACCTCGCGGCAGTATCGACTAATAGCAAAGCGCTCAGTACTTCCAAGCGTCGGCTACTCCTTAAGCCAAGTAGATCGCGCCACGTAGTACTTGACCTATAAGGCCACAGTGACATTAACATTTAGGTCTAATCGTAGAATATTCTCTGAGAAAATTCGGTGCACCTCCCCACATGACAGCGTAAATCTCCTCTCTGTCAGTAGGCTGCAAGCCAACCGAGGGGGTTATACATCTAACCTAGCGGGTACAATTCTACTCACGGTACTACTACGAGTCTCTTTATGTCTGACCTATGTAATTCTGATTCGATTCTTCTTTAAATTCGGGCTTAAGTCGCGAGACATTGCAGTAAGTTTTAATCGAGCTTAAGTCGCAAGACATTGCCGATAACTATGTTGATACTATATATAGCATACCTGACTATATAATCTAACAGCATGTAATTTCCAATTACAATAGGGGACAAGATATTTACCTCGATAAGCCCGTAATTATCCAGTATAAAGTCGATCTGGGCAATCGTTTAGCTCGACTCCGTGCGCTCGACCAGCTCCAACTACCCAGAAGTTCTAACCAGCACATACTACTCCCGACAAACCATGGAGATTTTCCTTAGGGTTTCGATTTGGTATTGTGGGAAGTCTAATCGTATGTCTGGGATTTTCGTATAGGTATAACCTTAGAATCCTACAATGTATAAGTCTATGGTAAGTTGGGCATTATATGATACTTTTGAGAGTATTTCTACCAAGAGAGGGTGGGGTATTATACGAAAGCAACTAGGCTGGGGGTGCCACGGCCTACTAGGAGGGGTATACCCGCCGGCGAGGCCTCTAGGAGAGGGGAGGCCTCTTGGCGAACTTCGACACAAAGGGAGGAGAAGATTTAACACTTAGGAACGTTTAGGAATGGATGAATAAGTCTTGAGGGATGGGTATTTATAGGCCAAGTGAAGGTCAACGATGGCGAAGATTGAGCCAAGTGCTACCTGAAGTGTAAGGCCAGATTCACCCAAGTACACCTTATCCATCTACCACGCTGACACAAAATATCCTACCTACTCCTTAGCCCAAATCGTCCATAATGTAGTCGAGGTGTTCCAATGAGAGGGTGACAAGTGTCGCCCTCTTGTTGATCCAAAATGTTCGTCTCTCGGAAAAATCCATAAAAATTAGAAATGTCATGGCGGAATTTTCCCTACGAAAGCTGAAAGCGTTTCCTCGAAAGCGACTCTAGCAAGGTGTTGTGAACAAAGTTTAATTGGCGAAGCCAAATCAAAGTTTCAAATTTCCTCGTCGTCCTTACGTACATACTGCGGAAATACGAGGTATAACAATAAGTGCGCCCGTAAAGGTATCTTGCCCGACCCGTTACGGGATGCGGTAAAGTCACGTAAGTCTTCCCATAAGGTATCTTGCCGGCCCGTTCGAAGCGTAAAGTCACGTAAGTGCGCCCGTAAAGGTATATTATGCGGCCCGTTACGGGGCGCGGTAAAATCACGCAAATGCGCCCGTAAGGTATCTTGCGGCCCGTGCGGGGCGGTAAAGTCACGTAAGTCATCCGTAATGATATACTTCCCGACCCGTTACGGGGCGCGGTAAAATCACATAAGTGCGCCCGTAAGGTATACTACGGCCCGTTACGGGATGCGGTAAAGTCGCGTAAGTCGCCCGTAAATGTATCTTGCGAGGCCCGTTCACGGACGCGGTAAAGTCACGTAAGTCTGCCCGTAAGGTATACTACGGCCCGTTCGGGATGCGGTAAAGTCACATAAGTGCGCCCGTAAGGTATCTTTGCCGAACCGTTACGGAGCGGTAAAGTCACGTAAGAATGCGCTTTCGTAAGGTATCTACCGGGCGTTATGGGGCGCGGTAAAATCACATAATTTTGTCCATAAAGGTATATTGCGGCCTGTGCGGGGCGGTAAAGTCACGTAAGTATGCCCGTAAAGGTATCTTGCCCGACCCGATGCGGGGCGGTAAAGTAACATAAGTCAACCCGTAAAGGTATCTTGCTGGCCCATTCAGAAGCGGTAAAGTCGTAAGTGCACGTAAAGGTATATTGCGACACGTTACGGGGCCGGTAAAGTCCACGTAAGTCTGTCCGTAAAGGTATCTTGCCCGGCCCGTTACGGGGCGCGGTAAAATCACTGATACGCCCGTAAAGGTATCTTGCCCGGCCCGTTACGGGGCGGTAAAATCACGTAAGTTTGCCCGTAAAGGTATCTTTGCCGAGCCCGTTCGGGCGGTAAAGTCACGTAAGTTTGCCCGTAAATGTATACCGCCGAGCCCGTTACGGGCGCGGTAAAGTCACGTAAGTCTGCCCGTAAGGTATACTACGGCCCCGTTACGGGATGCGGTAAAGTAACATAAGTCTGCCCGTAAAGGTATCTTGCCCGAACCGTTACGGGGCAGCGGTAAAGTCACATAAGTACGCCCGTAAAGGTATCTTGCCGGCCCTTTTGGGGCGGGATAAAGTCATATAAGTCGCCCGTAAGGTATCTTTGCCGGCCCGTTCTAGAGCAGCGGTAAATTCATAAGTCTATCTATAAAGGTATCTTGTCAGGCCCGTTACGGGGCGGTAAAATCACGAAGTACGCCCGTAAGGTATACTACGACCCGTTACGGGGCCTTGGTAAAATCACGTAAGTGCGCCCGTAAGGTATCTTGCCCGACCCGTTCGGGGGCGGTAAAGTAACATAAGTCAACCCGTAAAGGTATCTTGCCCGGCCCGTTCGGAAGCGGTAAAGTCTCGTAAATACGCCCGTAAGGTATATTGCGGCCCGTTACGGGGCCAGCGGTAAAATCACGTAAGTCGTCCGTAAAAGTATCTTGCCGGCCCGTTACGGGGCGGTAAAAATCACGTAAATGCGCCCGTAATGATATACTTCGGCCCGTTCACGGGGCGCGGTAAATCACGTAAGTGCGCCCGTAAGGTATACTACGGCCCGTTACGGGATGCGGTAAAGTCACGTAAGTCTGCGAGATAAATGTATCTTGCCCGAGCCCGTTACGGGCGCGGTAAAGTCACATAAGTCTGCCCGTAAGGTATACTACGACCCGTTTTGGGATGCGGTAAAGTCGCGTAAGTGCGCTCGTAAAGGTATCTTGCCGAACCATTCTAGGGGCGCGGTAAAGTCACATAAATGCGCCCGTAAAGGTATCTTTGCGGCCCGTTTCTAGAGCAGCGGTAAAGTCACGTAAATCTATCTATAAAGGTATCTTGCCCGGCCCGTTACGGGGCGCGGTAAAATCCGCAATTCTGCCCGTAAGGTATACTACGGCCCGTTACGGGGCGGTAAATCACGTAAATGCGCCCGTAAAGGTATATTGCGGACCTATGCGGGGCGGTAATGTCACGTAAGTGCCCGTAAAGGTATCTTGCGGCCCGTTCTAGGGCGCGTTAAAGTCACGTAAGTCGACCGTAGGGTATCTTGCCCGACCCGTTACGGGGCGGTAAAGTCGCTTTAGTACGCCCGTAAGGTATCTTGCGGCCCGTTACGGGGCGGTAAAGTCACGTAAGTTTGCCCGTAAAGGTATCTTTGCCCGACCCGTTCTGGAGGCGATAAAGTCACGTAAGTTTGCCCGTAAATGTATCTTGCCCGACCCGTTACGGGCGCGGTAAAGTCACGTAAGTCTTCCCGTAAGGTATACTACTCGGCCCGTTACGGGATGCGGCAAATCACGTAAGTCTGCCCGTAAAGGTATCTTGCCGAACCATTACGGGGCGGTAAAGTCACATAAATGCGCCCGTAAGGTATCTTGCCCGGCCCCTTTTGGGGCGGGATAAAGTCATATAAATGCGCCCGTAAAGGTATCTTTGCCCGGCCCGTTCTAGAGCGCGGTAAATTCACGTAAGTCTATCTATAAAGGTATCTTGTCAGGCCCGTTACGGGGCGGTAAAATCCTGATGCGCCCGTAAAGGTATACTACGGCCCGTTACGGGGCGGTAAAATCACGTAAGTGCGCCCGTAAAGGTATATTGCGGCCTATTAGGGGCGGTAAATCACGTAAGTCGCCCGTAAAGGTATCTTTGCCGGCCCGTTGCGGGCAGCGGTAAAGTCACGTAAATGCGCCCGTAGGGTATCTTGCCCGACCCGTTCACGGGGCGGTAAAGTCACTTTAGTGCGCCCGTAAGGTATCTTTGCCGGCCCGTTACGGGGCGGTAAAATCACGTAAGTTTGCCCGTAAAGGTATCTTGCCCGACCCGTTACGGAGCGGTAAAGTCACGTAAGTGCGCCCGTAAAGGTATCTTTGGGACCCGTTACGGGGCCGGTAAAGTCCATCGTCGACCATAAAGGTATACTGACCCGGCCCGTTACGGGGGCGGTAAAATCACATAAGTCTGCCCGTAAGGTATCTTGCCCGACCCGTTCTAGAGCGGTAAAGTCACGTAAGTCTATCTAAAGGTATCTTGCCCGGCCCGTTACGGGCGCGGTAAAATCCGCAGTGCGCCCGTAAGGTATACTACGGCCCGTTACGGGGCGCGGTAAATCACGTAAATGCGCCCGTAAAGGTATATTGCGACCTATTACGGGGCGGTAATGTCACGTAAATGCGCCCGTAAGGTATCTTTGCCGGCCCGTTACGGGGCCAGCGTTAAATCACGTAAATGCGCCCGTAGGGTATCTTGCCCGACCCGTTACGGGGCGGTAAAGTCACTTTAGTGCGCCCGTAAAGGTATCTTGCCGGCCCGTTACGGGGCGCGGTAAAATCACGTAAGTTTGCCCGTAAAGGTATATTGCGGGCCCGTTCTGGAGCGGTAAAGTCGCGTAAGTTTGCCCGTAAATGTATCTTGCCCGAGCCCGTTACGGGCGCGGTAAATTCACATAAGTCTTCCCGTAAGGTATACTACTCGGCCCGTTACGGGATGCGGCAAAGTCACGTAAATGCGCCCGTAAGGTATCTTGCCGAACCATTACGGGGCGGTAAAGTCACGTAAATGCGCCCGTAAGGTATCTTGCCGGCCCTTTTGGGACGGGATAAAATCATATAAATCGCCCGTAAAGGTATCTTTGCGACCCGTTCTAGACGCGGTAAATTCCATAAGTCTATCTATAAAGGTATCTTTGTCAGGCCCGTTACGGGGGCGGTAAAATCCGCAATGCGCCCGTAAGGTATACTACGGCCCGTTACGGGGCGCGGTAAAATCACGTAAATGCGCCCGTAAAGGTATATTGCGGCTATCCGGAATGCGGTAAATCACGTAAGTCTGCATCCGTAAGGTATCTTGCCGGCCCGTTACGGGGGCGGTAAAGTCACTTTGCGCCCGTAAGGTATCTTTGCCGGCCCGTTACGGGGCGGTAAATCACGTAAGTTTGCCCGTAAAGGTATCTTGCCCGACCCGTTACGGAGCGGTAAAGTCACGTAAGTTTGCCCGTAAATGTATCGCTTGACCCGTTACGGGCGCGGTAAAGTCCGTAAGTGCGCCCGTAAAGGTATACTACGGCCCGTTACGGGATGCGGTAAAGTAACATAAATCTGCCCGTAAGGTATCTTGCCGAACCATTACGGGGCGGTAAAGTCACGTAAATGCCCGTAAGGTATCTTTGCCGGCCCTTTTGGGCGGGATAAAGTCATATAAGTCTGCCCGTAAAGGTATCTTGCGGCCCGTTCTAGACAGCGGTAAATTCACGTAAGTCTATCTATAAAGGTATCTTGTCAGGCCCGTTACGGGGCAGCGGTAAAATCCTGATACGCCCGTAAAGGTATCTTGCAGGCCCGTTCGGGCCGGTAAAATCACGTAAGTCTGCCCGTAAGGTATCTTGCCGACCCGTTCGGGGGCGGTAAAGTAACATAAGTCAACCCGTAAAGGTATCTTGCCCGGCCCGTTCGGAAGCGGTAAAGTCGTAAGTCTGCCCGTAAAGGTATATTGCGACCCGTTACGGGGCGGTAAAATCCGTAAGTCTCCGTAAAAGTATCTTTGCCGACCCGTTACGGGGCGGTAAAATCCGTAAGTCGCCCGTAATGATATACTTCGGCCCGTTACGGGGCGGTAAATCACGTAAATGCGCCCGTAAAGGTATACTACGGCCCGTTACGGGATGCGGTAAAGTCACGTAAGTCTGCGGATAAATGTATCTTTGCGGACCCGTTCACGGGCGGTAAAATCACATAAATGCGCCCGTAAAGGTATACTACCGCCCGTTTGGGATGCGGTAAAGTCACGTAAATGCGCTTTCGTAAAGGTATCTTTGCCGAACCATTCTAGGGGCGGTAAAGTCACATAAGTCGCCCGTAAAGGTATCTTGCCGACCCGTTCTAGAGCGGTAAAGTCACGTAAGTCTATCTATAAAGGTATCTTGCCGGCCCGTTACGGGGCGGTAAAATCCGCAATTACGCCCGTAAAGGTATACTACGGCCCGTTACGGGGCGGTAAATCACGTAAATGCGCCCGTAAGGTATATTGCCCGACCTGCGGGGCGGTAATGTCACGTAAATGCGCCCGTAAGGTATCTTTGCGGCCCGTTTCTAGGGCGGCGTTAAAGTCACGTAAATCGACCGTAGGGTATCTTGCCCGACCCGTTACGGGGCGCGGTAAAGTCACTTTTGCGCCCGTAAAGGTATCTTGCCGGCCCGTTACGGGGCGGTAAAATCACGTAAGTTTGCCCGTAAAGGTATCTTTGCCCGACCCGTTACGGCAGCGATAAAGTCACGTAAGTTTGCCCGTAAATGTATCTTTGCCCGACCCGTTCACGGGCGCGGTAAAGTCACGTAAGTCTTCCCGTAAAGGTATACTACTCGGCCCGTTACGGGATGCGGCAAAGTCACATAAATCGCCCGTAAGGTATCTTGCCAGAACCGTTACGGGGCGGTAAAGTCACATAAGTGCGCCCGTAAGGTATCTTGCCGGCCCACTTTTGGGGCGGGATAAATCATCTCGTCTGCCCGTAAGGTATCTTGCCGGCCCGTTCTAGAGCGGTAAATTCACATAAGTCTATCTATAAAGGTATCTTTCCGGCCCGTTACGGGGCGGTAAAATCCGAAATCGCCCGTAAGGTATACTACGGCCCGTTCACGGGGCGGTAAAAATCGCGTAAATACGCCCGTAAAGGTATATTGCGGCCTATTAGGGCGGTAAAGTCACGTAAGTGCGCCCGTAAAGGTATCTTGCCCGGCCCGTTACGGGCAGCGGTAAAGTCCGTAAGTCTGCCCGTAAGGGTATCTTGCCCGACCCGTTACGGGGCGCGGTAAAGTCACTTTAGTGCGCCCGTAAGGTATCTTGCCCGGCCCGTTACGGGGCGGTAAAGTCGCGTAAGTTTGCCCGTAAAGGTATCTTGCCCGACCCGTTCACGGGCGGTAAAGTCACGTAAATGCGCCCGTAAAGGTATCTGCCGGACCCGTTCGGGGCCGGTAAAGTCACGTAAGTCGACCATAAAGGTATCTGCCGGCCCGTTACGGGGCGGTAAAAATCACGTAAGTACGCCCGTAAAGGTATCTTTGCCGGCCCGTTCTAGAGCGGTAAAGTCACGTAAGTCTATCTATAAAGGTATCTTTGCCGGCCCGTTACGGGGCGGTAAAATCCGCATTACGCCCGTAAGGTATACTACGGCCCGTTACGGGGCGCGGTAAAATCACGTAAATGCGCCCGTAAGGTATATTGCGAGCCTGCGGGGGCGGTAATGTCACGTAAATGCGCCCGTAAAGGTATCTTGCCCGGCCCGTTCGGGGCGCGTTAAAATCACGTAAATGCGCCCGTAGGGTATCTTTGCCCGACCCGATACGGGGCGGTAAAGTCACTTTAGTACGCCCGTAAGGTATCTTGCCGGCCCGTTACGGGGCGGTAAAGTCACGTAAGTTTGCCCGTAAAGGTATCTTGCCCGACCCGTTACGGAGCGATAAAGTCACGTAAGTTTGCCCGTAAATGTATCTTGCCGACCCGTTACGGGCGCGGTAAATTCACATAAGTCTTCCCATAAAGGTATACTACTCGGCCCATTCTGGGATGCGGCAAAGTCACATAAGTCTGCCCATAAAGGTATCTTGCCGAACCGTTACGGGGGCGGTAAAGTCACATAAATGCGCCCGTAAGGTATCTTTGCCGGCCCTTTTGGGGCGGGATAAAGTCATATAAATGCGCCCGTAAGGTATCTTTGCCGGCCCGTTCTAGAGCGGTAAATTCACATAAGTCTATCTATAAAGGTATCTTTGTCCGGCCCGTTCGGGGCGGTAAAATCCGCAGTACGCCCGTAAAGGTATACTACGGCCCGTTACGGGGCGGTAAAATCACGTAAGTCTGCCCGTAAAGGTATATTGCGGCCTATTCGGGGCGCGGTAAATCACGTAAGTGCGCCCGTAAGGTATCTTGCCGGCCCGTTACGGAGCGGTAAAGTCACGTAAGTCGCCCGTAAGGTATCTTGCGACCCGTTACGGGGCGGTAAAATCACGTAAGTTTGCCCGTAAGGTATCTTTGCGAGCCCGTTACGGGCGATAAAGTCACGTAAATGCGCCCGTAAGGTATCTTTGGGACCCGTTCACGGGGCCGGTAAAGTCATAAGTCGACCATAAAGGTATCTGCCGGCCCGTTACGGGGCGCGGTAAAATCACGTAAGTCGCCCGTAAAGGTATCTTGCCCGACCCGTTTGGGGGCGATAAAATCACGTAAGTCTTCCCGTAAGGTATCTTTGCCGGGCCGTTCTGGCGGTAAAGTCACGTAAGTCTGCCCGTAAAGGTATACTACGGCCCGTTACGGGGCGGTAAAATCATCGTCTGCGCCCGTAAAGGTATACTACCGGCCCGTTACGGGATGCGGTAAAGTCACGTCGTCGCCCGTAAGGTATCTTGCCCGAACCGTTACGGAGCAGCGGTAAAGTCGTATAAGTCGACCCGTAAGGTATCTTACCGGGCGTTATGGGGCGGTAAAATCACGTAAGTTTGTCCATAAAGGTATATTGCGGGCCGACTACGGGGGGCGGTAAAGTCACGTAAATCGCCCGTAAAGGTATCTTTGCGGCCCGTTACGGGCGCGTTAAAGTCACGTAAATGCGCCCGTAGGGTATCTTGCCCGACCCGTTACGGGGCGCGGTAAAGTCACTTTAATGCGCCCGTAAGGTATCTTGCCGGCCCGTTACGGGGCGGTAAAATCACATAAGTTTGCCCGTAAGGTATCTTTGCCGACCCGTTCACGGAGCGCGATGAAGTCGCGTAAGTTTGCCCGTAAATGTATCTTTGCCCGACCCGTTCGGAGCGCGATAAAGTCACGTAAATCTGCCCGTAAAGGTATCTTGCCGGACCCGTTCGGGGCCGGTAAAGTCTGTAAGTCGACCGTAAGGTATCTGACGACCCGGCCCGTTACGGGGCGGTAAAATCACGTAAGTCTGCCCGTAAGGTATCTTTGCCGGCCCGTTCTAGAGCGGTAAAGTCACGTAAGTCTATCTATAAAGGTATCTTGCGGCCCGTTACGGGGCGGTAAAATCGCATTACGCCCGTAAGGTATACTACGGCCCGTTACGGGGCGGTAAATCAAATAAATACGCCCGTAAAGGTATATTGCGACCTTGCGGGGCAGCGGTAATGTCACGTAAGTCTGCCCGTAAAGGTATCTTGCGGCCCGTTACGGGGCGCGTTAAAGTCACGTAAGTACGCCCGTAAGGGTATCTTGCCGACCCGTTACGGGGGCGGTAAAGTCACTTTACGCCCGTAAGGTATCTTGCCGGCCCGTTACGGGGCGGTAAAATCGCGTAAGTTTGCCCATAAAGGTATACTGCCCGACCCATTCTGGAACGCAGTAAAGTCACATAAGTTTGCCCATAAATGTATACTGCCCGACCCATTCTGGGCCGCGGTAAAGTCACATAAGTCTTCCCATAAAGGTATACTACTCGGCCCATTCTGGGATGCGGCAAAGTCACATAAGTCTGCCCATAAAGGTATCTTGCGAACCGTTACGGGGCGGTAAAGTCACGTAAATGCGCCCGTAAGGTATCTTGCCGGCCCTTTTGGGGCGGGATAAAGTCATCTAAGTCTGCCCGTAAGGTATCTTGCCGACCCGTTCTAGACGCGGTAAATTCATAAGTCTATCTATAAAGGTATCTTTGTCAAGCCCGTTACGGGGCGGTAAAATCCTGAGTCTGCCCGTAAGGTATACTACGGCCCGTTACGGGGCCAGCGGTAAAATCACGTAAGTACGCCCGTAAAGGTATATTGCGGCCTATTAGGAGCGGTAAATCGCGTAAGTGCGCCCGTAAGGTATCTTGCCGGCCCGTTCGGGCAGCGGTAAAGTCACGTAAGTGCGCCCGTAAGGTATCTTGCCGGCCCGTTACGGGGCGCGGTAAATCACGTAAGTTTGCCCGTAAAGGTATCTTTGCCCGACCCGTTCTGGAGCGATAAAGTCACGTAAGTCTGCCCGTAAAGGTATCTTTGGGACCCGTTCTGGGGCCGGTAAAGTCTGTAAGTCGACCATAAAGGTATCTGACCCGGCCCGTTACGGGGCGCGGTAAAATCACGTAAATGCGCCCGTAAAGGTATCTTTGCCGGCCCGTTTGGGGCGATAAATCACGTAAGTCTTCCCGTAAAGGTATCTTGCCGGGCCGTTACGGCAGCGGTAAAGTCCACGTAATCTGCCCGTAAGGTATACTACGGCCCGTTACGGGGCGGTAAAATCACGTAAGTCTGCCCGTAAGGTATACTACGGCCCGTTACGGGATGCGGTAAAGTCACGTAAATGCGCCCGTAAGGTATCTTTGCCGAACCGTTACGGAGCAGCGGTAAAGTCATATAAGTCGACCGTAAGGTATACTACCGGGCGTTATGGGGCGGTAAAATCACGTAAGTTTGTCCATAAAGGTATATTGCGACCTATTGGGGGCGGTAAAGTCACGTAAATGCGCCCGTAAGGTATCTTGCCCGGCCCGTTACGGGCGCGTTAAAGTCACGTAAATGCGCCCGTAAGGGTATCTTTGCCCGACCACGTTACGGGGCGCGGTAAAGTCACTTTAGTGCGCCCGTAAGGTATCTTGCGGCCCGTTACGGGGGCGGTAAATCACGTAAGTTTGCCCGTAAGGTATCTTTGCCCGCCCGTTCTGGGCGATAAAGTCACGTAAGTTTGCCCGTAAATGTATCTTGCCACCCGTTACGGGCGCGGTAAATCACGTAAATGCGCCCGTAAAGGTATACTACTCGGCCCGTTACGGGATGCGGCAAAGTCACGTAAATACGCCCGTAAAGGTATCTTGCCCGAACCGTTACGTGAGCGGTAAAGTCACGTAAATGCGCCCGTAAGGTATCTTTGCCGGCCCTTTGGGGCGGGATAAAGTCATATAAGTCGCCCGTAAGGTATACTTCGGCCCGTTCTAGAGCGGTAAATTCACATAAGTCTATCTATAAAGGTATCTTGTCGGCCCGTTACGGGGCCGGTAAAATCCGCAGAAATACGCCCGTAAGGTATACTTTACGCCCGTTACGGGGGCGGTAAATCACGTAAGTGCGCCCGTAAGGTATATTGCCTGCTATCGGACGCGGTAAAGTCGCGTAAATGCCCGTAAAGGTATACTTCGGCCCGTTACGGAGCGGTAAAGTCGCGTAAGTGCGCCCGTAGGGTATCTTTGCCCGACCCGTTACGGGGCCAGCGGTAAAGTCACTTTAGTACGCCCGTAAGGTATCTTGCCGGCCCGTTACGGGGCGGTAAAGTCACGTAAGTCTATCTATAAAGGTATCTTATCAGGCCCGTTACGGGGCGCGATAAAGTCACGAGTCGCCCGTAAAGGTATACTACGGCCCGTTACGGGGCGGTAAATCACGTAAATACGCCCGTAAAGGTATATTGCGGCTATTCGGGGCGGTAAAATCACGTAAATGCGCCCGTAAGGTATCTTGGGCCCGTTCGGGCCGGTAAAGTCACAAATGCGCCCGTAAGGTATCTGACCCGGCCCGTTGGGGCGCGGTAAAATCACGTAAGTCTGCCCGTAAAGGTATCTTTGCGGCCCGTTTGGGGCGCGATAAAATCACGTAAATGCGCCCGTAAAGGTATCTTGTCAGAGCCGTCGGGCGTGGTAAAGTCCACGTAAGTACGCCCGTAAAGGTATACTACGGCCCGTTACGGGGCGCGATAAAATCACGTAAATGCGCCCGTAAAGGTATATTGCGGCTGTGCGGGATGCGGTAAAGTCACGTAAGTGCGCCCGTAAGGTATCTTGCCCGACCCGTTACGGGGCGCGGTAAATTCACGTAAATCTTCCGTAAAGGTATCTTTGCCCCGTTCGGAAGCGGTAAAGTCACGTAATGCGCCCGTAAAGGTATATTGCGGCCCGTTCGGGGCGGTAAAGTCCTGATGCGCCCGTAAGGTATCTTGCCGGCCCGTTACGGGATGCGGCAAATCCATAAGTCTGTCCGTAAGGTATCTTGCCGAACCGTTACGGGGCGGTAAAGTCACGTAAGTCTGCCCGTAAGGTATCTTTGCCGGCCCTTTTGGGGCGGGATAAAATCATATAAGTGCGCCCGTAAGGTATCTTTGCGACCCGTTCTAGAGCGGTAAATTCGCGTAAGTCTATCTATAAAGGTATCTTTGTCGGCCCGTTTGGGGCGCGGTAAAATCCTGATATGCGCCCGTAAGGTATACTACGGCCCGTTACGGGGCGGTAAATCACGTAAGTCTGCCCGTAAGGTATATTGCGGCCTATTCGGAATGCGGTAAATCACATAAATGCGCCCGTAAAGGTATCTTGCCCGGCCCGTTACGGAGCGGTAAAGTCACGTAAATGCGCCCGTAAGGTATCTTTGCCGACCCGTTACGGGGCGGTAAAGTCACTTTAGTACGCCCGTAAAGGTATCTTTGCGGCCCGTTACGGGGCGGTAAAGTCACGTAAGTTTGCCCGTAAGGTATCTTTGCGACCCGTTCTGGAGCGATGAAAGTCGCGTAAATGCGCCCGTAAGGTATCTTGGGCCCGTTACGGGGCCAGGTAAAGTCACGTAAATGCGCCCGTAAGGTATACGTCCGGCCCGTTACGGGGCGGTAAAATCACGTAAATGCGCCCGTAAGGTATCTTTGCCGGCCCGTTTGGGGCGCGATAAAATCACGTCTGCCCGTAAGGTATCTTGCCGAGCCGTTACGGAGCGTGGTAAAGTCCGTATCGTCTGCCCGTAAAGGTATACTACGACCCGTTACGGGGCGGTAAAATCACATCGCCCGTAAAGGTATATTGCGGCCTAATGCGGGATGCGGTAAAGTCACGTAAATGCGCCCGTAAAGGTATCTTTGCCCGACCCGTTACGGGGCGCGGTAAAGTCGTAAGTCTTCCGTAAAGGTATCTTTGCCGGCCCGTTCGAAGCGGTAAAGTCACGTAAGTGCGCCCGTAAAGGTATATTGCACGGCCCGTTCACGGGGCGCGATAAAGTCACACAAGTCGCCCGTAAGGTATACTACTCGGCCCGTTCACGGGATGCGGCAAAGTCCGTAAGTCATCCGTAAAGGTATCTTTGCCGAACCGTTACGGGGCGCGGTAAAGTCACGTAATCTGCGCCCGTAAAGGTATCTTGCCGGCCCTTTGGGCGGGATAAAATCATATAAGTCTGCCCGTAAAGGTATCTTGCCGCCCGTTCTAGAGCGGTAAATTCACATAAGTCTATCATAAAGGTATCTTTGTCCGCCCGTTACGGGGCGGTAAATCCGCAGTCGCCCGTAAGGTATACTACGGCCCGTTACGGGGCGGTAAAATCACGTAAATCTGCCCGTAAAGGTATATTGCGGCCTATTAAGGCGCGGTAAATCACGTAAGTGCGCCCGTAAGGTATCTTGCCCGGCCCGTTACGGAGCGGTAAAGTCACGTAAATGCGCCCGTAAAGGGTATCTTGCCCGACCCGTTACGGGGCGCGGTAAAGTCACTTTAGTGCGCCCGTAATGGTATCTTGCCGGCCCGTTACGGGGCGGTAAAGTCACGTAAGTTTGCCCGTAAGGTATCTTGCCCGACCCGTTCAGGAGCGATAAAGTCACATAAGTGCGCCCGTAAGGTATCTTGCCGGGCCCGTTCTGGGGCCGGTAAAGTCACGTAAATCGACCATAAAGGTATCTGACCGGCCCGTTACGGGGCGCGGTAAAATCACGTAAATCTGCCCGTAAGGTATCTTGCCCGGCCCGTTTGGGGCGCGATAAATCACGTAAGTGCGCCCGTAAGGTATCTGCCGAGCCGTTACGGGCGTGGTAAAGTCGCGTAAATGCGCCCGTAAGGTATACTACCCGTTACGGGGCGGTAAGTCACGTAAGTCTGCCCGTAAAGGTATATTGCGACTGTGCGGGATGCGGTAAAGTCACGTAAGTATGCCCGTAAAGGTATCTTGCCGGCCCGTTCTAGAGCGGTAAATTCACGTGTCATCAATAAAGGTATCTTGTCAGGCCCGTTCGGGGGCCGGTAAAATCCAGATCGCCCGTAAGGTATACTACGGCCCGTTACGGGGGCGGTAAAATCACGTAAATGCGCCCGTAAGGTATATTTCGGCCTATTAGGGCGGTAAAATCGCGTAAATGCGCCCGTAAAGAATCTTGCCGGCCCGTTCGGAGCGGTAAAGTCACGTAAATCGCCCGTAGGGTATCTTTGCGACCCGTTACGGGGCGGTAAAGTCACTTTAGTGCGCCCGTAAGGTATCTTGCCGGCCCGTTACGGGGCGGTAAAGTCGCGTAAGTTTGCCCGTAAGGTATCTTGCCCGACCCGTTCGGGCGCGATGAAGTCACGTAAATGCGCCCGTAAGGTATCTTGCCGGGCCCGTTACGGGGCCGGTAAAGTCCGTAATCTGCCCGTAAGGTATCTGACCCGGCCCGTTACGGGGCGGTAAAATCACGTAAATGCGCCCGTAAGGTATCTTGCGCCCGTTTGGGGGCGATAAAATCACGTAAGTGCGCCCGTAAGGTATCTTGCCCGAGCCGTTACGGGCGTGGTAAAGTCACGTAAATGCGCCCGTAAGGTATACTACGGCCCGTTACGGGGCGGTAAATCACATCGTAATGCGCCCGTAAGGTATATTGCGGCTATTACGGGATGCGGTAAAGTCACATAAATCGCCCGTAAAGGTATCTTGCCCGACCCGTTACGGGGCGCGGTAAAATCCATCGTCTTCCGTAAAGGTATCTTTGCCGGCCCATTCGAGGAAGCGGTAAAGTCACGTAAATGCCCGTAAAGGTATATTGCACGGCCCGTTACGGGGCGGTAAAATCACAAAGTCTGCCCGTAAGGTATACTACTCGGCCCGTTCGGGATGCGGCAAAATCGCGTAAGTCGTCCGTAAGGTATCTTGCCGAACCATTACGGGGCCGGTAAAGTCACATAAATCTGCCCGTAAAGGTATCTTGCCGGCCCTTTTGGGGCGGGATAAATTCATATAAGTCTGCCCGTAAAGGTATCTTGCCCGACCCGTTCTAGAGGCGGTAAATTCACGTAAGTCTATCTATAAAGGTATCTTTGTCGGCCCGTTCTGGGGCGCGGTAAAATCCGATGCGCCCGTAAGGTATACTACGGCCCGTTACGGGGCGCGGTAAATCACGTAAATGCCCGTAAGGTATATTGCGGCCTATTAAGGGCGGTAAAAATCACGTAAATGCGCCCGTAAAGGTATCTTGCGACCCGTTACGGAGCGCGGTAAAGTCGCGTAAATGCGCCCGTAAGGTATCTTGCCCGACCCGTTACGGGGCGGTAAAGTCACTTTAGTGCGCCCGTAAGGTATCTTGCCGGCCCGTTCTGCGGCGGTAAAGTCACGTAAGTTTGCCCGTAAAGGTATCTTTGCCGGCCCGTTACGGAGCGCGATGAAGTCGCGTAAATCTGCCCGTAAAGATATCTTGCCCGAGCCGTTACGGGCGTGGTAAAGTCACGTAAATGCGCCCGTAAAGGTATCTTGCCGGCCCGTTTGGGCGCGATAAAATCACGTAAGTGCCCGTAAGGTATCTTTGCCGAGCCGTTCGGGGCGTGGTAAAGTCACGTAAGTGCGCCCGTAAGGTATACTACGGCCCGTTACGGGGCGCGGTAAAATCACGTAAATGCGCCCGTAAAGGTATATTGCGGCTTTATTTTGGGATGCGGTAAAGTCACATAAGTCGCCCGTAAAGGTATCTTGCCCGAACCATTCTAGGGCGGTAAAGTCACGTAAGTACGCCCGTAAAGGTATCTTGCGGCCCGTTCTAGAGCAGCGGTAAAGTCACGTAAGTCTATCTATAAAGGTATCTTGCCCGGCCCGTTACGGGGCGCGGTAAAATCCGCAGTGCGCCCGTAAGGTATCTTGCGGCCCGTTACGGGGCGGTAAAATCACGTAAATGCGCCCGTAAAGGTATATTGCGAGCCTAATGGGGCGCGGTAAAGTCACGTAAGTGCGCCCGTAAAGGTATACTCGGCCCGTTACGGGGCGCGTTAAAGTCACGTAAATGCGCCCGTAGGGTATCTTGCCCGACCCGTTCGGGACGCGGTAAAGTCACTTTAGTGCGCCCGTAAAGGTATCTTGCCGGCCCGTTACGGGGCGGCGGTAAAGTCGCGTAAGTTTGCCCGTAAGGTATCTTGCCCGACCCGTTACGGAGCGATAAAGTCACGTAAGTTTGCGTAAATGTATCTTGCCCGACCCGTTTGGGGCGCGGTAAAATCCTGAAATACGCCCGTAAGGTATACTACGGCCCGTTACGGGGCGGTAAAATCACGTAAATGCGCCCGTAAAGGTATATTGCGGCTATTAGGAGCGGTAAAATCACGTAAGTGCGCCCGTAAGGTATCTTGCCGACCCGTTACGGAGCGGTAAAGTCGCGTAAATGCGCCCGTAGGGTATCTTGCCCGACCACGTTACGGGGCCGGTAAAGTCACTTTAGTGCCTATAAAGGTATCTTTGCGGCCCGTTACGGGGCCTTGGTAAAATCACGTAAGTTTGCCCGTAAATGTATCTTGCCGACCCGTTACGGAGCGATAAAGTCACGTAAGTGCGCCCGTAAGGTATCTTTGCGGCCCGTTCGGGACGGTAAAGTCACGTAAGTCTGCCCGTAAGGTATCTGACCGGCGGCCCGTTACGGGGCGCGGTAAAATCCGCATCGTCGCCCGTAAGGTATCTTTGCCGGCCCGTTTTGGGGGCGATAAAATCACGTAAGTGCGCCCGTAAGGTATCTTGCCCGAGCCGTTACGGGCGTGGTAAAGTCACGTAAGTGCGCCCGTAAAGGTATACTTGCGGCCCGTTACGGGGCGCGGTAAAATCACGTAAGTCTGCCCGTAAGGTATATTGCGGCTGATGCGGGATGCGGTAAAGTCACGTAAGTGCGCCCGTAAGGTATCTTGCCCGACCCGTTACGGGGCGCGGTAAAATCATCGTAAGTCTTCCCGTAAAGGTATCTTTGCCGGCCGTTCGAAGCGGTAAAGTCACATAAGTGCGCCCGTAAGGTATATTGCACAGCCCGTTACGGGGCAGCGATAAAGTCACAAGTCGCCCGTAAGGTATACTACTCGGCCCGTTACGGGATGCGGCAAAGTCACGTAAGTGCATCCGTAAGGTATCTTGCCGAACCATTACGGGGCGGTAAATCACGTAAGTGCCCGTAAAGGTATCTTTGCCGGCCCTTTTGGGGCGGGATAAAATCATATAAGTCGCCCGTAAGGTATCTTGCCCGGCCCGTTCTAGAGCGGTAAATTCCGCATAAGTCTATCTATAAAGGTATCTTGTCAGGCCCGTTACGGGGCGGTAAATCCGCAATCGCCCGTAAAGGTATACTACGGCCCGTTACGGGGCGCGGTAAAATCATAAGTCTTCCCGTAAGGTATACTACGGCCCGTTACGGGGCGGTAAAATCACGTAAGTCGCCCGTAAAGGTATATTGCGGCTGATGGGATGCGGTAAAGTCACATAAATGCGCCCGTAAGGTATCTTGCCCGAACCATTCTAGGGCGCGGTAAAGTCACGTAAATGCGCCCGTAAAGGTATCTTGCCCGGCCCATTCTGAAACGCGGTAAAGTCACGTAAGTCATCTATAAGGTATCTTGCCGGCCCGTTACGGGGCCAGCGGGAAAATCCAAAATTCTGCCCGTAAAGGTATACTACGGCTCGTTACGGGGCAGCGGTAAAGTCACGTAAGTCGCCCGTAAGGTATACTACGGCCCGTTACGGGATGCGGTAAAGTCACGTAAGTCGCCCGTAAATGTATCTTGCCCGACCATTACGGACGCGGTAAAGTCACATAAGTCTGCCCGTAAAGGTATACTACGGCCCGTTACGGGATGCGGTAAAGTCACGTAAGTCTGCCCGTAAAGGTATCTTGCCCGAACCATTACGGAGCGGTAAAGTCACGTAAGTGCGCCCGTAAGGTATACTACCGGGCCGTTATGGGGCGGTAAAATCACGTAAGTTTGTCCGTAAAGGTATATTGCGGCTGTGCGGGGCCAGCGGTAAAGTCACGTAAGTATGCCCGTAAGGTATCTTGCCCGACCGATCGGGGCCAGCGGTAAAGTAACGTAAGTCGACCCGTAAAGGTATCTTTGCTGGCCCGTTCGGAAGCGGTAAAGTCTCGTAAGTCTGCCCGTAAAGGTATATTGCGGCCCGTTACGGGGCGCGGTAAAATCACGTAAATGCGTCGTAAGGTATCTTGCGGCCCGTTACGGGGCGGTAAAAATCACTTTAGTCGCCCGTAAAGGTATCTTGCGGCCCGTTACGGGGCCAGCGGTAAAATCGCGTAAGTTTGCCCGTAAAGGTATCTTTGCCGAGCCGTTCGGAGCGGTAAAGTCACGTAAGTTTGCCCGTAAATGTATCTTTGCCCGACCCGTTACGGGCGCGGTAAAATCACGTAAATGCGCCCGTAATGGTATACTACGGCCCGTTACGGGGCCAGCGGTAAATCACAAATACGCCCGTAAGGTATCTTGCCCGGCCTTTTGGGGCGGGATAAAGTCATATAAGTGCGCCCGTAAGGTATCTTGCGGCCCGTTCTAGAAGCGGTAAATTCACGTAAGTCTATCTATAAAGGTATCTTTGTCAGGCCCGTTACGGGGGCGGTAAAATCCGATACGCCCGTAAAGGTATACTACGGCCCGTTACGGGGCGGTAAATCACGTAAGTGCGCCCGTAAAGGTAAATTGCCCGGCTATTCGGAATGGCGGTAAAGTCACGCGTAAATGCGCCCGTAAAGGTATCTTGCCCGGCCCGTTACGGGATGCGGTAAAGTCACGTAAGTGCGCCCGTAAGGTATCTTTGCGACCCGTTACGGGGCGCGGTAAAGTCACTTTAGTCTGCCCGTAAGGTATCTTGCCCGACCCGTTACGGGGCCGGTAAAATCACGTAATTTTGCCCGTAAAGGTATCTTGCCCGACCCGTTACGGAATGCGATAAAGTTATATAAGTGCGCCCGTAAAGGTATCTTTGCAGGGCCCGTTCTAGGGCCGGTAAAGTCCGTAAGTCGCCCGTAAGGTATCTGACCCGGCCCGTTACGGGGCGCGGTAAATCACGTAAAATGCGCCCGTAAGGTATCTTGCCGGCCCGTTTGGGGCGCGATAAAATCACGTAAATGCGCCCGTAAGGTATCTTGCCGAGCCGTTACGGGCGTGGTAAAGTCGCGTAAATCGCCCGTAAAGGTATACTACGACCCGTTACGGAGCGGTAAAGTCACGTAAATACGCCCGTAAAGTTATCTTGCCCGACCCGTTACGGGGCAGCGGTAAAGTAACATAAGTCAACCCGTAAGGTATCTTGCGGCCCGTTCGGAAGCGGTAAAGTCTCGTAAGTACGCCCGTAAGGTATATTGCGGCCCGTTACGGGGCGGTAAAATCACATAAGTCTGTCGTAAAGGTATCTTGCCCGGCCCGTTACGGGGCGGTAAAATCACATAAGTGCGCCCGTAATGATATACTTCGGCCCGTTACGGGGCGGTAAAATCACATAAGTTTGCCCGTAAAGGTATACTACGGCCCGTTCGGGATGCGGTAAAGTCACGTAAATCTGCCCGTAAATGTATCTTGCCCGACCCGTTACGGTCGCGGTAAAGTCACATAAATGCGCCCGTAAGGTATACTACGGCCCGTTACGGGATGCGGTAAAGTCACGTAAGTCGCCCGTAAGGTATCTTTGCCGAACCGTTCTTGGGCGGTAAAGTCACGTAAGTACGCCAATAAAGGTATCTTGCCGGCCCGTTCTAGAGCGGTAAAGTCACATAAGTCTATCTATAAGGTATCTTGCTCGGCCCGTTCGGGGGCGGTAAAATCCGCAATACGCCCGTAAGGTATACTACGGCCCGTTACGGGGCGCGGTAAAATCACGTAAATGCGCCCGTAAATGTATATTGCGGCTATTGCGGGCGGTAAAGTCACGTAAATGCGCCCGTAAAGGTATCTTGCCGGCCCGTTGCGGGGCGTTAAAATCACGTAAGTGCGCGATAAGGGTATCTTGCCCGACCCGTTCGGGGCGCGGTAAAGTCACTAGTGCGCCCGTAAAGGTATCTTGCCGGCCCGTTCGGGGCGCGGTAAAGTCACGTAAGTGCGCCCGTAAGGTATACTACGGCCCGTTACGGGATGCGGTAAAGTCACGTAAGTGCCCGTAAGGTATCTTGCCCGAACCATTCTAGGGCGGTAAAGTCACGTAAATGCGCCCATGGGTATCTTTGCCGGCCCGTTCTAGAGCGGTAAAGTCACGTAAGTCTATCTATAAAGGTATCTTGCCGCGCGTTACGGGGCGATAAAGTCACGAAGTCTTCCGTAAGGTATACTACGGCCCGTTACGGGGCGCGGTAAAATCACGTAAGTCTACCCGTAAAGGTATATTTCCCGGCTATTCTGGGGGCGGTAAAGTCACATAAATCTGCCCGTAAGGTATCTTTGCGGCCCGTTCGGGGCGTTAAAGTCGCGTAAGTGCGCCCGTAGGGTATCTTGCCCGACCCGTTACGGGGCGGTAAAGTCACTAGTGCGCCCGTAAGGTATCTTGCCGGCCCGTTTGGGGCCGGTAAAGTCACGTAAGTTTGCCCGTAAGGTATCTTGCCCGACCCGTTCTGGAGCGGTAAAGTCACATAAGTCGCCCGTAAGGTATCTGGCCCGGCCCGTTACGGGGCGCGGTAAATCACGTAAGTGCCCGTAAAGGTATCTTGCCGGCCCGTTTGGGGCGCGATAAAATCACGTAAGTGCGCCCGTAAGGTATCTTGCGAGCCAGCGTGGAGCGTGGTAAAGTCACGTAAATCGCCCGTAAGGTATACTACGACCCGTTACGGGGCCAGCGGTAAAGTCACGTAAATCGCCCATAAAGTTATCTTGCCCGACCCGTTCACGGGGCGCGGTAAAGTAACATAAGTCAACCCGTAAAGGTATCTTGCGGCCCGTTCGGAAGCGGTAAAGTCTCGTAAATGCGCCCGTAAAGGTATATTGCGGCCCGTTACGGGGCGCGGTAAAATCACGTAAATGCGTCCGTAAGGTATCTTGCCGGCCCGTTACGGGGCGGTAAAATCACGTAAATGCGCGTAATGATATACTTCGGCCCGTTCACGGGGCGGTAAATCACGTAAGTTTGCCCGTAAAGGTATACTACGGCCCGTTACGGGATGCGGTAAAATCACGTAAGTGCGCCCGTAAATGTATCTTGCCCGACCCGTTACGGTCGCGGTAAAGTCACGTAATACGCCCGTAAAGGTATACTACGGCCCGTTACGGGATGCGGTAAAGTCACGTAAGTGCGCCCGTAAAGGTATCTTTGCCCGAACCATTCTTGGGCCGGTAAAGTCACATAAGTGCGCCCGTAAAGGTATCTTGCCCGGCCCGTTCTAGAGCGGTAAAGTCACGTAAGTCTATCTATAAAGGTATCTTTGCTCGGCCCGTTACGGGGCCAGCGGTAAAATCCTGATGCGCCCGTAAGGTATACTACGGCCCGTTACGGGGCGGTAAAATCACGTAAGTGCGCCCGTAAATGTATATTGCGGCCTGTGCGGGCAGCGGTAAAGTCACGTAAGTACGCCCGTAAAGGTATCTTGCGGCCCGTTACGGGGCGCGTTAAAATCACGTAAATGCGCGATAAGGGTATCTTGCCCGACCCGTTCACGGGGCGCGGTAAAGTCACTTTAGTACGCCCGTAAAGGTATCTTGCCCGGCCCGTTACGGGGCGCGGTAAAATCACGTAAGTACGCCCGTAAAGGTATACTACCGGGCCCGTTACGGGATGCGGTAAAGTCGCGTAAGTGCGCCCGTAAGGTATCTTGCCCGAACCATTCTAGGGCGGTAAAGTCACGTAAGTGCGCCCATAAGGTATCTTGCCGGCCCGTTCTAGAGCGGTAAAGTCACGTAAGTCTATCTATAAAGGTATCTTGCCGTGCGTTACGGGGCGCGATAAAGTCACGAAGTCTTCCCGTAAGGTATACTACGGCCCGTTACGGGGCGCGGTAAAATCGCGTAAGTCTACCCGTAAAGGTATATTTCCCGGCCTATTCTGGGACGCGGTAAAGTCACGTAAATCTGCCCGTAAAGGTATCTTGCGGCCCGTTCTGGGGCGCGTTAAAGTCGCGTAAGTGCGCCCGTAAGGGTATCTTTGCCCGACCCGTTACGGGGCCGGTAAAGTCACTTTACGCCCGTAAGGTATCTTGCCGACCCGTTTGGGGCGGTAAAATCACGTAAGTTTGCCCGTAAGGTATCTTGCCCGACCCGTTACGGAGCGCGGTAAAGTCACGTAAGTGCGCCCGTAAAGGTATCTGACCCGGCCCGTTCGGGGCGCGGTAAATCACGTAAGTGCGCCCGTAAAGGTATCTTGCCCGGCCCGTTTTGGGGCGCGATAAAATCACGTAAGTGCGCCCGTAAGGTATCTTTGCCGAGCCGTTACGGGCGTGGTAAAGTCACGTAAATGCGCCCGTAAAGGTATACTACCCGACCCGTTACGGGGCGCGGTAAAATCACGTAAGTCTGCCCGTAAGTTATCTTGCCCGACCCGTTCTGGGGCGGTAAAGTAACATAAGTCAACCCGTAAAGGTATCTTGCCCGGCCCGTTCGGAAGCGGTAAAGTCTCGTAAGTGCGCCCGTAAGGTATATTGCGGCCCGTTCACGGGGCCAGCGGTAAAATCACATAAGTCTGTCGTAAGGTATCTTGCGGCCCGTTGCGGGGCAGCGGTAAAATCGCATAAGTCGCCCGTAATGATATACTTCCCGGCCCGTTACGGGGCGCGGTAAAATCACGTAAGTTTGCCCGTAAAGGTATACTACGGCCCGTTACGGGATGCGGTAAAGTCACGTAAATACGCCCGTAAATGTATCTTGCCCGACCCGTTACGGTCGCGGTAAAGTCACATAAGTCGCCCGTAAAGGTATACTACGGCCCGTTACGGGATGCGGTAAAGTCACGTAAGTCGCCCGTAAAGGTATCTTGCCCGAACCATTCTTGGGCCAGCGGTAAAGTCACATAAGTCTGCCCGTAAAGGTATCTTTGCGGCCCGTTCTAGAGCGGTAAAGTCACGTAAGTCTATCTATAAAGGTATCTTGCTCGGCCCGTTACGGGGCGGTAAAATCCGCAGTACGCCCGTAAAGGTATACTACGGCCCGTTACGGGGCGCGGTAAAATCACGTAAATGCGCCCGTAAATGTATATTGCGGCCTTAGGAGCGGTAAAGTCACGTAAATGCGCCCGTAAAGGTATCTTTGCCGGCCCGTTACGGGGCGTTAAAGTCACGTAAGTGCGCGATAAATTTATCTTGCCCGACCCGTTACGGGGCGGTAAAGTCACTTTAGTACGCCCGTAAAGGTATCTTGCCCGGCCCGTTACGGGGCGCGGTAAAGTCACGTAAGTGCGCCCGTAAAGGTATACTACGGGCCCGTTACGGGATGCGGTAAATCACGTAAATGCGCCCGTAAGGTATCTTGCCGAACCGTTCTAGGGCGCGGTAAAGTCACGTAAATGCGCCCATAAGGTATCTTGCCGGCCCGTTCTAGAGCGCGGTAAGTCACATAAGTCTATCTATAAAGGTATCTTGCCGCGCGTTACGGGGCGCGATAAAGTCACGAAGTCTTCCCGTAAGGTATACTACGGCCCGTTACGGGGCGGTAAAATCACGTAAGTCTACCCGTAAAGGTATATTTCCCGACCTATTCTAGGGCGGTAAAGTCACGTAAATCTGCCCGTAAAGGTATCTTGCCGGCCCGTTGCGGGGCGCGTTAAATCACGTAAGTGCGCCCGTAGGGTATCTTGCCGACCCGTTACGGGGCGGTAAAGTCACTTTATACGCCCGTAAGGTATCTTGCGGCCCGTTACGGGGCCAGCGGTAAAGTCACATAAGTTTGCCCGTAAAGGTATCTTGCCCGACCCGTTCGGAGCGCGATGAAGTCGCGTAAGTTTGCCCGTAAATGTATCTTTGCCCGACCCGTTCTGGAACTTCGGTAAAGTCACGTAAGTGCCCGTAGGGTATCTTGCCCGACCCGTTACGGGGCGCGGTAAAGTCACTTTAGTGCGCCCGTAAGGTATCTTTGCCGGCCCGTTACGGGGCGGTAAAGTCACGTAAGTTTGCCCGTAAAGGTATCTTGCCCGACCCGTTCTGGGCGCGGTAAAGTCACGTAAATGCGCCCGTAAAGGTATCTTTAGGGCCCGTTCGGGGCCGGTAAAGTCACATCGTCGACCATAAAGGTATCTGACCGGCCCGTTACGGGGCGCGGTAAAATCACGTAAATGCGCCCGTAAAGGTATCTTGCGGCCCGTTTGGGGCGCGATAAAATCACGTAAATGCGCCCGTAAGGTATCTTGCCGAGCCGTTACGGGCGTGGTAAAGTCACGTAAGTCTTCCCGTAAAGGTATACTACGGCCCGTTCTAGGGGCGGTAAAGTCCATCGTCTGCGCCCGTAAAGGTATATTGCGGCCTATTGCGGGATGCGGTAAAGTCACGTAAATGCGCCCGTAAGGTATCTTGCCGAACCATTCTAGGGCGGTAAAGTCCGCGTAAATCGCCCGTAAAGGTATCTTTGCCGGCCCGTTCTAGAAGCGGTAAAGTCACGTAGTCTATCTATAAAGGTATCTTTGCGGCCCGTTACGGGGCGGGAAAATCCGCAGTACGCCCGTAAAGGTATACTACGGCTCGTTACGGGGCGGTAAATCGCGTAAGTGCGCCCGTAAAGGTATACTACGGCCCGTTACGGGATGCGGTAAAGTCACGTAAATCGCCCGTAAATGTATCTTGCCCGACCACATTCGGACGCGGTAAAGTCACGTAAATGCGCCCGTAAGGTATACTACGGCCCGTTACGGGATGCGGTAAAGTCACATAAGTCTGCCCGTAAGGTATCTTGCCCGAACCATTACGGAGCGGTAAAGTCACGTAAGTGCGCCCGTAAGGTATACTACGGGCCGTTATGGGGCGGTAAAATCACGTAAGTTTCTCCGTAAAGGTATATTGCGGCCTGATACGGGGCGGTAAAGTCACGTAAGTATGCCCGTAAGGTATCTTTGCCCGACCCGTTCTGGGGCGGTAAAGTAACATAAGTCGACCCGTAAGGTATCTTGCTGGCCCGTTCGAGGAAGCGGTAAAGTCTCATAAGTGCGCCCGTAAGGTATATTGCGGGCCCGTTCACGGGGCCAGCGGTAAAATCACGTAATGCGTCCCGTAAAGGTATCTTTGCGGCCCGTTCGGGGCGCGGTAAAATCACTTTAGTCTGCCCGTAAGGTATCTTGCCCGGCCCGTTACGGGGCCAGCGGTAAAATCACATAAGTTTGCCCGTAAGGTATCTTGCGAGCCATTACGGAGCGCGATAAAGTCACGTAAGTTTGCCCGTAAATGTATCTTGCCCGCCCGTTCACGGGCGCGGTAAAGTCACGTAAGTGCGCCCGTAAAGGTATACTACGGCCCGTTACGGGGGCGGTAAAATCACCTAAATCTGCCCGTAAAGGTATCTTGCCGGCCCTTTTGGGGCGGGATAAAGTCATATAAATGCGCCCATAAAGGTATCTTGCCCGGCCCGTTCTAGAGCGGTAAATTCACATAAGTCTATCTATAAAGGTATCTTGTCAGGCCCGTTACGGGGCGGTAAAATCCTGAGTCTGCCCATAAGGTATACTACCGGCCCGTTACGGGGCGGTAAAATCACGTAAGTCGCCCGTAAGGTAAATTGCCCGGCTATTAAGGGCGGTAAAGTCGCGTAAGTGCGCCCGTAAGGTATCTTTGCGGCCCGTTCGGGATGCGGTAAAGTCACATAAGTCTGCCCGTAAGGGTATCTTGCCCGACCCGTTACGGGGCGCGGTAAAGTCACTAGATGCGCCCGTAAAGGTATCTTGCCGGCCCGTTACGGGGCCGGTAAAATCACGTAATTTTGCCCGTAAGGTATCTTGCCCGACCCGTTACGGAATGCGGTAAAGTTATATAAATGCGCCCATAAGGTATCTTTGCCGGGCCCGTTCTAGGGCCGGTAAAGTCACGTAATCGCCCGTAAGGTATCTGGCCGGCCCGTTACGGGGCGGTAAAATCACGTAAATGCGCCCGTAAAGGTATCTTGTCAGGCCCGTTTGGGGCGCGATAAAATCACGTAAGTGCGCCCGTAAAGGTATCTTGCCCGAGCCATTACGGGCGTGGTAAAGTCACGTAAATGCGCCCGTAAGGTATACTACAGGCCCGTTACGGGGCGCGGTAAAGTCACGTAAATGCGCCCGTAAAGTTATCTTTGCCCGACCCGTTACGGGGCGCGGTAAAGTAACATAAGTCAACCCGTAAGGTATCTTTGCCGGCCCATTCGGGGAAGCGGTAAAGTCTCGTAAATGCGCCCGTAAGGTATATTGCGGCCCGTTACGGGGCGGTAAAATCACATAATCTGTCCGTAAAGGTATCTTGCCGGCCCGTTACGGGGCGCGGTAAAATCACATAAGTCGCCCGTAATGATATACTTCGGCCCGTTACGGGGCGCGGTAAATCACATAAGTTTGCCCGTAAAGGTATACTACGGCCCGTTACGGGATGCGGTAAAGTCACGTAAGTCTGCCCGTAAATGTATCTTGCCCGAGCCCATTACGGTCGCGGTAAAGTCACATAAATGCGCCCGTAAAGGTATACTACGGCCCGTTACGGGATGCGGTAAAGTCACATAAGTCTGCCCGTAAAGGTATACTACGGTTATACCGTATTTCGGGTATGCGTGGGAATACGTCTGAGTTAGCCTTAAAAGTTAGGCTTGGGCGAAAATTATTGGGCCTGACTCACAAAAGCGATTGGTTTCAGGCGAAAGCGTTTCCACGACTTTCATAGGATAAATTAGGCTATGTCATTTCTTATTTTTGCGGATTTTTAGAGGCGTAACACTTTGGACCAATGAGAGGCGACACTTTCCACCTCTCATTGGTGGACTTGTCGCGGCAATAGGGCGATTGGATGACAATCCTTGTCATAAAGTTGGATAGATATTTTGTGTGCAAGTTGGCTGGTACACTTGCCTAATCTTGACCTTACACTTGCCTAGCACTTGGCTAAATCTTGGCCATTGGTTGGCCATGTCTTGACCTATAAATACCCCTCTTGAGATGAAGAGTTATTCATCCACTAAAGCTTTCAAGTCTTGAAAAATCCTCCCCTCACTTGTGAGCAATTCGTCCAAACACCCTCCTTTGGTGAAGTTTTGGCGAGGCCCTTCCACTCTAGCTGGCGAAACCTACCCCCTTGGTAGGAAAGTTGCCTTCTAGTATTGTTATAATGCCCGATTTAACCTAGCCCAAATTCCTTAGTACTTAGTAGAAGTTGTGGGAAACTTAAGGATTCTTGGGCGCCTTGGGCTTTGGATTAGGATCTAAACCTCGCTCAGGATCGACTTTTTACTTGGATATTATTGGGCTTATCGAGGTAAATAATCCTTACCCTCTTTTGTAATTAGAGAATGCATCCTGTAGAAGTATTGAGATACGTATAAATACTTAGGAGGTTATTAAGAATAGAATTGGTATGTAACACCTTAGAAGGGTATAAAGAAGAATATCTGACTGTACTTACATGGAATTTGTTTTCACAGTGAACTTATATAGCTCAGGGTAGGGTTGTGCTGCGGACTTTCCATAGAATTGAGGACCCTCTGTTTAGAATGACCTCAGAATAGTCTAGACTTTGATAGATGTGCGTGACTATTATAAATTTGATTCTCTGCTTGCGACATACTCGACTTGGCGGTGGATTTGTAGAGAAGGTATGTGATTCTTCCTATACTCACGAGCATGATATTTTAAGTATATATAGTGCGGGCGTACGTATGATGTCGGCAATGTCTTTTGACTTAAGCTGAATAATAAGAACCTTGAAGTATGTCAAAAGAATAATGAATCATTTTAACGAAGAGTAATAGTTGGTGTTAAAACAAAAGCTTAAGAGTTATACTAAGCTTTATGGGAAGTAGGTATAACAACCTAAGAATGATAAAAGGCTGTTTACTTGTTTGTTTATAAAAGCCTTGTATTGCTTTACTGTTAAGTGTAGTAAGATTGGTTGATAGGTAGACATACTATGATCTGCGTGTGTTAAATGCCTTGTAATGTGTGAAAGGGGTTATTCTTCTTTACTTACGTTGCTAACGGTAAGTCCGTTATCTTGTTATTGTATCACCTACCCGCTTGACTTGTTATCACAGGGCTTGCCACGCTGATCTTGGTCTATCACGGCCTATGCGGTCTATGAGACTATGCGGGCTGCGGTATGCTCGAGATTGATCATTCGGGTGTTTAGCGTCACGGGGATGCTATGCGGTCCGTGGGACTATCACGGTCTTTTGAGGCTATGCGGTGCGGAAGTCGAGGAGAATGCAGGGGCTAGCTACCCCGTCACGGGAGAATACCTCATGCAGTGCATGTGTGACTATGCGGACTGCGGAAGTCGAGGACTAGGCACCTTGAGAATGATACTATGGGCGGTTGGCCTTGCTTCGATCATTCGCGGCCTAGACTAGACTATTCTGATTTTCCTATTCTTGTTATTGTTGTGATGTGGCACTATGTGCAATTGAGCGATTATATTTGTGAAAAGGTTTTAAATACCTTGATTTCATTTAAAGTACTTTATAGTTTCACATACTTGGTACTGTTGTCTTGACCTCCTTGGAAGTGCGTTAAATCTGCGAGTTCTAGAGGAAGCGGTGCTAGATCCGCGTCCTTAGGATCTCTCGTTGGTGTTAGGAGCTCCGCTCTCTCGGAGGCTCTACTTTTGGGTATGATCTCCTGTTGTAGATAGTTTTATGCAGACGAGGTATGGCGGAACCTGTCGCCATAGTTATTATTTCCTTAAGTGCAGTAGTCTGTTATGCAGTTGGGATATAGCGCAAAAATTTGGTTTATGTATATATCGAAAGGCAATCTTTTCTTGAGATAAAATGTTCTAGTTATATCATGTTTCATGTCTTGTTTTATATTCCGCTGATTGTTCTACGATGTATGACTACTTGGGTGCGGGTAAGGCACGATCCACGAGCCAGGCAGTCGTGACAAAAGTGGTATCGAAGCGATTAATCCTCGGAAAGTGTCTGAGCCGTATCTAGTAGAGTCTTGATTATCGGTGTGTTGTGCACACCAATAATCGAGGAGGCTATAGGATATTTAGGATTGGTTTCCATTCTTCTCACTCACGAGATCGTGCTTTAGAGGTGTGTTATAGGTTGGACCCCTCTAACGCATTCCTTTCTATGTGAGATATGCCTCGCGTAAAACCAGGGCCCAGAAGGGCAAGCGGCCGAGGAGGCTGCTAGTGTGACACCAGTCACGAGGCTCGAGCCGAGCTATACGAGGCAGCGAGTTCTATGACACGCCCGGCCCAGCGAGACCGCGATACCAGCCTCGCATCCCTCGGCCGGGCGAAGAGTTAGGAGTACAGGAGATGGCGATTACTAGCCAAGGTCGTGGCGGATATGAGAGAGGTTTGGCGGCCATTCGGTTCGATTCGGCTCGATAGTACCGTTGTTCACGAGCGAGATAGCTTGAGGCTACGGGACTTCACGAGTTGCGACGCTTGAGTTTCTGGGTCTAGACGGAGGATGATCGCGAGAGTTCATCCGTCGATTCTGAAGGATTATGCGGGTGGTGAAGGCTTGGTAGTGCAGTGACATTCGGTTCGCGTCGGTGCGTGATACGCGATCGATTGGTTCGATTCATAGGAGCTTTCGGGAGAGCATGCACTCGGCGGTATGGGATGAGTTTTGAGGCTTTTCTCACGCTTCTTGCCTCGCGAGATGAGAGGCACGCGATCGGCAATTTTTATTCTGAGGCGGGAGGGCCTTGATTAGAAAGTACAATGTCGAGTTTGATTCATTAGCTCGATATGTTCTGCCTGTAGCGAATATGGAAGGCCGGGTGCATCGCTACGTCACGGGCTGAAACGACTATATGGCGAGTCTTGTGCGGGTGTGTCCGCCGGTAGGGAATGGACATTACCGTATGCGAGCTCATGCGTTGGGATGCGAGGCGTAGAGACGCCGGGGTAGACCGATATCGGCCCGTGAGAAGAAGGCGGGGCGGCGGTTCTTTTGGTGGTTCGGGGTGGCGCATCGGTGAAGTCGGTTGCACCACGGCCGGCTCGAGCACTCCTACATCATTTTGATCTGACCAGGCGATCGAGGCGGTCGGGGCGAGGACTTGATTTCGAGGGTAACGGGGCTAACCGTTCGAGTGCATTGGTGTGCCGTTGTGGTAGATTCCATTACAGGAGGCTGTTATGCTACTACGAGGACTTGCCATACTTGTAGCGGAGGTCATTTCGCGGTTTGCGGCCAAGCGGCCGGGGTAGGGCCCGGCCTACGAGTGCATTGCGCTTCTTCATCGAAGCGATTACTCGCCCGGAGGCGAGTACTCGAGAGATCGGCGGTCGCGGCGGAGTCGTGGCGCGAGTCGATTCTAGCGGTCCTCGAGCCGCATTTATGCTTTGTCGGCCAGCGGGATCGAGGAGGCCTCGCGATGTCGTCGCGGTACCTGCTCGGTTTGGGTTAGATGTATATGCTTTGATAGATCCGGGTTCTACTCATCCTATATATCTCCACTTGTTGCTAGTAGGATAGGGATAGAGCACGAGTCCATGGACCACTTTCGAGGTAGCTACGCAGGTGGGTGATTCGGTGGTAGCTCGGCGGGTATATAGAGCTTGTCTGTGACCATTCTGATCGTCGGACCTTGCCGACTTGATAGAGTTGGAGATGATTGACCGGCGTAATCATGGGGATGGATTGGCTAGCTTCTTACGCCAATGTAGGCTGAGAGAGAAAGTAATGCAGTTCGATTTCACGAGGCGGTTGTTGAGTGGGAGGAGCGGTATCGCCGAAAGGTAGGTTTATTTCCTACCTCAAGGCTAGGAAGATGGTGCAGAAGGGGTATATCTACCATCTCGTTCGGGTGTTTGATACTGAGGCTGCGGTACCAGATTTTCAGACAGTTCCAGTAGTCCGAGAGTTCTCAGACGTGTTTCCAGACGACCTCCCGGGTATTCCTCCAGAGAGGGAGATTGAGTTTTGTATAGATGTGTTGCCAGACACTCGGCCTATTTCCATTAGCCATACGAGGATGGCACTGCCGAGTTAAGAGAGTTGAAGGAAGCGGTGAGTGATTTGTTGGAGAAGGGTTTCATCGGACCTAGTGTTTCTCCACGAGTAGCCGGTATTGTTCGTGAAGAAGAAAGAGCGGGGCCATTGCGCATGTGTGTTGACTACGAGCGGTGAACAAGGTGACCATTAAACGAATACCGCTTCCCGGGATTGATGATTTGTTCGATCGGTTGCGAGCGCGAGATGCTTTTCAGATTGATCTGATCGGGCTATCATCGAGTTCGAGTTAGAGGTGGATGTCCCAGGGTGCATTCGGACGATGCGGGCATTATGAGTTGGTCATGTCTTTTGGGTTGACGATGCTCGGCGGTATTCATGGAGTTGATGAACCGAGTGTTCAAACCATTTTGGACACGTTTGTGATAGTGTTCATTGATGATATCTTGGTTTATTCGCTCGAGGCGAGGAGCATGCGGAGCATTTGAGGCTTGTCTTGTGAGTTCTCGGGATCGGCGGTTTGTATGCGAAGTTTTCCAAATGTGAGTTTTGGTTGACCTCGGTGGCTTTTCTTGGGCACATTAGCCGAGTGATGGCGTTAGTGGATATGGCGAAGATCGAAGCGATCGAGGACTTGGCCTGAACCTCTACTCAAGCAGAGGTTCGCGATTTTACGGGCCTTGCGAGGATATTATCGGTTCGTGGAGAAGTTTGCTTCTATCTACGCACCATTGACTGGTGACTCGAGAAGCGGCCAAGTTTGATGGTGATGCTTGTGGCGGGGTTTCGATTCTTTGAAGAAAGCGGCGACCGCCCGTTCTTACTCTTCCGGAGGTCGGATGGTTCGTGGTGTATTGTGATCGTCGGGCATCGGGTTGGGATGTGTGTTGATGCGTGAGCGAGTTATAACATCGCGTCCGGCGACTTAAGATACGAGAGGAACTACCGCGTGATTTGGGTGCGGCGGTGATTCACGCTTTGAAGATGCAGGCACTATTTGTATGGGGTTCACGTGGATATTTATCTGAGACCACAGAGCCTCGGTATATCTTCGGCCGATGGGAGTGAACTTACAGCGAGCGGTGGTTAGAGTTGCTAAAGGATTATGGCGTCGATATCTGTACCACGGGAAGGCGATGTTGTGGCGGATGCTCTTAGTCGTAGGTCGATGGGAGTCGATCGGAGTGCGGCCGAGAGGAGGGCATGGTTGCGTGATTTGCATCGATTAGCGAGCCTTGGTGTCCGTTTGATTGATTACGATAGCGATGGGGTTAGAGTTCGTGAGGTTGCGAGTCTTCGTCGTCGAGGAGGTGAAGAACGCGATTCGAGATCCGGTTTGCGCGTTATCGTGTCTGACTCTTACGTGAGGGCAAGGGTCCTTTGAGTAGCACTGATGGGCGCTAAGGTTTGAGGCGAGTTGTGTGTTCGGATGTTTGAGGACTTGTGGCGAGTTCTTGGGAAGCACCGCGTAGCGTTACTCTATCCGTCGAGTGCGACCAAGATGTACCACGACGCTTAGATACGTGTATTGGTGGGATGGTTTGAAGAGGGCGTTGCGAGTTCGTAGCTCGGTGCGTGTTGTCGGCGGTGAAGGTAGAGCACGAGAGGCACAGTGGTTTTATTCTGACGATAGAGATCGGGCACGGAAGTGGGAGGTGATCAGCGTGGACTTCATCGCGGGATTGCCTCGCTTTCGGAGGAGACATGATTCTATATGGGTTATCGTCGGCGGTGTGAAATCAGCCCACTTTCTTCCGTCGGGGCGACTTTCTCGGTGAGATTATGCGGACTTTACATCAGAGAGGTCGTCGGTGCGTGGAGTCCTATTTGATCATATCAGACGAGAGCCCGGTTTACGGCTAACTTACGGAGTCCTTCGAAGGGTTTAGGGGCGAGTGAGCACAGTCTTGCATTTCATCCACGAGACAGACGGGCGAGCGAGCGCACTATCAGAACTCTTGAGGATATCTGCGAGCTGTGTTATTGACCAGTAGGTGGGAGGATCAACTTGCATTGGTAGAGTTCGCGTATAATATGCTACCACTCTAGCATTCGGATGGCGCCGTATGAGGCTTTGTATGGGAGGAAGTGCGGTCGCGATAGCATGGTTCGATGTGGGCGAGTGCGATTAGTGGGACGGACTTGGTGCGTGGCGATGGATAAGGTGAAGCTTATCGAGGCGGCTATTGGCGGCTGAGTCGGCCAATCGTATCACGGATCATCGGCGTCGACATCAGGTTCGCGATTGATGATTGGGTTTTCTGAAGGTGTCACCCATGAAGGGTGTGATGAGATTCGGGAAGAAGGAAAACTTCGGAGTACATTGGGCGTTTGGTTGTCGCGGGGTAGGCAAGGTTGCTATGAGTTGAATCTGCCGTCCGTCTGGAAGCGGTGCATCGGTATTTCACGTATCTATCTTTGAGAGATGTGTCGGGGATCCATCTAGGGTACACCCGATTGGCGATGTCGGTGACCGAGGGTTATCGTATGAGAGATTCCATGGCGATAGTCGATCGTCGAGTTAGGCGTCTGCGGACGGGGCGTGGCTTAGTCAAAGTTTTGTGGCGGAGCAGGCTTAGGGAGGAGATGGCGTGGGAAGCGAGAGGAGGACATGAGGCGAGATACCTACCTATTCCCCACACCTCGGGTAACCTACTTTCCTACTTATTGATTCAATTGACTTATGTGCTAAGTGTTTTTCTTTGCAAGCTGCTTAGGTTGTTAAGAACCTTATCTTTAAGCTTGTCTTGGGAAGGAACATTCGGAACGAATGTTTCTAAGGAAGGAGAATGTTATACCCGTATTTCAGTATGCGTAAGGGAATACGTCAAAGGTTAGCCTTAAAAGTTAGGCTTGGACGAAAATTATTGGGCCTGACTTCGAAAGCGATTGGTTTTTCAGGCGAAGCGTTTCCACGGCTTTCATAGGATAAATTCGGCTATGTCATTTCTTATTTTGCGGATTTTCGAGAGGCGTAACACTTTGGACCAATGAGAGGCGACACTTTCCACCCTCTCGTTGGTGGACTTGTCCGCGGCAATAGGGCCGATTGGATGACAATCCTTGTCATAAAGTTGGATAGATATTTTGTGTGCAAGTTGGCTAGGTACACTTGCCTAATCTTGACCTTACACTTGCCTAGCACTTGGCTAAATCTTGGCCATTGGTTGGCCATGTCTTGACCTATAAATACCCTCTTGAGATGAAGAGTTATTCATCCACTAAAGCTTTCAAGTCTTGAAAAATCCTCACTCCCGCTTGTGAGCAATTCGTCCAAACACCCTCCCCTTTGGTGAAGTTTTGGCGAGGCCCTTCCCACTCTAGCTGGCGAAACCTACCCAAAGCCTTGGTAGGAAAGTTGCCTTCTAGTATTGTTATAATGCCCATTTAACCTAGCCCAAATTCCTTAGTACTTAGTAGAAGTTGTGGGAAACTTAAGGATTCTTGGGCGCCTTGGAGCTTTGGATTAGGAGCTAAACCTCGCTCAGGATCGACTTTTTACTTGGATATTATTGGGCTTATCGAGGTAAATAATCCTTACCCTCTTTTGTAATTAGAGAATGCATACTGTAGAAGTATTGAGATAACTATAAATACTTAGGAGGTTATTAAGAATAGAATTGAACTGTAACACCTTAGAAGGGTATAAAGAAGAATATCTGACTGTACTTACATGGAATTTGTTTTCCTGATGAACTTATATAGCTCGCGGGTAGGGTTGTGCTGCCCGACTTTCCATAGAATTGAGGACCCTCTGTTTAGAATGACTACAGAATAGTCTAGACTTTGATAGATGTGCGTGACTATTATAGAAGTGATTCTCTGCTTGTGACATACTCGACTTGGCGGTGGATTTCGAGAAGGTATGTGATTCTTCCTATACTCTGAGCATGATATTTTAAGTATATATAGTGCGTGACGTACATATGATAATCGGCAATGTCTTTTGACTTAAGCACGAATAATAAGAACGCTTGAAGTATGTCAAAAGAATAATGAATCATTTTAACGGAAGAGTAATAGTTGGTGTTAAAACAAAAGCTTAAGAGTTATACTAAGCTTTATGGGAAGTAGGTATAACAACCTAAGAATGATAAAAGGCATTTACTTGTTTGTTTATAAAAGCCTTGTATTGCTTTCTGTTAAGTGTAGTAAGATTGGTTGATAGGTAGACATACTATGATCTTGCGTGTGTTAAATGCCTTGTAATGTGTGAAAGGGGTTATTCTTCTTTGCGCTTACGTTGCTAGCAGTAAGTCAGTTATCTTGTTATTGTATCACCTACCCCCTTGACTTGTTATCAGGGCTTGCCACCCTTGATGCGGTCTATCGGCTATCACGGTCTATGAGACTATCGCGGGCTGCGGTATGCTCGAGATTGATCATTCGGGTGTTTAGCCCGTCACGAGGATGCCTATGCGGTCCGTGGGACTATCACGGTCTTTTGAGGCTATGCGGTGCGGAAGTCGAGGAGAATGGGGCTAGCTACCCCGTCACGAGAATACCTCATGCAGTGCATGTGTGTGACTATGCGGTGCGGAAGTCGAGGACTAGGCACGCGAGAATGATACTATGGCGGTTGGCCTTGCTTCGATCATTCGCGGCCTAGACTAGACTTTATTCTGATTTTCTATTCTTTATTATTGTTGTGATGTGGCACTATGTGCAATTGGCGATTATATTTGTGAAAAGGTTTTAAATACCTTGATTTCATTTAAAGTACTTTATAGTTTCACATACTTGGTACTGTTATCTTGACCTCGCCCGAGGCTGCGTTAAATCTGCGAGTTCTAGAGAAGCGGTGCTAGATCCGCGTCCTTAGGATCTCTCGTTGGTGTTAGGAGCTCACTCTCTCGGAGGCTCTACTTTTGGGTATGATCTCCACTGTTGTAGATAGTTTTATGCAGACGGGGTATGGCGGGCCACTGTCGCCATAGTTATTATTTCCTTAGAAGTGCTGTAGTCTGTTATGCGGTTGGGATATAGCGCAAAAATTTGGTTTATGTATATATCTTGAAAGGCAATCTTTTCTTGAGATAAAATGTTCTAGTTATATCATGTTTCATGTCTTGTTTTATATTCGTGATTGTTCTCGATGTATGACTACTTGGGTGCGGGTAAGGCACGATCCACGGGCCGGGCAGTCGTGACACTACGGCCGATACGGGGCGGTAAAGTCACATAAGTCTACCCGTAAAGGTATATTTCCCGACCTATTCTAGGGCCGCGGTAAAGTCACATAAATCGCCCGTAAAGGTATCTTTGCCGGCCCGTTACGGGGCGCGTTAAATCACGTAAGTGCGCCCGTAGGGTATCTTGCCCGACCCGTTACGGGGCGGTAAAGTCACTTTAGTCGCCCGTAAGGTATCTTTGCGGCCCGTTACGGGGCGCGGTAAATCCACGTAAGTTTGCCCGTAAAGGTATCTTGCCCGACCCATTCTGGAACGCAGTAAAGTCACATAAGTTTGCCCATAAATGTATACTGCCCGACCCATTCTGGGCCGCGGTAAAGTCACGTAAGTCTGCCCATAAATGTATACTACGGCCCGTTACGGGATGCGGTAAAGTCGCGAAATGCGCCCGTAAGGTATCTTGCCCGAACCATTACGGGGCGCGGTAAAGTCACATAAGTCTGCCCGTAAAGGTATCTTGCCGGCCCCTTTTGGGGCGGGATAAAGTCATATAAATGCGCCCGTAAAGGTATCTTGCCGGCCCGTTCTAGAAGCGGTAAAGTCACATAAGTCTATCTATAAAGGTATCACGGCGGCCCGTTACGGGGCGGTAAAATCCGCAATCGCCCGTAAGGTATACTATCCGGCCCGTTACGGGGCGGTAAATCACGTAAGTTTGTCCGTAAAGGTATATTGCGGCCTATGCGGGGGCGGTAAAGTCACGTAAGTATGCCCGTAAGGTATCTTGCCCGACCCGATGGGGCGCGGTAAAGTAACATAAATGCGCCCGTAAGGTATCTTGCCCGGCCCGTTCGAGGAAGCGGTAAAGTCTCGTAAGTGCGCCCGTAAAGGTATATTGCGGCCCGTTACGGGGCGCGGTAAGTCACATAAGTCTGTCCGTAAGGTATCTTGCCGGCCCGTTACGGGGCGGTAAATCACTTTAGTGCGCCCGTAAGGTATAATGCGGCCCGTTACGGGGGCGGTAAAATCACATAAGTTTGCCCGTAAAGTTATCTTGCCCGACCCGTTACGGAATGCGGTAAAGTCACGTAAGTTTGCCCGTAAATGTATCTTGCCCGACCCGTTACGGGCGCGGTAAAGTCACGTAAATGCGCCCGTAAGGTATACTACGGCCCGTTCGGGATGCGGTAAAGTAACATAAGTGCCCGTAAAGGTATCTGCCGAACCATTACGGGGCGCGGTAAAGTCACATAAGTCTGCCCGTAAGGTATCTTGCCCGGCCCTTTTGGGGCGGGATAAAATCATATAAGTCTGCCCGTAAAGGTATCTTTGCCGACCCGTTATAGAGCGCGGTAAATTCACATAAGTCTATCTATAAAGGTATCTTGTCGGCCCGTTACGGGGCGGTAAAATCCGAAGTCTGCCCGTAAAGGTATACTACGGCCCGTTACGGGGCGGTAAAATCGCAGTCGCCCGTAAAGGTATATTGCCCGGCTATTCGGGGCGGTAAAGTCACGTAAATGCGCCCGTAAGGTATCTTGCGGCCCGTTACGGGATGCGGTAAAGTCACGTAAATGCGCCCGTAAGGGTATCTTGCCGACCCGTTACGGGGCGGTAAAGTCACTTTGATGCGCCCGTAAAGGTATCTTGCGGCCCGTTACGGGGCCGGTAAATCACGTAAGTTTGCCCGTAAAGGTATCTTGCCCGAGCCCGTTACGGGCGGTAAAGTCACATAAGTGCGCCCGTAAGGTATCTTTGCAGGGCCCGTTACGGGCCGGTAAAGTCACGTAAGTCAACCCGTAAAGGTATCTTGCCCGGCCCGTTCGGAAGCGGTAAAGTCTCGTAAATGCGCCCGTAAAGGTATATTGCGGCCCGTTACGGGGCGGTAAAGTCACGTAAGTGCGCCCGTAAGGTATCTTGCCACGCCCGTTACGGAGCGGTAAAGTCACATAAGTCCGCCCGTAAGGTATCTTGCCCGAGCTGCGGAGCGTGGTAAAGTCACAAAAATGCGCCCGTAAGGTATACTACGGCCCGTTACGGGGCGGTAAAAATAACATGTCTGCCCGTAAAGTTATCTTGCCCGACCCGTTACGGGGCGGTAAAGTAACATAAGTCAACCCGTAAAGGTATAATGCGGCCCGTTCGGGAAGCGGTAAAGTCTCATAAATGCGCCCGTAAAGGTATATTGCGACCCGTTACGGGGCCGGTAAAGTCACGTAAGTCTGTCGTAAGGTATCTGACCCGGCCCGTTACGGGGCGGTAAAATCACATAAGTCGCCCGTAATGATATACTTCGGCCCGTTCACGGGGGCGGTAAATCACGTAAGTGCGCCCGTAAAGGTATACTACGGCCCGTTCGGGATGCGATGAAGTCACGTAATGCGCCCGTAAATGTATCTTGCCCGACCCATTCACGGTCGCGGTAAAGTCACATAAGTGCGCCCGTAAGGTATACTACGGCCCGTTACGGGATGCGGTAAAGTCACATAAGTGCGCCCGTAAAGGTATCTTGCCGAACCATTCTAGGGCGCGGTAAAGTCACATAATGCGCCCGTAAGGTATCTTGCCGGCCCGTTCTAGAGCGGTAAAGTCACATAAGTCTATCTATAAAGGTATCTTGCGGCCCGTTACGGGGCGGTAAAATCCGCAGTCGCCCGTAAGGTATACTACGGCCCGTTACGGGGCGGTAAATCACATAAGTGCGCCCGTAAATGTATATTGCGGCCTATTCTAGGGCGCGGTAAAGTCACGTAAGTGCGCCCGTAAGGTATCTTGCCCGGCCCGTTACGGGGCGCGTTAAATCACGTAAGTGCGCCCGTAAGGGTATCTTGCCCGACCCGATTACGGGGCGGTAAAGTCACTTTAGTGCGCCCGTAAAGGTATCTTGCCGGCCCGTTACGGGATGCGGTAAAGTCACATAAGTCTGCCCGTAAAGGTATCTTGCCGAACCATTCTAGGGCGCGGTAAAGTCACGTAAGTGCGCCCGTAAAGGTATCTTGCCCGGCCCGTTCTAGAGCAGCGGTAAAGTCACGTAAGTCTATCTATAAAGGTATCTTGCCGTGCGTTAGGGGCGGTAAAGTCCGCAGTACGCCCGTAAAGGTATACTACGGCCCGTTACGGGGCGGTAAAAATCGCACGTAATGCGCCCGTAAAGGTATATTTCCCGGCCTAATGCGGGCGCGGTAAATCACATAAATCTGCCCGTAAGGTATCTTGTCAGGCCCGTTCAGGGCGCGTTAAAGTCACGTAAGTGCGCCCGTAAGGGTATCTTGCCCGACCCGTTACGGGGCGCGGTAAAGTCACTTTAGTACGCCCGTAAAGGTATCTTGCGGCCCGTTACGGGGCGGTAAAGTCACGTAAGTTTGCCCATAAGGTATCTGGCCGACCCGTTACGGAGCGCGATAAAGTCACGTAAGTTTGCCCGTAAATGTATCTTGCCCGACCCATTACGGGCGCGGTAAAATCACGTAAGTCGCCCGTAAAGGTATACTACGGCCCGTTACGGGATGCGGTAAAGTCACAAAGAATCTGCCCGTAAAGGTATCTTGCCGAACCATTACGGGAGATGAAAGTCACATAAGTCTGCCCGTAAAGGTATCTTGCCGGCCCCTTTTGGGACGGGATAAAGTCATATAAGTCTGCCCATAAAGGTATACTGCCCGGCCCATTCTAGAACGCGGTAAAGTCACATAAGTCTATCTATAAAGGTATACGGCCCGGCCCATTCTGGGACGCGGTAAAGTCACAGAAGTGTTATACCCCGTATTTCCAGAGTATGTACGTAAAGGAATACGTACAAAAAGTTTGGTCTTAAAGTTAGGCCTTGGACGATTTTTAGGCACAACTCACAAAGCGAATAGTTTTCGGCGAAGCGTTTCCCGACTTTCGTAGAGTAAATTCGGCTATGCCGTTCTATTTTTGCGGATTTTTAGAGGCGAAACATTTTGGACCAGCGGAGGCGACACTTGTCACCCTCGATTGATGGATGTGAAGCGTTCATATGGCGATTGGGTTGCCAACTTGGTCAAGTTGTTGGTAAGATATTTTGTGTGCAAGTTGGCTAGGTACACTTGCCTAATCTTGACCTACACTTGCCTTGCACTTGTCTTCATCTTGGCCATTGGTTGGCCATCCCTTGACCTATAAATACCCTCTTGAGATGAAGAGTTCTTCGTCCACAAAAGTTTTCAAGTCTAAAAATCCTTCCCTCTCCTTTGTAAGCAATTAGTCCAACACCCCCTAAGCCGAGAAGCTTGGCGAGGCTACCCCCCACAGCCTGGCGAAACCTACCCCTCCCTTGGTAGAAAAGTTGCCTTCTAGTATTGTTATAATGCCCAAAATACCTAGCCCAAATCCCTTTGTCCTTAGTAGAAGTTGTGAAGAACTTCTAAGGTTTCCTTGGAACTATCGGAGCGTTGACTTAGGAGCTAAACCTTGCTCGGTAGCGACTTTTATCTTGGATATTATTGGGCTTACAGGGTAAATAAACTTACCCTTCTTTTATAATTAGAGAATATATCTTGAAGAAGTATAAGAATAAGTATAAATACTTAGAAGAATATTTGAATAGAATTGAATTATCACAGTAGAAGGGTTTAAAGAAGAATAATTGAGCTGTACTCGCATAGAATTTGTTTTCACGATGAACTCATATAGCTCATGGGTAGGGTTGTCTTGCCCGACTTTCAGTAGAATTGTGAACCCTCTGTTTAGAATGACCTTGAGTAGTCTAGACTTTGATAGATGTTTGTGACTATTATAGGTGATTCTGCGTGCGCGACATATTGACTTGGCGGTGGTTTTATTTGAGAAGGTATGTGATTCTTCCTAAAGCATGATATTTTACAATATATATATAGTGCGGTGAGGCGTACATATGTTAGCGAATAATACTTACGGCAATGCCTCGGCTTAAGCACGAATAATACTTACGGCAATGCCTGGCTTAAGCTGAATAACAACTAAGCAATGCCTCAGCGGCTTAAGCTTTGAATAATAAAGATCTGAAAGCATTTCATAAGAATCTTGAATCACTTTTAAGCGAAGAGAACTAAGCGGTCTTTTTAAAGCGAAGCTTAAGAGTTATACTAGCTTTATGGGAAGTTAAGTATAACCACTTAAGATTGATAAAAGAAACAAGTTTGACTATGTGTTTATAACAGACTTATGTTGAATTGTGAAAAAGAATAATAAGATGGTTGATAAGTAGACATGATATGATGCTATGTGTGTTAGTATCTGGTAACGTTTGTATAAGAGAGTTTCCTTCTTTGTGCTTATGTTGTTTAAAGATAAGCTGTTATGTTAGTGTACTATCACTCGCCTCTTGAGATGATCTGGGAGGTTAAGCGCCCTCCGTCTGGGGGTAGACTCGGTGATGCAGGACCGTGATTCGAGAATACCTCATGCGGGTCGGGGGCCTATGCGGGCTACGAGAGTTCGAGGTTAGTATGCGGGGTTATGCCTCATGCGGTGCATGTGGCCGTCACGGACAACGAGTCGGGGCGATGCAGGAGTAGCTACCTCGATGCGGGGTTATACCTCATGCGGGCCCGTGTGAGTGGCCTATGCGGACTCGGGAGTCGAGATTAGGCTAGCGAGAATGATGATGTGGCGAGTGGCCTGTTTCGATCATTCGCGGCCTAGACAAGACCTATTGATTTACCTATTGTTGCTCTTGTTTGTGATATGGCACTATGCGGTTTCATGGTTGTTTCACACATATTTGTAGCGGTTTTAAAAATGATATGTTTTCATTCAAGTACTTACGATTTCGCATACTTAGTACTGTTATGCGACCTCCTTGAGGCTGCGTTCATCTGCGCGGTAAGGGCAGCAGTGCTAGATCCATTCTAGGATCTCTGCGTTGGTGTCGGGAGCTCGTCCTTCGGAGGCTCTACTTTTGGTATGATCTCACTGTTGTATATTGTTTTATCTGATCGAGGTATGGCGGGCCTGTCGCCATAGTTGTATATTTCCTTAAGTGCATGAGTCGGGTTATGCGATGTCGGATGTAGCTGCTAAACCATGTTTATATATATATATATGCGAAAGCGATGTTTTCTCGCATAAAGCGTATGTCTTATTTTATAAAGCTGTTTCATGTCTTGCCTTATATTTCGATTACTCGATGTATGACTACTTGGGTGCCGGTAAGGCACCGGTCACGAACAGAGCAGGTCGTGACAAAAGTGGTATCGAGCGATTAATCCTCGGAAAGTGTCTGAGCCGTATATAGTAAGTCTTGATTATCGGTGTGTTGTGCACCACCCAATAATCGAGAGGCTATAGGATATTTAGGATTGGTTTCCGTTCTTCTCATTACGAGATCGTGCTTTAGAGGCATGTTATAGGTTGGACCCTCTAACGTATTCCTTTCTATGCTGATTATGCCTCGCGTAAAACGGCCGGGCGAAGGGCAAGCGGCCGGAGGCGCTAGCGAGACACCCAGTCACGAGGCTCGAGCCCGATCTATACGAGGCAGCGAGTTCTATGGCCGCCCGGCCCAGCGAACCACAGTACCAGCGCCTCGCATCCCGCGATGCAGGCGGAGAGTTAGGAAGTACAAGGAGATAGCCCGACTTTTGGCTAAAGTTGTGGCGTCTGAGAGAAGGCTGAATCACGGCGATTCGATTCAGCTCGGCCCGGTCGCGCCGTGGTACAGAGGCGAATAGTTTGAGGCTGCGAGATTTCTTGAGTTGTAGCCGCGAGTTTTTGGTCGAGCGGAGGATGATCTCGAGGAGTTCATCCGTCGGCTTGAGAGATCATGAGGGTGATCAAGGCCTCGAGGCAGTCTGTGACGCCGGTTCGCGTCAATTTGCGTGATCTGCATGATCGATTGGTTTGATTCATGGGAGTTATCGGGAAACCACGTGTCCCGGCTACTTGGGATGAGTTCTCGAGGCTTTCCTCGCTCACTTCTTGCCTCGCGGATGAGGAGGCGCGGTGATAGATTTTTACTGCGAGGCGAGAGGGCGCTGTCGGGAGTACAATGTCGAGTTTGATTCATTGGCTCGATATGTCCCGGCATTGGTAGCGAATATGGAGGATAGGGTGCACGCTATGTCCGGGCTGAAGCGACTATATGGCGAGTCATGTGCGGGTGTTTCTCTCGATCGGGTATGGACATTACCGCGTGCGGCTCGCGCCCGGATGCGAGGCGCGAGGTCGGCGAGTGGGCGACGGCAGCGAGAAGAAGGCGGGGCGGGAGGTCTTACGGTGGTTATCGTGGTGGCGGCCTCGTGATCTGGGTCGCACCACGGCCGGCTCGAGCACTCTGCCGTCCTCGGCCGGCCATAGTATTCGGCGGACCCGGGGCCCGAGGGCTTGAGCGTCGAGTAGCGAGTGCGGCGATCGGGACCACCCACGGTGTGGCGTCGCGGTAGATCCCATTACGGGAAGTGTGGTACTGTTTTGGAGCTTATTCTGATTGTGGCCAGAGTCACTGCGGTTGTCAGGCCGAGCGTGGCCCGGTGGTAGGGCTCGACGCCGAGGTTACATTGCGGCTTCATCATCTCCTCTGATTACTCGCCGGGAGGGCGAGTGCGCATGGGTCGGCCAGTGTGGCGAGTCGTGGCTCGGGTCGATTCTAGCGGTCCTCGAACGCATTTATGCTTTGTCCGGTAAGCGGGATCGGAGGCCTCGCGATGTCGTCACGGTACCTTATCGGTTCAGGTTTGATGTATATGCTTTGATAGATCGGGTTCTACTCTGTCCTATATATCTCCCTTGTTGCTAGTAGGATAGGGATAGAGCACGAATCCATGGACCGCTTCGAGGTAGCTACGCGATGGGTGATTCGGTGGTAGCTCGGCGGGTATATAGAGCTTGTCAGGTGACCGTACTCTGATCGTCGGACCTGGCCGACTTGATAGAGTTGGAGATGATTGACCGGCGTGATTATGGGGATGGATTGGCTAGCTTCTTGCTACGCCAATGTAGGCTATGAGAGAGAAGTAATGCAGTTCGATTTCTGAGGCGGTTGTTGAGTGGGAGAAGCACGGTATCGCGAGGGTAGGTTTATTTCCTACCTCGAGGCTAGGAAGATGGTGCGAGAAGGGTATATCTACCATCGTTCGGGTGTTTGATCACGAAATTTGCGGTGCAGTTTTTGATCAGTCGATGTAGTCGAGAGAGTTCCCAGGGCGTGTTTCGGGCGACCTCCGGGTATCCTCACGAGAGGAGATCGAGTTTTGTATAGACATGTGCGGACACTCGGCTTTATTTCCATTCGCCATCTGAGAATGGCACTGCCGAGTTGAGAGAGTTGAAGGACCGGCAGGATTTCTTTGGAGAAGGGTTTTATCGGACCTAGTGTTTCTCGCAGAAGCGCGGTATTGTTCGTGAAGAAGAAGGGCGGGGCAGCTGCGCATGTGTGTTGACTTCTGACGGTGAACAAGGTGACCATTAAACGAGATACCGCTTCCCGGGATTGATGATTTGTTCGACCCGATTGCGAGCGCGAGTGTTTCTCGAAGATTGATCTACGGTCGGGCTATCATCAGTCTGAGTCGAGAGAGGTGGATGTCCACAGGGTGCATTCGGACGATGCGGGCATTATGAGTTCGGTCATGTCTTTTGGGTTGACGATGCTCGTGGTATTCATGGATTTGATGAACCGAGTGTTCAAACCATTTTTGAACACGTTTGTGATAGTGTTCATTGATGATATCTTGGTTTATTCGCTCAGGCGGGAGCATGCGGAGCACGAGGCTGTCTTGTGATTCTCGGGACCAGCGATTATCGCCAAGTTTTCCAAATGTGAGTTTTGGTTGACTTGATGGCGTTTCTTGGGCATATTAGCCGGGTGATGGCATTAGTGGATCGGCGAGATCGGCGATCGAGGACTTGGCCTGAACTCTTACTCCGAGAGGTTCGCGATTTTACGGGCCTTGCGAGGTATTATCGGTTCGTGGAGAAGTTTGCTTCTATCTACGCACCATTGACTAGGTGACTCGAGAAAGCGACCAAGTTTGATGGTGATGCTTGTGGCGGGGTTTCGATTCTTGAAAAGAGGCGGCAGCCGCCCGTTCTTACTCTTCGGAGGTCGGATGGTTATGTCGTGTATTGTGATCGTCGGGCATCGGGTTGGGATGTGTGTTGATGCGGCATGGCGAGTTATAGCATATCGTCATCCGGTGAAGAAACACGAGGAACTACCCGCGTGATTTGGAGTTGGCGGTGTGATTCACGCTTTGAAGATCTGGAGGCACTATTTGTATGGGGTTCACGTGGATATTTTTACGGACCACAAGAGCCTCGGTATATCTTGACCGGAGGAGGTGAACTTACGGCGAGGCGGTGGTTAGAGTTGCTTAAGGATTACGATGTTGACATCTGTACCACGGGCAAGGCGATGTTGTGGCGGATGCTCTTAGTCGTAGAGTCGATGGGAGCCTATCGGATGTGCGGCTAGAGAGAAGGGACATGGTTCGTAATTTGCACGGTTAGCGAGCCTTGGTGTCCGTTTGATTGATTACGATAGCAATGGGGTTAGAGTTCGTGAGGTTCCGAGTCTTCCATCGTCGAGGAGGTGAAGAGGCAGATTCGAGATCCGGCTTTGATTCGATATCGTGATCTGACTCTTCGTGAGGCAAGGGTCGCTTTTGAGTAGCACGATGGGGTGCTAAGGTTTGAGGCGGGTTGTGTGTTCCGGTGTTTGAGGACTTGGCCGGAGTTCTTGGGGAAGCACCTGCGTGCGCGTTACTCTATCCGTCGAAGTCGACCAAGATGTACCACGACCTTAGATCGTGTATTGGTGGGATGGCTTGAAGAGGGGCGTTGCGAGTTCGTAGCTCGGTGCGTGGTGTCGGCGGTGAAGGTAGAGCACGAGAGACACGGTGGTTTATTCTGAGCGATAGAGATCCCGCACGGAAGTGGGAGGTAATCAACATGGACCATCACGGGATTACCTCGCACTTTCGGAGGAGACATGATTCTATATGGGTTATAAATCGGCGGTGGCGAAATCAGCCCACTTTCTTCCGTCGGGGCGACTTTTACGGTGAGGATTATGCGGACTTTACATCAGAGATCGTCGGCGCATGGAGTCCCTGCCGATCATATCGACGAGAGCCCGGTTCTGGCCAACTTAGAGAGTCGCTTCGAGAGGGTTTAGGGGCGGTGAGCACAGTCGCATTTCATCCGCAGACAGACGGACGAAGCGCACTATCCGGACTCTTGAGGATATCTTTGCGAGCTGTGTTATTGACCGATGGTAGTTGGGAGGATCATTTGCCTCTAGTTGAGTTCGCGTATAATAATAGCTACCACTCCGGTATTCGAGATGGCGCCTTATGAGGCCTTGTATGGGAGAAGTGCGGTCGCCTATAGGTTGGTTCGAGGTGGGCGAGTGCGGCTAGTGGGACGATTTGGTGCGGCGATGGATAAGGTGAAGCTTATCAGGCGGCTATTAATGACTCGAGTCGGCCAAGTCGTATACGCAGATCATCGTCGTCGACATGCAGGTTCGCGATTGATGATTGGGTTTTCTGAAGGTGTCACCCATGAAGGGTGTGATGAGATTCGGGAAGAAGAAACTTCGGCCCAGTACATTGGGCGTTTGGTGTCGCGAGGTAGGCAAGGTTGCTATGAGTTGAATCTGCCGTCCGTCTGGAAGCGGTGCATCGTGTTTCACGTTTCTATCTTTGAGGAGATGTATCGGGGATCCATCTAGGTACATCCGATTGGCGATGTCGGTGACGAGGGGTTATCGTATGAGAGATTCCATGCGCGATGTCGATCGTCGAGTTAGGCGTCTGCGGACGAAGGGCGTGGCCGTCAAAGTCTTGTGGCGGAGCGAGCTCATGGAGGAGATGGCGTGGGAAGCCAGGAGGACATGAGGCAGAAGTATCCTCACTGTTCCCACTCCCGGGTAATTCACTTTCCTACTTGTAAATCTTCATTATCGTTTATGCCTAAGTGTTGTTTATGGCGTGTGTGGCTTTTGCAAGCTGTTTAAGTTTTGAAGAACCTTATCGTTATCTGTCTTGGGAAGGAACATTCGGGACGAATGTTTCTAAGGAGGAGAATGTTATACCGTATTTCCAGTATATGCGTAAAGGAATACGTGCAAAAGTTTGGTCTTAAAGTTAGGCCTTGGGCGATTTTTAGGCCTGACTCACAGCGAATAGTTTCGGCGAAGCGTTTCCACGACTTTCGTAGAGTAAATTCGGCTATGCCATTTCTATTTTTGCGGATTTTTCAGAGGCGAAACATTTTGGACCAGCGGGAGGCGACCTTGTCACCTCCGATTGATGGATGTGAAGCGTTCATATGGCGATTGGGTTGCCAACTTGGTCAAGTTGTTGGTAAGATATTTTGTGTGCAAGTTGGCTAGGTACACTTGCCTAATCTTGACCTACACTTGCCTTGCACTTGTCTTCATCTTGGCCATTGGTTGGCCATCCCTTGACCTATAAATACCCTCTTGAGATGAAGAGTTCTTCGTCCACAAAAGTTTTCAAGTCTAAAAATCATTCCCTCTCCCTTTGTAAGCAATTCGTCCAACACCCCTCCGAGAAGCTTGGCGAGGCTACCCTTACCCTAGCCTAGCGAAACCTACCCATAATTGGTAGAAAAGTTGCCTTCTAGTATTGTTATAATGCCCAAAATACCTAGCCCAAATCCCTTTGTCCTTAGTAGAAGTTGTGAAGAACTTCAAGGTTTCCTTGGAACTATCGGACGTTGACTTAGGAGCTAAACCTTGCTCGGTAGCGACTTTTATCTTGGATATTATTGGGCTTAGAGGTAAATAAACTTACCCTTCTTTTATAATTAGAGAATATATCTTGAAGAAGTATAAGAATAAGTATAAATACTTAGAAGAATATTTGAGAATAGAATTGAGCTATTATCACGGTAGAAGGGTTTAAAGAAGAATAATTGAACTCGCGTAGAATTTGTTTTCCTGATGAACTCATATAGCTCATGGGTAGGGTTGTGCTGCCCGACTTTCAGTAGAATTGTGAACCCTCTGTTTAGAATGACCTTGAGTAGTCTAGACTTTGATAGATGTGCGTGACTATTATAAATTGATTCTCTGTGCGCGACATATTGACTCGGCGGTGGTTTTATTTGAGAAGGTATGTGATTCTTCCTAAAGCATGATATTTTACAATATATATATGATGCGGTAGGCGTACATATGTTAGCTGAATAATACTTACGGCAATGCCTCGGCTTAAGCTGAATAACAACTACGGCAATGCCTGGCTTAAGCTGAATAATAAAGATGCGAAAGCATTTCGTAAGAATCTTGAATCACTTTTAAGCGAGAAGAGAACTAGCTGGTCTTTTTAAAGCGAAGCTTAAGAGTTATACTAGCTTTATGGGAAGTTAAGTATAACCACTTAAGATTGATAAAAGAAACAAGTTTGACTATGTGTTTATAACGGACTTATGTTGAATTGTGAAAAGAATAATAAGATGGTTGATAAGTAGACATGATATGATGCTATGTGTGTTAGTATCACAGTAGCGTTTGTATAAGAGAGTTTCCTTCTTTGTGCTTATGTTGTTTAAAGATAAAGCTGTTATGTTAGTGTACTATCGCTCACCTCTTGAGATGATCTGGAGAGTTAAATTCGCCTCCGTCTGGGGTAGACTCGGTGATGCAGGACCGTGATTCGAGAATACCTCATGCGGGTCGGGGGCCTATGCGGGCTACGAGTTCGAGTTAGTATGCGGGGTTATGCCTCATGCGGTCTATGTGGCCATGCGGACAACGAGTCGGGGCGATGCAGAGTAGCTACCCTCGATGCGGGGTTATACCCATGCGGGCCCGTGAGTGGCCTATCTTGACTCGGGAGTCGAGATTAGGCTAGCGAGAATGATGATGTGGCGAGTGGCCTGTTTGATCATTCGCGGCCTAGACAAGACCTATTACGATTTACCTATTGTTGCTCTTGTTTGTGATATGGCATGTGCGGTTTCATTGGTTGTTTCACACGTATTTGTAAGTGGTTTTAAAAATGATATGTTTTCATTCAAGTACTTACGATTTCGCATACTTAGTACTGTTGTCTTGACCTCGCCCGAGGCTGCGTTCATGCGCGGTAAGGCAGCAGTGCTAGATCCACATTCCTAGGATCTACGTTGGTGTCGGGAGCTCGTCCTTTCGGAGGCTCTACTTTTGGTATGATCTCCTGTTGTAGATAGTTTTATCTGATCGGGTATGGCGGGCCCTGTCCGCCATAGTTATATATTTCCTTAAGTGCAGAGTCGGGTTATGCGATTGTCGGATGTAGCGCTAAACCATGTTTATATATATATATACGAAAAGCGATGTTTTCGCATAAGCGTGTCTTATTTTATAAAGCTGTTTCATGTCTTGCCTTATATTTCCGGATTACTACGATGTATGACTACTTGGGTGCCGTGAGGCGGTCACGAACCACAGGCGGGTCTTGACAAGAAATGCGCCCGTAAAGGTATACTACGGCCCGTTACGGGGCCAGCGGTAAAATCACATAAGTCGCCCGTAAAGGTATATTGCGGCCTATTCGGGGGCGGTAAAGTCACATAAGTGCGCCCATAAAGGTATCTTGCGGCCCGTTACGGGGCCGGTAAAGTCACATAAGTGCGCCCGTAGGGTATAATGCCCGACCCGTTACGGGGCGGTAAAGTCACTTTAGTGCGCCCGTAAGGTATCTTGCCGGCCCGTTACGGGGCGCGGTAAAGTCACGTAAGTTTGCCCATAAGGTATACGGCCCGACCCGTTACGGAGCGCGGTAAAGTCACATAAGTCTGCCCGTAAGGTATCTTTGCGGGCCCGTTCAGGACCGGTAAAGGCACATAAGTCTGCCCGTAAAGGTATCTGACCCGGCCCGTTACGGGGCCGGTAAAATCACATAAATCTGCCCGTAAAGGTATCTTGCCCGGCCCGTTTGGGGCGCGATAAAGTCACATAAGTGCGCCCGTAAAGGTATCTTTGCGAGCCATTACGGGCGTGGTAAAGTCACGTAAGTCTCCATAAGGTATACTACGGCCCGTTACGGGGCGGTAAAATCACGTAAGTCGCCCGTAAGGTATCTTGCCCGACCACATCACGACCCGTTCGGGGCCGTGGTAGTGCCCTGGAGCACCCAGTAGTCATACATCGGAGAAATCAGCGGAAATATATAACAAGACATGAAAGCAGTTTATAAAATAAGACCACGGTTTATGTGAGAAAAACACCTTTCGGCATATATATATATAATCATAGTTTGATTACATCAGACCTGTACAACATGACTACAGACCTCAGAAAATATACAACTATGGCGGGGCGGGGCCCGCCATACCTGATACAAAACTATCTACAACGGGGAGATCATACCAAAAGTAGAGCCTCGGAAGAGATGGAGCTCAGGCACCAACGTAGAGATCCTAGGAATGCGGATCTAACACTGCTTGCCCTTACTGCGGCATGAGCGCAGCCCGAAGGAGTCGATCTGCAGTACTAAGTATGCGAAGCGTAAAGTACTCAAATGAAACATATCATTTTAAAAACCGGTTTACAAATATGTAAACAACGAGAAAACCGCGCATAGTGCCACATCACAAACAAGAGCAACAATAGGTAAGCGTAATGAGTCTTGTCTGGCTGCGAATGATCGAAGCAGGGCCACTCGCCCTATCGTCATTCTGCGGGCCTAATCTGAACTCGGTCGCATAGGCCACTCGCGTGGGCGCGTGAGGTATAACCCGCGTCGAGGGTAGTGCTCCTCGGCGTCGTCTGGACTCATTGTCGCGCATGGCCACTGAGACCGCGTGAGGTATAACCCGCATACTAACACGGAACTCGTAGCTCGCGTAGGCCCACGGACCGCGTGAGGTATTCTCGAATCATGGTCCCGGACACTTTGAGTCTACCCGCGTCGGAGGCGACTTAACCCGGTATCATCTCGAGGTGAGTGATAGTATACTAACATAACAACTTATCTTTAAACAATATAAGCCAACAAGGATACTACTTTATACAAGCGTTACAAGATACTAACACACATAGCATCATATCATGTCTACTTATCAAACCATCTTTATTATTCTTTTCACAATATAAATGCATTATAAACACATAGGCAAACTTGTTTCTTTTATAAATCTTAAGTGGTTATACTTACTTCCCATAAAGCTAGTATAACTCTTAAGCACATTTTAAAAACCAATTAGTTCTCTTACATTAATAAGATTGATAGTCTTTTGAAATGTTTTGATTCTTTATTATTGAGCTTAAGCGTGAGGCATTCTTAGTAAGTATTATCGAGCTTAAGCGTGAGGCATTCCGTAATTATATTGTAAAATATCATGCTTTAGGAAGAATCACATACCAGTGAAAACCACTGAAGTTGAATATGTCGCGCAGAGAGTCGACCTATAATAGTCACGGATATCTATTAAAGACTACTCGAAGGTCATTCTAAGCAGGGTTCATAATTCTACGGTAAGTCGGGCAGCACTTCCCTACCGGTGAGCTATATAAGTCTCTTGAAAGCAGATCCTATGTAAATCTGATTTGATTATTCTTCTTTTAAACCCTTCTAAGTGATTAACACTTCAATTCTATTACGTGATATACTTCTAAGTATTTATACTAATTCTTATACTATAACGATAAGTATTCTCTAATTCAAAGAGGGTTAGGATTATTACCTCGGTAAGCCCAATAATATCCTAGAAAAGTCGCTTTGAGCAAGGTTTTGCTCACAAGTTGTATGCTCAGAACCTTAGAAGTTCTTCACAACTTCTACAAAGTACTAAGGTATTTGGGCTAGGGTATTTTGGGCATTATAACGATACAAGAAGGTAACTTTTCTACCAAGGGAGGGTAGATTTTTGGCTAGGCTAAGGGGTATTCGGCGAGGCCACCTTCACAAGGGGAGGAGGTGTTTGGACGAAATGGCTACAAAGGGAGAGGAGGATTTTTAGACTTGGAAGATAACTTTGTGGATGAAGAACTCTTCATCAAAGGGGGTATTTATAGCTCAAGCCTTGGCCAACCAATGGCCAAGATGAAGACAAGTGCAAGGCAAGTGTAGGGTGAGGATGAACTAAACACAAATATCCTACCAACTCCTTGACTTGTGCGATGGCACAAAAGCGTGCCAATGTTTCTCCATTTTCGTCGATGGGCGATTGAGTCCATCGATGGGAGGGTGCCAAGTGTTGCCCTCCGTTGGTCAAAATGTTTCGTCTCTCGGAAAAATCCGCCAAAAATAAGAAATGGCATAGCGGAATTTACTCTACGAAAGTGTGGAAGCGTTTAGTCGGAAAGCGATTCTTCTAGTGAGTTGTGTACAAAATGAAGCGTCGAGGCTTATCTTTAAGGCTAGACTTTAATCGTATTCCACTACGTACATACTCTGGAAATACGGGTATAACATTCTCCCCTTAGAAACATTCGTCGAATGTTCCTTCCCAAAACGATTATCGAAGAAGTTTAAGCGATTAGCAAATGCCACGCGCGGCCACAAAACAACACTTAGGCATAAATGATAATGGAAATTTACAAGTAGGAAGTGAATTACGGAGGTGTGGGGAATAGGTGAGGATACTTCCGCCTCGTGTCCTCTCGGCTTCCCGTCATCTCCTCCCCGAGCTCGTTCCGCCACAAGACTTTGTGGAAGCCACGTCCTTCGTCGCGAGCGCCTAACGGCGATCGACTATCGCTATGGGAATCTCCTCATCGATAGCCTCGATCACTGGACATCGTCAATCGGGTGCACCCTAGATGGATCCGTCATCTCCTCGGCATAGATCGTGAAACACCGGATGCCGCCTCCGGATCGGACGGCGGATCCAACTCGTAGGCAACCTTGCCTACCTGCGGACAATCTGAAGCGGCCCAATGTACCTTGGTGAGCTGCCTTCTTCCCGAATCTCATCACACCGCTTCATGGGTGACACCTTTAGGAAAACCCAATCATGAACCTCGAACTCAAGATGCGGCGGCGATGATCTGCATCGACTTACATGCGACTACGAGCTATCGATAGCCGCTCTCGGATAAGCTTCACCTTATCCACTGCTTTGTACCAAAGCTGGTCCCACTAGACATCCCTCGCCCACGTCGAACCAACCTATAGGCGATCGCACTTCCTCCCATACAAGGCCTCGTAAGGCGCCATCGAATCTTGGAGTGGTAGCTATTATTATATGCGAACTCAACTAGAGGCAAATGATCCTCCCAACTACCACTAAAGTCAATAACACGGGCTCGCGACATATCCTCGAGAGTGCGGATAGTGCGCTCTGCTGTCCGTGCATGCGTGGATGAAATGCGATTACTCGAGCTCACTGCGTCCCTAAACCCCTCTGGAAGGACCTCGAAGTTAGCGTAAAGCGGGCTCCTGCATGCGATATGATCAGTAGGGACTCCATGTAGTCGGCGATCTCTCGGATGTAAAGTCGGCATAATCCTCGGTAGAAAAAGTCGTCTGACGGGAAGAAAGTGGGCTGATTTCGTCGACTGTCGGCGATAACCCATATAGAATCATGTCTCCTGCGAGTGCGAGGTAATCTGTGATGAAGTCCATGTTGATTACCTCCCACTTCGGTCGGGATCTCTATCGCTGTAACAAACCACGGGCCTGCGGTGCTCTGCCTTCACTGCGACAACACGGGCGAGCTCACGAACTGCGCAGCGTCCTCTTCAAGCCATCCGCACCAATACACGGATCTAAGGTCGTGGTACATCTTGGTCGACCGGATGGATAGAGTAGCTTGTGTGCTTCCCCAGAACCTGCTGCGAAGTCACGAAACATCTGGAACACGATGCGCCCTCAAACCTTAGCGCCCGTGGTGCTACCTCAAAAGGACCGCTTGCCCTCACGAAGAGGCGTATCGCGATATCGAATCAAAGCTGGATCCTCGAGCGTTGCCTCTTCGCCTCGCCGGCGATGGAAGACTCGGCAACCTCACGAACTCTAACCCAGCTGCTATCGAGAATCAATCAAGCGGACACGAGGCTCGCTAGCGATGCAAATCACGAACCATGTCCCTCCTCTCTAGCTGCACATCGATAGGCTCCCATCGACCTACGACTAAGGCATACGCCTGACATTGGCCTTCCGGGTGGTATAGGATATCAACATCGTAATCCTTAAGCAACTCTAACCAGTCTGCAGCCGTAAGTTCGACTCCTGGTGAAGATATCTTGGAGGCTCTTGTGGTGCGTATAAATATCCACGTGAACCCCATTACAAATAGTGCCTCGGATCTTGGCGTGAATCACGGTGCGACTCCAAATCATGGGTGGGGTAGTTCCTCTCGTGTTTCTTGGTGTCGGGATGCGTATGCTATAACCTGCCATCTGCATCAATACACATCCCAACCCGATGCGGCGCGTCACAATACCGACATAACCATCTGGACCTGCGGAAGAGTAAAGCGAGGCGGTCGTCGGTCTCTCTTTCGAATGGAAACCACGCTCCAAGCATCGGTCCCACTGAAACTTGCGCATACGAGTCGGCCTAGTCAATGGTGCGAGATAGAAGCAAACTTCTCCACGAACGCCCGATAATAACTGCTGAGGCCCGAGCTGCGAACCTGCAGCCGGAGTAGTAGGTCTCGGCCAAGTCTGCGCCTCGATCTTGGCGTATCAACTCGAATCCCAGCAGCCCCGACAATAGGCCCAAGCCCCGCCACTGAAGTCAACCAAAACTCACATTTGGAAAACTTGGCGTACAAGCTGCAGTCTGGAGAAGCGTCGGCCATCCTCAAATGCTCGCGTGCTCTGCTCTGGCGAGAATAAACCAAGATATCATCAATGAACACTATCACAAGCGTGTCCAAAAATGGTTTGAACACTCGGTTCATCAAATCCATGAATACTGGCGGAGCATTGGTCAACAAAGACATGACCACGAACTCATAATGCGTCTGGGTCGAATGCGATCTAGGGACATCCACCTCTCGACTACTTTTTGATGATAGCGATCGCGGATCAATCTTGGAGAAACATCTCGCACCACTGCAGTCGAACAAATCATCAATCACAGGAGGGTATCTGTTCTTAATGGTCACCTTGTTCATGCTGTAATCAACACACGTGCGGCGTCCGTCCTTCTTCTTCGCGAACAATCTGGCGCCCCGGGAAACTCTGGGCCTAATGAAGCCCTTCTCTAGCAAATCCCTCAGCTGGTCCTTCAGCTCTCTCAACTCGGCAGGTGCCATTCTGTATGGCGGAATGGAAATAGGCCGAGTATCTGGCAATATGTCAATACAAAACTCAATCTCCCTCTCAGGAGGATGCAGGAGGTCATCAGGAACACGTGCGGGAACTCGTGACTACGAGGCCCGGTGAAAATCTGGTACGCGACCTCGATATCAAACACTCGAACTAGATGGTAGATGTACCCATACGCACCATCTTCCTAGCCTTGAGGTAGGAAATAAACCTACCACCGGCGTCTGGTGCTCCTCCGCTCAACAACCGGCTCGCCGAGAAGCTGGAACGTACTCTCTCTCTGCGGTCTACATTGGCATAGCAGAAGCTAGCCAATCCGTCCCGTAATCACGTCGAAGTCAATCATCTCCAACTCTATCAAGTCGGCTAGAGTCGGCGGCGTAAATGGTCACGGGACAAGCCACATATACGCCAGAGCTACCCGAATCACCCGGCTGGCGTAGCTACCTCGAAAGGGTCTATGGACTCGGGCTCTATCCCTATCCTACTAGCAACAAGGGAGATATATGGGGCCAGTGGAACCGGATCTATCAAGGCATAAACATCAAACCAGAGCCCGATAAGGTACGTGGCGACATCGGTGAGGCCTCACGATCTGTCGGTGGACAAAGCATAAATGCGGTTACGAGGACCGCTAGAAGCTGGACACGAGCCACGACCTCTGCGCGACCTGGCGACCCGTGGCACCACGCCTCGGGCGAGTAGCGTAGGAGATGATGAAGCGGCCCACAGAACACGAAGGTTGGGCCTACCACCAGCGTGCCCCGGTCGGACGGTCGCCAAAGTGACCTGCGGCCTGGCGTAACAAGATCCATAAGTAGTACCACACTTTCCGTAATGGGATCTGCATCGGCCACTGTTGGGGTGGTCCCGTCGGCGATACCTCTGCTACTGCGGGCGTGCGAAGCCACAGGGCCTGATGCGCCCTCGAAAACTCTGTTTGTCTTGAGGGCGGTGCGGAGTGCTCTGGTGGTGTGGTGCGAATCTAGGCTCTGCTTGAGGCCGCCCACGATAACCACGGAAAACCCTCCGTCTGGCCTTAACCTGCGATGTCGTCCACCGTCGACCCTGCGCTCGCCGCATCGAGGCGTGAGCTGCGTGCGGGTAATGTCGTACGGTGGAGAAACCCCGCACATGACTTCGGCCATGTAGTCATCTAGCCAGATGACATAGCGGTGTACCTATCCTCATATCTGCTACCAATCTTTGGGACATATCGAGCCAATGAATCAAACTCGACATTGTACTCACGACGGTCGTCCTCTGCGCCTCGGCGGTAAAAATCTATCGGCCGCGCCCTCGCCATCTGTGGAGGCAAGAAGTGAGTGAGGAAAGCCTCGAGAACTTCGTCCCAGTAGGCGGGGGCGCGTGCTCTCCGGGATAACTCCGTGAATCAAACCAATCATTGCGGTATCGCGCGACCTATGTGAACAAAGATCACGGACTCGGTCTCCGGCATACGATCACTCTCAAAATCCTCTGGCGGCGGATGAACTCCTGCGGATCATCCTCGGCCTCGACCCATAAAACTCCGTGCTCTGACTCAAGAAATCTCGTAGCCTCAAACTATACGCCTCGGGTGTACCACGAGTGCGGCCCAGGCTGGGAGGCTGAGCTGCCGCGTCGATCTCTCTCGTATCGGGCCTGACTTTAGCCAAAGGCTGGGCCATCTCCTTGCCCTAACTCCTCCGCCCGGTGTGGGCGGGAGGTGTGGTCTTGTGGTCTATCTTTGAGTGGCGGCGTCATAGAACTTCGCCGTCTACGGTATAGGCGGGCACGAGCCCTCGTGACTCTGGGTGTCTGCTAGCGACTCCGCCATTTGCCTTGCCATACGGGCGGGTTGCCTTACGTGGAGGCATAAGCTATTACGAGGAAAGGAATACGTTAGAGGTCCAACCTATAACTGACTCTACGACGATCTCGGAATGAGAAGAATGAAACCAATCCTAAATATCATATAGCCTCACGATTATTGGTGTGGTGCGCGACACCGATAATCGAACTCTACTAGATGCGATGCGTAGACACTTTCAGAGATTAAGCGCTCACGATACCACTTTTGTCACGACCCGTTAGGGGCGTGGTAGTGCCTTAGGGCACCCTAGTAGTCATACATCAGATAAATCAGCGGAAATATATAACAAGACATGAAACAGTTTATAAAATAAGACACAGTTTATGTGAGAAAAACAACGCCTTTCGGCATATATATATATAATCATAGTTCGTGATTACATCCGACCTTTGTACAACATGACTCTGAGACCTCTGAAAATATACAACTATGGCGGGACGGGGCCGCCATACCACTGTATACAAAACTATCTGACAGGGAGATCATACAAAAGTAGAGCCTCGGAAGAGATGGAGCTCAGACACCAACGTAGAGATCCTAGGAATGCGGATCTAACACTGCTTGCCCTTACTGCGGCATGAGCGCGGCCCGAAGAGTCGAGACAACGGTACTAAGTATGCGAAGCGTAAAGTACTCAAATGAAACATATCATTTTTAAAACCGGTTTACAAATATGTATGAAACAACGAGAAAGCGCGCATAGTGCCACATCACAAACAAGAGCAACAATAGGTAAGCGTAATGAGTCTTGTCTAGGCTGCGAATGATCGAAGCAGGGCCACTCGCCCTATCATCGTTCTGCGGGCCTAATCTGGACTCGAGTCGCATGGAGCCACTGCGTGGGCGCGTGAGGTATAACCCGCATCGAGGGTAGCTACTCCTCGGCGTAAATCTGGACTCATTGTCGCATGGCCACAGACCGCGTGAGGTATAACCCGCATACTAACACGGAACTCGTAGCTCGCATAGGCCCACGGACCGCGTGAGGTATTCTCGAATCATGGTCCCGGACCGCTGAGTCTACCCGCGTCGGAGGCGACAACCCGGTATCATCTCAAGAGGTGAGTGATAGTATACTAACATAACAACTTATCTTTAAACAATATAAGCACAACAAGGATACTCGCTATACAAGCGTTACAAGATACTAACACACGTAGCATCATATCATGTCTACTTATCAAACCATCTTTATTATTCTTTTCACTGATATAAGTGCATTTATAAACACATAGGCAAACTTGTTTCTTTTATAAATCTTAAGTGGTTATACTTACTTCCCATAAAGCTAGTATAACTCTTAAGCACATTTTAAAAACCAATTAGTTCTCTTACATTAATAAGATTGATAGTCTTTTGAAATGTTTTGATTCTTTATTATTGAGCTTAAGCGTGAGGCATTCCGTAAGTATTATTCAGAGCTTAAGCGTGAGGCATTGCCGTAATTATATTGTAAAATATCATGCTTTAGGAAGAATCACATACCTTCTCGTGAAAACCACTGCGAGTTGAATATGTCGCAGAGAGTCGACTATAATAGTCACGGATATCTATTAAAGACTACTACGAAGGTCATTCTAAGCGAGGTTCATAATTCTCTGGTAAGTCGGGCAGCACTTCCCTACCGGTGAGCTATATAAGTCTCATTGTGAAAACAGATCTATGTAAATCTGATTTGATTATTCTTCTTTTAAACCCTACAAGTGATTAACACTTCAATTCTATACGTGATATACTTCTAAGTATTTATACTAATTCTTATACTATAACGATAAGTATTCTCTAATTCAAAAGAGGTTAGGATTATTACCTCGGTAAGCCCAATAATATCCTAGAAAAGTCGCGCTGAGCAAGGTTTTGCTCACAAGTTGTATGCTCCAAGAACCTTAGAAGTTCTTCACAACTTCTACAAAGTACTAAGGTATTTGGGCTAGGGTATTTTGGGCATTATAACGATACAAGAAGGTAACTTTTCTACCAAGGGAGGGGGGTAGATTTTTGGCTAGGCTAGGGGGGTATTCGGCGAGGCCACGCCGCGAGGAGGAGGTGTTTGGACGAAATGGCTACAAAGGGAGAGGAGAGGATTTTTAGACTTGGAAGATAACTTTGTGGATGAAGAACTCTTCATCAAAGGGGGTATTTATAGCTCAAGCCTTGGCCAACCAATGGCCAAGATGAAGACAAGTGCAAGGCAAGTGTAGGGTGAGGATTAACTAAACACAAATATCCTACCAACTCCTTGACTTGTGCCATGGCACAAAAAACGTGCCAATGTTTCTCCATTTTCGTCCAATGGACGATTCAAGTCCATCAATGGGAGGGTGCCAAGTGTTGCCCTCCCGTTGGTCCAAAATGTTTCGTCTCTCGGAAAAATCCGCAAAAATAAGAAATGGCATAGCCGGAATTTACTCTACGAAAGCTGTGGAAACGTTTCGTCGGAAAACGATTCTTCTAGTGAGTTGTGTACAAAATGAAACGTCCAAGGCTTATCTTTAAGGCTAGACTTTCGTACGTATTCCCTTACGTACATACTCTGGAAATACGGGGTATAACAGACCCATTCTGGGACGCGGTAAAGTAACATAAGTCAACCCATAAAGGTATACTGCCCGGCCCATTCAGGGAAACGGTAAAGTCTCATAAGTCTGCCCATAAAGGTATATTGCCCGGCCCATTCTGGGACGCGGTAAAGTCACATAAGTCTGTCCATAAAGGTATCTTGCGGCCCATTACGGGATGCGGTAAAGTCACATAAGTCTGCGCCCGTAAGGTATCTTGCCGGCCCGTTACGGGATGCGGTAAAGTCACGTAAGTGCGCCCGTAGGGTATCTTGCCCGACCCGTTCGGGGCCTTGGTAAAGTCACTTTAGTGCGCCCGTAAGGTATCTTGCCCGGCCCGTTACGGGGCGGTAAAGTCACGTAAGTTTGCCCGTAAAGGTATCTTGCCCGACCCGTTCTGGAGCGATAAAGTCACGTAAGTGCGCCCGTAAAGGTATCTTTGCGGGCCCGTTACGGGGCCGGTAAAGTCACATAAGTCGTCCCATAAAGGTATACTGCCCGGCCCATTCAGGGAAACGGTAAAGTCTCATAAGTCTGCCCATAAAGGTATATTGCGGCCCGTTACGGGGCGGTAAAATCACGTAAGTGCGCCCGTAAAGGTATCTTTGCCACCCGTTCTGGAGCGGTAAAGTCACGTAAGTCGCCCGTAAAGGTATCTTGCCCGAGCTAATGCGGGCGTGGTAAAGTCACGTAAGTGCGCCCGTAAGGTATACTACGGCCCGTTACGGGGCGCGGTAAAATCACATAAGTCTGCGCCCGTAAAGTTATCTTGCCCGACCCGTTACGGGGCGCGGTAAAAGTAACATAAGTCAACCCGTAAGGTATCTTTGCGGCCCATTCGGGAAGCGGTAAAGTCTCATAAGTGCGCCCGTAAAGGTATATTGCGGCCCGTTACGGGGCCGGTAAAGTCACATAAGTCTGTCCATAAGGTATCTTGCCGGCCCATTCGGGGCGCGGTAAAATCACATAAGTGCGCCCGTAATGATATACTTCCGGCCCGTTACGGGGCGCGGTAAATCACGTAAGTCCGCCCGTAAGGTATACTACGGCCCATTACGGGATGCGGTAAAGTCACATAAGTGCGCCCGTAAATGTATCTTGCCCGACCGTTAAGTCGCGGTAAAGTCACATAAGTCGCCCGTAAAGGTATACTACGGCCCGTTACGGGATGCGGTAAAGTCACAGTCTGCCCGTAAGGTATCTTGCCGAACCATTCTAGGGCGCGGTAAAGTCACATAAGTCCGCCCGTAAGGTATCTTGCCGGCCCGTTCTAGAGCGGTAAAGTCACATAAGTCTATCTATAAAGGTATCTTGCCGGCCCGTTCTGGGGCGCGGTAAAATCCGAAGTCTGCCCGTAAGGTATACTACGGCCCGTTACGGGGCCGGTAAAATCACGTAAGTCTGCCCGTAAATGTATATTGCGGCCTATTCTAGGGCGCGGTAAAGTCACATAAGTCGCCCGTAAGGTATCTTGCGGCCCGTTCGGGACGCGTTAAAATCACGTAAGTGCGCCCGTAGGGTATCTTTGCCCGACCCGTTACGGGATGCGGTAAAGTCACTTTACGCCCGTAAGGTATCTTTGCGGCCCGTTACGGGGCGGTAAAATCACATAAGTCGACCTATAAAGGTATACTACGGCCCGTTACGGGATGCGGTAAAGTCACATAAATGCGCCCGTAAGGTATCTTGCCCGAACCATTCTAGCAGCGGTAAAGTCACGTAAGTGCGCCCGTAAAGGTATCTTGCCGGCCCGTTCTAGAGCGGTAAAGTCACATAAGTCTATCTATAAAGGTATCTTGCCGGCGCGTTACGGGGCGGTAAAGTCACGCAGTGCGCCCGTAAGGTATACTACGGCCCGTTACGGGGCGGTAAAATCACGTAAGTGCGCCCGTAAAGGTATATTTCCCGGCCTAATGGGGCGCGGTAAAGTCACATAAATCTGCCCGTAAAGGTATCTTGCCGGCCCATTCTGGGACGCGGTAAAGTCACATAAGTTTGCCCATAAAGGTATACTGCCCGACCCATTCTGGAACGCAGTAAAGTCACATAAGTTTGCCCGTAAATGTATACTGCCCGACCCATTTTGGGACGCGGTAAAGTCACAGAAGTCTGCCCATAAAGGTATACTACGGTATCACGACCGAACCGGGCGTGGTAGTGCCTTACCGGGCACCTGGTGATCTGACATCGGAGAAAATCAGCGGAAATAAAAACATGAACATGAATTAAGAGAAAAGATAAATAAGCAGGCCAACCAAGCGATTGCCTTCATCATATATACATAAATACGACAGTTATCCTTTTTACAAACCACCCACCTGTGATTACTCACAGGACCTCTAAGATTTTTTACACTATGGCCGGACGGGGCCCGCCGTACCCACGAATGTATAAGAATCTGGACTCGAGTGGTAACATGCAAAAGATAAGCCTCAGAAGGAAACGGAGCTTCCAATCTGTTGAAAGGTGATCCTAAAGCGGGGATCGGCCGATGTACCTTTTACTGCGGCGTGAGCGGCCAGAAGGAGTCGATCTGCGGTACCAAGTATGTGGCGTAAAATCGTAAATGAAATCATAATAGTCTATATAAAGCGGGAGACATGTATGATAACCAAACTACGATTCCAACATAGAAGCGATCATGTCAAGTCGAGGACTCACGCCTCAAAGTCATCCTCCGTGCGTGGAACTTCTTATCGCTGCCGTGATCTAGGTACAAATCATGTGATACGTATAACGGTCTCGGCCCATCTTATGGACCCGATATAGAAGCGTGTGGAATACATTCCGGATGAACGGTAGTCGATGAAATACATTCCGGATGAACCGGTAGTCAAGTGATATACATTCGGATGAGCCGTAATCAAGTGAAATACATTCGGATGACGGTAATCAAGTGAAATACATTCGGATGACCCGGTAATCAAGTGAAATACATTCGGATGACCGTGTAATCAAGTGAAATACATTCGGATGACCGTGTAATCAAGTGAAATACATTCGGATGACCGGTAGTCGAGTAGAACACGATACTTGCAACAAGGCTATCACCGTAACATGGTCAAGTTTCATAACAACAAGCATAAGCAAGTTACACACGACTCAAGGTACTTTCATTTTATGTCAAAGTCGGATTTTAACCTTAAAGTACTACGTCCGTTAAATTCCCTTTAAGATCCATTTCTTTTACAAAGGTCACCCGATACGTAGTATAAAATTTGAGTGACTAACATTGTTAAGTAAACCAAAATGCTTTCCTTTGTAAAATCAAGTAACAACCTTATTTTCCAAGCGTTGAGTTTGCCTAATTTGAATGCTCGAGTTTCTCATTTTAGAAAAAGGTTTCGTAGTTCATAGTTTTAAATCCTTTAAAACATAATTCTCCTTTAAGCGTTTTGAGAAACCTATGTCTTATAAGTGAGTAGGTTATTCTTGTTTATAATCAATCTTATTAAGCGACCATGATCTAGGAAATGTCATTTTGTCTCATCTTAGCTTATGCGGATGGAAGTTTCTCTGGTTTTAATAATACTAAATCTGTCCAAAACATTTCCTTTTATTAGCAGCTGCGATGGTTTGTCGATACACATTACGATTTAGAAATCGATAAAACATTTTAAGCCGTTATACCTAACTTCCCATAAAGCTAGTATAACTCTTAAGTTTCAAAAACCAAGTATTACTTCTTCTCTCAAAATGATTCAAAAATCTTTTGAAATACTTCAAGTTCTTTATTATCACATAGCTTGACCGATTATAGTTCAAATCGATTTACCTCTTAAAAACCACAAGTACTTTCTTACCTACATAAAGGTATTATAACCAACTTCCCATAAAGCGTTATAACACTTTATGTTTCAAACCAATCAAATACATTAAACATATATGCGTCTACCGTACTACATAGTTATACACATATCATGCTAGAACAAATAGGAAGAGGTTCACATACCTCGCGACGATTATCGACTAATAGCAAAAGCGCTCCAAGTACCTCAAAGTCGGCTATACTCTCGGTCAAGCGGATCACTCCACACGTAGTACTACTGACTATAGAGGCCACAAAGCGCCTATTAATATCTTTAGATCCCGGCGTAGAATATTCTCTGAGAAAAATTCGGCGACCTCCCCGCATGCGGCGTAAATCTCTCTCTATCGGTAGGCTACCAAGCCAACGGGGTTAACACGTCTAACGGGCGTGTACAATTCTACTACACGGTAATGTTACACAAGTCTCATGTCTGATCCTATGTAATTCTGATTCGATTCTCTTCTTTAAATTGAGGCTTAAGTCGCGAGACATTCAGTAAGTATTATTCGAGCTTAAGTCAAAAGACATTGCCGCACAACTATGTTCGATTCTATATATAGTATACTTAACTATATACTCCTACAACATGTAATTTCCAATTACAGGAAGGTCAAGAATGTTTACCTCGATAAGCCCAAAATTATCCGAGTTTATATGTCGATCTGAACAACGTTTAGCTCTACTCGGCGCTCGATCCGTTCAACCAACCCTTAGAAGTTCTAACCAACTTCTACTTATGACTTCAACTACGGGTGAAGATTTACTTAGGGTTTCGTTTTTGTAGTGAGGAAGTATAATAGTATTTTACGGGCTTTTGTAAAAGTGTAACCTTGGGAATACTCCCCGGTATTGGGGCGACGGTATTTGGGCAGTATCACAATACTTGGAGAGTATTTCTATACCACAAAGGGGTATTTATACGAGACAACTAGGCTAGAGGGTACCACGGCAAAACACCTCGAGGGGAGGAGGTGGCTCTCGGCCAAGGGCTCTCAAAGGGGAGGGGGTGTGGTGGGCCAGCTCGAGGAGAGGAGTATTTTGAGACTTAGTTAGATTGCTCAAGTTTTGGATGAAGAAAGTCTTCAACTAGAGGGGTATTTATAGGTCAAGTGAAGGCCAACCAATGGCCAAGATCCATCAAGTGTTAGGCAAGTGTAAGGTCAAGATTAAGCCGTATGCAACCTTATCCATCTACCCAAAATATCCTACGACTCCTTGACCAAAAATAATGCACAAAAGCGTGCCAACCTTCCCACTTTCGTCAGTCCACTCCTTCCAATTAGAGGGTGACAAGTGTCGCCCTCTCGTTGGACCAAAATGTTTCGTCTCTCGGAAAAATCCGCAAAAATAATAAATGACATAGACGGAATTTTCCTACGAAGCTGTGGAAAGCGTTTAGTCGAACGACTCTAATCGGGTGTTGTGTACAAATTTGAAACTAGCCAACTTTAAGGCTCAAATTATAATACGTCTGGCGCTCGCGTACATACTGGAAATACGGGTATAACACGGCCCGTTAGGATGCGGTAAAGTCACAAAATGCCCGTAAGGTATCTTGCCGAACCATTACGGGGCCTTGATAAAGTCACATAAATGCGCCCGTAAGGTATCTTGCCGGCCCTTTTGGGGCGGGATAAAGTCATATAAGTCGCCCGTAAAGGTATCTTGCCGGCCCGTTCTAGAAGCGGTAAAGTCACATAAGTCTATCTATAAAGGTATACGGCGGCCCGTTACGGGGCCGGTAAAATCACGAATGCGCCCATAAGGTATACTACGGCCCGTTCGGGGGCGGTAAAGTCACGTAAGTCCGCCCGTAAGGTATATTGCGGCCTATTAAGGGCGGTAAATCACATAAGTCTGCCCGTAAAGGTATCTTGCGGCCCGTTCGGGGCCGGTAAAATCACGTAAATGCGCCCGTAAGGTATAATGCGACCCATTGGGGCGCGGTAAAGTCACTTTAGTGCGCCCGTAAGGTATCTTGCCGGCCCGTTACGGGGCGGTAAAGTCACATAAGTTTGCCCGTAAGGTATACGGCCGACCCGTTACGGAGCGCGATAAAGTCACATGCGCCCGTAAGGTATCTTCGGGCCCGTTCTGGGACGGTAAAACCATAAGTCCGCCCGTAAAGGTATCTGACCCGGCCCGTTACGGGGCGGTAAATCACATAAGTCTGCCCGTAAGGTATCTTGCGGCCCGTTTGGGCGCGATAAAATCACGTAAGTCTGCCCGTAAGGTATCTTGCCCGACCATTACGGTCGCGGTAAAGTCACGTAAGTGCGCCCGTAAAGGTATACTACGGCCCGTTACGGGATGCGGTAAAGTCACATAAGTGCGCCCGTAAGGTATCTTGCCCGAACCATTCTAGGGCGCGGTAAAGTCACATAAGTGCGCCCGTAAAGGTATCTTTGCCGGCCCGTTCTAGAAACGCGGTAAAGTCACGTAAGTCTATCTATAAAGGTATCTTGCCGGCCCATTACGGGGCGGTAAAATCCGCAATCTGCCCGTAAAGGTATACTACGGCCCGTTACGGGGCGGTAAAATCACATAAGTACGCCCGTAAATGTATATTGCGGCCTATTCTAGGGCGAGGTAAAGTCACATAAGTCTGCCCGTAAGGTATCTTGCCCGGCCCATTCTGGGCGCGTTAAAGTCACATAAGTGCGCCCGTAGGGTATCTTGCCCGACCCGTTCGGGCGGTAAAGTCACTTTAGTGCGCCCGTAAGGTATCTTGCCGGCCCGTTACGGGGCCAGCGGTAAAGTCACGTAAGTCAGCCCGTAAGGTATACTACGGCCCGTTACGGGATGCGGTAAAGTCACATAAGTCTGCCCGTAAGGTATCTTGCCGAACCATTCTAGCGCGGTAAAGTCACATAAGTGCGCCCGTAAAGGTATCTTGTCCGGCCCGTTCTAGAGCGGTAAAGTCACGTAAGTCTATCTATAAAGGTATCTTGCCGCGCGTTACGGGGCGCGGTAAAGTCCTGATACGCCCGTAAAGGTATACTACGGCCCGTTACGGGGCGGTAAAAATCACATAAGTCTGCCCGTAAAGGTATATTTCCCGGCTATTGCGGGGCGGTAAAGTCACATAAATCTGCCCGTAAAGGTATCTTGTCAGGCCCGTTCTGGGGCGCGTTAAATCACATAAGTGCGCCCGTAGGGTATCTTGCCCGACCCGTTACGGGGGCGGTAAAGTCACTTTAGTACGCCCGTAAAGGTATCTTGCCGGCCCGTTACGGGGCGGTAAAGTCACATAAGTTTGCCCATAAAGGTATCTTGCCCGACCCGTTACGGAGCGGTAAAGTCACATAAGTTTGCCCGTAAATGTATCTTGCCAGGCCCATTCACGGGCGCGGTAAAGTCACATAAGTGCGCCCGTAAGGTATACTACGGCCCGTTCGGGATGCGGTAAAGTCACAAAAGTGCGCCCGTAAAGGTATCTTGCCGAACCATTACGGGGCCTTGATAAAGTCACATAAGTGCGCCCGTAAGGTATCTTGCCCGGCCTTTTGGGGCGGGATAAAGTCATATAATGCGCCCATAAAGGTATACTACCCGGCCAATTCTAGAACGCGGAAAAGTCACATAAGTCTATCTATAAAGGTATACTGCCCGGCCCATTCTGGAACGCAGTAAAGTCCTGAATGCCCGTAAGGTATACTACGGCCCGTTACGGGGCGCGGTAAAGTCACATAAGTCTGCCCGTAAAGGTATATTGCGGCCTATTCCGGACGGTAAATCACATAAGTCTGCCCATAAAGGTATCTTTGCGGCCCGTTACGGGGCGGTAAAGTCACATAAGTCGCCCGTAAGGGTATAATGCGACCCGTTACGGGGCGCGGTAAAGTCACATAAGTTTGCCCGTAAGGTATCTTGCCGAACCATTCTAGCGCGGTAAAGTCACATAAATGCGCCCGTAAAGGTATCTTGTCCGGCCCGTTCTAGAGCGGTAAAGTCACATAAGTCTATCTATAAAGGTATCTTGCGCGCGTTACGGGGCGCGGTAAAGTCCTAATCTGCCCGTAAGGTATACTACGGCCCGTTCTGGGGCGGTAAAAATCACGTAAGTCTGCCCGTAAAGGTATATTTCCCGCCTATTGCGGGGCGCGGTAAAGTCACATAAATCTGCCCATAAGGTATCTTGTCGGCCCATTACGGGGCGTTAAAGTCACGTAAGTGCGCCCGTAAGGGTATCTTGCCCGACCCGTTACGGGGGCGGTAAAGTCACTTTAGTCTGCCCATAAAGGTATACTGCCCGGCCCATTCTGGGACGCGGTAAAGTCACATAAGTCTGCCCATAAAGGTATACTACCCGGCCCATTCTGGGATGCGGTAAAGTCACATAAGTCTGCCCATAAAGGTATACTGCCCGAACCATTCTAGGACGCGGTAAAGTCACATAAGTCTGCCCATAAAGGTATACTGCCCGGCCCATTCTAGAACGCGGTAAAGTCACATAAGTCTATCTATAAAGGTATACTGCCCGGCGCATTCTGGGACGCGGTAAAGTCACATAAGTCTGCCCATAAGGGTATAATGCCCGACCCATTCTGGGACGCGGTAAAGTCACATAAGTTTGCCCATAAATGTATACTGCCCGACCCATTCTGGGCCGCGGTAAAGTCACATAAGTCTGCCCATAAAGGTATACTACCCGGCCCATTCTGGGATGCGGTAAAGTCACAAAAGTCTGCCCATAAAGGTATACTGCCCGACCCATTCTGGTCCGCGGTAAAGTCACATAAGTCTGCCCATAAAGGTATACTACCCGGCCCATTCTGGGATGCGGTAAAGTCACATAAGTCTGCCCATAAAGGTATACTGCCCGAACCATTCTAGGACGCGGTAAAGTCACATAAGTCTGCCCATAAAGGTATCTTTGCGGCCCGTTCTAGACGCGGTTGTTATACCCGTATTTCAGTATGCGTGAGGCGTGTGTTAAATTTTTGCCTTAAGAATTGGCTTGGTTCGAAATTTGGGCACAAGTCTTAGAATAAGTCGTTTTACGACGAAGCGTTTCCAATTTTCGTAGAGAAAATTAGGCTATGTCATTTATAATTTTTGCGGATTTTTAGAGGCGAAACATTTTGGACCAGCGGGAGGGTGACATGTCACCCTCACATTGGAAACTTAGACGGCAAACATGGCATGTCTTGGGCGATTTTGGTCCACTTTAGTTGGTAGGATATTTTGTGCAAGTTGTGTGGTAGATGGATAAGGTAGCACGTGGCTAAATCTTGGCCTTACACTTGCTATGCACTTGTCTTCATCTTGGCCATTGGTTGGCCTTCACTTGACCTATAAATACCCCATTAGTTGATGAGTTCTTTCATCCACAAATTGCCTAAGTCTTGAAAACCCCTCTCCCTCCCTCTTGAGAATTCTCGTCCTAGCCTCCCTTTCCCCTTGGCGAGCCACCTCCACTTGGTGGTGTTTTCGTGGGGTACCCCTAGCCTAGTTGTCTCGTATAAATACCCCCTTTGTGGTATAGAAATACTCTCCAAAGTATTGTTGTAATGTCCAAATACCTTAGCCCAAATACCTTGTAGTATTCCCGAGTTACACTTATAAAAGCCGGAAAATACGATTATACTTTCCTTTAGCCACTAAACGAAACCCTAAAGAAATCTTCATAGTTGTTTGAAGTACTTAAGAAGTTGGTTAGAACTTCTAAGGGTTGTTTGGAGCGGATTAGAGCACTCGGAGTAGGAGCTAAACCTTGCTCGGGAGGCGACATTAAACTCGGATAATTTTGGGCTTATCGAGGTAAATATCTTGTCCCTATTGTAATTGGAAATTACATAAGTGTTGAATATATAGTTGTTGTATACTATATATAGAACTGAACTTAATCTTGTGGCAATGTCTTTTGACTTAAGCTGAAGAATTAAGCCCAGGCTGTAATTACATGGGATTGTATTACGATGAACTTGTGTAGTAGTACAGTGGAGTAGAATTGTACAGTTAGGGTTAGATGTATACCCACTGGTTGGCTTGATGGCGGCCTCGATAGAGGAGGAGATTAACTTGTTGCGGGAGAGTCTTCTGAATTTTACGTAGAATATTCTACGTTGTGGTCTAGATGTTAACAAGCGCCTTGTGGCCTTATAGGTTGAAGTCCTACGTGTGGCGCGATTTACTTGGCAAGGAGTAGCCATTTGTTTGGAGCGTTTTGCTATTAGTCGATACTCGTCGCGAGGTATGTGAACCTCTTCCTATCTCTTCTAGCATGATATGTGTGAACTATGTAGTGCGGTGAGCGTCATGTGCTAAATGTATTTGATTGGTTTAAAACATAAAGTGTTATAACGGCTTTATGGGAAGTCGGTTATAATAGCTTTATGTGGATAAGCAAGTACCTTGTGGTTTTAAAAGGTAGCATTTTGAATAATAAGCGGCTTGTTATAATAAAGAACTTGATGTATTTCAAAAGATTTATAAATCGTTTTGAAGGAAGAGTAACACTTAGTTTTAAAGGTTTTAAAAGAGTTATACTAGCTTTATGGGAGTTAGGTATAATGTCTTAAGAGAGGTAAAGAAAATGGTTTACTAATGTTAGAAGTTAAGAGACTTGATCTTATAAGATAAGAGACTTAACTTATTTGTTTTAATGTGAATGTTTGGGTGAAACCTCATTCGTGAGCAATGAGTACTTGGTTTTATCTAAAGGGATAATGTTTCTTGATTTGAAATCGAATGTGTATCGACAGGACAGCTGCGGCGTTAATAAAGGAAAATGTATTAAATAATGATGAATTGTATTAAAACCGGTAGAAACCTCCATCTGCATAGAAACTAAGATGAGACAAAATGATATACATTTTCTAGATCATGCATTTCTTTGTAATAAGAATGTTGTAAACAAGAATAACCTACTCATGTAAGACATATATTACTCGATTGTTCTAAAAAGGAATCAGTGATTAAGTTTATGAACTATGAAACCATTTGAAAATGAGAAGCTTGAGTAATTGAAACTAGGCAAAGCTGGAATTTAGGAAAGAATATTGTTACTTGACTTTGAAAAGGAATGTGGGTTAGTCGTTCTAATACTACGGGTATCGGGTGACTTTTATAAAAGTAATGGATCTCTTTTAAAGAACTTAACGTATGTAGTACTTTGGGGTTAAAAACGGACTTTGGCATAAAATGAAAGTACTTTGAGTTGTGTGATACTTGCCTATGCTTGTTGTTGTGAAACTAGCCTATGCTTGTTATTGTGAAAGCGATGCCTATGCTTGTTGTGATAGCCTTTGTTGTGCAAAGCGTTGTATTTACGTGTTATCGCGTCTCGATGGAGGTCGGTTGGTAGTTGAGAACTTACTTGGGCGTGTCGGCATTGGCGGAGAAATTCCGCAGATGCGTCCACGGTTGATAGTATTATTGTTATGTCGCTTTGGACATCGACCACGATCGTGCGCGCGGGTATGTTTCCATTTGATTATCGTCTTGTGATTTCCTTTTGGACATCACGACCCGTCGTAGCGCCGCGAGTATCGTCCATTTGGAATCTGTCTATTGTTTCCCTTTGGACATCTTGACCGTCGTAAGCGCGAGTATCGTCCATTTGGAATGTTGCCTTATTGTTTCCACTTTGGACATCGACGGCCGTCGTAAGCGCCGCAGTATCGTCCATTTGGATTGTTATCTTGTTTATTATTGTTGCATCATGGACATGTCTACACGATGCGATATTAGAAGCATGCGGCCGTGATGCGAACATGATGGATGTTGTGGGCGTGAGACCCGTAGTTATATTGAGTGGTGACTTTGAGGCGTGAGTCACGACTTGGCTAACATGTTGTGAGCGTAGTTTGGTTATCATACATGTCTCTGCTTTATATAGACTAGTATGATTTCATTCTGATATTTCTGATTTCACATACTTGGTACTGTTATCTTGACCTCGCCTTGAAGTGCGTTCATCTGCATGAGTAAAGGTACATCATTGTCGATCCGCTTATAGGATCACATTCGGCGTGTTGGGAAGCTCGTTTCTCGGAGGCTTATCTTATTGGTATGTGTTCCACGAGTTGTAGGTTCTTGTACATTCGGGGTATGGCGGGGCCTGTCCGTCATAGTTGTTGTAAATCTTAGAAGTGCATGCAGAAGCTGTTGTGGGCGGGGTTTGTAAAAAGGATAAGCTGTTGGGTATTTATGTATGTATGTTGAAAAAGCTGTTTTGGTTGCTTTGTTTATTTATCATGTCTCTCATTTCATGTTTAAAGTTTTATTTCATGGTTTTCTCACGATGTTGTATCGCTAGGGTGCGGGGTAAGGCACGATGTGGGCCGAGTTCGGGGCGTTACAAAGTGGTATCGAGCGATTAATCCTCGGAAAGTGTCTACGAACCGTGTCTAGTAAGTCTTGATTGCTCGGTGTGTTGTGCACGTCTATAATCGAGGAGGCTATAGGACATTTAGGATTGGTTTCCATTCTTCTCATTACGAGATCGTGCCTTAGAGGCGTGTTGTAAGTTGGACCCTACGGCGTGTTTCGTTTTTACGATTATGCCTGCGAAAGGCAACGGGGCCCGAAGGGCAAAGCGGCAGGAGGCTGCTAGTGGGATTGAGAAGTGCAGCGCGAGCGGTCGATACGAGTAGTGCTTCCGGCCCGAGTTTTGTAGCCGCCCGGCACAGTGAGTTTAAGCGCGGCGGATGGGCGATGAGACTCTGATACACGAGCCTCGGTCGCGATGCAGGCGGGAGATGAGTCACAAGAGATGGCGATTATTGGCGAGTTGTGGCGGATATGAGAGCAGTGGATCGGCGATTCGAGTTCAGCCACGCTGTAGTGCGCAGGCGACGGTTTGAAAGTGCGGGATTTCATAGTTGTAGCACTTTGAGTTTCTGGTCGGCGGAGGATGATCGCGAGGAGTTCATCCGTCGATTCTGAAGAGATCGTCACGGGTGATCGAGGCTTGGTAGTCTGTGACATTTAGTTCGCATCGGTGCGTGATACGCGATCGATTGGTTTGACTTCGTGGGAGCTTTCGGGAGAGCATGCACTTCCGGCCGTTTGGGGCGAGTTTTGGGGGCCTTCTGGCACATTTCTTGCCTCGCAAATGAGGAGGGCTCGGTAAACGTTTTTGATGTTGAGGCGAAGCGAGCGTCTGATTCGGGAGTACAATGTGAGTTCGACTCATTGGCGGTATGTTCCGCATTAGTAGCTAGTATGGAGGATCGAGTGCAAGTATGTTCTGAGGCTCGATGATTAACTACCAGAGAGTTGTTCGGGTGTTTCCGCCCGGTAGGGCATGGGCGTTGCCGCATTCGGGCTCGTATGCGCGGAGTGCGAGGCGCGGTCGGCAGGTGGACGCTTTGTGAGAAGAAGGCCAAGGCGGCGGATATTTTAGCGACTTTGAGCGCGCGCCTCGGCAGCAGACTAGTTATGTACCTCCACGTCTTGAGGCGGTCGGGGCTCGAGGTTGATTTCGGGAGAGCGGGGTGTTAACGGTGAAGCCACCCTACCTCGTTGTGACCATTGTGGTAGACTCCATTTTGGAGAGTGTCGTGCTAGATTGGGAGTTTGTTTTGCATGCGGCCAGCGGGGCCATTTGCGAGCTGTCAGGCCAAGGGTATACGGATGTTCTGACTTCGACTAGGATCGGTGGTGGTTCATCGCCTTCTGATTATGCGCCTGCAGTGCGGCCTATGATTAGAGTGGGCGGTTGATTCGGGTATATCATAACCTACAGAGTTTTGGTATGCTTGTTTTAATGATCTCATTATTGTGTGCTATGCGGATAAGCGTTGTGATATTATGAGTTAGAATACATGGTAAGTGTGAACCTTAAACTATGTCACGTTGAGACCTTAGGGGTAAGGTCGTCTTGAGTTAAAGATTTATTTTATGTTTGACCACTTATCGAGTAATAGTATCACGTGGGATTTATTTGTGTGATAAGTCTGTGGGTAGTGTGGGATGGAAGTGGTAGCTTTCGTGATGGGAATTGGTAAGATTGTTCCGGATCGGGGAACAAGAGTTTGGCGCGGTTGGGGGTCGGGTTGAGGACCATTTGCGGGTCAACCCGTAGCCCGGATTGAGGTGGGGTCAGCTCTGGGTGGTCCCGCCAGGAGGGTCACCCGGTGTTAGGCCCAGTTTAGATGACCATCGTATGAGTTGGTGGATATGTTCGACGAAGTGGATCGTGGAGGCGGGAGCGGCCTTAGAAGATCGAAGTTAGTCGGATGACGAGTTTGGAGGTAGTGACTCGAGGGTTGGAAAGCGAGCGTTGGCGAAGTGTGATGCGGATACTAGAGCGAGTTCGAGTGTTAGTGGCGAGTTCTGAGAAAGGGAGGTGAGCGTGTGTTTTGTGGCGGTGTGGCATGATTGTTTTAAATGCGTATAGCGGTGAAGACTATCTTGGCGCTGATTTGTTTGAGACCTTGAAGGAACATTCGGGACGAATGTTTCTAAGGAAGAATGTTATACCGTATTTCGGAGTATGCGTGAGGCGTGCGTATTAAATTTTTGCCTTAAGAATTGGCTTGGTTGAAATTTGGGCACAAGTGCGAATAAGTCGTTTTTACGATGAAAGCGTTTCCCGACTTTCGTAGAAAATTCCGGCTATGTCATTTATAATTTTGCGGATTTTTAGAGGCGAAACATTTTGGACCAGCGGGAGGGTGGCGTGTGTCACCTCGCATTGGAAAACTTGGGCGGCAAGCATGGCATGTCTTGGGCGATTTTGGTCCACTTTAGTTGGTAGGATATTTTGTGCAAGTTGTGTGGTAGATGGATAAGGTAGCACGTGGCTAAATCTTGGCCTTACACTTGCTATGCACTTGTCTTCATCTTGGCCGTTGGTTGGCTTCACTTGACTATAAATACCGAATTAGTTGATGAGTTCTTTCATCCACAAATTACTAAGTCTTGAAAACCCCTCTCCTCCCTCTTGAGAATTCTCGTCCTAGCCCTCCCTTTCCCCATGGCGAGAGCCACCCACTCCATGGTGGTGTTTCTTAGTGGGGTACCCACACTGCCTAGTTGTCTCGTATAAATACCACTTTGTGGTATAGAAATACTCTCAGTATTGTTGTAATGTCAAATACCTTGGCCCCAAATACCTTGTAGTATTCCCGAGTTACAACATAAAAGCCAGGAAAATACGATTATACTTTCCTTTAGCCACTAAGCGAAACCACTAAAGAAATCTTCATAGTTGTTTGAAGTACTTAAGAAGTTGGTTAGAACTTCTAAGGGTTGTTTGGAGGCGGTTGGAGCACTCGGAGTAGGAGCTAAACCTTGCTCGGGAGGCGACATTAAACTCGGATAATTTTGGGCTTATCGAGGTAAATATCTTGTCCCTATTGTAATTGGAAATTACATAAGTGTTGAATATATAGTTGTTGTATACTATATATAGAAATGAACTTAATCTTGTGGCAATGTCTTTTGACTTAAGCTGAAGAATTAAGCCCATGAGCTGTAATTACATGGGGTGTATTACTGATGGACTTGTGTAGTAGTGCAGTGGGTAGAATTGTACAGTTAGGGTTAGATGTATACCCCACTGGTTGGCTTGATGGCGGCCTCGATAGAGGAGGAGATTAGCTGTTGCGGGGAGGTCTTCTTGAATTTTACGTAGAATATTACGTTGTGGTCTAGATGTTAACAAGCGCCTTGTGGCCTTATAGGTTGAAGTCCTACGTGTGGCGCGATTTAATTGGCTTAAGGAGTAGCCGACTGTTTGTAGCGTTTTGCTATTAGTCGATACTCGTCGCGAGGTATGTGAACCTCTTCCTATCTCTTCTAGCATGATATGTGTGAACTATGTAATGCGGTAGGCGTCATGTGCTAAATGTATTTGATTGGTTTAAAACATAAAGTGTTATAACGGCTTTATGGGAAGTCGGTTATAATAGCTTTATGTGGATAAGCAAGTACCTTGTGGTTTTAAAGGTAGCTATTTTGAATAATAAGCGGCTTGTTATAATAAAGAACTTGATGTATTTCAAAAGATTTATAAATCGTTTTGAAGGGAGAGTAACACTTAGTTTTAAAGGTTTTAAAAAGAGTTATACTAGCTTTATGGGGAGTTAGGTATAATGTCTTAAGAGAGGTAAAGAAAATGGTTTACTGATGTTAGAAGTTAAGAGACTTGATCTTATAAGATAAGAGACTTAACTTATTTGTTTTAATGTGAATGTTTGGGTGAAACCTCGTTCGTGAGTAATGAGTACTTGGTTTTATCTAAAGGGATAATGTTTCTTGATTTGAATCGAGAATGTGTATCGACAGGACCAACTGCGAGCGTTAATAAAGGAAAATGTATTAAATAATGATGAATTGTATTAAAACCGATGAAACCTCCATCTGCATAGAAACTAAGATGAGACAAAATGATATACATTTTCTAGATCATATTCTTTGTAATAAGAATGTTGTAAACAAGAATAACCTACTCATGTAAGACATATATTACTCGATTGTTCTAAAAGGAATCAGTGATTAAGTTTATGAACTATGAAACCATTTGAAAATGAGAAGCTTGAGTAATTGAAACTAGGCAAATGGAATTTAGGAAAGAATATTGTTACTTGACTTTGAAAAGGAATGTGGGTTGGTCATTCTAATACTACGGGTATCGGGTGACTTTTATAAAAGTAATGGATCTCTTTTAAAAGAACTTAACGTATGTAGTACTTTGGGGTTAAAAACCGGACTTTGGCATAAAATGAAAGTACTTTGAGTTGTGTGATACTTGCTATGCTTGTTGTTGTGAAACTAGCCTATGCTTGTTATTGTGAAGCGTGCCTATGCTTGTTGTGATAGCCTTTGTTGTGCAAAGCGTTGTATTTACGTGTTATCGCGTCTCGATGGAGAATTCGGTTGGTAGTTGAGAACTTACTTGGGCGTGTCGGCATTGTGGAGAAATTCCGCAGTGCGTCCACATTGATAGTATTATTGTTGTGTCGCTTTGGACATCGACCACGATCGTAGCGCGCGGGTATGTTTCCATTTGATTATCGTCTTGTGATTTCCTTTTGGACATCTTGCCGATCGTAGCGCCGCAGTATCGTCCATTTGGAATCTTTGTCTATTGTTTCCCTTTGGACATCTTGACGTCGTGGCGCGAGTATCGTCCATTTGGAATGTTGCCTTATTGTTTCCCTTTGGACATCGACCCGGCCGTCGTAGCGCCGCGAGTATCGTCCATTTGGATTGTTATCTTGTTTATTATTGTTGCATCATGGACATGTCTACCGTCACGATATTAGAAGCATGCGGCCGTGATGCGAACATGATGGATGTTGTGGGCGTGAGACCCGTAGTTATATTTAGTGGTGACTTTGAGGCGTGAGTCACGACTTGGCTATACATGTTGTGAGCGTAGTTTGGTTATCATCATGTCTCTGCTTTATATAGACTAGTATGATTTCATTTCTGATATTTCTGATTTCACATACTTGGTACTGTTATCTTGACCTCGCCCGAGTGCGTTCATCTGCGCGAGTAAAGGTACATCATATCGATCGACTTATAGGATCACATTCGGCGTGTTGGGAAGCTCGTTTCTCGGAGGCTTATCTTATTGGTATGTGTTCCACTGAGTTGTAGGTTCTTGTACATTCGGGGTATGGCGGGGCCTGTCCGTCATAGTTGTTGTAAATCTTAAGTGCATGCATTGTTGTGGCGGGGTTTGTAAAAGGATAAGCTGTTCGGGTATTTATGTATGTATGTTGAAGGCAGCTGTTTTGGTTGCTTTGTTTATTTATCATGTCTCTCATTTCATGTTTAAAGTTTTATTTCCTTTGGTTTTCTCGATGTTGTATCGCTAAGTGCGGGGTAAGGCACGATGTGGGCCGAGTTCGGGCGTTACAGTGATAAAGTCACATAAGTCTATCTATAAAGGTATCTTGCCGGCCCGTTCTGGGGGCGGTAAAATCCGCAAGTCTGCCCGTAAGGTATACTACGGCCCGTTACGGGGCGCGGTAAAAATCACATAAGTCTGCCCGTAAATGTATATTGCGGCCTATTCTAGGGCGAGTAAAGTCACATAAGTCGCCCGTAAAGGTATCTTGCCGGCCCGTTACGGGGCGCGTTAAAATCACGTAAGTGCGCCCGTAGGGTATCTTGCCCGACCCGTTCGGGGCGGTAAAGTCACTTTAGTGCGCCCATAAGGTATCTTGCGGCCCGTTACGGGGCGGTAAAATCACATAAGTCAGCCCGTAAGGTATACTACGGCCCGTTACGGGATGCGGTAAAGTCACATAAGTACGCCCGTAAGGTATCTTGCCGAACCATTCTAGGACGCGGTAAAGTCACATAAGTCTGCCCATAAAGGTATACTGCCCGGCCCATTCTAGAACGCGGTAAAGTCACATAAGTCTAACTATAAAGGTATCTTGCGGCCCGTTACGGGGCGCGGTAAAATCCGCAATGCGCCCGTAAAGGTATACTACGGCCCGTTACGGGGCGCGGTAAAATCACATAAAATGCGCCCGTAAATGTATATTGCGGCCTATTCTAGGGCGAGGTAAAGTCACGTAAGTCTATCTATAAAGGTATCTTGCCCGGCCCGTTACGGGGCGCGGTAAAATCCTGATGCGCCCGTAAGGTATACTACGGCCCGTTACGGGGCGGTAAAATCACATAAGTCTGCCCGTAAATGTATATTGCGGCCTATTCTAGGGCGAGGTAAAGTCACATAAATGCGCCCGTAAAGGTATCTTGCCGGCCCGTTACGGGGCGTTAAATCACGTAAGTACGCCCGTAGGGTATCTTGCCCGACCCGTTACGGGGCGGTAAAGTCACTTTAGTGCCCGTAAGGTATCTTGCCCGGCCCGTTACGGGGCGGTAAAGTCACATAAGTCGACCCGTAAAGGTATACTACGGCCCGTTACGGGATGCGGTAAAGTCACATAAGTGCGCCCGTAAAGGTATCTTGCCCGAACCATTCTAGCGCGGTAAAGTCACGTAAATCTGCCCGTAAGGTATCTTGTCAGGCCCGTTCTAGAAGCGGTAAAGTCACGTAAGTCTATCTATAAAGGTATCTTGCCGCGCGTTACGGGGCGGTAAATCCGCAGTCTGCCCGTAAGGTATACTACGGCCCATTCGGGGGCCGGTAAAATCACGTAAGTCTGCCCGTAAGGTATATTTCCCGGCCTAATGCGGGGCGGTAAAATCACGTAAATCTGCCCGTAAAGGTATCTTGTCCGGCCCGTTACGGGGCGCGTTAAAGTCACGTAAATGCGCCCGTAGGGTATCTTTGCGACCCGTTACGGGGCGGTAAAGTCACTTTAGTCTGCCCGTAAAGGTATCTTGCCGGCCCGTTCTGGGGCGGTAAATCACGTAAGTTTGCCCGTAAAGGTATCTTGCCCGAGCCCGTTCTGAGCGCGATGAAAGTCGCGTAAGTTTGCCCGTAAATGTATCTTGCCCGACCCGTTACGGGCGCGGTAAAGTCACGTAAGTGCGCCCGTAAAGGTATACTACGGCCCGTTACGGGATGCGGTAAAGTCACAAAAGTCTGCCCGTAAGGTATCTTGCCGAACCGTTACGGGGCCTTGATAAAGTCACATAAGTGCGCCCGTAAAGGTATCTTGCCGGCCCTTTTGGGGCGGGATAAAGTCATATAAATCTGCCCATAAAGGTATCTTGCCGGCCCGTTTCTAGAAGCGGTAAATCCACATAAGTCTATCTATAAGGTATACGGCGGCCCGTTCACGGGGCGGTAAAAATCGCAATCTGCCCGTAAGGTATACTACGGCCCGTTACGGGGCGCGGTAAATCACGTAAGTCTGCCCGTAAGGTATATTGCGGCCTATTCCGGCGCGGTAAATCACGTAAGTGCGCCCGTAAAGGTATCTTGCCGGCCCGTTACGGGGCGCGGTAAAGTCACGTAAATGCGCCCGTAAGGGTATAATGCGACCCGTTACGGGGCGGTAAAGTCACATAAGTTTGCCCGTAAAGGTATCTTGCCCGAACCATTCTAGCGCGGTAAAGTCACATAAATGCGCCCGTAAGGTATCTTGTCGGCCCGTTCTAGAAACGGTAAAGTCACATAAGTCTATCTATAAAGGTATCTTGCCGGCGTACGGGGCCAGCGGTAAAGTCCGCAATCTGCCCGTAAAGGTATACTACGGCCCATTACGGGGCGGTAAATCACGTAAATCTGCCCGTAAAGGTATATTTCCCGGCCTATTGCAGGGGCGGTAAGAATCACGTAAATCTGCCCGTAAAGGTATCTTGTCCGGCCCATTCGGGACGGCGTTAAAGTCACGTAAATGCGCCCGTAAGGGTATCTTGCCCGACCCGTTACGGGGCCTTGGTAAAGTCACTTTAGTGCGCCCGTAAGGTATCTTGCCGGCCCGTTACGGGGCCGGTAAAATCACATAAGTCGACCCGTAAAGGTATACTACGGCCCGTTACGGGATGCGGTAAAGTCACGTAAGTCTGCCCGTAAAGGTATCTTGCCCGAACCATTCTAGCGCGGTAAAGTCACGTAAATGCGCCCGTAAAGGTATCTTGTCAGGCCCGTTCTAGAACGCGGTAAAGTCACATAAGTCTATCTATAAAGGTATCTTGCCGTGCGTTACGGGGCGGTAAAGTCTGAAGTGCGCCCGTAAGGTATACTACGGCCCGTTACGGGGCGGTAAAATCACGTAAATACGCCCGTAAAGGTATATTTCCCGGCCTAATACGGGGCCTTGCGGTAAAATCACGTAAATCGCCCGTAAAGGTATCTTGTCAGGCCCGTTACGGGGCGCGTTAAAGTCACGTAAGTGCGCCCGTAAGGGTATCTTGCCCGACCATTACGGGGCCGGTAAAGTCACTTTAGTACGCCCGTAAGGTATCTTGCCGGCCCGTTACGGGGCGGTAAAGTCACATAAGTTTGCCCGTAAAGGTATCTTGCCCGACCCGTTACGGAGCGGTAAAGTCACGTAAGTTTGCTCGTAAATGTATCTTGCGACCCATTACGGGCGCGGTAAAGTCACATAAGTCTGCCCATAAAGGTATACTACCCGGCCCATTCTGGGATGCGGTAAAGTCACAAAATCTGCCCGTAAAGGTATCTTGCCGAACCATTACGGGGCCTTGATAAAGTCACATAAGTCTACCCGTAAAGGTATCTTTGCCGGCCCTTTTGGGGCGGGATAAAGTCATATAAGTCTGCCCATAAAGGTATACTGCCGGGCCCATTCTTGAACGCGGAAAAGTCACATAAGTCTATCTATAAAGGTATACTGCCCGGCCCATTACGGGGCCTTGGTAAAATCCGCAATCTGCCCGTAAAGGTATACTACGGCCCGTTACGGGGCGGTAAAATCGCATAAGTCTGCCCGTAAAGGTATATTGCGGCTTTATTAAGGGCGGTAAAATCACATAAGTGCGCCCGTAAAGGTATCTTGCGGCCCGTTACGGGGGGCGGTAAAATCACGTAAATGCGCCCGTAAAGGGTATAATGCCGACCCGTTACGGGGCGCGGTAAAGTCACGTAAGTTTGCCCGTAAATGTATCTTGCCCGAGCCCGTTACGGGCGCGGTAAAGTCACATAAGTCGCCCGTAAGGTATACTACAGGCCCGTTACGGGATGCGGTAAAGTCACAAAAGTCTGCCCGTAAGGTATCTTGCCGAACCATTACGGGGCCTTGATAAAGTCACATAAATCTGCCCGTAAGGTATCTTGCCGGCCCTTTTGGGGCGGGATAAAGTCATATAAGTCTGCCCGTAAAGGTATCTTGCGGCCCGTTCTAGAGCGGTAAAGTCACATAAGTCTATCTATAAAGGTATACTGCCCGGCCCGTTACGGGGCGCGGTAAAATCACGCAATCTGCCCGTAAGGTATACTACGGCCCGTTACGGGGCGGTAAAATCACGTAAGTCTGCCCGTAAGGTATATTGCGGCCTATTAAGGGCGGTAAAGTCACGTAAGTCCGCTCGTAAAGGTATCTTGCCGGCCCGTTACGGGGCGGTAAAATCATAAGTCGCCCGTAGGGTATAATGCGACCCGTTACGGGGGCCGGTAAAGTCACTTTAGTACGCCCGTAAGGTATCTTGCCGGCCCGTTCACGGGGCGGCGGTAAAGTCACGTAAGTTTGCCCGTAAAGGTATCTGACGACCCGTTCTGGAGCGGTAAAGTCACGTAAGTGCGCCCGTAAGGTATCTTTAGGGCCCGTTACGGGGCCGGTAAAGCTAAATCTGCCCGTAAGGTATCTGACCGGCCCGTTACGGGGGCGGTAAAGTCACGTAAGTGCGCCCGTAAAGGTATCTTGCCGGCCCGTTTGGGGCGATAAAATCACATAAGTGCGCCCGTAAGGTATCTTGCCCGAGCCGTTCTGGGCGTGGTAAAGTCACGTAAGTCTCATAAAGGTATACTACGGCCCGTTACGGGGCGGTAAAATCACATAAGTCGCCCGTAAGGTATCTTGCGACCCATTACGGGGCGGTAAAGTAACATAAGTCAACCCGTAAAGGTATCTTGCGGCCCGTTCGAAGCGGTAAAGTCTCATAATGCGCCCGTAAAGGTATATTGCGGCCCGTTCTGGGGCGGTAAAATCACATAATCGTCCGTAAAGGTATCTTGCGGCCCATTACGGGGCGCGGTAAAATCACGTAAGTCGCCCGTAATGATATACTTCGGCCCGTTACGGGGCGGTAAAATCACGTAAATGCCCGTAAGGGTATCTTGCCCGACCCGTTACGGGGCCGCGGTAAAGTCACTTTAGTGCGCCCAAAGGTATCTTGCCGGCCCGTTACGGGGCGCGGTAAAGTCACGTAAGTTTGCCCGTAAGGTATCTTGCCCGACCCGTTCTGGAGCGATGAAAGTCACATAAGTTTGCTCGTAAATGTATCTTTGCCGACCCATTCACGGGCGCGGTAAAGTCACGTAAATGCGCCCGTAAGGTATACTACGGCCCGTTACGGGATGCGGTAAAGTCACAAAAATCTGCCCGTAAGGTATCTTGCCGAACCATTACGGGGCCTTGATAAAGTCACATAAGTCTGCCCGTAAGGTATCTTGCCGGCCCTTTTGGGGCGGGATAAAGTCATATAAGTCTGCCCGTAAAGGTATCTTGCGGCCCGTTCTAGACGGTAAAGTCACGTAAGTCTATCTATAAAGGTATACGGCCGGCCCGTTACGGGGCCGGTAAAATCCGCATGCGCCCGTAAGGTATACTACGGCCCGTTACGGGGCGGTAAAATCACGTAAGTACGCCCGTAAAGGTATATTGCGGCTTTATTAGGGGCGGTAAATCACGTAAGTCGCCCGTAAGGTATCTTTGCCGCCCGTTACGGCAGCGGTAAAGTCACATAAATGCGCCCGTAGGGTATCTTGCCCGACCCGTTACGGGGCGGTAAAGTCACTTTAGTCGCCCGTAAGGTATCTTGCCGGCTCGTTACGGGGCGCGATAAAGTCACGTAAGTTTGCCCGTAAGGTATCTTTGCCCGACCCGTTCGGAGCGGTAAAGTCACGTAAGTGCGCCCGTAAAGGTATCTTGCGGGCCCGTTACGGGACCGGTAAAGTCACATAAGTCCGCCTATAAAGGTATACGGCCGGCCCGTTACGGGGCGCGGTAAAATCACATAAGTCTGCCCGTAAGGTATCTTGCCCGACCCATTTGGGGCGCGATAAAGTCACGTAAATGCGCCCGTAAGGTATCTGCCCGAGCCATTACGGGCGTGGTAAAGTCACGTAAATGCGCCCGTAAAGGTATACTACGGCCCGTTACGGGGCGCGGTAAATCACATAAATGCGCCCGTAAAGGTATATTGCGGCTATGCGGGGCGCGGTAAAGTCACATAAATCGCCCGTAAGGTATCTTGCCGACCCGTTACGGGGCGCGGTAAAGTCACATAAGTCTTCCGTAAGGTATCTTGCCCGGCCCATTCGAAGCGGTAAAGTCACATAAATGCGCCCATAAGGTATATTGCTGGCCCGTTACGGGGCGCGGTAAAGTCACACAAGTCTGCCCGTAAAGGTATCTTGTCAGGCCCGTTACGGGGCGCGGTAAAGTCACGTAAGTCATCCATAATGATATACTTCCCGACCCGTTACGGGGCGGTAAAGTCACATAAGTGCGCCCGTAAGGTATACTACGGCCCGTTACGGGATGCGGTAAAGTCACATAAGTCTGCCCGTAAATGTATCTTGCCCGACCCATTCTGGACGCGGTAAAGTCACGTAAATCGCCCGTAAGGTATACTACGGCCCGTTACGGAATGCGGTAAAGTCACATAAATGCGCCCGTAAGGTATCTTGCGAACCATTACGGAGCAGCGGTAAAGTCACGTAAATGCGCCCGTAAGGTATACTACCGGGCGTTATGGGGCGGTAAAATCACATAAGTTTGTCCATAAAGGTATATTGCGGCTATGCGGGGCGGTAAAGTCACGTAAGTATGCCCGTAAGGTATCTTGCCCGACCCGATGCGGGGCGCGGTAAAGTAACATAAGTCAACCCGTAAGGTATCTTGCCCGACCCATTCGAAGCGGTAAAGTCTCATAAATGCGCCCGTAAAGGTATATTGCGGCCCGTTATGGGGCGGTAAAATCACGTAAGTCTGTCCATAAAGGTATCTTGTCAGGCCCGTTCACGGGGCGGTAAAATCACTTTAGTGCGCCCGTAAGGTATCTTTGCGGCCCGTTCTGGGGCCGGTAAAATCACATAAGTTTGCCCGTAAAGGTATCTTGCCCGACCCGTTCTGGAGCGATGAAAGTCGCGTAAGTTTGCCGTAAATGTATCTTGCCCGACCCATTACGGGCGCGGTAAAGTCACATAAGTGCGCCCGTAAGGTATACTACGGCCCGTTACGGGATGCGGTAAAGTAACATAAGTGCGCCCGTAAAGGTATCTTGCCGGCCCGTTACGGGGCCAGGTAAAATCACATAAGTCTGCCCGTAAGGGTATCTTTGCCCGACCCGTTACGGGGCGCGGTAAAGTCACTTTAGTGCGCCCGTAAAGGTATCTTGCCCGACCCGTTACGGGATGCGGTAAAGTCACGTAAGTTTGCCCGTAAAGGTATCTTGCCCGACCCGTTACGGAGCGCGATAAAGTCACGTAAGTGCGCCCGTAAGGTATCTGCGGGCCCGTTCGGGGCCGGTAAAGTCACATAAGTGTTATACCCGTATTTCAGTATATGCGTGGGGCGTGCGTGGAGAATTTGAGCCTTAAGTTAGGCTTTGGTTGAAATTTGGGCACAAGTGCCGAATAAGTCGTTTTTCGGCGAAGCGTTTCCACGACTACGTTGGGAAAATTCGGCTATGTCATTTAGTATTTTTGCGAATTTTTCGAGAGACTAAATGTTTTGGACCAGCGGGAGGTGACACTTGTCACCCTCAAGTGGCGTTAGGTTGCTTTGTTTATGATCATATATCTTGTTTCTTGTTTAAAGTTTTATTTTCCATGGTTTTCTCGATGTTGTGTCACTAGGGTGCGGGATAAGGCACGATGCGGGCCGGGGCGGAGTCGTTACAAAAGTGGTATCAGGCGATTAATCCTCGGAAAGTGTCTGAGACCGTGTCTAGTAGAGTCTTGATTATCGATGTGTTGTGCACCACATCTATAATCGGAGGCTGAGACATTTAGGATTAGTTTCCATTCTTCTCATTACGAGATCGTGCCTTAGAAGGCATGTTGTAAGTTGGACCCTACGGCGTATCTCGTTTTTACAGTTATGCCTCCGCAAGGCAACGAGTCTGAAGGGCAAGGCAGTAGAGAACCGCTAGTGAGATCTGAGAGATGCAGCGCGAGCGAGCGATGCACGAGGTTGTGCTTGACAGCGGGTTTTGTGGCCGCCCGGCCCAGCGAAGGTTAGAGCGCGGCAATAGGCTGCTGAGACCCATGATACCTTAGCCTCAGTCCGCGATGCAGGCGGAGGAGATGGGTTACAAGGAGATGGCGATTCTTGGCGAGTCGTGGCAGATATGAGGATAAATTTGGATCACGGCGATTCAGATTCGATAGCACGATGGTTCACCCGGCGAGATAGTTTGAGGCTACGGGACTTTACGAGTTGTAGCGCGAGTTTTATGGGTGAGGCACGAGGATGATCGCGAGGAGTTCATCCGGCGATTCTGTGGATCATGCGGGTGATCGAGGCTTGAGACCGAGTCTGTGACCTTTGGTTGCGCATCAGTGCGTGATACGCGATCGATTAGTTTGATTCATAGGAGCTTTCGGGAGAGCATGCACCTCAGCGGTATGGGATGAGTTTTGAGGCTTTCCTCGCTCACTTCTTGCCTCCGCGAGATGAGGAGAACGCAGTGACAGATTTTGATGCTTAAACGGAGGCGGGCGTGCGGTTCGGGAGTACAATGTGAGTTCGACTCATTGGCGATGCGTCCAGCGTTGGTAGCTAGTATGGAGGATCGAGTGCACCGATATGTTCTGAGGCTCGATGATTACATGTCGAGGCATGTTCGGAGTAGCTCTTGTGGGCATGGACATTGCGCATGCGAGCTCGTGCAGGATGTGAGGCACGGAGAGGTCGGCGGAATGACGAATCGCGAAGAGGCGAGAACAACGAGGTCCTTTGGTGACTTTCGAGGCGGACGCCTCGTGACATACTAGTTTTGTACCTCCGCGGTCGAGTGGTCCTCCACGACCTTGAGTATTGGGGCGGTCGGGGCTCGAGGTTGAGTTTCGAGGAAGTAAGTGTTGGCGGATCGGTCACCCCTACCTCGGTGTGGTCGATGTGGTAGACCGCATTTGGGAGTGTCGTGGTGCGAGGAGCTTGTTATTTTTGCGGCCAGCGGGGCCATTTTGCGGCTGTCAGGCCAAGGGTAGCACGGATGTTACGACTCGACTCTACCGGATCGATGGTGGTTCATCGCGCCTCTGATTATCGCCTGCAGTGGGCTATGATTAGAGTGGGCGGTAGCCAGGTATATCCTTAACCCTCTAGAGTTTTGGTATGCTTGTTATGATGGTCTCATTATTATGTGCTATATGCGAATAGCGTTGTGTTAATTGTGAGTTAGAAAACATGCTTAGTTGGGAGGATACGTATGGGGGCATGGTAAGTGTGAACCTTAGACTATGTCACGACTGAGACCTTAGGGGTAAGGTCGTCTTGAGTTAAAGATTTAATTTATGTTTGACCCTTATAAGAGTAGTAGTATACGTGGGATTTATTTGTGTGATAAGTCCGTGGGTAGTGTGAGATGGAAGTGGTAGCTTTCATGATGTGAATTAGTAAGATTGTTCCGGATCGGGGAACAAGAGTTTGTGTGGTTGGGGTCGGGTTGAGGACCATTTGTGTTATACCAGTAGTTCGAGGTATGTATGCGAGGGCGTATATGCGAGAATCTGAAAGATTGGAAAGGAAGAAAGAGGCGATTTTCCACGGAAAAGTTTCGGTTTTGTGAAGGAAAAAGGTTCGTTAATGGGAATTGGATTCCCAGTTTGGTATCGGACTTCTGGAATATTAGAGAATTATGGAATTTTATTTTGGAAATGGTCACGTGGGGCACGGGAGAAATTCTGATTTTGTAGGGCCAGCTTTGTTTTGAGATTTTGGCCATTGTGGATATTTTTGGAAGATGTTTTATTTTGGGCCAATAGGAGGGTGACACGTGTCACCCTTTAGGTGGCTTAGTAGAATGGCATTGTCCTGACACTTTGGTTAAGTCGTCGTTTTTCGGCGAAGCGTTTTACATAACTTGCGAAGGGAAAATTCGGCTATGTCTTTTCTTATTTTTGCGGATTTTTAGAGAGAAATGTTTTGGACCAACGAGAGGCGACACTTGTCACCCCGAGTTGGTGGAGTTAGACGGCCGCTTGGGCGTTTGAAGGGTCAAGTTGGTGAGATATTTTGTGAGGATTTGTGGAGTAGGGACTAGGGGCACTTGGGCACATCTTGGCCTACTTGCATAGCACTTGGCTAGATCTTGGCCCTTGGTTGGCCTTTGCTTACCTATAAATACCACTCCTTTGAAGACTTCCGTCCATCAAATCTACAAGTCTTGAGAACCCTCTCCTCCTCTGTTGACTCTCGTCGAGCCTCCTCCACTTTCATGTGGCCTTGTGGCGAGAGCACCTCTCCGCTAGTAGGCCGCCCGGTAGAAGCCCCACTGTGGGGTGTTCTCGTGGTACCGCTTGGTGGAGAAATACTCTCAAAGTATTGTTATAATGCCCGATTACCTTAGTAGTATACCTTGTAGTATTCTAAGTTTATACTATCTGAAAAGCAGGAAATACTATTATACTTCCGTCGATCACAAAGCTGAAACCACTAGGAAAATCTCCATAGTCAGATTTGGAGTATTGTGTAGAAGTTGGTTAGAACTTCTAAGGGTGGTTTAGAAGCGGGTTGGGCGCTCGGAGTTAGACAAAGCGATTGCCGGGATCGACTTTATACTTGGATAATTATGGGCTTATCGAGGTAAATATCTTGTCCTATTGTAATTGGAAATTACATGTTGTTAGAATATATAGTTAAAGTATACTATATATAGAAGTGAGCGTGGTTAGTTGGTGATGTCTTTTGACTTAAGCACAGAAGAATGAGCGTATTCTGATGAACTTGTGTAGTAATCTTGTGGAGTAGAATTGTACGTTCGGGTTAGATGTATAACCCCATGGTTGGCTTGGTAGCGGCCGTTAGAGGAGGAGTTTCTGTTGTGGCGGGGAGAGTCTTTGCCAATTTTACGTAGAATGTTCTGCGATAAGATCTTAATGTTAATAAGCGCCTTGTGGCCTTATAGGTTGAAGTACTACGTGTGGCGCGTTACTTGGCTTTAGGAGTAGCGAGCGGTTGGGAGTACTTGGGCGTTTTGCTATTAGTCGATACTCGTCGCGAGGTATGTGAACCCTTCCTATCTCTTGGCGTGATATGTGTGAACTATGTAAATGCGGTGAGCGTCATGTACTAAATGTATTTGATTGGTGTAAAACATAAAGTGTTATAACGGCTTTATGGGAAGTTGGTTATAACGGCTTTATGTTGGTAAGAAAATCTGGTGGTTTTAAAAGGTAAGCGATTCGAACTATAAGCGGCTTGTTATGTGTTAATAAAGAACTTGAAGTATTTCAAAGAGTTTTGAATCATTTTGAGAGAAGAAGTAATACTTGATTTGTTTTGAAAACTTAAGAGTTATACTAGCTTTATGGAAGGTTAGGTATAACGTCTTAGAATGTTTCTTGATTTTGGAAATCGAGAATGTGTATCGACAAACCAACTGCGGCGTTAATAAAAGGAAATGTTTTGTGATTAAGTATTATTAAAACCGATAGAAACTTCCATCTGCGTAGAAGCTAAGATGAGACAAAATGATATTTCCTATATCATGATTTCTTTGTAATAAGATTGTTGTAAACAAGAATATCTACTCACATATAAGACTTATGTTTCTCAGATAGTTTAAAAGAGAATTATATTCTTAAATGAATAAGACTATGAACTCTGAAACCTTTCTAAATAAGAAACATGAACATTTGAAATTAGGCAAACTTGGGCGTTTGGAAAATAATGTTATTACTTGAGTTTTACAAGGAGAAGTGTTTTGATTTACTTGAAAGATAATCACTATATTTTTCATATACTACGGGTATTGTGTGACTTTTGTGAAATGCGTATCTTTTAAAGAGTTAATGTATGAAGTACTTTGGGGATAAAACCCAAGACTTGTTAGCATATAGTAGAAAGTACAGTGTGTATAACTTGATTGTGTTGGTTTGTGATAGCCTTGTAATACCTTGTTGATTTGATAAGTAAACATGCTAGGATCTTACGTGTGTTAGTATCTTGTGATGTTTGTGTAAAGGGGTTTTCCTTTGTTGTGCTTATGTTGTTTAACGATAATTTGTTATGATAGTATTATACATCACTCGTCTCTTGAGATGATTAGGGTTAGGCGCCTCCGTCACGGGGTAGACTTCAGGCGGGTCGATGGACCTATGATTCGAGACTACCTGCATGCGGGTCGAGGGCCTATGCGGGCTGCGGAAGTTCGAGTTAGGATCGGCCCTTGTGGTCATGCGGTCCTTGTGGCCATGCGGACGGCGAGTCGAGGCGGCTGCGAGGAGTAGCTACCCTCGATGCGGGGTTATACCTCATGCGGGCGTCGATTGGCCTATGCGGGCTGCGGAAAGTTCGAGGGCTGAAGCGCGCGCATTGAGATCTGCGGGCAAGTGGTGGAACTTTGATCATGTGGCGGTCAAGCGAATCTTATAATCTGATTCATGACCTTGTTGATGCTGTAGGTGTTAGTAATCGGCTATGCCTTCGTACTTACATGCGTGTTATTATGCGCAGTGGGACACGGTGTTCGTGTGTGTTCCTTGGTGCTTTGTTATATCATAAAGCTGCCGGCGATGAGGAAGGTATTCCACGGGCGTGATTGATGTTGTGGCGTGAGACCCGTTGTTATATTGAGTGATGACTTGAGGCGTGAGTCACGACTTGACATATGGCTTATTATTGTGAGCGTAGTTTGGTTATCATACATGTCTCTGCTTTATAGACTATTATGATTTCATTTACAATATTTTTAGTTTCACATACTAAATTTTTGTTATGCGACCTCCTTGAAGTGCGTTAATCTGCGAGTAAAGGTACGCGATCATTGATCCTCGCTCTTGGGTCACGATTCGGCGTGTGGGAAAGCTCGTTTCTCGGAGGCTTATCGATGGTATAGTCCTGTTGTTGTAGGTGTTTACATTCGAGGGTATGGCGGACACTGTCCACGCCATTGTTGTCGTATCATTTCTTAGAAGTGCATGTAATGCTATTGTGGCGGGGTTTGTAAAAAGGATTAAAGCTGTTCTTGTTGGAAAAAGTTGTTATATATATATATGCGAAAGCAAGTTTTCTCAGTTATTGTTTCATATTTCATAATATGTCTTGTATTGTTTATGTTCCTGATTACTCGATGTTGTATCACTAGGGTTCGGGGTAAGGCACGATCCGCGGGCGAATCGGGTCGTGACAAAAGTGGTATCGAGCGATTAATCCTCGGAAAGTGTCTCTGGCCGTATCGATGAAGTCTTGATTATCGGTGTGTTGTGCACCACGATAATGTCGAGGAGGCTATAGGATATTTAGGATTGGTTTCTATTCTTCTCACTCAGTGCGTGCCTTAGAGGCGTGTTTAAGTTGGACCCTCTAGCGTATTTCTTTCCCTTACCGTTATGCCTCGCGTGGCAGCCGGGCCCGGGAGGGCAAGCGGCGAGGAGGCTGAGTTGAGTTCGGAGGGTTGCGTGGGCTGAGCCCAATTACCACACAGGCGGTGTTTTGTTAGGGAGTTATGCTCGTCACTGGCCCGTGAGTTTAGCGGCGGCGATTCCTCTGCGGCCGTGATATTTGAACCTTGATTCCACGATTGGGAGCAGAATATAGATTGCGAGAGAGGCGACCTGTTACTAGCTATGGATGTGGCTGCGGAGAATATACCGATGTACCACGAGTCTTGATGACTACCTAAGAAAGGGTTGTGCGAAGTAATTCTTGACTAGGCGTGAGCATGGCCTATGAGCGGGCTTATCTGCGGTAGAAAGCGTGAGATCGGCGGGTTAACGAAGGACATCGAAGGGCGAGCGGCTAGGTCCTTTGGTAACCGAGGCAAGTCGCCTCGCGTGGTTAGATTATGCACGTCCGCGTGCAAGAGGTCCCCGCGGGATTGATGCGTTCGGGGTATCACGGGAGTTAGTCGGGACTCGGGGTTTCGATTCAGCTGTGTGAGGCGTCATCCGGGAATGTCGTCTTTTAGATTGATACTTGTTGTACTGTGGCGTCGGGGCCATATGTCGAATAGGTGACCTAGTAGAAGGATTTTGTCTTGATCTGGGTGGGTAGTTCGTCACCTTCAACTATCGCCTGCAGGCGGGTTCGATTAAACGACATAGGGAGTGAAGCGGTAGATGCGAGCATATCTAAACCTACAGAATTTTGTTTATGTGATAAGGTGAGTATACCTTAAGTGCTATGTTAGTAGCGATATGTTAGTTGTGATTAGAAATCATGGTTGTTTAGCAGAGTAAGATGTTGGGGATAGAGAAAGTGTGAGCCTTAGAGTTTCTGGCGTAGAGACCTTAGAGGTAAGGCCGTCTCGAGTAAGAGGCGTATGTTGATGTTTGACCACTTATAGGAGTGCATTGTGCGTGAGCTATATTTTGGGATAAGTCACGAGTAGCGTAAAATGAGAGAGGGTAGTTGAGCTCGAGAAGGCGCTAGGTTTTAGTAGCGTGATTAGTGAGTTTTCCTCGGGAAGCTAGTGTGTTGCAGCGTTCGGGTCGGGTTGAGGCCACGTTGCGGGTCAACCGCGGCTTTGTATGGTGGTGGGGTCGGTTGTGGTGGTCGCCTTGTGATAGGGTCATGAGGGTGTTAGGCCCAAATTTAGTTAACGTGTCTGAGTTCGTGGATCGTTCGACCGATGGTCGGGCGATGGGAGTAGGCTGTGAGGATCGTTGTCTCGGTTGAAGTGTTTAAGCTACCATTTCGGTGATCGGATGTCGTCTTATGAAGCCTTGTAGGGAAGAAATGCAAGTTCTTGTCGATTGGTTCGATGTTGGCAAGGCTCGAGTAGTTAGTTGAGTTTGTTCCAGTGACGGTGGTTAGGGTGTGGCGAGTTTTGAGAGCAGAGGAACTTAGCGAGTTACATTGGGCCTTTTGAGTTCATGTGAAGAATAGGCGGGTTGCCTATAGGTTAGCATTTGCCGTCGACTTAGGAAGCGTCGTCCGATCGCCGTATTGTTATGTTCGGGAAGTATCGAAGATCCGTCAGTGTTCGATAATAATGACCACGTTAGAGATAGTAACCGAGTTTTGGATACTAAGCGATGCTCGAAATATGGTAAATTCAGTGTCTGACGGCCGGTGATCGCATGCGGCCGGTACCATTTGTTGGAGTCGTTGGAGCAAGGCTCGCGACAAAGTGACAAAAGTAGTATTATTTGTGGTGATGTTAGAGGTGTTTCCTCGCGGACTTGGATGTAGGTATTTTGCGTGGGTATTTACGGCGGTGTGGCGAGATTGTTTCGTAAGTATAGTAGTGAAGACTATCTTTGCGCGCGTTCGTTTTGAGACTTAGAAGGAACATTGGACGAATGTTTCTAAGAGAAGTGCGCCCGAACCGAGATTCTGGTGCCTTACCGGGCACCTAGTGATCTGACATCGAGAGAAAACCAGCGGAAAATAAAACATGAATCATGAAACAAGAGATATAATAAATAAGCAGGCCAACCAAAGCGATTTGCCTTGGTATATACATAAAACCGAGCAGTTTAATCCTTTTACAACCACCCGCATGCGATTCTACAGACCTCAAGATTTACAACGACTATGGCGGGGCGGGGCCATTATACCACAGATACAAGCTCTGACTCGGGAACCGCATGCAAAAGATAAGCCTCGGGAAGCGGAGCTTCCCAAGCTGTTGGCGAGATCCTAGGCGAGGATCACGGCCGATGTACCTCTACTGCGGCATGACGCGGCCACGAAAGTCGGTCTGCCGGTACCAAGTATGTGGCCCATGCAATCGTAAATGAAATCATACTAGTCTATATAAAGCGGGAGACATGTATGATAACCAAACTCTGATTCGCGACATAAAGCGATCATCACTCGATATAACTATGGGTCTCGCGCGACATCAATCGAGTTCGCATTATGGCGCGTGCCGGAATCTTGCGCCGGTGTAGACATGTCCATGATGCGACAATAATACCCGATGTCCGTAGCCACGTGCCGGAATTCTGCATCGGTGTAGACATGTCCATGTGACCTCAACAACAAGCGACAATCAAATGGAAGCATACGTGCGGCTACGCGTCGTGTCGGTATGTCGAAGGAAAAAATAAGACAACATTCCAAATGGGCGCATACGTGCGCTACGCATCGTGTCGGTATGTCGAGAAATCACTGGCGATAATCAAAATGGAAACATGCAAGTGCGCTACGCATCGTGTCGATATATCGAAAGCGATTAACCCGAAGACCTTAACCAAAATGGAAGCATGCGTGCGCTACGCATCGTGTCGGTATGTCAGCGATTAACAACAATAATACTATCAGCGAGGCGTGCGTGGAATTTCTCGTCGCTGAAGCGCGTCGAAGTAAGTTCTCAACGGTCAACGACCTCTGTCGAGAGGCGGTAACACGAAACACAACGATTGTACAATAAAGGCTATAATCACAAGCATAGGCAAGTTTCACAACAAGCATAGGCAAGTTTCACAACAACAAGCATAGGCAAGTTTCACTGACTCGAAGTACTTTCATTTTATGCCAAAGTCGGGTTTTAACCCCAAAGTACTACATCGTTAAGTTCTTTAAAAGAGATCCATTCTTGTTATAAAAGTCACGATACGTAGTATTAGAATGACCAACCCAGCCTTTTTCAAAATCAAGTATGACATTCTTTTCCTAAGTTCGGTTTGCCTAGTTTGATTACTCGAAACCCGTTTCAAATGGTTTCATAGTTCCCAAACTTAATCACTTGATTCCTTTTAGAGCAATTGAGTAACATATGTCATATATGTGAGTAGTTTATTCTTGTTTATAACGATCTTATTACAATGACCATGATCTAGAAAATGTAATATCATTTTGTCTTATCTTAGCTTACATGCGGATGGAGGTTTCTCTTGGTTTTAATACAACACGTCATTATTCAATACATTTTCCTTTATTATATTTGCGGTGGTGCAGCCGATACGTTACGATTCGAAATCGGTAAAACATTATCCGCTTTAAAACCAAGTACTCATTACTCACGAATGAGGTTTCACACAACGTCCACATTAAAACAAATAAGTTAAGTCTCTTATCTTATAAGATCAAGTCTCTTAACTTCAACATGATAAACCATTTTCACTTACATAAGGTCGTTATAACTAACTTCCCGTAAAGCTATTATAACACCACATGTTTTAAACCAACCAAATCACTTAGCACGTATGCGTCTACGTACTACATAGTTCCTGACAATCATGCTAGAAAAGATAGGAAGAGGTTCGCATACCTCGCGACGATTTATCGACGATAAGCAAAATGCTCAAGTACTACAACGCACTGGCCCTTTCGGCTCGCCGAGTAGAATCGCTACTCTTAGTACTTTCACTATAAAGGTCTGGCGTCTATTAACCCCGAAACACAAGTTTTCTATCTTTAAAGAAAATTCGGCACTCCCCATGACAGCGTAAATCTCCTCTCTCTGTCGGCTGGCTTGCCAACGGGGGTTTACACGTCTACCGGGCGTGTACAATTCTACACAAGTCTCTGCGTCTGATCTATGTAAATCTGATTCGATTCGATTCTTTATTCTTGGGCTTAAGTCAAAAGACATTGCGAATACTAAGTAGTTCTAAATATAGTATACTTGACTATATATGCTAACAAGCATGTAATTTCCAATTACAATAGAGAACAGATAATTACCTCGATAAGCCCAAAATTATCAAGTTATAATGTCGATCACGAGCAAGGTTTAGCTCGCTCCGTGCGCTCGAAACCACTCGAACAACCCTTAGAAGTTCTAACCAACCTGCTCAAATACTTCAACCAGTATGAAGATTTCCTTAGGGTTGGTTTGAGACTAAAAAGGACAAAGGTAGTATTCAGGACTCTACGTAAAGAGGTATCTTTGGAATACTACAAGGTCTGAGGCTAAGGTATTTTGGGCATTATAACAATACTAGGGAGTATTTCTATACCACGACAAGGGGTATTATCTGAAAACAACTAGGCTAGGGGGGTACCTCGGCCAAGCCTCGCTCAAGGGGGCCTCTCGGCCAAAGCTCCTGAGGAGGGCTTTGGGCGATTTCAACTCCTGAGGGAGAGATTTCAAGACTTGGAAAATGATTTTTGGATGAAGAAAGTTCATCGACTAAGGGGTATTTATAGCAAACCCAAAGGCCAACCAATGGCGAATCTAGCCAAGTGCAAGGCAAGTGTAAGGCGAAGATCAAGCCAAGTGCACCTAGCCCTACTCCTAAAACCCTCGCGAAATATCTACGAATATCTAGCACCAAGCCCGCCGATTCGGCGAGTGCGCCCAACTGTCTCCGTTGTGAGGTGACCGTATCGCCCTCCGTTGGTCGAATGTTTCGTCTCTCGGAAAAATCCGCAAAAATACAAAAGCGACATGGCGAATTTTCCGCCGCAGATTCTGTAAGCGTTTGCGTCGGCGACTCTAGCAAGGTGTTGTGCACAAGGTCATTTCGGCCAGCCACGCAGGCGGGGTGACACGTGTCACCTCTATTGGCCCTCAGCGTCTTCGAAAAAATCCACAATGGCCAAAATCTGAAAACAAAGTGGGCCCACAAGCGTAAATTTCTCGTGGGCCCGTGACCATTCAGAAAATAAAATCTCAAAATTCTCTAATATTCCGAAAGTCAGAATACCAAATCAAGGAATCAATTCCCGTTAACGAACCTTTTCCTTCCAGCAGGAAACTTTTAGTGGAAAAATCGCCTCTTTTCTTTCCGATCTTTCTGCGTATTCTCGTGCGTGCGTCCTCGCATACATACTCTGGAAATACGAGGGTATAACATTCTCCCCTCGCCCGAAACATTCGTCCGAATGTTCCTTCTGAGCGGATATCGATGAAGCTCTTACAACAAATTGCAGCGCTTGCGGCAGTCACGAAATAACTGCGTTATCTTCGCCGCCTCGTCGTGCCGCTTCTCGAACACTTGAACTCTTCTAGTATCGTACCACGCTTGATCATCGCTTGATTCCCAAAACCTTGGAGTCACGCCTCGAACTTGGTCATCTTACTGGCCGTAATATCCACAAGGCCATTCACGCCGCGACGATGCGGTCGAACACGTCCACACTCATCGATGGTCGTCTAAACTCGGGCCTAGCACCTCGTGACCCTACCACTGGCGGGACCACCGGGACCCCACCCAAAGCGGGTTACTGGGTTGACCGCAAATAGTCTAAACCCGACCCCGGCCGTGCGAAACTCTTGTTCCCGATTGGAACAATCTTACTAATTCACGTCATGAAAGCTACCACTTCCGTCTCACACTACCGCGGACTTATCACACAAATAAATCCCGTATACTACTGCGCCAAAAGGTCAAACATAAAGCGAATCTTTTACTCGAGGCGACGCTTACCTCAGGTCTCGATCGTGAAATAGTCTAAGGTTCACGCTTACCGTGCCTCGTCGTATCCTTCCAGACTAACCATGCATTCTAACTCACGTATCACAATGCTATCCGTACACCTGATAATGAGATCATCATAACAAGCATACCAAAACTCTAGAGGTTAAGGATATACGAAGCTCTGCTCGCTCTAATCATAGGCACTGCCTGCAGCGTAGGCTATGAAGGTGATGAACCAGCCACGAGATCTGAAGGTGAGTCGTAACATCAGCTTCCCTTAGTGAGACAGTTCCTCGCAAAATGGCCTGCTGTCGCATGCAAAACAAACTCCCAATCTAGCGACACTCTCCAAAATGGAGTCTACGCGATAGTCGCGCGAGGTAGGGGTGGCTTGGTGGTTAACACCCGCGCTCTGCGAAAATCTGAACCCTTGGAGCCACGACTGCTCACGAAGGCGGTGGAGGACCACTCTGTGCCGGTGGGGGTATATAACTAACTTTCTTTGGCGGTGATGCCTCGAAAGCCACGAAGGACCTGCAGTCACGGCCTCTTCTGGCGATCCGGTCGTTCAGTCGACCCTCCGTGCCTCGCATCTGGTCGTGAGCTGCGTGCGGGCAATGTCCATGCGGTGAAGAAACACGCGCAAGACTCGACCATATAATCGTCTAGCGGTGGCGTGGCGATGCACCACATCCTCCATGCTCTGCTGACTAAGCGCGGGGACATATCGAGCGAAGAATCGAACTTCGACATTGTACTCCACTGACGGTCGCCTCTCTGTCTCGGTAACAAAAATGCCGGCGTGCCCTCGCCATCTGCGGAGGCGAAGTGCGTGAGAAAGCCCGAAAACTCATCCCATCTGCGGAGTGCGTGCTCTCCCGGGAAAGCTCGTGAATCAAACGATCATTGCGGTATCACGCGCGGCCCGATCTGAACAAAGGTCCTGAACTCGGTTTACGAAGCCTTGATCACCGCGTGATCGGTAGCTGCCGGATGAACTCCTGCGGATCATCCTCGAACCTCGACCCGTAAAACTGCGGCGGGCTCTGACTCGGAAAGTCCGTAGCCTCGAACTATACGCTCGGGGTGAACGGCTGGTGCTCTTTGGGCGGGCTGCTGCGTCGGCTGTCGCCATATCAGCCTGACCACGGCGATGGCGGGCAATCTCGCGTGACCCGTCTCACTGCTCCGGTGTGGGGTGGAGGCTCAGTCTTGTAGTCTCGTGACCATTGCTTTGCGACTCTAAACTCTCTTTGGTCTTTGGCGTCGCGAAACCGCCGTCGAAGCCGCAACCTCAGTCTTTATGCGGGCTGCGCCCTCGTACTCCTACTGTATCTCGCTAGCGGCACCCTCGGCTGCCTTGCCATCTGGGCTCTGGTTGCCTTGCGGAGGCATAGCGGTAAAAGCGAGATACGTCGGAGGTCTGACTTCTTTCTGACTACAGGCACGATCTCGGAATGAGAAGAATGAAACCAATCCTAAATGTCCTATAGCCTCACGATTATAGATGTGGTGCACAACACGCGATAATCAAGACTACTACTGACACGCGATGCATAGACACTTTCAGAGATTAAGCGCTCGATACCACTTTTAACGCCCGAACCGGGCGATTGCGGTGCCTTACCGGGCACCTGGTGATCTGACATCGGAGAAAACGGCGGAAAATAAAACATGAATCATGAAACAAGAGATATAATAAATAAGCAGGCCAAAAGCGATTGCCTTGGTATATCATAAAACACGACAGTTTAATCCTTTTACAACCACCTTGCAGATTCTCTGGACCTCAAGATTTACAGCGACTATGGCGGGGCGGGGCCCATACCCACAGATGTACAAGCACCTGACTCGGGGAACACATGCAAAAGATAAGCCTCGGAGAAGCGGAGCTTACAGCTGAGCGAGATCCTAGGCGAGGATCACGGCCGATGTACCTCACTGCGGCGTGAGCGGCCGAAGGAGTCGATCTGGCCAATTACAGTATGTGAAGCGTATGCAATCGTAAATGAAATCATACTAGTCTATATAAGCGGGAGACATGTATGATAACCAAACTCTGATTCATGACATAAGCGATCATCACTCGATATAACTATGGGTCTCGCGCCCTGCATCAATCGAGTTCGCATTATGGCGCGTGCCGGAATCTGCATCGGTGTAGACATGTCGTGATGCGACAATAATACCAATGTCGGCAGCGCATGCCGGAGTCTGCGCCGGTGTAGACATGTCCATGTGACCTCAGCAACAAACAGCAATCCAAATGGAAGCATGCGTGCGCTACGCGTCGTGTCGGTATGTCGAAAGGAAAAAATAAGACAACATTCCAAATGGGCTGGCATGCGTGCGCTACGCGTCGTGTCGGTATGTCGAAGAAATCACAAGGCAATAATCAAAATGAAACATGCGATGCGCTACGCATCGTGCCGATATATCAGCGATTAACCACAGACCTTAACCAAAATGGAAGCATGCGTGCGCTACGCGTCGTGTCGGTATGTCAAGCGATTAACAATAATACTATCAGCGAGGCGTGCGTGGAATTTCTCGTCGCTGTAAGCGCGTCAGTAAGTTCTCAACGATCAACGACCTCTATCGAGAGCGGTAACACGAAACAGCGATTGTACAATAAAGGCTATAATCTGGCATAGGCAAGTTTCACGACAACAAGCATAGGCAAGTTTCTGACAACAAGCATAAGCAAGTTTCACCTGACTCAAAGTACTTTCATTTTATGCCAAAGTCGGGTTTTAACCCCAAGTACTACATCGTTAAGTTCTTTAAAGAGATCCATTCTTGTTATAAAAGTCACGATACGTAGTATTAGAATGACCAACCAGCCTTTTTCAAAATCAAGTATGACATTCTTTTCCTAAGTTCGGTTTGCCTAGTTTGATTACTCGAGCTTCTCATTTTCAAATGGTTTCATAGTTCCCAAACTTAATCACTTGATTCCTTTTTAGAGCAATTGAGTAACATATGTCATATATGTGAGTAGTTTATTCTTGTTTATAACGATCTTATTACAATGACCATGATCTAGAAAATGTAATATCATTTTGTCTTATCTTAGCTTACATGCGGATGGAGGTTTCTCTTGGTTTTAATCTGACGCATCATTATTAATACATTTTCCTTTATTAGCTGCGATGGTGCGTCGATACGTTCGATTCGAAATCGGTAAAACATTATCCGCTTTAAAACCAAGTACTCATTACTCACGAATGAGGTTTCACTGAAACGTCAGCATTAAAACAAATAAGTTAAGTCTCTTATCTTATAAGATCAAGTCTCTTAACTTCAACGTGATAAACCATTTTCACTTACATAATGTCGTTATAACTAACTTCCCGTAAAGCTATTATAACACACATGTTTTAAACCAGCCAAATCACTTAGCGTATCGTCTACGTACTACATAGTTCTGACAATCATTAGAAAAGATAGGAAGAGGTTCGCGTACCTCGCGACGATTTATCGGCGATAAGCAAAATGCTCCAGTACTACAACGCGCTGGCCCTTTCGCTCATCGAGTAGAATACGCTACTCTTGTACTTTCACTATAAAGGTCCTGGCGTCTATTAACCGAAAACACAAGTTTTCTATCTTTAAAGAAAATTGTGGCTCCCCCCATGACAGCGTAAATCTCCTCTCTATCAGGCGGCTACCAAGCCAACCGAGGGTTTCGTCTACCGGGCGTGTACAATTCTACAAGTCTCTTTGTCTGATCCTATGTAAATCTGATTCGATTCGATTCTTTATTCTTGAGCTTAAGTCAAAGACATTGCGAATACTAAGTAGTTCTATATATAGTATACTTGACTATATATGCTAACAATGTAATTTCCAATTACAATAGAGGACAAGATAATTACCTCGATAAGCCCAAAATTATCAAGTTATAATGTCGATCTGAGCGAGGTTTGCTCGCTCATCGTGCGCTCGAACCACTCAAACAACCCTTAGAAGTTAACCAACCTGCTCAAATCTTGACCAAGTATGAAGATTTCCTTAGGGTTTCGGTTTGAGACTAAAAAGGACAAAGGTAGTATTTAGGACTCTCGTAAAGAGGTATCTTTGGAATACTACAAGGTACAAGGCTAAGGTATTTTGGGCATTATAACGATACTAGGGAGTATTTCTATACCACGACAAGGGGTATTATCTGGAAAACAACTAGGCTAGGGGTACCTCGCGGCGAGCCTCGCTCAAGGGGGCCTCTCGGCCAAAGCTCCTGAGGGGGAGGCTTTGGGCGATTTCAACTATGAGGAGAGATTTCAAGACTTGGAAAATGATTTTGGATGAAGAAAGTTCATCGACTAAGGGTATTTATAGCAAACCCAAAGGCTGACCCGATGGCGAGATCTAGCCAAGTGCAAGGCAAGTGTAAGGCCAAGATCAAGCCAAGTGCACCTAGCCCTACTCGTAAAACCCTGCAAATATCTACGAATATCTAGCGCCTGACCACGCCGGTCGGCGAGTGCGCCCAGCTGTCTCCGTTGTGAGGGTGACACATATCGCCCTCGTTGGTCGAATGTTTCGTCTCTCGGAAAAATCCGCAAAAATACAAAGCGACATGGCGGAATTTTCCGCCCGCGATTCTGTAAGCGTTTAGTCGGCGACTCTGCAAGGTGTTGTGCACAAGGTCATTCGGCGAGCCACTGCGGGGTGACCGCGTGTCACCTCCTATTAGCCCTCAGCGTCTTTCGAAAAAATCCACAATGGCCAAAATCTCGAAAACAAAGTGGGCCCATGGCAGTAAATTTCTCCGTGGGCCCAGCGTGACCATTTAGAAAATAAAATCTCAAAATTCTCTAATATTCGGGAAGTCAGAATACCAAATCTGAATCAATTCCCGTTAACGAACCTTTTCCTTCGCAAAAAGCGGAAACTTTTAGTGGAAAAATCCTCTTTCTTCGCTTTCGATCTTTCTGTAGTATTCTCAAATGCGTGCGTCCTCGCATACATACTGCGGAAATCACGGGGTATAACGGGAAGAATGTTATACCCGTAGTTCGGGGTATGTATGCGAGGGCGTATATGCGAGAATACGCGATTGGAAAGGAAGAAAGGCGATTTTCCGCGGAAAAGTTTAGGTTTGTGAAGGAAAAGGTTAGTTAATGGGGTGGATTCCCGGTTTGTTGACTCTGAATATTAGAAGTATGGAATTTTATTTGGAAATGTCGCGTGAAACGGAGCGATTTTTTGAGGCAACTTTTTTGACCATTTTAACCATTGTGGTATTTTAGGAAGATGTTTTATTTTGGGCCAATAGGAGGGTGACGCGTGTCACCCGCTAACTTGGCTTGTCTATGTGCGCGCCGATTAAGTCGTTTTCGGCAGCGTTTTATAACTGCGAAGGGAAAATTCGGCTATGTCTTTTCTTATTTTGCGGATTTTCGAGAAAATATTTTGGACGGCGAGAAGCGACTGTCACCTCGAGTTGAGTGAGTTGGGCGGCCTTGGGCGTTTGAAGGGTCAGTTGGTGAGATATTTTGTGAGGATTTGTGGAGTAGGGACTAGGGGCACTTGGGCACATCTTGGCCCTACACTGCATGCACTGGCTAGATCTTGGCCACTTGGTTGGCCTTTGCTTACCTATAAATACCACTCCTTTGAAGACTGCCGTCCGCCGAATCTAAGTCTTGAGAACCCTCTCCTCCATCTTGTTGACTCTCGTCAGAGCCTCCTCCGCTTTCATGTGGCCTTGTGGCGAGAGCACCTCTCCCTTCCTAGTAGGCCGCTTGGTAGAGCCTTCCACTGCCTTGGGGTGTTCTCGTGGGTACCACACTTGGTGGAGAAATACTCTCAAAAGTATTGTTTTAATGCCCAATTACCTTAGTAGTATACCTTGTAGTATTCTAAGGTTATACCTATCTGGCAGGAAATACTATTATACTTCCGTCGGTCTGGCGAAACCACTAGGAAAATCTCCGTAGTCAGTTGGAGTATTGTGTAGAAGTTGGTTAGAAGCTTCTAAGGGTGGTTTAAGCGAGTTGGGCGCTCGGAGTTGGAGCAAAGCGATTGCCGGGATCGACTTTATACTTGGATAATTATGGGCTTATCGAGGTAAATATCTTGTCCTCTATTGTAATTGGAAATTACATGTTGTTAGAATATATAGTTAAAGTATACTATATATAGAAGCTGAGCGTGGTTAGTTGGCAATGTCTTTTGACTTAAGCTGAAGAAGCTAGGCGAAGCGTATTCTGATGAACTTGTGTAGTAATCTTGTGGAGTAGAATTGTACAGTTCGGGTTAGATGTATAACCCCACTGGTTGGCTTGGTAGCGGCCCAGTTAGAGGAGGAGTTTCTGTTGTGGCGGGAGAGTCTTTGAATTTTACGTAGAATGTTCTCGATAAGATCTTAATGTTAATAAGCGCCTTGTGGCCTTATAGGTTGAAGTACTACGTGTGGCGCGTTCTACTTGGCTTTAGGAGTAGCGGCGGTTGGGAGTACTTGGGCGTTTTGCTATTAGTCGATACTAAATCGCGGTATGTGAACCCTTCTATCTCTTCTAGCATGATATGTGTGAACTATGTGAAATGCGGTGAGCGTCGTGTACTAAATGTATTTGATTGGTGTAAAACATAAAGTGTTATAACGGCTTTATGGGAAGTTGATTATAACGGCTTTATGTTGGTAAGAAAATACAGGTGGTTTTAAAAGGTGGCGATTCGAACTATAAGCGGCTTGTTATGTGTTAATAAAGAACTTGAAGTATTTCAAAGAGTTTTGAATCATTTTGAGAGAAAAGTAATACTTGATTTGTTTTGAAAACTTAAGAGTTATACTAGCTTTATGGAAGGTTAGGTATAGCGTCTTAAGAATGTTTCTTGATTTTGGAAATCGGAATGTGTATCGACAAACCAACTGCGGCGTTAATAGGAAATGTTTGTGATTAAGTATTATTAAAACCGGTAGAAACTTAAAATCTGCATAGAAGCTAAGATGAGACAAAATGATATTTCTAGATCATAATTTCTTTGTAATAAGATTGTTGTAAACAAGAATATCTACTCACATATAAGACTTATGTTTCTCGAGATAGTTTAAAAGAATTATATTCTTAAATGAATAAGACTATGAACTACGAAACCTTTCTAAATAAGAAACATGAACATTTGAAATTAGGCAAACTTGGGCGTTTGGAAAATAATGTTATTACTTGAGTTTTACAAGAGAAGTGTTTTGATTTACTTCAAAGATAATCACTATATTTTTCATATACTACGGGTATTGTGTGACTTTTGTGAATGCGTATCTTTTAAAGAGTTAATGTATGAAGTACTTTGGGGATAAAACCGAACTTGTTAGCGTATAGTAGAAAGTACAGGTGTGTATAACTTGATTGTGTTGGTTTGTGATAGCCTTGTAATACCTGCTTGTTGATTTGATAAGTAAACATGCTAGGATCTTTACGTGTGTTAGTATCTTGTGATGTTTGTGTAAAGGGGTTTTCCTTTGTTGTGCTTATGTTGTTTAACGATAATTTTATGATAGTATTATACATCACTCGTCTCTTGAGATGATTAGGGGATTAAAGCGCCCTCCGTCTGGGGTAGACTTCGGCGGTCGATGGACCTATGATTGAGACTACCTAAATGCGGGTCGAGGGCCTATGCGGAGCTGCGGAAGTTCGAGTTAGGATCACGGCCCTTGTGGTCATGCGGTCGCTTGTGGCCATGCGGACGGCGAGTCGGGGGCAGCTGCAGGGAGTAGCTACCCTCGATGCGGGGTTATACCTCATGCGGGCGATCGGATTGGCCTATGCGGGTGCGGAAAGTTCGGGGCTAGGCGCGCGCATTAGATCTGCGCGGGCAAGTGGTGACTTTGATCATGTGGCGGTGCAAGCGAGATCTTATAATCTGATTCATGACGCCTTGTTGATGCGTAGGTGTTAGTAGTCGGCTATGCGCCGTACTTACCACATGCGTGTTATTATAGTACAGTGGGACTGGTGTTCGTGTGTGTTCCTTGGTGCTTTATATCATAAGCTGGCGATGAGGAAAGGTATTCCGCGGGCATGATTGATGTTGTGGGCGTGAGACCCGTTGTTATATTGAGTGATGACTTGAGGCGTGAGTCACGACTTGACATATGGCTTATGTGTGAGCTGTAGTTTGGTTATCATACATGTCTCTGCTTTATAGACTATTATGATTTCATTTCTGATATTTTTAGTTTCACATACTAAATTTTGTTATGCGACCTCGCCCGAGGCTGCGTTCATCCGCGAGTAAGGTACACGATCATTGATCCTCGCTCTTGGAGTCGCGATTCGGCGTGTGGGAAAGCTCGTTTCTCGGAGGCTTATCGATGGTATAGTCCACTGTTGTTGTAGGTGTTTACATTCGGGGTATGGCGGGGCCTGTCGCCATTGTTATCGTATCATTTCTTAAGTGCATGCAATCTTGTTGTGGCGGGGTTTGTAAAAGGATTAAAAGCTGTTCTTGTTGGAAAAAGTTGTTATATATATATATCAGAAAGCAAGTTTTCTCAGTTATTGTTTCATATTTCATAATATGTCTTGTATTGTTTTATGTTCATTGATTACTCGATGTTGTATCATTAGGGTGCGGGGTAAGGCACGATCCACGGGCCGGAATCGGTCGTGACAATTCTTGAGTCAACAGTAACCGGTTTGGGGTGAGTCGATTAGGTGGTCCTCGGTGGTAAGTCGCGAGGATGCTAGGCCCAGTTTGTTTGACCATCGTATGAGTTGGTGGATATGTTCGACGAAGCGGATCGTGGAGGTAGGAGCGGCCTTAGAAAGATCGAAGTTAGTAAGATGACCAAGTTTGGAGGTAGTGACTCGAGGGTTGGAAAGCGAGCGTTAGTGGAAGTGTGAGTGCAGATACTAGAAAGAGTTTGAGTATTCGAGAAAGTCTGACAAGATAGGGGAGTAAAGTGAGCGTGTGTGATCGTTTCTTTTGTGAAATGAAGGTGTGAAGGAGTATATTTTAGACCTCGGGTAAGGGGTTTTGTGATGATTAGAGGTGTTTCCTCGTTGACACAGGTTTAAGTATTGGTGCGTTTGTTATTTTTATGGCGGTGTGGCATGATTGTTTCGTGCGTATAGCGATGAAGGCTATACTAAGCGCGTGTTTGTGTTGAGACTTGAGAAGGAACATTGGGGCGAATGTTTCTAAGGAGGAGAATGTTATACCGTATTTCCGGAGTATGCGTGGGGCGTGCGTGGAGAATTTGAGCCTTAAGTTAGGCTTTGGTTGAAATTTGGGCACAAGTGCAGAATAAGTCGTTTTTAAGAAGCGTTTCCTGACTACGTTGGGAAAATTCCGGCTATGTCGTTTAGTATTTTGCGAATTTTTAGGAGACTAAATGTTTTGGACCCAGCGGAGGTGACCTTGTCACCTCCAGTGAAGCGTTAGGTTGCTTTGTTTATGATCATATATCTTGTTTCTTGTTTAAAGTTTTATTTTCCTGGTTTTCTACGATGTTGTGTCACTAGGGTGCGGGATAAGGAACGATGCGGGCCGGGGCGGAGTCGTTACAATAAGTGCGCCCGTAAATGTATCTTGCGACCCATTTGGACGCGGTAAAGTCACGTAAATGCGCCCGTAAGGTATACTGCGGCCCGTTCACGGGATGCGGTAATGTAACGACGTTCGGGGCGGTTCTTGGTGCCTTACCACAGGCACCTAGTGATACAAACATCGAGAAAATCAGCGGAACCAAACAAAGTCGTTTAACAAGAGATAAATGAATAAGCAGACTGACCAAAGCGATTGCCTTGTATATACATAAAACACGAGCAGTTTAATCCTTTTACAACCACACTTGCAGTACTCTGGACCTCTAAGATATCTGATGACTATGGGGACGGGGCGCCATACCACGAATGTACAAGAACCCTCTGACTCGAGAACACTGCAAAAGATAAGCCTCGGAGAAGCGGAGCTTGAATCTGTTGGCTTGTGATCATGGCGAGGAACCACGGCCGATGTACCTCTACTGCGGCATGAGCGGCCCCGAAGGAAGTCGATGCAACGGTACCAAGTATGTGGCATGCAATCACGTAAATGAAATCATACTAGTCTATATAAAGAAGGAGACATGTATGATAACAAACTCTGATTCTGACATAAAGCGATCATCACTCCGATATAACTATGGGTCTCGCGCATGACATCAATCGAGTTAGCATTATGGCGCGTGCCGGAATCTTGCATCGGTGTAGACATGTCCATGATGCAACAATAAAACGACAATCCAAATGGAAGCATACGTGCGCTACGCGTCGTGTCGGTATGTCGAAGGAAAAATAAGACAACATTCCAAATGGGCGCATACGTGCGCTACGCATCGATGTCGGTATGTCGAAGGAAAAATAAGACAACATTCCAAATGGGCGCATGCGTGCGCTCGCATCGTGTCGGTATGTCGAAGGAAAAATAAGACAACATTCCAAATGGGCGCATACGTGCGCTCGCGTCGTGTCGGTATGTCGAAGAAATCCTGGCGATAATCAAAATGGAAACATACGTGCGCTACGCGTCGTGTCGATATATCAGCGATTAACGCGAGACCTTAACCAAAATGGAAGCATACGTGCGCTCGCATCGTGTCGGTATGTCGAAGAAATCCTGGCGATAATCAAAATGAAACATACGTGCGCTACGCATCGTGTCGATATATCAGCGATTAACCGAAGACCTTAACAAAATGGAAGCATGCGATGCGCTACGCATCGTGTCGGTATGTCCCAAGCGATTAACAACAATAATACTATCAGCGAGGCGTGCGTGGAATTTCTCGTCGTCAGTAAGTTCTCAAGTTCTCGACCCACTATCGAGAGGCGGTAACCACGAAACACAGCGATTGTACAATAAAGGCTATATCATGAAGCAAGCAAGTTTCCGACAACAAGCATGCAAGTTTCACCTGACTCAAAGTACTTTCATTTTATGCCAAAGTCGGTTTTAACCCCAAAGTACTACATCGTTAAGTTCTTTTAAAGAGATCCATTACTTTTATAAAAGTCACGATACGTAGTATTAGAATGACCAACCAGCCCTTTTCAAAATCAAGTATGACAACATTCTTTTCCTAAGTTCGGTTTGCCTTGTTTGATTACTCGAAACTACCGTTTTCAAATGGTTTCATAGTTCCCAAACTTAATCACTTGATTCCTTTTTAGAGCAATTGAGTAACATATGTCATATATGTGAGTAGTTTATTCTTGTTTATAACGATCTTATTACTGACCATGATCTAGAAAATGTAATATCATTTTGTCTTATCTTAGCTTATGCGGATGGAGGTTTCTCTTGGTTTTAATACAACCGTCATTATTCAATACATTTTCCTTTATTAGCTTGCTGCGGTGAGTGCAGCCGATACGTTACGATTCGAAATCGGTAAAACATTATCACTTTAAAAACCAAGTACTCATTACTCGCGAATGAGGTTTCACACAACGTCGCATTAAAACAAATAAGTTAAGTCTCTTATCTTATAAGATCAAGTCTCTTAACTTAACATCGATAAACCATTTTCACTTACATAAGGTCGTTATAACTAACTTCCGTAAAGCTATTATAACACCACATGTTTTAAATCAACAAATCACTTACGTATGCGTCTACCGTACTACATAGTTCCACAACAATCGTGCTAGAAAAGATAGGAAGAGGTTCACATACCTCGCGACGATTTATCGACAATAAGCAAAATGCTCCAAGTACTCTGACGCACTGGCCACTTTCCACTCGCGAGTAGAATCGCTACTCTTAGTACTTTCTATAAAGGTCTGCGTCTATTAACCCCAAAACACAAGTTTTCTATCTTTCTAAAGAAAATTCGCGACCTCCCCACATGGCAGCGTAAATCTCTCTCTATCAGTAGGCTACCAAGCCAACCGGGGGTTTACGTCTACGGGCGTGTACAATTCTACACAAGTCTCTTGCAATCTGATCTATGTAAATCTGATTCGATTGATTCTTTATTCTTGAGCTTAAGTCAAAAGACATTGCGAATACTAAGTAGTTCTATATATAGTATGCTTGACTATATATGCTAACAAGCATGTAATTTCAATTACAATAGAGGACAAGATAATTACCTCGATAAGCCCAAAATTATCAAGTTATAATGTCGATCTGAGCAGGTTTGGCTCATTTCCGTGCGCTCGAGCCACTCCAAACAACCTTAGAAGTTCTAACCAACCTGCTCAAATCTTGACCAAGTATGAAGATTTCCTTGGGTTTGGTTTGAGACTAAAAAGGACAAAGGTAGTATTTAGGACTCTACGTAAAGAGGTATCTTTGGAATACTACAAGGTACAAGGCTAAGGTATTTTGGGCATTATAGCAATACTAGGGAGTATTTCTATACCATGACAAAGGGTATTATCACGAAAACAACTAGGCTAGGGGTACCCAGTGGCCTCGCTCGAAGGGGGCCTCTCGGCCAAAGCTCATGAGGGGAGGGCTTTGGGCGATTTCAACTCCTGAGGAGAGATTTGAAGACTTGGAAAATGATTTTGGATGAAGAAAGTTCATGACTAAGGGGGTATTTATAGCAAACCCAAAGGCGACCAATGGCGAGATCTAGCCAAGTGCAAGGCAAGTGTAAGGCGAGATCAAGCCAAGTGCACCTAGCCTACTCGCCAAAACCCTGAAATATCTACACGAATATCTAGCGCGAAGCCCGCCGGTCGGCCAGTGCGCGACTGTCTCCGTTGTGAGGTGACACGTATCACCCTCGTTGGTCAAAATGTTTCGTCTCTCGGAAAAATCCATAAAAATACAAAGCGACATAGCGGAATTTTCCGCCCAGAAGATTCTGTAAGCGTTTAGTCAGCGACTCTAGCAGGGTGTTGTGCACAAATGTTATTTCGGCCAAGGGTGCCACGTGGGGTGACACGTGTCGCCCGGTCGCCAGAATATTCGTCTTAGAAAATATCAAAATCTGGGAAAACTCAAAAACAAGCGGGCCCATGGCAGTAAATTTCTCCGTGGGCCCGTGACCATTTAGAAAATAAAATCTCAAAATTCTAATATAATCTATGAAGTCCAAATACCAAATCAGGAATCCAATTCCCGTTAACGAACCTTTTTCTTCACAAATAGCGGAAACTTTTAGTCGAAAACTCGCGTCTTTCTTTCTTTCCAATCTTTACTGCGTATTCTAAATGCGTCGTCCTCGCATACATACTCTGGAAATCGGGGTATAACATTCTCCTCGCCGAAACATTCGTCGAATGTTCCTTATGAAACGGATATCGATGAAGCTCTTCTAACAAATTGCAGCCTTGCGGCAGTCACGAAATAACCTGCGTTATCTTCCTTCCTTACTCGTCGTGCCGCTTCTCGAGCGCGAACTCTCCATTCGTACCATACTTGGTCATTACTTAGTTCGAAAATCTGCGGAGTCACTACCTCGAACTTGGTCATCTTACTAACCTCGAACTTCCAGGCCATTCCGGCCTTTACGAACGGCTACGGTCGAGCGCGTCCACGAACTCATCGATGATCATACAAACTTGGGCCTAGCACCCTCGTGACCCTACCACTGGCGGGACCACCAGGCTGACCCCAAAGCGGGTTCTGGGTTGACCGCAAATGGTCCTCGGCCGACCCCCGCGCCAAACTCTTGTTCCGTCCGGAACAATCTTACTAATTCACGTCATGAAAGCTACCACTTCCGTCTCGCACTACCATGGACTTATCACACAAATAAATCCCGTATACTACTCGCGCATAAAGGTCAAACATAAAGCAGAATCTTTTACTCGAGGCGACGCCTGCAAGGTCTCGATCGTGAAATAGTCTAAGGTTCGCTTACCGTACCTCATCGTATCCTTCCAACTAACCATGCATTCTAACTCGCACGTATCACAATGCTATCCGTACATAGCACCTGATAATGAGATCATCATAACAAGCATACCAAAACTCTAGAGGTTAAGGATATGCACGAAGCTCTGGCTCGCTCTAATCATAGGCACGCCTGCCAGCATGCATTGTATGAAGGTGATAAACCCACAGATCTGAAGGTGAGTCGTAACATCCGCTACCCTTGGTGGACGATTCCCGCAAAATGGCCTGCTGTGCATGCAAAACAAACTCCCAATCTAGTACGACACTCTCCAAAATGGAGTCTACCACGATAGTCCTGACGAGGTAGGGGTGGTTTGGTGGTTAACACCCACTGCTCTGCCGAAAATCTGAACCCTTGGAGCCACGACGCTCACGAAGGCGGTGGAGGACCACTGCATGCGGTGGGGGTATATAACTAACTTCTTCTTTGGCGGTCGCCTCGAAAGCCACGAAGGACCTGCGAGTCACGGCCTGCCTGGCTGATCCGGTCGTTCAGTCGACCACTCGTGCCTCGCATCTGGTGCATGAGCTGCGTGCGGGCAATGTCGTGCGGTGAAGAGAAACACCGCGCAAGACTTCGACCATATAATCATCTAGCGGTGGCGTGGCGATGCACCTATCCTCCGTATGCGACTAAGCGAGGGCATGCTCGAGCGAAGAATCGAACTTCGACATTGTACTCCACTGACGGTCGCCTGCATCTCGGTAACAAAAATGCGCCGGCGTGCCCTCCTCATCTGCGGAGGCAAGAAGTGCGTGAGAAAGCCCGAAAACTCATCCCGTTCTGCTGGAGTGCGTACTCTCCGGAAAGCTCGTGAATCAAACGAATCATTGCGGTATCACGCGCGGCCGTGCGAACAAAGGTCCGGACTTCGGTTTACGAAGCCTTGATCACCGCGTGATCGGCTAGCTGCGGATGAACTCCTGCGGATCATCCTCGAGCCTCGACCCGTAAAACTCTGGCGGGCTCTGACTCGAGAAAGTCCAGTAGCCTCAAACTATCTGCTCGGGGTGAACGGCGGTGCTCTGGGCAGGCTGCTGCGTCGGCCTATCCTCATATCGGCGACCACGGCGGCCGGAGCCCGTCTCGCGTAACCCGTCTCCTGCGCTTGGTGTGGGGTGGAGGCTCAGTGCTGCGGTCTCGGCGGCCATTCTTTGCGACTCCCAACCTCTCTTTGGTGGCGGCGTCCTGGCTTCGCCGTCGGAAGCAGCATCTCAGTCTTGGCCAGGGCTGCGCCCTCGAACTCCTCTGTATCTCACTAGCGACTCCTCGGTGCCTTGCCCATACAGGCTCTGGTTGCCTTGCGGAGGCATAGCGGTAAAAGCGAGATCGTCGGAGGGTCGACTTACAACTCGGCTACAGCGCGATCTCGGAATGAGAAGAATGAAACCAATCCTAAATGTCCTGCGGACCTCACGATTATAGATGTGGTGCCTGACCGCCGATAATCAAGACTCTACTAGAACGCGATGCGTAGACACTTTCAGAGGATTAAGCGCTCACGATACCACTTTTGTAGCGACCGTTCGGGGCGTTCGGTGCCTTACAGGCACCTAGTGATACAAACATCGGAGAAAATCAGCGGAACACAAAACAAGTCATTTAACGAGAGATAAATGAATAAGCGGCCAACGCGATTGCCTTGGTATATACATAAAACACGAGCAGTTTAATCCTTTTACAACCACCTTGCGATTACTCTGACCTCTAAGATATCTGATGACTATGGCGGGACGGGGCCATACCACAGATGTACAGAACCTACAACTCGAGACACTGCAAAAGATAAGCCTCGGAGAAGCGGAGCTTGAATCTGTTGGCTTGTGATCATGGCGAGAACCACGGCCGTGTACCTCTACCTGCGGCATGAGCGGCCCCGAAGGAGTCGATTACAAGTACCAAGTATGTGGCGTATGCAATCGTAAATGAAATCATACTAGTCTATATAAAGCGGGAGACATGTATGATAGCAAACTCTGATTCCTGACATAAAGCGATCATCACTCGATATAACTATGGGTCTCGCGCCCGCGACATCAATCGAGTTCGCATTATGGCGCGTGCCGGAATCTTGCATCGGTGTAAACATGTCCATGATGCGACAATAAAACGACAATCAAATGGAAGCATGCGTGCGCTACGCGTCGTGTCGATATGTCGAAAGGAAAAATAAGACAACATTCCAAATGGGCGCATGCGAAATGCGCTCGCGTCGTGTCGGTATGTCGAAGGAAAAATAAGACAACATTCCAAATGGGCGCATACGTGCGCTACGCATCGTGTCGGTATGTCGAAAGGAAAAATAAGACAACATTCCAAATGGGCGCATGCGTGCGCTACGCGTCGTGTCGGTATGTCGAAGAAATCCTGGCGATAATCAAAATGAAACATACGTGCGCTACGCATCGTGTCGATATATCAGCGATTAACCACAGACCTTAACCAAAATGGAAGCATGCGTGCGCTACGCATCGTGTCGGTATGTCGAAGAAATCTGGCGATAATCAAAATGGAAACATGCGATGCGCTCGCGTGCCGATATATCAAGCGATTAACCACGAAGACCTTAACCAAAATGGAAGCATGCGATGCTACGCGTCGATGTCGGTATGTCAGCGATTAACAACAATAATACTATCAGCGAGGCGTGCGTGGAATTTCTCCGTGCTGTAAGCGCGTCCGAGTAAGTTCTCAACGATCAGCAGGCCCTATCGAGAGCGGTAACACGAAACACTGATTGTACAATAAAGGCTATAAATCACAAGCATAGGCAAGTTCACAACAACAAGCATAGGCAAGTTTCACACAACTCAAGTACTTTCATTTTATGCCAAAGTCAGGGTTTTAACCCCAGTACTACGTCGTTAAGTTCTTTTAAAGAGATCCATTACTTTTATAAAGTCACGATACAGTAGTATTAGAATGACCAACCAGCCTTTTTCAAAATCAAGTATGACATTCTTTTCTAAGTTCGGTTTGCCTTGTTTGATTACTCGAAACCGTTTTCAAATGGTTTCATAGTTCCCAAACTTAATCACTTGATTCCTTTTAGAGCAATTGAGTAACGTATGTCATATATGTGAGTAGTTTATTCTTGTTTATAACGATCTTATTACGTGACCATGAACTAGAAAATGTAATATCATTTTGTCTTATCTTGGCTTATGCGGATGGAGGTTTCTCTTGGTTTTAATACAACATCATTATTCAATACATTTTCCTTTATTACTATGCGGTAGTGCAGATCTGCGTTACGATTCGAAATCGGTAAAACATTATCCACTTTAAAAACCAGTACTCATTACTCACGAATGAGGTTTCAGCACAACGTCCATTAAAACAAATAAGTTAAGTCTCTTATCTTATAAGATCAAGTCTCTTAACTTCTAACGTCGATAAACCATTTTCACTTACATAAGGTCGTTATAACTAACTTCCCGTAAAGCTATTATAACACCATGTTTTAAATCAACAAATCACTTAGCGTATGCGTCTGGTACTACATAGTTCCGCAACAATCATGCTAGAAAAGATAGGAAGAGGTTCGCATACCTCGCGACGATTTATCGACAATAAGCAAAATGCTCAAGTACTACAACGCACTGGCCTTTCCTCCCGGTAGAATCGCTACTCTTAGTCTTTCACCTATAAAGGTCTGGCGTCTATTAACCCCAAACACAAGTTTTCTATCTTTCAAAGAAAATTCGGCCGCCACACATGACAGCGTAAATCTCTCTCATCGGGTAGGCTGGCTTGACGGGGGTTTACTGCGTCTACCGGGCGTGTACAATTCTACAAGTCTGCTGTCTGATCCTATGTAAATCTGATTCGATTGATTCTTTATTCTTGGGCTTAAGTCAAAAGACATTGCGAATACTAAGTAGTTCTATATATAGTATACTTGACTATATATGCTAACAAGCATGTAATTTCCAATTACAATAGAGGACAAGATAATTACCTCGATAAGCCCAAAATTATCAAGTTATAATGTCGATCTGAGCAGGTTTAGCTCGCTCAGTGCGCTCGAACCACTCAAACAACCGCTTAGAAGTTCTAACCAGCCTGCTCAAATACTTGAACCAAGTATGAAGATTTCCTTGGGTTTCGGTTTGAGACTAAAGGACAAAGGTAGTATTTAGGACTGCGTAAAGAGGTATCTTTGGAATACTACAAGGTACAAGGCTAAGGTATTTTGGGCATTATAACAATACTAGGGAGTATTTCTATACCTGACAAAGGGTATTATCTGAAAACAACTAGGCTAGGGGTACCCGCGTGAAGCCTCGCTCGAAGGGGGCCTCGGCCCAAGCTCATGAGGGGAGGGCTTTGGGCGATTTCAACTTCATGAGGAGAGATTTCAAGACTTGGAAAATGATTTTTGGATGAAGAAAGTTCATCGACTAAGGGTATTTATAGCAAACCCAGGCGAACCAATGGCGAGATCTAGCCAAGTGCAAGGCAAGTGTAAGGCGAATCAAGCCAAGTGCACCCTAGCCCTACTCGCCCAAACCCTCAAATATCTACGCGAATATCTAGCGCCTGAAGCCGCCGATTCGGCCAAGTGCGCGGCTGTCTCCGTTGTGAGGTGACACATATCACCCTCCGTTGATCCAAAATGTTTCGTCTCGGAAAAATCCGCAAAAATACAAAGCGACATGGCCGGAATTTTCCGCCATGAAATTCTGTAAGCGTTTAGTCGAAAGCGACTCTAGGGTGTTGTGCACAAATGTTATTCGGCCAGGGTGCCACATGGGGTGACACGTGTCCCGGTCGCCGAATATTTCGTCTTAGAAAATATCAAAATCGGAAAACTCAAAAACAAAGCGGGCCCAAAGGCAGTAAATTTCTCCGTGGGCCCAGCGTGACCATTCAGAAAATAAAATCTCAAAATTCTAATATAATCTATGAAGTCAAATACCAAATCGGGAATCAATTCCATTAACGAACCTTTTTCTTCACAAATAGCGAAACTTTTAGTGAAAACTCAGCATCTTTCTTTCTTTCGATCTTTCTGCCGTATTCTCAAATGCGTGCGTCCTCGCGTACATACTCTGGAAATCGGGGTATAGCGGTAAAGTCACAAATGCGCCCGTAAGGTATCTTGCCGAACCATTACGAGCGGTAAAATCACGAAATGCGCCGTAAGGTATACTACCGGGCGTTATGGGGCGGTAAAATCACATAAGTTTGTCCATAAGGTATATTGCGGCCTATTACGGGGCGGTAAAGTCACATAAGTATGCCCGTAAGGTATCTTTGCCCGACCGATGCGGGCGGTAAGTAACATAAGTCAACCAGTAAGGTATCTTTGCGGCCCATTCGGAAGCGGTAAAGTCTTATAAATCGCCCGTAAGGTATATTGCGGCCCGTGCGGGGCGGTAAATCCTCATAATCATCCGTAAAGGTATCTGCCGGCCCGTTCTGGGGCGGTAAAATCACTTTAGTCTGCCCGTAAGGTATCTTGCCGGCCCGTTACGGGGCGCGGTAAATCGCGTAAGTTTGCCCGTAAGGTATCTTGCCGACCCGTTCTGGAGCCTGTAAAGTCACGTAAGTTTGCCCGTAAATGTATCTTGCCCGACCCGTTCGGGCGCGGTAAATCACATAAGTCTGCCCGTAAAGGTATACTACGCCCGTTTTGGGATGCGGTAAAAATGTATAAGTCTGCCCGTAAGGTATCGGCCCGAACCATTCTGGGGCGGTAAAATCACGTAAATGCGCCCGTAAAGGTATCTTTGCGGCCCCTTTTGGGACGGGATAAAGTCATATAAGTCTGCCCATAAAGGTATACTGCCCGGCCCATTCTAGAACGCGGTAAATTCACATAAGTCTAACAATAAAGGTATCTTTATCAGTCACGGGGGCGGTAAAAATCCTGATCTGCCCGTAAGGTATACTACGACCCATTCACGGGGCAGCGGTAAAATCACATAAATGCGCCCGTAAAGGTATATTGCGGCTTATTAGGGGCGGTAAATCACATAAGTCTGCCCGTAAGGTATCTTTGCGGCCCGTTACGGGCGCGGTAAAGTCACGTAAGTGCGCCCGTAGGGTATCTTGCCCGACCCGTTCGGGGCGGTAAAGTCACTTTAGTCTGCCCGTAAGGTATCTTTGCGGCCCGTTCACGGGGCGGTAAAATCACGTAAGTTTGCCCGTAAGGTATCTTTGCCCGACCCGTGCGGAAAGCGATAAAGTCACGTAAGTTTGCCCGTAAATGTATCTTGCCAGACGATTACGGGCGCGGTAAAAATCACGTAAATGCGCCCGTAAAGGTATACTACGGCCCGTTACGGGATGCGGCAAAGTCACATAAATGCGCCCGTAAGGTATCTTGCCCGAACCATTACGGGCCAGCGGTAAAGTCACATAAGTTTGCCACGTAAAGGTATCTTTGCCCGGCCTTTTGGGGCGGGATAAAGTCATATAAGTCTGCCCGTAAGGTATCTTGCCGGCCCGTTCTAGAAAGCGGTAAATTCACATAAGTCTATCTATAAAGGTATCTTTGTCCGGCCCGTTACGGGGCCTTGGTAAAAATCGCAAATGCGCCCGTAAGGTATACTACAGGCCCGTTACGGGGCCAGCGGTAAAAATCACGTAAATGCCCGTAAAGGTATATTGCGGCCTATTCGGCGCGGTAAAATCACGTAAATGCGCCCGTAAAGGTATCTTGCCGGCCCGTTACGGGCGGTAAAGTCACATAAGTCGCCCGTAGGGTATCTTGCCCACGTTACGGGGCGCGGTAAAGTCACTTTAGTACGCCCGTAAGGTATCTTTGCCGGCTCGTTGGGGCGGTAAAGTCGCATAAGTTTGCCCGTAAGGTATCTTGCCCGACCCGTTCTGGAGCGCGGTAAAGTCACGTAAATCTGCCCGTAAAGGTATCTTTAGGGCCCGTTACGGGACGGTAAAGTCCACGTCTGCGCCTATAAAGGTATCTGACCCGGCCCGTTACGGGGCGGTAAAAATCACGTAAATGCCCGTAAAGGTATCTTTGCCGGCCCATTTTGGGGCGATAAAATCACGTAAATGCGCCCGTAAGGTATCTTGCGAGCCGTTACAGGCGTGGTAAGTCACGTAAGTGCGCCGTAAGGTATACTACGGCCCGTTACGGGGCCTTGGTAAATCACGTAAGTCTGCCCGTAAGGTATATTGCCGGCCTATTGGGGCGGTAAAGTCCACGTAAATGCCCGTAAGGTATCTTGCGGACCCGTTACGGGGCGGTAAAATCGCATCGTCTTCCGTAAGGTATCTTTTGCCGGCCATTCGAAGCGGTAAATCCGCATAAGTGCGCCCGTAAAGGTATATTGCACGGCCCGTTCACGGGGCCTTGGTAAATCACGCAAATCGCCCGTAAAGGTATCTTTGCCGGCCCGTTACGGGGCGGTAAATCACGTAAATGCATCGTAATGATACTTCCCGACCACGTTCACGGGGCCGGTAAATCACGTAAATGCGCCCGTAAGGTATACTACGGCCCGTTACGGGATGCGGTAAAGTCACATAAGTCTGCCCGTAAATGTATCTTGCGACCCATTACGGACGCGGTAAAGTCACGTAAATGCGCCCGTAAAGGTATACTACGGCCCGTTACGGGATGCGGTAAAGTCCGCATAAGTGCGCCCGTAAAGGTATCTTGCCGAACCGTGCGGAGCGGTAAGTCCGCATAGTCGCCCGTAAGGTATACTACGGGCGTTATGGGGCGGTAAAATCACATAAGTTTGTCCGTAAAGGTATATTGCGGCTGTGCGGGGCGGTAAAATCACGTAAGTATGCCCGTAAGGTATCTTGCCCGACCGATGCGGGGCGGTAAAGTAACATAAGTCAACCCGTAAGGTATCTGCGGCCCGTTCGGAAGCGGTAAAGTCTCATAAATACGCCCGTAAGGTATATTGCGACCACGTTACGGGGCGGTAAAATCGCGTAAATGCGTCCGTAAAGGTATCTTTGTCAGGCCCGTTACGGGGCGCGGTAAAATCACTTTAGTACGCCCGTAAGGTATCTTGCCGGCCCGTTACGGGGCGGTAAAAATCGCATAAGTTTGCCCGTAAGGTATCTTTGCCCGACCGTTCTGGAGCGATGAAGTCACGTAAGTTTGCCCGTAAATGTATCTTTGCCAGGCCCGTTACGGGCGGTAAAGTCACGTCTGCGCCCGTAAAGGTATACTGCGGCCCGTTACGGGATGCGGTAAAGTAACATAAATGCGCCCGTAAAGGTATCTTTGCGGCCCGTTACGGGGCGGTAAATCACGTAAATGCGCCCGTAAGGGTATCTTTGCGGACCCGTTACGGGGCGGTAAAGTCACTTTGATGCGCCCGTAAGGTATCTTGCCGACCCGTTCACGGGATGCGGTAAAAGTCACGTAAGTTTGCCCGTAAGGTATCTTTGCCCGACCCGTTCTGGCGCGGTAAAGTCCGTAAAATGCGCCCGTAAGGTATCTTTAGGGCCCGTTCTGGGCCGGTAAATCCTAAATGTCGCCCGTAAATGTATCTTGCCGACCCGTTTTGGACGCGGTAAAGTCACGTAAATGCGCCCGTAAGGTATACTACGGCCCGTTACGGGATGCGGTAAAATCACAAAAGTCGCCCGTAAGGTATCTTGCCGAACCATTACGGAGCGGTAAAGTCCGTAAGTGCATCCGTAAGGTATACTACCGGGCGTTATGGGGCGCGGTAAAATCACGTAAGTTTGTCCATAAGGTATATTGCGGACTAATGCGGGGCGGTAAAGTCACATAAGTATGCCGTAAGGTATCTTGCCCGACCGATGCGGGGCGGTAAATAACATAAGTCGACCCGTAAGGTATCTTGCGGCCCGTTCGGAAGCGGTAAAGTCTTATAAATGCCCGTAAAGGTATATTGCGGCCCGTTCACGGGACGGTAAAATCACGTAAATGCGTCCGTAAAGGTATCTTGCGACCCGTTCTGGGGCGGTAAATCACTTTAGTGCGCCCGTAAGGTATCTTGCCGGCCCGTTTGGGGCGGTAAAATCACATAAGTTTGCCCGTAAAGGTATCTTTGCCCGACCCGTTCACAGGCGATAAAGTCCACATAAGTTTGCCCGTAAATGTATCTTTGCCCGACCACGTTACGGGCGCGGTAAATCACGTCTGCCCGTAAGGTATACTACCCGGCCCGTTTGGGATGGTAAAGTAACATAAATCTGCCCGTAAAGGTATCTTTGCCCGAACCATTACGGGGCGGTAAAGTCACATAAGTCACGCCCGTAAAGGTATCTTGCGGCCCTTTTGGGGCGGGATAAAGTCATATAAGTCGCCCGTAAAGGTATCTTGCCGGCCCGTTCTAGAGCGGTAAATTCACGTAAGTCTATCTATAAGGTATCTTTGTCAGGCCCGTTCGGGGCGGTAAAATCCTGAAGTCTGCCCGTAAGGTATACTACGGCCCGTTACGGGGGCGGTAAAATCATAAGTCTGCCCGTAAGGTATATTGCGGCCTGTCCGGGGCGGTAAATCGCGTAAGTGCGCCCGTAAAGGTATCTTTGCGGCCCGTTACGGAGCGGTAAAGTCGTAAGTATGCCCAGGGTATCTTTGCCCGACCGATGCGGGGCCAGCGGTAAAGTCACTTTAGTGCGCCCGTAAGGTATCTTTGCGCTCGTTACGGGGCGGTAAAGTCACGTAAGTTTGCCCGTAAAGGTATCTTGCCCGACCCGTTACGGGCGATAAAGTCATAAATCTGCCCGTAAAGGTATCTTGTCGGGCCCGTTGGGCGGTAAAGTCACGTAAGTCGCCCGTAAAGGTATCTGACCGTCCCGTTACGGGGCGCGGTAAATCACGTAAATGCGCCCGTAAGGTATCTTTGCCGCCCGTTTTGGGCAGCGATAAATCACATAAATGCCCGTAAAGGTATCTTGCCCGAGCCGTGCGGGCGTGGTAAAGTCACGTAAATGCGCCCGTAAGGTATACTACGGCCCGTTACGGGGCGGTAAAAATCACGTCTGCCCGTAAAGGTATATTGCCCGACCTGCGGGGCGGTAAAGTCACATAAGTCGCCCGTAAAGCTTTCTTGCCCGACCCGTTCTGGGGCGGTAAAGTCACATAAGTCTTCCCGTAAGGTATCTTGCCCGGCCCATTCGAAGCGGTAAAGTCACATAAGTACGCCCGTAAGGTATATTGCAGCCCGTTCACGGGGCGGTAAAATCCGCAATTCTGCCCGTAAAAAGGTATCTTGCGGCCCGTTCACGGGGCGGTAAAAATAAATCTTGTCACATAAGTCCGATATACTTCCCGACCCGTTACGGGGCGGTAAAGTCACGTAAGTGCCCGTAAAGGTATACTACGGCCCGTTACGGGATGCGGTAAATCACATAAGTCTGCCCGTAAATGTATCTTGCCCGACCCGTTACGGACGCGGTAAAGTCACGTAAATGCCCGTAAGGTATACTACGGCCCGTTACGGGATGCGGTAAAGTCACATAAATGCGCCCGTAAGGTATCTTGCCGAACCGTGCAGGCGCATGAAAGTCGTAAATGCGCGTAAGGTATACTACCGGGCGTTATGGGGCAGCGGTAAAATCACGTAAGTTTGTCCATAAAGGTATATTGCGGCCTAATGCGGGGCGGTAAAGTCACGTAAGTATGCCCGTAAAGGTATCTTGCGACGATGCGGGGCGGTAAAGTAACATAAGTCAACCGCAAGGTATCTTTGCGGCCCATTCGAGAAGCGGTAAAGTCGTAAATGCGCCCGTAAGGTATATTGCGGCCCGTTACGGGGCGGTAAATCACGTAAATCCGTAAAGGTATCTTGCCGGCCCGTTACGGGGCGGTAAAATCACTTTAATACGCCCGTAAGGTATCTTGCCGGCCCGTTACGGGGCGGTAAAATCACGTAAGTTTGCCCGTAAAGGTATCTTTGCCCGACCCGTTCTGGAGCGGTAAAGTCGCGTAAGTTTGCCCGTAAATGTATCTTTGCGGACCCGTTACGGGCGCGGTAAAATCACGTAAATCGCCCGTAAGGTATACTACGGCCCGTTACGGGATGCGGTAAGTAACATAAGTCTGCCCGTAAGGTATCTTTGCCGGCCCGTTACGGGGCGGTAAAATCACGTAAGTGCGCCCGTAGGGTATCTTGCCCGACCCGTTACGGGGCGCGGTAAAGTCACTTTGCGCCCGTAAAGGTATCTTGCCGGCCCGTTCTGGGGCGGTAAAATCACGTAAGTTTGCCCGTAAGGTATCTTGCCCGACCCGTTCTGGAGCGATAAAGTCGCGTAAATGCCCGTAAAGGTATCTTTGTCGGGCCCGTTCAGGGCAGTAAAGTCACGTAAATCGCCCGTAAATGTATCTTGCCGACCCATTTTGGACGCGGTAAAGTCACATAAATGCGCCCATAAGGTATACTACGGCCCGTTACGGGATGCGGTAAAGTCACAATCATCCGTAAAGGTATCTTGCCGAACCGTTACGGGCGCGGTAAAGTCACGTAAGTCGCCCGTAAGGTATACTACGGCGTTATGGGGCGCGGTAAAATCACGTAAGTTTGTCCAAAGGTATATTGCGGCCTATTAGGGGCGGTAAAGTCACATAAGTATGCCCGTAAAGGTATCTTTGCCCGACCGATGCGGGGCGGTAAAGTAACATAAGTCAACCCGTAAGGTATCTTGCCCGGCCCGTTCGAGGAAAGCGGTAAAGTCTTATAAGTGCCCGTAAGGTATATTGCGGCCCGTTACGGGGCCGGTAAAAATCACTTTAGTGCGCCCGTAAGGTATCTTTGCGGCCCGTTACGGGGCGGTAAAATCCGTAAGTTTGCCCATAAGGTATCTTTGCCGACCCGTTCTGGGCATTAAAGTCGCGTAAGTTTGCCCGTAAATGTATCTTGCCGACCCATTCACGGGCGCGGTAAAAATCACGTAAGTGCGCCCGTAAAGGTATACTACGGCCCCATTTGGGATGCGGTAAAGTAACATAAGTCTGCCCGTAAGGTATCTTTGCCGAACCATTACGGGGCGCGGTAAAGTCACATAAATGCGCCCGTAAAGGTATCTTTGCCGGCCCTTTTGGGACGGGATAAAGTCATATAAGTCTGCCCGTAAGGTATCTTGCCCGGCCGTTTCTAGAAGCGGTAAATTCATAAGTCTATCTATAAGGTATCTTGTCAGGCCCGTTACGGGGCGGTAAAATCCTGAGAAGTCGCCCGTAAAGGTATACTACGGCCCGTTACGGGGCAGCGGTAAAATCACGTAAATGCGCCCGTAAAGGTATATTGCCCGGCCTATTGGGCCGGTAAAGTCACGTAAATACGCCCGTAAGGTATCTTGCCGACCCGTTCGGGGCGGTAAATCACGTAATGCGCCCGTAGGGTATACTTGTCGACCCATTCGGGCGTGGTAGTGCCAAGGCGCCCAGTAATCATCATCAGTAATCGTGGAAATATAAAACAAGACGTAATAAGCAACGATTTATAAAATAAGACACAGTTTAAGTGAAAAACATCGCCTTTCGGCATATATAGAAACATGGTTTAGCGATTACATCAAATCTTGTACAACATGACTGAGACCTCTAAGGAAAATATACAACTATGGCGGGACGGGCCGCCATACCTGTGCCCCATACAAAACTATCTCTGGGAGATCATACCCAAAGTAGAGCCTCGGAAAGGATGGAGCTCACGGCGCGTAGAGATCTAAGAATGTGGATTGCACCTTTGCCCGCCTGCGGCATGAGCGGCCGAAGGAGTCGATCTACAACTAAGTATATGAAAGCGTAAAATACTTAAATGAAAACATATCATTTTAAAATCAATTTTGCAAGTATGTATGAAACAACGAGGGGACGCGCATAGTGCCACATCATAAACAAAAACATGATAGGTAAGCTGCAGCAGGCCTTTTCTAGAGTGCGAATGATCGAGCGGGGGCGATTGCCCGTAGTATCACCATGCAAGCCTAATCTGGTTTATTATACCCGTATTTCAGTATATGCGTGAGGAATACGTACAAAATCTAGCCTTAAAGATAAGCCTTGGGCGTTTTTATTTGTGCCTGACTCACAAAAGAATCGTTTTCGTGAAGCGTTTCCTGACTTCGTAGGGTAAATTCGGCTATGCCATTTCTAATTTTTGCGGATTTTTAGAGGCGAAACATTTTGGACCAGCGGGAGGCGACACTTGGCACCTCCGATTGGTGGACTTAGATCGTCCATTGGACGAAATTGGAGAAACATTGGCACGTTTTTGTGCCTTGTGCACAAGTCGAGAGTTGGTAGGATATTTGTGTGGAGTAAATCTTCACCTACACTTGCCTTGCACTTGTCTTAATCTTGGCCATTGGTTGGCCCTTCTTGACCTATAAATACCCCAGAGATGAAGAGTTCTTCGTCCACATATCTTTCAAGTCTTGAAAATCCTCTCCTCTCCTTTGTAGCCTTTTAGTCAAACCCCTCCCTCCTTGTGAAGACCCTGGCGAATACCCACTGCCTAGCCAAAATCTACTCCCCTCATGGTAGAAAAGTTGCCTTCTTGTATTGTTATAATGCCCAAAATACCTAGCCCAAATACCTTAGTACTTAGTAGAAGTTGTGAAGAACTTCTAAGGTTTCCTTGGGCATACAACTTAGGAGCAAAACCTTGCTCGGTAGCGACTTTTCTAGGATATTATTGGGCTTCTTGGGTAACTAATCCTAACCCTCTTTTGAATTAGAGAATACATCTGTAGTAGTATTAGAATAAGTATTAAATACTTAGAAGAATATCACATAATAGAATTGAGCTGTTACCACAGTAGAAGGGTTTAAAGAAGAATAATCAAATTGTACTTACATGAATTTGTTTTCTGATGAGACTTATATAGCTCTTGGGTAGGGAAGTGCTGCCCAACTTTCCATAGAATTGTGAACCCTCTGTTTAGAATGACCTTGAGTAGTCTTTGATAGATGTACGTGACTATTATAGGCCGACTCTCTGCGCGACATATTGACTTGGCGGTGGTTTTATTGAGAAGGTATGTGATTCTTCCTAAAGCATGATATTTTACAATATATATAGTGCGGTGAAGCGTCATGTGTTAACTGAATAATAACTACGGCAATGTCTTTGACTTAAGCACGAATAACACTTACGGCAATGCCTCGCGGCAAGCACTTTGAATAATAAAGATCGAAAGCATTTCAAAGAATCTTGAATCATTTTTAGAGAAAAGAACTAATTGGTTTTAAGCGAAGCTTAAGAGTTATACTAGCTTTATGGGAAGTTAAGTATAACCACTTAAGATTGATAAAAGAAGCAGTTTGCCTATGTGTTTATAACGGACTTATATTGAATTGTGAAAAGAATAATAAGATGGTTTGATAAGTAGACATGATATGATGCTATGTGTGTTAGTGTCTTTATAACGTTTGTGTAAAGTATTCTTGTTGTGCTTATGTTGTTTAACGATAATTTGTTAGGTTAGTGTAACATCACTCACCTCTTGACATAGTCTGGGGTTAAGGCTGCCCTCCGTCTGCGGGGTAGACTCGGTGATGCAGGACCGTGATTCGAGAATACCTCATGCGGGTCCAGGGACCTATGCGAGCTACGGGAGTTCGAGTTAGTGTGCGGGGTTATACCTCATGCGGTTTATGTGGCCATGCGGACTACGAGTCGGGGCGATGCAGGTAGCTACCACCGATGCGGGGTTATATACCCTATGCGGGCCTATGTGATTGGCCTATGCGGACTCACGGGAGTCGAGGATTAGGCTTGCATGGTGATCTACGGGCAATGGCCTGCTTGATCATTCGCGACCTAGAAAAGACTGTTCTGATTTACCTATTCTGCTCTTGTTTGTGATGTGCACTATATGCGGTTTCCTTAGTTGTTTCATACATCTTACCATGTTTTAAAATGATATGTTTCATTTAAGTATTTCTGATTTCATATACTTAGTACTGTTGTCTTGACCTCCGGGGATGCGTTCATGCGCGGTAAGGGCAAGCATGTGCTAGATCCACATTCTTAGGATCTCTACGTTGGTGTCGGAGCTCCGTCTTTTAGGAGGCTCTGCTTTTGGTATGATCTCACTGTTGTAGATAGTTTTGTGCGGATCGGTATGGCGGGAATACTGTCCGCCATAGTTATATATTTCCTTAAGTGCTGTAGTCATGTTATGCGATTATCGGATGTATTTGCTAAACCATGTATATATATATATCTTAGAAAGCGTGTTTTCACATAAAGCGTGTGTCTTATTTTATAAAGCTGTTTCATGTCTTGCTTTATATTTCGATTACTACGATGTATGACTACTTGGGTGCCGGTAAGGCGCGATCACGAGCCGAGCAGTCGTGACAAAGTAGTATCGAGCGATTAATCCTCGGAAAGTGTCTCTGACCGTATCTAGTAAGTCTTGATTATCGGTGTGTTGTGCACCACGCGAATGTCGAGGAGGCTATAGGATATTTAGGATTGGTTTCCATTCTTCTCATTACGAGATCGTGCTTTAGAAGGCGTGTTATAGGTTGGACCTCTAACGTATTCATTTCTATGTGATTATGCCTCGCGTAAGGCAACCGGGCGAGAAGGGCAAAGCGAGAGGCGCTAGCGAGACACCCAGTCCACGAGGCTCGGGCCAGTCTATACGAGAGGCGGCGAGTTCTATGGCGCCGCCCGGCCCAGCGAGAGACCACAATACCGGCCTCGCATCCCGCGGCACAGGGCGGAGAGTTAGAAGTACAAGAGATGGCCCGGCTATTGGCTAAAGTTGTGGCCCGTCGAGAGAGAGGTTGGATGCGGCGGTTCGGTTCGGCTCGGCTCGGTCGCGCGTGGTGCCGAAGCGAATAGTTTGAGACTACGAGATTTCTTGAGTTGTAGCCTTGAGTTTCTGGTGGCGGAGGATGATCGCGAGGTTCATCCGTCATTCTGAGGAAGGATCGTGAGGGTGATCAAGGCCTCGACCAGTCTGTGACGCCGGTTCGCATCGGTGCGTGATACGCGATCGATTGGTTTTGATCGTAGGAGTTATCGGGGAAACCGCAGCGTCCCGGCTACTTCAGGATGAGTTCTCGAGGCTTTCCTCACCACTTCTTGCCTCGCGGATGAGGAGGCGCGGGTGATAGATTTTTCACTGCGGCGAGAAGGGCCTTGTCGAGTACAATGTCGAGTTTGATTCATTGGCTCGATATGTCGGCGTTAGTAGCGATTATGGGTATAGGGTGCCATTCGTCCGCAGGGCTAGATGACTATATGGCGAGTCATATGCGGGTGTTTCTCTTGGCCGGGTATGGACATTACGCGTGCGAGCTCATGCTCTTGGATGTGAGGCGTAGAATCGCGGGTTGTGACGGCGGCGAAGAAGGCCGGGGCGGCGAGTCGTTTGGTAGCTATCGTGGTGGCGGCCTCGGCGGCGATCTAGGTGCACCACGGCCGGCTCGAGCACTCTGCCGTCTCGGCCACGGCCGGAGATATTGAGGCGAACCGGGGCCCGGGACTTGAGACATCGAGGCGGCGAGAGGTTACGGCGTCGGGACCACCCCGCCGGTGTGGCCGTCACGGTAGATCCGCCGGGAGTTGTGATGCGGGAGTTTGTTTGATTGTGGCGGCGGTCACTATGCGATCTTGTCGACCAAGGCGATCTTGATGGTAGGTGAGCCTACGAGTTCTTTCAGCAGTCTTCTTCATCTCCTACGATTACTCGCCGGGCGAGGGTACTCATGGGTCGGCAGTCGCGGCGAGTGCGTGGCTCGGGTCCCGATTCTAGCGGTCCTCGAGCGCATTTATCGTTAATCGGTAAGCGGGATCGGGAGGCCTCACTTTGATGTAAATCACAGGTACTTTATCGGTTCTGGGTTTGATGTGTATGCTTTTATAGATCGGGTTCTACTCTGTCCTATATATCTCCACTTGTTGCTAGTAGGATAGGGATAGGCACGAGTCCATGAACCTCTCGAGGTAGCTACGCGATGGTGATTCGGTGGTAGCTCGGCGGGTATATAGAGCTTGTCTGTGACCATTCTGATCGTCGGACCACTGGCGACTTGATAGAGTTGGAGATGATTGACTTAGCGTGATCATGGGGATGGATTGGCTAGCTTCTTGCTACGCCAATGTAGGCTGAGAGAGAGAATAATGCAGTTCGGTTTCTGAGCGATTGTTGAGTGAGAGGACGCGGTATCGTAGAGGTAGGTTTATTTCCTACCTCGAGGCTAGGAAAGATGGTGCGAGAAGGGTATATCTACCATCTCGTTGGTGTTTGATCTTGAAGGCTGCGGTACCAGATTTTGATCGATTCGATGGTCAGTGAGTTCCCGGGCGTGTTTCGGATGACCTCGGGTATCCCTCACGAGAGGAGATCGAGTTTTGTATAGATGTGTTGCGGATACTCGGCTATTTCCATTCGCCATCTGAGAATGGCACTGCCGAGTTGAGAGAGTTGAAGGACGGTGAGGATTTCTTTGGAGAAGGGCTTCATCAGGCTAGTGTTTCTCACGAGGAAGCGCGTGTGTTCGTAAAGAAAAGAAGGGCGGGGCAGCTGCGCGTGTGTTGATCTGAGCGGTGAACAAGGTGACCATTAAACGAATACCACTTTCGGGATTGATGATTTGTTCGACGGTTGCGAGTGCGAGATGTTTCTCAAGATTGATCTGCGATCGAGCTATCATCAGTGCAGTCGAGAGAGGTGGATGTCCCTGGGGTGCGTTCGGGACCCGTCACGGGCATTATGAGTTGAGGTCATGTCTTTTGGGTTGACGATGCTCGGAGGTATTCATGGATTTGATGAAGGAGTGTTCAAACCATTTTGGACACGTTTGTGATAGTGTTCATTGATGATATCTTGGTTTATTATCGCTCGGGCGAGGGCATGCGGAGCATTTGAGGCTGTCTTGTGATTCTCGAGACCGCGATTTATGCCAAGTTTTCCAAATGTGAGTTTTGGTTGACTTGATGGCGTTTCTTGGGCATATTAGCCGGGGTGATGGCATTCAGTGGATACGGCCAAGATCGAGCGATCGGGACTTGGCCTAGACCTACTACTCGGCAGAGTTCGCGATTTTACGGGCCTTGCGAGGATATTATCGGCGGTTCGTGGAAGTTTGCTTGATCTGCGCACCATTGAATAAATGGCTCGAAGCGACCAAGTTTGATGGGTGATGCTTGTGGCGGGGTTTCGATTCTTTGAAAGAGAGGCGCGGCCGCCCGTTCTTACTCTTCCGGAGGTCGGATGGTTATATCGTGTATTGGTGGGATGGCTTGAAGAGGGGCGTTGCGAGTTCGTAGCTCGGTGCGTGTTGTCGGCGGTGAAGGTAGAGCACGGAGGCACGGTGGTTTATTCTGAGACGATTGAGAGCCCGCACGGAAGTGGGAGGTAATCAATATGGATTTCATCACGGGATTACCTCGCACTCGGAGGAGACATGATTCTATATGGGTTATCGTCGACGAGTTGACGAAATCAGCCCACTTTCTTCCGTCGGGGCGACTTTTGGTGAGGATTATGCGGACTTTACATCAGAGATCGTCGGTGCATGGAGTCCACTTGCCCGATCATATCGAGCGGGAGCCCAGTTCTGGCTAACTTCTGGAGTCCTTCGAGAGGTTTAGGGGCGCGGTGAGCTTGATCGCATTTCATCCACGAGCCAGACGGGCGAGCGCGCTATCCGGACTCTTGAGGATATCTTTGCGAGCACATGTTATTGACCGATGGTAGTTGGGAGGATCATTTGCCTCTAGTTGAGTTCGCGTATAATAATAGCTACCACTCCGATTCGAGATGGCGCCTTATGAGGCCTTGTATGGGAGGAAGTGCGGTCGCCTATAGGTTGGTTCGATGTGGGCGAGTGCGGCTAGTGGGACCAGATTTGATACGTGACGATGGATAAGGTGAAGCTTATCAAAGGCGGCTATTAATGACTCGAGTCGGCCAAGTCGTATCACGAGATCATCGTCGTCGGCATCTTGAGTTCGAGGTTCATGATTGGGTTTTCCTAAAGGTGTCACCCATGAAGGGTGTGATGAGATTCGGGAAGAAGAAACTCGACCACAGATACGTTGGGCGTTTGATTGTCGCGAGGTAGGCAAGGTTGCCTACGAGTTGAATCTGCCGTCCGTCTGGAGGCGGTGCATCCGGTTTTCACGTATCTATCTTTGAGGAGATGTATCGGGGATCCATCTAGGTACACGATTAGCGATGTCGGTGGCCAGGGGTTATCGTATGAGAGATTCCCATGGCGATAGTCGATCGTCGAGTTAGGCGTCTGCGGACGAGGGCGTGGCTTAGTCAAAGTCTTGTGGCGGAGCGAGCTCGAGGAGGAGATGGCGTGGGAAGAGGAGGACATGAGGCGGAAGTATCCTCACTATTCCCCGCGCCTCCGGGTAATTCACTTTCCTACTTGTAAATTTTCGTTATCGTTTACGCACAAGTGTTGTTACGTGGCGTGTGTGGCGTTTGCAGCTGTTTAAGTTATGAAGAATCTTATCGTTAAGCGTCTTGGGAAGGAACATTGGGACGAATGTTTCTAAGGAGGAGAATGTTATACCGTATTTCCGGAGTATGTGCGTGGGAATACGTCTGAAAGTCTAGCCTTAAAGTTTAGGCAAAGCGTTTTTTTGGGCCTGACTCAAAGCGAATAGTTTTAGGCGAAGCGTTTCCACAACTTCGTAGGGTAAATTCGGCTATGCCATTTCTAATTTTGCGGATTTTTAGAGAGGCGAAACATTTTGGACCAGCGGGAGGCGACACTTGGCACCCTCCATTTGTGGACTTGAAATCGTCCGTTGGGCGAATTGAAGACCATTAGCGCGTTTTGTGCCTTGTGCACAAGTCAAGGAGTTGGTAGGATATTTGTGTATAGTTAATCCTCACCTACACTTGCCTTGCACTTGTCTTAATCTTGGCCATTGGTTGGCCACTTGACCTATAAATACCCCCAGAGATGAAGAGTTCTTCGTCCACAAATCTTTCAGTCTTGAAAATCCTCTCCTCTCCCTTTGTAGCCTTTTAGTCAGCACCTCCTCCTCCTTGTGAGGCCCTTGGCGAATACCCCCTCTAGCCTAGTAGTTTGGTGAGGCCCCCAGCCTAGCCAAAAAATCTACCCACTCACTTGGTAGAAAAGTTGTCTTCTAGTATGGTTATAATGCCAAATACTAGCCCAAATCCTTAGTACTTAGTAGAAGTTGTGAAGAACTTCTAAGGTTTCTTGGACTCTGGGCGTACAACTTAGGAGCTAAACCTTGCTCAGTAGCGACTTTATCTAGGATATTATTGGGCTTCTTGAGGTAACAAATCTAACCTCTTTTGAATTAGAGAATACATCTTGTTGTAGTATTAGAATAAGTATTAAATACTTAGAAGAATATCACGAATAGAATTGAGCTATTACCACAGTAGAAGGGTTTAAAGAAGAATAATCAAGCGTACTTACATAGGATTGTTTTCCTGATGAACTTATATAGCTCGTAGGGTAGGAAATCTTGACTTTCCATAGAATTGTGAACCCGCATTTAGAATGACCTTGAGTAGTCTTTGATAGATGCGTGACTATTATGGTGACTCTCTGTGCGACATATTGACTTGGCGGTGGTTTTATTTGAGAAGGTATGTGATTCTTCCTAAAGCATGATATTTTACAATATATATATAGTGCGGTGAGCGTCATGTGTTAAGCGAATAATAACTCGGCAATGTCTTTGACTTAAGCTGAATAACAACTACGGCAATGCCTGGCTTAAGCTGAATAACACTTACTAAGATGCCTCGGCTTAAGCTTTGAATAATAAAGATCGAAAGCATTTCATAAGAATCTTGAATCATTTTTATGAGAGAACTAGCTGGTTTTAAAGCGAAGCTTAAGAGTTATACTAGCTTTATGGGAAGTTAAGTATAACCACTTAAGATTGATAAAAGAAACAAGTTTGCCTATGTGTTTATAACGGACTTATGTTGAATTGTGAAAGAATAATAAGATGATTTGATAAGTAGACATGATATGATGCTATGTGTGTTAGTATCTTGTAGCGTTTGTATAAGAGAGTATCCTTGTTGTGCTTATGTTGTTTAAAGATAAGTTGTTATGTTAGTGTACTATCACTCGCCTCTTGAGATGATCACAGGGTTAGGCGCCTCCGATGCGGGGTAGACTCGGTGATGCAGGACCGTGATTCGAGAATACCTCATGCGGGTCGAGGGCCTATGCGGGCTACGAGAGTTCGAGTTAGTATGCGGGGTTATGCCTCATGCGGTGTATGTGGCCGTGCGGACAGCGAGTCGGGGCGATGCAGGAGTAGCTACCCTCGATGCGGGGTTATACCTCATGCGGGCCCGTGTGAGTGGCCTATGCGGACTCGGAGTCGAGATTAGGCTTGCGAGTGATAATCTGGCGAGTGGCCTGCTTGAATCATTCGCGGCCTAGAAAAGACCTATTACAGTTTACCTATTGTTGCTCTTGTTTGTGATGTGTACTATGTGCGGTTCCTTGATTGCTTCATACATATTTGTAAAGCGGTTTTAAAAAGTGTTATGATTTCATTTAAGTACTTCAGTTTCACATACTTAGTACTGTTATGCGACCTCCTTGAGGCTGCGTTCATCTGCGCGGTAAGAAGCGGCAGTCTTTAGATCCATTCTTAGGATCTACGTTGGTGTCGGGAGCTCCGTCTTTCGGAGGCTCTACTTTTAGGTATGATCTCACTGTTGTAGATAGTTTTGTCTGATCGAGGTATGGCGGAATACTGTCGCCATAGTTGTATATTTCCTTAAGTGCGTAGTCATGTTATGCGATGTCGGATGTAGCTGCTAAACCATGTTTATATATATATCGAAAGCGATGTTTTCTCACATAAGCGTGTCTTATTTTATAAAGCTGTTTCATGTCTTGCTTTATATTTCCGATTACTCGATGTATGACTACTTGGGTGCCGGTAAGGCACGATCACGGGCCGAGCAGTCGTGACATCATCAATCTGGGAAGGGTATACATTCTTAATGGTCACCTTGTTGCTGTAATGTCAACACCGCATGCGCGGCGTCGGTCTTCTAACTCCGCGAACAATCTGGCGCTCCCGGGGAGAAACACTAGGCGATGAAGCCGCTTCTCGGCAAATCTCTAAGCTGATCCTTGACTCTCTCAACTCGGCGGGTGCCATTACGTATGGCGGAATGGAAATAGGCGAGTGTCGATATGTCAATACAAAACTCAATCTCCTCTCGGGAGGATGCGGGAAGTCGTGCGGAAACACGTGCGGGAACTCTCGACCACTTTGGGCCCGATGGAAAATCTGGTACCGCGACTTGATATCAAACACGAGCGAGATGGTAGATATACCCGCCTGCGCGTCTTCCAGCCTTGAGGTAGGAAATAAACCTACCACCGGCGTCTGTGCTCCTCCCACTTCAACAAGCTCGCCGAGCTGGAACCGTACTACTCTCTGCGGTCTACATTGGCGTAGCAAGCTAGCCAATCCGTCCCGTGATCGCGTCGAAGTCAATCATCTCGACTCTATCAAGTCGGCTAGGGTCAAACGGCGTAAATAGTCACGGGACAAGCTCTATATACGCCAGAGCTACCACGAATCACTTGTGGCGTAGCTACCTCGAAAGGTCTATGGACTCGGGCTACATCCACATCCTACTAGCGACAAGGGAGATATATAGGGCAGTAGAACCGGATCTATCAAAGCATACATCAAACGAGCGATAAGGTACTGTGGCGACATCGGTGAGGCCTCACGATCTGTCGGTGGACAAAGCATAAATGCGGTTACGAGGACGCTAGGCTGGACCGCGCCCGACCTGCGCGACTGCCGGTCCATGAGTACCTTGCCCTCGGGCGAGTAAGCTGTCGGGGATGAAGAAGACGGCGAAAGAACACAGGTGACCCTACCATCGGCCTTGCCGCTGGGCGATTCTCGCATAGTGACCCATTCGGGGCGTGGTAGTGCCTTAGGGCACCCAGTAGTCATACATCAGTGTCGGCGGAAATATAAAACAAGACATAAACGATTTATAAAATAAGACACAGTTTAAGTGAGAAAACATCGCCTTCGGCATATATATAGAAACATGGTTTAGCGATTACATCAAATCTTGTACAACATGACTCTGGACCTCAGGAAAATATACAACTATAGCGGGACGGGGCCCGCCATACCTGTACAAAACTATCTGACAGGGAGATCATACCCAAAGTAGAGCCTCGGAAAGGATGGAGCTCACGGCACCAACGTAGAGATCCACAGAATGTGGATCTAGCACACCTTGCCCTTACTGCGGCATGAGCAGCCAGAGAGTCGATTACAACGGTACTAAGTATATGAAAGCTTGTAAAATACTTAAATGAAAACATATCATTTTAAAATCGGTTTTGCAAGTATGTATGAAACAACGAGGGACCCGCGTAGTGCAGCATCATAAACAAGAGCAACGATAGGTAAAGCTGCAGCAGGCCTTTTTCTAGTGCGAATGATCGGCGGGGCCAATTGCGTAGTATCACCATGCAAGCCTAATCACGGACTCGTAGTCGCGTAGGCCACTCGCGTAGGCCGCGTAAGTCATAACCACGCGTCGAGGTAGCTACTCCTCGGCGTAAATCTGGACTCGTAGTCGCGTGGCCACATAGACCGCATGAGTATAACCCGCATCACTAACTGGAACTCCGTGGCTCGCGTAGGTCCCTGGACCAGCGTGAGGTATTCTCGAATCATGGTCCCGGACCTTTGAGTCTACCAGCGTCGGAGGCGACAACCGTAATATGTCAAGAGGTGGTGATAGTACACTAACATAACGGCTTATCTTTAAACAACATAAGCACAACAAGAATACTCTCTATACAAAGTTACAAGACCTTAACACATAGCATCATATCATGTCTACTTATCAAACCATCTTATTATTCTTTTCACAATTCAATATAAGTGCATTATAAACACATGACAAGTGTTTCTTTTATCAATCTTAAGTGGTTATACTTAACTTCCCGTAAAGCTAGTATAACTCTTAAGCACATTTAAAACCAATTAGTTCTCTTACATTAAAAATGATTGATATTCTTTTGAAATGCTTTAGTTCTTTATTATTAGGGCTTAAGCGCGGCATTCTGTAAGTATTATCGAGCTTAAGCGTGAGGCATTCGTAAGTATTATTCGAGCTTAAGTCAAAGACATTGCCGTAGTTATTATTCGATTAACACGTACGTCTACCGTACTATATATATATATTGTAAAATATCATGCTTTAGGAAGTATCACATGCATACCGTGAAAACCACCGCGAGTTGAATATGTATGCGAGAGAGTCGACCTATAATAGTCACATACATCTATCAAAGACTACTCGAAGGTCATTCTAAGCGGAGGTTCACGATTACGGAAAGTCGGGCGCACTTTACCCGGTGAGCTATATAAGTCTCTGTGGCAGTCTATATAAGCATAGTTCAATTATTCTTCTTTTAAACCGCCTACTTTGTGATAGCAGTTCAATTCTACGCAATATTCTTAAGTATTTATACTTATTCTTATACTACAACGGTAAGTATTCTACAATTCAAAGAGGTTAGGATTAGTTACCTCGGTAAGCCCGATAATATCCTAGATAAAGTCGCTGAGCAAGGTTTAGCTCACAAGTTATGCGCTCAGGTAGCTCAAGAACCTTAGAAGTTCTTCACAACTTCTACTAAGGATTAAGGGATATGGGCTAGGGTATTTTGGGCATTATAACGATACTAGAGGCAACTTTTTCTACCAAGGGAGGGTAGATTTCGGCTAGGCTAGGGGGTAGGCCTCGGCCAAACTTGAGGGGAGGGAGTGTTGGACGAAAGAGGCTACAAGGAGAGGAGAGGGTTTTCAAGACTTGAAAGTAATTTGTGGATGAAGAACTCTTCATCTCTAAGGGTATTTATAGGTCAAGAGGTGGCCAACCAATGGCGAAGATTAAGACAAGTGCAAGGCAAGTGTAGGGTGAGGATTAACTAAACACAAATATCCTACCAACTCCTTGACTTTGTGCAAGCACAAGCGTGCCAAACTTACTCAATAGTCCATGGGCGATTCAATCCACCATTGGAGGTGCGAGTGTCGCCTCCATTTGGTCCCAAAATGTTCGTCTCTCGGAAAAATCCATAAAAATTAGAAATGGCATGGCGGAATTTACCTACGAAAGTGGAAGCGGCCGTCGGAAAACTATTCGTTTTGTGAGTTGTGCCCAAAAATCGTCGAAGCCTAAACTTTAAGGCTAAACTTTTATGCGTATTCCTTGCGTACATACTGCGGAAATACGAGGGTATAACAATCTTGCCCGACCCGTTACGGGGCGGTAAAGTCACTTTAGTGCGCCCGTAAGGTATCTTGCGGCCCGTTACGGGACGCGGTAAAGTCGCATAAGTTTGCCCGTAAAGGTATCTTGCCAGGCCGTTCGGAGCGATGAAGTCCACGTAACGCCCGTAAGGTATCTTGCGGGCCCGTTCGGTCGGTAAAGTCACATAAGTGCGCCCGTAAAGGTATCTCGGCCCGTTCACGGGGCGCGGTAAATCCTCGTAAGTGCGCCCGTAAGGTATCTTGCCGGCCCATTTGGGGCGATAAAATCACATAAATGCCCGCCATAAGGTATCTTGCCCGAGCCATTCGGGCGTGGTAAAGTCACATAAGTCTATCCGTAAAGGTATACTACGGCCCGTTACGGGGCGATAAGCTTCAGCATAAGTCTGCCCGTAAGGTATATTGCGGCCTAATGCGGGGCGCGGTAAAGTCACGTAAATGCATCCGTAAAGGTATATTGCGGCCTTTAATGCGGGGCGCGGTAAAGTCACATAAGTACGCCCGTAAGGTATCTTGCGGACCCGTTACGGGGCGGTAAAGTCACATAAGTCTTCCATGCGGTATCTTGCCCGGCCCGTTGGAAGCGGTAAAAGTCACATAAGTCGCCCGTAAAGGTATATTGCACGGCCCGTTACGGGGCGCGGAAAAATCACAAGTCGCCCGTAAGGTATCTTGCCGGCCCGTTACGGGGCGCGGTAAAATCACATAAATGCATCGTAATGATATCTTCCCGACCCGTTACGGGGCGGTAAAGTCAAATAAGTCGCCCGTAAGGTATACTACGGCCCGTTACGGGATGCGGTAAAGTCACGTAAGTCGCCCGTAAATGTATCTTGCCCGACCCATTCACGGACCGCGGTAAAGTCACATAATGCGCCCGTAAAGGTATACTACGGCCCGTTACGGGATGCGGTAAAGTCACGTAAGTCGCCCGTAAGGTATCTTGCCCGAACCGTTCAGGCAGCGGTAAAGTCACAAGTCTGCCCGTAAGGTATACTACGGGCCGTTATGGGGCGGTAAAATCACATAAGTTTGTCCGTAAAGGTATATTGCGGCTGTGCGGGGCGGTAAAGTCACGTAAGTATGCCCGTAAGGTATCTTGCCCGACCGATGCAGGGGCGGTAAAGTAACATAAGTCAACCGTAAAGGTATCTTGCCGGCCCATTCGAGAAGCGGTAAAGTCTCGTAAATGCCCGTAAGGTATATTGCGCCCGTTACGGGGCGCGGTAAAATCACATAAGTCTGTCCGTAAAGGTATCTTGCCGGCCCGTTACGGGGCGCGGTAAATCACATAAATGCCCGTAATGATATACTTCGGCCCGTTACGGGGCGGTAAATCACGTAAGTCTGCCCGTAAGGTATACTACGGCCCGTTACGGGATGCGGTAAAGTCACATTAGTCGCCCGTAAATGTATCTTGCCGACCCGTTCGGGCGCGGAAAAATCACGTAAATGCGCTAATAAAGGTATACTACGGCCCGTTCGGGATGCGGTAAAGTCACATAAGCGCCCGTAAAGGTATATTGCGGCTATTGCGGGGCGGTAAAGTCCACGTAAGTCTGCCCGTAAGGTATCTTGCCGGCCCGTTACGGGGCGCGGTAAAATCACGTAAGTGCGCCCGTAGGGTATCTTGCCCGACCCGTTCGGGGCGGTAAAGTCACTTTAGTGCCCAAAAGGTATCTTGCCCGACCCGTTCGGGATCGGTAAAGTCATATAAGTCTGCCCGTAAGGTATCTGCCGGCCCGTTACGGGGCGCGGTAAAATCATATAAGTCGCCCGTAAAGGTATCTTTGCTCGGCCCGTTCTAGAGCGGTAAAGTCACGTAAGTCTATCTATAAAGGTATCTTGCGGCCCGTTCACGGGGCGCGGTAAAATCCTGAGTCGCCCGTAAGGTATACTACGGCCCGTTACGGGGCCGGTAAATCACGTAATGCGTCCGTAAAGGTATATTGCGGCCTTTGCGGGGCCGGTAAAGTCACGTAAGTCGCCCGTAAGGTATCTTGCCCGACCCGTTACGGGGCGGTAAAATCACAAAGTCTATCTATAAAGGTATCTTTGCCGGCCCGTTACGGGGCGGTAAAATCCGAAGTACGCCCGTAAGGTATACTACGGCCCGTTACGGGGCGCGGTAAAATCACGTAAATCTGTCCATAAGGTATATTGCGGCCTTGTGCGGGATGCGGTAAAGTCACGTAAGTGCCCGTAAGGTATCTTGCCCGACCCGTTACGGGGCGGTAAAGTCATATAAATCGACCATAAGGGTATCTTGCCCAGATTACGGGGCGGCGGTAAAGTCACTTTAGTACGCCCGTAAGGTATCTTGCCCGGCCCGTTACGGGGCGGTAAAAATCGCGTAAGTTTGCCCGTAAGGTATCTTGCCGGCCCGTTTGGGGCGCGATAAAGTCACGTAAGTACGCCCGTAAGGTATCTTGCCGAGCCATTACGGGCGTGGTAAAGTCACGTAAGTGCGTCCGTAAAGGTATACTACGGCCCGTTCGGGGCGGTAAACTCATAATACGCCCGTAAAGGTACATTTCGGCCTATTGCGGGGCGGTAAAGTCACGTAAGTCTGTCCGTAAGGTATATTGCGGCTTTATTATGGGGCGGTAAAGTCACGTAAGTGCGCCCGTAAAGGTATCTTGCCCGACCCGTTACGGGGCCAGCGGTAAAGTCACATAAGTCTTCCATGCGGTATCTTGCCCGCCATTCGGGAAGCGGTAAAGTCACGTAAGTGCGCCCGTAAGGTATATTGCAGCCCGTTACGTGGCGGAAAAGTCACCAAGTGCGCCCGTAAAGGTATCTTGCCGGCCCGTTACGGGGCGCGGTAAAATCACGTAAGTCTGTCCATAATGATATACTTCCCGACCCGTTACGGGGCGGTAAAATCATAAGTGCGCCCGTAAGGTATACTACGGCCCGTTACGGGATGCGGTAAAATCACGTAAGTGCGCCCGTAAATGTATCTTTGCGACCCGTTCTGGAACGCGGTAAAGTCACATAAGTGCGCCCGTAAAGGTATACTACGGCCCGTTACGGGATGCGGTAAAGTCACATAAGTGCGCCCGTAAGGTATCTTGCCCGAACCGTTACGGAGCGGTAAAGTCACGTAAGTCGCCCGTAAGGTATACTACCAGGCCCGTTATGGGACGCGGTAAAATCAAATAAGTTTGTCCATAAAGGAATATTGCGACTATGCGGGGGCGGTAAAGTCACGTAAGTATGCCCGTAAGGTATCTTGCCCGACCCGATACGGGGCGGTAAAGTAACATAAGTCGACCCGTAAGGTATATTGCGTCCATTCGGAAGCGGTAAAGTCGTAAGTCGCCCGTAAAGGTATATTGCGGCCCGTTCACGGGATGCGGTAAAGTCACGTAAGTCTGCCCGTAAATGTATCTTTGCCCGACCCATTCACGGACGCGGTAAAGTCATATAAGTCTGCCCGTAAGGTATACTACGGCCCGTTACGGGATGCGGTAAAGTCACGTAAGTGCGCCCGTAAGGTATCTTGCCGAACCATTACGGAAGGCGGTAAAGTCACATAAGTGCGCCCGTAAAGGTATACTACCGGGCGTTATGGGGCGGTAAAATCACGTAAGTTTGTCCGTAAAGGTATATTGCGGCCTATTGCGGGGCGGTAAATCACGTAAGTATGCCCGTAAGGTATCTTGCCCGACCGATGCGGGGCGCGGTAAAGTAACATAAATCAACCAGTAAAGGTATCTTGCCCGTCCCGTTCGAGGAAGCGGTAAAGTCTTATAAGTGCGCCCGTAAGGTATATTGCGGCCCGTTACGGGGCGGTAAAATCACGTAAGTCGTCCGTAAATGTATCTTGCCCACCTATTGCGGGCGGTAAAGTCACGTAAATGCGCCCATAAGGTATACTACGGCCCGTTACGGGATGCGGTAAAGTCACGTAAGTACGCCCGTAAGGTATCTTGCCGAACCATTACGGGGGCGATAATGTCACGTAAGTCGCCCGTAAGGTATCTTTGCCGGCCGCTTTTGGGGCGATAAAATCACGTAAGTGCGCCCGTAAGGTATCTTGCCCGGCCCGTTCTAGAAGCGGAAAAGTCACGTAAGTCTATCTATAAGGTATCTTTGCCGGCCCGTTACGGGGCGGTAAAGTCGCAGTACGCCCGTAAAGGTATACTACGGCCCGTTACGGGGCGGTAAAAATCACATCGTCATCCGTAAAGGTATATTGCGGCCTGTGGGGCGTGGTAAAATCACATAAATGCGCCCGTAAGGTATCTTGCCCGACGTTACGGGGCGCGGTAAATCGTAAGTCGACCGTAAGGGTATCTTTGCCCGGCCGTTTAGGGGCAGCGGTAAAGTCACTTTAGTACGCCCGTAAGGTATCTTGCCGGCCCGTTACGGGGCGGTAAAGTCACGTAAGTTTGCCCGTAAAGGTATCTTTGCCGACCCGTTACGGAGCGATAAAGTCACGTAAGTACGCCCGTAAGGTATCTTTGCAGGGCCCGTTGGGCCGGTAAAGTCACGTAAGTCGCCCGTAAAGGTATCTGACCCAGCCCGTTATGGGATGCGGTAAAATCACATAAGTCTGCCCGTAAAAGGTATCTTGCCGGCCCGTTACGGGGCGGTAATGTCACGTAAATGCCCGTAAAGGTATCTTTGCAGCCCGTTTGTGATGCGGTAAAGTCACATAAGTCGTCCCGTAAAGGTATCTTGCCCGGCCCGTTCACGGGGCGGTAAAATCACATAAGTCTGAACATAAGGTATCTGGCCCGACCCGTTTTGGAGTGCGGTAAAGTCACGTAAATGCGCTCGTAAAGGTATACTTCACCCGTTATGGGGGCGGTAAAATCACGTAAGTGCGCCCGTAAGGTATCTTGCCCGACCCGTTTGGGGCGCGATAAAGTCACATAAATGCGCCCGTAAAGGTATCTTTGCCGAGCCATTTTGGGCGTGGTAAAGTCACGTAAATGCGCCCGTAAAGGTATCTTTGCGGCCCGTTCTGGAGCGGTAAAGTCCGTAAGTCGCCCGTAAAGGTATACTACGGCCCGTTACGGGATGCGGTAAAGTCACGTAAGTCTGCCCGTAAGGTATATTGCGGCTGATGCGGGGCGGTAAAGTCACATAAGTGCGCCCGTAAGGTATCTGACCCGGCCCGTTCACGGGGCGGTAAAATCCGTAAATACGCCCGTAGGGTATCTTTGCCCGACCCGTTGGGGCAGCGGTAAAGTCACTTTAGTCTGCCCGAGGTATCTTGCCCGACCCGTTACGGGATCGGTAAAGTCCGCGTAAGTCTGCCCGTAAGGTATCTGACCCGGCCCGTTACGGGGCGGTAAAGTCACATAAGTCGCCCGTAAGGTATCTTGCTCGGCCCGTTCTAGAGCGGTAAAGTCGCATAAGTCTATCTATAAAGGTATCTTTGCGGCCCGTTACGGGGCGGTAAAATCCTGCAATCGCCCGTAAGGTATACTACGGCCCGTTACGGGGCGCGGTAAAATCACATAAGTCCGTAAGGTATATTGCGGCCTATGCGGGGCGGTAAAGTCACATAAGTACGCCCGTAAGGTATACTACGACCCGTTACGGGATGCGGTAAAATCCACGTAAATACGCCCGTAAATGTATCTTGCCCGCCCATTCTGGACGCGGTAAAGTCACATAAGCGCCCGTAAAGGTATACTACGGACCGTTCGGGGCCAGCGGTAAATCACGTCTGCCCGTAAGGTATACTACGGCCCGTTACGGGATGCGGTAAAGTCACATCGTCTGCCCGTAAGGTATATTGCGGCCTTGCGGGGCGCGGTAAAGTCACATAAGTCGCCCGTAAAGGTATCTGCCGACCCGTTACGGGGCGGTAAATCGCGTAAGTGCGCCCGTAGGGTATCTTGCCCGACCGTTCGGGGGCGGTAAAGTCACTTTAGTCCCGAAAGGTATCTTGCCCGACCGTTGCGGGATCGGTAAAGTCGCGTAAATGCGCCCGTAAAGGTATGGCCCGGCCCGTTACGGGGCGCGGTAAAATCACGTAAATGCGCCCGTAAGGTATCTTTGCTCGGCCCGTTCTAGAAGCGGTAAAGTCACGTAAGTCTATCTATAAAGGTATCTTGCCGGCCCGTTACGGGGCGGTAAAATCGCAATACGCCCGTAAAGGTATACGGCCCGTTACGGGGCGGTAAATCACGTAAGTCTGTCCCGTAAGGTATATTGCGGCCTAATGCGGGGCGCGGTAAAAATCGCGTCTGCCCGTAAAGGTATACTACGACCCGTTCGGGATGCGGTAAAGTCGCGTAAATACGCCCGTAAATGTATCTTGCCCGACCATTCTGACGGGCGGTAAAGTCACGTAAGTCTGCCCGTAAAGGTATACTACGGACCATTACGGGATGCGGTAAAGTCACATAAGTGCGCCCGTAAGGTATCTTGCCGAACCGTTGCAGGCGGTAAAGTCACGTAAGTCACGCCCGTAAGGTATACTACGGGCGTTATGGGGCGCGGTAAAATCACATAAGTTTGTCCGTAAAGGTATATTGCGGCTTTACGGGGCGGTAAAGTCACATAAGTATGCCCGTAAAGGTATCTTGCCCGACCCGATGGGGCCGCGGTAAAGTAACATAAGTCAACCCATAAAGGTATCTTGCGGCCCATTCGAAGCGGTAAAGTCTCGTAAATGCGCCCGTAAAGGTATATTGCGGCCCGTTCACGGGGCGCGGTAAAGTCACGTAAGTCTGTCCCAAGGTATCTTGCGGCCCGTTACGGGGCGCGGTAAAGTCACGTAAGTCTGCCCGTAAAGGTATACTACGGGCGTTATGGGGCGGTAAATCACATAAGTTTGTCCGTAAAGGTATATTGCGGCCTTGTGCGGGGCGGTAAAGTCACGTAAGTATGCCCGTAAAGGTATCTTGCCCGACCCGATCGGGGCGCGGTAAAGTAACATAAGTCAACCCGTAAAGGTATCTTGCGTCCATTCGGAAGCGGTAAAGTCTTATAAGTGCGCCCGTAAAGGTATATTGCGGCCCGTTACGGGGCGGTAAAATCACGTAAGTCCGTAAATGTATCTTGCCCGACCTACGGGCGCGGTAAAGTCACATAAGTCGCCCGTAAAGGTATACTACGGCCCGTTACGGGATGCGGTAAAGTCACATAAATCTGCCCGTAAAGGTATCTTGCCCGAACCGTTACGGGGCGATAAAGTCACGTAAGTACGCCCGTAAGGTATCTTGCCGGCCGCACGGGGCGATAAAGTCACATAAATGCCCGTAAGGTATCTTGCCGGCCCGTTCTAGAAGCGGAAAAGTCACGTAAGTCTATCTATAAAGGTATCTTTGCCGGCCCGTTACGGGGCGCGGTAAAATCGCAATCGCCCGTAAAGGTATACTACGGCCCGTTCGGGGCGCGGTAAATCACATAAAGTGCATCCGTAAGGTATATTGCGGCACAATGCGGGGCGTGGTAAAGTCGCGTAAATGCGCCCGTAAAGGTATCTTGCCCGACCCGTTACGGGGCCGGTAAAGTCGCATAAATCGACCGTAGGGTATCTTGCCCAGCCCGTTTACGGGGCGGTAAAGTCACTTTAGTACGCCCGTAAAGGTATATTGCGAGTCCCACGGGGCGGTAAAATCACGTAAGTTTGCCCGTAAGGTATCTTTGCCGACCCGTTACGGGCGCGATGAAGTCACATAAGTCGCCCGTAAAGGTATCTGCGGGCCCGTTAGGGCCGGTAAAGTCACATAAATCTGCCCGTAAGGTATCATTGACCCGTTATGGGATGCGGTAAAGTCACATAAGTCTGCCCGTAAGGTATCTTGCCGGCCCGTTACGGGGCGGTAATGTCACGTAAGTGCGCGTAAGGTATCTTGCCGGCCCGTTTGTGATGCGGTAAAGTCACATAAGTCGTCCGTAAAGGTATCTTGCCGGCCCGTTACGGGGCGCGGTAAAATCACGTAAGTGCGAACATAAAGGTATACGGCCCGACCCGTTTGGAGTGCGGTAAAGTCACATAAGTCTTTCGTAAAGGTATACTTCGGCCCGTTATGGGGCGCGGTAAGCTACATAAGTGCCCGTAAAGGTATCTTGCCCGACCCGTTTTGGGGCGATAAAGTCACGTAAGTGCGCCCGTAAAGGTATCTTGCGAGCCATTTTGGGCGTGGTAAAGTCCGTAAGTGCGCCCGTAAGGTATCTTGCCGCCCGTTCTGGAGCGGTAAAGTCACGTAAGTGCCCGTAAAGGTATACTACGGCCCGTTACGGGATGCGGTAAAGTCACGTAAGTCTGCCCGTAAAGGTATATTGCGGCCTATGCGGGGCGGTAAAGTCACGTAAGTCGCCCATAAGGTATACCCGGCCCGTTCACGGGGCGCGGTAAAATCACGTAAGTGCGCCCGTAGGGTATCTTGCCCGACCCGTTACGGGGCGCGGTAAAGTCACTTTAGTGCGCCCCAGGTATCTTGCCCGACCCGTTCACGGGATCGGTAAAGTCACATAAGTCGCCCGTAAGGTATCTGGCCCGGCCCGTTACGGGCGCGGTAAAATCACGTAAATACGCCCGTAAAGGTATCTTGCTCGGCCCGTTCTAGAGCAGCGGTAAAGTCACGTAAGTCTATCTATAAAGGTATCTTGCGGCCCGTTACGGGGCAGCGGTAAAATCCTGAAATCGCCCGTAAAGGTATACTACGGCCCGTTACGGGGCGCGGTAAAATCGCGTAAGTCATCCGTAAGGTATATTGCGGCCTGTGCGGGGCGGTAAAGTCACATAAGTGCGCCCGTAAAGGTATACTACGACCCGTTACGGGATGCGGTAAAGTCACGTAAATCGCCCGTAAATGTATCTTTGCCCGACCGTTACGGACGCGGTAAAGTCACGTAAGTGCGCCCGTAAAGGTATACTACGGACCGTTACGGGATGCGGTAAAGTCACATAAGTGCGCCCGTAAAGGTATCTTGCCGAACCATTACGGAGCGGTAAAGTCACGTAAGTGCGCCCGTAAAGGTATACTACCGGGCGTTATGGGGCGGTAAAATCACGTAAGTTTGTCCATAAAGGTATATTGCGCCTGTGCGGGACGGTAAAGTCACATAAGTATGCCCGTAAGGTATCTTGCCCGACCGATGCGGGATGCGGTAAAGTAACATAAGTCAACCCGTAAGGTATCTTGCCCGGCCATTCGAGAAGCGGTAAAGTCTCGTAAATGCGCCCGTAAGGTATATTGCGGCCCGTTACGGGGCCGGTAAATCACATAAGTCATCCCGTAAGGTATCTTGCCGGCCCGTTACGGGGCGGTAAATCACATAAGTGCCCGTAATGATCTTTGACCGTTACGGGGCCGGTAAAATCACGTAAGTGCGCCCGTAAGGTATACTACTCGTTACGGGATGCGGTAAAGTCACGTAAGTCTGCCCGTAAATGTATCTTGCCCGACCCGTTGGGCGGAAAAGTCACGTAAATGCGCCCGTAAAGGTATACTAACCGGCCCGTTACGGGATGCGGTAAAGTCACGTAAATGCGCCCGTAAAGGTATATTGCGGCCTATGCGGGGCGCGGTAAAGTCACATAAGTGCGCCCGTAAGGTATCTTGCCGGCCCGTTACGGGGCCGGTAAAATCACATAAGTCGCCCGTAGGGTATCTTGCCCGACCCGTTACGGGGCGGTAAAGTCACTTTAGTGCGCCCAAAAGGTATCTTGCCGCCCGTTACGGGGCGGTAAAATCACGTAAGTTTGCCCGTAAAGGTATCTTGCCCGACCCGTTCGGAGCGGTAAAGTCACGTAAGTCTGCCCGTAAAGGTATCTGCGGGCCCGTTACGGGGCCGGTAAAGTCACGTAAGTCGCCCGTAAAGGTATAGCCCGACCCGTTATGGGATGCGGTAAATCACGTAAGTCTGCGCGTAAAGGTATCTTGCCGGCCCGTTACGGGGCGATAAAATCACGTAAGTGCGCGCCAAAGGTATCTTGCCCGTCCCGTTCGTGATGCGGTAAAGTCACGTAAGTCGTCCGCCAAAGGTATCTTTGCGGCCCGTTACGGGGCGCGGTAAAATCGCGTAAATGCGCCCGTAAAGGTATCTGGCCCGACCCGTTTTGGTGCGGTAAAGTCACGTAAATCTGCTCATGCGGTATACTTCGGCCCGTTACGGGATGCGGTAAAGTCACGTAAGTGCGCCCGTAAATGTATCTTGCCCGGCCATTACGGACGCGGTAAAGTCACGTAAGTGCGCCCGTAAATGTATCTTGCCCGACCCATTCCGGACGCGGTAAAGTCACGTAAATCTGCCCGTAAAGGTATACTACGGCCCGTTACGGGATGCGGTAAAGTCACATAAGTGCGCCCGTAAAGGTATCTGACCCGGCCCGTTCGGGACGCGGTAAAAATCACGTAAGTCTGCCCGTAAGGTATCTTGCTCGGCCCAGTTCTAGAGCGGTAAAGTCACGTAAGTCTATCTATAAGGTATCTTGCCGGCCCGTTACGGGGCCAGCGGTAAAATCGCAATCTGCCCGTAAGGTATACTACGGCCCGTTACGGGGCTTGGTAAGCTCATAAATGCGCCCGTAAAGGTCGTTGCGACTAATACGGGGCGCGGTAAAGTCACGTAAATCCGTAAAGGTATATTGCGGCTATTATGGGGCGGTAAAATCACGTACGCCCGTAAAGGTATCTTGCCGACCCGTTACGGGGCGGTAAAGTCACATGCGCCCGTAAGGTATCTGGCCGGCCCGTTACGGGGCGGTAAAATCACATAAGTGCGCCCGTAAAGGTATCTTGCTCGGCCCGTTCTAGAGCGGTAAAGTCACGTAAGTCTATCTATAAGGTATCTTGCCCGACCCGTTACGGGGCGCGGTAAAGTCGAAGTCGCCCGTAAAGGTATACTACGGCCCGTTACGTGGCAGCGGAAAAGTCCTGAAGTCGCCCGTAAAGGTATCTTGCCGGCCCGTTACGGGGCGATAAAGTCACGTAAGTGCGCCCGTAAGGTATCTTGCCCGAGCCATTTTGGGCGTGGTAAAGTCGCGTAAGTCGCCCGTAAAGGTATCTTGCCGGCCCGTTACGGAGCGGTAAAGTCACGTAAGTCGCCCGTAAAGGTATACTACGGCCCGTTACGGGATGCGGTAAAGTCACATAAGTCGCCCGTAAAGGTATATTGCGGCCTGATGCGGGGCGCGGTAAAGTCACGTAAATGCGCCCGTAAAGGTATCTGACCGACCCGTTACGGGGCGGTAAAATCACATAAGTGCGCCCGTAAGGGTATCTTGCCCGACCCGTTACGGGGCGCGGTAAAGTCACTTTAGTGCGCCCAGGTATCTTGCCCGACCCGTTACGGGATCGGTAAAGTCCGTAAATGCGCCCGTAAAGGTATACGGCCGGCCCGTTACGGGGCGGTAAATCACGTAAGTGCGCCCGTAAAGGTATCTTGCTCGGCCCGTTCTAGAAGCGGTAAAGTCACATAAGTCTATCTATAAAGGTATCTTGCCGGCCCGTTACGGGGCGCGGTAAAATCCGCAAGTACGCCCGTAAGGTATACTACGGCCCATTACGGGGCGCGGTAAAATCACGTAAGTCCGTCCGTAAAGGTATATTGCGGCTGTGCGGGGCGCGGTAAAGTCACATAAGTCGCCCATAAGGTATACTACGACCCGTTACGGGATGCGGTAAAGTCACGTAAGTCGCCCGTAAATGTATCTTGCGACCCGTTCACGGACGCGGTAAAGTCACGTAAGTACGCCCGTAAGGTATACTACGGACCGTTACGGGATGCGGTAAAGTCACATAATGCGCCCGTAAAGGTATCTTGCCGAACCATTACGGAGCGGTAAAGTCACATAAGTACGCCCGTAAAGGTATACTACCGGGCGTTATGGGGCGGTAAAATCACGTAAGTTTGTCCATAAAGGTATATTGCGGCTGTGCGGGGCGCGGTAAAGTCACGTAAGTATGCCCGTAAGGTATCTTTGCCCGACCATTCGGGGCGGTAAAGTAACATAAGTCAACCGTAAGGTATCTTGCGGCCCATTCGAGAAGCGGTAAAGTCTCGTAAGTACGCCCGTAAAGGTATATTGCGGCCCGTTACGGGGCGGTAAAATCACGTAAGTCGCATAAGGTATCTTGCCGGCCCGTTACGGGGCGGTAAATCACGTAAGTGCCCGTAATGATATACTTTGACCCGTTACGGGGCGGTAAATCACGTAAATTACGCGTAAGGTATACTACGGCTCGTTACGGGATGCGGTAAAGTCGCATAAGTGTCACGACCGAACCGGGCGTGGTGCCTTACAGGCACCTAGTGATACAACATCGAGAGAAAATCGCGGAAATAAAAACATGAACATGAATTAAGAAAGATAAATAAGCAGTCAACCAAAGCGGTTGCCCCGTATATACGTAAAAATACGACGGTTATCCTTTTTACAAACCACGCTTGTGATGCTACAGACCTCTAAGATTTTTACTGGCTATGGCGGGCGGGGCCACCATACCACGAATGTATAAATCTACGGACTCGAGAAACATGCAAAGATAAGCCTCAGGAAGGCGGAGCTTCCAGCGGCGAAATGTGATCACATAAGCGGGGATCGGCGATCGATGTACCTTTTACTGCGGCATGAGCGGCCCGAAGGAGAGTCGATCTGACAGCGGTACCAAGTATGTGAAGCTGTAAAATCATAAATGAAATCATAATAGTCTATAAAGCGAGACATATATGATAACGAACTACGATTCCAACATAAGAGCGATCGTGTCAAGTCGGGGACTCGCCTAAAAGTCATCCTCGTGCAGTGGAACTCGCCTCACTTGCCGTGATCTAGGTACAAATCATGTAATCGTATAACGAGTCTCGGCCCATCTTATGGACCCGATATAGAAAAGGGTGGAATACGTTCGGATGAGCCGTAGTCGAGTGAAATACATTCGGATGAGCCGGTCCTCAAGTGAAATACATTCCGGATGAACGGTCCTCAGTGAAATACATTCGGATGAACGGTCCTCAGTGAAATACATTCGGATGAACCGGTAATCAGCGAAACACATTCGGATGAGCCGTAGTCGAGTGAAATACATTCGGATGACCCGTAGTCAGTGATATACATTCGGATGAGCCGGTAGTCGAGTAGAACACGGTACTTACACAACAAGGCTATCACACGTAACATGGTCAAGTTTCATAACAACAAGTATAAGCAAGTTACACGCGACTCAAGGTACTTTCATTTTATATCAAAGTCGGATTTTTAACCTTAAAGTACTACGTCAGTTAAATTCCTTTTAAGATCTATTTCTTTTACAAAGGTCACGATACTGTAGTATAAAATTTGAGTGACTAACATTGTTAAGTAAACCAAAATGCTTTCCTTTGTAAAAATCAAGTAACAACCTTATTTTCCAAGCGTTCAAGTTTGCCTAATTTGAATGCTCAGTTTCTCATTTTAGAAAAAGGTTTAGTAGCTCATAGTTTTAGTCCTTTAAAACATAATTCTCCTTTAAGCGTTTTGAGAAACATATGTCTTATATGTGAGTAGGTTATTCTTGTTTATAATCAATCTTATTAAGCGACCATGATCTAGGAAATGTAATATCATTTTGTCTCGTCTTAGCTTCATGCGGATGGAGGTTTCTCTTGGTTTTAATAATGCTTCATTAGTCAATACATTTTCCTTTTATTAGCTGCGGTGGTTTGTCGATACACATTCGATTTCGAAATCGATAAAACATTCTTAAGCCGTTATACCTAATTTCCCATAAAGTTAGTATAACTCTTAAGCTTTCAAAACCAAGTACTATTCATTCTTTCAAAGCGATTCATAAATCTTTTGAAATACTTCAAGTTCTTTATTAACACATATCAAGCGGTTATTATTCAAATCGATTTACCTTTTAGAAACCACAAGTATTTGCTTATCCACATATTTGTTATAACCGACTTCCGTAAAGCCTTTATAACACTTTATGTTTTAAACCAATCAAATACATTTAGCGTATGCGTCTACCGTACTACATAGTTCACACATATCATGCTAGAAGAGATAGGAAGAGGTTCACATACCTCGCGACGATTGTCGACTAATAGCAAAAGCGCTCAAGTACCTCAAACGCCGGCTACTCCTTAAGCCAAGTGGATCACTCCACACGTAGTACTACCACTATAGAGGCCACTGGCGCTATTAATACCTTTAGATCCCGGCGTAGAATATTACGAGAAAATTGGCGACACCTCCCCATGGCGTAAATCTCCTCTATCGGTAGGCTAAGCCAACCGAGGGGGTTAACACGTCTGACCGGGCGTGTACAATTCTACTACGGCAATGCTACCTGACAAGTCTCTTTGTAATACAATCCTATGTAATTACGATTCGATTCTCTTATTTAAATTAGAGCTTAAGTCGCGAAGACATTGCGTAAGTATTAATCGGGCTTAAGTCAAAAGACATTGCGCGCAATTATAATGTTGATTCTATATATAGTATACTTCAACTATATATTCCTCTGACATGTAATTTCCATTACAACGTGAAGGTCAAGAATGTTTACCTCGATAAGCCCAAAATTATCAGAGTTTAATGTAAGCTCTGAGCAAGGTTTAGCTCCTACTCTGAGTGCTCCAATCCGCTCCAACAACCCTTAGAAGTTCTAACCAACTTCTCTTAAGTACTTCAAACAACTATGAAGATTTCCTTAGGGTTTCGTTTAGTGGCTAAAGGAAAGTATAATCGTATTTTAGGCTTTTATAAGTGTAACCTTGGGAATACTACAAGGTATTTGGGCGAGGTATTTGGACATAACAACAATACTTTGGAGAGAATTTCTATACCACAAAGGGGGTATTTATACGAGACAACTAGGCTAGGGGGGTACACGGCAAAACACCACGAGGAGGGGTGGCTCTCGGCGAGGAAAGGGAGGGCTAGGGCGAGAATTCTCGAGAGGGAGGAGAGGGGTTTTCAAGACTTAGGCAATTTGTGGATGAAAGAACTCATCAACTAATGGGGTATTTATAGGTCAAGCCAAAGCCACGATGGCCAAGATCAATCCATGTGTTAGGCAAGTGTAGGGCTAGGATTTACCAAACACAAATATCTACCTAACCTTGACTTTGTCAAGGCAACAAAACGTGCCAACCTTGTTCATTTCGTCCAAATGGGCGTTCAAGTCCCGATGGGAGGGTGCCAAGTGTAAGCCTCCCGTTGGTCAAAATGTTTAGTCTCTCGGAAAAATCCATAAAAAATATAAATGACATAGCGGAATTTTCCCCAAAAGCTGTGAAGCGTTTAGTCGAAACGACTCTGTCGGGTGTTGTGTACAAATTTGAAACTTGCCTAACTTAAGGCTCAAATTTTCTCGTCGTCCTCACGTACATACTCACGAAAAACGGGGTATAACATTCTCCCCCTTAGAAACATTCGTCCGAATGTTCCTTCTCAGACGGATAACGCTAAAGTTCTTCTAATAAGTTGCAGCGCCACAACTGCCACGAAACAACATATGCGGCGCAAATACTTATATCGAGTCACGAAAACACCTCTAACATCACAACTTGTGTCACTTTGCGCGAGGTTATAGTGTCACTCGGCGACCAACAAATGGTGCGGATTGCATGCGATTCTGAGGTCTAAAATATACATCCTTCGCATACCGCCTCAAGAAATGATCGTATCTATGCTCATGATACATGCTCGCCTCTACCGCTTACTCGTCGTACTCTTCTCGAACTCTTGAACTCTTTTAGCATCGTACCACACTTTAGTTTCCGAAACTTGGAGTCACTACCTCGACTTGGTCATCTATTAGCCTCGATCTTCCAGGCTATTCCGGCCTTCGCGATCTACGGTGAGCGTATCCACGAACTCATGAGGTCATCAAAACTTGGGCCTAGCACCGGTGACCCTACCACTGGCGGGACCACGGTAGTGACCCGCTCATTTGGGCGACGGGTTGACCGCGACACGCCCTGACCGACCTCCGTCACGCTACTCTCTTGTTCCTCGATCCGGAACAACGCGCTAAATCACATCATGAAGATACCACTTTCATTTACCCAACCAGAGACTTATCACACAATATTTTCTAGGCATAAAATGCACTCGACAAGGATCACTCGCGAGAATCTTGTACTCGGCGGCACATCTAAGGTCTCAGCGTAATATTCTAAGGTTAATCATTTTCACTTCGGGCTTACCGGGCTTTTCCCTGACGAGGTTCCTAAATCACATTTTAGCACAAAGCTATCGAACATAACACTTAACACATTAACATAACATCAAAACATACAAGCCTCTAGATGGTTAAGGATATACTGAAGCTACCGCTCACTCTAATCATAAGTACGCCTGCCGGTATGCTTGTAAGGCGATGAACACGCCATCGATCCGTGAAGTGCGTGGCTGCCGATACCTCTCCTAAGCCACGATCTCGTCACATGGCCACGGCGGCCGCGGTGAAACAAGCACCGATAAAAGCGACATTCCGGGATGATGTTTGCCCACATCGTGGCCTGAGGACGTGAATCCGGGCTAGCTTCGCGTATACACGAGCGGAAACCACGAGCTCGACCAGCCGAATACCTGAGCGTCCGAAGGCGGGGACCACTCTGTCTTGGTGGAGGTACATAACTAGGCTTCTGGCGAGGCGGTCCGCCTCGAAAGTTACCAAAGGACCTGCTGTTACGGCCTCCTGGCGATCTCGGTCATTGTCGACCTCTCCGTGCCTCGCATCCTGGTGCATGAGCTTGCATGCGGGCAATGTCCATGCGGTGAAGAGCTACACCGTACAAGCCTACGCCAGTAATCGTCGGCCGGTGGCGTGGCGGTGTACGTCCTCCGTATCCGCTCTACAGTGAGAACATACCGAGCTAATGAGTCGAACTCCACGTTGTACTCTCTAGCAGATCGCGATCTGCCTCAGCGTCAAAAATCGTCGGCGAGCCCTCGCCATCTGTGGAGGCAAGAAATGTGCAGAAATGCCCTCGAGAACTCGTCCCACTGCTGAAGTGCATGCTCTTCGGGGCGACTCGCGAATCAAACGATCAGCTGCGATATCGCGCGGTGATCACGAACCAATACCACCGACTGCGCCTCACGAGGCTCGATCACTCATGATCGGCTGTAGTTGTCGGATAAACTCACGAGTCGTCCTCGGCTCTTGATCCATAGAACCGGAGGCTGACTCGGGAAGTCACGTAGCCTGGTATGCGCTCGGGGTGTACTACGGGTGCTCTTTTGGCGAAAGCTGCTGCATCCGACCTATCCATATCTGGCCACGACCACGGCGATGGCGCCATCTCCTTGTACCCGTCTCATCGGCTCGGTGTGGGTGGAGGCTCAGTCTTGTAGTCTCAGCGACCACTGCTGCGACTCTAAACTTCTTTGGTCTTTGGCGTCGCGAAACCAGCCGTCGAATCTTGTCTCAGTCTTGGCCAGGGCTGCGCCTCGTACTCCTCTGTATCTCACAGCTCCTCATTGCCTTGCCCATCGGGCTGGGTTGCCTACGCGGAGGCATAGCGGTAAAGGAAAGGAATACGTCGGAGGGTCGATTTATCACCTGCGACTACAGGCACGATCTCGAGAATGAGAAGGATGGAAACCATCCTAAATGTCCTGCGACCTCACGATTATAGATGTGGTGCCTGACACCGATAATCAAGACTACTGACACGGTGCGTAGACACTTTCAGAGGAGCGCTGCGATACCACTTTTGTCGACCCGAACCGGGGCGTGTGGTGCCTACTACAGGCACCCTAGTGATACAACATCGAGAAAATCAGCGGAAATAAAAACATGAACATGAATTAAGAGAAAAGATAAATAAGCGAGTCAACAAAAGCAGTTGCCCATCGTATATACGTAAAAATACCGAACAATTATCCTTTTACAAACCACGCCGCAGCGATTACTCTGGACCTCTAAGATTTTACGGCTATGACGGGACGGGGCCGCCATACCACAGAATGTATAAGAATCTGGACTCGAGGTAACATACCAAAGATAAGCCTCGAAGGAACGGAGCTTCCCAGCGCTGAAATGTGATCCTATAAGCGGGGATCGGCGGTCGATGTACCTTTTACTGCGGCATGAGCGCGGCCCCGAAGGAGAGTCGATCTGGGTACCAAGTATGTGAAGCGTAAAAATCGTAAATGAAATCATAATGAAATCATAATAGTCTATAAGCGGGAGACATATAAGATAACCAAACTCTGATTCCAACATAAAGCGATCATGTCAAGTCGAGGACTCGCGCCACAAAAGTCATCCTCGTACGTGGAACTCCTTCCCGCCATTGGCGATCTAGGTACAAATCATGTGATACGTATAACGGTCTCGGCCCATCTTATGGACCCGATATAGAAAAGGGTGGAATCGTTCCGGATGAACCGTGTCAGTGAAATACATTCCGGATGAACCGGTCCTCAGTGAAATACATTCCGGATGAACCGGTCCTCAAGTGAAATACATTCCGGATGAACCGGTCCTCAAGTGAAATACATTCCGGATGAGCCGGTAATCAAGCGAAACACATTCGGATGAGCCGTGGTCAGTGAAATACATTCGGATGACCCGTAGTCAGTGATATACATTCGGATGAGCCGTGTCGAGTAGAACACGATACTTACACAACAAGGCTATCACACGTAACATGGTCAAGTTTCATAACAACAAGTATAAGCAAGTTACACACGACTCAAGGTACTTTCATTTTATATCAAAGTCGGATTTTTAACCTTAAAGTACTACGTCCGTTAAATTCCTTTTAAGATCCATTTCTTTACAAAGGTCACCCGATACGTAGTATAAAATTTGAGTGACTAACATTGTTAAGTAAACCAAAATGCTTTCCTTTGTAAAAATCAAGTAACAACCTTATTTTCCAAGCGTTCAAGTTTGCCTAATTTGAATGCTCAAGTTTCTCATTTTAGAAAAGGTTTACGTAGCTCGTAGTTTTAGTCCTTTAAAACATAATTCTCCTTTAAGCGTTTTGAGAAACATATGTCTTATATGTGAGTAGGTTATTCTTGTTTATAATCAATCTTATTAAGCGACCATGATCTAGGAAATGTAATATCATTTTGTCTCATCTTAGCTTACATGCGGATGGAGGTTTCTCTTGGTTTTAATAATACTTCATTAGTCAATACATTTTCCTTTTATTAGCATTTGCGGTGGTTTGTCGATACGTTCGATTTCGAAATCGATAAAACATTCTTAAGCGTTATACCTAACTTCCCATAAAGTTAGTATAACTCTTAAGCTTTCAAAACCAGTACTATTCATTCTTTCAAAGCGATTCATAAATCTTTGAAATACTTCAAGTTCTTTATTAACACATATCAAGCGGTTATTATTCAAATCGATTACCTTTTAGAAACCACAAAGTATTTGCTTATCCACATAAAGGTTATATGAGCTTCCCATAAAGCCTTTATAACACTTTATGTTTTAAATAATCAAATACATTTAGCACGTATGCGTCTACCGTACTACATAGTTCACACGTATCATGCTAGAAGAGATAGGAAGAGGTTCACATACCTCGCGGCGATTGTCGACTAATAGCAAAAGCGCTCAGTACCTCAAACCGTGGCTACTCCTTAAGCCAAGTGGATCACTCCACGTAGTACTACCACCTATAGAGGCCACTGGCGCCTATTAATACCTTTAGATCCCGGCGTAGAATATTACGAGAAAATTCGGCACCTCCCCCCATGGCAGCGTAAATCTCCTCTCTATCGGCGGCTACCAAGCCAACGAGGGGTTAACACGTCGGACCGGACGTGTACAATTCTACTAAACCGCAATGCTACACAAGTCTCGTAATACAATCCTATGTAATTCTGATTCGGTTCTCTTATTTAAATTCGGGCTTAAGTCGCGAGACATTCTGTAAGTATTATTCGAGCTTAAGTCAAAGACATTGCGCACAATTATAATGTTGATTCTATATATAGTATACTTGACTATATATTCCTACAACATGTAATTTCCAATTACAACGAGAAGGTCGAATGTTTACCTCGATAAGCCCAAAATTATCCGAGTTTAATGTAGCTCTGAGCAAGGTTTAGCTCTACTGCAGTGCTCGATCCGCTTCAAACAACCCTTAGAAGTTCTAACCAACTTCTCTTAAGTACTTCAAACAACTATGAAGATTTCCTTAGGGTTTAGTTTAGTGGCTAAAGGAAAGTATAATCGTATTTTACAGGCTTTTATAAGTGTAACCTTGGGAATACTACAAGGTATTTGGGCCAAGGTATTTGGACATAACAACAATACTTTGGAGAGTATTTCTATACCACAAAGGGGTATTTATCACGAGACAACTAGGCTAGGGGTACCACGGCAACACCACCGAGGGAGGGGGTGGCTCTCGGCGAGGGGAAAGGGAGGGCTAGGGCGAGAATTCTCAAGAGGAGGGAGAGGGGTTTTCAAGACTTAGGCAATTTGTGGATGAAAGAACTCATCAACTAATGGGGTATTTATAGGTCAAGCCAAAGCCAACCAATGGCGAAGATCAATCCGTGTGTTAGGCAAGTGTAGGGCTAGGATTTACCAAACACAAATATCCTACCTAACCTTGACTTTGTCAAGGCAACAAAAGCGTGCCAACCTTGTTCATTTTCGTCCAAATGGGCGTTCAAGTCCTGATGGGAGGTGCAGTGTCGCCCTCGTTGGTCCAAAATGTTCGTCTCTCGGAAAAATCCAAAAATATAAATGACATAGCGGAATTTTCCCAACAAAAAGCGTGAAACGTTTAGTCAGCGACTCTGTCGGGTGTTGTGTACAAATTTGAAACTTGCCTAACTTAAGGCTCAAATTTTCTACGTCGTCCTCGGCGTACATACTCACGAAAAATACGGTATAACAATAAGTGCGCCCGTAAATGTATCTTTGCCCGACCCATTACGGGCGCGGAAAAGTCACATAAGTACGCCCGTAAGGTATACTAACGGCCCGTTACGGGATGCGGTAAAGTCACGTAAATGCGCCCGTAAAGGTATATTGCGGCCTATGCGGGGCGGTAAAGTCACATAAGTCTGCCCGTAAGGTATCTGCCCGGCCCGTTACGGGGCGGTAAAGTCACGTAAATGCGCCCGTAAGGGTATCTTGCCCGACCCGTTCGGGGCGGTAAAGTCACTTTAGTGCGCCCCAGGTATCTTTGCCGGCCCGTTACGGGGCGGTAAAGTCACATAAGTTTGCCCGTAAAGGTATCTTGCCGACCCGTTCGGAGCGATAAAGTCACATAAGTCGCCCGTAAGGTATCTGCGGGCCCGTTCGGGGCCGGTAAAGTCACGTAAATGCGCCCGTAAAGGTATAGCCCGACCCGTTATGGGATGCGGTAAAAATCACGTAAGTGCGCCCGTAAAGGTATCTTTGCGGCCCGTTACGGGGCGATAAAATCACATAAGTCGCCCGTAAGGTATCTTGCCCGTCCCGTTCGTGATGCGGTAAAGTCACATAAGTGCGTCCGTAAAGGTATCTTGCCGGCCCATTCTGGGACGCGGTAAAGTCACATAAGTCTGCCCATAAAGGTATACGGCCCGACCCATTTTGGAGTGCGGTAAAGTCACATAAGTCTGCTCATAACGGTATACTTCCCGGCCCATTCTGGGATGCGGTAAAGTCACATAAGTCTGCCCATAAATGTATACTGCCCGACCCATTCTGGACCGCGGTAAAGTCACATAAGTCTGCCCATAAATGTATACTGCCCGACCCATTCTGGACCGCGGTAAAGTCACATAAGTCTGCCCATAAAGGTATACTACCCGGCCCATTCTGGGATGCGGTAAAGTCACATAAGTCTGCCCATAAAGGTATCTGACCCGGCCCGTTACGGGGACGGTAAAAATCACATAAGTGCGCCCGTAAAGGTATCTTGCTCGGCCCGTTCTAGAAGCGGTAAAGTCACATAAGTCTATCTATAAGGTATCTCGCCCGGCCCGTTCGGGGCGGTAAAATCCGAGATCGCCCGTAAGGTATACTACGGCCCGTTCGGGGGCGGTAAACTCACGTAAGTGCGCCCGTAAAGGTACATTGCGGCTTTATTACGGGGCGGTAAAGTCACATAAGTCTGTCCATAAAGGTATATTGCCCGGCCTATTATGGGACGCGGTAAAGTCACATAAGTCTGCCCATAAAGGTATACTGCCCGACCCATTCTGGGACGCGGTAAAGTCACATAAGTCTTCCCATAACGGTATACTGCCCGGCCCATTCAGAGAAACGGTAAAGTCACATAAGTCTGCCCATAAAGGTATATTGCCTGGCCCATTCTGTGACGCGGAAAAGTCACACAAGTCTGCCCATAAAGGTATCTTTGCCGGCCCGTTCACGGGGCGGTAAAATCACATAAGTGCATCATAATGATATACTTCCCGACCCATTCTGGGACGCGGTAAAGTCACATAAGTCTGCCCATAAAGGTATACTACCCGGCCCATTCTGGGATGCGGTAAAGTCACATAAGTCTGCCCATAAAGGTATACTACCCGGCCCATTCTGGGACGCGGTAAAGTCACATAAGTCTGTCCATAAAGGTATACTACCCGGCCCATTCTGGGATGCGGTAAAGTCACATAAGTCGTCCCATAAAGGTATACTGCCCGGCCCATTCTGGGACGCGGTAAAGTCACATAAGTCTGCCCATAAAGGTATACGGCCCGACCCATTTTGGAGTGCGGTAAAGTCACATAAGTCTGCTCATAACGGTATACTTCCCGGCCCATTCTGGGATGCGGTAAAGTCACATAAGTCTGCCCATAAATGTATACTGCCCGACCCATTCTGGACCGCGGTAAAGTCACATAAGTCTGCCCATAAATGTATCGTGCCGACCCATTACGGACGCGGTAAAGTCACATAAGTCTGCCCATAAAGGTATACTACCCGGCCCATTCTGGGATGCGGTAAAGTCACATAAGTCTGCCCATAAAGGTATACAGCCCGGCCCATTCTGGGACGCGGTAAAGTCACATAAGTCTGCCCATAAAGGTATACTGCTCGGCCCATTCTAGAACGCGGTAAAGTCACATAAGTCTATCTATAAAGGTATCTTGCGGCCCGTTACGGGGGCGGTAAATCCGCAATCTGCCCGTAAGGTGTACTACGGCCCGTTCGGGGCGGTAAAGTCACATAAGTCATCCCATAAAGGTATATTGCGGCTATTGCGGGATGCGGTAAGTCACATAAGTCTGCCCGTAAATGTATCGCCCGACCCATTACGGCGCGGAAAAGTCACATAAGTGCGCCCGTAAGGTATACTACGGCCCGTTACGGGATGCGGTAAAGTCACATAAGTCGCCCGTAAAGGTATATTGCGGCCTAATGCGGGACGCGGTAAAAGTCACATAAGTGTCCATAAAGGTATATTGCGGCCTATTGCGGGGCGGTAAAGTCATAAGTCTGCCCGTAAAGGTATCTTGCCCGACCCATTCGGGGCGCGGTAAAGTCACATAAGTCGACCATAAAGGTATCTTGCCCGACCGATCTGGGACGGTAAAGTCACTTTAATCGCCCGTAAGGTATCTTGCCCGGCCCATTCGGGACGCGGTAAAGTCACGTAAGTTTGCCCATAAGGTATCTTGCCCGGCCCGTTTTGGGACGCGATAAAATCACATAAGTGCGCCCGTAAAGGTATCTTGCGAGCCGTTCGGGCGTGGTAAAGTCACATAAGTCTGTCCATAAAGGTATACTACCCGACCCATTCTGGGACGCGGTAAACTCACATAAGTCTGCCCATAAAGGTACATTGCCCGGCCTATTCTGGGACGCGGTAAAGTCACATAAGTCTGTCCATAAAGGTATATTGCCCGGCCTATTATGGGACGCGGTAAAGTCACATAAGTCTGCCCATAAAGGTATACTGCCCGACCCATTCTGGGACGCGGTAAAGTCACATAAGTCTTCCCATGCGGTATCTTGCCGGCCCGTTCGAAAGCGGTAAAGTCACATAAGTCACGCCCGTAAAGGTATATTGCACGGCCCGTTACGTAGCGGAAAAGTCACACAATGCGCCCGTAAGGTATCTTTGCGGCCCGTTCGGGGCGCGGTAAAGTCACAAAAGTCTGTCCATAATGATATACTTCCGACCCGTTACGGGGCCAGCGGTAAAGTCACGTAAATGCCCGTAAAGGTATACTACGGCCCATTCGGGATGCGGTAAAGTCACATAAGTCGCCCGTAAATGTATCTTGCCCGACCCATTACGGACGCGGTAAAGTCACATAAGTCTGCCCGTAAGGTATACTACGGCCCATTACGGGATGCGGTAAAGTCACATAAGTCGCCCGTAAGGTATCTTTGCCGAACCATTCTGGAAGCGGTAAAGTCACAAGTCGCCCGTAAGGTATACTACCAGGCCCGTTATGGGACGCGGTAAAATCACATAAGTTTGTCCATAAAGGTATATTGCCCGGCCTGTGCGGGGCGGTAAAGTCACGTAAGTATGCCCGTAAGGTATACTACCCGACCCGATGCGGGGCGGTAAAGTAACATAAGTCAACCCATAAGGTATCTTGCCCGGCCCGTTCGGGAAGCGGTAAAGTCTCATAAGTGCGCCCGTAAGGTATATTGCGGCCCGTTCTGGGGACGCGGTAAAGTCATATAAGTCTGTCCGTAAGGTATCTTGCCCGGCCCGTTACGGGGCGGTAAAGTCACATAAGTCGCCCGTAATGATATACTTCCGGCCCGTTACGGGGCGGTAAAATCACATAAGTCGCCCGTAAAGGTATACTACGGCCCGTTACGGGATGCGGTAAAGTCACATAAGTCTGCCCATAAATGTATACTGCCCGACCCATTCTGGGCCGCGGAAAAGTCACATAAGTCTGCCCATAAAGGTATACTACCCGGCCCATTCTGGGATGCGGTAAAGTCACATAAGTCTGCCCATAAAGGTATATTGCCCGGCCTATTCTGGGACGCGGTAAAGTCACATAAGTCTGCCCATAAGGTATCTGCCGTCCCGTTACGTGATGCGGTAAAGTCACATAAGTCGTCCCGTAAGGTATCTTGCCCGGCCCGTTACGGGGCGGTAAAGTCACATAAGTCGCCCGTAAGGTATCTGGCCCGACCCGTTTTGGAGTGCGGTAAAGTCACATAAGTCTGCTCATGCGATATACTTCCGGCCCATTCTGGGATGCGGTAAAGTCACATAAGTCTGCCCATAAATGTATACTGCCCGACCCATTCTGGACCGCGGTAAAGTCACATAAGTCTGCCCATAAATGTATACTGCCCGACCCATTCTGGACCGAGGTAAAGTCACATAAGTATGCCCATAAAGGTATACTACCCGACCCATTCTGGGACGCGGTAAAGTAACATAAGTCAACCCATAAAGGTATACTGCCCGGCCCATTCAGGGAAACGGTAAAGTCTCATAAATGCCCGTAAAGGTATATTGCGGCCCATTACGGGGCGCGGTAAAAATCACATAAGTCTGTCCATAAAGGTATCTTGCCGGCCCGTTCGGGACGCGGTAAATCACATAAGTGCGCCCGTAATGATATACTTCGGCCCATTACGGGGCGCGGTAAAATCACATAAATGCGCCCGTAAGGTATACTACGGCCCGTTACGGGATGCGGTAAAGTCACATAAGTGCGCCCATAAATGTATCTTGCCCGACCCATTCGGGCGCGGAAAAATCACGTAAATGCGCCCATAAAGGTATACTAACCGGCCCATTCTGGGATGCGGTAAAGTCACATAAGTCTGCCCATAAAGGTATATTGCCCGGCCTATTCTGGGACGCGGTAAAGTCACATAAGTCTGCCCATAAAGGTATACTGCCCGTCCCATTCTGTGATGCGGTAAAGTCACATAAGTCGTCCCATAAAGGTATACTGCCCGGCCCATTCTGGGACGCGGTAAAGTCACATAAGTCTGCCCGTAAGGTATACGGCCCGACCCGTTTTGGAGTGCGGTAAAGTCACATAAGTGCGCTTTCATGCGGTATACTTCCGGCCCATTCGGGATGCGGTAAAGTCACATAAGTGCGCCCATAAATGTATCTTGCCGACCCATTCGGACGCGGTAAAGTCACATAAGTCGCCCGTAAATGTATCTTGCCCGAGCCCATTCTGGACGCGGTAAAGTCACGTAAGTGCGCCCGTAAGGTATACTACGGCCCATTACGGGATGCGGTAAAGTCACATAAGTCTGCCCGTAAAGGTATCTGACCCGGCCCATTCTGGGGCGGTAAGTCACATAAGTCTGCCCGTAAAGGTATCTTTGCTCGGCCCATTCTAGAAGCGGTAAAGTCACATAAGTCTATCTATAAGGTATCTTGCGGCCCATTACGGGGCGGTAAAATCCTGCAGTCGCCCGTAAAGGTATACTACGGCCCGTTACGGGACGCGGTAAACTCACGTAAGTCGCCCGTAAAGGTACATTGCAGGCCTATGCGGGACGGTAAAGTCACATAAGTCTGTCCATAAAGGTATATTGCCCGGCCTATTATGGGACGCGGTAAAGTCACATAAGTCTGCCCATAAAGGTATACTGCCCGACCCATTCTGGGACGCGGTAAAGTCACATAAGTCTTCCATGCGGTATCTTGCCGGCCGCTCGGAAAGCGGTAAAGTCACATAAGTGCGCCCGTAAGGTATATTGCTGGCCCGTTCGTAGCGGAAAAGTCACACAAGTCTGCCCATAAAGGTATACTGCCCGGCCCATTCTGGGACGCGGTAAAGTCACATAAGTCTGTCCATAATGATATACTTCCCGACCCATTCTGGGACGCGGTAAAGTCACATAAGTCTGCCCATAAAGGTATACTACCCGGCCCATTCTGGGATGCGGTAAAGTCACATAAGTCTGCCCATAAAGGTATACTGCCCGGCCCATTCTGGGACGCGGTAAAGTCACATAAGTCTGCCCATAAAGGTATACTGCCCGGCCCATTCTGTGATGCGGTAAAGTCACATAAGTCGTCCCATAAAGGTATACTGCCCGGCCCATTCTGGGACGCGGTAAAGTCACATAAGTCTGCCCATAAAGGTATACGACCCGACCCATTTTGGAGTGCGGTAAAGTCACATAAGTCTGCTCATAAAGGTATACTTCCCGGCCCATTTTGAGACGCGGTAAAGTCACATAAGTCTGCCCATAAAGGTATACTGCCCGGCCCATTCTGGGACGCGGTAAAGTCACATAAGTCTGCCCATAAATGTATCTTTGCCGACCCATTACGGACGCGGTAAAGTCACATAAGTCTGCCCATAAAGGTATACTACCAGGCCCGTTATGGGACGCGGTAAAATCACATAAGTGCGCCCGTAAAGGTATCTGACCCGGCCCGTTACGGGGCGCGGTAAAGTCACATAAGTCTGCCCATAAAGGTATACTGCTCGGCCCATTCTAGAACGCGGTAAAGTCACATAAGTCTATCTATAAGGTATCTTGCCGGCCCATTACGGGGCGCGGTAAAATCACGCAATCTGCCCGTAAGGTATACTACGGCCCGTTACGGGGGCGGTAAAGTCACATAAGTCTGTCCATAAAGGTATATTGCCCGGCCTATTCTGGGATGCGGTAAAGTCACATAAGTCTGCCCATAAATGTATACTGCCCGACCCATTCTGGGCCGCGGAAAAGTCACATAAGTCTGCCCATAAAGGTATACTACCCGGCCCATTCTGGGACGCGGTAAAGTCACATAAGTCTGCCCATAAAGGTATATTGCGGCCTAATGCGGGGCGGTAAAGTCACATAAGTCTGTCCATAAAGGTATATTGCGGCCTAATGCGGGGCCGGTAAAGTCACATAAGTCTGCCCATAAAGGTATACTGCCCGACCCATTCTGGGACGCGGTAAAGTCACATAAGTCTGACCATAAGGGTATACTGCCCGACCGATTCTGGGACGCGGTAAAGTCACTTTAGTCTGCCCATAAAGGTATACTGCCCGGCCCATTCTGGGACGCGGTAAAGTCACATAAGTTTGCCCATAAAGGTATCTTTGCCGGCCCATTTGGGGCGATAAAGTCACGTAAGTGCGCCCGTAAAGGTATCTTTGCCGAGCCGTTACGGGCGTGGTAAAGTCACATAAGTCTGTCCATAAAGGTATACTACCCGACCCATTCTGGGACGCGGTAAACTCACATAAGTCTGCCCATAAAGGTACATTGCCCGGCCTATTCTGGGACGCGGTAAAGTCACATAAGTCTGTCCATAAAGGTATATTGCGGCTATTATGGGGCCGGTAAGTCACATAAGTGCGCCCATAAAGGTATCTTGCCCGACCCATTACGGGGCGGTAAAGTCACATAAGTCTTCCCATGCGGTATCTTTGCCGGCCCATTCGGAGAAAGCGGTAAAGTCACATAATGCGCCCATAAAGGTATATTGCACGGCCCGTTACGCAGCGGAAAAGTCACACAAGTCTGCCCGTAAGGTATCTTGCCGGCCCATTCTGGGACGCGGTAAAGTCACATAAGTCTGTCCATAATGATATACTTCCCGACCCATTCTGGGACGCGGTAAAGTCACATAAGTCTGCCCATAAAGGTATACTACCCGGCCCATTCTGGGATGCGGTAAAGTCACATAAGTCTGCCCATAAATGTATACTGCCCGACCCATTCTGGACCGCGGTAAAGTCACATAAGTCTGCCCATAAAGGTATACTACCCGGCCCATTCTGGGATGCGGTAAAGTCACATAAGTCTGCCCATAAAGGTATACTGCCCGAACCATTCTGGGAAGCGGTAAAGTCACATAAGTCTGCCCATAAAGGTATACTACGGGCGTTATGGGACGCGGTAAAATCACATAAGTTTGTCCATAAAGGTATATTGCCCGGCCTATTCTGGGACGCGGTAAAGTCACATAAGTATGCCCATAAAGGTATACTACCCGACCCGATGCAGGGGGCGGTAAAGTAACATAAGTCAACCCATAAAGGTATACTGCCCGGCCCATTCAGGGAAACGGTAAAGTCTCATAAGTCTGCCCATAAAGGTATATTGCCCGGCCCATTCTGGGACGCGGTAAAGTCACATAAGTCTGTCCATAAAGGTATACTGCCCGGCCCATTCTGGGACGCGGTAAAGTCACATAAGTCTGCCCATAATGATATACTTCCCGGCCCATTCTGGGACGCGGTAAAGTCACATAAGTCTGCCCATAAAGGTATACTACCCGGCCCATTCTGGGATGCGGTAAAGTCACATAAGTCTGCCCATAAATGTATACTGCCCGACCCATTCTGGGCCGCGGAAAAGTCACATAAGTCTGCCCATAAAGGTATACTACCCGGCCCATTCTGGGATGCGGTAAAGTCACATAAGTCTGCCCATAAAGGTATATTGCCCGGCCTATTCTGGGACGCGGTAAAGTCACATAAGTCTGCCCATAAAGGTATCTTTGCGGCCCGTTCGGGGCGCGGTAAAGTCACATAATGCGCCCATAGGGTATCTTGCCCGACCCGTTACGGGGCGCGGTAAAGTCACTTTAGTACGCCCCAGGTATCTTGCCGGCCCGTTACGGGGCGCGGTAAAGTCACATAAGTTTGCCCGTAAAGGTATCTTGTCAGACCCGTTACGGGGGCGGTAAAGTCACATAAGTCTGCCCGTAAGGTATCTTTGCTCGGCCCGTTCTAGAGCGGTAAAGTCACATAAGTCTATCTATAAAGGTATCTTTGCCCGGCCCGTTACGGGGGCGGTAAAATCCGCAATGCGCCCGTAAGGTATACTACAGGCCCGTTACGGGGGCGGTAAATGTTATACCGTATTTCCAGTATATGCGTGAGGCGTGCGTATAAAAATTTTAGCCTTAAAGACTAGACAAGGTTGAATTTGTACACAAGTGCGAAAAGTCGTTTTTAAATGAAAGCGTTTCCACGACTTTCGTAGGGAAAATTCCGGCTATGTCATTTATAATTTTTGCGGATTTTTAGAGGCGAAACATTTTGGACCAACGGGAGGGTGACATGTGTCACCTCACATTGGAAAGGCAGACGGCAATTGGGACGATTTGGGGCTACTTTAGTTGGTAGGATATTTTGTGCAAGTTGTGTGGTAGATGGATAAGGTAGCACATGGCTAAATCTTGGCCTTACACTTGCTATGCACTTGTCTTCATCTTGGCCATTGGTTGGCCTTCACTTGACCTATAAATACCCCTCTAGTTGAAGACATTCTTCATCCTAAACTTGAGCAATCTATCTAAGTCTCAAACTACTCCCTCCCTCTTGTCTTGCTTTCGTCCCAAAGCCACTCCCGAGAAAGGCCCTAGCGAGAAACCACCCCACTTTTGTGAAGCTTTGGTAGAGGTACCCCTAGCCTAGTTGTCTCGTATAAATACCCACTTGTTGTGGTATAGAAATACTCCCTAGTATTGTTATAATGTCCAAATACCTTGGCCCCAAATACCTTGTAGTATTCCCAAGTTACACTTATACAAGCCAGAAAATACCGTTATACTTTCCCTCAGTCACTAAGCGAAACCTAAGAAATCTTCACCCGTTGTTGAAGTTGTAAGTAGAAGTTGGTTAGAACTTCTAAGGGTAGTTTGGAGCGGGTTGGGCGCACGGAGTTGGAGCTAAACCTTGCTCGGGAGGCGACTTTAAACTAGGATAATTTTGGGCTTATCGAGGTAATTATCTTGTCCTCCATTGTAATTGGAAATTACATAAGTGTTGAATATATAGTTGTTGTATACTATATATAGTACTGAACGTAGTTATCGGCAATGTCTTGCGACTTAAGCCTGAATAATACTTACGGCAATGTCTTGCGACTTAAGCCTGAAGAACTGAACTGAACTGTAATTACATAGGGTTGTATTACAGTAGACTTGTGTAGTAGTACCGTGGAGTAGAATTGTACCCGTTAGGGTTAGATGTATAACCCCCCCCTGGTTGGCTTGGTAGCCAGCCTCGATAGAGGAGGAGATTTACGCTGTTGTTGCGGGGAGAGTCTTTGCCGAATTTTGGTAGAATGTTCTCTGATGAGATCTAAATGTTAATAAGCGCCTTGTGGCCTTATAGGTTGAAGTGCTACGTGTGGCGTAATCTTACGGACTAAGGAGTGGCCAGCGGGTTGAGGTACTTGGAGCGTTTTGCTATTAGTCGACAACCGTCGCGAGGTATGTGAACCTCTTCCTATCTCTTCTAGCATGATATGTGTGAACTATGTAGTACGGTAGACGTACATGTGTTAATTATATTTGATTGTCGTAAAACATAAAGTGTTATAACGGCTTTATGGGAAGTTGGTTATAACAGCTTTATGTAGGTAAGAAAATGGGTTGTGGTTTTTAAAAGATAACTGATTTGATTTATAAGCGGCAGGGCGTTATAATAAAACTTGAAGTATTTCAAAAGATTTATGAATCGTTTTGAACGAAGTGTAGTATTGTGTTTTGAAAACTTAAGAGTTATACTAGCTTTATGGGAAGTTAGGTATAACGGCTTAAGAATGGTTTACTGATGTTAGAAGTTAAGAGACTTGATCTTATAAGATAAGAGACTTAACTTATTTGTTTTAAAGTGAATGTTTGTGTGAAACCTCATTCGTGAGTAATGAGTACTTGGTTTTATTTAAAGGGATAATGTTTCTTGATTTGGAAATCGAATGTGTATCGACAGGACCACTGCGGCGTTAATAAAGGAAAATGTATTGAATAATGATGTATCGTATTAAAACGGTAGAAACCTCCATCTGCATAGAAACTAAGATGAGACAAAATGATATTACATTTTCTAGATCATGACTGCTGTAATAAGAATGTTGTAAACAAGAATAACCTACTCTCACGTGAGACATATATTACTCAATTGTTCTAAAAAGAAATCAAGTGATTAAGTTTATGAACTATGAAACCATTTGAAAATGAGAAGCTTGAGTAATTGAAACTAGGCAAACTGGAACTTAGGAAAAGAATGTTGTTACTTGATTTTGGAAAGGAATGTGGGTTGGTCATTCTAAGGCTACGGGTATCGGGTGACTTTTATAAAAGTAATGGATCTCTTTTAAAAGAACTTAACGTATGTAGTACTTTGGGGTTAAAAACCCGGACTTTGGCATAAAATGAAAGTACTTTGAGTTGTTGTGAAACTTGCCTATGCTTGTTGTTGTGAAACTTGCCTATGCTTGTTGTTGTGAAACTTGCCTATGCTTGTTGTTGTGAAACTTGCCTATGCTTGTTGTTGTGAAACTTGCCTATGCTTGTTGTTGTGAAACTTGCCTATGCTTGTTGTTGTGAAACTTGCCTATGCTTGTGATGATAGCCTTTGTTGTGCAAGTGTGGTATTTACGTATTCTAGTGTCTCGATAGAGGCGGTTGACTTATTGAGAACTTACTTGGGCGTCTTTGGCGGTGAAGGAGAATTCCACGGGTATGTTTCCATTTTGATTCTTGTCTTGTTGTTGATGTCACATGGACATGTCTACCGTCTGATTAGGCATGCGGCCGTGCGGCGGTTGATTACCGATATATGGTTATTCTTGCAACATGGGCGTGTCTACCTGCCGTCGATGTCCGGGGCATGTGGCGTGCGGCGGGTTGACCACGATATATTGTTATTGAGGTTACATGAGCATGTCTACCGTCACGATGTCCGGGGCATGTGGCGTGCGGCCTTGTGTGTTGCAACATGGACATGTCTACACGTCACGATGTCCGGGGCATGTGGCCATGCGGCCTTGTTATTATTGTTGCATCGTGGACATGTCTACACCGTCACGATATAGGGGCATCGTCCGTGATGCGAACATGATGGATGTTGTGGGCGTGAGACCCGTAGTTATATTTAGTGGTGACTTTGAGGCGTGAGTCCACGACTTGGCTGCTTTTATGTTGCGTCTTGTATTTTGGTTATCATACATGTCTCACCTTTTTAAGCTATTATGATTTCATTCTGATGTTGTGATTTCACATACTTGGTACTGTTATCGACCTCCTTGGGGCTGCGTTCATGTCGCGGTAGAGTACATCGGTCGTGGATCCGCTCTAGGATCTCATTTAGCGTGTTGGAAAGCTCGTTCCTTGGAGGCTTATCTTTGGTATGTTTCCACTGAGTTGTAGGTTCTTGTACATTCGGGGTATGGCGAGACCTGTCCGTCATAGTTGTTGTAAATCTTAAGTGCAGTCTTGTTGTGGGCGGGGTTGAGGATAAGCTGTTTGGGTTTTTATGTATATCTGAAGGCAAGCTGTTTTGGTTGCTTTGTTTATTTATTATATCTCGTTTCATGACTCGTGTTTTATTTTCCATTTGGTTTTCTCGATGTTGTATCACTAGGGTGCGGGGTAAGGCACGATGCGGGCCGGGTTGGGCGTTACAAAGTGGTATCGAGCGATTAGTCCTCGGAAAGTGTCTGACCGTGTCTAGTAGAGTCTTGATTATCGGTGTGTTGTGCACCACGTCTATAATCGAGGAGGCTATAGGACATTTAGGATTGGTTTCCATTCTTCTCATTACGAGATCGTGCCTTAGAAATGTTGTAAGTTGGACCCCTACGGCGTGTTTCGTTTTACGATTATGCCTCTGCGAAGGCAACCGGGGCCCGAGAAGGGCAAAGCGGTAGGAGGCGCTAGTAGGATTGAGAATGCGAGCGCGAGCGGTCGATACACAGTAGTGCTTGACAGCGAGTTTTGCGGCGCCCGCGGCACAGTGATTTAGAGCGCGGCGATGGCTGCTGAGACTCTGATACACGAGCCTCAGTCCGCGATGCAGGCGGGAGATGGGTCACAAGAGATGGCGATTATTGGCGAGGTTGTGGCAGATATGAGATAAGTGGGCCAGCGATTCACATTCAGCGGCACTGTAGTGCACAGGCGACAGTTTGAGGCTACGGGATTTTCTTAGTTGTAGCCGCTTTGAGTTTCTGGTCGAGGCGGAGGATGATCGCGAGAGTTCATCCGTCGATTCTGAAGGATCATCACGGGTGATCAAGGCTTGAGGCGATGCGTGACATTTAGTTCGCATCGGCTGCGTGATACCGCGATCGATTGGTTTGACTTCGTGGGAGATTTCGGGGAGCATTCACTTCCGGCCGTTTGGGGCGAGTTTTGGGGGCCTTCTGGCACATTTCTTGCCTCCACAAATGAGAGGGCTCGGGTAAACGATTTTTGATGTTGGCGAAGCAGGCGTCTGATTCGGGAGTACAATGTGAGTTCGACTCATTGGCGGTATGTTCCGCATTAGTAGCTAGTATGGAGGATCGAGTGCGGATATGTTCTGAGGGCTCGATGATTACCTAGCGAGAGTTGTTCGGGTGTTTCTCTTGGTGGGCATGGGCGTGCCGCGTTCGAGCTCGTACGGGAGTGCGAGGCGCGGATCGGCAGGTGGACGGCTTTGCGAGAAGAAGGCGAGCGGTCGGATATTTTGGCGACTTCGAGGCGGACCGCCTCGGCCAGACTAGTTATGTACCTCGCCATTGCGAGTGGTCCCCGCGACGCCGGGACCACCCAGGATATTGAGGCGGTCGGGGCTCCCGGGCTTGGATGTTGAGGAGTAGGGTGTTGGCGGATCGATCACCCTACCTCGGTGTAGTCGATGTAGTAGACCGCATTTGAAGTGTCGTAGTACGAGGAGCTTGTTATTCTTGCGGCCAGCGGGGCCATATGGCGAGCTGTCCGAGCCGAAGTAGCCTGGTAGGATAGCCTGAACTCTGGAAGCGATTGCGGGTTCTTCACCTTCCATGCTTGAGCGAGAATGTTCGTGCCGCGAGCCGGTAAGTCGCGGTGGGAGTTCGATTCTAGCGGTCCTTTGAACGCCTACTTTCGGTATATCCTTAACCATCTAAAGTTTTGTATGTTATGATGATGTGTTAAGTGTTATGTTCGGATAGCTTTGTGCTAAAATGTGACCTAGAAGCATGCTTAGTGAAAGGGTAAGCCTGGGGTGAGAAAATGATGAACCTTAGAATATTACAGAGGAGACCTTAGATGTAAGGCCGCTTTGAGTACAAGTTTTTGCAAGTGATCCTTGTTGGAGTACATTTTATGCCTAGAATGTATTGTGTGATAAGTCACAGGTTGAGTAAATGAAAGTGGTAGCTTTCATGTTGTGATTAACAAGATTGTTAGTGTCGAGGAAGCAAGAGTTGGCGCGATAGTGGGTCGGGTTGGGGCCATGTTGCGGGCCAACCAGCGTCCGTTCGAGGAAGGGTCAGCTCTGGGTGGTCGCGGTGGCGAAGTCACGAGTGCTAGGCCAGTTTAAATGACCAGCGTATGAGTTCGTGGATCGTTCGACCAGTAGATCGTGAAGGCGGGAATGGCCTTAAGGAAGATTGAGTGAGTAAGATGACCAAGTTTGGAGGTAGTGACTCCAAAGTTTTGGGAAGCTGAAATGATGGTGAAGTATGAGTGCGTATACTAGAAGAGTTCAAGTGTTAGGAGGGCACTACGAGTAAGGAGGAAGAAGAGCGTGTGTTATGTTTGTGGCGGTGTGGCTTTGACAACTTGTTAGAAGGAACTTCCGTTATACATTTGAGAAGGAACATTCGGGGAATGAATGTTTCTAAGGAGGAGAATGTTATACCGTATTTCGGAGTATGCGTGAGGCGTGCGTATAAAATTTTAGCCTTAAAGACTAGACAAGGTTCGAATTTGTACACAAGTGCAGAAAGAGTCGTTTTTCGGCGAAAGCGTTTCCACGACTTTCGTAGGAAAATTCGGCTATGTCATTTATAATTTTGCGGATTTTTAGAGGCGAAACATTTTGGACCAGCGGGAGGGTGACATGTGTCACCCTCGCATTGGAAGGCTTGGACGGCAATTGGGACGATTTGGGGCTACTTTAGTTGGTAGGATATTTTGTGCAAGTTGTGTGGTAGATGGATAAGGTAGCACATGGCTAAATCTTGGCCTTACACTTGCTATGCACTTGTCTTCATCTTGGCCATTGGTTGGCCTTCACTTGACCTATAAATACCCCTCTAGTTGAAGACATTCTTCATCCTAAACTTGAGCAATCTATCTAAGTCTCAAACTACTCCCTCCCTCTTGTCTTGCTTTCGTCCCAAAGCCCCTCCCCCTTGAGAAAGGCCCTAAGCCGAGAGCACACCCCCCCCCTTTTGTGAAGCTTTGGCCGAGGGTACCCACTAGCCTAGTTGTCTCGTATAAATACCCTTGTTGTGGTATAGAAATACTCCTAGTATTGTTCTCATGGCCAAATACTTTGGCCCAAATACCGGGTAGTATTCCCCAGGTTACACTTATCTAAGCCGAGAAAATACCGTTATACTTTCCCTCGATCACTAAAAGCGAAACCACTAAGAAATCTTCACCCGTTGTTGAAGTTGTAAGTAGAAGTTAGTTAGAACTTCTAAGGGTAGTTTGGAGGCGGGTTGGGCGCGCGGAGTTGGAGCTAAACCTTGCTCGGGCGACTTTAAACTAGGATAATTTTGGGCTTATCGAGGTAATTATCTTGTCCTCCATTGTAATTGGAAATTACATTAGTGTTGAATTTATATTTGTTGTATACTATTTATAGTACTGAGCGTAGTTATCGGCAATGTCTTGCGACTTAAGCTTTGAATAATACTTACAGCAATGTCTTGCGACTTAAGCTGAAGAAGCTAGGCGAGCTGTAATTACATAGGGTTGTATTACGGTAGACTTGTGTAGTAGTGCAGTGGAGTAGAATTGTACCGTTAGGGTTAGATGTATAACCCCACTGGTTGGCTTGGTAGCGGCCTCGATAGAGGAGGAGATTTCTGTTGTTGCGGGGAGAGTCTTTGCGAATTTTCGTGAGAATGTTCTCTGATGAGATCTAAATGTTAATAAGCGCCTTGTGGCCTTATAGGTTGAAGTGCTACGTGTGGCGTAATCTTACGGACTAAGGAGTAGCCGAAGCGGGTTGAGGTACTTGGAAGCGTTTTGCTATGCGACAGCGTCGCGAGGTATGTGAACCTCTTCCATCTCTTACAGCATGATATGTGTGAACTATGTAGTACGGTGAGCGTCATGTGTTAATTATATTTGATTGTCGTAAAACATAAAGTGTTATAACGGCTTTATGGGAAGTTGGTTATAACGACTTTATGTAGGTAAGAAAATGGGTTGTGGTTTTAAAGATAAGCGATTTGATTTATAAGCGGCAGGCGTTATAATAAAACTTGAAGTATTTCAAAAGATTTATGAATCGTTTTGAGCGAAGTGTAGTATTGTGTTTTGAAAACTTAAGAGTTATACTAGCTTTATGGGAAGTTAGGTATAACGGCTTAAGAATAGTTTCTTGATGTTAGAAGTTAGAGACTTGATCTTATAAGATAAGAGACTTAACTTATTTGTTTTAAAGTGAATGTTTGTGTGAAACCTCATTCGTGAGTAATGAGTACTTGGTTTTATTTAAAGGGATAATGTTTCTTGATTTGAAATCGGAATGTGTATCGACAGGACCAACTGCGGCGTTAATAAAGGAAAATGTATGGAATAATGATGTATCGTATTAAAACCGGTAGAAACCTCATCTGCATAGAAACTAAGATGAGACAAAATGATATTACATTTTCTAGATCATGGCTTCTTTGTAATAAGAATGTTGTAAACAAGAATAACCTACTCTCGTGAGACATATATTACTCAATTGTTCTAAAAGAAATCAAGTGATTAAGTTTATGAACTATGAAACCATTTGAAAATGAGAAGCTTGAGTAATTGAAACTAGGCAAAGCGGAACTTAGGAAAGAATGTTGTTACTTGATTTTGGAAAGGAATGTGGGTTGGTCATTCTAAGGCTACAGGTATCGGGTGACTTTTATAAAAGTAATGGATCTCTTTTAAAAGAACTTAACGTATGTAGTACTTTGGGGTTAAAAACCCGGACTTTGGCATAAAATGAAAGTACTTTGAGTTGTTGTGAAACTTGCCTATGCTTGTTGTTGTGAAACTTGCCTATGCTTGTTGTTGTGAAACTTGCCTATGCTTGTTGTTGTGAAACTTGCCTATGCTTGTTGTTGTGAAACTTGCCTATGCTTGTGATGATAGCCTTTGTTGTGCAAGTGTGGTATTTACGTATTCTGGTGTCTCTCGATAGAGTAGGTTGACTTATTGAGAACTTACTTGGGCGTCTTTGGCGGTGAAGGAGAATTCCACGGGTATGTTTCCATTTTGATTCTTGTCTTGTTGTTGATGTCACATGGGCGTATCTACCGTCACGATATTAGGGAGCATCGCGGCCATGCGGCCGGAGTTGATTACCGATATATGGTTATTCTTGCGCAACATGGGCGTGTCTACCGTCACGATATTCGGGGCATGTGGCCATGCGGCAGGGTTGACCACCCAGTATATTGATAGTGAGGTTACATGAGCATGTCTACACCCGTCACGATGTCCGGGGCATGTGGCGTGCGGCCTTGTGTTATTGTTGCAACATGGACATGTCTACCGTCACGATGTCCGGGGCATGTGGCCATGCGGCCTTGTTATGTGTTGCATCATGGACATGTCTACACCGTCTGATATTAGGGGCATCGTCCGTGATGCGAACATGATGGATGTTGTGGGCGTGAGACCCGTAGTTATATTTAGTGGTGACTTTGAGGCGTGAGTCACGACTTGGCACTTTTATGTTGCGTCTTTGTATTTTGGTTATCATACATGTCTCACTGCTTTTTAAGCTATTATGATTTCATTCTGATGTTGTGATTTCACATACTTGGTACTGTTGTCTTGACCTCCTTGAAGCTGCGTTCATCTGCGAGTAAGGTACATCGATCGTGGATCCGCTCACAGGATCTCATTTCAGCGTGTTGGAAAGCTCGTTCCTTGGAGGCTTATCTTTGGTATGTTTCCACTGAGTTGTAGGTTCTTGTACATTCGGGGTATGGCGAGACCTGTCCGTCATAGTTGTTGTAAATCTTAAGTGCATGTAATCTTGTTGTGGCGGGGTTGAGGATAAGCTGTTTGGGTTTTTATGTATATCTTGAAGGCAAGCTGTTTTGGTTGCTTTATTTATTTATTATATCTCGTTTCATGACTCGTGTTTTATTTTCCATTGGTTTTCTCGATGTTGTATCACTAGGGTGCGGGGTAAGGCACGATGCGGGCCGGGTTGGGCGTTACGATAAAGTAACATAAGTCAACCCATAAGGTATCTTGCGGCCCATTCGGGAAAGCGGTAAAGTCTCGTAAATGCGCCCGTAAAGGTATATTGCGGCCCGTTACGGGGCGCGGTAAAATCACATCGTCTGTCCATAAAGGTATCTTGCTGGCCCGTTCGGGGCGGTAAAGTCACATAAATCGCCCATAATGATATACTTCGGCCCGTTACGGGGCGGTAAAATCACATAAATGCGCCCGTAAGGTATACTACGGCCCGTTACGGGATGCGGTAAAGTCACATAAGTGCGCCCGTAAATGTATCTTGCCCGACCCATTCGGGCGCGGAAAATCACATAATTCTGCCCGTAAAGGTATACTACGGCCCGTTACGGGATGCGGTAAAGTCACATAAGTCTGCCCGTAAAGGTATATTGCGGCCTATTGCGGGGCGGTAAAGTCACATAATGCGCCCGTAAAGGTATCTGACCCGGCCCGTTACGGGGCGCGGTAAATCACATAAGTGCGCCCGTAAGGGTATCTTGCCCGACCCATTACGGGGCGGTAAAGTCACTTTAGTGCGCCCGAAAGGTATCTTGCCCGACCCGTTCGGGATCGGTAAAGTCACATAAGTGCGCCCGTAAGGTATCTGACCCGGCCCGTTACGGGGCGGTAAATCACATAAGTGCGCCCGTAAAGGTATCTTTGCTCGGCCCGTTCTAGAAGCGGTAAAGTCACATAAGTCTATCTATAAAGGTATCTTTGCCGGCCCGTTACGGGGCGGTAAAATCCTGAAATCGCCCGTAAGGTATACTACGGCCCATTACGGGGCGGTAAAATCACATAAGTCTGTCCATAAAGGTATATTGCGGCTATTAAGGGGCGGTAAAATCACATAAATGCCCGTAAGGTATACTACCCGACCCGTTACGGGATGCGGTAAAGTCACGTAAGTCTGCCCGTAAATGTATCTTTGCCAGACCCATTCTGGACCGCGGTAAAGTCACATAAGTCTGCCCATAAAGGTATACTACCCGGACCATTCTGGGATGCGGTAAAGTCACATAAGTATGCCCATAAAGGTATACTACCCGACCCATTCTGGGACGCGGTAAAGTAACATAAGTCAACCCATAAAGGTATACTGCCCGGCCCATTCAGGGAAACGGTAAAGTCTCATAAGTCTGCCCATAAAGGTATATTGCCCGGCCCATTCTGGGACGCGGTAAAATCACATAAGTCTGTCCATAAAGGTATCTTTGCGGCCCGTTACGGGGCCTTGGTAAATCACGTAAGTCGCCCGTAATGATATACTTCGGCCCGTTGCGGGGCGGTAAAGTCACATAAGTCTGCCCATAAAGGTATACTACCCGGCCCATTCTGGGATGCGGTAAAGTCACATAAGTCTGCCCATAAATGTATACTGCCCGGCCATTCTGGCGCGGAAAAATCACATAAGTGCGCCCGTAAAGGTATACTACGGCCCGTTCGGATGCGGTAAAGTCACGTAAATGCGCCCGTAAGGTATATTGCGGCCTATTAGGGCGGTAAAGTCACATAAGTCTGCCCATAAGGTATCTGACCCGGCCCGTTACGGGGGCGGTAAATCACATAATGCGCCCGTAGGGTATCTTGCCCGACCCGTTACGGGGCGCGGTAAAGTCACTTTAGTACGCCCAAAAGGTATCTTGCCCGACCCGTTCGGGATCGGTAAAGTCACGTAAATGCGCCCGTAAAGGTATCTGACCGGCCCGTTACGGGGGCGGTAAAATCACATAAGTACGCCCGTAAAGGTATCTTTGCTCGGCCCATTCTAGAACGCGGTAAAGTCACATAAGTCTATCTATAAAGGTATCTTGCGGCCCGTTACGGGGCCTTGGTAAAATCACGAAATCTGCCCATAAAGGTATACTACCCGGCCCATTCTGGGACGCGGTAAAGTCACATAAGTCTGTCCATAAAGGTATATTGCCCGGCCTATTCTGGGACGCGGTAAAGTCACATAAGTCTGCCCATAAAGGTATACTACCCGGCCCATTCTGGGATGCGGTAAAGTCACATAAGTCTGCCCATAAATGTATACTGCCCGACCCATTCTGGACCGCGGTAAAGTCACATAAGTCTGCCCATAAAGGTATACTACCCGGCCCATTCTGGGATGCGGTAAAGTCACATAAGTCTGCCCATAAAGGTATACTGCCCGAACCATTCTGGAACGCGGTAAAGTCACATAAGTCTGCCCATAAAGGTATACTACCAGGCCCGTTATGGGACGCGGTAAAATCACATAAGTTTGTCCATAAAGGTATATTGCCCGGCCTATTCTGGGACGCGGTAAAGTCACATAAGTATGCCCATAAAGGTATACTGCCCGACCGATGCGGGGCGGTAAAGTAACATAAGTCAACCCATAAAGGTATCTTGCCGGCCCGTTCGAAGCGGTAAAGTCTCGTAAATGCGCCCGTAAGGTATATTGCGGCCCGTTACGGGGCGGTAAATCACATAAGTCTGTCCATAAAGGTATCTTGCCCGGCCCGTTCGGGGGCGGTAAATCATAAGTGCGCCCATAATGATATACTTGACCCGTTACGGGGGCGGTAAAGTCACGTAAATGCGCCCGTAAGGTATACTACGCTCGTTACGGGATGCGGTAAAGTCACATAAGTCTGCCCATAAATGTATACTGCCCGACCCATTCTGGGCCGCGGAAAAGTCACATAAGTCTGCCCATAAAGGTATACTAACCGGCCCATTCTGGGATGCGGTAAAGTCACATAAGTACGCCCGTAAGGTATATTGCGGCCTATGCGGGGGCGGTAAAGTCACATAAGTCGCCCGTAAAGGTATCTTGCCCGGCCCGTTCGGGGCGCGGTAAAATCACATAAGTGCGCCCGTAAGGGTATCTTGCCCGACCCGTTTCCTCGTGGACTTGGATGTAAGTATTTTCTTGTGATTGTTTACGTGGCCATTGTGGCGAGGATTGTTTCGTAAGTATGGTAGTGAAGACTATCTTGGCGCCGCGTTTGTTTTGAGACTTAGAAGGAACATTCGGGGCCGAATGTTTCTAAGGAGAGGAGAATGTTATACCCGTATTTCGAGTATGCGTGGGGCGTGCGTAGAAAATTTGAACTTGAGAAAGTGGCTTGGCGAATTTTATTTGTGCACAACACGGTTAGAGTCATTTTTAATGAAAGCGTTTTCCACGGACTTTCGTAGGGAATTTCGGCTATGACATTTCTAATTTTGCGGATTTTTCCGAGAGGCGAAACATTTGGACCAACAAGAGGCGACACTTGTCACCTCTCATTGGTTAGGCTTGGACGGTAAAAGGCTTGGCGAAAGTGTGGTTGAAATAGTCAAGGGTTGGTAGGATATTTGTGTGTTAGTTGGTTAAGGGGCACTTGGCAAGATCTTGGCCTACACTTGCTAGGCACTTGGCTAGATCTTGGCCATTGGTTGGCCTTGGCTTGTGCTATAAATACCCCTCTAAGGTTGAAGACTTCTTCATCAAATATGCCTAAGTCTTGAGAGCCTTCCCCTCCCCTTTGAGGCCCTTGGCGAGAGTTTCCCCACAGTGGGGTAGGCGAGGGTAGCCACCCCTCCTTTGTGGTGTGGCCGTGGGGTACCCCCCCCTAGCCTAGTTTGTTTTCATATAATACCCCCCTCTTGGTAGAAATACTCTCAAAGTATTGTTATAATGCCCAATTACCTTAGCCTTATACCTTGTTGTATTCTAAGGTTATACCTATACGAAAAGCCCAGAAATACTATTATACTTACAGTCAGTCACCAAACAGAAACCCTAGGAAAATCTCCATAGTCCGTTGGAGTATTGTGTAGAAGTTGGTTAGAAATTCTAAGGTTGGTTTATAGCGGGTTGGGCTCGAGTTGGAGCTAAGCGATTGCCGGGATCGACTTTAAGCTAGGATAATTATGGGCTTATCGAGGTAATCATCTTGTCCTCTATTGTAATTGGAAATTACATATTGTTAGAATATATAGTTGAAGTATCTGTATATAGAACTGAGCGTAGTTATCGGCAATGTCTTTTGACTTAAGCTGAATAATACTTACAGCGATGTCTTGCGACTTAAGCTGAATTTAAAGAAGAATCTTTGAGCTGTAATTACATAGGCTGTATTACAGTAGACTTGTGTAGTAGTACTGTGGAGTAGAATTGTACGTTAGGGTTAGGCGTATAACCCCTGGTTGGCTTGGTAGCGGCCTCGATAGAGGAGGAGATTTCTGTTGTTGCGGGGAGAGTCTTTGCGAATTTTACGTAGAATGTTCTCGATGGGATCTAAATGTTAATAAGCGCCTTGTGGCCTTATAGGTTGAATTACTACGTGTGGCGCGATCTCTTGGCTTAAGGAGTAGCGGCGGTTGGATGTACTTGGAGCGTTTTGCTATTAGTCGATACTCGTCGCGAGGTATGTGAACCTCTTCCTATCTCTTCTAGCATGATATGTGTGAAATATGTATGCGGTGAGCGTACATGTCTGAGCGTATTTGATTGGTGTAAAACATAAAGTGTTATAACGGCTTTATGGGAAGTTGGTTATAACGACTTTATGTTGGTAAGAAAATACATGTGGTTTTAAAAGGTAGCGATTTGAACTATAAGCGGCTTGTTATGTGTTAATAAAGAACTTGAAGTATTTCAAAAGATTTTGAATCATTTTGAAAGAAGAAGTAATATTTGGTTTTGAAAACTTAAGAGTTATACTAGCTTTATGGGAAGTTAGGTATAACGGCTTAAGAATGTTTCTTGATTTGAAATCGAGAATGTGTAACGACAAACCAACTGCGGCGTTAATAAAAGAAATGTTTTGAATAATTAAGTATTATTAAAACCGGTAGAAACTTCCATCTGCATAGAAGCTAAGATGAGACAAAATGTTATTTCTAGATCATATTTCTTTGTAATAAGATTGTAATAAACAAGAATATCCTACTCACATATAAGGCTTAGGTTTCTCAGTTGTTTAAAGGAGAATTATATTCTTAAATGAATAAGACTATGAACTCTGAAACCTTTCAAAAAAATGAGAAACTTGAACATTGGAAATTAGGCAAACTTGAACATTGGAAAGAATGTTGCTACTTGATTTTACAAAGAGAAGTAATTGATTTACTTTAAAAGATAATCACTCTATTTTCATATACTACGTATTGTGTGTGACCTTTGTGAAGGTAACGTATCTTTTAAAGAGTTAATGTATGAAGTACTTTGGGAATAAAAACCCGAACTTGTTGATCGTATAGTAGAAAGTACCTTGTGTGAACAACTTGATTGTATTGGTTTGTGATAGCCTTTTAATACTTTCACGATTGCTTTGATAAGTAAACATGTTAGGATCTACGGTGTTAGTATCTTGTGATGTTTGTGTAAAGGGGTTTCCGCTTGATTGTGCTTATTAACTATCGGTCGTTATGATAGTATTGTGGCATTCATCTCTTGAGATGATTAGGGGTTAAGCGCCCTCCGTCTGGGGTAGACTCGAGCGGGTCGATGGACCTATGATTCGAGAATACCTCATGCGAGTCCGGGGCTATCTTGCGGAACTCTGAGTTCGAGTTAGTGTCGTCCTTTATGGGCATGCGGTCCTTGTGGCCATGCGGCTGCGAAGTCGGGGCGATCAGGAGTAGCTACCCTCGATGCGGGGAATGCCTCATGCGGGCGATGAGTTGGCCTATGCGGGCTGCGGGAGTTCGAGGTTAGGCAGCGTACATTGATCTGCGGGCAAGTGGCGGCTTTGATCATGTGGCGGTCTAGAAAGATCTTATAATCTGATTCATGACCTTGTTGAGTGCGTAGGTTTTTAGTAATCGGCTATGCCTTCGTACTTACCGTCTGATTTTATTATGACACAGTGGGACACGGTGTTGGTGTGTTCCTTGGTGCTTTTATATCATAGGCTGGCGGTGAGGAAGGTATCACGGGCATGATTGATGTTGTGGGCACGAGACCCGTTGTTATACTTGAGTGATGACTTGAGGCGTGAGTCACGACTTGACATGTTGCTTTGTTGTAAGCGTAGTTTGGTTATCATACGTACCTCATGCTTTATATGGCTGCTATGATTTCATTTCTGATGCGTATTTTGATTTCACATACTCGGTACTGTTGTCTTGCGACCTCCTTGAAGTGCGTTCATCCGCGAGTTGAGGTACACGATCGTTGATCCTAGCTCTCGAGTCACGATTTCAGCGTTAGGAAGCTCCGTTTCTCGGAGGCTTATCGATGTCTGATCCTGTCGTAGTAAGTGTTTACATTCGGGGTTTGGCGGGGCCACTGTCCGCCATGGTTGTCATATCATTCGTAAGTGCATGAATCTTGTTGTGGCGGGGTTTGTAAAAAGATTAAAGCATTCGATTGTAAAAGTTGTTATTTATATATCTTAGAAAGACCAGTTTTCCTCAGTTCTTGTTTTGTACTTCACTTGTTTCATGTATATGTTTTATGTTCGTGATTACTCGATGTTGTGTCACTAGGGTGCGGGGTAAGGCACGATCCACGGGCCCGATTTGGTCGTGACAAAAGTGGTATCGAGCGATTAATCCTCGGAAAGTGTCTACGAACCGTATCGATGAAGTCTTGATTATCGGTGTGTTGTGCACCACAATAATCGAGGAGGCTATAGGATATTTAGGATTGGTTTCTATTCTTCTCACTCTGAGATCGTGCCTTAGAGGCATCTTTGTAAGTTGGACCCTCGACGAAATTCTTTCCCTTATCGTTATGCCTCGCGTAGGCAACCGGGAGAGGCAAAGCGGCCAGGAGGCTGCGAGTAAATCTGAGAGGGTTCACGTGGGCACGAGCCCAATTATCACCTTAGGTGGTGCTTCATTCGGGGAGTTACTGCGGCGTCGCTAGCCCAGTGAGTTTGCCGCGGCGGCGATTCCTCTGCGGCCATGATATTTGAACCTTGATTCGCGGCCAGGAGCAGAGAATATAGATTTCAAGGCGACCTGTTACTAGCTATAGATTTGGCTACGAGAGTATACCGATGTCTGCGCGAGTCTTGAGGACTATCTAAAGAGGTTGTGCAAGTAATTCTTGATTGGACTTGAGCATGGCACGTATGCGGGCTTATCGCGGCCGAAAGCGTAGAGATCGGCGGGTTAACGAAGGGCGAGAGGAGAGGCGGGCGGCGAGTCCTTTGGTAACTTTAGTGAGTCACCTCGCGGCAGATTTGATTATGCACATCCACGCGATGCGAGTGGTCTTCCACGGTTTGAGACATTCGGGGTGTGCGGGGTTGGTCGAGAACTCGGGGCTTCGGTTGCGGTGTGAGCGTCGTCCGGGAATGTCGTCTTTTAGTTGGTACTTGTTGTACCTACGACCGTCGAGTGCGATGTCGATAGAGTGTCCTTGTAGGAGGACTTAGCCTTGGATCGGTGGGTAGTTGGTCACCTCCGTAGCTATCGCCTGCAGGCGAGTTTGATTAGAAACGACTTAAGGGAGTGAAGCGGTGGATATAGATATATCCTTAACCCTCAGAGATCTGTATGTGTGATAAGGTGAGTATACCTTAAGTGCTATGTTACGATAGCGGTGTTAGTTGTGATTAGAAATCTTGGTTGTTTAACCAAGTAGGATTTTGGGGGATAGTGAAGGTGTGAGCCTGAGAGTTTTATACGTAGAGACCTTAGAGGTAAGGCCCTCTCGAGTAAAGGTGTAGTGTTATGTTTGATCCTTATAGGAGTGCATAGTGCCGCGTGAGCTATGTTTGTGGGATAAGTCACGAGTAGTGTGGAATGAAAGGGGGTAGTTGAGCTAAGAAGACCGCTAGGTTTTAAATGCGTGATTAGTGAGAGTTTTCCTTCGGGGAGCTAGTATTGTGCGCTTTGCCGGGGTCGGGTTGAGGCCACGTTGCGGGTCAACCCGCGGTAGGTTTGGTGGTGGGGTCAGGGTGTGGTGGTCCCGCCTTGTGTTAGGGTCACGAGGGTGTTAGGCCCAGGTTTAGTTAGCCAGCGTACGAATTCATGGATGCATTCGACCGATGAGTCGGGCGAGAGGTCGGTAGTCTTGTTTTCTAGCAAAGGCCGTTTACTCGGCGGTGTTGTTTTATCGAGAAAGGTTGTAAGGCTGCAGGGTGCCTACGCTTCACCTTATGGCGAACGATGGAGCCAGGGTAGAAATTTGTTGTTGTTCTGAAGTTTTGCCAAGCATGTGTTAAGAACTCAGTGAGTCTCAGAATCAGATTCGCCCTGGGGGCAGTGTTTGGATGTCAGGGATAGTTGCGATAATTGTTGTCTTCTTGTTAAGGACTGTTTGATCGACCATTTCAGTGTTCGGATGTCTCCTTAAGAATGCTTGTAGGGCGGATGTGTGAGATCTTGGTCGATTGGTTCGATGTTGGCAAGAGTTGAGCGGTTGGTTGAGCTTGTTCCGGTGATTGTGGATAAGTGTAAAGCTTGTCTAGAAGAAGTTACGGCGGCTCGGAGGAAATCGTGCGGATAATCGGCGGCGCAGAAGCGAGTTGGTCGGTCTTCTTGAAAGTACCACCGGATTGGGTGTGGCGAGCCTTGGAAAAGCAGAGAAACTTAGCGAGTTGTTTTGGGCCTTTTAAGTTCATGTGAAGAATAGGCGGGTTGCCTATATGTTAGCGTTTGCCGTCCGACTTAGGAGGCGGTCGTCGATCGTTAAATGTTATGTTCGAGATGGAAATCGAGAGATCCGTCGAGTTTTCGACTAATGATAACCAAGTTGAAAATGATAACGAGTTTTGGAAGTGACGATGTCGAAATGTGGTAAGAGTTCAAAGTGCGACATCCTACGGGATCATGGCGGCCGGTACCATTTGTTGGGTCGTCGGGCGAGGCTCGCGACAAAGTGACAAAGTGGTATCTGACGAGTAAAGAGAAGCGAGCATGTATGGCGGCATTGATGTGACCATTTCTTTTGTTTGGAAAAGTGTGGAAGAAGTATATTTTAGACCGGAGAGAGGTGTTTGTGGTGATGATAGAGGTCATTTCCTCGTGGACTTGGATGTAAGTATTTTTGCGTGATTGTTTACGTGGCCATTGTGGCGAGGATTGTTTCGTAAGTATGGTAGTGAAGACTATCTTGGCGACGTTTGTTTGAGACTTAGAAGGAACATTGGGGCGAATGTTTCTAAGGAGGAGAATGTTATACCGTATTTCGGTATATGCGTGGGGCGTGCGTAGAAAATTTGAACTTGAGAAAGTGGCTTGGCGAATTTTATTTGTGCCTGACACGGTTAGAGTCATTTTTAATGAAAGCGTTTTCCACGACTTTCGTAGGGAATTTCGGCTATGACATTTCTAATTTTTGCGGATTTTTAGAGAGGCGAAACATTTTGGACCAACAAGAGGCGACACTTGTCACCCTCTCATTAGTTAAACTTGGGCGGTAAAGGCTTGGCGAAAGTGTGGTTGAAATAGTCAAGGGTTGGGAGGATATTTGGGTGTGAGTTGGTTAAGGGGCACTTGGCAAGATCTTGGCCCTACACTTGCTAGGCACTTGGCTAGATCTTGGCCATTGGTTGGCCTTGGCTTGTGCTATAAATACCCCTCTAAGGTTGAAGACTTCTTCGTCAAAATGCCTAAGTCTTGAGAGCCTTCCCTCCACTTTCGTGAGGCCCCCTTGGCGAGTTTCCCCACAGTGGGGTGGGTAGAGGGTAGCCACACTCGCTTTGTGGTGGGGCCGTGGGGTACCCCCCCCCCTAGCCTAGTTTGTTTTCATATAATACCCCCACTCTTGGTAGAAATACTCTCAAAAGTATTGTTATAATGCCCAAATTACCTTAGCCTTATACCTTGTTGTATTCTAAGGTTATACCTATCTGAAAAGCCGAAATACTATTATACTTAGTCGGTCACCAGCAGAAACCACTAGGAAAATCTCCATAGTCAGTTGGAGTATTGTGTAGAAGTTGGTTAGAACTTCTAAGGGTGGTTTAGGCGGGTTGGGCGCTCGAGTTGGAGCTAAGCGATTGCCCGGGATCGACTTTAAGCTAGGATAATTATGGGCTTATCGAGGTAATCATCTTGTCCTCTATTGTAATTGGAAATTACATATTGTTAGAATATATAGTTGAAGTATCTGTATATAGAACGAGCGTAGTTATCGGCAATGTCTTTTGACTTAAGCTGAATAATACTTACGGCAATGTCTTGCGACTTAAGCTGAATTTAAAGAAGAATCTTGTTGTAATTACATAGAAATTTATTCTGATGAACTTGTGTAGTAGTGTAGTGGAGTAGAATTGTGCAGTTAGGGTTAGGCGTATAACCCGCGGTTGGCTTGGTGGCGGCCTCGATAGAGGAGGAGATTTACGCTGTTGCGGGGGGGGGAGGTGCTGCCGAATTTTCTGTAGAATGTTCTACTATGGGATCTAAATGTTAATAAGCGCCTTGTGGCCTTATAGGTTGAAGTACTACGTGTGGCGCGATCTACTTGGCAGGAGTAGCGGCGGTTGGATGTACTTGGAGCGTTTTGCTATTAGTCGATACTCGTCGCGAGGTATGTGAACCTCTTCCTATCTCTTCTAGCATGATATGTGTGAAATATGTAGTGCGGTGAGCGTCACGTATGCTGAGCGTATTTGATTGGTGTAAAACATAAAGTGTTATAACGGCTTTATGGGAAGTTAGTTATAACGACTTTATGTTGGTAAGAAAATACATGTGGTTTTAAAGTAAGCGATTTGAACTATAAGCGGCTTGTTATGTGTTAATAAAGAACTTGAAGTATTTCAAAGATTTTGAATCATTTTGAAAGAAGAAGTAATATTTGGTTTTGAAAACTTAAGAGTTATACTAGCTTTATGGGAAGTTAGGTATAACGGCTTAAGAATGTTTCTTGATTTGAAATCGGAATGTGTAACGACAAACCAACTGCGGCGTTAATAAAAGGAAATGTTTTGAATAATTAAGTATTATTAAAACGGTAGAAACTTCCATCTGCATAGAAGCTAAGATGAGACAAAATGTTATTTCCTAGATCATGTTTCTTTGTAATAAGATTGTAATAAACAAGAATATCCTACTCACATATAAGGCTTAGGTTTCTCAGTTGTTTAAAGGAGAATTATATTCTTAAATGAATAAGACTATGAACTCTGAAACCTTTCAAAAAAATGAGAAACTTGAACATTGGAAATTAGGCAAACTTGAACATTGGAAAGAATGTTGCTACTTGATTTTACAAAGAGAAGTAATTGATTTACTTTAAAAGATAATCACTCTATTTTCATATACTACGGGTATTGTGTGACACTGTGAAGGTAACGTATCTTTTAAAGAGTTAATGTATGAAGTACTTTGGGAATAAAAACCCGATCTTGTTGATCGTATAGTAGAAAGTACCTTGTGTGAACAACTTGATTGTATTGGTTTGTGATAGCCTTGTAATACTTTCCTGATTGCTTTGATAAGTAAACATGTTAGGATGCTACGGGTGTTAGTATCTTGTGCTGTTTGTGTAAAGGGGTTTCCACTTGATTGTGCTTATTAACTATCGATCGTTATGATAGTATTGTGGCATTCATCTCTTGAGATGATTAGGGGTTAAGGCCCTCCGTGCGGGGTAGACTCGGGCGGGTCGATGGACCTATGATTCGAGAATACCTAAATGCGAGTCGAGGGCTATGCGGAACTACGAGAGTTCCAGGTTAGTGTACGTCCTTTATGGGCATGCGGTCCTTGTGGCCATGCGGACTGCGAAGTCCAGGACGATGCCGGGGAGTAGCTACCCTCGATGCGGGGGATGCCTCATGCGGGCGATGAGGTTGGCCTATGCGGGCTGCGGGAGTTCGGGGTTAGGCGCGTACATTGATCTGCGGGCAAGTGGCGGCTTTGATCATGTGGCGGTCTAGAAAGATCTTATAATCTGATTCATGACCTTGTTGAGTGCGTGGGTTTTAGTAATCGGCTATGCCTTCGTACTTACCGTCTGATTTTATTATGACACAGGTGGGACACTGGTGTTAGTGTGTTCCTTGGTGCTTTTATATCATAGGCTGCGGTGAGGAAGGTATCCACGGGCGTGATTGATGTTGTGGGCACGAGACCCGTTGTTATACTTGAGTGATGACTTGAGGCGTGAGTCACGACTTGACATATTGCTTTGTTGTAAGCGTAGTTTGGTTATCATACATGCCTCTGCTTTATATGTTGCTATGATTTCATTTCTGATGCGTATTTTCAGTTTCACATACTCGGTACTGTTATGCGACCTCCTTGAGGCTGCGTTCATCTGCGAGTTGAGTACACGATCGTTGATCCTAGCTCTCGAGTCACGATTTGAGCGTTAGGAAGCTCCGTTTCTCGGAGAGCTTATCGGTGTCTGATCCTGTCGTAGTAAGTGTTTACATTGAGGGTTTGGCGGGGCCTGTCGCCATGGTTATCATATCATTCGTAGAAGTGCATGAAATCTTGTTGTGGCGGGGTTTGTAAAAGGATTAAAGCATTGATTGTAAAAGTTATTATTTATATATCTTAGAAAGACGATTTTCCTCAGTTCTTGTTTTGTACTTCACTTGTTTCATGTATATGTTTTATGTTATTGATTACTCGATGTTGTGTCACTAGGGTGCGGGGTAAGGCACGATCCAGGCCGATTTAGTCGTGACAAAAGTGGTATCGAGCGATTAATCCTCGGAAAGTGTCTACTGACCGTATCGATGAAGTCTTGATTATCGGTGTGTTGTGCACGCGATAATCGAGGCTATAGGATATTTAGGATTGGTTTCTATTCTTCTCACTCGAGATCGTGCCTTAGAGTGTCTTGTAAGTTGGACCCTCGGCGAAATTCTTTCCACTTATCGTTATGCCTCGCGTAGTGGCCGGGCGGGAGGGCAAAGCGGCCAGGAGGCTGCGAGTAAATCTGAGAGAGGGTTACGTGGGCCTGAGCCCAATTATCACCTTAGGTGGTGCTTCGTTCGGGAGTTCTGCGGCGTCGCTAGCCCGTGAGTTTGCTGCGGCGGCGATTCCTCTGCGGCCATGATATTTGAACCTTGTTCCACGGCCAGAGCAGAGAATATAGATTTCAAGGCGACCACATTTACTAGCTATAGATTTGGCTACGGAGAGTATACCGATGTCTGCGAGTCTTGAGGACTATCTAAAGAGGTTGTGCAGAAGTAATTCTTGATTGGACTTGAGCATGGCACGTATGCGGGCTTATGCGCGTGGAAAGCGTAAGATCGGCGGGTTAACGAAGGGCGAGAGGAGGGCGAGCGGCGAGTCCTTTGGTAACTTTCGGCGAAGTCACCTCGCGTGATTTGATTATGCACATCCACGGTGCGAGTGGTCTTCCCGGATTTCGGGACATTCGGGGTGTGCGGGGTTGGTCGGAACTCCGGGGCTTAGGTTCGCGGTGTGTGACGTCATCGGGAATGTCGTCTTTTAGTTGGTACTTGTTGTACTACGACCGTCAGTCGATGTCGATAGAGTGTCCTTGTAGGAGGACTTAGCCTTGAGGATCGGTGGGTAGTTGGTCACCTCCCAGGCTATCGCCTGCAGGCGAGTTTGATTAGAGCGACTTAAGGGAGTGAAGCGGTGGATATAGATATATCCTTAACCTACAGAGATCTGTATGTGTGATAAGGTGAGTATACCTTAAGTGCTATGTTACGATAGCGGTGTGTTAGTTGTGATTAGAAATCTTGGTTGTTTAACCAGTAGGATTTTGGGGATAGTGAAGGTGTGAGCCTTAGAGTTTTATCGTAGAGACCTTAGAGGTAAGGCCGTCTCGAGTAAAGGTGTAGTGTTATGTTTGATCCTTATAGGAGTGCATAGTGCGCGTGAGCTATGTTTGTGGGATAAGTCACTGAGTAGTGTGGAATGAAAGGGGTAGTTGAGCTAAGAAGACCGCTAGGTTTTCGTAGCGTGATTAGTGAGTTTTCCTTGGGAGCTAGTATTGTGCGCTTTGCGGGTCGGGTTGAGGCCACGTTGCGGGTCAACCAGCGGTAGGTTTGGTGGTGGGGTCGGTGTGGTGGTCGCGCCTTGTGTTAAGTCACGAGGGTGTTAGGCCCGGGTTTGAGTTAGCTTGTCTGAATTCATGGATGCGTTCGACCGATGGTCGGGCGAGGAAGTCGGCCGTCTTGTTTTCTAGCAAAGGCCGTTTACTCGGCGGTGTTGTTTTATCGAGAAAGGTTGTAAGGCTGCAGGTGCCTACGCCCTTATGGCGACAGTGGAGCCAGTAGAAATTGTTGTTGTTTGGAAGTTTTGCCAAGCATGTGTTAAGAACTTCAGTGAGTCTGAGAATCACGTTCGCCTCGGGCGGTGTTTGGATTTCGAGGATAGTTGCGAGAATTGTTGTCTTACATTGAAGGAGTGTTTGAGCTACCATTTGGTGTTCGGATGTCGCCTTATGAAGCCTTGTAGGCGGATGTGTGAGATGCCGGTCGATTGGTTCGATGTTGGCAAGGTTGAGCGGTTGGTTGAGCTTGTTCCGGTTTGTGGATAAGTGTAAAGCTTGTCTAGAAGAAGTTACGGTAGCTCGGAGGAAATCGTGCGGATAATCGGCGGCGCTTAGAGAAGCGAGTTGGCGGTCGGTCTTCTTGAAAGTACCACGGATTAGGTGTGAGCCTTGGAAAAGCGGAGAAACTTAGCGAGTTGTTTTGGGCCTTTTTAAGTTCATGTGAAGAATAGGCGGGTTGCCTATATGTTAGCGTTGCCGTCAGACTTAGGAAGCGGTCGTCGATCGTTAAATGTTATGTTCGAGATGGAAATCGAGAGATCCATCGAGTTTTCCGACTAATGATAACCAAGTTGAAAATGATAACCAGAGTTTTGGAAATGACGATGTCGAAATGTGGTAAGAGTTCAGTGCGACATCTACGGGATCATGGCGACCGGTACCATTTGTTAGGTCGTCGGGCGAGGCTCGCGACAAAGTGACAAAGTGGTATCTGACGAGTAAAGAGAGAAGCGAGCATGTATGGCGAGCATTGATGTGACCATTTCTTTTGTTTGGAAAAGTGTGGAAGAAGTATATTTTAGACCGGAGAGAGGTGTTTGTGGTGATGATAGAGGTCATTTCCTCGTGGACTTGGATGTAAGTATTTTGCGTGATTGTTTACGTGGCCATTGTGGCGAGGATTGTTTCGTAAGTATGGTAGTGAAGACTATCTTTGGCGCCGCGTTTGTTTGAGACTTAGAAGGAACGTTGGGGCGAATGTTTCTAAGGAAGGAGAATGTTATACCGTATTTCAGTATATGCGTGGGGCGTGCGTAGAAAATTTGAACTTGAGAAAGTGGCTTGGCGAATTTTATTTGTGCCTGACACGGTTAGAGTCATTTTTCGCGAAAGCGTTTTCCACGACTTTCGTAGGGAATTTCCCTATGACATTTCTAATTTTTGCGGATTTTTCAGAGAGGCGAAACATTTTGGACCAACGAGAGGCGACACTTGTCACCTCTCATTAGTTAGGCTTGGGCGGTAAAGGCTTGGCGAAAGTGTGGTTGAAATAGTCAAGGGTTGGTAGGATATTTGTGTGTTAGTTGGTTAAGGGGCCTTGGCAAGATCTTGGCCTACACTTGCTAGGCACTTGGCTAGATCTTGGCCGTTGGTTGGCCTTGGCTTGTGCTATAAATACCCTCTAAGGTTGAAGACTTCTTCATCCAAAATGCCTAAGTCTTGAGAGCCTTCCCCTCACTTAAGTGAGGCCCCCTTGGTAGAGTTTCCCACAGTGGGGTAGGCGAGGGTAGCCACACTCGCTGTGGTGTGTAGTGGGGTACCCACACTGCCTAGTTTGTTTCATATAATACCCACTCTTGGTAGAAATACTCTCAAAAGTATTGTTATAATGCCCAATTACCTTAGCCTTATACCTTGTTGTATTAAGGTTATACTATCTGAAAAGCCGAAATACTATTATACTTAGTCGGTCCTGGCAGAAACCACTAGGAAAATCTCCATAGTCAGTTGGAGTATTGTGTAGAAGTTAGTTAGAACTTCTAAGGGTGGTTTAGAGCGGGTTGGGCGCTCGAGTTGGAGCTAAGCGATTGCCCGGGATCGACTTTAAGCTAGGATAATTATGGGCTTATCGAGGTAATCATCTTGTCCTCTATTGTAATTGGAAATTACATATTGTTAGAATATATAGTTGAAGTATCTTGTATATAGGCTGAGCGTAGTTATCGGCAATGTCTTTTGACTTAAGCTGAATAATACTTACAGTGATGTCTTGCGACTTAAGCTGAATTTAAAGAAGAATCTTGTTGTAATTACATAGGGTGTATTACGGTAGACTTGTGTAGTAGTGCAGTGGGTAGAATTGTGCAGTTAGGGTTAGGCGTATAACCCACTGGTTGGCTTGGTAGTGGCGGCCTCGATAGAGGAGGAGATTTCTGTTGTTGCGGGAGAGTCTTTGCGAATTTTACGTAGAATGTTCTCGATGGGATCTAAATGTTAATAAGCGCCTTGTGGCCTTATAGGTTGAAGTACTCGTGTGGCGCGATCTTGGCAGGAGTAGTAAGCGGTTGGATGTACTTGGAGCGTTTTGCTATTAGTCGATACTGTCGCGAGGTATGTGAACCTCTTCCTATCTCTTCAGCATGATATGTGTGAAATATGTAGTGCGGTGAGGCGTACATGTCTTTGACGTATTTGATTGGTGTAAAACATAAAGTGTTATAACGGCTTTATGGGAAGTTGGTTATATGACTTTATGTTGGTAAGAAAATACATGTGGTTTTAAAAGGTAAGCGATTTGAACTATAAGCGGCTTGTTATGTGTTAATAAAGAACTTGAAGTATTTCAAAAGATTTTTGAATCATTTTGAAAGAAGAAGTAATATTTGGTTTTGAAAACTTAAGAGTTATACTAGCTTTATGGGAAGTTAGGTATAACGGCTTAAGAATGTTTCTTGATTTGGAAATCGGAATGTGTAACGACAAACCAACTGCGGCGTTAATAAAAGGAAATGTTTTGAATAATTAAGTATTATTAAAACCGGTGAAACTTCCATCTGCATAGAAGCTAAGATGAGACAAAATGTTATTTCTAGATCATGCATTTCTTTGTAATAAGATTGTAATAAACAAGAATATCCTACTCACATATAAGGCTTAGGTTTCTCAGATTGTTTAAAGGAGAATTATATTCTTAAATGAATAAGACTATGAACTACGAAACCTTTCAAAAAAAATGAGAAACTTGAACATTGGAAATTAGGCAAACTTGAACATTGGAAAAGAATGTTGCTACTTGATTTTACAAAGAGAAGTAATTGATTTACTTTAAAAAGATAATCACTCTATTTTCATATACTACGGGTATTGTGTGACACTGTGAAGGTAACGTATCTTTTAAAGAGTTAATGTATGAAGTACTTTGGGAATAAAAACCCGATCTTGTTGATCGTATAGTAGAAAGTACCTTGTGTGAACAACTTGATTGTATTGGTTTGTGATAGCCTTGTAATACTTTCCTGATTGCTTTGATAAGTAAACATGTTAGGATGCTACGGGTGTTAGTATCTTGTGATGTTTGTGTAAAGGGGTTTCCCTTGATTGTGCTTATTAACTATCAGTCGTTATGATAGTATTGTGGCATTCATCTCTTGAGATGATTCCGGGGGTTAAGCTGCCCTCCGATGCGGGGTAGACTCAGGCGGGTCGATGGACCTATGATTCGAGAATACCTCATGCAGTCCGGGGCTATGCGGAACTCTGAGAGTTCGAGGTTAGTGTCGTCCTTTATGGGCATGCGGTCGCTTGTGGCCATGCGGTGCGAAGTCGGGGCGATGCGAGAGTAGCTACCCTCGATGCGGGGAATGCCTCATGCGGGCGATGAGGTTGGCCTATGCGGGTGCGGGAGTTCGAGGTTAGGCAGCGTACATTGATCTGCGGGCAAGTGGCGGCTTTGATCATGTGGCGGTCTAGAAAGATCTTATGATCTGATTCGCGACCTTGTTGATGCGTGGGTTTTTAGTAATCGGCTATGCCTTCGTACTTACCGTCTGATTTTATTATGACACGAGTGGGACACGGTGTTGAGTGTGTTCCTTGGTGCTTTTATATCATAAGTGCCGGCGGTGAGAGAAGGTATCACGGGCGTGATTGATGTTGTGGGCACGAGACCCGTTGTTATACTTGAGTGATGACTTGAGGCGTGAGTCACGACTTGACATGTTGCTTTGTTGTAAGCGTAGTTTGGTTATCATACGTACCTCATGCTTTATATGCGCTATGATTTCATTCTGATACTATTTTCAGTTTCACATACTCGGTACTGTTATCGACCTCGCTTGAAGCTGCGTTCATCTGCGAGTTGAGTACACGATCGTTGATCCTAGCTCTCGAGTCACGATTTCAGCGTTAGGAAGCTCGTTTCTCTGAGGCTTATCGATGTCTGATCCCATCGTAGTAAGTGTTTACATTCGAGGTTTGGCGGGGCCTGTCATCGCCATGGTTATCATATCATTCGTAAGTGCAGCAATCTTGTTGTGGCGGGGTTTGTAAAAGATTAAAGCATTCGATTGTAAAAGTTGTTATTTATATATCTTAGAAAGACCAGTTTTCCTCAGTTCTTGTTTTGTACTTCACTTGTTTCATGTATATGTTTTATGTTCCGTTGATTACTCACGATGTTGTGTCACTAGGGTGCGGGGTAAGGCAGATCCAGGCGATTTGGTCGTGACAAGCTGCGGCCGATGCGGGGCGGTAAAGTCACATAAGTGTGCCCGTAAAGGTATCTTTGCGACCCGTTCGGGGGCGGTAAAGTCACATAAGTCTATCTATAAGGTATCTTGCGGCCCGTTACGGGGCGGTAAAATCCGCAATACGCCCGTAAAGGTATACTACGGCCCGTTGGGGCGCGGTAAAATCATAAGTCTGTCCATAAAGGTATATTGCGGCATATTGGGGCCGCGGTAAAGTCACATAAGTCTGCCCGTAAGGTATCTTGCCGACCCGTTACGGGGCGGTAAATCACATAAGTCGACCGTAAGGGTATCTTGCCCGACCGATTAGGGGCGGTAAAGTCACTTTAGTCGCCCGTAAAGGTATCTTGCCGGCCCGTTACGGGGCGCGGTAAAGTCACGTAAGTTTGCCCGTAAAGGTATCTTGCCCGCCCGTTTGGGGCGCGATAAAATCACATAAGTCGCCCGTAAGGTATCTTGCCCGAGCCGTTACGGGCGTGGTAAAGTCACATAAGTCTGTCCATAAAGGTATACTCCCCGACCCATTCTGGGACGCGGTAAACTCACATAAGTCGCCCAAAGGTACGTTGCGGCTGTGCGGGGCGCGGTAAAGTCACATAAGTCTGTCCATAAAGGTATATTGCCCGGCCTATTATGGGACGCGGTAAAGTCACATAAGTCTGCCCATAAAGGTATACTGCTCGGCCCATTCTAGAACGCGGTAAAGTCACATAAGTCTATCTATAAAGGTATACTGCCCGGCCCATTCTGGGGGCGGTAAAATCCGCAATCTGCCCGTAAGGTATACTACGGCCCGTTACGGGGCGCGATGTGACATAAGTCTGCCCGTAAAGGTACATTGCCCGACCTATTAGGGGCCGGTAAAGTCACACAAGTCTGTCCGTAAGGTATATTGCGGCCTATTATGGGGCGGTAAAAATCACATAAATCTGCCCGTAAGGTATAATGCGACCCATTACGGGGCGCGGTAAAGTCACATAAGTCTTCCCATGCGGTATCTTGCGGCCCATTCGGAAGCGGTAAAGTCACATAAGTGCGCCGTAAGGTATATTGCAGCCCGTTACGCCAGCGGAAAAGTCACACAAGTCGCCCGTAAGGTATCTTTGCCGGCCCGTTCTGGGGCGGTAAAATCACATAAATCATCGTAATGATATACTTCCCGACCCATTACGGGGCGCGGTAAATCACATAAGTCTGCCCGTAAGGTATACTACGGCCCGTTACGGGATGCGGTAAAGTCACATAAGTCTGCCCATAAATGTATACTGCCCGACCCATTCTGGACCGCGGTAAAGTCACATAAGTCTGCCCATAAAGGTATACTACCCGGCCCATTCTGGGATGCGGTAAAGTCACATAAGTCGTCCCATAAAGGTATCTTGCGGCCCGTTCTGGGGCGGTAAAATCACATAAGTGCGCCCGTAAGGTATACGGCCCGACCCATTTTGGAGTGCGGTAAAGTCACATAAGTCTGCTCATAACGGTATACTTCCCGGCCCATTCTGGGATGCGGTAAAGTCACATAAGTCTGCCCATAAATGTATACTGCCCGACCCATTCTGGACCGCGGTAAAGTCACATAAGTCTGCCCATAAATGTATACTGCCCGACCATTACGGACGCGGTAAAGTCACATAAGTCTGCCCGTAAAGGTATACTACGGCCCGTTCGGGATGCGGTAAAGTCACGTAATGCGCCCGTAAAGGTATCTGGCCCGGCCCGTTACGGGGGCCGGTAAAATCACGTAAGTCGCCCGTAAAGGTATCTTGCTCGGCCCGTTCTAGAGCGGTAAAGTCACATAAGTCTATCTATAAAGGTATCTTGCCGGCCCGTTCGGGGCGCGGTAAAGTCCTGATCTGCCCGTAAGGTATACTACGGCCCGTTCGGGGCCGGTAAATCACATAAGTCTGTCCATAAAGGTATATTGCGGCCTGTGCGGGGCCGGTAAAGTCACATAAGTGTGCCCGTAAAGGTATCTTGCCCGACCCGTTCTGGGGCGCGGTAAAGTCACGTAAGTCTATCTATAAAGGTATCTTGCCGGCCCATTCTGGGGCGGTAAAATCCGCATACGCCCGTAAAGGTATACTACGGCCCGTTACGGGGCCTTGGTAAAATCACATAAATACATCCATAAAGGTATATTGCCCTATTGCGGGGCCTTGGTAAAGTCACATAAGTCCGCCCATAAGGTATCTTGCCCGACCCGTTACGGGGCCTTGGTAAAATCACATAAGTCGACCATAAGGGTATCTTGCCCGACCGATGCGGGGCAGCGGTAAAGTCACTTTAGTACGCCCGTAAAGGTATCTTGCCCGGCCCGTTACGGGGCGGTAAAGTCACATAAGTTTGCCCGTAAGGTATCTTTGCCGGCCCGTTTGGGGCGCGATAAAATCACATAAGTCGCCCGTAAAGGTATCTTGCCGAGCCGTTCGGGCGTGGTAAAGTCACATAAATGCATCCGTAAGGTATACTACGACCCGTTACGGGGCGCGGTAAACTCACATAAGTCTGCCCGTAAAGGTACATTGCGGCCTTATGCGGGGGCGGTAAAGTCACATAAGTGCATCAAAGGTATATTGCGGCTATTATGGGGCGGTAAATCACATAAATGCGCCCATAAGGTATCTTGCCCGACCCATTACGGGGCGGTAAAGTCACATAAGTCTTCCCATAACGGTATCTTTGCCGGCCCATTCGGAGAAAGCGGTAAAGTCACATAAGTGCGCCCGTAAAGGTATATTGCACGGCCCGTTACGTAGCGGAAAAGTCACACAAGTCTGCCCGTAAGGTATCTTGCCGGCCCGTTACGGGGCCGGTAAAATCACGTAAATGCATCCATAATGATATACTTCCCGACCCGTTCTGGGGCGGTAAAGTCACATAAGTACGCCCGTAAAGGTATACTACGGCCCGTTACGGGATGCGGTAAAGTCACATAAGTCTGCCCGTAAATGTATCTTGCCCGACCCATTACGGACGCGGTAAAGTCACGTAAATCTGCGCCCGTAAGGTATACTACGGCCCGTTACGGGATGCGGTAAAGTCACATAAGTCTGCCCGTAAGGTATCTGCCCGAACCATTACGGAGGCGGTAAAGTCACATAAATGCGCGCCCGTAAAGGTATACTACGGGCGTTATGGGGCGCGGTAAAATCACGTAAGTTTGTCCATAAGGTATATTGCGGCCTAATGCGGGGGCGGTAAAGTCACATAAGTATGCCCGTAAGGTATACTACGACCCGATGCGGGGCGGTAAAGTAACATAAGTCAACCCGTAAAGGTATCTTGCCCGGCCCATTCGGAAGCGGTAAAGTCTCGTAAGTCGCCCGTAAAGGTATATTGCGGCCCGTTACGGGGCGGTAAAATCACATAAGTCTGTCCATAAAGGTATCTTGCCGGCCCGTTACGGGGCGCGGTAAAATCACATAAGTGCGCCCATAATGATATACTTCCGGCCCGTTCGGGGCGGTAAATCACGTAAGTCGCCCGTAAGGTATACTACGGCCCGTTACGGGATGCGGTAAAGTCACATAAATCTGCCCATAAATGTATCTTGCCCGACCCATTCGGGCGCGGAAAAATCACATAAATCTGCCCGTAAAGGTATACTACGGCCCATTACGGGATGCGGTAAAGTCACATAAATCTGCCCGTAAAGGTATATTGCGGCTATGCGGGGCGCGGTAAAGTCACATAAGTCTGCCCGTAAAGGTATCTTGCCGGCCCGTTACGGGGCGCGGTAAAATCACATAAGTCGCCCGTAGGGTATACTGCCCGACCCATTCTGGGACGCGGTAAAGTCACTTTAGTCTGCCCAGGTATCTTGCGGCCCGTTACGGGGCCTTGGTAAAGTCACGTAAGTTTGCCCGTAAAGGTATCTTGCCCGACCCGTTCACGGAGCGGTAAAGTCACATAAGTGCGCCCGTAAGGTATCTGCGGGCCCGTTCGGGCGGTAAAGTCACATAAGTGCGCCCGTAAAGGTATACAGACCCACCCGTTATGGGATGCGGTAAAATCCACATAAGTGCGCCCATAAGGTATCTTGCCGGCCCGTTACGGGGCGCGATAAAGTTACATAAATGCGCCCGTAAGGTATCTGCCGTCCCGTTACGTGATGCGGTAAAGTCACGTAAGTCGTCCCGTAAGGTATCTTGCCCGGCCCGTTACGGGGCGCGGTAAAATCACATAAGTCTGCCCGTAGAGGTATCGGCCCGACCCATTTTGGAGTGCGGTAAAGTCACATAAGTGCTCATGCGGTATACTTCCCGGCCCATTCTGGGATGCGGTAAAGTCACATAAGTCTGCCCATAAATGTATACTGCCCGACCCATTCTGGACCGCGGTAAAGTCACATAAGTCTGCCCATAAAGGTATACTACCCGGCCCATTCTGGGATGCGGTAAAGTCACATAAATCGCCCGTAAGGTATCTTGCCGAACCATTCTGGAAGGCGGTAAAGTCACATAAGTCTGCCCATAAAGGTATACTACCCGGCCCGTTATGGGACGCGGTAAAATCACATAAGTTTGTCCATAAAGGTATATTGCCCGGCCTATTCTGGGACGCGGTAAAGTCACATAAGTATGCCCATAAAGGTATACTGCCCGACCCATTCTGGGACGCGGTAAAGTAACATAAGTCAACCCATAAAGGTATACTGCCCGGCCCATTCAGGGAAACGGTAAAGTCTCATAAGTCTGCCCATAAAGGTATAGTGCGGCCCGTTACGGGGCGGTAAAATCACATAAGTCTGTCCATAAGGTATCGCCACCCGTTCACGGGGCGCGGTAAAGTCACATAAGTCTGCCCATAATGATATACTTCCCGGCCCATTCTGGGACGCGGTAAAGTCACATAAGTCTGCCCATAAAGGTATACTACCCGGCCCATTCTGGGATGCGGTAAAGTCACATAAGTCTGCCCATGCGGTATCTTGCCGGCCCATTCGAAAGCGGTAAAGTCACATAAGTACGCCCATAAAGGTATATTGCACGGCCCGTTCGTAGCGGAAAAGTCACACAAGTCGCCCGTAAAGGTATCTTGCGGCCCGTTCACGGGGCGGTAAAGTCACATAAGTCTGTCCATAATGATATACTTCCCGGCCCCTTTTGGGACGCGATAAAGTCACATAAGTCTGCCCATAAAGGTATACTGCCCGGCCCATTCTAGAACGCGGAAAAGTCACATAAGTCTATCTATAAAGGTATCTTTGCGGCCCATTACGGGGCGCGGTAAAATCCTGAAATCGCCCGTAAGGTATACTACGGCCCGTTCGGGGCGGTAAAATCACATAAATCTGTCCATAAGGTATATTGCGGCCTATGCGGGGCGTGGTAAAGTCACATAAATGCGCCCGTAAGGTATACTGCCCGACCCATTCTGGGACGCGGTAAAGTCACATAAGTCTGACCATAAGGGTATACTGCCCGACCGATTCTGGGACGCGGTAAAGTCACTTTAGTCTGCCCATAAAGGTATACTGCCCGGCCCATTCTGGGACGCGGTAAAGTCACATAAGTTTGCCCATAAAGGTATACTGCCCGGCCCATTTTGGGACGCGATAAAGTCACATAAGTCTGCCCATAAAGGTATCGGCCCGACCCGTTATGGGATGCGGTAAAGTCACATAAGTGCGCCCAAAAGGTATCTTGCCCGACCCATTACGGACGCGGTAAAGTCACATAAGTACGCCCATAAGGTATACTACGGCCCGTTACGGGATGCGGTAAAGTCATAAATGCGCCCGTAAAGGTATACAACGGCCCATTCACGGGGCCGGTAAAATCACGTAAATACGCCCGTAAAGGTATCTTTGCTCGGCCCGTTCTAGAGCGGTAAAGTCACATAAGTCTATCTATAAGGTATCTTGCCGGCCCGTTCGGGGCGCGGTAAAATCCTGTCTGCCCGTAAAGGTATACTACGGCCCGTTACGGGGCGGTAAATCACATAAGTCTGTCCATAAGGTATATTGCGGCCTAATGGGGCGGTAAAGTCACATAAGTGCGCCCGTAAGGTATCTTGCCCGACCCGTTACGGGGCGGTAAAGTCCATAAGTCTATCTATAAAGGTTCTTGCCCGGCCCATTACGGGGCGGTAAAATCCGCAGAATCTGCCCGTAAGGTATACTACGGCCCGTTCGGGGCCGGTAAAATCACATAAGTCTGTCCATAAAGGTATATTGCGGCTGTGGGGCGCGGTAAAGTCACATAAGTCTGCCCGTAAAGGTATCTTGCCCGACCCATTCGGGGCGGTAAAGTCACATAAGTCGACCGTGAGGTATCTTGCCCGACCGATTACGGGGCGGTAAAGTCACTTTAGTGCGCCCGTAAGGTATCTTGCCGGCCCGTTACGGGGCGCGGTAAAGTCACATAAGTTTGCCCATAAGGTATCTTGCCCGACCCATTTGGAACGCGATAAAGTCACGTAAGTCTGCCCATAAGGTATCTTGCCGAGCCGTTACGGAGCGTGGTAAAGTCACATAAGTGCATCCGTAAGGTATACTACCCGGCCCGTTACGGGGGGCGGTAAATCACATAAGTCGACCATAAGGGTATCTTGCCCGACCGATTCGGGGCGGTAAAGTCACTTTAGTCGCCCGTAAGGTATCTTGCGGCCCGTTACGGGGCGGTAAAGTCACATAAGTTTGCCCGTAAAGGTATCTTGCGGCCCGTTTGGGACGCGATAAAATCACGTAAATGCCCGTAAAGGTATCTTGCGAGCCATTACGGGCGTGGTAAAGTCACATAAGTCTGTCCATAAAGGTATACTACCCGACCCATTCTGGGACGCGGTAAACTCACATAAGTCTGCCCATAAGGTACATTGCGGCCTGTGCGGGGCGCGGTAAAATCACATAAGTCATCCGTAAAGGTATATTGCGGCTATTATGGGGCGGTAAAGTCACATAAATGCGCCCGTAAAGGTATCTTTGCCCGACCATTACGGGGCGGTAAAGTCATAAGTCTTCCCATAGCGGTATCTTTGCCGGCCCATTCAGAAGCGGTAAAGTCACATAAATGCGCCCGTAAAGGTATATTGCACGGCCCGTTACGTAGCGGAAAAGTCACATGAAGTCGCCCGTAAGGTATCTTGCCCGGCCCGTTACGGGGCGGTAAAAATCGTACATAATGCATCCATAATGATATACTTCCGACCCGTTACGGGGCGGTAAAATCACATAAATGCCCGTAAGGTATACTACGGCCCGTTACGGGATGCGGTAAAGTCACATAAGTCTGCAGATAAATGTATACTGCCCGACCCATTCTGGGCCGCGGTAAAGTCACATAAGTCTGCCCATAAAGGTATACTACCCGGCCCATTTTGGGATGCGGTAAAGTCACATAAGTCTGCCCATAAAGGTATCTTGCCGAACCATTACGGAGCGGTAAAGTCACGTAAGTACGCCCGTAAGGTATACTACGGGCGTTATGGGGCGGTAAAATCACATAAGTTTGTCCATAAAGGTATATTGCGGCCTATGCGGGGCGGTAAGTCACGTAAGTATGCCCGTAAAGGTATACTACCCGACCCGATGCAGGGCGGTAAAGTAACATAAGTCAACCCGTAAGGTATCTTGCCCGCCCGTTCGGGAAGCGGTAAAGTCTCGTAAGTCTGCCCGTAAAGGTATATTGCGGCCCGTTACGGGGCGGTAAATCACATAAGTGTCCATAAAGGTATCTTGCCGGCCCGTTCGGGGGCGGTAAAATCACATAAGTCTGCCCGTAATGATATACTTCGGCCCGTTCGGGGCGCGGTAAATCACGTAAATGCGCCCGTAAGGGTATCTTGCCCGACCCGTTCGGGGCCGGTAAAATCACTTTGTACGCCCAAAGGTATCTTGCGGCCCGTTACGGGGCGCGGTAAAATCACGTAAGTTTGCCCGTAAAGGTATCTTGCCCGACCCGTTACGGAGCGGTAAAGTCACATAAATCGCCCGTAAGGTATCTTGCGGGCCCGTTCTGGGGGTAAGTCACATAAGTCTGCCCGTAAGGTATCTGACCCGCCCATTATGGGATGCGGTAAAATCGTAAATGCGCCCGTAAGGTATCTGCGGCCCGTTACGGGGCGATAAAATCACGTAAGTCGCCCGTAAAGGTATCTTGCCGTCCCATTACGTGATGCGGTAAAGTCACATAAGTCGTCCCATAAGGTATCTTGCCGGCCCGTTACGGGGCGCGGTAAAATCACATAAGTCTGCCCGTAAAGGTATCGGCCCGACCCATTTTGGAGTGCGGTAAAGTCATAAGTCGCTCATGCGGTATACTTCGGCCCGTTACGGGATGCGGTAAAGTCACATAAGTGCGCCCGTAAATGTATCTTGCGACCCATTCGGACGCGGTAAAGTCACATAAGTCGCCCGTAAGGTATACTACCGCCCGTTACGGGATGCGGTAAAGTCACATAAGTCTGCCCATAAAGGTATACTGCCAGAACCATTCTGGAACGCGGTAAAGTCACATAAGTCTGCCCATAAAGGTATACTACCAGGCCCGTTATGGGACGCGGTAAAATCACATAAGTTTGTCCATAAAGGTATATTGCCCGGCCTATTCTGGGACGCGGTAAAGTCACATAAGTATGCCCATAAAGGTATACTGCCCGACCCATTCTGGGACGCGGTAAAGTAACATAAGTCAACCCATAAAGGTATACTGCCCGGCCCATTCAGGGAAACGGTAAAGTCTCATAAGTCTGCCCATAAAGGTATATTGCCCGGCCCATTCTGGGACGCGGTAAAATCACATAAGTCTGTCCATAAAGGTATACTGCCGGCCCGTTCGGGATGCGGTAAAGTCACATAAGTGCGCCCGTAATGATATACTTCGGCCCGTTACGGGGCGGTAAATCACATAAGTCGCCCGTAAAGGTATACTACGGCCCGTTCGGGATGCGGTAAAGTCACATAAATCGCCCATAAATGTATCTTGCGACCTAATGCAGGCGCGGTAAAGTCACATAAGTGCGCCCGTAAGGTATACTACGGCCCGTTACGGGATGCGGTAAAGTCACATAAGTCTGCCCATAAAGGTATCTTGCCGAACCATTCGGGGGCGATAAAGTCACATAAGTGCGCCCATAAGGTATCTTGCCGGCCTTTTGGGGCGATAAAATCACATAAGTGCCCGTAAAAGGTATCTTGCGGCCCGTTCTAGAGCGGAAAAGTCACGTAAGTCTATCTATAAAGGTATCTTGCCGGCCCGTTACGGGGCGGTAAAATCCGATCTGCCGCGTAAGGTATACTATCCGGCCCGTTACGGGGCGGTAAATCACGTAAGTCATCCGTAAGGTATATTGCGGCTTATTCGGGCGTGGTAAAGTCACGTAAGTCTGCCCGTAAGGTATCTTGCGACCCGTTACGGGGCGCGGTAAAGTCACATAAGTCTGACCATAAGTGTTATACCCCGTAGTTCCAAGGTATGTATGCGAGGACGTACGTACGAGAATACGACATTGGAATTGGAATGGAAGAAAGAGGTGATTTTTCCACGGAAAAGTTTCCGGGTTTTGGGAAGGAAAAAGATTCGTTTATGGGAATTGGATTCCCAGATTTGGTATTCGGACTTCTTGGAATTTTAGAGAATTATGGAGTTTTATTTTCGGAAATGGTCACGTGGGGCCCACGGGAGAAAATTCTGATTTTGTAGGGCCAGCTTTGTTTCGAGATTTTGGCCATTGTGGATATTTTGGAAGATGAAATATTTTGGGCCAGTAGGAGGCGACACGTGTCACCCCCTAGTTGGCTTGGGCGAATTCCACTTTGTACCTGACACGTTTAAGTCGTTTTCGGCGAAATGTTTTACTGACTCGCGTAGGATAAATTCGGCTATGTCATTTCTAATTTTTGCGAATTTTTCCGAGAGACGAAACATTTTGGACCAACGAGAGGGCGACACTTGTCACCCTCTCATTGATGGATGTTACACGGCATTGAGGCCAATTGGATGACAAATTTTTGGTCAAGTAGTTGGTAGGATATTTTGTGTGCAAGTTGGCCAAGGACACTTGCCTAAATCCTCACCCTACACTTGCCTTGCACTTGGCATAATCTTGGCCATTGGTTGGCCATGTCTTGACCTATAAATACCCCCCTTGTTGAAGAGTTATTTCATCCTAAATTGAGCAATCTATCTAAGTCTCAAATCCACCCCTCTCCCTATTGTTTTTTCGTCAAAACACACCCCTCCCTTTTGAGAAGCCCTGGCAGAGCAACCCTCCCCATAAAGCTAGCCTAGAAACACTACCCTCCCTTGGTAGAAAAGTTGCCTTAGTATTGTTATAATGCCCAATTACCTAGCCCAAATCCCTAGTCCTTAGTAGAAGTTGTGAAGAACTTCTAAGGTTTTCTTAGACTCTGGAGCGCCTGACTTAGGAGCTAAACCTTGCTCGGTAGCGACTTTTATCTAGGATATTATTGGGCTTACGAGGTAAATAACCTTATCCTCCTTTTGTAATTAGAATATATATCTTTGTAGAAGTATAGGAATAAGTATTAAATACTTAGAAGGATATTGAGAATAGAATTGAGCTGTTATCACGATGAAGGGTTTAAAGATGAATAATAGAAGCGTACTTACATGGGGTATTTTCCTGATGAACTTGAGTAGCTCACGGGTAGGGAAGTCTTGCCCAAATGACCATAGAATAACGAACCCTCTGCTTAGAACTTTTATGCGATCTGATGCGGGCGTTGATAGGCGTGTTGGTATTATAGGTCGATACTCTGCGCGACATATTGACTTGGCGGAGGTTTCGCGAGAAGGTATGTGATTCTTCCTAAAGCATGATATTTTACAATATATATAGTGCGGTGGGCGTACGTGTGTTAAGCGAATAATAACTACGGCAATGTCTTTGACTTAAGCTGAATAATACTTACGGCGATGCCTGGCTTAAGCACGAATAACAACTTGCGTGATGCCTGGCTTAAGCTGAATAATAAGAAGCGAAAACATTTCAAAGGAATCTTGAATCATTTTTTTGAAGAGTAACACTTGGTTTTAAAAGCTTAAGAGTTATACTAGCTTTATGGGAGGTTAGGTATAACGGCAAGAGTGATAAAAAGAACGATTTATTGATTTAAAGAAATAAGAGACTTGACTTATTATACTAATAAGAATTTTGTTAAAAGTGTGAAACCTCATTAGTGAGTAATTAGTATTTTGGTTTTCAAAGGAATGATGTTTTACCAATCAGAATAAATGTCGAACAAACCACGTAGCTAATAAAGGGAATTATTTTGACTAATAAGGTATTATTAAAACTAGTAGAAACTTCCATCTGCATAGGAGCTAAGATGAGACAAAAGGATATTACATTTACTAGATCATGCATTCTTTGTAATAAGATTATTACGAATAATAATAACCTACTCACACTTAGGGTATATGTTTCTCAAATTGTTTTAAAGAATTAAAACTATGAACTACAAACCACTTTCGAAAATGAGAAACTTGAGTAATTGGAATTAGGCAAACTTGAGCGTTAGGAAAAGAATGTTGTTACTTGATTTTACAAGGAGAAGTGTTTTAATGTACTTGAAAGATAATTACTCTATTTTTATACTACGGTTATTGTGTGACTTTTGTAAAAAAGCGGATCTTTTAAAGGAGTAATACATGAAGTACTTTGGGGCTAACAACGAACTTGTTAACATAATGTAGAAAGTACCTTGTGTGAATAACTTGATTGTATTGATTTGTGATAGTCTTGTAATATTTTCTTGTTATTTGGATAAGTAAACATGTTAGGATCTTCACGTGAGTTAGTATCTTGTGATATTTGTGTAAAGGGTTTTCCTTGTTGTGCTTATGTTGTTTAGCAATAATCGGTTATGTTGATATTATATCATTCATAACTCAGGGGTTAAGGCCCTCCGATGCGGGGGTAGACTCGGTGGTCGATGGACTATGATTCGAGAATACCTTATGCGGTGCTGTATGGCCTATGCGGGCTGCGGGAGTTCGAGTTAGTATCACGGCCCTTGTGGTCATGCGGTTCTTGTAGCCATGCGGACGGCGAGTCTAGGGCGGCTGCAGGGAGTAGCTACCTCGATGCGGGGTTATACCTCATGCGGGCCTATCTGTTTGGCCTATGCGGGCTGCGGGAAGTTCGAGGACTAGATGCGCACATTAGATCTTTGAGCGAGTGGCGGCTTTGATCATGTGATGCAGACAGATCTCGTAATCTGATTTATGACCTTGTTAGTGCTTGTAGGTTTTAGTAGTCGGCTACGCGCCGTACTTACCGTGCGGTTCTATTGTGATGACTTTGAGGCATGAGTCACGACTTGACATGGCTTATTTATTGTGAGCGTAGTTTTGGCTTATCATACATGTCACACTTATATAGACTACTATGATTTCATTTCTGATATTTTGATTTCACATACTTGGTACTGTTGTCGACCTCGCTTGGGGCTGCGTTCATGCGCGGTAAAGGTACTCCTCTGTTGATCCGTTCTTAGGATCACCGGCGTTAGGAAAGCTCCGTTTCTCGGAAGCTTAGCATTTTGGTATGGTCCACTGTCGTTGTAGATATTCGTATTCGGGGTATGGCGGAATATCCGCCATTGTTGTTTTAAACTTCGTAAGTGCATGAACTGTTGTAAGGTTGGGATATAGCTGTTCATTTTGGGTTATGTATATACATTATCAGAAAGCGACTTTTCGAAGCGTGTCTTATTTATCTTGTTTCATATCTTGGTTGTTTATATTCCATGGTTTTTCTCGATGTATGACTACTTGGGTGCGGGTAAGGCACGATCCACGAGCCCGGGCAGTCGTGACAAAAGTGGTATCGAGCGATTAATCCTCGGAAAGTGTCTGACCGTATCTAGTAAGTCTTGATTATCGGTGTGTTGTGCACCACGATAATCGAGAGGCTATAGGATATTTAGGATTGGTTTCCATTCTTCTCACTCTGAGATCGTGCTTTAGAGGCGTGTTATAAGTTGGACCCCTCTAACGTATTCCTTTCCTTTACGGTGATGCCTCGCGCTTGACGGCTTCGGGCCCGAGAAGAGCAAAGCGTGAAGGAGGCTGCGAGTAAATCTGAGAGATTTAGAAGGGCCTGAGGCCCAATCATCACTGAGGTGATGCTTCATCTGAGGAGTTACGAGGCGTCGCGGCGTGATAGAGTTTAGCCGTGGCGGCGATTCCTCTGCGGTCATGACATCTGGACTTCGATTCCACGGGGAAGCGAGAAAATATGGATTGGAAGGAGGCGGCCTGTTGCTAGCAAAGGACTTGGCGGCGAGTATTTTATGTACCGGTATTCCAAGGATATTGATGCTTATCTAAAGAAGGGTTGTGAGGAGTAACTCTTGATCGAGGGCGAGCAGGCTTGCGTTGAGGATTATGTCGTGGTGAGAGAGGTAGAGATCAGCGAGTGGCCGAAAGCGTGAAGAAGGGCCCGATTGGCGGGATCATTTGGTAACTCTCGGCGAATCGCCTCGGCCGAATTAGACATGCGCCTCGCCCGATCTGAGTGTCCCTCGCGGGGTTGATTTTCCTCGGTGTTCCGCGGTGGCGGTGTAAATCGGGAAGTGCGTCTTTGCGGTGCTTGTTTTTATTGCGGCCGTCGAGGGCCGTATAGCGAGAATGTTCTATGAGGAAGGATCAAGCACGAGAACTTCGGCTACTAGACGATTGTGGATGCGGTGGTTCGGAGAGGAGGGTGTTAGCGAGGAGGCCACCCCTTTCGGTGTGGCGTTGTGGTCGATGTCAATGCGTGAAGTGTCGTTCTTCGCGTCGGCTTGTTATGTTTGCGGCCAGCGAGGCCATTTGCGAGGAATTGTCAGGCCAAGGGTGGTGCGGATGTAGAGACTCGGCCGAGGATCGATGGATAGTTAATCACGCCCACGGTATGCGCCGAAGCGGGTTTGATTAGAAACGACCTAAGGGAAGTGCGGCGTAGATCTGGTATATCCTTAACCGCTTTAGAGATTTATATGTGTAGCGAATATCTTAAGTATTATGTTCGGATAGCATTGTGTTAAGCGTGATTGGGAATCATGATTAGTTAATCGGGAAAGATTGGGGATAGAAAGTGGGAGGCTTAGGATGTATGCGTAGAGACCTTAGAGGCGAGGCCATCTTTGGTAAAGAATTGCCGTGTTTGACCCTTGTCGAGGTGCATAGTATCGTGAGATATTTTGTGGGATGAATCCACGGGTAATGTGGAATGAAAGAGGGTAGAAGACCGCTAGGTTTTAAATGCGTGATTTGGTGAGATTGTTCGAATCGGGGAGCTAGTGTTTGCGCATTGCGGGTTGGGTGGAGGCCATGTGGCGGGTCGACCAGTGGCTGTTTGGTGGTGGGGTCAGTTTTGGTGGTTCCGTCGGGTGGTAGGGTCACTAGGGTGTTAGGCCCAAGTTTAGTTAACCAGCGTGCGAGTTCGTGGATCGTTCGACCGATGGTCGGGCCGAGGAGGTCGGCCGTCTTGTCTTAGCAAAGGCCGTGTACTCGGTAGGGGTGATTATATCGAGAAAGGTTGTAAGGCTGCGGGTGCTACCTTCACCTTATAATGACAGTGGAGCCAGTGCGGTGTTTCCTTTTTGGAAGTTTTACGAGCGGGGTTAAGAACTGGTAAGTCTCGAGAATCGCGTTCGCCTCGGGCGATGTTTGGATTTCGGGAGTAGTTGTGGGGATTGTTGTCTCTGTAAAGGGAATGTTTAAGCTACCATTTTCAGTATTCGGATGTCGCCTTAGGAAGCCTTGTGGGGCGGAAGTATAAGTTGCCGTCGATTGGTTCGATGTTGGCAAGAGTTCGAATAGTTAGTTGAGTTTGTTCCGGATTGTGGATAGGGTGTAGCGAGTTTTGGAAAGCGGAGAAACTTAGCGTGTTACTTTGGGCCTTTTGAGTTCATGTGAAGATTAGGCGGGTTGCCTATATGTTAGCATTGCCGTCCGACTTAGGAAGCGATCGTCGATCTTCGTATTGTTATGTTCGGAAAGTATCGGAAATCCACGAGTGTTCGATTAATGATGACCACGTTAGAGATAGTAACCGAGATTTGGAAACTAGCGATGAAGGGTGGTAAGAGTTCGGCGTACAAGAAGTGTCACGACATCCTCGAGGATCATGGCGTAGGTACCATTTGTTGGGTTGTCGGGGCAAGGCTCGCGACAAAGTGACAAAAGTGGTATCACGGCGAGTAAAGGAAGAACGAGCATGTATTACAAGCATAGGTGTGATCGTTCGTTTGTAAAGAGTAGGGCGAAGGAGTATCTTTTTAGATCTCGGTAGGAGTTTTTGTGATAGAGGTGATTCCGTGGACTTGGAGATAAGTATGTGCGCTTGTTGTGTTGTGACCGGGTGTGGCATGGTTGTTTAGTAAGTATAGCGATAAGGACTATCTTGGCGCTGTTTGTTTGATACCTAGAAGGAACATTCGGGCGAATGTTTCTAAGGAAGGAGAATGTTATACCGTAGTTCAAGGTATGTATGCGAGGGGCGTGCGTGCGAGAATCTGACGTGGAATTGGAATGGAAGAAAGAGGTGATTTTCCACGGAAAAGTTTAGGGTTTTGGGAAGGAAAAAGATTCGTTTATGGGAATTGGATTCCCAGTTTGGTGTCGGACTTCTTGGAATTTTAGAAATTATGGAGTTTATTTTGGAAATGGTCACGTGGGGCCACGGGAGAAAATTCTGGTTTTGTAGAAGCCAGCTTTGTTTTGAGATTTTGGCCATTGTGGATATTTTGGAAGATGAAATATTTTGGGCCAGTAGGAGGCGACACGTGTCACCCACTAGTTGGCTTGGGCGAATTCCACTTTGTACCTGGCCTTTAGTTTAAGTCGTTTTTCGGCGAAGCGTTTCTGACTTCGCGTAGGATAAATTCGGCTATGTCATTTCTAATTTTTGCGAATTTTTCGAGAGGCGAAACATTTTGGACCAACGAGAGGCGACACTTGTCACCTCTCATTGATGGATGTTACGGCATTGAGGCGATTGGATGACAATTTTTGTCAAGTAGTTGGTAGGATATTTTGTGTGCAAGTTGGCCAGGACACTTGCCTAAATCCTCGCCTACACTTGCCTTGCATGGCATAATCTTGGCCATTGGTTGGCCATGTCTTGACCTATAAATACCCCTTGTTGAAGAGTTATTTCATCTAAATTGAGCGATCTATCTAAGTCTCAAATCCCCTCTCCTCTTGTTGTTTCGTCCAAACCACCACTCCTTTTGAGAAGCCCTGGCGAGAGCAACCCTCCCCATAAAGCTAGCCTGGCGAAACACTACCCCCTCATTGGTAGAAAAGTTGCCTTCTAGTATTGTTATAATGCCCAATTACCTAGCCCAAATCCATAGTCCTCGTAGAAGTTGTGAAGAACTTAAGGTTTTCTTGGAGCTCTGGGCGCCTGACTTAGGAGCTAAACCTTGCTCGGTGACTTTTATCTAGGATATTATTGGGCTTACAGAGGTAAATAACCTTATCCTCCTTTTGTAATTAGAATATATATCTTGTAGAAGTATAGGAATAAGTATTAAATACTTAGAAGGATATTGAGAATAGAATTGAGTATTATCACGATAGAAGGGTTTAAAGATGAATAATAGGCTGTACTTACATGGAATTTGTTTTCTGATGAACTTGAGTAGCTCGCGGGTAGGGAAGTGCTGCCCAAATGACCGTAGAATAACGAACCCTCTGCTTAGAACTTTATGCGATCTGATGCGGGCGTTGATAGGCGTGTTGGTATTATGAGTCGATACTCTGCGCGACATATTGACTTGGCGGGAGGTTTTCGCGAGAAGGTATGTGATTCTTCCTAAAGCATGATATTTTACAATATATATAGTGCGGTGAGCGTACGTGTGTTAAGCGAATAATAACTACGGCAATGTCTTTGACTTAAGCACGAATAATACTTACGGCAATGCCTCGGCTTAAGCACGAATAACAACTGCGGCGATGCCTGGCAAGCAAGCTTTGAATAATAAGAAGCGAAAACATTTCAAAGGAATCTTGAATCATTTTTTAGGAAGAGTAACACTTGGTTTTAAAAGCTTAAGAGTTATACTAGCTTTATGGGAGGTTAGGTATAACGGCTTAAGAGTGATAAAAGAAACGATTTATTGATTTAAAGAAATAAGAGACTTGACTTATTATACTAATAAGAATTTTGTTAAAAAGTGTGAAACCTCATTAGTGAGTAATTAGTATTTTGGTTTTCAAAAGGAATGATGTTTTACCAATCGAATAAATGTCGAACAAACCATGGCGCTAATAAAGGAATTATTTTGACTAATAAGGTATTATTAAAACTAGTAGAAACTTCCATGCATAGGAGCTAAGATGAGACAAAGGATATTACATTTACTAGATCATGGTGATGTAATAAGATTATTCTGAATAATAATAACCTACTCACTTAGGGTATATGTTTCTCAAATTGTTTTAAAGAATTAAAACTATGAACTACAAACCACTTTGAAAATGAGAAACTTGAGTAATTGGAATTAGGCAAACTTGAGCGTTAGGAAAGAATGTTGTTACTTGATTTTACAAGGAGAAGTGTTTTAATGTACTTGAAAGATAATTACTCTATTTTTATGCTACGGTTATTGTGTGACTTTTGTAAAAAAGCGGATCTTTTAAAGGAGTAATACATGAAGTACTTTGGGGCTAACAACGAACTTGTTAACATAATGTAGAAAGTACCTTGTGTGAATAATTTGATTGTATTGATTTGTGATAGTCTTGTAATATTTTCTTGTTATTGGATAAGTAAACATGTTAGGATCTTCACGTGAGTTAGTATCTTGTGATATTTGTGTAAAGGGGTTTTCCTTGTTGTGCTTATGTTGTTTAGCAATGTCGGTTATGTTGATATTATATCATTCATAACTCAGGGGTTAAGCGCCTCCGATGCGAGGGTAGACTTCGGTAGTCGATGGACTATGATTCGAGAATACCTTATGCAGTGCTGTATGGCCTATGCGGGCTGCGGGAGTTCGAGTTAGTATCACGGCCCTTGTGGTCATGCGGTTCTTGTAGCCATGCGGACGGCGAGTCTAGGGCGTTGCAGGGAGTAGCTACCCTCGATGCGGGGTTATACCTCATGCGGGCCTATCTGTTTGGCCTATGCGGGCTGCGGGAAGTTCGAGGACTAGATGCGCACATTAGATCTGCGAGGCGAGTGGCGGCTTTGATCATGTAATGATGCAGGCAGATCTCGTAATCTGATTTATGACCTTGTTAGTGCTGTGGGTTTTAGTAGTCGGCTACGCCATTACTTACCGTGCGGTTCTATTGTGATGACTTTGAGGCATGAGTCACGACTTGACATATTGCTTATTTATTGTGAAGCGTAGTTTTGGCTTATCATCATGTCACACTGCCTTATATAGACTACTATGATTTCATTCTGATATTTTGATTTCACATACTTGGTACTGTTGTCTTGACCTCGCTTGAAGTGCGTTCATCTGCGCGAGTAAAGGTACTCCTCTTTGATCCGTTCTTAGGATCGCGGCGTTGAAAGCTCCGTTTCTCGGAAGCTTAGCATTTTGGTATGGTCCTGTCGTTGTAGATATTCGTATTGAGGGTATGGCGGGAACTGTCCGCCATTGTTGTTTTAAACTCGTAGAAGTGCTGTAGACTGTTGTAAGGTTGGGATATAGCTTGTTCATTTTGGGTTATGTATATACATTATGCGAAAAGCAACTTTTTCAGCGTGTCTTATTTATCTTGTTTCATATCTTGGTTGTTTATATTCATGGTTTTCTCGATGTATGACTACTTGGGTGCGGGTAAGGCACGATCCACGAGCCGGGCAGGTCGTGACAAAAGTGGTATCGAAGCGATTAATCCTCGGAAAGTGTCTCTGAAGTATCTAGTAAGTCTTGATTATCGGTGTGTTGTGCACCACGATGTCGAGAGGCTATAGGATATTTAGGATTGGTTTCCATTCTTCTCACTCTGAGATCGTGCTTTAGAGTTGTGTTATAAGTTGGACCCTCTAACGTATTCCTTTCCTTTACGGTGATGCCTCGCGCGAGCGACTCGGGCCCGAAGAGCGAAGCGTAGAAGGAGGCTGCGAGTAAATCTGAGAGATTTAGAAGAACCTGAGCCCAATCATCGCTGAGGTGATGCTTCGTGCGAGGAGTTACGAGGCGTCGCGGTGCGATGAAGTTTAGTACGGCGGCGATTCCTCTGCGGTCATGACATCTGGACTTCGGTTCCACGTGGGAAGCGAAAATATGGATTGGAAGGAGCGGCCTGTTGCTAGCAAAGGACTTAGCGACGAGTATTTTATGTCACGGTATTCGAGGATATTGATGCTTATCTAAAGAAGGGTTGTGAGGAGTAGCTCTTGATCGAGGGCGAGCGGGCTTGCGTTGAGATTATGTCGTGGTGAGAGAGGTAGAGATCGGCGAGTGGCCAGGAAAGCGGCGAAGAGGCGATTGGCGGGATCATTTGGTAACTCTCGGCGAATCGCCTCGGCGAATTAGACATGCGCCTCCGCCCGATGCAGTGTCCTCGCGGGGTTGATTTTTCCTCGGTGTTCCGCGATGTGGCGGTGTAAATCGGGAAGTGCGTCTTTTTGGTGCTTGTTTTTATTGCGGCCGTCGAGGGCCGTATAGCGAGGAATGTTACATGAGGAAGGATCTGGCACGAGAACTTCGGCTACTAGACGATTGTGGATGCGGTGGTTCGGAGAGGAGGGTGTTAGCGGAGGAGGCCACCCCTCGGTGTGGCGTTGTAGTCGATGTCATCGTGGGAGTGTCGTTCTTCGCGTCGACTTGTTATGTTTGCGGCCAGCGGGGCCATTTGCGAGAATTGTCAGGCCAAGGGTGGTGCGGATGTAGAGACTTCGGCGCCGAGGATCGGTGGATAGTTAATCACGCTTCCCGGTATGCGCCCGAGCGAGTTTGATTAGAAACGACCTAAGGGAAGTGCGGCGTAGATCTGGTATATCATAACCCTTTAGAGATTTATATGTGTAGCGAATATCTTAAGTATTATGTTGAGATAGCATTGTGTTAAGCGTGATTGGGAATCATGATTAGTTAATCGGGAAAGATTGGGGATAGAAAGTGGGAGCCTTAGGATGTGTGCGTAGAGACCTTAGAAGCGAGGCCGTCTTTGGTAAAGAATTGCCGTGTTTGACCGCTTGTCGAGGTGCATAGTATCGTGAGATATTTTGTGGGATGAATCCACTGGGTAATGTGGAATGAAAGAGGGTAGAAGACCGCTAGGTTTTAAATAGCGTGATTTGGTGAGATTGTTCGAATCGGGGAGCTAGTGTTTGCGCATTCCGGGTTGGGTGGAGGCCGTGTGGCGGGTCGACCGTGGCTTTGTTTGGTGGTGGGGTCAGTTTTGGTGGTTCCGTAGGGTGGTAGGGTCACTAGGGTGTTAGGCCCAGTTTAGTTAACCAGCGTCACGAGTTCGTGGATACGTTCGACGATGGTCGGGCCGAGAGTCGGCCGTCTTGTCTTACAGCAAAGGCAGTGTACTCGGTAGGGGTGATTATATCGAGAAAGGTTGTAAGGCTGCGGGTGCTACCTTCGCCTTATGACAGTGGAGCCAGTGCGGCTGTTTCCTTTTTGGAAGTTTTACGAGCGGGGTTAAGAACTGGGTAAGTCTCGAGAATCGCATTCGCCTCGAGGCGATGTTTGGATTCGGGAGTAGTTGTGGGGATTGTTGTCTCTGTAAAGGGAATGTTTAAGCTACCATTTGATTCGGATGTCGCCTTAGGAAGCCTTGTGGGCGGAAGTATAAGTTGCGTCGATTGGTTCGATGTTGGCGAGGTTGAATAGTTAGTTGAGTTTGTTCCGGTAATTTGTGGATAGGGTGTAGCGAGTTTTGGAAAGCGAGAAACTTAGCGTGTTACTTTGGGCCTTTTGAGTTCATGTGAAGATTAGGCGGGTTGCCTATATGTTAGCATTGCCGTCCGACTTAGGAAGCGATGCGTCGATCTTCGTATTGTTATGTTCGGAAAGTATCGAAATCCACAGTGTTCGATTAATGATGACCACGTTAGAGATAGTAACCGAGATTTGGAAACTAGCGATATGAAGGGTGGTAAGAGTTCGGCGTACAAGAAGTGTCACGACATCCTCGAGGATCATGGCGGCCGGTACCATTTGTTGGGTTGTCGGGGCAAGGCTCGCGACAAAGTGACAAAAGTGGTATCCGACGAGTAAAGGAAGAACGAGCATGTATTACAAGCATAGGTGTGATCGTTCGTTTGTAAAGAGTAGAGGCGAAGGAGTATCTTTTTAGATCTCGAGTAGGAGTTTTTGTGATAGAGGTGATTCCTCGTGGACTTGGAGATAAGTATGTGCGCTTGTTGTGTTGTGACCGGGTGTGGCATGGTTGTTTAAAGTAAGTATAGCGATAAGGACTATCTTTGGCGCTGTTTGTTTGATACCTAGAAGGAACATTGGGACGAATGTTTCTAAGGAGGGAGAATGTTATACCCGTAGTTCCAAGGTATGTATGCGAGGGCGTGCGTGCGAGAATCTGACATTGGTGGAATGGAAGAAAGAGGTGATTTTCCACGGAAAAGTTTAGGGTTTTGGGAAGGAAAAAGATTCGTTTATGGAATTGGATTCCCAGTTTGGTGTCGGACTTCTTGGAATTTTAGAAATTATGGAGTTTTATTTTGGAAATGGTCACGTGGGGCCACGGGAGAAAATTCTGGTTTTGTAGAGCCAGCTTTGTTTTGAGATTTTGGCCATTGTGGATATTTTGGAAGATGAAATATTTTGGGCCAGTAGGAGGCGACACGTGTCACCCCTAGTTGGCTTGGGCGAATTCCACTTTGTACCTGACACGTTTAGAGTCGTTTTTCGGCGAAGCGTTTTACCTGACTTCGCGTAGGATAAATTCCGGCTATGTCATTTCTAATTTTTGCGAATTTTTAGAGAGGCGAAACATTTTGGACCAGCGAGAGGCGACACTTGTCACTCTCATTGATGGATGTTACACGGCATTGAGGCGATTGGATGACAAATTTTTGGTCAAGTAGTTGGTAGGATATTTTGTGTGCAAGTTGGCCAAGGACACTTGCCTAAATCCTCGCCTACACTTGCCTTGCACTTGGCATAATCTTGGCCATTGGTTGGCCATGTCTTGACCTATAAATACCCACTTGTTGAAGAGTTATTTCATCTAAATTGAAGCGATCTATCTAAGTCTCAAATCCCCACTCTCCTCTTGTTGTTTCGTCCAAACACACCTCCCCTTTTGAGAAGCCACTGGCGAGCAACCCTCCCCCATAAAGCTAGCCAGAAACACTACCCCACTCCCTTGGTAGAAAAGTTGCCTTCTAGTATTGTTATAATGCCCAATTACCTAGCCCAAATCCATAGTCCTTAGTAGAAGTTGTGAAGAACTTCTAAGGTTTTCTTAGACTCTGGGAGCGCACAACTTAGGAGCTAAACCTTGCTCAGTGTGACTTTTATCTAGGATATTATTGGGCTTCTGAGGTAAATAACCTTATCCTCCTTTTGTAATTAGAATATATATCTTGTAGAAGTATAGGAATAAGTATTAAATACTTAGAAGGATATTGAGAATAGAATTGAGCTATTATCACGGTAGAAGGGTTTAAAGATGAATAATAGAAGCGTACTTACATGGAATTTGTTTTCTGATGAACTTGAGTAGCTCAGGGTAGGAAGTCTTGCCCAAATGACCGTAGAATAACGAACCCTGCTTAGAACTTTATGCGATCTGATGCGGGCGTTGATAGGCGTGTTGGTATTATGAGTCGATACTCTGCGCGACATATTCAACTTGGCGGAGGTTTCGTAGAAGGTATGTGATTCTTCCTAAAGCATGATATTTTACAATATATATAATGCGGTGAGCGTACATGTGTTAGCGAATAATAACTACGGCAATGTCTTTGACTTAAGCTGAATAATACTTACGGCAATGCCTGGCTTAAGCACGAATAACACTGCGCGATGCCTCGGCTTAAGCTTTGAATAATAAGAAGCGAAAACATTTCAAAGGAATCTTGAATCATTTTTTGGAAGAGTAACACTTGGTTTTAAAAGCTTAAGAGTTATACTAGCTTTATGGGAGGTTAGGTATAACGGCTTAAGAGTGATAAAAAGAAACGATTTATTGATTTAAAGAAATAAGAGACTTGACTTATTATACTAATAAGAATTTTGTTAAAAAGTGTGAAACCTCGTTAGTGAGTAATTAGTATTTTTGGTTTTCAAAGGAATGATGTTTTACCAATCGGAATAAATGTCGAACAAACCACGGCGCTAATAAAGGAATTATTTTGACTAATAAGGTATTATTAAAACTAGTAGAAACTTCCATCTGCATAGGAGCTAAGATGAGACAAAAGGATATTACATTTACTAGATCATGTTTCTTTGTAATAAGATTATTACGAATAATAATAACCTACTCACACTTAGGGTATATGTTTCTCAAATTGTTTTAAAGAATTAAAACTATGAACTACAAACCCTTTGAAAATGAGAAACTTGAGTAATTGGAATTAGGCAAACTTGAGCGTTAGGAAAAGAATGTTGTTACTTGATTTTACAAGGAGAAGTGTTTTAATATACTTGAAAGATAATTACTCTATTTTTATACTACGGTTATTGTGTGACTTTTGTAAAAAGCGGATCTTTTAAAGGAGTAATACATGAAGTACTTTGGGGCTAACAAGAACTTGTTAACATAATGTAGAAAGTACCTTGTGTGAATAACTTGATTGTATTGATTTGTGATAGTCTTGTAATATTTTCTTGTTATTTGGATAAGTAAACATGTTAGGATCTTCGTGAGTTAGTATCTTGTGATATTTGTGTAAAGGGGTTTTCCTTGTTGTGCTTATGTTGTTTAGCAATAATCGGTTATGTTGATATTATATCATTCATAACTCAGGGGTTAAGCGCCCTCCGATGCGGGTTGACTTCGGTAGTCGATGGACCTATGATTCGAGAATACCTTATGCAGTGCTGTATGGCCTATGCGGGCTGCGGGAGTTCGAGTTAGTATCACGGCCCTTGTGGTCATGCGGTTCTTGTAGCCATGCGGACGGCGAGTCTAGGGCGGCTGCGGGAGTAGCTACCCTCGATGCGGGGTTATACCTCATGCGGGCCTATCTGTTTGGCCTATGCGGGCTGCGGGAAGTTCGAGGACTAGATCGCACATTAGATCTGCGAGCGAGTGGCGGCTTTGATCATGTGGCGGTCTCGTAATCTGATTTATGACCTTGTTAGTGCTGTGGGTTTTAGTAGTCGGCTACGCCCGTACTTACCGTGCAGTTCTATTGTGATGACTTTGAGGCATGAGTCACGACTTGACATATTGCTTATTTATTGTGAGCGTAGTTTTGGCTTATCATACATGTCACTGCCTTATATAGACTACTATGATTTCATTTCTGATATTTTGGTTTCACATACTTGGTACTGTTGTCTTGACCTCGCCCGAAGCTGCGTTCATCTGCGGTAAAGGTACTCCTCTTTGTTGATCCGTTCTTAGGATCAGCGGCGTTGAAAGCTCGTTTCTCGGAAGCTTAGCATTTTGGTATGGTCCCCAATCGTTGTAGATATTCGTATTGAGGGTATGGCGGGGCCACTGTCCGCCGTTGTTATTTAAACTCGTGAAGTGCTGTAGACTGTTGTAAGGTTGGGATATAGCTGTTCATTTTGGGTTATGTATATACATTATGCGAAGGCAACTTTTCGAAGCGTGTCTTATTTATCTTTGTTTCATATCTTGGTTGTTTTATATTCCTGGTTTTTCTCGATGTATGACTACTTGGGTGCGGGTAAGGCACGATCCGCGAGCCGGGCAGTCGTGACAATAAATTATCTTGCGAGCCGATTGGGGCGGTAAAGTCACTTTGATACGCCCGTAAAGGTATCTTGCCGGCCCGTTACGGGGCGGTAAAATCACATAAGTTTGCCCGTAAAGGTATCTTGCCCGACCCGTTACGGAGCGGTAAAGTCACGTAAGTCTGCCCGTAAGGTATCTTTGCGGGCCCGTTCTGGGACGGTAAAGTCACATAAATCGCCCGTAAGGTATCTGACCCGACCCGTTATGGGATGCGGTAAAATCACGTAAGTCTGCGCCCGTAAGGTATCTTTGCCGGCCCGTTACGGGGCGGTAAAATCACGTAAGTGCGCCCGTAAGGTATCTTTGCCGACCCGTTTGTGATGCGGTAAAGTCACATAAGTCGTCCCATAAAGGTATACTGCCCGGCCCATTCTGGGACGCGGTAAAGTCACATAAGTCTGAACATAAAGGTATACGGCCCGACCCATTTTGGAGTGCGGTAAAGTCACATAAGTCTGCTCATAAAGGTATACTTCCCGGCCCATTATGGGACGCGGTAAAGTCACATAAGTCTGCCCATAAGGTATCTTGCCGGCCCGTTTGGGGCGCGATAAAATCTCGTAAATGCGCCCGTAAGGTATCTTGCCCGAGCCATTTTGGGCGTGGTAAAGTCGCATAAGTATGCCCGTAAAGGTATCTTGCCGGCCCGATTCTGGGCAGCGGTAAAGTCACGTAAGTCGCCCGTAAGGTATACTACGGCCCGTTTGGGGCGGTAAAAATCACGTAAGTCTGTAGATAAAGGTATATTTCGGCCTATTAGGGGCGGTAAAGTCACATAAGTTTGCCCGTAAGGTATCTTGCCCGACCCGTTACGGAGCGCGATAAAGTCGCGTAAGTGCGCCCGTAAGGTATCTGACCCGGCCCGTTACGGGATGCGGTAAAGTCGCGTAAATCGCCCGTAAAGGTATCTTGCCGGCCCGTTACGGGGCGATAAAATCACATAAGTCTGCCCGTAAAGGTATCTTTGCCGGCCCGTTACGTGATGCGGTAAAGTCCATAAGTCGTTCTATAAAGGTATCTTTGCCGGCCCGTTACGGGGCGCGGTAAATCGCGTAAATGCGCCCGTAAGGTATACGGCCCGACCCATTTTGGAGTGCGGTAAAATCACATAAGTCTGCTCATAAAGGTATACTTCTCGGCCCATTTTGGGACGTGGTAAAGTCACATAAGTCTGCCCATAAAGTTATACTGCCAGGCCCATTTTGGGACGCGATAAAGTCACATAAGTCTGACCATAAAGGTATACTACGGGCGTTACGGGGCGCGGTAAAATCACATAAATGCGCCCGTAAGGTATATTGCCCGACCTATGCGGGGCGCGGTAAAGTCACATAAGTCGCCCGTAAAGGTATTACGCCCGACCCGTTCTGGGGCGGTAAAGTAACATAAATCGCCCGTAAAGGTATCTTGCGGCCCGTTCGAGAAGCGGTAAAGTCTCATAAATGCGCCCATAAGGTATATTGCGGACCATTACGGGGCGCGGTAAATCACATAAGTATGTCCATAAGGTATCTTGCCGGCCCGTTCGGGGCGGTAAAATCACGTAAATGCGCCCGTAATGATATACTTCCGGCCCGTTACGGGGCGCGGTAAATCACGTAAATGCGCCCGTAAAGGTATACTACGGCCCGTTACGGGATGCGGTAATGTCACGTAAGTGCGCCCGTAAATGTATCTTGCCCGACCCGTTACGGGCGCGGTAAAGTCACGTAAGTGCGCCCGTAAGGTATCTTGCCGGCCCGTTCTAGAACGCGGTAAAGTCACGTAAGTCTATCTATAAGGTATCTTTGCGGCCCGTTACGGGGCGGTAAAATCACATAAGTCGTCCCATAAAGGTATCTTTGCCGGCCCGTTACGGGGCGGTAAATCACATAAGTCTGCCCGTAAAGGTATCGGCGACCCGTTTTGAGTGCGGTAAACTCACGTAAATCTGCTCGTAAAGGTATACTTCGGCCCATTTGGGGGCGGTAAAATCACGTAAATGCGCCCGTAAGGTATCTTGCCGGCCCGTTTGGGAAGTATACCTTTATGAAACGGTAAAGTCTCATAAGTCTGTCGATAAAGGTATACTGCCCGGCCCATTCTGGGACGCGGTAAAATCACATAAGTCTGCCCATAAAGGTATATTGCCTTTAAAGTCTCATAAGTCTGCCCATAAAGGTATATTGCCCGGCCCATTCTGGGATGCGGTAAAGTCACATAAGTCTGTCGATAAAGGTATACTGCCGGCCCGTTCGGGGCAGCGGTAAAATCACGTAAGGTATATTGCCTTTAAAGTCTCATAAGTCTAAGCGGTAAAGTCTCGTAAATGCGCGTAAGGTATATTGCGGCCCGTTCACGGGATGCGGTAAAGTCACATAAGTGCATCGATAAAGGTATCTTGCCGGCCCGTTACGGGGCGCGGTAAAATCACATAAGTCGCCCGTAAAGGTATATTGCGGCCTAATGCGGGGCGCGGTAAAGTCACGTAAGTCTGCCCGTAAGGTATCTTGCCCGACCCGTTACGGGGCGCGGTAAAGTAACATAAATGCCCGTAAGGTATCTTGCCCGAACCATTACGGAAGGCGGTAAAGTCACGTAAGTGCGCCCGTAAGGTATACTACGGGCGTTATGGGGCGGTAAAATCACGTAAGTTTGTCCATAAAGGTATATTGCGACCTAATGCGGGGCGGTAAAATCACATAAGTCGACCATAAGGGTATCTTGCCCGACCGATTACGGGGCGGTAAAGTCACTTTAGTACGCCCGTAAGGTATCTTGCCGGCCCGTTACGGGGCGGTAAAATCACGTAAGTTTGCCCGTAAAGGTATCTTGCGGCCCGTTTGGGGCGATAAAATCACGTAAATACGCCCGTAAAGGTATCTTTGCCCGAGCCGTTACGGGCGTGGTAAAGTCACATAAGTCTGTCCATAAAGGTATACTACCCGACCCATTCTGGGACGCGGTAAACTCACATAAGTCTGCCCATAAAGGTACATTGCCCGGCCTATTCTGGGACGCGGTAAATCCACGTAAGTGTCCATAAAGGTATATTGCGCTTTATTATGGGGCCGGTAAAGTCACATAAATGCGCCCGTAAGGTATCTTGCCCGACCCGTTACGGGGCCAGCGGTAAAGTCACGTAAGTCTTCCATGCGGTATCTTGCCCGGCCCATTCGGAGAAGCGGTAAAGTCATAAGTGCGCCCGTAAAGGTATATTGCACGGCCCGTTCGTGTGCGGAAAAATCCTGACAAGTCGCCCGTAAAGGTATCTTGCCGGCCCGTTACGGGGCGCGGTAAAATCACAAAAGTCTGTCGTAATGATATACTTCGACCCGTTACGGGGGCGGTAAAATCACGTAAGTGCGCCCGTAAAGGTATACTACGGCCCGTTACGGGATGCGGTAAAGTCGTAAGTCGCCCGTAAATGTATCTTGCCCGACCATTCACGGACCACGGTAAAGTCACATAAGTCTGCCCGTAAAGGTATACTACGGCCCGTTACGGGATGCGGTAAAGTCACGTAAGTCTGCCCGTAAAGGTATCTTTGCCGAACCGTTACGGGCGGTAAAGTCACATAAGTGCGCCCGTAAGGTATACTACCGGGCGTTATGGGGCGGTAAAATCACATAAGTTTGTCCATAAAGGTATATTGCGGCCTATGCGGGGCGGTAAAGTCCGTAAGTATGCCCGTAAAGGTATACTACGACCCGATGGGGCGGTAAAGTAACATAAGTCAACCGTAAGGTATCTTGCCGGCCCGTTACGGGCGCGGTAAAGTCACGTAAGTCGTCCATAAGGTATCTTGCGGCCCGTTCGGGGGCGGTAAAGTCACATAAGTCTGCCCGTAATGATATACTTCGGCCCGTTACGGGGCGCGGTAAATCACATAAGTGCGCCCGTAAGGTATACTACGGCCCGTTCGGGATGCGGTAAAGTCACGTAAGTACGCCCGTAAATGTATCTTGCCGACCCGTTCGGGCGCGGAAAAATCACATAAGTCTGCCCGTAAGGTATACTACGGCCCGTTAGGATGCGGTAAAATCACGTAAATCGCCCGTAAGGTATATTGCGGCCTATGCGGGGGCGGTAAAGTCGCATAAGTCTGCCCGTAAGGTATCTTGCCGGCCCGTTACGGGGCGGTAAAGTCACATAAGTGCGCCCGTAGGGTATCTTGCCCGACCCGTTGGGGGGCGGTAAAGTCACTTTGATGCGCGAAAGGTATCTTGCCGGCCCGTTACGGGGCGGTAAATCACATAAGTTTGCCCATAAAGGTATCTTGCCCGACCCGTTCTGAGCGATGAAGTCACATAAGTCGCCCGTAAGGTATCTTTGGGCCCGTTCGGGGCCGGTAAAGTCAATAAATGCGCCCGTAAGGTATCTGACCCGACCCGTTATGGGATGCGGTAAAATCACGTAAATCGCCCGTAAGGTATCTTGCCGACCCGATACGGGACGCGATAAAGTCACATAAGTCGCCCGTAAGGTATCTTGCCCGTCCCGTTCTGTGATGCGGTAAAGTCACGTAAGTCGTCCCGTAAAGGTATCTTGCCGCCCGTTACGGGGCGGTAAAATCACGTAAATGCGCCCGTAAAGGTATCTGGCCCGACCCGTTTTGGAGTGCGGTAAAGTCACATAAATGCGCTCATGCGGTATACTTCCGGCCCGTTACGGGATGCGGTAAAGTCACGTAAGTACGCCCGTAAATGTATCTTGCCCGACCCGTTACGGACGCGATAAAGTCACATAAGTGCGCCCGTAAAGGTATACTACGGCCCGTTACGGGATGCGGTAAAGTCACGTAAGTCGCCCGTAAGGTATCTTGCCCGAACCGTTACGGAAGGCGGTAAAGTCACATAAGTGCGCCCGTAAGGTATACTACGGCGTTATGGGGCGCGGTAAAATCACGTAAGTTTGTCCGTAAAGGTATATTGCGGCCTTGCGGGGCGGTAAAGTCACGTAAGTATGCCCGTAAGGTATCTTGCCGACCCGATGCAGGGCGGTAAAGTAACATAAGTCAACCCGTAAGGTATCTTGCCCGGCCCGTTCGGAAGCGGTAAAGTCTCGTAAATGCGCCCGTAAAGGTATATTGCGACCCGTTACGGGGCGGTAAAATCACATAAATCATCCATAAGGTATCTTGCTGGCCCGTTACGGGGCGGTAAAATCAAATCTGCCCGTAATGATATACTTCGGCCCGTTGGGCGGTAAAATCACGTAAGTAAATCGCCCGTAAGGTATACTACGGCCCGTTCGGGATGCGGTAAAGTCGCATAAGTGCGCCCGTAAATGTATCTTGCGACCTATGCGGGGCGGTAAAGTCACGTAAGTGCGTCCGTAAGGTATACTTCGGCCCGTTACGGGATGCGGTAAAATCACGTAAATGCGCCCGTAAGGTATCTTGCCCGAACCGTTACGGGGCGATAAAGTCACGTAAATGCGCCCGTAAAGGTATCTTGCCGGCCTTTTTGGGGCGATAAAATCCATAAGTCGCCCGTAAAGGTATCTTGCGGCCCGTTCTAGAGCAGCGGAAAAGTCACGTAAGTCTATCTATAAAGGTATCTTGCCCGGCCCGTTACGGGGCGCGGTAAAAATCCGCAATCTGCCCGTAAGGTATACTACGGCCCGTTACGGGGCGCGGTAAAATCACATAAGTCGTCATCCGTAAAGGTATATTGCGGCCTATGCGGGGCGTGGTAAAGTCACATAAATCTGCCCGTAAAGGTATCTTGCCCGACCCGTTACGGGGCCTTGGTAAAGTCACATAAGTCGACCGTAAGGGTATCTTGCCCGACGATTAGGGCGCGGTAAAGTCACTTTAGTACGCCCGTAAGGTATCTTGCGGCCCGTTACGGGGCGGTAAAATCACGTAAGTTTGCCCATAAGGTATCTTGCCCGACCCGTTACGGAGGCGGTAAAGTCACGTAAATGCGCCCGTAAGGTATCTTTGCGGGCCCGTTACGGGACGGTAAAGTCTAAAATCGCCCGTAAAGGTATCTGACCCGACCCGTTATGGGATGCGGTAAAATCACGTAAGTCTGCCCGTAAGGTATCTTGCCCGAGCCCGTTCTGGACGCGGTAAAGTCACGTAAATGCGCCCGTAAAGGTATCTTGCCGGCCCGTTACGGGATGCGGTAAAGTCACGTAAATGCGCCCGTAAGGTATACCCCGGCCCGTTACGGGGCGGTAAAATCACATAAGTGCGCCCGTAAGGTATCTTTGCTCGGCCCGTTCTAGAGCGGTAAAGTCACATAAGTCTATCTATAAGGTATCTTGCCGGCCCGTTACGGGGCGCGGTAAAATCCGAAATACGCCCGTAAGGTATACTACGGCCCGTTACGGGGCGCGGTAAAATCACGTAAGTCATCCGTAAAGGTATATTGCGACCTATTACGGGGCGGTAAAGTCACATAAGTACGCCCGTAAAGGTATCTTTGCCGACCCGTTACGGGGCGGTAAAGTCACGTAAGTCTATCTATAAGGTTTCTTGCCGGCCCGTTCTAGGGCGCGGTAAAGTCAAAGAAATCTGCCCGTAAAGGTATACTACGGCCCGTTACGGGGCGCGGTAAAATCACATAAATGCGTCCGTAAAGGTATATTGCCGGCCTGTGCGGGGCCGGTAAAGTCACATAAGTCTGCCCGTAAGGTATCTTGCCCGACCCATTACGGGGCGCGGTAAAATCCGCGTAAGTCGACCATAGGGTATCTTGCCCGGCCAGGTCTGGGGCGGTAAAGTCACTTTAGTGCGCCCGTAAGGTATCTTGCCGGCCCGTTACGGGGCGGTAAAAATCACATAAGTTTGCCCGTAAAGGTATCTTTGCCCCCGTTTGGGGCGCGATAAAATCACGTAAATGCGCCCGTAAAGGTATCTTGCCCGAGCCATTACGGGCGTGGTAAAGTCACATAAGTGCATCCGTAAAGGTATACTACGGCCCGTTACGGGGCGGTAAACTCACGTAAGTCTGCCCGTAAAGGTACGTTGCGGGCTGTCGGGGCGGTAAAATCACGTAAGTCTGTCCGTAAAGGTATATTGCGGCCTATTATGGGGCGGTAAATCACGTAAATGCGCCGTAAAGGTATCTTCGGACCCGTTACGGGGCGCGGTAAAGTCACATAAGTCTTCCATGCGGTATCTTGCCGGCCCATTCGAGCGGTAAAGTCACGTAAATGCGCCCGTAAAGGTATATTGCACGGCCCGTTACGGCGCGGAAAAGTCCAAATGCGCCCGTAAAGGTATCTTGCCCGGCCCGTTACGGGGCGCGGTAAAAATCCACGTAAATCATCCGTAATGATATACTTCCGACCCGTTCGGGGCGCGGTAAAGTCACGTAAGTCGCCCGTAAGGTATACTACGGCCCGTTACGGGATGCGGTAAAGTCACGTAAGTCTGCCCGTAAATGTATCTTGCCCGACCCATTACGGACGCGGTAAAGTCACATAAATCGCCCGTAAGGTATACTACGGCCCGTTACGGGATGCGGTAAAATCACATAAGTCTGCCTATAAAGGTATCTTGCCGAACCGTTACGGAGGCGGTAAAGTCACATAAATGCGCCCGTAAGGTATACTACCGGGCGTTATGGGGCGGTAAAATCACATAAGTTTGTCCATAAAGGTATATTGCGGCTGTGCGGGGCGCGGTAAAGTCACGTAAGTATGCCCGTAAAGGTATCTTTGCCCGACCGATGCAGGGCGCGGTAAAGTAACATAAGTCAACCCGTAAGGTATCTTGCGGCCCATTCGAAGCGGTAAAGTCTCGTAAATGCGCCCGTAAGGTATATTGCGGCCCGTTACGGGGCGCGGTAAAATCACGTAAATCTGTCCGTAAGGTATCTTGCCGGCCCGTTCTGGGCCAGCGGTAAAATCACGTAAGTCGCCCGTAATGATATACTTCGGCCCGTTACGGGGCGGTAAAATCACGTAAGTGCGCCCGTAAAGGTATACTACGGCCCGTTACGGGATGCGGTAAAGTCACATAAGTGCGCCCGTAAATGTATCTTGCCCGACCCGTTACGGGCTGCGGAAAAATCACATAAGTGCGCCCGTAAAGGTATACTACGGCCCGTTAAGGATGCGGTAAAGTCACATAAGTCTGCCCGTAAGGTATATTGCCCGGCTATTGCGGGGCGGTAAAGTCACATAAATGCGCCCGTAAAGGTATCTTTGCGGCCCGTTACGAGGCGGTAAAGTCACGTAAGTGCGCCCGTAAGGGTATCTTGCCCGACCCGTTACGGGGGCGGTAAAGTCACTGATGCGCGAAAAGGTATCTTTGCCGGCCCGTTACGGGGCGCGGTAAAATCACATAAGTTTGCCCATAAGGTATCTTGCGACCCGTTCTGGGCAGCGATAAAGTCGCGTAAGTGCGCGATAAAGGTATCTTTGCGGGCCCGTTACGGGGCGATAAAGTCACGTAAGTGCGCCCGTAAAGGTATCTTGCCGGCCGCTTTTGGGGCGATAAAGTCACATAAATGCGCCCGTAAGGTATCTTGCCGACCCGTTCTAGAGCAGCGGAAAAGTCACGTAAGTCTATCTATAAAGGTATCTTGCGGCCCGTTACGGGGCCTTGGTAAAATCCGCAATCTGCCCGTAAAGGTATACTACGGCCCGTTACGGGACGCGGTAAAAATCACATAAATGCATCCATAAAGGTATATTGCGGCCTAATGCGGGGCGGTAAAGTCACGTAAATGCGCCCGTAAGGTATCTTGCCCAACCCGTTACGGGGCGGTAAAGTCACGTAAGTCGACCGTAGGGTATCTTGCCCGGCCGATTGCGGGGCCGGTAAAGTCACTTTAGTGCGCCCGTAAGGTATCTTGCCCGGCCCGTTACGGGGCGCGGTAAATCACGTAAGTTTGCCCGTAAAGGTATCTTTGCCCGACCCGTTCGGAGCAGCGATGAAGTCACATAAGTGCGCCCGTAAAGGTATCTTTGTCGGGCCCGTTACGGGGCCGGTAAAGTCACGTAAATGCGCCCGTAAGGTATACATTGACCCGTTATGGGATGCGGTAAAGTCACGTAAGTCGGCCCGTAAAGGTATCTTTGCGGCCCGTTACGGGGCGGTAAAGTCACGTAAATGCGCCCGTAAGGTATCTTGCGGCCCGTTACGTGATGCGGTAAAGTCACGTAAGTTGTCCGTAAAGGTATCTTGCGGCCCGTTACGGGGCGGTAAAATCACATAAATCTGAACATAAAGGTATACGGCCCGACCCATTTTGGAGTGCGGTAAAGTCACGTAAATGCGCTTTCGTAAGGTATACTTCGGCCCGTTATGGGGCGCGGTAAAATCACGTAAGTCTGCCCGTAAAGGTATCTTGCGACCCGTTTGGGGCGCGATAAAATCACGTAAGTGCGCCCGTAAAGGTATCTTGCCCGAGCCATTTTGGGCGTGGTAAAGTCACGTAAGTGCGCCTATAAGGTATCTTGCCGAACCGTTCAGGCAGCGGTAAAGTCACGTAAGTCGCCCGTAAGGTATACTACCGGGCGTTATGGGGCGGTAAAATCACGTAAGTTTGTCCATAAGGTATATTGCGGCCTGTGCGGGGCGGTAAAGTCACGTAAGTATGCCCGTAAGGTATCTTGCCCGACCCGATGCAGGGCGGTAAAGTAACATAAGTCGACCAGTAAGGTATCTTGCCCGACCCGTTCGAAGCGGTAAAGTCTCGTAAATGCGCCCGTAAAGGTATATTGCGGCCCGTTACGGGGCGGTAAAGTCACATAAGTCATCCGTAAAGGTATCTTGCCGGCCCGTTCACGGGGCGCGGTAAAATCGCGTAAGTGCGCCCGTAATGATATACTTCGGCCCATTACGGGGCGGTAAATCACGTAAATGCGCCCGTAAAGGTATACTACCCGGCCCATTCTGGGATGCGGTAAAGTCACATAAGTCTGCCCATAAATGTATACTGCCCGACCCATTCTGGGCTGCGGAAAAGTCACATAAGTCTGCCCATAAAGGTATACTACCCGGCCCATTCTGGGATGCGGTAAAGTCACATAAATACGCCCGTAAAGGTATATTGCGACTGTGCGGGGCGGTAAAGTCACGTAAATGCGCCCGTAAGGTATCTTGCCCGGCCCGTTCGAGGCGGTAAAGTCACGTAAGTGCGCCCGTAGGGTATCTTTGCCCGACCCGTTACGGGGCGGTAAAGTCACTTTAGTGCGCCCAGGTATCTTGCCGGCCCGTTCTGGGGCGGTAAAATCACATAAGTTTGCCCGTAAAGGTATCTTGCCCGACCCGTTACGGAGCGGTAAAGTCACGTAAATGCGCCAATAAAGGTATCTTTGCGGGCCCGTTCGGGACGCGATAAAGTCACGTAAGTCTGCCCGTAAGGTATCTTGCCGGCCCGCTTTGGGGCGATAAAGTCACGTAAATGCGCCCGTAAGGTATCTTGCCCGGCCCGTTCTAGAAGCGGAAAAGTCACATAAGTCTATCTAGAAAGGTATCTTGCGGCCCACGTTACGGGGGCGGTAAAATCCTGAAATCGCCCGTAAAGGTATACTAGGCCCGTTACGGGGCGCGGTAAATCACGTAAGTCTGTCCGTAAAGGTATATTGCGGCCTATTGCGGGGCGCGCTAAAATCACGTAAATGCGCCCGTAAGGTATCTTGCCGACCCGTTACGGGGCCGGTAAAGTCACATAAGTCGACCGTAAGGTATCTTGCGACCGGTCGGGGCGCGGTAAAGTCACTTTAGTACGCCCGTAAGGTATCTTGCCGGCCCGTTACGGGGCGGTAAATCACGTAAGTTTGCCCGTAAGGTATCTTTGCCCGACCCGTTACGGAGCGCGGTAAAGTCACGTAAATGCGCCCGTAAAGGTATCTTTGTCGGGCCCGTTACGGGGCCGGTAAAGTCACGTAAGTACGCCCGTAAAGGTATCATGACCCGTTATGGGATGCGGTAAATCACATAAGTCGGCCCGTAAGGTATCTTGCCCGGCCCGTTACGGGGCGCGGTAAAATCACGTAAATCGCCCGTAAAGGTATCTTGCCCGGCCCGTTACGTGATGCGGTAAAGTCCGTAAGTTGTCGTAAAGGTATCTTGCCGGCCCGTTACGGGGCCTTGGTAAAATCCGTAAGTGCGAACATAAAGGTATACGGCCCGACCCGTTTTGGAGTGCGGTAAAGTCACATAAGTCTGCTCGTAAGGTATACTTCCGGCCCGTTATGGGGCGCGGTAAAAATCACGTAAGTGCGCCCGTAAGGTATCTTGCCGACCCGTTTGGGGCGATAAAATCACGTAAGTCGCCCGTAAGGTATCTTGCCGAGCCATTTTGGGCGTGGTAAAGTCACGTAAGTCTGCCCGTAAAGGTATCTTGTCAGGCCCGTTCTGGAGCGGTAAAGTCACGTAAATGCGCCCGTAAGGTATACTACAGGCCACGTTTGGGGGCGGTAAATCGCATAAATGCGCCCGTAAAGGTATATTTCGGCCTATTGCGGGGCGGTAAAGTCACATAAGTTTGCCCGTAAAGGTATACTTGTTATACCCGTAGTTCGAGGTATGTATGCGAGGGCGTGCGTGCGAGAATCTGACGAGAAAGGTGGAAAGGAGGAAGAGGTGATTTTCCACGGAAAAGTTTAGGTTTTGTAAAGGAAAAAGGTTCGTTAATGGGAATTGGATTCCTAGATTTGGTATTCGGACTTCTGGAATATTAGAGAATTATGGAATTTTATTTTGGAAATGGTCACGTGGGGCCTGGGTGAAATTCTGGTTTTGTGGGGCCAGCTTTGTTTTTCGAGATTTTGGCCATTGTGGATATTTTGGAAGATGTTTTATTTTGGGCCATTAGGAGGGTGACACGTGTCACCCCTAGGTGGCTTAGTAGAATGACATTTGAGCCTGAGTCTGGAATTAAGTCGTTTTTAAAGCGTTTTACATAACTGCGAGGGAAAATTCGGCTATGTCTTTTCTTATTTTGCGGATTTTTCAGAGAGAAATGTTTTGGACCAGCGAGAGGCGACACTTGTCACACCGAGTTGGTGGAGTTGGGCGGCCACGCGGGCGTTTGAAGGTCAGTTGGTGAGATATTTTTGTGAGGATTTGTGGAGTAGGGACTAGGGGCACTTGGGCACATCTTGGCCCTACACTTGCATAACACTTGGCTAGATCTTGGCCCTTGGTTGGCCTTTGCTTACCTATAAATACCACTCCTTTGAAGACTTCCCGTCCTCCAAATCTCTAAGTCTTGAGAACCACTCTCCTCCTCTTGTTGACTCTCGTCCAGAGCCTCCCTCCACTCATGTGGCCTTGTGGCCGAGCACCTCTCCCCTTCCTAGTAGGCCGCTTGGTAGAGCCCCACTACCTTGGGGTGTTCTCGTGGTACCACTTGGTTGAGAAATACTCTCAAAGTATTGTTATAATGCCCAAATACCTTAGCCTTATACCTTGTAGTATTCTAAGGTTATATCTATCTGAAAAGCCAGAAATACTATCATACTTCCCGTCAGTCCTGGCAAAACCACAAGGAAAATCTCCATGGTTAGTTGGAGTGCTTTGTAGAAGTTGGTTAGAACTTCTAAGGGTTGTTTGGAGGCGAGACCAGACACCGGTGTAGGGCGAAACATTGCTGAGATCGACTTTAAACTCGGATAATTATGGGCTTATCGAGGTAATTATCTTGTCCCTATTGTAATTGGATATTACATGTTGTTAGAATATATAGTTGAAGTATACTATATATAGGCTGAGCGTAGTTGTTGCGATGTCTTTTGACTTAAGCTGAAGAATAAGGAAGCTGACTGTAATTACATGGGGCGTATTCTGGTAGACTTGTGTAGTATTACGGTATAGTAGAATTTTACCCGTTCGGGTTAGATGTATAACCCACTGGTTGGCAGTGGCGGCCTCGATAGAGGAGGAGATTTCTGTTGTGGCGGGGAGGTCTGCGAATTTTACGTAGAATGTTCTACGATGTTAATAAGCGCGCTTGTGGCCTTATAGGTTGAAGTGCTACGTGTGGAATGATCCACTTGGCTTAAGGAGTGGCCATTTGTTTGGGCGTTTTGCTATTAGTCGATACTCGTCGCGAGGTATGTGAACCTCTTCCTATCTCTCCTAGCATGATATGTGTGAACTATGTAGTACGGTGAGCGTACGTGTGTTTGATTGTTGTAAAACATAAAGTGTTATAACGGCTTTATGGGAAGTTGGTTATAACGACTTTATGTAGGTAAGAAAAATGGGTTGTGGTTTTGAAGGTAAGCGATTTGATTATAAGCGACTTGTTATGTGTTAATGAAGAACTTGAAGTATTTCAAAAGGTTTATAAATCATTTTGAAAGAATATGTGTAGTAATGTATTTTTGAAAACTTAAGAGTTATACTAGCTTTATGGGAAGTTAGGTATAACGGCTTAGAATGTTTCTTGATTTTGGAAATCGGGATGCGTATCGACAAACCAACTGCGGCGTTAACAAAGGAAATGTTTTGAATAATTAAGTATGATTAAAACCGGTAGAAACTTCCATCTGCATAGAAGCTAAGATAAGACAAAATGATATTTCCTAGATCATGTTTCTTTGTAATAAGATTGTTATAAATAAGAATAACCTACTTACATGTAAGGCTTATGTTTCTCGATTGGTTAATAAAAGGATTTTATTCTTGAATGAATAAGACTATGAACTCTGAAACCTTTTTAAAATAAGAAAGCTGGAACATTTGAAATTAGGCAAACTCGAGCGTTGGAAAATAATGTTGTTACTTGATTTTACAAAGGTAAGTGTTTTGGTTTACTTAAAAGACGATCACTCTATTTTATACTACGGGTATTGTGTGACTTATGTGATAAGCGGATCTTTTAAAGATTTAATGTATGAAATGCGTTGGGGTTAGATACTCGAACTTGTTAGTAGAAAGTACCTTGTGTGAACAACTTGATTGTATTGGTTTGTGATAGCCTTGTAATACTTTCTTGTTGATTTGATAAGTAAACATGTTAGGATGCTACTTGTGTTAGTATCTTGTGATTGTTATGTAAGGGGTCATTCTTGCTGTGCTTACATTGTTAAAGGTAAGTCCGTTGTCTTGTTATTATATCACCTACCGCCATTTGTGTATCACAGGGCTTGCCACCGCGATGCGGTCTATCGGCTATCACGGTCCTTGAGACTATCGGGCAGCGGTATGCTCGAGGATTATTGATCATTCGGGTGTTTAGCGATCGCGGGGATTCCTATGCGGTCTCACGAGGACTATCACGGTCCTTGAGGGCTATCAGTGCGGAAGTCGGGGCGGATCACAGGTTAAGTGCGCCGATGCGGGGTATACCTCGGGTGGTCTAGGACCGAGATTCGAGAATACCTTATGCGGTGCGTGTGTGACCTATGCGGGCTGCGAGAGTTCGAGGAATAGCGCAGCATTGATCTGCGGGCGGTGGCGGCCGATCTGTGGTGCGGTGCAGAGACCTCGTGATCTGATTTGTGGCATTTGTGGTGCTGGGGTCTTAGTAGTCGGCTATGCCTTCGTACTTACCACTTACGTTCTTTTTGTGATGACTTTGAGGTCGTGAGTCCCTGACTTGTCATGACTTCTTAGTTGTTGTGAACTGTAGTTTGTTTATCATACATGTCTACTGCTTTATATATACTAATATGATTTGATTCTGATATTACTTCTGATTTCACATACTTGGTACATGTTGTCTTGACCTCGCTTGAAGTGCGTTCATGCCGCGTGAAAAGGTACACGATCGATGATCCTCGCTCTTAGGGTCACGATTCGGCATTTGGGAAAGCTCCGTTTCTCCGGAAGCTTGTCGGTGGTATAGTCCCCTGTCGTTGTAGGTATTTACATTCAGGGGTATGGCGGGGCCCTGTCCCGTCATAGTTGTTGCAAATCTTAGAAGTGCATGTAATCTTGTTGTGGGCGGGGTTTGTAAAAGGATTAAAGCTATTCTCTTTAAAAGATTGTTTATATATGCGAAAGGCAAGTTTTCTGATTATTGTTTTATATACATTTGTCTCATGTTATGTTTTTATGTTCGTGATTACTCGATGTTGTATCACTAAGGTGCGGGGTAAGGCACGATCCGCGGGCCGGGTTTGAGCGTGGCAGTGGTATCGAGCGATTAATCTCGGAAAGTGTCTGAGCCGTATCGATGAAGTCTTGATTATCGGTGTGTTGTGCACCACGCCAATGTCGAGGAGGCTATAGGATATTTAGGATGGTTTCTATTCTTCTCACTCCGAGATCGTGCCTTAGGCGGTGTTGAAAGTTGGACCCTCGGCGAAATTCTTTCCACTTATCGTTATGCCTCGCGTAGGGCAACCGGGCGGGAGGGCAAGCGGCCGAGGAGGCTGCGAGTTGAGTTCGGAGGTTGCGTGGGCACGAGCCCAATTACCACACAGGGCGGTGTTTTGTTAGGGGAGTTATGCTCGTCACTAGCCCGTGAGTTTAGCTGGCGGCGATTCTGCTGCGGCCATGATATTTGAACCTTGATTCCACGATTGGGAGCAGAGAATATAGGTGCGGAGGCGACCACATTACTAGCTATGGATGTGGCTACGGAGAATATACCGATGTCTGCGAGTCTTGATGACTATCTAAAGAGAGGTTGTACAAGAGTAATTCTTGACTAAGCGTGAGCATGGCCTATGAGCGGGCTTATACGGTGGCCAGAAGCGTAGAGATCGGCGGGTTGAAGGACATCGAGAAGGGGCGGGCGGCTAGGTCCTTTGGTAACCGAGGCAAGTCGCCTCGCGGCGATTAGATTATGCACATCCGCGGTGCAAAGAGGTCCCCACGGGATTGATGCGTTCGGGGTATGCGAGAGTTGGTCGGGACTCGGGGTTTTCGATTCATCGTGTGACGGGCGTCATCGGGAATGTCGTCTTTTATTGATACTTGTTGTACTGTGGCGTCGGGGCCATATGTCGAATAGGTGACCTAGTAGAAGGATTTTGTCTTGATGCAGGTGGGTAGTTCGTCACCTTCCTTAACTATCGCCCTACAGGCGGGTTGATTAAACGACATAGGGAGTGAAGCGGTGAATGCGACGTATCCTAAACCCTCTAGAATTTTGTTTATGTGATAAGGTGAGTATACCTTAAGTGCTATGTTACGGTAGCGATATGTTAGTTGTGATTAGAAATCATGGTTGTTTAGCAGAGTAAGATGTTGGGGATAGAAAGTGTGAGCCTTAGAGTTTCTGGCGTAGAGACCTTAGAGGTAAGGCCGTCTCGAGTAAGAGGCGTATGTTGATGTTTGACCACTTATAGGAGTGCATTGTGCACGTGAGCTATGTTTTTGGGATAAGTCACGAGTAGCGTAAAATGAGAGAGGGTAGTTGAGCTCGGAAGACCGCTAGGTTTTAAATGCGTGATTAGTGAGAGTTTTCCTCGGGAAGCTAGTGTGTTGCGGCGTTCTTAGGGTCGGGTTGAGGCCACGTTGCGGGTCAACCGCGGCTTTGTATGGTGGTGGTCGGTTGTGGTGGTCACTTGTGATAAGTCATGAGGGTGTTAGGCCCAAATTTAGTTAACGTCTGAGTTCGTGGATGCGTTCGACCGATGGTCGGGCGATGGGAGTAGCTGTGAGGATCGTTGTCTCGGTTGAAGTGTTTAAGCTACCATTTGGTGATCGGATGTCGTCTTATGAAGCCTTGTAGGGAAGAAATGCAAGTTCGGTCGATTGGTTCGATGTTGGCAAGGCTCAGTAGTTGGTTGAGTTTGTTCAATGACGGTGGTTAGGGTGTGGCGAGTTTTGAGAGCAGGAACTTAGCCCGAGTTACGTTGGGCCTTTTTGAGTTCATGTGAAGAATAGGCGGGTTGCCTATAGGTTAGCATTTGCCGTCCGACTTAGGAAGCGATCGTCCGATCGCCGTATTGTTATGTTAGTGGAAGTATCGAAGATCCATCGAGTGTTCGATAATAATGACCACGTTAGAGATAGTAACGAGTTTTGAATCACGGCGATGTCGAAATGTAGTAAGTTGAGTGTCGCGAACCGGTGATCGCGTGCGATCCGGTACCATTTGTTGGAGTCGCTGAGAAGGTTAATGCCTCGAGCAAAGTGACAAAAGGGTATCATTTTGGTGATGTTAGAGTGTTTCCCGTGGACTTGGAGGTAAGCATTTTTTTGCGTGATTGTTTAGGGCGGTATGGCGAGGATTGTTCTCGTAAGTATAGTAGTGAAGACTACATCGGCGCCGGTTGTTTTGAGACTTAGAAGGAACATTCGGGACGAATGTTTCTAAGGAGGGAGAATGTTATACCAGTAGTTCGGGGTATGTATGCGAGGGCGTGCGTGCGAGAATCTGACGAAAGGTGGAAAGGAGGAAGAGGTGATTTTCCACGGAAAAGTTTCGGTTTTGTAAAGGAAAAAGGTTCGTTAATGGGAATTGGATTCCCAGTTTGGTGTCGGACTTCTGGAATATTAGAGAATTATGGAATTTTATTTTTGGAAATGGTCACGTGGGGCCCACGGGTGAAATTCTGGTTTTGTGGGACCACTTTGTTTTGAGATTTTGGCCATTGTGGATATTTTAGGAAGATGTTTTATTTTGGGCCATTAGGAGGGTGACACGTGTCACCCCCACTGGTGGCTTGGCGAATGACGTTTGGGCAGTCTCGGAATTAGAGTCGTTTTCGCGAAGCGTTTTACATAACTTGCGAGGGAAAATTCCGGCTATGTCTTTTCTTATTTTGCGGATTTTTCCGAGAGAGAAATGTTTTGGACCAACGAGAGGCGACACTTGTCACCTCGAGTTGGTGGAGTTAGACGACCGCCTTGGGCGTTTGAAGGTCAGTTGGTGAGATATTTTTGTGAGGATTTGTGGAGTAGGGACTAGGGGCACTTGGGCACATCTTGGCCCTACACTTGCATAGCACTTGGCTAGATCTTGGCCCTTGGTTGGCCTTTGCTTACCTATAAATACCACTCCTTTGAAGACTTCTTCGTCCGCCAAATCTCTAAGTCTTGAGAACCCTCTCCTCTTGTTGACTCGTCCAAGAGCCTCCTCCCTTTCATGTGGCCTTGTGGCGAGCACCTCTCCCCTTCCTAGTAGGCCGCCCGAGAGAGCACCCCACTGCAGGGTGTTCGTGGTACCACTTGGTTGAGAAATACTCTCAAAGTATTGTTATAATGCCCAAATACCTTAGCCTTATACCTTGTAGTATTCTAAGGTTATATCTATCTGAAAAGCCAGAAATACTATCATACTTCCGTCAGTCCACAAAACCGAAACCACAAGGAAAATCTCCATGGTTAGTTGGAGTGCTTTGTAGAAGTTGGTTAGAACTTCTAAGGGTTGTTTGGGCGGACGAGCACCGGTGTAGGAGCGAAACATTGCTAAGGATCGACTTTAAACTTCGGATAATTATGGGCTTATCGAGGTAATTATCTTGTCCCTATTGTAATTGGATATTACATGTTGTTAGAATATATAGTTGAAGTATACTATATATAGGCGAGCGTAGTTGTTGGCAATGTCTTTTGACTTAAGCTGAAGAATAAGGAAATCGCTGTAATTACATGGGGTATTCTGATGAACTTGTGTAGTATTACGGTATAGTAGAATTTTACCGTTCGGGTTAGATGTATAACCCCTGGTTGGCTTGGTAGCGGCCTCGATAGAGGAGGAGATTTCTGTTGTGGCGGGGAGAGTCTTTGCGAATTTACGTAGAATGTTCTACGATGTTAATAAGCGCTTGTGGCCTTATAGGTTGAAGTGCTACGTGTGGAATGATCCACTTGGCAGGAGTAGCCATTGTTTGGAGCGTTTGCTATTAGTCGATACTCGTCGCGGTATGTGAACCTCTTCCTATCTCTGGCATGATATGTGTGAACTATGTAGTACGGTAGGCGTCATGTGTTTTATTGTTGTAAAACATAAAGTGTTATAACGGCTTTATGGGAAGTTGGTTATAACGACTTTATGTAGGTAAGAAAATGGGTTGTGGTTTTGAAAGGTGGCGGATTTGATTATAAGCGACTTGTTATGTGTTAATGAAGAACTTGAAGTATTTCAAAAGGTTTATAAATCATTTTGAAAGAATATGTGTAGTAATGTATTTTTGAAAACTTAAGAGTTATACTAGCTTTATGGGACGTTAGGTATAACGGCTTAAGAATGTTTCTTGATTTTGGAAATCGGGATGCGTATCGACAAACCAACTGCGGCGTTAACAAAAGGAAATGTTTTGAATAATTAAGTATGATTAAAACCGGTAGAAACTTCCATCTGCATAGAAGCTAAGATAAGACAAAATGATATTTCTAGATCATAGCTTTGTAATAAGATTGTTATAAATAAGAATAACCTACTTACATGTAAGGCTTATGTTTCTCAATTGGTTAATAAAAGGATTTTATTCTTGAATGAATAAGACTATGAACTACGAAACCTTTTAAAATAAGAAAGCTGGAACATTTGAAATTAGGCAAACTCGAGCGTTGGAAAATAATGTTGTTACTTGATTTTACAAAGGTAAGTGTTTTGGTTTACTTAAAAAACAGTCACTCTATTTTATACTACGGGTATTGTGTGACTTATGTGATAGGAGCGGATCTTTTAAAGATTTAATGTATGAAATGCGTTGGGGTTAGATACTCGAACTTGTTAGTAGAAAGTACCTTGTGTGAACAACTTGATTGTATTGGTTTGTGATAGCCTTGTAATACTTTCTTGTTGATTTGATAAGTAAACATGTTAGGATCTACTTGTGTTAGTATCTTGTGATTGTTATGTAAGGGGTCATTCTTGCTTTGTGCTTACATTGTTAAAAGGTAAGTCCATTGTCTTTGTTATTATATCACCTACCCGCCCATTTGTGTATCACAGGGCTTGCCACCCTTGATGCGGGTCTATCGGCTATCACGGTCCTTGAGACTATGCGAACGCGGTATGCTCGAGATTGGTGATCATTCGGGTGTTTAGCTGATGCGGGGATTCCTATCACGGTCTCACGAGGACTATGCGGTCGCGAGGGCTATGCGAGTGCGAAGTCGGGGCGGATCTGAGGTTAGGCGCCCGATGCGGGGTATACCTCGGGTGGTCTAGGACCAGGATTCGAGAATACCTTATGCGGTGCGTGTGTGACCTATGCGGAGGCTGCGAGTTCGAGGAATAGACGCGCGCATTGATCTGCGGGCGATGGCGGCCGATCTGTGGTGCGGTCTAGAGACCTCGTGATACGATTTGTGGCATTTGTGGTCGGGGGTCTTAGTAGTCGGCTATGCGCCTTACTTACCGTGCGGTCTTATTGTGATGACTTTGAGGCGTGAGTCACGACTTGACATATTTGCTTAGTTGTTGTGGCTGTAGTTTGGTTATCATACATGTCTCTGCTTTATATAGACTACTATGATTTGATTCTGATGTGCTACTTCTGATTTCACATACTTGGTACATGTTGTCTTGACCTCGCCCGAGTGCGTTCATCCGCGAGAAAGGTACACGATCGATGATCCTCGCTCTTGGTCCTGATTCGGCATTTGGGAAAGCTCCGTTTCTCGGAAGCTTGTCGGTGGTATAGTCCTGTCGTTGTAGGTATTTACATTCGAGGGTATGGCGGGGCCTGTCGTCATAGTTGTTGCAAATCTTAGAGTGCAGTAATGCTTGTTGTGGCGAGGTTTGTAAAAGGATTAAAGCTATTCTCTTTAAAAGATTGTTTATATATCGAAAGGCAAGTTTTCCTGATTATTGTTTTATATACATTTGTCTCATGTTATGTTTTATGTTCGTGATTACTCGATGTTGTATCACTAAGGTGCAGGTAAGGCACGATCCGCGGCCGGGTTTGGGCGTGACAATCTTGCCGACCCGTTCGGAGCCGGTAAAGTCACGTAATACGCCCGTAAAGGTATCTGACCGGCCCGTTACGGGATGCGGTAAAGTCACATAAGTCTGCCCGTAAGGTATCTTGCCGGCCCGTTACGGGGCGATAAAGTCACGTAAGTGCGCCCGTAAAGGTATCTTGCGGCCCGTTACGTGATGCGGTAAAGTCACATAAGTCGTTCTATAAAGGTATACTGCCCGGCCCATTCTGGGACGCGGTAAAGTCACATAAGTCTGCCCATAAAGGTATACGGCCCGACCCATTTTGGAGTGCGGTAAAATCACATAAGTCTGCTCATAAAGGTATACTTCTCGGCCCATTTTGGGACGCGGTAAAGTCACATAAGTCTGCCCATAAAGGTATACTGCCCGGCCCATTTTGGGACGCGATAAAGTCACATAAGTCTGACCATAAAGGTATACTACCAGGCCCGTTCTGGGACGCGGTAAAATCACATAAGTCTGCCCATAAAGGTATATTGCCCGACCTATTCTGGGACGCGGTAAAGTCACATAAGTCTGCCCATAAAGGTATACTGCCCGACCCATTCTGGGACGCGGTAAAGTAACATAAGTCTGCCCATAAAGGTATCTTGCGGCCATTCGAAGCGGTAAAGTCTCATAAATGCGCCCGTAAGGTATATTGCGGCCCGTTACGGGCGGTAAATCACATAAGTCTGTCCATAAGGTATCTTGCCCGGCCCATTCTGGGGGCGATAAAATCACGTAAGTACGCCCGTAATGATATACTTCGGCCCGTTACGGGGCGGTAAATCCACGTAAGTCGCCCGTAAAGGTATACTACGACCCGTTCGGGATGCGGTAATGTCACATAAGTGCGCGTAAATGTATCTTGCCCGACCCATTACGGGCGCGATAAAGTCCTGATGCTGCTATAAAGGTATCTTGCCCGACCCTTTTGGGGGCGATAAAGTCACGTAAGTCGCCCGTAAAGGTATCTTTGCGGGCCCATTCTAGAACGCGGTAAAGTCACATAAGTCTATCTATAAAGGTATACTGCCCGGCCCATTCTGGGACGCGATAAAGTCACATAAGTCGTCCCATAAAGGTATACTGCCCGGCCCATTCTGGGACGCGGTAAAGTCACATAAGTCTGCCCATAAAGGTATACGGCCCGACCCATTTTGGAGTGCGGTAAATTCACATAAGTCTGCTCATAAAGGTATACTTTCCGGCCCATTTTGGGACGCGGTAAAGTCACATAAGTCTGCCCATAAAGGTATACTGCCCGGCCCATTTTGGGAAGTATACCTTTATGAAACGGTAAAGTCTCATAAGTCTGTCGATAAAGGTATCTTTGCGACCCGTTCACGGGACGGTAAAATCACATAAGTCTGCCCATAAAGGTATATTGCCTTTAAAGTCTCATAAGTCTGCCCATAAAGGTATATTGCCCGGCCCATTCTGGGATGCGGTAAAGTCACATAAGTCTGTCGATAAAGGTATACTGCCCGGCCCATTCTGGGACGCGGTAAAATCACATAAGGTATATTGCCTTTAAAGTCTCATAAGTCTCATAAACGGTAAAGTCTCATAAGTCTGCCCATAAAGGTATATTGCCCGGCCCATTCTGGGATGCGGTAAAGTCACATAAGTCTGTCGATAAAGGTATCTTGCGGCCCGTTACGGGACGCGGTAAAATCACATAAGTCCGCCCGTAAAGGTATCTTGCGGCCCGTTCGAGGAAGCGGTAAAGTCTCGTAAGTGCGCCCGTAAAAGGTATATTGCGGCCCGTTACGGGGCGGCGGTAAAGTCACATAAGTCATCCATAAGGTATCTTGCCGCCCGTTACGGGGCGCGATAAAGTCACATAAGTGCGCCCGTAATGATATACTTCGGCCCGTTACGGGGCGGTAAAATCACATAAATGCCTATAAGGTATCTTGCCGAACCATTACGGAAGGCGGTAAAGTCTCATAAGTGCCCGTAAGGTATATTGCGGCCCGTTACGGGGCGGTAAATCACATAAGTCTGTCCATAAGGTATCTTGCCGGCCCATTCGAGAACGGTAAAGTCTCAAGTCTGCCCGTAAGGTATATTGCGGCCCGTTACGGGGCGCGGTAAATCACATAAGTCTGTCCATAAAGGTATCTCGCGGCCCGTTCGGGGGCGATAAAGTCACGTAAGTGCGCCCGTAATGATATACTTCCGGCCCGTTGGGGCGGTAAAGTCACATAAGTGCGCCCGTAAGGTATACTACGGCCCGTTACGGGATGCGGTAATGTCACATAAGTGCGCGTAAATGTATCTTGCCGACCCATTCGGGCGCGATAAAGTCACATAAGTGCGCTATAAAGGTATCTTTGCCCGACCCGCTTTTGGGACGCGATAAAGTCACATAAATGCGCCCGTAAGGTATCTTTGCGGGCCGTTCTAGAAACGCGGTAAAGTCACATAAGTCTATCTATAAAGGTATCTTTGCGGCCCGTTACGGGGCCGATAAAGTCACATAAGTCGTCCGTAAAGGTATCTTGCCGGCCCGTTCGGGGCGGTAAAATCACATAAGTCGCCCGTAAAGGTATACGGCCCGACCCGTTTTGGAGTCGGTAAATTCACATAAGTGCGCTCATAAAGGTATACTTTCCCATTTTGGGGCGGTAAAATCACGTAAGTCCGCCCGTAAGGTATCTCGCCGGCCCGTTTTGGGAAGTATACCTTTGTAAACGATAAGTCTCATAAGTCCGCCGATAAAGGTATCTTGCGGCCCATTACGGGGCGGTAAAATCACATAAGTGCGCCCGTAAAGGTATATTGCCTTTAAAGTCTCATAAGTGCGCCCGTAAAGGTATATTGCGACCCGTTCACGGGATGCGGTAAAGTCACGTAAGTGCATGCGATAAGGTATCTTTGCGACCCATTCTGGGACGCGGTAAAATCACATAAGGTATATTGCCTTTAAAGTCTCATAAGTCTCATAAACGGTAAAGTCTCATAAGTCTGCCCATAAAGGTATATTGCCCGGCCCATTCTGGGATGCGGTAAAGTCACATAAGTCTGTCGATAAAGGTATCTTTGCCCGGCCCGTTCGGCAGCGGTAAAATCACATAAGTGCGCCCGTAAAGGTATATTGCGGCCTGTGCAGGGCGCGGTAAAGTCACATAAGTCTGCCCATAAAGGTATACTACCCGGCCCATTCTGGGATGCGGTAAAGTCACATAAGTCTGCCCATAAAGGTATACTGCCCGAACCATTCTGGAACGCGGTAAAGTCACATAAGTCTGCCCATAAAGGTATACTACCAGGCCCGTTATGGGACGCGGTAAAATCACATAAGTTTGTCCATAAAGGTATATTGCCCGGCCTATTCTGGGACGCGGTAAAGTCACATAAGTATGCCCATAAAGGTATACTGCCCGACCCATTCTGGGACGCGGTAAAGTAACATAAGTCAACCCATAAAGGTATACTGCCCGGCCCATTCAGGGAAACGGTAAAGTCTCATAAGTCTGCCCATAAAGGTATATTGCCCGGCCCATTCTGGGACGCGGTAAAGTCACATAAGTCTGTCCATAAAGGTATACTGCCCGGCCCATTCTGGGACGCGGTAAAGTCACATAAGTCTGCCCATAATGATATACTTCCCGGCCCATTCTGGGACGCGGTAAAGTCACATAAGTTTGCCCGTAAAGGTATACTACGGCCCGTTACGGGATGCGGTAAAGTCACATAAGTCGCCCGTAAATGTATCTTTGCCGGGCTATTGCGGGCGCGGTAAAGTCACGTAAGTGCGCCCGTAAAGGTATACTACGGCCCGTTCGGGATGCGGTAAATTCACGTAAGTGCGCCCGTAAGGTATCTTGCCGAACCATTACGGAGCGATAAAGTCACATAAGTGCGCCCGTAAAGGTATCTGCCGGCCCTTTTGGGGCGATAAAGTCACGTAAGTGCCCGTAAAGGTATCTTGCTCGGCCCGTTCTAGAGCGGAAAAGTCACATAAGTCTATCTATAAAGGTATCTTTGCGGCCCATTACGGGACGGTAAAATCGCGAAGTGCGCCCATAAGGTATACTACGGCCCATTCACGGGGCGGTAAAATCACATAAGTCGTCCATAAAGGTATATTGCCCTAATTCGGGACGTGGTAAAGTCACAGTCGCCCATAAAGGTATCTTGCCCGACCCGTTCGGGGCGCGGTAAAGTCACATTAGTCCGCCCGTAAAGGTATATTGCGGCCTATTATGGGGCGCGGTAAGTCACATAAGTCGCCCATAAGGTATCTTGCCCGACCCATTCACGGGGCCTTGGTAAAGTCTCATAAGTCTGCCCATAAAGGTATATTGCCCGGCCCATTCTGGGATGCGGTAAAGTCACATAAGTCTGTCGATAAAGGTATACTGCCCGGCCCATTCTGGGACGCGGTAAAATCACATAAGTCTGCCCATAAAGGTATATTGCCCGGCCTATTCTGGGACGCGGTAAAGTCACATAAGTCTGCCCATAAAGGTATACTGCCCGACCCATTACGGGGGCGGTAAAGTAACATAAGTCGCCCGTAAAGGTATCTTGCGGCCCGTTCACGGAAGCGGTAAAGTCTCGTAAGTACGCCCAAAAGGTATATTGCGGCCCGTTCGGGATGCGGTAAAGTCACATAAGTGCTGCCGATAAAGGTATCTTGCGGCCCATTACGGGGCGGTAAAGTCACATAAGTCCGCCCATAATGATATACTTCCGGCCCATTACGGGGCGGTAAAAATCACATAAGTGCGCCCGTAAAGGTATACTACCCGGCCCGTTCGGGATGCGGTAAAGTCACATAAGTCGCCCATAAATGTATCTTGCCCGACCCATTACGGGCGCGGTAAAGTCACATAAGTGCGCCCGTAAAGGTACACTACGGGCGGATTACGGGGCGGTAAAATCACATAAGTGCGCCCGTAAGGTATATTGCCGGCCTATTCGGGACGCGGTAAAGTCACATAAGTCGCCCGTAAGGTATCTTGCCCGACCCGTTACGGGACGCGGTAAAGTAACATAAGTGCGCCCGTAAAGGTATCTTGCCGGCCCATTCGAAGCGGTAAAGTCTCGTAAGTGCGCCCGTAAAGGTATATTGCGGCCCATTCGGGATGCGGTAAAGTCACATAAGTGCGCCGATAAAGGTATCTTGCCGGCCCGTTACGGGGCGCGGTAAAGTCACACGTCTGCCCATAATGATACTTCGGCCCGTTACGGGACGCGGTAAAGTCACATAAGTGCGCCCGTAAAGGTATACTAACCGGCCCGTTCGGGATGCGGTAAAGTCACATAAGTGCGCCCGTAAATGTATCTTGCGAGCCCGTTCGGGTCGCGGTAAAATCACATAAGTGCGCCCGTAAGGTATCTACGGCCCGTTACGGGATGCGGTAAGGTCCGTAAGTCCGCCCGTAAAGGTATCTTGCCGAACCATTACGGGATGCGGTAAAGTCACATAAGTGCGCCCGTAATGATATACTTCGGCCCGTTACGGGACGCGGTAAAGTCACAAATGCGCCCGTAAGGTATCTTGCCCGGCCCATTCGGGAAGCGGTAAAGTCTCATAAGTCCGCCCGTAAGGTATATTGCGGCCCATTCGGGCGCGGTAAAGTCACATAAGTCTGCCCGTAAGGTATACTACGGCCCGTTACGGGATGCGGTAGTCACATAAGTCTGCCCGTAAGGTCTCTTTGCCGAACCATTACGGGATGCGGTAAAGTCACATAAGTCCGCCCATAATGATATACTTCCGGCCCGTTACGGGGCGGTAAAGTCACATAAGTCGTCCGTAAAGGTATCTTTGCCGGCCCGTTACGGGGCGGTAAATCACATAATGCGCCCGTAAGGTATCCGACCCGACCCATTTTGGAGTGCGGTAAAGTCACATAAGTCTGCTCATAAAGGTATACTTCCCGGCCCATCTTGGGACGCGGTAAAGTCACATAAGTCTGCCCATAAAGGTATACTGCCCGGCCCCTTTTGGGACGCGATAAAGTCACATAATGCGCCCGTAAGGTATCTTTGCGAGTCATTTTGGAACGTGGTAAAGTCACATAAGTCGCCCATAAAGGTATCTTGCCGGCCCATTCGGGGCGGTAAAGTCACATTAGTGCGCCAAAGGTATACTACGGCCCGTTACGGGGCGCGGTAAAGTCACGATTAGTCGCCCGTAAAGGTATATTGCGGCCTATTGCGGGGCGGTAAAGTCACATAAGTCTGCTCGTAAAGGTATCTTGCCCGACCCATTACGGGGCGCGGTAAAGTCACATAAGTCCGCCCGTAAGGTATCTTTGCGAGCCCATTCGGAAGCGGTAAAGTCACATAAGTGCGCCCGTAAAGGTATCTTGCCGGCCCATTCGGGGCGGTAAAATCACGTAAGTGCGCCCGTAATGATATACTTCGGCCCATTCGGGGCGCGGTAAAGTCACATAAGTCTGCCCGTAAAGGTATACTACATGTCACGACCCGTTCGGGGCGTGATCGTGCCTCAAGGGCACCAGTAGTCATACATCGAGAAGTCGTGAAATATAAAACAAGACATGAAACAGTTTATAAAATAAGACCACGATTTATGTGAAAACACGCCTTTCGGCATATATATATAATCATAGTTCAGTGATTACATCAAAAGCATGCAGCGTGACTACAGACCTCTAAGGAAATATACAACTATAGCGGGACGAGGCCCGCCATACCTGATCGTACAAAACTATCTACAACGGGGAGATCATACCAAAAGTAGAGCCTCGGAAGAGATGGAGCTCAGGCACCAACGTAGAGATCCTAAGAATGCGGATCTAGCACTGCTTGCCCCCTGCGGCATGACGCAGCCAGAGAGAGTCGATCTGACAACAGTACTAAGTATGCGAAAGCGTAAAGTACTTAAATGAAACATATCATTTTAAAACCGGTTTACAAATATGTATGAAACAACGAGAAACCGCGCATAGTGCCACATCACAAACAAGAGCAACAATAGGTAATGATGTGAGTCTTGTCTAGCTGCGAATGATCGAAAGCAGGCCACTCGCCCCATCATCATTCTGCAAGCCTAATCATGGACTCCCGGAGTCCGCATAGGCCTCTCACTTGGGCCCGCATGAGGTATAACCCCGCATCGAGGGTAGGTACTCCTCGGCATCGCCTGGACTCATTGTCCGCATGGCCACGCAGACGCGTGAGGTATAACCCGCATACTAACACGGAACTCTCGTAGCTCGCATAGGCCCCTGGACCCGCGTAGGTATTCTCGAATCATGGTCCTGCATCGCTGAGTCTACCCGCGTCGGAGGCGGCTTAACCCCTATCATCTCAAGAGGTGGTGATAGTATAACAACTTATCTTTAAACAACATAAGCACAACAAGGATACTACCTATACAAGCGTTTACAAGATACTAACACGTAGCATCATATCATGTCTATTTATCAAACCATCTTTATTATTCTTTTCACAATACAAGTGCATTTATAAACACATAGGCAAACTTGTTTCTTTTATAAATCTTAAGTGGTTATACTTACTTCCCATAAAGCTAGTATAACTCTTAAGCACATTTTAAAACCAATTAGTTCTCTTACATTAATATGATTCGTAGTCTTTTGAAATGTTTTGATTCTTTATTATTGAGCTTAAGCGTGAGGCATTCAGTAAGTATTATTCGGCTTAAGCCGTGAGTCATTGCCGTAAGTATTATTCAGGCTTAAGTCAAAGACATTGCAGTATTTATATTGTAAAATATCATGCTTTAGGAAGAATCACATAACTTCTCAGCGAAAACCACCTGCCAAGTTGAATATGTCGCGCGCAGAGAGTCAGCCTATAATAGTCACAGATATCTATTAAAGCCTACTCTGAAGGTCATTCTAAACAGGGGGGTTCATAATTCTACGGTAAGTCGGGCAGCACTTCCCTACCCGGTGAGCTATATAAGTCTACTGTGAAAACAGTCCTATGTAAGTACAGTTTGATTATTCCTCTTTTAAACCCTTCTAAGTGATTAATACTTCAATTCTATTCTGTGATATACTTCTAAGTATTTATACTTATTCTTATACTATAACAGTAAGTATTCTCTAATTCAAAAGAGGGTTAGGATAATTACCTCGGTAAGCCCAATAATATCCTAGAAAAGTCGGCGCTGAGCAAGGTTTTGCTCACAAGTTGTATGCTCGAGAACCTTAGAAGTTCTTCTGACTCCTACTAAGTACTAAGGTATTTGGGCTAGGGTATTTTGGGCATTATAACGATACAAGAAGGTATCTTTTATACCAAGGGAGGGGGTAGATTTTGGCTAGGCTAGGGGGTATTAGTAGAGGCCTTCTGAGGAGGGGGAGGAGTGTTGGACGAAAAGAGCTACAAAGGGAGAGGAGAGGATTTTCAAGACTTGGAAAGCTTTGTGGATGAAGAACTCTTCATCTTAAGGGGGGTATTTATAGGTCAAGAAGTGGCCAACCAATGGCCAAGATTTAGACAAGTGCAAGGCAAGTGTAGGGTGAGGATTAACTATACACAAATATCCTACCAACTCCTTGACTTTGAACAAGGCACCAAAAACGTGCCAAACTTCATCAATTCGTCCAAATGGACGATTTCAAGTCCACAAATTGGAGGGTGCCAAGTGTCGCCCTCCCGTTGGTCCAAAATGTTTCGTCTCTCGGAAAAATCCGCAAAAATAAGAAATGGCATAGCCGGAATTTACTCTACGAAAGCTGTGGAAACGTTTCGTCGGAAAACGATTCTTTTAGTGAGTTGTGCCCAAAAAATCGTCCAAGCCTAAACTTTAAGGCTAAACTTTTTGTACGTATTCCTTTACGTACATACTCTGGAAATACGGGGTATAACATTCTCCCCTCCTTAGAAACATTCGTCCCGAATGTTCCTTCCCAAGACAGTTAACGATAAGATTCTTCATAACTTAAACAGTTTGCAAATGCCACACGCGGCCACAAAACAACACTTAGGCATAAATGATAATGAAAATTTACAAGTAGGAAAGTGAATTACCTGGAGGTGTGGGGAATAGGTGAGGATACTTCTGCCTCATGTCCTCCTCGGCCTCGCGTCATCTCCTCCCGAGCTCGTTCCGCAAGACTTTGTGAAGCCGTCGCTTGGTCCGAGACGCCTAACACGACGATCGACTATCGCTATGGGAATCTCCTCATCGATAACCTCGGTCACTGGACATCGTCAATCGGGTGTACCACTAGATGGATCCCGATACATCTCCTCGGATAGATACGTGAAAAACCGGATGCCTTGCCTCGGATCGGACGGCAGATCCAACTCATAGGCAACCTTGCCTACCCTGCGGATAATCTGAAACGGCCCAATGTACCTAGGGCTGAGTTTCCCCTTCTTCCCGAATCTCATCACACCCTTCATGGGTGACACTTTTAGGAAAACCCAATCATGAACCTCGAACTCAAGATGCCGACGACGATGATCTGCATATGACTTACTCGACTACGGTGTCGATAGCCTCTCGGATAAGCCTCACCTTATCCACTGCCTGCTGTACCAAATCTGGTCCCACTAGCTGCCCCTCGCCCACATCGAACCAACCTATAGGCGATCTGCACTTCCTCCCATACAAGGCCTCATAAGGCGCCATCTGAATACTGGAGTGGTAGCTATTATTATACGCGAACTCAACTAGAGGCAAATGATCCTCCCAACTACCACTGAAGTCAATAACACAGGCTCGCAGCATATCCTCAAGAGTCTGGATAGTGCGCTCTGCTGTCGTGCATGCGTGGATGAAATGCGATGCTCGGGCTCACTGCGTCCTAAACCCTCTGGAAGGACCTCCGAAGTTAGCGTAAGCGGGCTCCTGCATGCGATATGATCAGTAGGGACTCCATGTGATCGGCGATCTCTCGTATGTAAAGTCTGGCTTAATCCTCAGCCGAAAAAGTCGTCCTGACGGGAAGAAAGTGGGCTGATTTCGTCATTCTGTCGACGATAACACTTTTAGAATCATGTCTCCTCTGAGTGGGATGTAATCTGTGATGAAGTCCATGTTGATTACCTCCCACTTCAGTCGGGATCTCTATCGCTGTAACAAACCACGGGCCTGCGGTGCTCTACCTTCACTGCCGACAACGGGCGAGCTACGAACTGCGCAACGTCCTCTTCAAGCCATCCCACCAATACACAGATCTAAGGTCGTGGTACATCTTGGTCGACCCGGATGGATAGAGTAACGCTTGTGTGTGCTTCCCAAGAACCTGCTGCCAAGTCTGAAACATCCGAACACACGATCGCCCTCAAACCTTAGCACCCCATGGTGCTACCTCAAAGGACCCTTGCCCTCACGAAGAGTCGTATCACGATATCGAATCAAAGCGGATCCTCGAATTGCCTCTTCGCCTCTCCGGCGATGGAAGACTCGGCAACCTCACGAACTCTAACCCCACCGCTATCGAGAATCAATCAACCGGACACCAAGGCTCGCTGGCGATGCAAATCACGAACCATGTCCCTCCTCTCTAGTTGCACATCGATAGGCTCCCATCGACCTACGACTCGAGCATCGCGCAACATTGGCCTTCCCGGGTGGTATAGGATATCAACATCGTAATCCTTAAGCAACTCTAACCACCGTCTGCGCCGTAAGTTCAGCTCCTCTGGTGAAGATATCTTGGAGGCTCTTGTGGTGCGTATAAATATCCACGTGAACCCGTACAAATAGTGCCTCGGATCTTCAAAGCGTGAATCACGGTACGCGACTCCAAATCATGGGTGGGGTAGTTCCTCTCGTGTTTCTTGGTGTCGGGATGCATATGCTATAACCCTGCCATCCGCATCAATACACATCCCAACCCGATGCCCGACGATCACAATACCGCGACATAACCATCTGGACCCTCGGAAGAGTAAGAAGCGAGGCGGTCGTCGGTCTCTCTTCAAAGCTGGAAACCCCGCCACAAGCATCACCATCAAACTTGGCTGCCTTACGAGTCGGCCTAGTCAATGGTGCGTAGATAGAAGCAAACTTCTCCACGAACCGCCGATAATAACTCGCAAGGCCCGAAATGCGAACCTCTGCCGGAGTAGTAGGTCTCGGCCAAGTCTCGCTTCGATCTTGGCGTATCAACTCGAATGCCATCGGCCCGACAATATGCCCAAGAAACGCCAAGTCAACAAAACTCACATTTGGAAAACTTGGCGCATAATCTGCTGGTCTGAGAAGCGTCGGCCTGATCGCCAAATGCTCGCATGCTCGCCTGGCGAGAATAAACCAAGATATCATCAATGAACACTATCACAAGCGTGTCCAAAAATGGTTTGAACACTCGGTTCATCAAATCCATGAATCTGCGGAGCATTGGTCAACCCAAAAGACATGACCACGAACTCATAATGCGTCTCGGTCGGAATGCGATCCTAGGGACATCCACCTCTCGACACGAACGATGATAGCGACGCAGTCAATCTTGGAGAAACATCTCGCGCCCGCATTGGTCGAACAAATCATCAATCACGGAAGGGGTATACGTTCTTAATGGTCACCTTGTTCACCGTAATCAACACACATGCAGCGTTAGTCCTTCTTCTTCACGAACAATCTGGCGCCCCGGGGAGAAACACGGGCCTAATGAAGCCCTTCTCTAGCAAATCCCTAAGCTGATCCTTCAGCTCTCTCAACTCGGCAGGTGCCATTCTGTATGGCGGAATGGACATAGGCCGAGTATCTGGCAATATGTCAATACAAAACTCAATCTCCTCTCGGGAGGATGCGGGAGGTCATGCGGGAACACGTCGGGAACTCGTGACTACGAGGCGGTGAAAATCTGGTACGCAGCCTCGATATCAAACACTCGAGCGAGATGGTAGATATACCCTTCGCACCATCTTCCTAGCCTTGAGGTAGGAAATAAACCTACCCCTCGGCGATACCGTGCTCCCCTCCCACTCAACAACCGGCTCCTCAGGAAACTGGAACCGTACTACTCTCTCTGCAGTCTACATTGGCATAGCAAGAGGCTAGCCAATCCATCCCCATAATCACGTCAAAGTCAATCATCTCCAACTCTATCAAGTCGGCTGGTCGGCGATCGTAAATGGTCACAGGACAAGCCCTATATACCCGCCGAGCTACCACCGAATCACCATTGGCGTAGCTACCTCGAAAGGGTCCATGGACTCGTGCTCTATCCTATCCTACTAGCAACAAGGGAGATATATGGGGAGTAGAACCGGATCTATCAAGGCATAAACATCAAACCCGAAGCGATAAGGTACCGTGGCGACATCGGTGAGGCCTCACGATCTGTCGGTGGACAAAGCATAAATGCGGTTCGAGGACCGCTAGGCTGGGACTCGAGCCACGACCTGCCGCGACTGCCGACCCGAGCACCACGCCCTCGGGGCGAGTAGCGGTAGGAGATGATGGGCGGCCCACAGAACTGAAGGTGGGCCTACCACCGGGCCCCGGTCGGACGGTCCCGCAGTGACCTGCCGCTGGCAGTAACAAGATCCATAAGTAGTACCACACTTCCGTAATGGGATCTGCGACGGCCACTGTGGGGTGGTCCCGTCGGCGATACCTCTGCTACTACGGACATCGAAGCCACGGGGCGCAGTGCGCCTCGAAAACTCTGGGCGTCTTGAGGGCGGTGCGAGGAGTGCTCTGGTGGTGTGGTGCGAATCTAGGCCGCTGCGAGGCCGCCACCACGATAACCACGGAGACCCTCCGTCACGGCCTTCCTCGCCTGTCGTCCACTCGCCGACCTCTGCGCTCTCGCATCGAGGCGTGAGCTGCGCACGGGTAATGTCCATACGGTGGAGAAACCCCGCACATGACTCGGCCATATAGTCATCTAGCGGTGACATAGCGGTGTACCTATCCTCCATATCTGCTACCAATCTTTGGGACATATCGAGCCAATGAATCAAACTCGACATTGTACTCCCGGCAAGGTCGTCCTCTGCGCCTCGTGGTAAAAATCTATCGGCCGCGCCCTCGCCATCTGTGGCGGCAAGAAGTGAGTGAGAAAGCCTCGAGAACTCATCCCAGTAGGCGGGGCGCGTGCTCTCCGGGATAACTCCATGAATCAAACCAATCATCGCGGTATCACGCGGCCTATGTGAACCAAAGATCACGGACTCGGTCTCCGACGCGATCACTCTCAAAATCCTCTGAAGGCGGCGGATGAACTCCTGCGGATCATCCTCGGCCTCGACCCATAAAACTCGTGGCTCTGACTCGAAGTCTCGTAGCCTCAAACTCTCGCCTCGGGTGAACAACGGCACGATGGAGGCTGGGCCGCCAGATCCAGCCTCTCCTCGTGTCGGGCCACAACTTTAGCCAAAAGTGGGCCATCTCCTTGACCCTAACTCCTCGCCCGGTGTGGGGCGGGAGGTGTGGGTGCTGTGGTCTGTCTTTGGGTGGGCGTCATAGAACTCGCCGTCTCGGTATAGGCGGGCACGAGCCCTCGTGACTCGGGTGTCACGCTAGCAGCTCCTCATTGCCCTTCGGGCCGGGTTGCCTTACGTGGAGGCATAAGCTATTCTGAAAGGAATACGTTAGAGGGTCCACTATAACACACTCTAAAGCACGATCTCGTAATGAGAAGAATGGAAACCAATCCTAAATATCCTATAGCCTCACGATTATTGGTGTGGTGCACAACACCGATAATCAAGACTCTACTAGATCTGATGCGTAGACACTTTCCGAGGATTAATCGCTCTGATACCACTTTTGTCACGACCCGTTCGGGGCGTGATCGTGCCTAGGGCACCCAAGTAGTCATACATCAGAGAAGTCAGCGGAAATATAAAACAAGACATGAAACAGTTTATAAAATAAGACACAGTTTATGTGAGAAAACACCGCCTTTTCGGCATATATATATAATCATAGTTCGATTACATCCGACAACATGCAGCATGACTCTGAGACCTCTGAAATATACAACTATAGCGGGACGGGCCGCCATACCACTTGTACAAAACTATCTACAACAGGAGATCATACAAAAGTAGAGCCTCGGAAGAGATGGAGCTCCCGACACCAACGTAGAGATCCTAAGAATGCGGATCTAGCACTGCTTTGCCTGCGGCATGAACGCAGCCCGAAGGAGGTCGACAACAGTACTAAGTATGCAGCGTAAAGTACTTAAATGAAACATATCATTTTAAAACCGGTTTACAAATATGTATGAAACAACGAGAAACCGCATATAGTGCCACATCACAAACAAGAGCAACAATAGGTAATGTGAGTCTTGTCTAGGCCGCGAATGATCGAAAGCAGGCCACTCGCCTCATCATCATTCTGCAAGCCTAATCTGGACTCGAGTCGCATAGGCCACTCACGTGGGCGCGTGAGGTATAACCCGCATCGAGGGTAGCTACTCCTCGGCATCCTGGACTCATTGTCGCGCATGGCCACAGGCCGCGTGAGGTATAACCCGCATACTAACACGGAACTCGTAGCTCGCGATAGGCCCCCGGACCGCGTGAGGTATTCTCGAATCATGGTCCTGCATCGCTGAGTCTACCCCGCATCGGAGGGCAGCTTAACCCCCGGTATCATCTCAAGAGGTGAGTGATCGTATAACAACTTATCTTTAATCAACATAAGCACAACAAGGATACTCACCTATACAAACGTTTACAAGATACTACCACACATAGATCATATCATGTCTATTTATCAAACCATCTTTATTATTCTTTTCACAATACAAGTCTGTTATAAACACATAGGCAAACTTGTTTCTTTTATAAATCTTAAGTGGTTATACTTACTTCCCATAAAGCTAGTATAACTCTTAAGCTTACATTTAAAAACCAATTAGTTCTCTTACATTAATATGATTCATGAGTCTTTTGAAATGTTTTCGTTCTTTATTATTGGGCTTAAGCCGTGAGGCATTGCGTAAGTATTATTCGAGCTTAAGCGTGAGGCATTCGTAAGTATTATTCAGCTTAAGTCAAAGACATTGCCGTAGTTATATTGTAAAATATCATGCTTTAGGAAGAATCACATACCTTACCGTGAAAACCACCGCTAAGTCAGAGTTGAATATAATAGTCACAGATATCTATTAAGGACTACTCTGAAGGTCATTCTAAACAGGGGGTTCATAATTCTACGGTAAGTCGGGCAGCACTTCCCTACCCGGTGAGCTATATAAGTCTACTGTGAAAACAGTCCTATGTAAGTCTGATTTGATTATTCCTCTTTTAAACCCTTCAAGTGATTAATACTTCAATTCTATTACGTGATATACTTCTAAGTATTTATACTTATTCTTATACTATAACAAAGAAGTATTCTCTAATTCAAAAGAGGGTTAGGATAATTACCTCGGTAAGCCCAATAATATCCTAGAAAAGTCGCTGAGCAAGGTTTTGCTCTAAGTTGTATGCTCCAAGAACATTAGAAGTTCTTCACAACTCCTACTAAGTACTAAGGTATTTGGGCTAGGGGATTTTGGGCATTATAACGATACAAGAAGGTAACTTTTCTACCAAGGGAGGGGGGGAGAGGTTTGGCTCGGCTAGGGGGTATTCGGAGGCCTTCAAGGGAGGAGGAGTGTTGGACGAAAAGAGCTACAAAGGGAGAGAGAGGATTTTCAAGACTTGGAAAGCTTTGTGGATGAAGAACTCTTCATCTTAAGGGGTATTTATAGGTCAAGTGGCCAACCAATGGCCAAGATTTAGACAAGTGCAAGGCAAGTGTAGGGTGAGGATTAACTATACACAAATATCCTACCAACTCCTTGACTTTGAACAAGGCACCAAAAACGTGCCAAACTTCATCAATTCGTCCAAATGGACGATTTCAAGTCCACAAATTGGAGGGTGCCAAGTGTCGCCCTCCCGTTGGTCCAAAATGTTTCGTCTCTCGGAAAAATCCGCAAAAATAAGAAATGGCATAGCCGGAATTTACTCTACGAAAGCTGTGGAAACGTTTCGTCGGAAAACGATTCTTTTAGTGAGTTGTGCCCAAAAATCGTCCAAGCCTAAACTTTAAGGCTAAACTTTTTGTACGTATTCCTTTACGTACATACTCTGGAAATACGGGGTATAACAACTACCCGGCCCATTCTGGGATGCGGTAAAGTCACATAAGTCTGCCCATAAATGTATACTGCCCGACCCATTCTGGGCCGCGGTAAAGTCACATAAGTCTGCCCATAAAGGTATACTACCCGGCCCATTCTTGAATGCGGTAAAGTCACATAAATCTGCCCATAAAGGTATACTGCCCGAACCATTCTGGGACGCGGTAAAGTCACATAAGTCTGCCCATAAAGGTATACTGCACGGGCGCTCGGACGCGGTAAAATCACATAAGTCTGCCCATAAAGGTATATTGCCCGACCTATTCTGGGACGCGGTAAAGTCACATAAGTCTGCCCATAAAGGTATACTGCCCGACCCATTCTGGGACGCGGTAAAGTAACATAAGTCTGCCCATAAAGGTATACTGCCCGGCCCATTCAGGGAAACGGTAAAGTCTCATAAGTCTGCCCATAAAGGTATATTGCCCGGCCCATTCTGGGACGCGGTAAAGTCACATAAGTCTGCCCATAAAGGTATACTGCCCGACCCATTCTGGGACGCGGTAAAGTCACATAAGTCTGCCCATAATGATATACTTCCCGGCCCATTCTGGGACGCGGTAAAGTCACTTTAGTCTGCCCATAAAAGTATACTGCCCGTCCCATTCTGGGTTGCGGTAAAGTCACATAAGTCTGCCCATAAATGTATACTGCCCGACCCATTCTGGAACGCAGTAAAGTCACATAAGTCTGCCCATAAAGGTATACTGCCGGGCCCATTCTGGGACCGGTAAAGTCACATAAGTCTGCCCATAAAGGTATACAGCCCGGCCCATTCTGGGACGCGGTAAAGTCACATAAGTCTGCCCATAAAGGTATACTGCCCGGCCCATTCTGGGACGCGATAAAGTCACATAAGTCTGCCCATAAAGGTATACTGCCCGGCCCATTCTGGGTTGAGGTAAAGTCACATAAGTCGTCCCATAAAGGTATACTGCCCGTGTTATACCCCGTATTTCCAGAGTATGTACGTAAGGGAATACGTACAAAAGTTTAGCCTTAAAGATTAGGCCAAGTTCGAAATTGTGCACAACTCGTTTAAAGAATCGTTTTCCGACGAAACGTTTCCACAGCTTTCGTAGGGAAAATTCCGGCTATGTCATTTAGTATTTTTGCGGATTTTTCCGAGAGACGAAACATTTTGGACCAACGGGAGGGCGACACTTGGCACCCTCCAATTGGTGGACTTGAATCGTCCATGGGACGAATTGGATGAAGTTTGGCACGTTTTTGTGCCTTGCACAAAGTCAAGGATTTGGTAGGATATTTGTGTTTAGTTAATCCTCACCCTACACTTGCCTTGCACTTGTCTTAATCTTGGCCATTGGTTGGCCACCTCTTGACCTATAAATACCCCCTTAGAGATGAAGAGTTCTTCATCCACAAAGCTTTCCAAGTCTATAAATCCTTCCTCTCTCCTTTGTAAGCAATTCGTCCAACACCCTCCCCTGAGAAGCTTGGCGAGGCTACCCCACCCCTAGCCTGGCGAAATCTACCCCTCCCTTGGTAGAAAAGTTACCTTCTAGTATTGTTATAATGCCCAAAATACCCTAGCCCAAATCCCTTTGTACTTAGTAGAAGTTGTGAAGAACTTCTAAGGTTTCCTTGGAGCTATCGAGCGCACAACTTAGGAGCTAAACCTTGCTCGGCGACTTTTATCTAGGATATTTTGGGCTTACCGAGGTAAATAAACTTACCCTTCTTTTATAATTAGAGAGTATATCGTAGAAGTATAAGAATAAGTATAAATACTTAGAAGAGTATTAAAGAATAGAATTAATTGTTATCACGATGAAGGGTTTAAAGAAGAATAATTGAACTGTACTCACATAGAATTTGTTTTCACTGATGAACTCATATAGCTCACGGGTAGGGTTGTCTGCCCGACTTTCCGTAGGATTATGAACCCTCTGCTTAGAATGACCTTGAGTAGTCTAGACTTTGATAGATGTTTGTGACTATTATAGGTGACTCTCTGCGCGACATATTCAACTTGGCGGTGGTTTATTTGAGAAGGTATGTGATTCTTCCTAAGCATGATATTTTACAATATATAGTACGGTGAGCGTACATGTGTGAACTGAATAATAACTATGGCAATGTCTTTGACTTAAGCTGAATAATACTTACTGAATGCCTCGGCTTAAGCTTTGAATAATAAAGAATCGAAAACATTTCAAAAGAATATCGACTCATTTTTAACAGAAGATAAATATTTGGTTTTAAAACAAAAGCTTAAGAGTTATACTAGCTTTATGGGAAGTTAGGTATAACTTAAGAAAGATAAAAAGAACTGTTTACTTGTTTGTTTATAAAAGCCTTGTATTGATTTACATTAAGTGTAGTAAGATTGTTTGATAAGTAGACATGTTATGATGCTACGTGTTAGTGTCTTGTAATGCTTTGTGTAAGGGGGTCATTCTTTGTGCTTCTTGTGGCCTTGAAACCGGGCCGTCATGGTGCCTTACCGGGCACCCTAGTGATACAACATCGAGAGAAAACCAGTGAAATAAAACTTTACACATGAAATGAGAGACATAAATAAATAAACAGCCAACCCAACCGTTGCCTTGGATATATACATAAAACCCGAACAGTTATCCTTTTTACAAACCCCTTGCAGTGCTCTGAGACCTCTAAGATATACAACAACTATGACGACGGGGCCGCCATACCCCGAATGTACAAGTACCTCTGATGACAGGACTATACTAAAAGATAAGCCTCGGAGGAACGGGCTTCCTAACTGCGATCCTATGGCGAGGATCAACCAATGGTGTACCTCTACTGCGGCATGACGCAGCCCCACGAAGGAGGTCGATCTGCAGTACCAAGTATGTGGCGAAAATGCGTAATGAAATCACATTTCATCATTTTATAAAACCATTTCGCAATAAATGCGATTATGTCAAGTAAGGGGCGATATCCCGAATAATCACTCACACATAATTATGGGTCTCGCCCATAATACCACTCATGCGTGGAACTCATTCCTCAGCTGCGATACATGATGTAAAACAACACCCGTATGTGAACTCGAACACTAGATCTGCTGCGTCGTCAAAACCGATCGGGCAAGTAGAATAGCCAACTACGGTCAAAAGCTAGTCATATCCCATCACGGGCAATGCGGAAGCCAACTACGGTCCAAAGCTAGCCACGCATGGCCGAGGCAAGTATCTTAAGCTAACGCATAATAGCCTACCGTCTCACAAGATATGGCCGAGGCAAGTATCTTAAGCTATCTACGGAGGCTCTGGTACGAGAAAATGACGAGAACAAGTATCTAAAGTGTGCACGAACCACACGCATACAAACCAAGCCCGTGATCGCCGTCGCGCGGCAAGCTTCATGGATTAGCGGTCCATGGACTATGATCTGAACCTCACAATGACCGCGTGCCGGCATCTTACCTCGGAAGTCATGGCCATGAAACCATCCTGCGGGCGCGTGCGTGGAACATCCATCACGTCGGCATGTCGAAGGAAATAAATCGGATAGCGGCCCTGGAGAGTCACGGCGATCTGAAACAACTATCGATACTCAAGTGGACGCATACCGTGGACCACCCAACGTCGGTATGTCCATAATCAATCGGATAATGGCCCTCCCGAGTCACAAAGACACATCAACAAAACACTTGCACATCAAAGACTATCACAACAAGCATAGGCAAGTTTAACATACATTCATTTTAATCAACAATCCGGGTTTCAAACCCAAAATACTACATACTTTCCTTCTTTCAAAAAGACCTCTTTCTACGTAAAAGCCACATGATACTAATACTCGTAGTATATAAAGAAAACACGTTTTACTTTTAAAACCAAATTACTTCACCTTCGTAAAAATCTTTACAAGGCTTTTAAAATCAAGTACTCTATACTTTATAAACCAAGTGCTTTTCTTTTAGAACAACATCAAGTATACTCTTTTTAAAACCCAATTAACTTACTCTTTTCAAAACAAGTAACCTATACTTAAATCAAGTTACTTCTCCTTTTCCGAAAACAAGTCGTTATAAGTCAAGTCTCTTAACTTTCAAAATCAAGTCGTTTTACTGTCAAAACCAAATCTTTCTTTTATCTTCATAAAGTCGTTATAACTAACTTCCCATAAAGCCATTATAACACTTTATGTTTTAAAACAAACAAAAATCGTTTCACACACGTACGTCTACCGTACTATATAGTTCACAACAATCATGCTCAAGAGTATAGGAAGAATCACATACCTTTAGCTTAAACCACAAGCCAAGTCAAGTATGCCGCGCGTAGAAAGATCCACCTATAACAACCACAATATATAAATCAACTTCTAGCACTCTCCGTAGAATATTCTAAACACAAGATTCCTTATTCTATAGAAATTTCGGCAATCCCTCCCCGCTATCACATAAATCTCCTCACTAACCAGGCCCGCTACCAGGCCAACAACTCCCAGGGGATTACACGTCTAACCGGACGTGTTCAAATTTGCTTGACAATAATACTTACTCAAGTCTACTGTAAATGCAGTCAATGTAAATCTGATTCGATCCTTTATAATCATCCTTCCAACATAATATACTCAGTATAACTACTCTGACATGTAATATCCAATTCTGATAGGGGACATAGATCATGACCTCGATAATCCCAAAAATTCTCCAACGAATAAGTCGATCCTGAGCACCGTTTAGCTCCATCCTTACGCTCAACCCGCTCCAGCGACCTTAGAAGTTTCTAAACAACTTCTCTAAATACTTCCACCAAGCTAGGAAGATTTTTCTAGGGTTTCGTTTTACGACTATTGGAATAAAGTAGTATTTCCGGGCTCCTAGTATTGAAATAACTTTGGAATACTACTAGGGATACTAGGCCAAGGTATTTGGGATTATACAACAATACACCAAGTATTTTCTACACAAGAGGGGAGGGGGACGAAATCTACACAAAGGGAGGGAAAACATTTGCTTTGGAAAGCTTTCAAGTGAGGGATGATTTTACTCTTCAAGCCAAGGGGTATTTATAGAAGAACCAAGGGCCATGATCAAGGTAAGTGTAGGGTCAAGATTGGGCCATGTGTGTGTGGGTCCCACCACACCACATGGCCAAACGAAAATGGTGCCAAGTGTAGGGGCCAATTCGGCCAAGGGACAAGTGGCCTAGCCACTTGTCCACCCATTTCGGCCAAGTGCCACATGGGGGTGACACGTGTCGCCCCCCGATTAAATCAAAATATTTCGTCTTAGAAAATATCCAAAATACGGAAATCTCAAAAACAAAGCGGGCCCCAAAGCGTAAATTTCTCCGTGGGTCCCACGTGACCATTCACGAAAATAAAACCTCAAAATTCTAATATAATCCAAGAAGTCCAAATACCAAATCCGGGAATCCAATTCCCGTTAACGAACCTTTTCTTCACAAAACGGAACTTTTAGTCGAAAAAATCACATCTTCCTTTCTTTCCAAAATTTACAGCCGTATTCTCAAATGCGTCGTCCTCACATACATACCACGGAACTACGGGTATAACATTCTTCCCTTAGAAACATTCGTCGAATGTTCCTTCTAAGTCTCCAAACGAGCGTGTCTTGGTATAGTCTTCACTACTATACTTACGAAACCAATCACGCCATCAATGGCCATAGTATAACATACAAATCCAAGCTAACGAGGAAATCATTTCTAATCTCACGACAGCTCCTACTAGCTTCAATTTACTCTAAGGCCTATCTCCGGCCTTCACGATCCGATTCTGATCGAACACATCCCCGAACTCATACGATGGTTACCTAAACTTGGGCTAGCACCTCGTGACCTACCACGGTGGGACCACCTCGAACCGACCCCACTCAATCCGGGCTGCGGGTTGACCCGCGACTGGCCTCAACCCGACCATTATCGCGCCGATCTCTCGTTCCGATCCTGAACAATCTTACTAATTCACGTCATGAAAGCTACCACTTCCATCTTACACTACCCATGGAATTATCACACCAACATAATGCTATCAGAACATAATAATTAAAAAATATACTTATCTTAATACAAATGCATACTAGTCTCTTAGAGGGTCAAGGATATACCTGATATCATAAAAACAAATAGGCGATTTCAAGGACCGCTATAGCGGGAACTTCCACCACGACCCCTCGGTGGCTCGTTGGATATATGAACACCACTTAGCTATCGGCGAAGAACCCGCAATGATCAGAAAGGTGAGTCTCAACATCCGCTACCTCTGGTAGGACAATTTCGCAAAATGGCCCGCGTCACATGTAAAACAAGTCCTCGACACTCCCGAATGGGTTTACCACGGTTACACTTAGGTCGGGGTGGCTTCGCAGCGGCCCAACTCCCGAAAACTGAACCCTTGGAGCCACGACCGCTCCTGAATACTGGAGGCCACAAGTAGCCCATGAGGACCACTGCATCTTGGCGGCGTATATCTAGTCTGCTGCTGAGGCGGTCCGCCTTGAAAGTTACCAAAGGACCATGCTGTCCTGGCCCTCTTCTGCTGATATTGGTCAATCCGTCGGTCTCTCGTGCCTCACACCCTAGTGCGTGAGCTGCGTGCGGGCGATGTCCATGCGGTGAGCGATACACGAACAAGACTACGCCAAGTAGTCATCAAGCCTGGCGTGGCGGTGCACTCTGTCCTCCATATTAGCTACTAACGCAGGGACATATCGAGCCAACGAGTCGAACTACGTTGTACTCCCGGTATGCGTCCTCACTGTCGGCGTCGAAACACGCCGGCCGTGCCCTCCTCATCTGCGGCAAGAAATGGTGAGAAATGCCTCGAGAACTCGTCCCCAAACGGTGAGGCGCATGCTCCCCGGGACAGCTCGTGAATCAAACCGATCATTGCGGTATCACGCGGCCGATGCGAACCGAAAATCACGGAATCGGTCTCGAAGCCTTGATCACTCGCATGATCCTCATGGCGGCGGATGAACTCCTGCGGATCATCCTCAGGCCTCGACCCGTAGAACTCTGGCGGGATACAACTCAGAAAATCCCGTAGCCTCAAACTGTCCGATCTGGGATGAACTACGGGGGCTCGGGCCAGGCGCCGTCCGGCCTCTCGCCGTGTGCGGCCACGATCACGGCGAATCGGGCCATCTCCTTGTAACCCATCTCCTCTGCTCCAGGCTGTGGGACTGGAGGCTCAGGTACCGTGGTCTCTGCAGCCACTGCTGCGGCTCTAACCTCTGCTGGGGCTGGCGGCGTCGCAAAACTCGCCGTCTGAAGAACTATCTCAGGTAATGACCGGGCCTGCGCCCTCGTACTCCTCTGTGTCCCACTAGCAGCTCCACGGTGCCTTGCCCTTCGGGCGGGTTGCCTTGCGCGGAGGCATAAGCGCGAGAAAGAACACGTCGGAAGAGTCCAACTTACAACATCGCTCTAAGGCACGATCTCAGAGTGAGAAGAATAGAAACCAATCCTAAATGTCCTGCAGCCTCCTGATTATAGATGTGGTGCACAACACACCGATAATCAAGACTCTACTAGACACGGTGCAGAGACACTTTCCGAGGATTAATCGCTCGATACCACTTGGCGCCCGAAACGGGCGTCGTGCCTTACCGGGCACCTAGTGATACAACATCGAGAGAAAACCGTGGAAATAAAACTTTACACATGAAATGAGAGACATAAATAAATAAGCGAGCCAACCCAACCGTTGCCTTGGTATATATACATAAAACCCGAACAGTTATCCTTTTTACAAACCACGCCAGCGATTACTCTGCACTTAAGATATACAACAACTATGACGGGACAGGGCCCGCCATACCACAATGTACAAGTACCTACAATGACAGGGACTATACCAAAAGATAAGCCTCGGAGGGCGAGCTTCAACGCTGACTGCGATCCTATGGCGAGATCAACCAATGGTGTACCTCTACTGCGGCATGAACGGCCCGGGCGAGGTCGATCTAACAGTACCAGTATGTGGCCCGAAAATCTGTAATGAAATCACATTTCATCATTTTATAAAACCATTTCGCAATAAGTAAATTATGTCCAAGTAAGGCGCGATATCCCGAATAATCACTCACACATAATTATGGGTCTCACGCCCGTAATACCACTCATGCGTGGAACTCATTCTCAGCTGTGGCGTTACATGATGTAAAACAACACCCGTATGTGAACTGAACACTAGATCCCGCTGCGTCATCAAAACCGATTGGGCAAGTAGAATAGCCAACTACGGTCAAAGCTAGTCATATCCCATCACGGGCAAATGCGGAAGCCAACTACCGATCCAAGCTAGCCACGAATCGCCGAGGCAAGTATCTTAAGCTAACGTACAATAGCCTCACCGTCTCACAAGATATGGCCGAGGCAAGTATCTTAAGCTATCTACCAGAGGCTACTGGTGCGAGAAAATGGCGAACAAGTATCTAAAGTGTGCACGAACCACACGTACAAACCAAGCCCGTGATCGCTCGTCGCGCGGCAAGCTTCATGGATTAGCGGTCCATGGACTAACGATCTGAACCTCACGATGACCGCATGCCCCGGCATCTTACCTCGGAAGTCATGGCCATGAAACCATCCTACTGGACGCATGCCCGTGGAACATCCATCACGTCAGCATGTCCAAAGGAAATAAATCAGATAGCCGGCCCTCCTGCAGAGTCACGGCGATCTGAAACAACCATCGATACTCAAAGTGGACGCGTACTCGTGGACCACCCAACGTCGATATGTCGGTCAATCAATCGGATAATGGCCCCTCCCGAGAGAGTCGCGACACATCAACAAAACACTTGCACATCAAAGACTATCACAACAAGCATAGGCAAGTTTAACATACATTCATTTTAATCAACAATCGGGTTTCAAACCCAAAATACTACATACTTTCCTTTCAAAAAGACCTCTTTCTACGTAAAAGCCACGTGATACTAATACTGTAGTATATAAAGAAAACACGTTTTACTTTTAAAACCAAATTACTTCACCTTCGTAAAAATCTTTACAAGGCTTTTAAAATCAAGTACTCTATACTTTATAAACCAAGTGCTTTTCTTTTAGAACAACATCAAGTATACTCTTTTTAAAACCCAATTAACTTACTCTTTTCAAAACAAGTAACCTATACTTAAATCAAGTTACTTCTCCTTTTCCGAAAACAAGTCGTTATAAGTCAAGTCTCTTAACTTTCAAAATCAAGTCGTTTTACTGTCAAAACCAAATCTTTAATTTATATTCATAAAGTAGTTATAACTAAATTACCATAAAGCCATTATAACACTTTATGTTTTAAAACAAACAAAAATCGTTTCACACACGTCGTCTACCGTACTATATAGTTCACAACAATCATGCTCAAGAGTATAGGAAGAATCACATACCTTTAGCTTAAACCACAAGTCAAGTATGCCGCGCGTAGAAAGATCCACCTATAACAACCACAATATATAAATCAACTTCTAGCACTCTCCGTAGAATATTCTAAACACAAGATTCCTTATTCTATAGAAATTTGTGACACCTCCCCATTATCACATAAATCTCCTCCTAACCGGGCCCGCTACTGTGCCAACAACTCCAGGGATTACACGTCTAACCGGGCGTGTTCAAATATCTTCACAATAATACTTACACAAGTCTATGAAATGCAGTCAATGTAAATCTGATTCAATCCTTTATAATCATCCTTCCAACATAATATACTCAGTATAACTACTACAACATGTAATATCCAATTCTGATAGGGGACATAGATCATTACCTCGATAAGCCCAAAAATTATCCAAGTTATAAGTCGATCCCGAGCAACGTTTAGCTCCATCCTTACGCTCAACCCGCTCAGCGACCTTAGAAGTTTCTAAACAACTTCTAAATACTTCCACCAAGCTAGGAAGATTTTCTAGGGTTTCGTTTCTGGCTATTGGAATAAAGTAGTATTTAGGGCTCTAGTATTGAAATAACTTTGGAATACTACTAGGGATACTAGGCCAAGGTATTTGGGATTATACAACAATACACCAAGTATTTTCTACACAAGAGGAGAGGGGACGAAATCTACACAAAGGGAGGAAAACATTTGCTTTGGAAAGCTTTCAAGTGAGGATGATTTTACTCTTCAAGCCAAGGGGTATTTATAGAAGAACCAGGCCAAGATCAATATAAGTGTAGGGTCAAGATTGGGCCATGTGTGTGTGGGTCCCACCACACATGGCCAAACGAAAATGGTGCCAAGTGTGAGGCCAAATCGGCGAGGACAGTGGCCTAGCCACATCCACCCATTCGACCAAGTGCCACATGGGGTGACACGTGTCGCCCCAATTAAATCAAAATATTTCGTCTTAGAAAATATCCAAAATACCGAAATCTCAAAAACAAAGCGGGCCCACAAAACAGTAAATTTCTCGTGGGTCCCACGTGACCATTTCTGAAAATAAAACCTCAAAATTCTAATATAATCCAAGAAGTCCAAATACCAAATGGGAATCCAATTCCCGTTAACGAACCTTTTTCTTCACAAAACCGGAACTTTTCCGTCGAAAAAAATCACATCTTCCTTTCTTTCCAAAATTTCTGTCGTATTCTCGTACGTACGTCCTCACATACATACCCTGGAACTACGGGGTATAACACTTACGTTGCTAACCGGTAAGTCCATTGTACTGTTATTGTATCACCTACCCGTATTTGTTATACGAGGGCTTGCCGCTTGACGCGGGTCTATCGGCTATCACGATCTGTGAGACTATGCGGGCAGCGGTATGCTCGTGATTGATCATTCAGGCGTTGCCTGATGCGGGGACTCACTGCGGTCTGTTGAGACTACGCGGTCTTTTGAGGCTACGCGAGTGCGGGAGCCTAGGCGGATCTTGGGGTTAGCTGCCGTCGAGAAATATCTCATGCGGTGCGTGTGGGACCTATGCGAGTGCGGAAGTCAGGACTAGGCACGAGAATGATACTATGGGCGATTGGCCTTGCCCGATCATTCGCGGCCTAGAATAGACTATTCTGATTTTCTATTACTGTTGTTGTTTGTGATGTGGCACTAGGTGCAATTGGCCCGATTGTATTTGTGAAAAGGTTTTAAATACTTTGATTTCATTTAAGTACTTTATAGTTTCACATACTTGGTACTGTTATCTTGACCTCCTTGGGGCTGCGTTCATGCCGCAGTAAGAGCGGCAGTGCTAGATCCACATCCTTAGGATCTGCGTTGGTGTCGGAGCTCCATCTTCTAGGAGGCTCTACTTTTGGGTATGATCTCCTGTATTGTAGGTAGTTTTATGCGATCGAGGTATGGCGGCCCCGTCCGCCATAGTTGTTTACTTCCTTAGAAGTGCATGTACTATTGTACAGTTGGGATGTAACTGCAAAACTTGAGTTATTTATATTATGCCGAAAGGCAAGCTTTTCATCAGATAAACTGTGTCTTATTTTATAAACTGTTTCCTGTCTTGTTTTATATTCCGTTGGTTACTCTGATGTATGACTACATGGGTGCCCGGTGAGCACGATCCACGGGCCGGGCAGTCGTGACAAAAGTGGTATCGAGCGATTAATCCTCGGAAAGTGTCTGAGGCCGTATCTAGTAAGTCTTGATTATCGGTGTGTTGTGCACCACGATAATCGAGGCTATAGGATATTTAGGATTGGTTTCCATTCTTCTCATTACGAGATCGTGCTTTAGAGGCGTGTTATAGGTTGGACCTCTAACGTATTCCTTTCTGTGATTATGCCTCGCGTAAGGCAACCCGGCGAAGGGCAAGGCGGCCAGGAGGCGCTAGTAGGACACCAGTCACGAGGCTCGGGCCAGTCTATACGAGACGGCGAGTTCTATGGCCTTGGCCCAGCGAGACCACAGTACCACACCTCGTCCACGGCTGGGGCGGAGGTTAAGTACTGAGAGATGGCCAGACTTTTGGCTAAAGTAGTGGCGTCGAGAGAGGCTGGATCACGGCGATTCGGCTCGGCTCGATCGCACCGTAGTGCGCAGGCGAGATAGTTTGAGACTACGGGATTTCCTTAGTTGTAGCCCGCGAGTTTTATGGGTCGAGGGAGGATGATCCGCGAGTTCATCCGTCACCGAGAAGGATTATCACGGGTGATCGGGGCTTGGTCGAGTCTGTGACATTCGGTTCGCGTCATGCGTGATACCGCGATCGATTGGTTTGATTCATGGGAGCTTTCGGGAGAGCATGCACCTCCAGTGATATGAGATGAGTTTTGAGGCTTTTCACACACTTGCCTCCGCGGATGAGGAGCACGGTGATAGATTCTTATTCTTGAGACAGGGAGGGCCTTGCGGTGAGGAGTACAATGTCGAGTTTGATTCTTTGGCTCGATATGTCCTGCCTGTAGTAGCGATATGGAGGACCGGGTGCATCGCTATGTCACTGGGCTCGATGATTACATGGCCGAGTCTTGTGCGGTGTGTCCCTTCACCCGAGCATGGACATTACCGGATGCGAGCTCATGCACTAGGATCACGAGGCGTAGAGACGCCGGGTAAGCGATATCAGCGAGAAGAAGGCGAGGCCCGGGTTCTTTTGGTGGTTCTCGGCGGCGGCATCGAAGTCGATTGCACCACGGCGGCGCGAGCGCTCACATCTTGGTACAGCCAGAGCGATCGGGGCGGTCGAGGCCCGGGACTTCGATTTCGAGTAGCGAGTGCTAACCGCTCGAATGCCCGATGTGCCCGTTGTGGTAGATACCATTCAGGGCGTACTCAGGGAGCTTGCTACGTGTGGCGGCAGGTCATTCGCGAGTTTGTCCGGCGGCGGCGGTGGTAGGGCCCGATCTACGGTGCATTGCCGCTTCATCCCCGACAGTTACTCGCCGGAGGCAAGGTACTCATGGACCAGCAGTGTGGCAGAGGTCGTGTGTTATACCCGTATTTCGGTATGCGTGGGGCGTGCGTAGAAAATTTGAACTTGAGAAAGTGGCTTGGCGAAATTTATTTGTGCCTGACACGGTTAGAGTCGTTTTTGACGAAGCGTTTTCCACGGACTTTCGTAGGGAATTTCCGGCTATGTCATTTTTAATTTTTGCGGATTTTTAGAGGCGAAACATTATGGACCAAGAGGTGACACTTGTCACCTCTCATTGGAAACCTTAGGCGGAAATTGTGTTGGTAGAAAGTGTGGCTTTTGTGGTCAAGGGTTGGTAGGATATTTTTGTGTTAGTTGGCTAGTGTGCACTTGGCAAGATCTTGGCCTACACTTGCTATGCACTTGGCAAGATCTTGGCCATTGGTTGGCCTTGGCTTACACTATAAATACCCCCCCTTAGGATGACTTCTTCATCCATTCCAAATATTTCCTAAGTGTTAAATCCCTCCTCTCCCCTCTTGTTTGACTCTCGTCCAAGAGCCCCCTCCTAGATAGGCCTTTATGGCGAGAGCCTCCCTCTCCCTTTGGGGTGTGGCGTGGTACCCACTAGCCTAGTGTTTCGTATAAATACCCCTCTCTTGGTAGAAATACTCTCAAAGTATTGTTATAATGCCCAATTACCTTAGCCATATACCTTGTTGTATTCTAAGGTTATACCTATCTGAAAAGCCAGGAAAATACTATTATACTTCGTCGGTCCACAAAACCAAAACCACAGGAAAATCTCCATAGTCCGTTGGAGTATTGTGTAGAAGTTGGTTAGAACTTCTAAGGGTGGTTTAGAGCGGGTTGGGCGCTCGAGTTGGAGCTAAGCGATTGCCCGGGGATCGACTTTAAGCTAGGATAATTATGGGCTTATCGAGGTAATTATCTTGTCCTCTATTGTAATTGGAAATTACATGTTGTTAGATTATATAGTTGAAGTATCTTGTATATAAAGCGAGCGTAGTTATCGGCAATGTCTTTTGACTTAAGCTGAATAAAACTTACAGCAATGTCTTTGCGACTTAAGCTGAATTTAAAGAAGAATCTTGACTGTAATTACATAGGGGTGTATTCAGATGAGACTTGTGTAGTAATCTTGTGGAGTAGAATTGTACAGTTAGGGTTAGATGTATAACCCCACTGGTTGGCTTGGTAGCGGTCGATAGAGGAGGAGATTTCTGTGATTGCGGGAGAGTCTTCCGAAATTTACGTAGAAAGTTCTACGATGAGACCTAAATGTTAATAAAGCGCCTTGTGGCCTTATAGGTGGAAGTACTACGTGTGGCGCGATCTGCTTGGCTTAAGGAGTAGCCGACGGTTGGAGCGTTTTGCTATTAGTCGATACTCGTCGCGAGGTATGTGAACCTCTTCCTATCTCTTCTAGCATGATATGTGTGAACTATGTAGTGCGGTGAGCGTCATGTGCTAAATGTATTTGATTGATTTAAAACATAAAGTGTTATAACGGCTTTATGGGAAGTTGGTTATAACAGCTTTATGTTGGTAAGAAAATACATGTGGTTTTAAAAGGTAACTGATTTGAACTATAACTGGCTTGTTATGTGTTAATAAAGAACTTGAAGTATTTCAAAAGATTTTTGAATCATTTTGAAAGAAGAAGTAATACTTGGTTTGTGAAAACTTAAGAGTTATACTAGCTTTATGGGAAGTTAGGTATAACGGCTTAAGAATGTTTCTTGATTTGGAAATCGAGAATGTGTATCGACATACCAGCTGCGGCGTTAATAAAAGGAAATGCTTTTGACTAATTAAGTATTATTAAAACCGGTAGAAACTTCCATCTGCATAGAAGCTAAGATGAGACAAAATGATATTTCTAGATCATGCATTTCTTTGTAATAAGATTGTTATAAACAAGAATATCCTACTCACATATGAGACTTATGTTTTCAGATAGTTTTAAGGAGAATTATATTCTCAAATGAATAAGACTATGAACTACGAAACCTTTCTAAAATGAGAAACTTGAACATTGGAAATTAGGCAAACTTGATCATTGGAAATGAATGTTGCTACTTGATTTTACAAAGAGAAGTAATTGATTTACTTTAAAAGGATAGTCACTCTTTTTATACTACGGGTATTGTGTGACATTGTGAAAGTAACGTATCTTTTAAAGAGTTAATGTATGAAGTACTTTGGGGATAAAAACCCGATCTTGTTAATCATATAGTAGAAGGTACCTTGTGTGAACAACTTGATTGTATTGGTTTGTGATAGCCTTGTAATACTTTCTTGATTGCTTTGATAAGTAAACGTGTTGGGATGCTACGTGTGTTAGTATCTTGTGATGTTTATGCGAAGGGGTTTCCCTTGATTGTGCTTATTAACTATCAGTCGTTATGATAGTATTGTGGCATTCATCTCTTGAGATGATTCCGGGGGTTAAGCTGCCCTCCGATGCGGGGTAGACTCAGGCGGGTCGATGGACCTATGATTCGAGAATACCTCATGCGAGTCCGGGGGCTATGCGGGCTCTGAGAGTTCGAGTTAGTATCGTCCTTTATGGGCATGCGGTTCATGTGGCCACGCGGACTGCGAAGTCGGGGCGATCTTAGGGAGTAGCTACCCTCGATGCGGGGAATACCTCATGCGGGCCGATGAGATTGGCCTATGCGGAGCTGCGGGAGTTCCAGGGTTAGACGCGTACATTGATACTGCGGGCAAGTGGCCAGCTTTGATCCTGTGACGGTTTAGACAGATCTTATGATCTGATTCATGACCTTGTTAGTGCTGTGGGTTTTTAGTAGTCGGCTATGCCTTACTTACCGTCTGTTTTATTATGACACAGTGGGACTGGTGTTCATGTGTGTTCCTTGGTGCTTTTATATCATAGGCTGGCGGTGAGGAAGGTATTCCACGGGCATGATTGATGTTGTGGGCACGAGACCCGTTGTTATACTTGAGTGATGACTTGAGGCGTGAGTCACGACTTGACATATCGCTTTGTTGTAAGCGTAGTTTGGTTATCATACATGTCTCTGCTTTATATATTGCTATGATTTCATTTACGATATGTATTTTGATTTCACATACTCGGTACTGTTATCGACCTCGCCGAGGCTGCGTTCATCCGCGAGTTGAGGTACACGATCGTTGATCCTCGCTCTTAGGGTCACGATTCAGCGTGTGGGAAGCTCGTTCCTCGGAGGCTTATCATGGTATAGTCCCTGTTGTTGTAGGTGCTTACATTCGGGGTATGGCGAGGGCCCTGTCCGCCATTGTTGTCGTATCATTTCTTAGAAGTGCATGTAATCTTGTTGTGGCGGGGTTTGTAAAAGGATTAAAGCATTCATTTGTAAAAGTTGTTATTTATATATCTTAGAAAGGCAAGTTTTCCTCAGTTCTTGTTTTGTACTTCACTTGTTTCGTATGCGTGTTTTATGTTCGTGATTACTCGATGTTGTGTCACTAGGGTGCGGGGTAAGGCACGATCACGGGCCGGGTTGGTCGTGACAAAAGTGGTATCGAAGCGATTAATCCTCGGAAAGTGTCTATAGACGTATCGATGAGAGTCTTGATTATCGGTGTGTTGTGCACTACATCAATGTCGAGGAGGCTATAGGATATTTTAGGATTGGTTTCTATTCTTCTCACTCTGAGATCGTGCCTTAGAGTCGTGTTGTAAGTTGGACCCTCTAACGTATTTCTTTCCTTACCGATATGCCTCGCGTAGGGCAACCGAAGCCCGGGAGGGCAAAGCGGCCGAGGCTGCGAGTAAATCTGAGAGGGTGGCGAGGCGCAGGCCCAATCATTACCTAGGGTAGTGCTTCGTTCGGGGATTTCTGCGGCGTCGCTAGCCCGTGAGTTTGGCAGCGGCGGCGATCCTACTGCGGCCATGATATATGAACGCCGGTTCCACGGCCAGAGCGAGCATTTAGATTGCAAAGAGCGACCACATGCTAGCTATAGATTTGGCTACGAGAGTATACCGATGTACTGCGAGTCTTGAGGACTATCTAAAGAGGTTGTGCAAAGTAATTCTTGATTAGGCTTGAGCATGGCACGTATGCGGGCTTATGCGCGTGGCCAGAGGCGTGTAGAAATCGGCGGGTTAACGAAGGACACGAGAAGAGGGCGAGCGGCAAGGTCCTTTAGTAACTTTCGGCGAGTCACCTCGCGTGAGATCAGATTATGCACCTCGCCCGGTCAGAGTGGTCTTCGGAGTTCGGGACATTCGGGGTATCACGAAGTTGGTTAGAACTCGGGGCTTAGGTTCCGCGGTGTGATGCGTCATCGGGAATGTCATCTTTTAGGTTGGTACTTGTTGTACTATGGCCGTCGAGTGCAGTGTCGAAGAGTGTCCTTGTAGGAGGACTTAGCCCGAGGATCGATGGGTAGTCGTCACCTTCCTTAGTTATGCGCCTGCAGGCGGGTTTGATTTGAGCGATTAAGGAGTGAAGCGGTAGATATAGATATATCTTTAACCTACAGAGATCGGTATATGTGATAAGGTGAGTATACCTTAGGTGCTATGTTACGATAGCGGTGTGTTAGTTGTGATTTGAAATCATGGTTGTTTAGCCGAGTAAGATTTTGGGGATAGAGAAGGTGTGAGCCTTAGAGCTTTTACGTAGAGACCTTAGAGGTGAGGCCGTCTCGAGAAAGGTGTAGTGTTATGTTTGACCACTTATCTGGGTGCATAGTGCACGTGAGTTATGGTTGGGATAGGTCACAGTAGTGTGGAATGAAAGGGGGTAGTTGAGCTAAGAAGACCGCTAGGTTTTAAATGCGTGATTAGTGAGGCATTAGAATCGGGGAACTAGTGTTGTGCTCGTTGTGGTCGGATTGAGGCCGTGATGCGGGTCAACCCGCGGCTTTGTTTGGTGGTGGGGTCGGTTGTGGTGGTCGCCTTGTGGTAGGTCACGAGGGTGTTAGGCCCGTGTTCGATTAACGGTCTGCGAGTTCGTGGATGCGTTCGGCCGGTGGTGGTCGATGAAGCGACCCATCGTGTTCTTCGTTCGGGACCGTTTACTCGGTGTGTTGAGTTATACGAAGGGTTGAAAGGCTGCGCGGGTGCCTACCTTTACCTTATGTCGACAGTGAAGCCCGGGTTGTGGTTATTTTCGTTTTCTAAAAAGTTTACGAGCGGGTTAAGAACTTCGGGTGAGTCTCGAGAATCGCGTTCGCCACCGGGCGGTCGTGGATTTGAGGTAGTTGTGAGGATTGTTGTCTCTGTGGAGGTAGTGTTTGATCTACCATTTCGGTGTTCGGATATCGCCTTATGAAGCCTTGTAAGGCGGAAGTGTAAGTTCTTGGTCGATTGGTTCGAGGTTGGCAAGGTTGAGCGATTGGTTGAGCTTGTTCCGGTGGTGTGGATAGTGAAGCTTGTCTAGAAGAAGTTACGGCGGCTCGGGAATTGTGCGGATAATCGGTGGCGGCGCTTAGAGTTGAGTTGTGGTCGATCTTCTTGAAAGTACCACCGGGTTTGGGTGTGGCGAGTTTTGGAAAGCAGAGGAACTTAGCGAGTTACTTTGGGCCTTGTGAGTTCATGTGAAGGATAGGCGGGTTGCCTATATGTTAGCATTTGCCGTCGGCGTGGGAAGCGATGCGTCCGGTCTTCGTATTGTGATGTTGGAAAAGTATCGGAGATCCATCCAGTGTTCCCACTTAATGATGACCACGTTAGAGATAGTAACCGAGTTTTAGATCGGCGAAGTATCGAGAATGTGGTAAGAGTTTGAGTGTCACGACATCCTCGGGATCATGGCGGCCGGTACCATTTGTTAGTCGTCGGAGCAAGGCTCGCGACAAAGTGACAAAGTGGTATCTCTGACGAGTAAAGAGAAGCGAGCATGTATGGCGAGCATAGATGTGATCATTTCTTTTGTAGAGAGAAGTGCGAAGGAAGTATATTTTTAGACCCTGGAGAGAGGTGGTTGTGGTGATGTTAGAGGTGTTTCCTCGTGGACTTGGATGGGTATTTGTGCGGTTGTTTCTATGGCCATGTGTGGCAAGGATTGTTCTCGTAAGTATAGTAGTGAAGAATATCTTGGCGCGTTTGTTTTGAGACTTAGAAGGAACATTCGGGACGAATGTTTCTAAGGAAGGAGAATGTTATACCGTATTTCAGTATGCGTGGGGCGTGCGTAGAAAATTTGAACTTGAGAAAGTGGCTTGGCGAAATTTATTTGTGCACAACACGGTTAGAGTCGTTTTTTGAAGCGTTTTCCACGACTTTCGTAGGGAATTTCGGCTATGTCATTTTTAATTTTGCGGATTTTTCCAGAGGCGAAACATTATGGACCAACAGAGGGTGACACTTGTCACCTCTCATTGGAACACCTTAGGCGGAAATTGTGTTGGCGAAAGTGTGGCTTTTGTGGTCAAGGGTTGGTAGGATATTTTTGTGTTAGTTGGCTAGTGTGCACTTGGCAAGATCTTGGCCCTACACTGCTATGCACTTGGCAAGATCTTGGCCATTGGTTGGCCTTGGCTTACACTATAAATACCCCCTTAGGATGACTTCTTCATCCATTCCAAATATTTCCTAAGTGTTAAATCCCTCCCTCTCCTCTTGTTTGACTCTCGTCCAGAGCCACTCCTAGATAGGCCTTTATGGTAGAGCCTCCCTCTCTCCGCTGGGGTGTGGCGTGGGTACCCACAGCCTAGTGTTTCGTATAAATACCCCTCTCTTGGTAGAAATACTCTCAAAAGTATTGTTATAATGTCCAAATTACCTTAGCCATATACCTTGTTGTATTCTAAGGTTATACCTATCTGAAAAGCCAGGAAAATACTATTATACTTCCGTCAGTCCACAAAACCAAAACCCTAGGAAAATCTCCATAGTCAGTTGGAGTATTGTGTAGAAGTTGGTTAGAACTTCTAAGGGTGGTTTAGAGCGGGTTGGGCGCTCGAGTTGGAGCTAAGCGATTGCCGGGATCGACTTTAAGCTAGGATAATTATGGGCTTATCGAGGTAATTATCTTGTTCTATTGTAATTGGAAATTACATGTTGTTAGATTATATAGTTGAAGTATCGTATATAAATGAGCGTAGTTATCGGCAATGTCTTTTGACTTAAGCCTGAATAAAACTTACGGCAATGTCTTGCGACTTAAGCCTGAATTTAAAGAAGAATACTGAACTGTAATTACATAGGACTGTATTACAGTAGACTTGTGTAGTAGTACTGTGGAGTAGAATTGTACCCGTTAGGGTTAGATGTATAACCCCTGGTTGGCTTGGTAGCCGGTCTCGATAGAGGAGGAGATTTCTGCTTGATTGCGGGAGAGTCTTGCCGAAATTTCTGTAGAAAGTTCTACGATGAGACCTAAATGTTAATAAGCGCCTTGTGGCCTTATAGGTGGAAGTACTACGTGTGGCGCGATCTGCTTGGCTTAAGGAGTAGCCGACGGTTGGGCGTTTTGCTATTAGTCGATACGTCGCGAGGTATGTGAACCTCTTCCTATCTCTTCTAGCATGATATGTGTGAACTATGTAGTGCGGTGAGCGTCGTGTGCTAAATGTATTTGATTGATTTAAAACATAAAGTGTTATAACGGCTTTATGGGAAGTTGGTTATAACGACTTTATGTTGGTAAGAAAATACATGTGGTTTTAAAAGGTAGCGATTTGAACTATAAGCGGCTTGTTATGTGTTAATAAAGAACTTGAAGTATTTCAAAAGATTTTGAATCATTTTGAAAGAAGAAGTAATACTTGGTTTGTGAAAACTTAAGAGTTATACTAGCTTTATGGGAAGTTAGGTATAACGGCTTAAGAATGTTTCTTGATTTGGAAATCAGAATGTGTATCGACATACCCTGCTGGCGTTAATAAAAGGAAATGCTTTTGACTAATTAAGTATTATTAAAACCGGTAGAAACTTCCATCTGCATAGAAGCTAAGATGAGACAAAATGATATTTCCTAGATCATGCAGCTTTGTAATAAGATTGTTATAAACAAGAATATCCTACTCATATGAGACTTATGTTTTTGGATAGTTTTAAGGAGAATTATATTCTCAAATGAATAAGACTATGAACTACGAAACCTTTCTAAAATGAGAAACTTGAACATTGGAAATTAGGCAAACTTGATCATTGGAAAGAATGTTGCTACTTGATTTTACAAAGAGAAGTAATTGATTTACTTTAAAAGGATAGTCACTCTTTTTATACTACGGGTATTGTGTGACATTGTGAAAGTAACGTATCTTTTAAAGAGTTAATGTATGAAGTACTTTGGGGATAAAAACCGATCTTGTTAATCATATAGTAGAAGGTACCTTGTGTGAACAACTTGATTGTATTGGTTTGTGATAGCCTTGTAATACTTTCTTGATTGCTTTGATAAGTAAGCGTGTTGGGATGCTACGTGTGTTAGTATCTTGTGATGTTTATGCGAAGGGTTTCCCTTGATTGTGCTTATTAACTATCGATCGTTATGATAGTATTGTGGCATTCATCTCTTGAGATGATTAGGGGTTAAGCGCCCTCCGTCGCGGGGTAGACTTCGGTAGTCGATGGACTATGATTCGAGAATACCTAAATGCAGTCCGGGGCTATCGCGAGCTACGAGTTCGAGTTAGTATCGTCCTTTATGGGCATGCGGTCCGTGTGGCCACGCGATGCGAAGTCGGGGCGATGCGAGGAGTAGCTACCCTCGATGCGAGGAATACCTCATGCGGGCGATGAGATTGGCCTATGCGGAGTGCGGGAGTTCGAGGTTAGGCAGCGTACATTGATCTGCGGGCAAGTGGCGGCTTTGATCTGTGGCGGTTTAGGCAGATCTTATGATCTGATTCATGACCTTGTTAGTGCGTGGGTTTTAGTAGTCGGCTATGCCTTCGTACTTACCGTCTGATTTTATTATGACACAGGTGGGACACGTGTTCATGTGTGTTCCTTGGTGCTTTTATATCATAGGCGGCGGTGAGGAAGGTATTCCACGGGCATGATTGATGTTGTGGGCACGAGACCCGTTGTTATACTTGAGTGATGACTTGAGGCGTGAGTCACGACTTGACATGGTTGCTTTGTTATGGCGTAGTTTGGTTATCATACATGTCTCTGCTTTATATGTTGCTATGATTTCATTTCTGATATGTATTTTCGATTTCACATACAAATTTTTGTTATCTTGACCTCCTTGGGCTGCGTTCATGCGCGAGTTGAGGTACACGATCGTTGATCCTCGCTCTTAGGGTCACGATTCGTGTGGGAAGCTCCGTTCCTCGGAGGCTTATCATGGTATAGTCCCCTGTTGTTGTAGGTGCTTACATTGGGGTATGGCGGGCCTGTCCGCATTGTTGTCGTATCATTTCTTAGAAGTGCAGTAATCTTGTTGTGGCGGGGTTTGTAAAAAGTTAAAGCATTCATTTGTAAAAGTTGTTATTTATATATTAGAAAAGGCAAGTTTTCCTCAATTCTTGTTTTGTACTTCACTTGTTTCGTATGCGTGTTTATGTTCCGTGATTACTCGATGTTGTGTCACTAGGGTGCGGGGTAAGGCACGATCCACGGGCAGGTTGGTCGTGACATCGTGGCTCAGTCGATTCTAGCGGTCCTCGAGCGCATTTATGCTTTGTCGGTAAGCGAGGATCGGGAGGCCTCACGATGTCGCTGGTACCTTATCGGTTTACGGGTTTGATGTGTATGCTTTGATAGATCGGGTTCTACTCGTCTATATATCTCCCTTGTTGCTAGTAGGATAGGGATAGAGCACGTGTCCATAGACCACTTTCGAGGTAGCTACGCGATGGGTGATTCGGTGGTAGCTCGGCGGGTATATAGAGCTTGTCTGTGACCATTTCGACCGTCGGACCTAGCCGACTTGATAGAGTGGAGATGATTGACCGGCGTGATTATGGGGATGGATTGGCTAGCTTCGCTACGCCAATGTAAGCTGAGAGAGAAGTAATGCAGTTCGATTTCACGAGAGTCGGTTATCGAGTGGGAGGAGCACGGTATCGCCAGAGGTAGGTTTATTTCCTACCTCGAGGCTAGGAAAGATAGTGCGAAGGGTATATCTACCATCTCGTTCGGGTGTTTGATCTTGAAGGCTGCGGTACCAGATTTTGATCGGTTCGATGGTCGAGTTCCCAGGACGTGTTTCGGATGACCTCCGGTATCCTCGAGAGGAGATCGAGTTTGTATAGATGTATTGCGGACACTCGGCTATTTCCATTCCGCCATACGAGAATGGCACTGCCGAGTTGAGAGAGTTGAAGGACGGCATTTTAGGGATTTCTTTGGAGAAGGGTTTTATCGGACCTAGTGTTTCTCGCGAAGCGCGGTATTCGTGAAGAAGAAGGGCGGGGCAGCTGCGCGTGTGTTGACTCTGAGCGGTGAACAAGGTGACCATTAAACGAATACCCTTCCGAGATTGATGATTTGTTCGACGATTGCGGTAGCGAGGTGTTTCTCGAGATTGATCTACGGTCGGGCTATCATCAGTGCGAGTCGAGGTGGATGTCGAGATCGCATTCGGACGTGACGGGCATTATGAGTTCAGTCATGTCTTTTGGGTTGACGATGCTCGTGGTATTCATAGATTTGATGAACCGAGTGTTCAAACCATTTTTGGACACGTTTGTGATAGTGTTCATTGATGATATCTTGGTTTATTCGCTCGGAAGCGGGAGCATGCGGAGCATTTGAGGTATCTTGTGACGCTTCTCGGGACCAGCGATTATCGCCAAGTTTTCCAAATGTGAGTTTTGGTTAACTTCGGATGGCGTTTCTTGGGCATATTGTGGAGTGATGGCATTCAGTGAATACGGCAAGATCGAAGCGATCAGGACTTGGCCTGAACCTACTACTCCGAGAGGTTCGCGATTTCGGGCCTTGCAGTTATTATCGGTTCGTGGAGAAGTTTGCTTCTATCTGCACCGTTGACTAGTGACTCGAAGGCGACCAAGTTTGATGGTGATGCTTGTGAGCGGGGTTTCGATTCTTTGAAAAGAGGCGCGGCCGCCCGTTCTTACTCTTCCGGAGGTCGGATGGTTATGTCGTGTATTGTGATCGTCGGGCATCGGGTTGGGATGTGTGTTGATGCAGCATGGCGAGTTATAGCATATCGTCCGACGGTGAAAAACACGGAGGAACTACCCGCGTGATTTAGAGTTGGCGGTATGATTCACGCTTTGAAGATCTGGAGCCACTATTTGTATGGGGTTCACGTGGATATTTATCTGAGACCACAGAGCCTCGGTATATCTTCACGGAGGAGTGAACTTACGGAGAGGCGGTGGTTAGAGTTGCTTAAGGATTACGATGTTGATATCTGTACCACGGGAAGGCCAATGTTGTGGCGGATGCTCTTAGTCGTAGGTCGATGGGAGCCTATCGGATGTGCGACTAGAGAGGAGGGACATGGTTCGTGATTTGCATCGGTTAGCGAGCCTTGGTGTCCGTTTGATTGATTACGATAGCGGTGGGGTTAGAGTTCGTGAGGTTGCGAGTCTTCCATCGTCGAGAGGTGAAGAGGCAGCGATTCGAGATCGGCTTTGATTCGATATCGTGATCTGACTCTTACGTGAGGCAAGGGTCCTTTTGAGTAGCACGATGGGGTGCTAAGGTTTGAGGCGGGTTGTGTGTTCCGGATGTTTGAGGACTTGGCGGAGTTCTTGGGGAAGCACACGCGGCGGCGTTACTCTATCCATCCGGGTCGACCAAGATGTACCACGACCTAGATCGTGTATTGGTGGGATGGCTTGAAGAGGGCGTTGCGAGTTCGTAGCTCGGTGCGTGTTGTCGGCGGTGAAGGTAGAGCACGGAGGCACGGTGGTTTGTTGCGGCGATAGAGATCGAGCACGGAAGTGGGAGGTAATCAACATGGACTTCATCACGGGATTACCTCGCACTCGGAGGAGACATGATTCTATTTGGGTTATCGTCGACGGTGGCGAAATCAGCCACTTTCTTCCGTCCGGATGACTTTTTGGTGAGGATTATGCGGACTTTACATCAGAGATCGCCGATGCATGGAGTCCCTATTTCGATCATATCGCGAGAGCCCGATTCTGGCTAACTTCGGAGGTCTTTCGAGAGAGGTTTAGGGGCAGTGAGCACAATCTTGCATTTCATCCGCAGAGCAGACGGACAGCGAGCGCACTATCCGGACTCTTGAGGATATCTTTGCGAGCTGTATTATTGACCGATGGTAGTTGGGAGGATCATTTGCCTCTAGTTGAGTTTGCGTATAATAATAGCTACCACTCAAGATTCGGATGGCGCCTTATGAGGCCTTGTATGGGAGGAAGTGCAGATCGCCTATAGGTTGGTTCGATGTGGGCGAGTGCGGCTAGTGGGACGATTTGGTGCAACAGCGATGGATAAGTGAAGCTTATCAGGCGGCTTTGTAGCTCGAGTCGGCGTAAGTCGTATGCAGATCATCGTCGTCGGCATCTTGAGTTCGAGGTTCATGATTGGGTTTTCCTAAAGGTGTCACCCATGAAGGTGTGATGAGATTCGGAAGAAGGAAACTTCGGCAGTACATTGGGTCGTTTCAGTTGTCGCGAGGTAGGCAAGGTTGCTACGAGTTGAATCTGCCGTCCGATCTGGAGCGGTGCATCCGGTTTTCACGTATCTATCTTTGAGAAGATGTATCGGGGATCCATCTAGGGTACACCGATTGGCGATGTCGGTGGCCAGGGGTTATCGTGTGAGGATATTCCCATAGCGATAGTCGATCGTCGGGTTAGGCGTCTGCGGACGAAGGGCGTGGCCGTCAAAGTCTTGTGGCGAACGAGCTCAGGGAGGAGATGACGTGGGAAGCCGAGGAAGACATGAGGCAGAAGTATCCTCACCTATTCCCCACACCTCCAGGTAATTCACTTTCCTACTTGTAAATTTCCATTATCATTTATGCCTAAGTGTTATTTTGTGGCCATGTGTAGCACTTACAAACTGTTTAAGCTTCTTCGATAATCGTCTTGAGAAGGAACATTCGGACGAATGTTTCTAAGGAGGAGAATGTTATACCGTATTTCGGAGTATGTACGTAAGGGAATACGTCAAAGGTTAGCCTTAAAGATTAGGCCAAGTTCGAAATTGTGCACAACTCGTTTAAAGAATCGTTTTAACTGAAAGCGTTTCCTGACTTTCGTAGGGAAAATTCCGGCTATGTCATTTAGTATTTTTGCGGATTTTTCCGAGAGGCGAAACATTTTGGACCAACGGGAGGCGACACTTGGCACCCTCGATTGGTGGACTTAGATCAATCGCCCATGGGGACCGAATTGGATGAAGTTTGGCACGTTTTTGTGCCTTGCACAAAGTCAAGGATTTGGTAGGATATTTGTGTTTAGTTAATCCTCACCCTACACTTGCCTTGCACTTGTCTTAATCTTGGCCATTGGTTGGCCACCTCTTGACCTATAAATACCCCTTAGAGATGAAGAGTTCTTCATCCACAAAGCTTTCAGTCTAAAAATCCTCCTCTCCCTTTGTAAGCAATTCGTCCAACACCCCTCCCTTGAGAAGCTTGGCGAGGCTACCCCACCCTAGCCTAGCGAAATCTACCCCTCCTTGGTAGAAAAGTTACCTTCTAGTATTGTTATAATGCCCAAAATACCACAGCCCAAATCCCTTTGTACTTAGTAGAAGTTGTGAAGAACTTCTAAGGTTTCATGGAGCTATCGGAGCGTACAACTTAGGAGCTAAACCTTGCTCGGTGCGACTTTTATCTAGGATATTTTTGGGCTTACTGAGGTAAATAAACTTACCCTTCTTTATAATTAGAGAGTATATCTTGTAGAAGTATAAGAATAAGTATAAATACTTAGAAGAGTATTAAAGAATAGAATTGACCGTTATCACGATAGAAGGGTTTAAAGAAGAATAATTGAACTGTACTCACATAGAATTTGTTTTCACGATGAACTCATATATCTCACCGGGTAGGTTTGTGATGCCAGACTTTCCGTATGATTATGAACCCTCTGTTTAGAATGACCTTAAGAGTAGTCTAGACTTTGATAGATGTCGTGACTATTATAGTGACTCTCTGCGCGACATATTCAACTTGGCGGTGGTTTTATTTGAGAAGGTATGTGATTCTTCCTAAGCATGATATTTTACAATATATAGTGCGGTGAGCGTACGTGTGTGAACTGAATAATAACTATGGCAATGTCTTTGACTTAAGCTGAATAATACTTACGGAATGCCTCGGCTTAAGCTTTGAATAATAAAGAATCGAAAACATTTCAAAGAATATCGACTCATTTTTAACGGAAGATAAATATTTGGTTTTAAAACAAAAGCTAAGAGTTATACTAGCTTTATGGGAAGTTAGGTATAACAACTTAAGAAAGATAAAAAGGCTGTTTACTTGTTTGTTTATAAAAGCCTTGTATTGATTTACGTTAAGTGTAGTAAGATTGTTTGATAAGTAGACATGTTATGATGCTACTGTGTTAGTGTCTTGTAATCTTTGTGTAAGGGGTCATTCTTGCTGTGCTTACGTTGCTAACGGTAAGTCCATTATCTTGTTATTGTATCACCTACCCTTATCGTTATACGAGGGCTTGCCTTGATGCGGGTCTATACGGCCTTATGCGGTCTGTGAGACTATGCGGAGCAGCGGTATGCTCGTGATTGATCATTCGGCGTTTGCTTTGACGCGAGGACTCACTATGCGATGCTGTTGAGACTACGCGGTCTTTTGAGGCTATGCGGTGCGGGAGCCTAGGCGGATCGGGGTTAGCTGCCCCGATGCGAAATATCTCAATGCGGGTGCTGTGGGACCTATGCGAGTGCGGAAATCGAGGACTAGGCACGCGAGAATGATACTATGGCGATTGGCCTTGCCGATCATTCGCGGCCTAGAATAGACACATTCTGATTTTCCTATTCTTGTTGTTGTTTGTGATGTGGCACTAGGTGCAATTGAGCGGATTGTATTTGTGAAAAGGTTTTAAATACTTTGATTTCATTTAAGTACTTTATAGTTTCACATACTTGGTACTGTTATCTTGACCTCGCCCGGGCTGCGTTCATGCCGCGGTAAGGGCAGCAGTGCTAGATCCACATCCTTAGGATCTTTGCGTTGGTGTCGGGAGCTCCATCTTCTAGGAGGCTCTACTTTTGGGTATGATCTCCTGTATTGTAGGTAGTTTTATCTGATCGAGGGTATGGCGGGGCCACTGTCCGCCATAGTTGTTTACTTCCTTAAGTGCGTAGTACTATTATGCGATTGGGATGTATCGCAAAACTTGAGTTATTTATATTATGCGAAAGGCAAGCTTTTCATCGATAAAGCGTGTCTTATTTTATAAAGCTGTTTCTGTCTTGTTTTATATTCATGGTTACTCGATGTATTACTACTTGGGTGCCGGTAAGGCACGATCCACGACCGGGCAGGTCGTGACAGCGGCCGATGCGGGGCGGTAAAGTCACATAAGTGCGCCCGTAAGGTATACGGCCCGACCCATTTTGGAGTGCGGTAAAGTCACATAAGTGCGCTCATAAAGGTATACTTCTCGGCGATTTTGGGGCGCGGTAAAGTCACGTAAGTGCGCCCGTAAAGGTATCTTGCCGCCCATTTGGGACGCGATAAAATCACATAAGTCCGCCCATTAAGGTATCTTGCCGAGCCATTCGGGCGTGGTAAAGTCACATAAGTGCGCCCATAAGGTATCTTGCCCGACCCATTCACGGGGGCGGTAAAGTCACATAAGTCTGCCCATAAAGGTATACTACCAGGCCCGTTACGGGGGCGATAAAGTCACATTAGTCTGCCCATAAAGGTATATTGCCTGGCCTATTCTGGGACGCGGTAAAGTCACATAAGTCTACCCATAAAGGTATACTGCCCGACCCATTCTGGGACGCGGTAAAATCACATAAGTCTGCCCATAAAGGTATATTGCCCGGCCTATTCTGGGACGCGGTAAAGTCACATAAGTCTGCCCATAAAGGTATACTGCCCGACCCATTCTGGGACGCGGTAAAGTAACATAAGTCTGCCCATAAAGGTATACTGCCCGGCCCATTCAGGGAAACGGTAAAGTCTCATAAGTCTGCCCATAAAGGTATATTGCCCGGCCCATTCTGGGACGCGGTAAAGTCACATAAGTCTGTCCATAAAGGTATACTGCCCGGCCCATTCTGGGACGCGGTAAAGTCACATAAGTCTGCCCATAATGATATACTTCCCGGCCCATTCTGGGACGCGGTAAAGTCACATAAGTCTGCCCATAAAGGTATACTACCCGGCCCATTCTGGGATGCGGTAAAGTCACATAAGTCTGCCCATAAATGTATACTGCCCGACCCATTCTGGGCCGCGGTAAAGTCACATAAGTCTGCCCATAAAGGTACACTACCAGGCCCGTTCTGGGACGCGGTAAATGTCACGACCCGAACCCGGACCCGTGACCGGTGCCTTAACCCGGGCACCCTAGTGACACAACATCAGAGAAAACCAGCGGAATGTAAACTCAAGATAAACAACCAGTAAGATATAGAATAGTCTAGCCCAAACTGGCTAACCCAAAAGTACATAAACCGAACAGTTACATCCTTAACGAACCAAGTTCTGACAAGACTACAGGCCTCTAAGAATGAATAACACTATGGCGGGACAGGGCCCCGCCATACCCCCTGAATGTACAAAAGTCTACAACCTCAGGGAATCGTACCAAAAGACGAGGCCTCCGGAGAAATGGAGCCTTCCGAGAACCGAACCGTGATCCTAAGAGTGCGGATCAACAAGCTATGAACCTCAACCTGCGGCATGAACGCAGCCCCCCGAAGGAGGTCAGTACAACATGTACCAAATATGCGGCGGAAAATCGTAATAAGATCATAAGTCAAAATATAAGCGGGCGTTATAGCCGAAAATCAGTTTACCTTGCCCTGTGCCTTACTCACAATGAGAGTACCAAGTCTCAGTTAGATAGCATAAAAATAGGCGGCTCACGATCAAAGCGGTACCTCGCGTAGTATCAATAATCACCCCTACTCCTGGGACTATTTCACCCGCATAGGTCCTGTGGACCCGCATGAGGTCATCCGCCTCGTCATAGGACTATTTCACCCGCATGGGACTATTTCACCCGCATGGATCCTGTGGATCCGCATGAGTACCATCGCGTACTCGCATGGGACTATTTCACCCGCATGGATCCTATGGTCGGATCCGCGTGAGTACAAGCGCGCTCGCGTCATGGGTAGCAAATCCATGGCATAAATAGTAAACCATCCTATTGGAGCATACAGTGGGCCACCCATCGATGTCGGTATGTCCAAAGGAAACAACAAGAATAACCGGGGTTTACAGTAATAATATATATATAACATAGCTCATCCGGCTATTAAACATAACATAAGCACTACCGGCCTATCACATCACAACATAAGCACTACCGGCCTATCCTAACTTAAGCAAGTTAAGAATCACCTAACTTCTTATTAATAGTATTAATTCATCCTCTCATTTTAGTATACCTAAGGCACGATCATGTCTTTTAATAAAAATCCGGGAATTTAACCCAAGTATCATGTACCCCTAACCTTTTAAGAAATAACTCTTTTTATACAAAAATTCCAAGATACTAATCACCATAGTATCAAGTTACGATTTCTTTTCAAAGCAAGTCACATTTCCTTTTAAAACTATCTCAAGCTTCTAAATTAAGTGACTTCATTTCTTGTAAAACCTTAGGCAATTCATGCCTTAAAACCATTTTCCTTCCACAAGTTCAAATCATCAAAACCTTTCTCCATTAAACTTTCACAAACTAATATAACCAACTCCCCATAAAGCCGTTATATTAGAGTTAAACAATAGTAAAACACATTCCCTTAAGTCGAAGGGATTTTTATACTTTTCTTTTAAAGCGAAGCAAGTATCAAATATTTATAACAAGCGAAGATTTCCAAATCATGTACGTCTACCGTACTACATAAGTACAACTAATCATGCTCAAGAGATAGGAAAGCTCCACATACCTCTTGGTCAATCCACAAGCTAAGTCCAATTTACGCATAGTATGTCAACCTAAAATGACCACAATACGTTTATCAAGCTCTAATTACAATGCAGAATTTTTCCAAGTTAAAGTCACCAATTTCCTACGGAAAATTGGGCGCGTTCCTTTGTTTCTACATACTTTGCCACCTTTTCCAAGGTCGATTTTTAACGCTCAAATGCCATGTTTAAGGCTCAACAACCAACCAACACCAAGGGATTACACACAAACTTTGGTGTGTAAAATTCAGCCCCACAAGTTACAACAACTAACCCAACAAGTCTAATGTAGTATTTAGGCAACAACATGCTCATAATATCCCCAACCAATTCTTTCATAATCAACCCCATTTCTTACATGCTACTCTAAGTGCATTTTCCAACTACAAGTTCTTCCTATTAAACATGCAACACCCAAAACCAACTACAAGAGAAGAAATGTTACCTCAAGTTTTAGCCAAACTTATTCCAACACCTTGCTAGCCTTTTCTCCAAGAACACCACCACAATAGTCTTCACAAGCTTGTAATAACCTTTCCTTCCTATTACACTTTTGATTTTTCCTTAGGCTAGAATTCCTCTTGGGAATTTAGAGAAGGATGAGCTTTTAACTTAGAGAGAGATGGAGTGTAAAGATGAAAAGTTGAAAGAAATGACCAAGTCTTGGTCAATATAATGCATGTAGCAGAAATCGGATGGGGACACTTGTCACCCTCCCGTGGCCTCTTTTAAAACAAAAATCAGACTTTCTAAGTTTTTCCGCCCAAAATTCCGCCTCGGCGCGGCCTGCTTCGGCGCGGCGCAGCTCCTGCGGACACTCGGAACTTTAGCGCGCGGCCGATTTCGGCGCGCTATGAGATTCCACGCCTTGGCGCGCGCCACGCCTCGGCGCCCGTGCTGAGGCCACGACCAAGTTTTACGATTCAGTCCTAACTCCTTCCGCGTGGCCCGCACGGCACGAACCACGAGGTATAACATTCTCCCCCTTAGAAACATTCGTCGAATGTTCCTTCTAACCTTACACAAAACACAATATAAACATATCTTCTTAACTATTCCTTAGCAAATAAGAATGCTCCAGAGCCACAACATTACTCAAGCATAATCAACCAAATTAACATCAATCGGTAGGAAAGGGGGTTACGGAGGTATAGGGAATAAGTGTGGGTATTTCTTCATCATATCATCCTCCGCTTCCCGTCATCTTCTCATTTGTTCTCGTTCCGCCATAAAACCTTGACGGAAGCCACCTCCTTCGTCCGGAGTCGTCTAACTTGACGATCGAGTATCGCTATGGGACTCTCCTCATACGACAACTCCTCTGTCACCTGGATATCCTGAATCGCGTGCACTACAGATGGATTTCAACGCATTTCCGTAACATGAACCGTGAAAAAGCTGGATGTACCGCCTCGAGATCGGACGGCGGATCCAACTCATAGGCAACCTTGCCCACTCTTGGACAATCGATCGGCCCAATGTACCTTGGGTGAGTTTCCCTTTCCTCCCAAATCTCATCACACCGCCATGGGTGACACTTTCGAAAGACCCAATCCTTGACCTCAAACTCTATGTGTCGACGCCGATGATCTGCATATGATTTCTGTCGACTCTGGGCTGCCAATAACCGCTCCTGGATAAGCTTCACCTTATCCATTCTTGAACCAAATCTGGCCCGATTAATCGCACCACTTCAAACCAACCTATCGGTGACTGCACTTCCTCGTATAAGGCCTCATAAGGCGTCATCCGAACACTAGAATGGTAGTTTGTTGTTATAAGCAAACTCCACAAGAGGTAAATGATCCTCCAGCTACCCGAAATCAATAACACAAGCCCGCGACATATCCTCGAGTGCGGATAGTGCGCTCGGCTGTCCGTCCGTCGAGGATGAAGCGCCCGTCTTTGAGACTCACTGTGTCCCTAATCCATACGGAAAGACCTCCAGAAGTTAGCCGAGAACTGGGCCCCTCTATCTGATATAATCGACACTGGGACTCCGTGCAGTCTCACAATCTCTCTAATATATAATCTGGCATAGTCCTCAGCTGAAAACGTCGTTCTGACCGGAAGAAAGTGGGCTGATTTAAATCGGCCGTCAACAATAACCCAAATGGAATCATGTCTCCTGCGGGTGCGAGGTAACCTGTAATAAAGTCCATGTTGACCACCTCCCACTCCACGTCGGAATATCAATGCTGTAATAGCCCACCGGTCTTCTGGTGCTCAACCTTAACCTACTGACAATTAGGACACTGGGCAACAAAACCGGCCACGTCCCTCTTCAAACCATCCCACCAATACATGCACCTGAGGTCATGGTACATCTTAGTCGACCCCGAATGAATCGAATAACGAGCCGTGTGCCTCCCACGAGAATCTGGCGGCGAAGTCTGTCGCATCGGGAACACACAACCGGCCTCGAATCTTAGCACCCATCCGGTGCTACCTCAAATAGACTCTTCTCTTCTGGAGGCTGCATCTCGATACCGTGCCAAAATCGGATCCTCATCTGTCGCCTCTTCGCCTCGCCGGCGATGGAAGACTGGCGACCTCTCGAACCAATTCCGTTACTAACGGAATCAACCAAACGAACCCAGGCTTGCTAAGCGGTGTAACTCGCGGACCATGTCCTTCTTCCCTGGCTGCACCCCCGACCGACTACCCATCAATCTGCGACTAAGGACATCTGCAACTACATTGGCCTTCCCTGTGTGGTATAGGATATCAATATCACAATCCTTGAGTAACCCAGCTACAGTCTGCAGCGCAAATTCAGTGCCTCGATCGAAGATATCTGAGTTTCTGTGGTCTCGCAAATATCCACATGAAATCTATATAAGGAAATTGCCTCTAAATCTTCAAGTGCGATTAGCGCATGACTCTAAATCGTGAGTAACGTAATTCCTTTCTTGCTTCCTAACCACTTGGAAACATAAGCTCTAACCTTATCGTGTTGCGTCGACACAACCTAGCCCAACACCCAACGTGTTACAATAATACCCTAACCCTCTAGTCTCTCAAGAGAGGTTAGAAGCTATAGTCGTGGTCAACTTCTCTTCCAATAATGGAAGCCTTTCTTGTACTTGCAAAATATTCGAGCATCCTTAATCTCGATTATGGTTCTGTTTCCCTTTCTCTGTTGCAACCAAACTTGGTTACTATACTTGGATCTGATTCCTTTGCTTGCGCATGGCTAAGACTTCGCCAATCACAATTTAGGGAAGACTTCCTTGATCTTGTCAAGTAGTAATCCTATTATCCTCTCTCATTTCGTAGAGCTTATAGTCGATGTTCAACCTCGATTCACGGTATTACATAATCCAATGACTTGTCAAGATTTCTTATCGTTCAGTGTCTAGTCGTCTTTCCTTTATAAGTTAATTCAAGTTGTCTGGGGTCCTTTACCTCTCAGTATTCTCTTACTATCTTTCTCGTCGACATATGCTACTACCTTTCCTCGAGGTGTTCCTACGCCCATTACCTACTAATGGTCTTACACTAGTTCGGAGTGGCGTGTCTCGTGCAACTTACATAACCATAGTTGTATTCTCTTTTATCCTTTTGGTCATAACCTACCTTATGCTTATTAATAGTAAAGTGTTTCTAATTTGATCCATAATCGCAGTTTCAAACATGTGTACTACGCTTCATTTTCTTACGACACTTCACGACGTTTCGTGGCGTCGTTCTTAATTACCCCCAACATAATACTTTTTCCACGGTTATCTAAAGCGTAACTTATGGCATGGCGATCTGAAGACCTACCGGTCTCCATCCTTCCGTCTAACTACGTGGGTACACATAACCCATGTCGTAAGACTATCCTTTTATGTATGGGAGAGAACTTATCTCCCTTCAATAAACTTTCCTTGGTGTCACAACCTAATCACGCGTCCTCTCGTGGTCTGTAAATATCTAATCATTACGCACGCCTTAAAATCGTGTAGATTTTCAAAACCTACAAAAGATGCCCTCTTCTTTCGGCGGCAGCCGTACTTATTTTATTCTTGCCTTGCACATTTCCTTGAAATTATCAGGAAGGTCGTGTACGACCGCCACACCAAACCAACTCCAAGTACCTCGAGGAACTTAACATAAATTCCTTCAAATTCAAGTATTACTTACTTTCTGCGTCAATTTTTCCCAGCGAACAAGTCACACAAACTTATTAAAAACAATGATGCCAAAGAAGGAAGGATAATTCGCGTTACTACCACTTCCTTCCTCTCCACTCGATGGCAAACTACGGAAAATTGGTGCCGAATCAATCTCTTACGTAGTCCACGTTGGCATAACATGAGGCCAACTAGCCCGTACTCATAATGACCTCAGCGTCGTCATTGACTCTGCTAGGGTCCGGCGACTATATCGTTCTCGACAATTATTATCGCCCACTCGGCTACCACCCGACACTCGCGGGTGTGGTTACCCATAAAGGTTCTCATGGATTACGGCTTCATTTCTTTCACACTTGGTTGCTCACTTCCTTACGGTCGTACTCTTTTCGTACTTCCAAACTTATTCTAGCTTACGTACATAACTTCCATAATAAAGCGGCCTTGATCTTGGAGTTACTAAGTTAAAACAATATAAGGTCATTTCGCTCGCCACATGGTTCGGTGGAATGCGTCCACGAATCCGTAAAACGATTAACTAGACTCGGCCTTGTACCCTCGTGACCCTGTCACGTAGCGGGACTACTATCAACTGATCCCACCCCATAAGCGGGTATACTAACTTCTCATAATACCATAGTCGTGTCGTCTTGGTCACAACAACCATTACTTACTCCACACGGATCCCATCCGTACTATCCTCTTAAGCATACCACGTAGCTTAATTTACAAACATAGTCTCCCATTGGGCCCCTTAATTAAGCTTCTAAGGTTCCATTACTTTTCCGACAACTCATCGTCTCCTAATTTTCTCAAACTAGCACGTAAAACCTCGATGAGAGTTCCTTAACTGTTCATACCTCCCCGGTACCTATTTAGTCCTTACCAAATCCTGGTAATCTAAAATCATTCTTGGCAACACATATGTGATCCTCATACAGAAATCTGTATAGCTGTATGTCGCAATACCAACTATACTACAAGTATTACCAACCTGGATACGCAATCCACATAATCTTCTCTGGGTCACTGCTGCTTCCTCGTAGCTGCAAACACCATAACCTGTTAGGAGAGCGACCCTAACCACCTGGCTCTCATGCACGATCTTAGAGTGAGAAGAAATGGAAACCAATCCTAAATATCCTGCGACCTCACGATTATAGATGTGGTGCACAACACCGATAATCAAGACTCTACTAGATACGGCTGTAGACTCTTTCAGAGGATTAAGCGCTCACGATACCACTTTTGTCACGACCGAACCGGACCGTGGCGGTGCCTTAACCGGGCACCTAGTGACACAACATCGAGAAAACCAGCGGAATGTAAACTCAAGATAAACAACCGGTAAGATATAGAATAGTCTAGCCCAAATGGCTAACCTAAAAGTACATAAACCGACGATTTACATCCTTAACGAACCAAGTTACGACAAGACTACAGCCTCACAGAATGAATAACACTATGACGGACAGGCCCCGCCATACCCCGAATGTACAAAAGTCTACAACCTCGGGAATCGTACCAAAAGACGAGGCCTCGGAGAAATGGAGCCTTGAGAACCGAACAGTGATCCTAAGAGTGTGGATCGACAAGCTATGAACCTCGACTGCGGCATGAGCGGCCCCGAAAGAGGTCGATCAACATGTACCAAATATGCGGCGGAAAATGCGTAATAATATCATAAGTCAAAATATAAAATTTGGAGTTATAGGCGAAAATCGGTTTACCTTGCCTTTGTGCCTTACTAACAATGAGAGTAACAAGTATAAGTTTTATAGCATAAAAATAGGAGGCTCACGATCAAAGCAGGGTACCTCGCGTAGTATCATTAAGCAATCCTACTCGCGGGACTATTTCACCCGCATAGGTCTGTGGACCCGCATGAGTCATCGCCTCGTCATAGGACTATTTCACCCGCGTGGGACTATTTCACCGCATGGATCACGTGGATCCGCATGAAATACCATCAGCGTGCTCGCGTGGGACTATTTCACCGCGCATGGATCCTATGGTCGAGATCCGCATGAGTACAAGCGCGCTCGCGTCATGGGTCATGGGTAGCAAATCCATGGCATAAATAGTAAACCATCCTATTGGAGCATACGTGGGCCACCCATCGTGTCGGTATGTCCAAAGGAAACAACAAGAATAACCGGGGTTTACAGTAATAATATATATATAACATAGCTCATCAGGCTATTAAACATAACATAAGCACTACGGCCTATCACATCACAACATAAGCACTACCGCCTATCCTAACTTAAGCAAGTTAAGAATCACCTAACTTAGCATTAATAGTATTAATTCATCCTCTCATTTTAGTATACCTAAGGCACGATCATGTCTTTTAATAAAAATCAGAATTTAACCCAAGTATCATGTACCTAACCTTTTAAGAAATAACTCTTTTTATACAAAAATTCCAAGATACTAATCACCATAGTATCAAGTTACGATTTCTTTTCAAAGCAAGTCACATTTCCTTTTAAAACTATCTCAAGCTTCTAAATTAAGTGACTTCATTTCTTGTAAAACCTTAGGCAATTCATGCCTTAAAACCATTTTCCTTCCACAAGTTCAAATCATCAAAACCTTTCTCCATTAATCTTTCACAAACTAATATAACCAACTCCCCATAAAGCCGTTATATTAGAGTTAAACAATAGTAAAACACATTCCCTTAAGTCCAAGGGATTTTTATACTTTTCTTTTAAAACGAAGCAAGTATCAAATATTTATAACAAACGAAGATTTCCAAATCATGCGTCTACCGTACTACATAGTACAACTAATCATGCTCAAGAGATAGGAAAGCTCACATACCTCTTGGTCAATCCACAAGCTAAGTCCAATTTACCGCGTAGTATGTCAACCTAAAATGACCACAATACGTTTATCAAGCTCTAATTACAATGCAGAATTTTTCCAAGTTAAAGTCACCAATTTCCTACGGAAAATTGGGCAGCGTTTCCTTTGTTTCTACATACTTTGCCACCTTTTCCAAGGTCGATTTTTATCGCTCAAATGCCATGTTTAAGTCTCTACAACCAACCAACACCAAGGGGATTACACACCTAAACTTTGGTGTGTAAAATTCAACCCCACAAGTTACAACAACTAACCCAACAAGTCTAATGTAGTATTTAGGCAACAACATGCTCATAATATCCCTAACCAATTCTTTCATAATCAACCCCATTTCTTACAACTTTACTCTAAGTGCATTTTCCAACTACAAGTTCTTCCTATTCAACATGCAACACCCAAAACCAACTACAAGAGAAGAAATGTTACCTCAAGTTTTAGCCAAACTTATTCCAACACCTTGCTAGCCTTTTCTCCAAGAACACCACCACAATAGTCTTCACAAGCTTGTAATAACCTTTCCTTCCTATTACACTTTCAGATTTTTCCCTTAGGCTAGAATTCCTCTTGGGAATTTAGAGAAGGATGAACTTTTTAAGTTAGAGAGAGATGGAGTGTAAAGATGCAAAGTTGAAAGAAATGACCAAGTCTTGGTCAATATAATGCATGTGCAAATCGGATGGGGGGACACTTGTCACCCTCCCATGGCCTCTTTTAAAACAAAAATCAGACTTTCTAAGTTTTTCCGCCCAAAATTCCCGCCTCGGCGCTTCCTGGCCTGTGCGGCCAGTAACTCCTGCGGACACTCGGAACTTTAGCGCCGTGATGAATTCCACGCCTTGGCGCGCTACGCCTCGGCGCCTGTGAGGCCACGACCAAGTTTTCGATTTGAGTCCTAACTCCTTCCGTAGCCCCATACGGCGGCACGAACCACGAGGTATAAGAAAATCACGTAAGTGCGCCATAAAGGTATATTGCGGCCTATGCGGGGCGCGGTAAAGTCACATAAATACGCCCATAAAGGTATCTTGCCCGACCCGTTACGGGGCGCGGTAAAGTAACATAAGTCCGCCCATAAGGTATCTTGCCCGCCGTTCGAGGAAGCGGTAAAGTCTCGTAAGTCGCCCGTAAAGGTATATTGCGACCCGTTACGGGATGCGGTAAAGTCACATAAATCAGCCGATAAAGGTATCTTTGCGGCCCGTGCGGGACACGGTAAAGTCACATAAGTGCGCCCGTAATGATATACTTCCGCCCGTGCGGGGCGCGTAAAGTCACGTAAGTCCGCCCATAAGGTATACTAACGGCCCGTTCGGGATGCGGTAAAGTCACATAAGTGCGCCCGTAAATGTATCTTTGCGGACCCATTCGGGTCGCGGTAAAGTCACATAAGTCGCCCGTAAGGTATACTACGGCCCGTTACGGGATGCGGTAGGTCACGTAAGTCGCCCGTAAAGGTATCTTGCCGAACCATTACGGGATGCGGTAAAGTCACATAAGTCTGCCCGTAATGATATCTTCCCGCCCGTTACGGGGCGGTAAAATCACAAAAGTATGCCCGTAAAGGTATCTTGCCGCCCATTCAGGAAAGCGGTAAAGTCTCGTAAGTCTGCCCGTAAGGTATATTGCGGCCCATTACGGGCGCGGTAAAGTCACATAAGTCTGCCCATAAAGGTATACTACCCGGCCCATTCTGGGATGCGGTAAGGTCACATAAGTCTGCCCATAAAGGTCTACTGCCCGAACCATTCTGGGATGCGGTAAAGTCACATAAGTCTGCCCATAATGATATACTTCCCGGCCCATTCTGGGACGCGGTAAAGTCACATAAGTCGTCGTAAAGGTATCTTGCCCGCCCGTTACGGGGCGCGGTAAAGTCACATAAGTCTGCCCATAAAGGTATACGGTCCTACCCATTTTGGAGTGCCGTAAAGTCACCAAAGTCTGCTCATAAAGGTATACTTCTCGGCCCATTTTGGGGCGGTAAAATCACGTAAATGCGCCCGTAAGGTATCTTGCCGCCCATTTTGGGACGCGATAAAATCACATAAGTCGCCCGTAAGGTATCACGCCCGAGTCATTTTGGAGCGTGGTAAAGTCACGTAAGTACGCCCGTAAGGTATCTTTGCGGCCCGTTACGGGGCGCGATAAAATCACGTTAGTGCGCCCATAAAGGTATACTACGGCCCGTTACGGGGCGCGGTAAAGTCGCATTAATGCGCCCGTAAAGGTATATTGCCCGGCCTGTGCGGGGCCGCGGTAAAGTCACATAAGTCGCTCGTAAAGGTATCTTGCCCGACCCGTTACGGGGCGGTAAAATCACGTAAGTACGCCCGTAAAGGTATCTTGCCGAGCCCATTCGAAAGCGGTAAAGTCACATAAGTACGCCCGTAAAGGTATCTTGCGGCCCGTTACGGGGCGGTAAAATCACGTAAATGCGCCCGTAATGATATACTTCCGGCCCGTTACGGGGCGGTAAAATCACATAAGTCTGCCCGTAAGGTATACTACGGCCCGTTCTGGGATGCGGGAAAGTCACATAAATCGCCCGTAAATGTATCTTGCCCGACCCATTACGGGCGCGGTAAAATCACGTAAATGCGCCCGTAAAGGTATACTACGGCCCGTTCTTGGATGCGGTAAAGTCACATAAATCTGCCCATAAGGTATCTTTGCCCGAACCGTTACGGGGCGGTAAAGTCACATAAATGCGCCCGTAAGGTATACTACGGGCCCGTTGCGGGGCGGTAAAATCACATAAGTGCGCCCGTAAAGGTATATTGCGGCTTTGTGCGGGGCGCGGTAAAGTCACGTAAGTGCGCCCATAAAGGTATCTTTGCCGACCCGTTACGGGGCGGTAAAGTAACATAAGTGCGCCCGTAAAGGTATCTTTGCCCGGCCCATTCGAAGCGGTAAAGTCTCATAAATGCGCCCGTAAGGTATATTGCGGCCCGTTACGGGGCGGTAAAATCACATAATTCGCCGATAAAGGTATCTTGCCCGACCCGTTACGGGGCGGTAAAGTCACGTAAATGCGCCCATAATGATATACTTCGGCCCGTGCGGGACGCGGTAAAATCACTTTAGTGCGCCCGTAAAAGTATCTTGCGGGTCCCGTTCGGGTTGCGGTAAAGTCACGTAAGTCTGCCCGTAAATGTATCTTGCCCGACCCATTGGCGGGCGCGATAAAGTCACGTAAATGCGCCCGTAAAGGTATCTGCCGGGCCCGTTCGGGCCGTAAAGTCACATAAGTGCGCCCGTATAGGTATACACCCGGCCCGTTACGGGATGCGGTAAAGTCACGTAAGTACGCCCGTAAGGTATCTTTGCGGCCCGTTGCGGGGCGATAAAATCGCGTAAGTGCGCCCGTAAAGGTATCTTGCCGGCCCATTCAGGTTGAGGTAAAGTCACATAAGTGCGTCCCGTAAAGGTATCTTTGCCGGCCCATTACGGGGCGCGGTAAAATCACATAAATGCGCCCGTAAAGGTATACGGTCCTACCCATTTTGGAGTGCGGTAAAGTCACGTAAATGCGCTTTCATAAAGGTATACTTCGGCGATTTTGGGGCCGCGGTAAAATCACGTAAGTGCGCCCGTAAAGGTATACTTGTCACGACCGAACCGGGCCGTGGTGTGCCTTACGGGCACCCAAGTAGACATACATCGTAATCAGTGGAACATAAAGACAATACATGAAACGATTGTAATAAGGCGGTGAAATAAGAAGGCAACTAAAAGCGGTTACCCGGTATAAATATAAATAGCAACTTTTTCAACATGAGCAGTTTAATCCTTTTTACAAACCACCGCGACTACAGACCTCACAAGAATGATATGACAACAATGGCGGGGCGGGGCCAAACCCACGAATGTAAACACTTACGGCGGCGGGGACTATACGGCTGATAAGCCTCGGGCGGAGCTTCCCAACTTAATGGCGTGACCACGAGCTAGGATCAGCGGCGGTGTACCTCGACTGCGGCATGAGCGCGGCCCGAAGGTCGATCTGGCAGTGCAGGTATGTGGCGAAAATACATGCGTAAATGAAATCATAGCTTGATCATATAAGCGGGGAGACATGTATGATAACCAAACTCTGATTTACAACAAAGCGGTCATGTCAAGTCGGGGACTCGCCCTCAGTCGTCACTCAAATATAACAATGGGTCTCGGGCCCACAGCATCAATCATGCGGTGGAATACCTTCCTCGCTGCCGGCGATCTATGATATAAAAGCACGAGGAACAGCATGAACACGGTCCACGTGTCATAATAAAGCCCATGCGGGGTAAGTGCGAAGGCATAGCCTACTAAAAACCCACGGTACCAACAAGGTCATGAGCGTATCATAAGATCTGTCTGACCGTCACATGATCAAAGCTGCCACTTGCACGCGATGTCGATGTGCGCGTCTAACCTGGAACTCCAGCGACTCGCGTAGGCCAATCTCGTCGGCCGCGTGAGGTATTCCCGCATCGAGGTAGCTACTCCGGCGTCGTCACGGACCGCTGATCGCGTAGCGCGTGGACGCGTACCCGTAAGGGCGTAGCGCTAACACGGAACTCGCGACTCGCATAGGCCCACAGGACTGCGTGAGGTATTCTCGAATCATAGGTCCATCGACGCTTTGAGTCTACCCGCGTCGGAGGCGACAACCGGAATCATCTCGAGATGAGTGATGTAAAATACTAACACAACGACTTATCGTTAAGCGGCATAAGCGCGACAAAGGAAACCCCTTTACTCGGCATCACAAGATACTAACACCGTAGCATCTAACATGTTTACTTATCAATCAACAAGAAAGTATTGCGAGGCTATCACAAACCAACGCAATCAAGTTATACACACGAGGTACTTTCTACTATATGCCAACAAGTTCGGGTTTTATCCCGAAGTACTTCATCGTTAACTCTTTAAAAGATACGTTACTTTCAGCGATGTCACACAATACGTAGTATAAAAATAGAGTGACTATCCTTTTAAAGTAAATCGATTACTTCTCTTTGTAAAATCAAGTAGCAACATTCTTTTCCAATGATCAAGTTTGCCTAATTTCCAATGTTGAAGTTTCTCGTTTAGAAAGGTTTCGTAGTTCATAGTCTTATTCATTTAAGAATATAATTCTCCTTTAAACTATCTGAGAAACATAAGTCTTATATGTGAGTAGGATATTCTCGTTTATAACAATCTTATTCTGTGACCATGATCTAGGAAATATCATTTTGTCTCATCTTAGCCATGCGGATGGAAGTTTCTCTTGGTTTTAATAATACTTACTTATTAAAACATTTTCCTTTATTAGCTGCGGTGGTTTGTCGATACGTTTCGATTTCGAAATCGATAAAACATTCTTAAGCGTTATACCTAACTTCCCATAAAGTTAGTATAACTCTTAAGTTCTCAAAAACCAAGTATTACTTGAAGTTCTCTATTAATCAAATTACAAGCCAGTTATAGTTCAAATCAGTTACCTTTTATAACCCACAAGTATTTTATTACAAACATAAAAATTTGTTTATATGAAGCTTCCCGTAAAGCGTTATAACACTTTATGTTTTAAATCAACTAAATACATTTAGCATATGTCGTCTGCGTACTACATAGTTCACATATCATGCTAGAAGAGATAGGAAGAGGTTCACATACCTCGCGGCAGTGTCGACTAATAGCAAAGCGCTCGAAGTACCTCAAACCGTCGGCTCCTTGGCAGGTAGATCGCGCCACACGTAGTACTTGAACCTATAAGGCCAGCGACATTAACATTTAGGTCTAACAGTACAACATTCTCAGAAAATTCGGCGCCTCCCCATGATGGCGTAAATCTCCTCTCTATCGGGGTGGCTACCAAGCCAACCAGGGGGTTATACGTCTAACCTACGGGTACAATTCTACTCCGCGGTGCTACTACAGAGTCTCTTGTCTGACCCTAAGTAAAGCAGTTTAGTACTCTTCTTGAAAGGTTTCTTATTATTGGGCTTAAGTCAAAGACATTGCCGACAACAGCGTTGATTCTATATATATAGTATACTTGACTATATAGTCTAACAATATGTAATTTCCAATTACAACGGAGGAACAGATAATTACCTCGATAAGCCCATAATTATCTAGTTAAAAAGTCGATCTGGGCAATCGTTTAGCTCGACTCAGAAGCGCTCGACCTCTAAACCACGTTAGAAGTTCTAACCAACCTTACACAATACTCCACGGACTATGGAGATTTTCTAGGGTTTCGGTTTTTGTGACGGAAGGAAGTATAATAGTATTTACGGGCATTTTTGTATAGGTATAACCTTAGAATACAACAAGGTATCTGGCTAAGGTAATTTGGGCATTATATGAATACTTTTGAGAGTATTTCTACCAAGAGGGGGTATTATCACGAAAACAACTAGGCTAGGGGTACCCCGGCTAGCACGGAGGGGGTGTATACCTCGGCCTACCCCACTTGGGAACTCTCGACGAGGGGAGGGAAGGCTTTGGGCGAGAACCACAGAAGGGAGAGGGAGGATTTTAACACTTAGAAGATTTTAGGATGAAGAAAGTCTTGACATAGGGTGGTATTTATAGGCCAACCAATGGCGACCAATGGCGAATCTTGCCAAGTGCAAGGCAAGTGTAGGGCGAAGATCTTGCCAAGTGCCCCTTAACCAGCTAACACACAAATATCCTACCAACTAAAGCCATTCCAATCGTACAATCGAGCTCCGTCGCGTCATGATAGGAGGGTGCCAAGTGGCGCTCTATGTTGGCCCAACACGTTCGTCTCTCGGAAAAATCATAAAAATTAAAAATGACATGGCGGAAATTCCCTACGAGGCTGTGAAAGCGTTCGTCAACGACTCTAAGCGGTGTTGTGAACAAAATTAATTCGGCAAGCCTTAGTACAAGTTTCAAATTTTTCTCGTGCGTCCTTACGTGCATACTGCGAAATACGGTATAACAATCTTTGCCGACCATTTTGGGGCGATAAAGTCACGTAAATGCGCCCGTTGGGTATCTTGCGAGCCATGCAGGGCGTGGTAAAGTCACATAAATGCGCCCGTAAGGTATCTTGCCCGACCCGTTACGGGGCGGTAAAGTCACGTAAATGCCCGTAAGGTATACTACGGCCCGTTCACGGGGCGCGATAAAATCACGTTATACGCCCGTAAAGGTATATTGCTGGCCTATTAGGGGGCGGTAAAGTCACGTAAGTCTGCCCGTAAGGTATCTTGCGGACCCGTTCGGGGCGCGGTAAAGTCACGTAAATGCGCCCGTAAAGGTATCTTTGCCGAGCCCGTTCGAGGAAGCGGTAAAGTCACATAAATGCGCCCGTAAGGTATATTGCCCGCCCGTTACGGGGCGGTAAATCACACAAGTATGCCCATAAGGTATCTTGCCCGACCCGATGGGGCGCGGTAAAGTCACGTCGTCTGTCCGTAATGATATACTTCGGCCCGTTCGGGGCGCGGTAAAATCACATAAGTTTGCCCGTAAAGGTATACTACGGCCCGTTACGGGATGCGGTAAAGTCACATAAGTCTGCCCGTAAATGTATCTTGCGACCCGTTCGGACGCGGTAAAGTCACGTAAATCTGTCCATAAGGTATACTACGACCCGTTCGGGATGCGGTAAAGTCACATAAATGCGCCCGTAAAGGTATCTTGCCGAACCATTACGGGGCGCGGTAAAGTCACATAAATGCGCCCATAAGGTATACTACGAGGCCCGTTACGGGGCGCGGTAAAATCACGTAAATGCGCCCGTAAAGGTATATTGCGGCCTATGCGGGGCGGTAAAATCCACGTAAATCTGCCCATAAGGTATCTTGCCCGACCCGTTACGGGGCGCGGTAAAGTAACATAAGTCTGCGCCCGTAAGGTATCTTGCCGGCCCATTCGAAAGCGGTAAAGTCTCATAAGTCGCCCGTAAAGGTATATTGCAGGCCCGTTACGGGGCGGTAAAATCACGTAAATGCAGCCGATAAAGGTATCTTGCCGGCCCGTTACGGGGGCGGTAAATCACATAAGTACGCCCATAATGATATACTTCCGTCCCGTTACGGGGCGCGGTAAATCACATAAATCTGCCCGTAAAGGTATACTACGGCCCGTTCGGGATGCGGTAAAGTCACATAAGTGCGCCCATAAATGTATCTGCCCGAACCATGCAGGATGCGGTAAAGTCACATAAGTACGCCCATAATGATATACTTCCGGCCCGTTACGGGGCGGTAAAATCCGTAAGTGCGCCCGTAAAGGTATACTACCCGCCCGTTCGGGATGCGGTAAAGTCACGTAAATGCGCCCATAAATGTATCTTGCCCGACCCGTTACGGGCGCGGTAAAGTCACATAAATCTGCCCATTAAGGTATACTACGGCCCGTGCGGGATGCGGTAAAGTCACATAAGTGCGCCCGTAAGGTATCTTTGCCGAACCGTTACGGGATGCGGTAAAGTCACATAAGTGCGCCCGTAAAGGTATCTTGTGTTACATCAGTATTTTTAGGACATGTTTTAGGCGTGCGTAGAACTCACAAGTGTTAAGATTTGGACTTGTAAAAATTTATCGAATTATGAAATTGTCGGAAGCGTATTATTATGACGAATGGGAGGCGACATGTGTCACCGCTTAATGATGCCTTGGGCCGAATTTTGCGAGGGCAAGAGGGTCATTGGACCTTTGTTAGCAAGACAAGTCTTGCAACTTGAGAGCTTGAGATTCTTGACTAAGTCAAAGGACCCGAGGCTTGATATTTGTTAGAGCTCGTCAAACCACCCGTTTGGTTGCATATTGACCCTCCATTGCACTATATAATACTACTAGTAGCAAGAGTGAGTCCAACACTTAGAAAATTTTCATGAAATTTGAAGAGCAAGAGCTAGTGCTCTCGGGTTCACTCTCTAAGAAAAGATTTTTTGTTTCTTGTTCATTAAGCTCCCAGCTTTAAACCAAGGTTCTTTAGTGTATTGTAAGCATATCTCAATAGAAAAATCTCGGAAAAGATAGTTTCGGGTTAGTCATGGCGAAAACCTAGTTGTCTTTCTAGGTTTTGTTTGGAAGTTTGAAGGAAATTTGTTGGTGTTGTTCTAAGGGTCTCAGTAAGCGGATTGAAGTGTCTTGAAGAGGCTCTAAGTTTCTAAGGGCGACTTGGTTGGAGTTGGATTAAGATTCGTTAAGTTATAATCTTGTCCCTTAAAAGTGATAAAAGATTATTTATATTGTTGTTAGCTTTACATGTTGCTAGCATGAAGTATATGTGTTGAAGTTTATAAGTATTATGGATTGCTTGTAGCCTTAGAATCCGAAATTGTAATGTAAGCCATGTGAAGTTGGATTACAATTTGATCGTTTACAAAAATGCGCGCATGTTACTTACTTGAAGATTATAGTAGTATAATCGATTGCGACTTGATATCATGTTATGCTAACAATTTGGATTGAAATGGAAATTGGATAAGAATTGGTATTGTTGTACTCTATATGGCCGAAATTGGACTAATAGTTGTATTAGTTTGATATCTATTGTGGGGCGGAATTTTACACGTCTAGTAGGCGTGTAATCCCCTATTGTTGATTGCATTGATTGGGCCTTAAATGTGGCGTGTTTGGTTATTGTATTCGGCGTTGAAAAGGTGGCAAAGTAAGTAGAAACAAAGGAGGTCTTTGTCCAGATTTTCGTAGAATTTAGAGACTTTACACTTATAATATTCTACGTTTGAAGTAAGTCGTTAATAGACGTATTGTGGATATTATAGGTTGATATTCTACGGGCGGGAATTTGTATTTGGCAAGTGGTTTGACCCGAAGAGGTATGTAGAACTTTTCCTATCTTTTGAGCATGACTAGTTACACGTATATAGTACGGTAGGCGTCTGAATCTTGATATCCTTTACTAGTTTTATGAATGGCCAAGTCGGGTGAGTTAGGGGATTAACTCACTTCTTTGAAAGGATTAAGGATGTCTTAAGTTTTATTAAAGTTAAGGGACTTGAAGAATTTTAAAGTATGTGATACTTGTTTCGTTTTAAACGTATAAGTCCCTTGGATAGGAAATTGTATTTGGCTAAGGTATAAAGTTAATATAACGACTTTATGGGTAGTTGGTTATATTAGCTTTATGGAAGGATAAATGACTTTATTTTAATGAAAAAGCAATTTGATTTTAAGACATCAATTGCCTAAGGTTTTATAAGAAAAGGAGTCACTTGATTTAGAAACCTAACTTTATTTCTAAAGGTATTGTGACTTGCCTTGAAATGTAATTTGGACTTGATACTATGGTTAATAGTATCTTGGAAGTTTTATATGAAAAAGAGTCATTTGTTTTAAAGAGTAGAAGTATGTAGTACTTTGGGTTAAATTCCCGGATCTTTAAAAAGACATGTTAGTGCCTTAAGTAAACTAAAATGAGAGTGTATGTGAACAAGAATAATAAGAAGTTAGGGGATTCTTAATTTGCTTATGTATTGCATGATAGCCGGTTTTGTGCTAGTGGTATGTTATTCTTTACGGGGTCATTCCCCGGGTTTGTGGCATTTGCAAATTCCGTGGATTTGCTACCCACGATGCGAAGAATACCTCATGCGAGTCCGCAAGGGCTTATGCGGGTGAAATAGTCCCATGCGGGCGGATCCAGCCTATGCGAGGAATACCTCATGCGAGTCCGTAAGGGCTTATGCGGGTGAAATAGTCCCATGCGAGGAATACCTCACGCGGGTCCACGCGACCTATGCGGGTGAAATAGTCCCAGGAGTAGGATTGCTTAATGATACTGCGGGCGGGTGGTCCTGCTTTGATCGTGAGCTTCCTATTTTATGTTGTAAGTATACTCCTATTTACTCTCATTGTTAGTAAGGCACAGTGTACTGTAATTTGACTATCATACATGTCTCCGGCTTTGTTTTAAACTTATGATGTAATTACAATATTTTCTAGTTTTACATACTTAGTACATATTGTGTACTGACCCCCTTCCTCGGGGTATGCGTTCATGCCGCAGGTAGGGGTAAACAGGTGGTGGATCCTCATTCTTAGGATCACTTATCAGACGTCAGAAGCTCCATTTCTCCGGAGGCTTGTCTCTTTTAGTCTGATCTTTCACGATGTTGTAGATTTATGTACATTCGGGGTATGGCGAGCACTGTCCCGCCATATGATTGTTATTCCTAGAGTATGTATTCACATATGTGGTTGGGTATGAAGTTGGTTATGATTGTACTTTGATTATGTTTATATTATGGAAAACTGACCTTGCTCGGCTGCTTTGTGTGTTTATTGTTTACATGTGTTTATGTTGTGTATGTTCATTTGCTATTCTTTGATGTATACAGAGCAGGGTGCGGGTAGGGCACGATGCGGCCAGTCGGGTCATGACAAAAGTAGTATCAGGCGATTAGTCCTCGGAAAATGTCTGACAGGTGTCTAGTATAGTCTTGATTATCGGTGTGTTGTGCACCACATCTATGTCGAGGAAGCTGGGACATTTGGGATTAGTTTCCATTCTTCTCTCTCGAGATCGTGCGATAGAAGCTGTCTTATTAGGTGAATCTCTGCGACTTACTCTTGTAAACGATTATGCCTCGCGGAAGGCGGCCAGGGCCAGAAGGGCAAAGCGGCGAGGCTGCTAGCGGTACTCGAGAGGGTTACGGACTCGAGCACAGACTATGCACGAGATAGTAAGCGAGTCGGCAAGTTCAGCCACAGCGGCGATATTAGAGGCCGAGGCGGCGGTAGCTCGAAGGTTCGTACGAGTCTCGATCCCGGCCGGGCGAGTATAGAGACTACGGGAAGCGGTCCGGTTATTGACGATATAGTAGCGAGCGTGGCCGAGGCGGCGGCTAACCCTGGCCAAGCGGTTTTGCGGATCGGGATTTTACAGGTTGTTATCGCCCGAGTTTTATGGTTAGTGCGAGGAGGATCGCGAGGAGTTCATTCAGCGACTCTGATGGACTATGCGAGTTCTTAGGGCTTGAGAGCGAGTTTGTTACGCTAGCCTCTTCTTCTGGGATTCTGCGATATTGCGTTGGTGGTTTGAGTCGTGGTTGCTTCGAGAGGTGAGGATGCTCTTCCGGTGTTTGGGAGGAGTTCTGAGGCCTTCATGGATCACTTTTTGCCTCACGAGATGAGGAGGGCCGCGTAGATAGATTTTTGACTTTGAGGCGAGAATGGGAGGACTATCGTGGAGTATAGCACGAGTTTGACTCGCTTGGCGACATCGCACACCATTGTAGGCGACATGGCGGATAGAGTTCATCGTTATGTGATGGGGCTAGGCGAGTCGTATGATTCTTGCACGCAGGGTGGCTCTTGACCCGGTATGGACATTGCCGGGATGCGAGCCTGTCGCGAGGATAGAGGATAGAGAGGAGGACGGATAGACTCGAGCCGGCCCAAGAGGCGGGGCAGCGAGTCTCATGGCGATTTTGAGGCGGACAACCTCAGCGGCGATCTAGGTCCACTTTCGATCGGCGAGTGCTCGCTTCACGGTTTTTACGGCGGGAGGTATGATCGGCCAGTCGTTCGAGGCGGTCGAGGCTCCGGGGCTTGAGGTTTGAGGGGAGGCGGAGATCGTCGCCGATCGAGACCACCGCCTCGGTGTGCTCGTCGCGGTAGATCTCGCGAGCGAGTGTCGTGTTCTGCGAAGTTTGTTACTCTTGTGGCGGTGAGCCATTTAAGAGAGATTGTCCGTCTAGAAGCGGTATGGGTGATACGGTCGGCGGTAAAGATCGATTCTTTGGTCTTCCTCTCCTTACGTGGTTATGCGCCGGGCGGTACTCGCGGCCGGCGGTGCGGTAGAAGTCGTTGTGGTGGTTCGATTCTAGCGGTCCACGAGCGCATATATTCTCTAACCCGGTACTTGGGATCGGGAGGCTTCCACAGCGTCGTCCGCGAATACATTATTGATTTCATGTTGTAGCGTTTATGCTTTGATAGATCGAGGTTCTACTTGTCTATGTGTCCCCTCTTGTGCGGGTAGAATCGGGATAAGTCGGTCGATAGAGCCTTTTTAGGTAGCTACGCCGATGATGATTCGATGTTAGGCGGCGGGTGTCTGAAGGTTGTCGGTATTTATTCTGATCGTCGGACCACTTGCAGAACTTGATAGAGTTGGAGATGTGATTTTGATGTCATTATGGGTATGGACTAGTTGGCTTCTTGTTATGCCAGCGTTGGTATAAAGAACGAGTTGGTTGGTTCCAATTTCTGGCGAGCCGATTATCAGTGGAAGGGCAACAGTCGTCAGGGGTAGGTTTATTTCTTACCTCAAGGCTAGGAAGATGGTGCAAAAAGGGTATATCTATCATCTGGTTCGGGTATTTGATACAGAGGCTGAGGTACCAGTTCTTCAGTCAGTGCCAGTGGTTAGGGAGTTTCCAGATGTGTTCCCAGACGATCTTCCGAGTATCCCTCACGAGAGGAGATTGAGTTTTGTATTGACCGCGTTGCGGACACTCGACCTATTTCCATTCCGCCATACGAGGATGGCTTTCTTTGAGTTGAGGAGTGAAGGACCGGTGAAAGATTTCTTTGGAGAAAGGATTTATCAAGCCTAGTGTATCTCACGGGAGCGCCCGATTTTGTTCGTGAAGAAGAAGGATGGGGCAGCTGCGTATGTGTGTTGATTCTGAGCGGTGAATAAGGTAACCATCGAGAATAGGTACCCTTCCCGGGATTGATGATTTGTTTGACGATTGCGAGTGCGGTGTTTCTCGAAGATAGACTGCGATGCAGTTATCATCAGTCTGCAGTCACGAGGCGGATATCCCAATGCGCATTCGGGACCGGTATGGGCACTATGAGTTGAGGTTATGTCTTCGGTTTGACAGCGCTCGGTGGTATTTATGAATCGATGAGCGGGTTTTCAAGCCATTTTGAATACATTTGTGATAGTATTCATTGATGACATCTGGTTTATTCGCGGACGAGCGAGCATCTGAATCGCGAGGCGGTGCCAGGGGTTCTGCAGCCGGCGATTATTCGCCAAGCTCTCAGTGTGAGTTTTGGTTGGCCTCAGTGGCATTCACAGGGGCATATTATTGGGGTGATGGTGTTGGTGAATCGACAAAGTGAAGCGATCAAGTCTTGGCGAGACCTACTACTCCGGCCGAGTGCGCGATTTCTTAGGGTGCGAGTTATTATCGTAGGTTTGTGGAAGCGGTTGCCGATTTGACATCGTTGACTGGTGACTCGAGTCGACCAAGTTCGATGGACGAGGCTTGCGAGAAGGGTTTCCGATTCTTTGAAGGAAAGGTTGACTACAACTCGGTTCTTACTCTTCACGAGGGTTAGGCAGTGCGTGATCTATTGTGATGCCTGGTATCGAGCTAGGGTGTGTTTTGATGCACGGCAAGGTTATAGCCTATGCTTTCGGCGATTCTGAGCATGAGAGGAATTACCTACCAGCTGACTTAGAGTTGGCGCGATTATTCATGCCTTGAAGATTTAGAACATTATTTGTATGGGGTTCATGTGGATATTTATACGAACCACGAGAGCCTCAGGTATATCTTGAGCGAGAGGAGCTGAACTTGCGGCGAGGCGGTGGTTAGAGTTCTTTGAAAGATTATGATGTTGATATTACATACCATCAGGGAAGGCCAGCGTAGTTCGATGCCTTGAGTCGTAGATCGATGGGAGCATGTCAGTGCGGCCCGGAGAGCGGGACATGGTCGTCAGATCCACCAACTAGAGAGCCTTGGGGTTCGATTGGTCGATCTGCGATGATAGTGGGAGTGCGGGTTCGTGAGGTTGCAGTCTTCCATCGTTGATGAGGTGAAGAAGCGACAATTTGAGACCAGTGTTAATGCGGTATCGTGATGCAGCTCTTGGGAGGAGAAGAGTCTATTCGAGGTAGCGCTGATGGGGTGCTAAGATTTGAGGCCGGTTGTGTGTTTCCGATGTAGCGAGGCCGTCGTGAGATATTAGGGGCGCGTAGTGCTCGTTATTCTATTCATCAAAGTCGACGAAGATGTACCATGACCTCGAGATGTTTGTATTGGTGGGATGGCACGAAGAGGGCGTGGCGAGTTTTGTTGCCTGATATCCTAATTGCCCGTGTCAGTCGAGCACGAGGCCCGGTGGATTATTGCAGGCTATTGAGATTCCGACTTGGAAGTGGGAGGTGATTAACATGGACTTTGTTACATGGTTACCTGCGTACTCGGAGGAAATGCGACTATTTGGGTTATTGTTGTGGTGGCGAAATCAGCCCATTTCCTTCGATCGGGGCGGCGTTGTCGGTGAGGACTATGCAGTTATACATCGAGAGAGATTGTGAGGCGCGGTGTCGGTGTCGATTATATCGATAGGGAGCCAGTTCTGGCTAACCACGGATGTATTTCGGAAGGGATTAGGGACCAGTGAGTCTCGATCTGGCATTTCATCCTCGGTGTGAGCGGCGGGCGTACTATCGGACAACGAGGATATCTTTGCGAGCTGCGTGATTGATTCGAGGGTAGTGGGAGGATCATTTGCCTCTTGTAGAGTTTGCTTATAACAACGGCTACCATTCCGGTATCTGAGATGGCGCCATCTGAGGCTTTATATGGCGGAAATGCGGTCGCCGATTGGTTTGTTCGGCGTGGGCGAGTGCGATTAGTGTCACGACCGAACCGGGGCGTGGCGTGCCTTACCGGGCACCTGGTGATACAACATCGAGAGAAAATCAGCGGAACATAAAGCATAAATATGAAACAAGAGACATGATAAATAAAAGCAAATAGGCTGACCAAAGCGGTGCCTCCCACATATATATATAAACATTTGAGCGATTACAATCCTTACACCTTGTGATCTACAAACCTCTAAGATTTATACAACAACTATGGCGGGCGGGGCCCGCGTAACCTGAGCGTCAAGAACTTACGGACTCGGGGTAACATACGAAAGATAAGCCTCGGCAAGCGGAGCTTCCAGCTGAAATGAGATCTAGCGCGGGGATCGGCGGTAGATGTCTTACTGCGGCATGAGCGCGGCCCAGGAGAGTCGATCTGGCGGTACCAAGTATGTGGCGTAAAATCGTAAATGAAATCATAATAGTCTATAAAGCGGGAGACAAGTATGATAACCAAACTACGATACAGCGCATATGATTATATCAATTCGGGGTCTCGCGCCCGCGACATCAATCACGCGTGGAGTACCCGCCAGCTTGGCGATGCATGATATGATAACAACAGACAACAATCCAAATGGGAGCATACGTGCGCTACGCATCGTGTCGGTATGTCGAAAGGGAACAAATAAGACAACATTCCAAATGGAAGCATGCAGTGCGCTACGCGTCGTGTCGATGAGTCGAGGAAATAATAAGGCGGCATTCCAAATGGAAGCATACGTGCGCTACGCGTCGTGTCGATATGTCAAAGGGAACAATAAGACAACAAGGAGGTAATCAAAGTGGAAGCATGCGTGCGCTACGCATCGTGTCGATATGTCGGCGATTAGCAAAGTAACATTATCAGCGAGGCGTGCGTGGAATTTCTCGATTCTTGTCGGCGCGTCCAAATAAGTTCTCAACAAGTCAATGACCCTCCATCGAGAGCGGTAGTATAGAAACACAATTCTTGCACAACAAAGGCTATCACGACAAGCATAGGCAAGTTTCACAACAACAAACATAGGCAGGTTTCACAACAACAAGCATAGGCAAGTTTCATACCTGACTGAAGTACTTTCATTTTATGCCCAAGTCAGGGCTTTAACCTAAAGTACTAAATGCGTTAAATTCCTTTTATAAAGTCACGATACGTAGTATAAAAATAGAGTGACTTATATCTTTTAAGTAAACCAAAACAACTTCCATACTTTCCTTTTAAAACCAAATTAAAGCGACACCATGCCTTCTTTTTGACCAAAACACTTCTCTTTTAAAGTTAAGTTACCACATTAAAACCAATGATAAAACCTTTCTTTTGTTTTCATAAGGTCGTTATAACCAACTTCCGTAAAGCATTTATAACACCTTATGTTTTAAACCATTTTAAGACAACGCAATGCCTTTCTTTTCCCTAAAGTTCCGGTTTGCCTAATTTGATTACCTGAGTCTCTTTTTGAAAAGTTTCATAGTTGATGTCTTAATCTCTTTTAAAACAATTGAGTAACATATGCCATGGCGAGTAGGTTATTCTTGTTCATAATCAATCTTATTAGCGACCGTGATCTAGAAAATGTAATATCATTTTGTCTCATCTTAGCTTCATGCGGATGGAGGTTTATACTTGGTTTTAATAATACTTAATTATTCAATACATTTTCCTTTATTAGCTGCGGTGGTTTGTCGATACGTTCGATTTCGAAATCGGTAAAACATTATTCCTTTCAAAACCAAGTACTCATTACTCACGAATGAGGTTTCACACAAACATCCGTATTAAGTCAAGTCTCTTATCTTTTAAGAATAAGTCTCTTAACTTCTAAACCATTAAACCATTCTTTTTATCTCTCTTAAGGCGTTACACCTAACCTGCATAAAGTGAGTATAACTCTTATGTTTTCAAGCCAAGTATACACTTAACTTTCAAAAAGGTTTCTTAATCTTTTAGAATCTTGAAGGTTCTTTATTATCACACGTCAAGTCGGTTATAATTCAAATCGGTTATCTTTTAAAAAAACCACAAGCATTTCTCTCTCATTTACATGAAATTGTTATAACCAACTTCCCGTAAAGCGGTTATAACACTTTATGTTTAAAAACAATCAAATACATTTAACACGTATGCGTCTACCGTACTACATAGTTATACACATATCATGCTAGAAACGGATAGGAAGAGGTTCGCATACCGCGACGATTATCGACTAATAGCAAGCGCTCCAAATACCTCAAAGTCGAATACACTTTAAGCCAAGCGGATCACTCCGCGTAGTACTCTGACCTATAGAGTCCTGGCGCCTATTAATATCTTTAGATCGGCGTAGAATATTCTAGAAAATTAGCGACCTCCCCACATGGCGTAATTCTCCTCTCTGTCGAGCTACCAAGCCAACGAGGGGTTTTACGTTGCGGGCGTGTACAATTCTACTTCACGATGTGCTATCAAGTCTCTTGTCTGGTCCTAAGTAATTCTGATTCGATTCTCTTCTTAAAGTTAGGGCTTAAGTCGCGAGACATTGTAAGTATTAATCGAGCTTAAGTCAAAAGACATTGCAGTAAGTATTATTCAATTCTATATATAGTATGCTTGAACTATATATTCCAACAACATGTAATTTCTAATTCTGATAGAAGGTCAAGAGTGGTTACCTCGATAAGCCCAAAATTATCCAAGTTATAAGTCGATCTGAGCAAGGTTTGGCTCACAATTGCGCTCAGGGTGCTCGATAAACCCTTAGAAGTTATACTCAACTTCTACTAAACACTTCAACTACTTATGAAGAGTTTTCCAAAGGGTTTAGTTTAGTGGCTAAAGGAAGTATAATAGTATTTGGGTTTTTGTATAAGTGTAACCTTGGGAATCTACAAGGTATTTGGGCAGAGTATTTGGGCATTATAACAATACTTGGAGTATTTCTATACCACAAAGGGGGTATTTATACGAGACAACTAGGCTGGGGGTACCATGGCTAGAACACTACAAAGGGGAGGAAGCTTTCGGCCAGGGCCTTTCTCAGGGGAGGTTTGGGCGATTTTAACTCACAAAGGGAAGAGATTTCAAGACTTGGAAAATGATTTTGGATGAAGAAAGTTCATCAACTAAGGGGTATTTATAGGTCAAGGAATGGCCACCCAATGGCCAAGATTCTTCAAGTGTTAGGCAAGTGTAGGGCTAGGATTAAGCCATGTGCACCTTATCCATCTACCACGCCAACTTGCACAAAATATCCTACCCGACTAAAGTGCCCTTATTTACGTCCATTCAGTCCTAAGCTTCCAATGTGAGGTGACACATGTCACCCTCGTTGATCCAAAATATTCGTCTCTCGGAAAAATCCATAAAATTATAAATGACATAGCGAATTTTCCCTATGAAGTTTAGTAAAGCGTTTAGTGAAAAAGCGATTCTTTGGCACTTGTGCCCAAATTTCGAATCTTGCCAAAACCTTAAGGCTCAAATTTAAATCGTCGCCCTACGCATACTCTGCAAATACGGGTATAACATTCTCCCCTCGCCGAAACATTCGTCGAATGATCTTTCTCGAAGCAGATAACGAAGAAGTTCCTTAACAAGTTATCGGCGCCACGCTTTGTACGTAATAACACGCGTTCTCTTCCCTCCTTACTCGTCGTGCTCTTCTCGAACACTTGAACTCTTCTAGTATCGTACCACACTTGATGTCGCTTGATTCCCAACACTTTGGAGTCACAACCTCGAAACTTGGTCATCTTACTAACCGCTTTCTCTAAGGCCATTCCGGCCTTCGCGAACCGGTCACGGTCGAACATATCCACAACTCATCGATGGTCATCTAAACTTGGGCCTAGCACCCTCGTGACCCTACCACTGGCGGGACCACGGTGACCCGACCCCAAGCAGGCGCGGGTTGGCGCGGCATAGCTGAACCCGACCAACAACGTGAAGCTCTTGTTTCCGTCCGGAACAATCTTACCTCTACAGTCATGAAAGCTACCACTTCCATTTCACACTACCGGGGACTTATCACAATACATTTTAGGCATAAAATGCACTCAGACAAGGATCACTGCAAAAACTTGTACTCGAGCGGCCTTACATCTAAGGTCTCATTGTAATATTCTAAGGTTCATCATTTTCTACTTTGAGCTTACCTTTTTCACAAACGGGTTTCTAAATCACATTTTTGCACAAAGCTATCCGAACATAACACTTAACACATTATCATAACATCAATACATATAAGTCTCTAGAGGGTTAAGGATATACTGAAAATAGGCGATTGAGGACATAAGCGGGAACTTCCAGCGCGACCTCTCTGTGGCGCAGGTGTATGAACATCTGCTGGCTATGGAAGGTGAAGAACCCTGGCCCGATCCGTGATGCATGCTATCCTACCAGCGCTACCCACAGTGGACAATTTCTCCCAAAATAGCCTGTTGTGCATGTAAAACAAATTCCGGACTAGCCACGACACTCCCGCTGTGGAGTCTACCACAGTCAGCGAGGTAGGTGGATTCGGTGGTTAACACCCGCTCTCGAAAATCTGAACCCTTGGAGCCCTGACCTGCTCCTGAAAACTCTGGACGCTCTGAAGATTGTAGAGGACCACTCTGTACTGGCGGAGGCGCATAACTAGTCTGCTTGGCGATGCGCCTCGAAAATCACCAAAGTACCTGCGGTTCGCCTCTTCTGGCGACTTTGGTCATTAGTCGATTTCTCGCTCCTCGCCTCAGTGCATAAGCTGCGTGCGAGCGATGTCGTGCGGTGAAGGGCTACCCGAACAACTCTACGCTGGGTAATCGTGAGCCTGTAACATATCGGTGGACTCGATCCTCCATACTAGCTACTAATGCGGGGGCGTCTGGGCGATGAGTCGAACTCCACATTGTACTCCGCCGTGCGCGGATTCTGCGCAACACCAAAAATCTGCCGGCGAGCCCTCGCCATTTGTGGCGGCGAAGTGTGCAAGAAATGCCTTTGAGAACTCGTCCCGGCGGGAAGTGCATTCTCTCCCGGGACGGCTCGCGAATCAAACCAATCGGCTGCGGTATCACGCGCGATCGATCTGCTCGAGACCAGCGGCTCGGTCTCGAGGCCTTGATCCTCTCGTGATCGTTGTAGCTGCGGATGAACTCCTGCGGATCATCGCCGGCCTCGACCCGTAAAACTACGGCGGGTTACACCTCGGAAAATCTACGTAGTCTCAGTATGCGCTCGGGGTTGAACTACGGTGCTCTTGGGGCCCAGGCTGCTGCGTCGGCTTATCCTCAAGTGCAGCCTGACCACGGCCGTGCGGGGCCATCTCGCGTAACCCGTCTCTGCGCGGCTGGGGTGGAGGCTCGAGTCTTGTGGTCTCCATAGAGGCTGCATTGCTCTACTCGTATCTCCTCTGCTGCCTTGCCGCCACGGGCGGGTTGCCTGCGCGAGGCATAAGCGGTAAAGCGAGATCGTCGGAGGGTCGACTTACAACAGCTACAAGGCGCGATCTCGGAATGAGAAGAATGAAACTAATCCTAAATGTCCTATAGCCTCACGATTATAGATGTGGTGCCTGACAGCGATAATCAAGACTCTACTAGACACGGTGCATAGACACTTTCAGGATTAAGCGCTCGATACCACTTTGTCACGACCGAGCGGGGCGTGGTAGTGCCTTACCGGGCACCTAGTGATACAACATCGGAGAAAATCGCGGAACATAAAGCATAAATATGAAACAAGAGACATGATAAATAAAGCAAATAGGCTGACCAAAGCGTTTGCCTCCCAGCATATATATAAACATTTGAGCGATTTACAATCCTTACACCACCGCCAGCGATTACTCTGGACCTCTAAGATTTATACAACAACTATGGCGGGACGGGGCCGCCATACCACGAGCGTCTGAGAACTTACGGACTCGGGTAACATGCCAAAGATAAGCCTCACGAAGCGGAGCTTCCCACGCTGAAATGAGATCTAGCGGGGATCGGCGGTAGATGTACTTACTGCGGCATGAGCGCGGCCCGAAGGAGTCGATACAACGGTACCAAGTATGTGAAGCGTAAAAATCGTAAATGAAATCATAATAGTCTATAAGCGAGGAGACAAGTATGATAGCAAACTACGATACCTGCATATGATTATATCAATTCGGTCTCGCGCCATGACATCAATCACGCGTGGGTACCTTCCTCGCTTGGCGATGCATGATATGATAACAATAAGACAACAATCCAAATGGGAGCATGCGTGCGCTACGCGTCGTGTCGGTATGTCGAAAGGGAACAAATAAGACAACATTCCAAATGGAAGCATGCGTGCGCTACGCGTCGTGTCGATGGGTCGAAGGAAACGATAAGACAACATTCCAAATGGAAGCATGCGATGCGCTACGCGTCGTGTCGGTATGTCGAAAGGAACAATAAGACAACAAGCGTGTCAGTGGAAGCATGCGTACGCGCGCGTGTCGGTATGTCGTATGTCCCAGCGATTAGCAAAGTAACACTATCGATAGGAGCGTGCGGTGGAATTTCTCAGTTCTTTGACGCGTCCAAATAAGTTCTCAACAAGTCAGCGACCCTCCATCGAGAGGCGTGGTAGTATAGAAACACAATTCTTGCACAACAAAGGCTATCGCGACAAGCGTAGGCAAGTTTCACAACAACAAACATAGGCAAGTTTCACAGCAACAAGCATAGGCGAGTTTCATACCTGACTCGAAGTACTTTCATTTTATGCCCAAGTCAGGGCTTTAACCTAAAGTACTACGTGCGTTAAGTTCCTTTTATAAAGTCACCGATACGTAGTATAAAAATAGAGTGACTTATATCTTTTAAGTAAACCAAAACAACTTCCATACTTTCCTTTTTAAAACCAAATTAAAGCGACACCATGCCTTTTTTTGACAAAACACTTCTCTTTTTAAAGTTAAGTTACCACATTAAAACCAATGATAAAACCTTTCTTTTGTTTTCATAAGGTCGTTATAACCAACTTCCCGTAAAGTACATTTATAACACCTTATGTTTTAAACCATTTTAAGACAATTGATGCCTTTCTTTTCCCTAAAGTTCGGTTTGCTAATTTGATTACACAAGTCTCTTTTTGGAAAGTTTCATAGTTGAATGTCTTAATCTCTTTTAAAACAATTGAGTAACATATGCCATATCACGAGTAGGTTATTCTTGTTCATAATCAATCTTATTAGCGGCCATGATCTAGAAAATGTAATATCATTTTGTCTCGTCTTAGCCACATGCGGATGGAGGTTTCTCTTGGTTTTAATAATACTTAATTATTCAATACATTTTCCTTTATTAGCTGCGGTGGTTTGTCGATACACGTTACGATTTCGAAATCGGTAAAACATTATTCCTTTCAAAACCAAGTACTCATTACTCATGAATGAAGTTTCACACAAACGTCCGTATTAAGTCAAGTCTCTTATCTTTTAAGAATAAGTCTCTTAACTTCAAACCATTAAACCATTCTTTTATCTCTCTTAAGGCGTTACACCTAACCTGCGTAAGTGAGTATAACTCTTATGTTTTCAAGCCAAGTATACACTTCTTTCAAAAGGTTTCTTAATCTTTTAGAATACTTGAAGGTTCTTTATTATCACGTATCAAGTCGGTTATAAGTCAAATCGAGTTATCTTTTAAAAAAACCACAAGCATTTCTCTCTCGTTTACATGAAATGTTATAACCAACTTCCCGTAAAGCGTTATAACACTTTATGTTTAAAAACAATCAAATACATTTAACACGTATGCGTCTACCGTACTACATAGTTATACGTATCATGCTAGAAACGGATAGAAAGAGGTTCGCATACCTCGCGACGATTATCGACTAATAGCAAAATGCTCAGTACCTCAAGCCAGTCGAATACACTTTAAGCCAAGCGGATCCTCCACCGTAGTACTACGACCTATAGAGTCCACAAGGCGCCTATTAATATCTTTAGATCGGCGTAGAATATTCTCTGAGAAAATTAGCGACCTCCCCCACATGCGGCGTAATTCTCTCTCTATCAGTAGGCTACCAAGCCAACCGAGGGTTGTTAGGGCGTGTATAATTCTACTTCACGATAATGCTATACAAGTCTCTTGTAATACGATCTAAGTAATTCTGATTCGATTCTCTTCTTAAAGTTAGGGCTTAAGTCGCGAACATTCGTAAGTATTATTCGAGCTTAAGTCAAAAGACATTGCGTAAGTATTATTCAATTCTATATATAGTATACTTCAACTATATATTCCAACAACATGTAATTTCTAATTCTGATAGAAGGTCAAGAGTGTTTACCTCGATAAGCCCAAAATTATCCAAGTTATAAGTCGATCACGAGCAAGGTTTGGCTCACAATTGCACGCTCAGGTGCTCGATAAACCCTTAGAAGTTATACTCAACTTCTACTAAACACTTCAACTACTTATGAAGAGTTTTCCAAAGGGTTTCGTTTAGTGGATAAAGGAAGTATAATAGTATTTGGGCTTTTGTATAAGTGTAACCTTGGGAATACTACAAGGTATTTGGGCAGGTATTTGGGCATTATAACAATACTTGGAGGTATTTCTATACCACAAAGGGGTATTTATACGAGACAACTAGGGTGGGGGTACCCACGGCTAGAACACTTCAAAGGGAGGGGAAGCTTTCGACGAGGGCCTTTCTCGAAGGGGAGGTTTGGGCGATTTTAACTATGAGGAAAAGATTTCAAGACTTGGAAAATGATTCTTGGATGAAGAAAGTTCATCAACTAAGGGGTATTTATAGGTCAAGGAATGGCCAACCAATGGCGAATTCTTCAAGTGTTAGGCAAGTGTAGGGCTAGGATTAAGCCATGTGCACCTTATCCGTCTACCACGCTAACTTGCACAAAATATCCTACCGACTAAAGTGCCCTTATTTGCGTCCCGTTCTGGTACCTAAGCTTCCAATGTGAGGTGACACATGTCACCCTCGTTGATCCAAATATTCGTCTCTCGGAAAAATCCGCAAAAATTATAAATGACATAGCGAAATTTTCCCTTGAAGTTTAGTAAAGCGTTTACGTCGAAAAAGCGATTCTTTTAAGCACTTGTGCCCCAATTTCGAATCTTGCCAAAACCTTAAGGCTCAAATTTAAATCGTCGCCCTACGTGCATACTGCGGAAATACGGGTATAACAGTTAGTTGGCGAACTTGGTTCGAGTGTGGATAAGGTGAAGCTTATCGGGAGCTGATAGCGGCTCGAGTCGGCGAAGTCATATCACGGATAATCGGCGTCGGCATTTGGAGTTTCGGGTAGGCGATTGGGTCTTGAAGGTGTCACCCATGAAGGGTGTGATGAGATTGATGAAGAAGCTTCGGCCAGTACATTGGGCCTACCGGATCGTCAGTAGAGTGGGCAAGGTTGCCTATGAGTTGGATCTGCCATGAGTTAGAGGCGGTATATCAGGTCTTCCGTGTTTCTATGTTGCGGAAGTGTATCGGAGATCCGGCGAGAGTTTTCCTGCTAGTGAGGTCCGGTGTGAGAGGGTTATCGTATGAGAGAGTCCATAGTTGTTATACCGTATTTCGGCCCGAACCGGGCGTGTTGGTGCCTTACCGGGCACCTAGTGATACAACATCGAGTGTCAGTGAACATAAAGCAATAACATGAAATAACATGAAATGCGAAATACTAATCGAGAAAACTTGCCTTTCGGCATATATAAATCAATTTAAATCGACGATTACATCCGTATACAACTACGCCCAGCGATACTACGGACCTCTAAGAGTGACATGGCAACAATGGAGGCGGGGCCCGCCGTACCACGAATGTAGCTTTACTACGACGGGGACTATACGGCTGATAAGCCTCGGAGAAGCGGGCTTCCCAAGCGAACTATGACCACGAGGCTAGGATCAGCGGCGGTGTACCTCGACTGCGGCGTGAGCGGCCCCGAAGGAGGTCGATCTGGCAAGTGCAGTATGTGGCGAAAATGCGTAAATGAAATCATAGCGATCTATATAAAAGAGGAGACATGTATGATAACCAAACTACGATTCCTGATAAATAGCGATCGTGTCAAGTCGGGGACTCGCGCCCTCAAAGTCATCACTCGAATATAACCATGGGTCTCGCGCCCATGACATCGATCGTGCGTGAAATACCTTCGCCAGCTTGGCGATCTATGATATAAAGCACGAGGAATACGTGAACACGGGTCCCACGTGTTATCATAAACCGTCTGGGGTAAATGCGAAGGCATAGCGACTACTAAAACCACGGTACAAACAAGGACATAAAGCGTATCATGAGATCTATCTAGACGCTTCGCATGAACAAAGGCGGCCACTTTCGCATGATATCTAATGTGCGCGTCTAGCCACGGAACTTCCGCGACTCGCGTAGGCCACTCGATGGCGCGTGAGGTATTCCTCGCATCGGTAGCTACTCCCGGCGGCGTCTGGACTCGCCGTCCGCGTAGCCACGTAGACCGCGCGTGACCACAAAGGCGCGCACTAACACGGAACTCCGCGATTCCGCGCCATCTGAGACGCGTAAGGTATTCTCGAATCATGGGTCGCACGGACCGCTGAGTCTACCCGCGTGGAGGCGGCTTAACCCGGGATCGAGGTGAGTGATATAATACCAACATAACGATTTATCATTTAAACAACATAGCACAATCAAGAAACCCCTTTACACAAACATCACGAATACTAACACCGTAGCGTCTAACATGTTTATTCATCAAATCAACAAGAAAGTATTACAAGGCTATCACAAACCAACACAATCAAGTTATTCACACAAGGTACTTTCTACTATAAGATTAACGGATCGGGTTTTATCCCCAAAGTACTTCATACATTAACTCTTTAAGAGATCGTCCTTTCACAAATAGTCACACAATACTCGTAGTATATGAAAATAGAGTGATTATCTTACGAAGTAAATCAAAACACTTCTCTTTGTAAAATCAAGTAACAATATTCTTTTCCAAGCGTTCAAGTTTGCCTAATTTCAATTACTCGAGTTTCTCATTTTGAAAGGTTTAAGTAGTTCATAGTTTTAATCCTTTAAAACAATTTGAGAAACATATACCTTATGTGTGAGTAGGTTATTCTTGTTTATAACAATCTTATAACTTGTGACCGTGATCTAGGAAATGTAATTTTGTCTCATCTTAGCTACATGCGGATGGAGGTTTCCAGCGGTTTAATAATACTTGATTAGTCAATACATTTCCCTTTATAAGCTATTCTTGTAGTTTGTTCGATACTTATTCTCATTTAGAAATCAGTAAAACATTATTCTTTTAAAATCAGTACTCGTTACTCATGAATGAGGTTTTACAACATTTTTAGCAAAATGTTACATACGAAGTCAATTAGGTTAAGTCTCTTATCTTTCAAGATCAAGTCTCTTAACTTCATCATAAATAAACCATTATGTTACCTCGTAGAGTCGTTATAACTAACTTCCGATAAGCTATTATAACACCTATGTTTTGAACGAACCAAACTCGTTTAGCACGTATGCGTCTCGTACTACATAGTTTACAAAACATCATGCTAGAAAGGATAGGAAGAGGTTCGCGTACCTCGCGACGATTATCGACCGATAAGCAATCGCTCCACGATCTTGTACCGCGCTGGCCTTTTCCACCCCGAGTAAGTGCGCTACTCGTAGCACTTCCACATAGGCCGCGGCGTCTATTAACACTCGGTTCCATATTACGAGAAAATTCGGCCACCTCCCCACATGACAGCGTAAATCTCCTCTATCGGTGCTACCAAGCCAGCCGGGGGTTTATCGTCTAATCCGGACGTATACCATTCTACTACACAAGTCTCGTATGTCTCACATGTAATTCTGATTCGGTTCTCTTCTTTATTTAGGCTTAAGTCAAAGACATTGCCGTAAAGCTATGTTGAGATCTATATATAGTATACTACGACTATATATTCCTACAACATGTAATTTCCAATTACAATAGGAACAAGATATTTACCTCGATAAGCCCATAATTATCAAGTTATAATGTCGATCTGAGCAAGGTTTAGCTCTACTCCGTGCGCTCGACCCGCTCCAAACAACCCTTAGAAGTTCTACACAACTTCTTCTAAATACTCCAACCAACTATGGAGATTTTCCTTAGGGTTTCGGTTTGAGATAAAAAGGACATTTATAAAATAAGACACAGTTTATGTGAGAAAACATCGCCTTTCGGCATATATATATATAATCATGGTTTAACAGTTACATCCGACACTGTACAACATGACTCTGAACCTCTGAAATATACAACTATGGCGGGACGGGGCCACATACCGTACCTTATACAAAACTATCTGACAGGAGATCATGCCAAAAGTAGAGCCTCGGAAGAGATGGAGCTCAGAGCACTGGCGTAGAGATCTAAGGATGCGGATCTAGCACTGCTTGCCCACCTGCGGCATGAGCGCGGCCCAGAAGGAGTCGATCAACGGTACTAAGTATGTGAAGCAAAGTACTTAAATGAAATCATAACACTTTTTAAAACCGGTTTACAAATATGTATGAAGAAATCGAGAAGCGCACATAGTGCCACATCACAACAAGAGCAACAATAGGTAAGCGTAATAGGTCTTTTCTAGGCTGCGAATGATTGAGCGGGGCCACTCGCGTATTATCGTGCAAGCCTAATCCTGAACTCGGTCGCGTAGGCCACTCGCGTGGGCGCGTGAGTATAACCCGCGTCGAGGTAGCTACTCCTCGGCGTCGTCTGGACTCATTGTCGCGTAGCCATAGGCCGCGTGAGGAATAACCCGCATACTAACACCGGAACTCTCGTAGCTCGCGTAGGCCCACTGGACCGCGTGAGGTATTCTCGAATCATGGTCCCGGACGCTGAGTCTACCGCGTCGGAGGCGGCAACCGGTATCATCTCGAGAGGTGAGTGATAGTATACTAACAACTTATCTTTAAACAACGTAAGCACAACAAGGATACTCACCTATACAAAGCGTTCTGAGATACTAACTTGCGTAGCGTCGTATCATGTCTACTTATCAAACCATCTTATTATTCTTTTCCTGATATAAGTGCATTATAAACACATGGCAAACTTGTTCCTTTTATCAATCTTAAGTGGTTATACTTACTTCCCGTAAAGCTAGTATAACTCTTAAGCACATTTTAAAAACCAATTAGTTCTCTTACATTAATATGATTGATAGTCTTTTGAAATGTTTCGAGTTCTTTATTATTGGGCTTAAGCGTGAGGCATTCTTAGTAAGTATTAATCGAGCTTAAGTAGTGAGGCATTCAGTAAGTATTAATCGAGCTTAAGTCAAAGACATTGCCATAGTTATTATTCGATTAACACGTATCGTCTACCGTACTATATATATTGTAAAATATCATGCTTTAGGAAGAATCACATGCATACCGTGAAAACCACTGAGTTGAATATGTCGCAGAGAGTCGACTATAATAGTCAGATATCTATCAAAGACTACTCGAAGGTCATTCTAAGCGGAGGGTTCACGATTACATGGAAAGTTGGGCGCACTCCACTGCAGGTGAGCTATATAAGTCTCTTGTGAAAACAATCCTATGTAAGTGCGGTTTGATTATTCATCTTTCAAACCGCCCTGCGTGGTAGCAGTTCAATTCTGATACGTGATATTCTTCTAAGTGATTAATACTTATTCTTATAATTCTACGATGCATTCTGCAATACAAAGAGGGTTAGGATTATTACCTCGGTAAGCCCAATAATATCCTAGAAAAGTCGCGCTGAGCAGGTTTTGCTCACAAGTTGTATGCTCAGAACCTTAGAAGTTCTTTGAAACTACTAAGTACTAAGGTATTTGGGCTAGGGTATTTTGGGCATTATAACGATACAAGAAGGTAACTTTTCTACCAAGGGAGGGGGTAGATTTTTGGCTAGGCTAGGGGCCTCGGCCAAACTACTAGGCTAGAGGGGGTATTCGGCGAGGGCCTTGAGGAGGGGAGGTGTTTTGGGCGAAAAGACTACAAAGGGAGAGGAGAGGATTTTCAAGACTTGGAAGATTTGTGGATGAAGAACTCTTCATCTCTAAGAGTATTTATAGGTCAAGAAGTGGCCAACCAATGGCCAAGATTAAGACAAGTGCAAGGCAAGTGTAGGGTGAGGATTAACTAAACACAAATATCCTACCAACCCTTGACTTGTGCACAAGGCACAAAAGCGTGCCAAGGGTTCTTGATTCGTCCAAATGGGCGATTCAAGTCCTGATAGGAGGTGCCAAGTGTTGCCCTCCGTTGGTCCAAAATGTTCGTCTCGGAAAAATCCGCCAAAAATAAGAAATGGCATGGCGGAATTTACTCTAAAGGCGTGGAAGCGTTTACGTGGAAAAGCGATTCTAATCGGGTGTTGTGTACAATTTTGAAACTAGCCAATCTTTAAGGCTTAAATTTTTATCGTGCGCCCTCGCGTACATACTCGGAAATACGGTATAACATTCTTCCCCGAAACATTAGTCGAATGTTCATACCGATCTCAAAACAAACGCGTGCGGTATAGCCTTCGCTCTTATACTTACGAAACCAAACATGCCACGCGGCGCAAAAAAAAAAAAAAAACACGTGCGCGAAAACCCAAATCCAAGCCAGCGAGGAATCACCTCTGTTTACCTCAAAAGTCCCGCGAGGTCTAAAAATATAATCCCGCCGCGCTTCTACCGAAAGAAAGCGATCACGCGTTTACTTTTCCACAACTCGTTGTACCGCTACCGAACACCGAACTCTTTCTAGTATCGTACCATACTTGGTTCCAAAACTTTGGAGTCACTACCTCAAACTTGATCATCTTACTAGCCTCGATCTCCTCTAAGGCCATTCGGCCTTGAACTGATTACGGTGAGCGTATCCCGAACTCATCGATGGTCATCTAAACTTGGGCCTAGCACCCTCGTGACCACTGCCACTGGCGGGACCACAGAGCGACCCGCTCGAAGCAGGCGCGGGTTGGCCCGCAACATAGCTGACCCGACCATTTGTCGCGCCCGACTCTTGCTCGCCGACGCGGAACAATCTTGCTAAATCACGTCGTAAAGCTACCACTTTAATTTACCCAACCGGGGACTTATCACATAATACATTCTAGGCAAAAAAATGCACTCGACAAGGATCACTCGCAAAATCACGTACTCGAAGGCCTCGCATCTAAGGTCTCACTGCGCGATATCTAAGGTTAAATCATTTTCTCACCCGAGCTTACCCTTTTCACTGACGGGTCTAAATCACATTTTAGCACAAAGCTATCGAACATAACACTTAACACATTATCATAACATTAATACATACAAGTCTCAGAGGGTTAAGGATATACACGAATCTCAGCTCACTCTAATCATAGGCACGCCTGCGTGCATGTATGAAAGCGATGAACGCCAGCGATCACGAAGGTGAGTCGTAACATCCAGTGCTACCCTTGGTCGGACGATTCTTCGCAAAATGGCCTGCTGGCCAAAAATAACAAGCTCGCTTTGGCACCCGACACTCCGAAATGCGGTCTACCATCGACCACCCGAGGTAGGGGTATTGCGTCGGCCAACACCCTACTCCGCAGAAACTGAACCCTGGAGCTCGACTGCTCCGAATAATGGATGCCACGAAGGTTGTGGAGGACCACTCTGCCTTTGGCGGAGGTACAAAACTAAATTTCTTCTGAGGCGGTCCTCCTCGAAAGTCACCAAAGGACCTGTGTTACGGCCTCTTACTGCGATCTCGGTCGTTAAGTCGATTTCTCCGTTCCTCGCATCGAGTGCATAAGCTGCGTGCGGGCAATGTCATGCGGTGAAGGGCTACACCGAATAACTCTCCGCTAGGTAATCGTCAAGCCATGTAATATATCGGTGCACTCGATCCTCCATCTACAAGCTACTAATGCGGAACATACAGACGATGAGTCAAACTCCACATTGTACTCGAGCTATGCGCGGATTACGCCTCAACGTCAAAAATCAGCCGGCGAGCCCTCATCATCTGTGGAGGCAAGAAATGTGCCGGAAGGCCCGCTTCGTCCCAAGCGGTGGGCGTGCATTCTCTCCCGGGGCGGCTCGCGAATCAAACGGTCATTGCGGTATCACGCGGCCGTCACGAACCTAAGACCAGCGACTCGGTCTCGAAGCCTTGATCACTCTCATGATCGCTGCATCCGGATGAACTCCTGCGGATCATCCTCGGGCCTCGACAGTAGAACTCGGCGGGCTCGTCTCGGGAAGTCTGTAGCCTCGAACTATCGAATCTAGGGTGAACCGCGGTGCTCTTTGGGCTGCTGCGTCGGCTATCCTCGTATCGGCCCACGACCACGGCGATGGCGGCCATCTCCTTGTAACCCATCTCTTTTTCCCCAGACCGTGGGACTTGAGGCTCAGGTACTGTAGTCTCAGCAGCCACTGCTGCGGCTCTAAACTCTTTGGTCTTTGGCGGCGTCGCGAAACTCGCCGTCGGAGTACTCTCAGTCTTGGCGGGCTGCGCCCTCGTACTCCTCTGTATCTCACTAGCGACTCCTCGGTGCCTTGCCCGCTGGGCGGGTTGCCTTACGCGAGGCATAGCGGTAAAAGCGAAATCGTCGGAGGGTCGACTTATCACACACGGCTACAGGCGCGATCTCGGAATGAGAAGAAATGGAACCCGATCCTAAATGTCCTGCGGCCTCACGATTATAGATGTAGTGCGCGACACGCCGATAATCAAGACTCTAGACGCGATGCGTAGACACTTTCAGAGGATTAGCGCTCGATACCACTTTTGTCACTTTGTCGCGAGCGCTCGGCGACCCAACAAATGGTGCCGGGCGCTGCGATCCACGAGGCATGCCTGGCCATCTTCGGGGCGTGCCATACGGAGCCACGGTTCGGGTGTTCCGTGGTAGAGGCTCGGCCTCTTTATCCTTTCGGCCCGAAGGAGAGTCGATCTGTGGCAGTATGTGGCGAAAATCGTAGTTAAATCATAACGATCTATATAAAGCGGAGACATGTATGATGACCAAAATCTGATATGCAAACTAAGCGATCAAATCGGGGACTCGCGCCTCAAGTCATCACTAAAATATAACTATGGGTCTCGCGCCCGCAACGCCAATCATGTTCGCATCATGGCGCGTGCCGGAGTCTGCATCGGTGTAAACATGTCCGTGATGCAACAATAATGACAAATGTTGCATGGCCACATGCCGGAGTCTGCATCGGTGTGAACCGTCCGTGTAACATCAACAACAATATCTTTGGGTGATCAACCTGCTGCGTAGCGCATGTCCGGAATTCTGCATCGGTGTAGACGCGTCCGTATAACATCAATCAATCAAAATGGAAACATACGTGGAATTCTTGCCGTCGCGCCCGCGTCCAGTAAGTTCTCAACAAGTCAGCCCTCCGCCGAAGCGCGGTAACACGAAATACAACACTTGCACAACAAAGGCTATCATCACAAGCATGGCGGGTTTCACCACAACAAGCGCAAGTCATACCTGACTCAAAGTACTTTCATTTTATGCCAAAGTCGAGTTTTAACCTAAAGTACTACGTGCGTTAAATTCCTTTTAAGAGATTCATTCCTCTTATAAAAGTCACCCGATACCGTAGTATTAAAAAAATAGAGTGACTCGCATTTTTAGGTAAACGAAAACACTTTTCTTCTTAACAACATTCTTTTTCCTAAAGTTCGGTTGCCTAATTTCACTTACTCAAGTCTCTTTATTTTAGAAAAGTTTCATAGTTCATAGTCTTAATCATTTAAGAATATAATTCTCTTTTAAACAATCGAGAAAACATATGCCTTATATGAGTGTATGTTATTCTTGTTCATAATCAATCTTATTAAGCGACCGTAGTGCAGAAAATGTAATATCATTTTGTCTAATCTTAGCTTATGCGGATGGAGGTTTCTACTGGTTTTAATATAATACTTCATTTATTCAATACATTTCATCTATTAGCAGCTGCGGTGGTTTGTCGATACGTTCGATTCTGAATCGGTAAAGCGTTATTCCTTTTAAAAACCAAGTACTCATTACTCACGAATGAGGTTTTACACAAAACTCATATTAATTCATCCAAGTCAAGTCTCTTATCTTTTAAGATTAAGTCTCTTAACTTCTAAAAATCCGTAAACCATGCTCTTTACCGCTTCTTAAGGCGTTATACCTAACTTCCCGTAAAGCTAGTATAACTCTTACGTTTTCAAAACCAAGTATTTCTCTTCTTTCAAAAATGATTCTTTTAAAATACTTCAAGTTCTTTATCATCACACATCAAGTCGGTTATAAGTCAAATCGATTTACCCTTTGAAACCACAAAGCATTTTCTTACCTACGTAAAGTGTTATAACGACTTCACTAAAGCGTTATAACACTTTATGTTTCAAAACAATCAAATACATTAAACACGTATGCGTCTGCCGTACTACATAGTTATACACATATCATGCTAGAAACGGATAGGAAGAGGTTCACATACCGCGGCGATTATCGACTAATAGCAAAATGCTCAGTACCTCGAAGCGATCGGCTACTCCTTAAGCCCGTAGGTGCACCACCGTAGTACTTGACCTATAAGGCCACAAGTGCGCATTAACATCTAGATCTCATCGTTCCATATTCTCTGAAAATTCGGCGCCACCCACGCACAGCGTAAAACTCCTCCCTCGAGGCGACTACGAAGCCAACCGGGGTTAACACGTCTAACGGGCGTGTACAATTCTACTACGGTAATGCTACGTAAGTCTCATGTAATACAGCCTATGTAATTCTGATTCGATTCGATTCTTCTTTTTATTATCATACATGTGATTCTTGTTCAATTCTTATTGAGCTTAAGTCAAAAGACATTGTAAATGAACTACGTTCGATTCTATTCAATATTCATTCTATATATAGTATACTTGACTATATATTCTAACAATCATGTAATTTCCAATTACAATAGAGAACAAGATATTTACCTCTATAAGCCCAAAATTATCAGAGTTAAATGTCGCTCACGAACAAGGTTTAGCTCTACTCAGTGCGCTCCAAGCGCTCAAGAAACCCTTAGAAGTGTCTACACAACTTACTTAATACCTCGACTACGGGTGAATATTTTCCTTAGGGTTTAGTTCGGTGGCTAAAGGAGGTATAATCGTATTTTAGGGTTTTCGTATAAAGGGTACTTTGGAAAGTACTATAAGGTATATGGGCTAGAGTATTTTGGGCATTATAACAATACTAGGAGAGTATTTCTATACCACAAGGGGTATTTATACGAGACAACTAGGCTAGGGGTACCCAGTGGGCACACCTGAGGGGAGGAGGCTCTCGGCGAGGGCACTTTCTCAAGGGTGGGAGGGCTTTGGGCGATAGCACAACAAGAGGAGAGAGTATTTGAGACTTAGAAAGATTTCTCAAGTTTTGGATGAAGAAAGTCTTCAACTAGAGGGTATTTATAGGTCAAGTGAAGGCCAACCAATGGCGAAGATGAAGACAAGTGTGGTGCAAGTGTAGGGTTAGATTTAAGCCAAGTGCACCTTATCCATCTACCATGACAACTTGCACAAAATATCTACCTAACTTGACTCGCCATTTTCGTCAACTTAGCGCCCACTCCTTCCAATTAGAGGGTGACAAGTGTAAGCCTCTCGTTGATCCAAAATGTTTAGTGTCTCGGAAAAATCCGCAAAAAATATAAATGACATAGCGGAATTTTCCCTACGAAGTGGAAGCGTTTAGTCGAACGACTCTAATCGGGTGTTGTGTACAATTTTCGAAACTAGCCAATCTTTAAGGCTTAAATTATTATCGTGCCCTCGCGTACATACTCGGGAAATACGGTATAACATTCGCATACCTCGCGGCGATTATCGACAATAAGCAATCGCTCGCGATCTGTACCCTGCTAGCCTTTTCCACCGCCAGTAAGTCGCTACTCGTAGCACTTCCACCTATAGGCGCGGCGTCTATTAACACTCGGTTCCATATTACTGAGAAAATTCGCACCTCCCACGCATGATAGCGTAAATCTCCTCTCTATCGGTAGGCTACGAAGCCAGCAGGGGTTTATCGTCTAATCGGGACGTATACCATTCTACTACACAAGTCTCATGTCTGATCCTATGTAATTCTGATTCGATTCTCTTCTTTATTTAGGCTTAAGTCAAAAGACATTGCCAAAGCTATGTTCAGATCTATATATAGTATCTACAACTATATATTCCTACAACATGTAATTTCCAATTACAATAGAAACAAGATATTTACCTCGATAAGCCCATAATTATCAAGTTATAATGTCGATCACGAGCAAGGTTTAGCTCTCTTTACTCGTGCGCTCGACCCGCTCCAAACAACCCTTAGAAGTTACACAACTTCTTCAAATACTCGACCAACTATGGAGATTTTCCTTAGGGTTTCGGTTTGAGATAAAAGGACATAAGGTAGTATTTAGGGCTCTACGTATAGAGGTATTTTGGAATACTACAAGGTATCTGACTAAGGTATTTTGGGTATAGTAACAATACTTTGGAGAGTATTTCTACAGAGGGGGTGTATTTATACGAGACAACACCACGAGGGGGTGTGTACCCCTCGGCTAACCACTAGGAGGGAAACTCTCGCCAAGGGGAGGGTGCTCTCGGCCAAGGCCTCACAAAGGGGAGGACTCTCGGCGAGACAACTACGCTGGGGAGGAAGAAAGCTTTCAAGACTTAGAAGTTTTGGGATGAAGAAGTCTTCACAAGGAGAGGGTATTTATAGGGAGTTTAATGGACAAGATCAAGCCATGTGGGGGCAAGTGGAGGGCGAGATATGCCCAAGTGCTAGTCCCTACTCCTTAAAACCCTCACAAATATCTACACAAATATCTACCAACAACTTGCCCTTGATCGGCCTAAGCGCCCTTAAGTCCACCAATGAGAGAGTGCCAAGTGTTGCCCTCTCGTTGGTCCAAAACATTTCGTCTCTCGGAAAAATCTGCAAAAAATAAAAATGACATGGCGAATTTTCCGCCCATGAAGTTGTGTAAAGCGTTTAGTCCGACTCTAACCGGGTGTTGTGCACAAAATAATTCGGCCAAGCCTACTTTAAAGCCCAAACTTTTCTACGTACGTCCTTACGTACATACTCTGAAAATACGGGGTATAACAATGCCGCAGGTCGAGATACGTAGCTTGCTGGTCCGCACTCTTAGGATCACTGTTCATTTCCTGGAAAGCTCCATCCCTCCGGAGGCTTTGTCTTTTTGGTATGATTCCCTGAGGTTATAGACTTTTGTACATTCAGGGGGTATGGCGGGGCCTGTCATACGATTATTATTCTAAGTGCGTAGTCACGTTTGTGGTTTGGGCTATTGTTATACCCCGTATTTCCAGAGTATGTACGTGAGGGCGTACGTACGAAAGTTTAGCCTTAAAGTAGGCAATGAGACGTTTTTGGGCCTGACTATTAAAAGAATCGTTTTCGGCGAAGCGTTTTACACAACTCGCGTAGGATAAATTCCGCTATGTCATTTCTAATTTTTGCGGATTTTTCCGAGAGGCGAAACACTTTGGGCCAGCGGGAGGCGACACTTGTCACCTCCGATTGGTGGGCGTGGCGTCAATATGGCGAATGGAGTGCCATTTTTGTCAAGTAGTTGGTAGGATATTTTGTGTGCAAGTTGGCTAAGGACACTTGCCCAAATCTTGACCTTACACTTGCCTTGCACTTGGCGTAATCTTGGCCATTGGTTGGCCGTCCCTTGACTTTATAAATACCCTGCTTGTGATGAAGAGTTCTTCATCCACAAACAAACTTTCAAGTCTAAAATCCTCTCCTCTCCCTTAAGCCTTTTCGTCCAACACACCCCCCCCCTTTTGAGAAGCTTAGCGAGGCTATCCACTGCCTGGCAGAAATCTACCCCCTCCCTTGGTAGAAAAGTTGCCTTCTAGTATTGTTATAATGCCCAAAATACCTAGCCCAAATCCATTAGTACTTAGTAGAAGTTGTGAAGAACTTAAGGTTTCCTTGGAGCTATCGGGCGTCTGACTTAGGAGCTAAGCCTTGCTCGGATGGACTTATATCTAGGATATTATTGGGCTTACAGGGTAAATAATCCTAACCCTCTTTTGTATTAGAGAATGCATCTTTGTAGAAGTATAAGAATAAGTATTAATACTTAGAAGAATATTCTGAGAATAGAATTGGTATTATCACGAGTAGAAGGGTTTAAAGAAGAAAAATTGAACTATACTTACTTAGAATTTGTTTTCTGATGGGCTTGAGTAGCTCACGGTAGGAAGTTACGCGATTTTAGTAGAATAAAGGACCTCTGCTTAGAAGCATTTCTGAGTAGTCTAGACGTTGATAGACGTGTCTGACTATTATAGGTTGATTCTCTGCGCGCGACATATTCAACTTGGCAGGTGGTTTTCGCCGAGAAGGTATGTGATTCTTCCTAAAGCATGATACTTTCAAATATATATATAGTACGATAGACGTACATGTGTTAACTAAATAATACCTACGGCAATGTCTTTTGACTTAAGCCTGAATAATACTTACGGCAATGTCTTTTGACTTAAGCCTGAATAATAAGAATCTTGATGCATTTTAAAAGAATACTGAATCATTTTAACAGAAGAGAACTAATTGGTTTTTAAACATCAAGCTTAAGAGTTATACTAGCTTTATGGGAAGTTAGGTATAACCACTTAAGAAAGATAAAAGGGACAGTTTACTTATGTGTTTATAACAAACTTACATTGATCTATGGAAAGAATAATAAAATGGTTTGATAAGTAGACAGGATATGATGTTATGTGTGTTAGTGTCTTGTAACATTTGTATAAAAGGGTATTCTTGTTGTGCTTATGTGTTTAACGATAAGCTGTTATGTTAGTATTATATCACTCACCTCTTGACATAAATACCGGGGGTTAAGCTGCCTCCGTCTGGGGTATACCTCGAGCGATGCTGTGTGACTATGATGCGAGGACACCTCATGCGGGTGCATGTGACCTATGCGGGCTACGAGAGTTCGAGGTTAGTGTGCGGGGTTATACCTCATGCGGTCTATGTGGCCATGCGGACTACGAGTCGGGGCGATGCAGGAGTAGCTACCTCGATGCGGGGTTATGCCACTATGCGAGCTATGTGAGTGGCCTATGCGGACTCGGAGTCGAGTTAGGCACCTTAATGATCTTATGGGCAATTGGCCTGCCGATCATTCGCGACTAGAAAAGACACATTCTGATTTACCTATTGTTGCTCTTGTTTATGATGTGTACTTGTATGCGGTTACCTTAGTTGTTTAATACATATATATGGCGATTCTAAAATGATATGTTTTCATTTAAGTACTTTCTGATTCGCATACTTAGTACACATTGTCTGACCTCCTTGGGGCTGCGTTCATCTGCGGTAAGGGCAAACAGGTGCTAGATCCACATCCTTAGGATCTTTGCGTTGGTGTTAGGAGCTCCATCTTCTCCGGAGGCTCTACTTTTTGGTATGATCTCCCTGTTGTAGTTAGTTTGTGCAGTCAGGGTATGGCGGGGCCCTGTCCCGCCATAGTTGTTTACTTTCTTAAGTGCAGTAGTCTGTTATGCAGTTGGGATGTAGCGCAAAAACTATGTTTATGTATATATGCGAAGAAACGACTTTTCTCACGTAAAAGCGTGTCTCTTTTTACAAGCTTATTTCATGTCTTGTTTTTATATTAGCGATTACTCGATGTATGACTACTTGGGTGCGGGTAAGGCACGATCCACGAACCGAGGCAGTCGTGACAAAAGTGGTATCGAGCGATTAATCCTCGGAAAGTGTCTGAACCTTATCTAATAGAGTCTTGATTATCGGTGTGTTGTGCACCACGCGATGTCGAGGAGGCTATAAGATATTTAGGATTAGTTTCCATTCTTCTCACTCTGAGATCGTGCTTTAGAAGTGTGTTAAAGTTGGACCCCTCTAACGTATTCCTTTTACATGCTGATTATGCCTCGCGTAAAGGCAACGGGCCCGAGAAGGGCAAAGCGATCGAGGAGCTGCTAGTAGGACAGGGATTCACGAGGGCTCGAGCCCGATCCATACCTCGACGGCGAGTTCCATGGCCTTGCCGCCAGCCGAGACCACGGTACCCACGCCTCTGTCCCACGGCTGGGGCGGATGAGTTAGGAGTACAAGGAGATGTGACTATTGGCGAGATCGTGGCGGAACATGAGGCAAGTGGATCACGGCGATTCGATTCGGCCCGATCGTACCGTGGTTCACCCAGGGCGAGAAGTTTGAGCTACGAGATTTCTGAGTTGTAGCCCGCGAGTTTTATGGGTGGCGAGGCTGATCCGCGAGTTCATCCGTCGACTCTGAGGATTATGAGAGTGATCGGGCGTCGGAGGCCGAGTCCGTGATCTTTGGTTCACGTAGGCTGCGTGATACCGCGATCGATTGGTTTGATTCATGGGAGTTATCCGGGAAACCAGCGTCCCGATTACTTGGGATGAGTTCTCGAGGCTTTCCTCGCTCACTTCTTGCCTCGCGGATGAGGAGGCGCGGTGACATATTTTTGCTTTGAGACAACGAGGGCGCAGTTAGGGAGTCTGATGTCGAGTTTGATTCATTGGCTCGATATGTCCCAGCGTTGGTAGCGAATATGGAGGATAGGGTGCACGGCTACGTCACGGGCTAGATGATTATATAGCGAGTCTTGTCGCGGGTGTTTCTCTTGGCCGGGTATGGACATTACCGCATGCGAGCTCATACACTTGGATGCGAGGCGTGGGGCCGGCGGGTTGGCCAAAGCGGCAAGAGGACCGGGGCGAGGTCGCTTTGGTAGTGCTCGAGGTGGGCGGCCTCGGCCGGTCTGGGTCGCACGCGGCCCGGCTCGAGCACTCCTGCACCGTCCTCAGCACAGCCAGAGTATTCGAGGCGGGGCGGGCCCGGACTTGAACTTTGGTGGCGAGAGGTCTGGCGGTCGGGACCACCCGCCGGTGTGGCCCGTCGGTAGATCCATTCGGGAATTGTTGTCACGACCGAACTGGGCGTGGTGGTGCCTTACCGGGCACCTGGTGATACAACATCGAGTGTCGGCGGAACATAATACACATACATGAAACAAATGAAGTACAACGATGTCGAGGAAAACTTGCCTTCGGCATATATAAGCAACAACTCTTACAAATGAGCAGTTTAATCCTTTTTACAAACCACACTTGCGATCTTCTGGACCTCTAAGAAAATGATCGACAACAATGGCGGAGAGGCCCGCCATACCACGAATGTAAATACCTACAACGACGGGGACTATGCGAGATAAGCCTCGGAGCGAAGCTTTCCCAAGCTGACTGTGACCACTAGGCGAGGATCGGCGGGTGTACCTTTACTGCGGCATGAGCGGCCCGAAGGAGGTCGATCTGGCAGTGCAGAGTATGCGGCGAAAATCGTAAATGAAATAATAGTAGTCTATATAAAGCGGGAGACATGTATGATAACAAACTACAATTCGCGATAAATAGCGGTCATATCAAGTCGGGGACTCGCGCGCCGAAGTCGTCACTCGAATACATAAATATGGGTCTCACGCCCGCGACATCAATCATGCGTGGAATACCTTCCTCATTCTTTGGCGATCGATGATGAAAAGCACCAAGGAACACATGAGCAACGGGTCCACGTGCCCAAATAAAGCGATGCAGGTGAAATGCGAAGGCATGGCCGACTACTGCGCCAGCGGTACTAACAAGGTCGTAAACTGAATCATGATATCTGTCTAGACCGTCACATGATCAAAGCTGGTCACTCGCCCGCAATATCAAATGTGCGCGTCTAGCCCTGGAACTCCCCGCAGCTCCGCATAGGCCAATCTCATAGGCCGCGTGAGTTATAACCACGCGTCGGGTAGCTACTCCGGCGTCGTCATGGACTCGCGATCGCGTAGCCACGTAGACCGCGTGACCATAAAGGCGCGCTAACACGGAACTCGTAGCTCCGCATAGGCCGGGACCGCGTGAGGTATTCTCGAATCATGGTCCCGACGCTGAGTCTACCGCGTCGGAGGCAGCTTAACCCGGAAACACGGTGAGTGGTATAAATACCAACATGATTTATCGTTTAAACATCATAAGCACAATCAAGGAAAATCCGCTTTACACAAACATCACGAATACTAACACCGTAGCATCCTAATATGATTACTTATCAAATCAACACGAAGGTATTACAAGGCTATCACGAACCAATCTGATCAAGTTATTCACACATAAGGTACGCATACTATATGATTAACGAGATCGGGTTTTATCCCCAAAGTACTTTATACATGACTCTTTAAAGATATGTTACTTTCACAAAAGTCACACAATACGTAGTATATAACAATAGAGTGATTATCTTTTTAAAGTAAATCAATTTCTTCTCTTTGTAAAATCAGTAGCAACCTTCTTTTCCGATGTTCAAGTTTGCCTAATTTCCAATGTTCAAGTTTCTTATTTTAGAAAGGTTTCGTAGTTCATAGTCTTATTCATTTAAGAATATAATTCTCTTTTAAGCTATCTGAGAAACATAAGCCTTATATGTGAGTAGGATATTCTTGTTTATAACAATCTTATTCAATGACCATGATCTAGGAAATATCATTTTGTCTCATCTTAGCTTACATGCGGATGGAAGTTTCTCTTTGGTTTTAATAATACTTAATCTGTCAAAACATTTCCTTTTATTAGCACTGCGGTGGTTTGTCGATACGTTACGATTTCGAAATCGATAAAACATTCTTAAGCGTTATTACCTAACTTCCCGTAAAGCTAGTATAACTCTTAAGTTTTCAAAAACCAAGTATTTCTTCTTCTTTGAAATGATTCAAAAATCTTTTGAAATACTTCAAGTTCTTTATTAACACATAATAAGCGATTATAGTTCAAATCGATTTACCTTTTAAAAACCACAAGTATTTTCTTACCAACATAAAATTTGTTATAACCAACTTCCCATAAAGTCGTTATAACACTTTATGTTTTAAACAATCAAATACATTTAGCACGTATCGTCTACGTACTACATAGTTCACACATATCATGCTAGAAGAGATAGGAAGAGGTTCGCATACCTCGCGGCAGTATCGACTAATAGCAAAGCGCTCAAGTACTTCCAGTCGGCTACTCGTAAGCCAAGTAGATCGCGCCACGTAGTCTTGACCTATAAGGCCACAAGTGACTTATTAACATTTAGACCTCGTCGTAGAACATTCTACGAAAATTCGTGACCTCCCCCACGGCGTAAATCTCTCTCCTTTATCGGCGGCTACGAAGCCAACCGGGGGTTATACATCTAACGACGGGTACAATTCTACTCATGGAAAAGCTACCTGAGTCTCATGTCTGATCCTATGTAAATCTGATTCGATTACTCTTCTTTCGAAAAGGTTTCTTATTATTGGGCTTAAGTCAAAAGACATTGCCGATAACTACGTTGATTCTATATATAGTATACTTCAACTATATAATCATACAATGTAATTTCGAATTACAATAGAGGACAAGATATTTACCTCGATAAGCCCGTAATTATCAGAGTTTAAATGTCGATCACGAGCAAGGTTTAGCTCTACTCAGTGCGCTCAGGCCGCTCCAAACAACCCTTAGAAGTTCTAACCAACTTCACTTATTACTCCAACTAACCATGGAGATTTTCCTTAGGGTTTCGGTTTTGTGACGGAAGGAAGTATAATAGTATTCTGGGCTTTTAGTATAAGTATAACCTTAGAATACTACAAGGTATCTGACTAAGGTAATTTGGGCATTATAACAATACTTTTGAGTATTTCTACCAAGAGGGGTATTATCTGAAAACAACTAGGCTAGGGGGTACCCAGCTGCACGAGGAGGGGAAGGGCTCTCGGCCAAGGGGAGGAGGCTCTTGGCGAACTCTGTAAGGGGAGGAGGAGGATTTAACACTTAGAAATATTTTAGGAATGGATGAAGAAGCCTTCCAAAGGGGGTATTTATAGGTCTAGCAAAGGCGACCAATGGCGAATCTTGCCAAGTGCAAGGCAAGTGTAGGGCGAAGATCTTGCAGTGCACTTATCCATCTACCACCAAAATATCCTACCAACCCTTGACCAAACAATGGCCATTCGCCGACCCCTTTCTGCCCAAGGTGTTCCAATGAGAGGGTGACAAGTGTCGCCTCTTGTTGATCAAAATGTTTAAATCTCTCGGAAAAATCATAAAAATTAAAAATGACATGGCGGAAATTCCCTACGAAAGTGAAAGCGTTTAGTCAGCGACTCTAACGGTGTTGTGCCCAAATAAATTTCGGCCAAGCCACTTTTATACAAGTTCAAATTTTCTCGTGCGTCCTTACGCATACTGCGGAAATCGGGGTATAACATTCTCCCTCGCTTAGAAACATTCGTCGAATGTTCCTTCTAAGAATCTCAAAACAAGCGTGCGTGGTATAGTCTTCACTACTATACTTACGAACAATCCTGCCACACACAGCCACGAAGCGTCAGCGCAAAATACTTCCATCCAAGTCACGAGAAACACCTCTAACATTACCACAAATACCTCTCTAAGGGTCTAAAATATACTTCGCCGCGCATCTCCTTACAAAAGAAATGATCACATCTATGCTCGCCATACATGCTGCTTCTTCCGATACCACTTTTGTCACTTTGCGCGAGGTTCTAGTGTCGATCCGGCGACCCAACAAATGATGCGGACTACATGCGATCCACGAGGTTGTCGTACCTCGAACTCTTACCACATTTAAATCTTGCTTGATTTCCAAAACTGGGGTTACTATTTCTAACGTGGTCATCATTAGCGGGAACACTACGGATGGCTCTCGATGCTTTCTGATCATATCAAAGCGAAAGGCCGGACGTCTTGCCTCCTAAGTCGGACGGCAAATGTTAACATATAGGCAACTGGCCTGTGCTTACATGAACTCAAAAGGGCCCAAAGTAACTCGGGCTAAGTTCCTCTGTTTTCCAAAACTCGTCATACCCAACGGGGTGGTATTTCGGGAAGACCGGCCGTCGGCTTTGAACTCTAAGCGTCGTCGCCGATTATCGCCACGATTTCTATGGTGCGGAACCTCTTCTAGACAAGCTTTACCTATCCGCGATCTGCTGGAACAAGCTGAACCAACTATCGAGTCTTGCCAACATCAGAACCAATCGGCCGTGCAACTTACACTTCCGCCCTACAAGGCTTCAAAAGGCGACATCCGAACATTGAAATGGTAGCTTAAACACTACCTCCACGGGAGACAACAATCCCGCCACTATCCAGAAATCGAACAGCGGCGAATGCGGTCGAGACTTACGAGTTCTTAACATGCTTGGTAAAACTTTTAGAAAGCGAAAATAGCCACCACAGGGCTTCAGCATCGACCATAAGGTGAAGGTAGGCACCGTGCGACCTTACATCGCTACGATATAAACAACAACTGCGAGCACTCGGTCTTTGCTGAAGACAAGGCGGTGACCTCGCCGGCCCGACCTCGGTCGGCATCCACGAGTTCGTCTGTTGGTTAACTAAACTTGGGCCTAACACCCTCGTGACCCTATCACAGGCGGGACCACCACAAACCCGCGCTGAAGCGGGCGCGGGTTGACCCAGCGTAGCCTCAACCCGATCCGACAGCGCTAGCGCTAGCTCCCAAGGAAAACTCTCGCTAATCACGTTACGAAAACCTAGCGGTCTTCTTAGCTCAACTACCCTCTTTCATGCCACACTACTCGGGGACTTATCACAAACATAACTGCGTGCACTATGCACTCTATAAGGGTCAAACATAAATAATACATCTTTTACTCGAGATGGCCTTACCTCTAAGGTCTCTACGTATAAAACTCTAAGGCTCGCACCTTCTATCCCCAAAATCTTACTCGGTTAACCATGTGATTTCTAATCACAACTAACACCTTGCTATAAGAACATAGCACTTGAGGTATACTCACTTATCACACATCTGGATCTACAGAGGTTAAGGATATATCTATATCTCTTTGCTTCGCTCACTAAGTCGTTACAATCAAACTGCCCGTAGGCGCATAGCTAAGGAAGGTGGCGACTACCCGTCGATCTGAAGGCTAAGTCCTCTACAAGGACACTCTTTCGACATCGGACCACGGCGGTCGCATGTACAACAAGTACCCGACTAAAAGGCGACATTCCACGAGATGGCGCTGCCGCGCTGTGAACAACGAGAAAAAGCGAATCGGATGTTTGGAACGCCCGTGTGTGAGCGGAAGCTGCGGAGCTCGACCCGACTCCTGCGTACCGAGCGTTACGAACCTGTGGAGGACCTTGCGCCTTTGGTGGATGCGCGTAATCTAATCTGCTTTGGTGGCGACTTCGCCTCAGTTACAAAGGACCTTGCTACTCGGCCTCTTGCTGTCGCCGTTAACGTCGATCTCGTTTCTCGGCTGCGTAAGCGCGTACAGAGCCATGCTCGAAGCCTAAGCGAAGAACTTACTCTTGCACAACCTTCGTTGATATTCATCAAGACTCGCGATACATCGGTATACTCTGCGGTAGTCAAATCCATAGTTAATGCGGTCGCCTCTTGAAATCTATATTCTCTGTTCCGTCGTGGGCGAAGGTTCAAATATCATGGCGCGGTAGGAGCTGCTGCGCCGTGCTAAACTCTTCTTTGGGGCTAGTGGCGTCGCAGAACTCCCGAATGAAGCACTACCTAGGTAATGATTGGGCTGTGCCCGCGTAATCCTCTGCTCTGCTCGCGGCTCCTCGCCTTGCCCTCTGGGCGGGTTGCCTACGCGGAGGCATAGCGGTGGGGAAGAAATCGTTAGAGGTCGACACAACACGTCTCTAAGGCACGATCTCGAGTGAGAAGAATAGAAACCAATCCTAAATATCCTATAGCCTCACGATTATTGGTGTAGTGCGCAACCTTGATAATCAGACTGCTGGATACGATGCGTAGACACTTTCAGGATTAAGCGCTCTGATACCACTTTTGTCACGACCGAACTGGGCGTGGTGGTGCCTTACCGGGCACCTGGTGATACAACATCGAGTAATCGGTGAACATAATACCGTACATGAAACAAATGAAGTACAAAGCGATGTCGAGGAAAACTTGCCTTTCGGCATATATAAACAACAACTCTTACAAATGAGCAGTTTAATCCTTTTTACAAACCACTGCATGGCGATACTACAAACCTCTAAGAAAATGATACGACAACAATGGCGGGACGGGGCCCGCCGTACCTGAATGTAAATACCTACAACGGCAGGACTATGCGAGATAAGCCTCGGAGCGAAGCTTTCCCAAGCGCTTGTGACCCTAGGCGAGGATCAGCGGTGGTGTACCTTTACTGCGGCATGAGCGGCCCCCGAAGGTCGATCTGGCGTATGCAGAGTATGCGAAAGAAATCGTAAATGAAATCATAGTAGTTTATATAAGCGGGAGACATGTATGATAACCAAACTACAATTCACAATAAATAGCGGTCATATCAAGTCGGGGACTCGCGCCTCGAAGTCGTCACTCAAATACATAAATATGGGTCTCGCCCGCGACATCAATCATGCGTGGAATACCTTCCTCGCTGCGATCGATGATGAAAAGCACCAAGGAACACGCGTGAGCAGCGGGTCCGCTGTGCCCAAATAAAGCGATGCGGGGTAATGCGAAGGCATGGCGGCTACTAACACCACAGTACTAACAAGGTCATAAAGCGAATCATGATATCTGTCTAGATCGTCGCATGATCAAAGGCGGTCACTCGCCCGATATCAAATGTGCGCGTCTAGCCTGGAACTCCGCGACTCGCGTAGGCCAATCTCGTAGGCGCGTGAGGTATAACCCGCGTCGGTAGCTACTTATCACGACCCGTTCGGGGCGTGGTGGTGCCTTACAGGCACCCAGTAGTCATACATCGAGTAATCGGAAATATAAAGCAAGACATGAACGATTTATAAAATAGGACCACGATTTATGTGAAAACATCGCCTTTCGGCATACGTATATAAACATGGTTTAGCGATTACATCAAACCATGCAACATGACTACTGACCTCTAAGGAAATATACAACTATGGCGGGACGGGGCCCGTCATACCACTGTATACAAAACTATCTACTGCGGGAGATCGTACCCCAAAAGTAGAGCCTCGGAAAAGATGGAGCTCAGGCACCAGCGTAGAGATCCAAGAATGTGGATCTAGCACGCTGCCTTACCTGCGGCATGAGCGCGGCCCAGAGGAGAGTCGATCTGACGGTACTAAGTATATGAAAGCGTAAAATACTTAAATGAAACATATCATTTTAAAAGCAGTTTTTGCAAGTATGTATGAAACAACGAGGAACCGCACATAGTGCCACATCACAACAAGAGCAGCGATAGGTAAAGCGTAATAGGTCTTTTCTGAGTGCGAATGATTGAGCGGGGCCACTCGCCGTATTATCACTCTGCAAGCCTAATCACGGACTCCGGTCGCGCGACCACTCGCGTGGGCGCGTGAGGTATAACCCGCGTCGAGGTGGCTACTCCTCGGCGTCGTCCTGGACTCGTTGTCGCATGGCCACGTAGACGCGTGAGGCATAACCCGCATACTAACACGGAACTCGTAGCTCGCGTAGGCCCCTGGACCGCGTAGGGTATTCTCGAATCATGGTCCCGGACCGCTGAGTCTACCGCGTCGGAGGCGACAACCGGTATCGTCTCGAGGTGAGTGATGGTACACTAACGTAACAACATCTTTAAACAACATAAGCACAACAAGAATACTCTTTTCCACAAGCGTTACAAGACACTAACACGCATAGCATCATATCATGTCTACTTATCAAACCATCTTATTATTCTTTTCACAATTCAATTTAAGTCTATTATACACGTAGTCAAACTTGTTTCTTTTATCAATTTTAAGTGGTTATACTCGACTTCCCATAAAGCTAGTATAACTCTTAGCTTATTTTAAAAACGAGTTAGTTCTCTTACATTAAAAATGATTGATATTCTTTTGAAATGCTTTGGATCTTTATTATTGAGGCTTAAGCGTGAGGCATTGCCGTAAGTGTTGTCGGGCTTAAGTCAAAGACATTGCCGTAGTTATTATTCAGTTAACACGTATACGTCTACCGTACTATATATATATTGTAAAATATCATGCTTTAGGAAGAATCACATACATACCGTGAAAACCACACGAGTTGAATATGTCGCGAGAGAGTCGACTATAATAGTCACGTATATCTATCAAAGACTACTCTGAAGGTCATTCTAAGCAGAGGTTCATAATTCTACGGTAAGTCGGGCAGCACTTCCCTGCGGTGAGCTATATAAGTCTCTGTGAAAGCTTGATCCTATGTAAATCTGATTTGATTATTCTTCTTTTAAACCGCCTACGTAGTAGCAGTTCAATTCTAATACGTGATATTCTTAAGTATTTGATACTTATTCTAATACTACTACGATAAGTATTCTCTAATTCAAAGAGGTTAGGATTAGTTACCTCGGTAAGCCCGATAATATCCTAGAAAAGTCGCGCTGAGCAGGTTTTGCTCTAAGTTGTATGCTCGAGAAGCCTTAGAAGTTCTTCACAACTTCACTAAGTACTAAGGTATTTGGGCTAGGGTATTTTGGGCATTATAACAATACTAGAAGGCAACTTTTCTACCAAGGGAGGGGGGGTAGATTTCGGCTAGGCTAGGGGGGGAGAAAGCCTCGGCCAAGGGTCACTTAGGCTAGAGGGGGAAGAGGGCTTGGACAGGAAATGGCTAACAAAGGGAGAAGGGAGGATTTTCAAGACTTGGAAAGTAATTTGTGGATGAAGAACTCTTCATCTTAAGGGGGGTATTTATAGGTCAAGAAGTGGCCAACCAATGGCCAAAATTTAGACAAGTGCAAGGCAAGTGTAGGGTGAGGATTAACTAAACACAAATATCCTACCAACTCCTTGACTTTGTGCAAGGCACAAAGCGTGCCCAACCTTCTCCATTTTCGTCAATGGGCGATTCAAGTCCATCGATGGGAGGTGCCAAGTGTCGCCCTCGTTGGTCAAAATGTTTAGTCTCTCGGAAAAATCCGCAAAAATTAGAAATGGCATAGCGGAATTTACCTACGAGTGTGGAAGCGTTTCGTCGGAAAAGCGATTCTTTAAGCGAGTTGTGCACAATTTGAACTTGGCCTAATCTTTAAGGCTAAACTTTTGTACGTATTCCCTTACGTACATACTCTGGAAATACGGGGTATAACATTCTCCCCCACTTAGAAACATTCGTCCCGAATGTTCCTTCCCAAGACAGTTAACGATAAGATTCTTCATAACTTAAACAGTTTGCAAATGCCACACGCGGCCACAAAACAACACTTAGGCATAGCGATAGCGAAAATTTACAAGTAGGAAAGTGAATTACGGAGGTGTAGAATAGGTGAGGATACTTCTGCCTCGTGTCCTCGCCGGCTTCCCGTCATCTCTCTCTGAGCTCGTTCCGCCCGAAGACTTTGGCGGAAGCCCGTCCGTCATGAGCGCCTAACGGCGATCGACTATCGCTATGGGAATCTCCTCATCGATAACCTCGGTCACTGGACATCGTCAATCGGGTGTACCACTAGATGGATCCGATACATCTCGCCGGCGTAGATCGTGAAAAACCGGATGCTTTGCCTCGGATCGGACGGCGAGATCAACTCATAAGCAACCTTGCCTACCTGCGGACAATCGAAGCGGCCCGATGTACTGAAATGAGTTTCCCCTTCTTCGAATCTCATCACGCCGCCGTGGGTGGCACCTAGGAAAACCCAATCATGAACCTCGAACTCAAGATCACGGCGGCGATGATCTGCATCGACTTACATCGACTACGAGTTTGTCGATAGCCGCTCTCGGATAAGCCACCTTATCCACTGCTTTGTACCAAATCTGGTCCCATTTTTGCCTCGCCACGTCGAACCAACCTATAGGCGATCTGCACTTCCTCCATACAAGGCCTCGTAAGGCGCCATCGAATCTTGGAGTGGTAGCTATTATTATCTGCGAACTCAACTAGAGGCAAATGATCCTTCCAACTACTGCGAAGTCAATAACACGGGCTCGCGGCATATCCTCGAGAGTGCGGATAGTGCGCTCTGCTGTCGTGCATGCGTGGATGAAATGCGATGCCAGGCTCACTGCGTCCTAAGCCCCTCTGGAAGGACCTCGAAGTTAGCGTAAGTGGGCTCACCATGCGATATGATCGAAGTAGGGACTCCATGCGATCGGCGATCTCTCGGATGTAAAGTCGGCATAATCCTCGGTAGAAAAGTCGTCTGACGGGAAGAAAGTGGGCTGATTTAGTCGACTGTCGGCGATAACCCATATAGAATCATGTCTCCTGCGAGTGCGAGGTAATCTGTGATGAAGTCCATGTTGATTACCTCCCACTTCGGTCGGGATCTCGATAAATGCGTAACAAACCACGGGCCTCGGTGCTCTGCCTTCACTGCGACAACACGGGCGAGCTACGAACTCTGCAGCGTCTCTTGAAGCCATCCACGATACGGATCTGGGTCGTGGTACATCTTGGTCGACCGGATGGATGAGTAGCTTGTATTGTGTGCTTCCCAAGAACCTGCTTAGAAGTCACGAAACATCTGGAACACGATGCGCCCTCAAACCTTAGCACCCCGTGGTGCTACCTCAAGGACCCTTGCCCTCGCGAAGAAATGTATCGCGATATCGAATCAAAGTGGATCCTCGAGCTGTTGCCTCTTCGCCTCTCGGCGATGGAAGACTCGGCAACCTCACGAACTCTAACCCACTGCTATCGAATCAATCAAGCGGACACGAGGCTCGCTAAGCGATGCAAATCACGAACCATGTCCCTCCTCTCTGGCTGCGCGTCGATAGGCTCCCATCGACCTACGACTAGGCATACGCCTGACATTGGCCTTCCCGGGTGGTACGGGATATCAACATCGTAATCCTTAAGCAACTCTAACCAGTCTGCGCCGTAAGTTCGGCTCCTGTTGAAGATATCTTGGAGGCTCTTGTGGTGCGTATAAATATCCACGTGAACCCGTACAAATAGTGCCTCCAGGATCTTGGCGTGAATCACGGTGCGACTCGAAATCATGGGTGGGGTAGTTCCTGCCGTGTTTCTTGGCCGTCGGGATCGTATGCTATAACTCTGCCATCTTTGCGTCAACACACGTCCCAACCCGATGCACGGCGTCACAATACACAACATAACCGTCTGGACCCTGCGGAAGAGTAAGAAGCGAGGCGGTCGTCAATCTCTCTTTACAGCTGGAAACCACGCTCCGCATCGATCCGCTGAAACTTGGTGCATACGAGTCGGCCTAGTCAATAGTGCGAAGATAAAGCAAACTTCTCCACGAACCGCCGATAATAACTGCAAGGCCCGAGCTGCGAACCTCAGCCGGAGTAGTAGGTCTAGGCCAAGTCTGTTGCCTCGATCTTGGCGTATCCACTCGAATGCCATCGGCCGACAATATGCCCAGCATGCTTGAAGTCAGCAAAACTCACATTTGGAAAACTTGGCGTACAAGCTGCTGAGTCTGGAGAAGCGTCGGCCTGACCCTCAAATGCTCGCGTGCTCTGCTCTGGCGAGAATAAACCAAGATATCATCGATGAACACTATCACAAGCGTGTCCAAAAATGGTTTGAACACTCGGTTCATCAAATCCATGAATCTGGCGGAGCATTGGTCAACCAGACATGACCACGAACTCGTAATGCGTCTGCGGGTCTGAATGCGATCCTAGGGACATCCGCTCTCGACTACTTTGATGATAGCGATCGCGGTCAATCTTGGAAAACATCTACGCACCTGGAGTCGAACAAATCATCAATCACAGGAAGGGGTATACATTCTTAATGGTGACCTTGTTGTTTGCTGTAATCAACACACATGCGCGGCGTCGTCCTTCTTCTTCACGAACAATACGGCGCTCCCGGGGAGAAACACTAGGCTGATGAAGCCGCTTCTCGGCAAATCTCTAGGTGATCCTTGACTCTCTCAACTCGGCGGGCGCCGTTACGTATGGCGGAATGGAAATAGGCGAGTGTGCGGCAATATGTCAATACAAAACTCGATCTCCCTCTCGGGAGGATGCGAGGTCGTGCGGAAACACGTGCGGGAACTCGTGACTCAGGCCCGGTGAAAATCTGGTACGCGACTTGATATCAAACACGAGCGAGATGGTAGATATACCGCTGCGCATCTTCTAGCCTTGAGGTAGGAAATAAACCTACCGCCGGCGTCTGGTGCTCCTCCCGCTCGGCAAGGCTCGCCGAGCGGAACGTACTACTCTCTCTGCGGTCTACATTGGCGTAGCAAGAAGCTAGCAATCCGTCCCATAATCACGTCGAAGTCAATCATCTCCAACTCTATCAAGTCGGATGAGGTGCGGCGTAAATGGTCGCAGGACAAGCTCTATATACGCCAGAGCTACCGAATCACCCTGGCGTAGCTGCCTCGAAAGTGGTCTATGGACTCGGGCTCTATCCACATCCTACTAGCGACAAGGGAGATATAGGATGAAGTAGAACCGGATCTATCAAGCATACACATCAAACCCGAGCGATAAGGTACTGTGGCGACATCGGTGAGGCCTCACGATCTGTCGGTGGACAAAGCATAGATGCGATTCGAGGACGCTAGGCGGGACGAGCCACGACCTGCGCGCGACCTGGCGACCCGTGTGTACCACGCCTCGGGGCGAGTAGCGTAGGAGATGATGAAGCGGCAGCGAACCGAAGGTGAGCCTACCGCGGCGCCCGGTCGGACGGTCCCTCGCAAAGTGACCTGCGGCCTGGCGTAACAAGCTCAAACGACCACACTTCCGTAATGGGATCTGCGCATCGGCCAGCTGGGAGAGTGGTCGATCGGCGATACCTCTGCTACTGCGGGCGTGCGAAGCCACAGGGCCACAGTGCGCCCTCGAAAACTCTGTGTCTTTGAGGGCGGTGCGAGTGCTCTGAGTGGGCGTGGTGCGAATCTAGGCTGCTTGAGGCCGCCCACCACGATAACCCCGGAAGACCCTCCGTCTGGCCTTAACACATTGTTGTCATCGCTCGTCGACCTCTGCGCTCGCCGCGTCAGGCGTGAGCTGCGTGCGGGTAATGTCCGTACGGTGAAGAAACACGCGCCACGACTTCGGCCATATAGTCGTCTGGCCGGTGACATAGCGGTGCACCTATCCTCATATCTGCTACCAAGGTGGGACATATCGAGCCAATGAATCAAACTCGACATTGTACTCCACGGCGGTGCGTCCTCTGCCTCGATGGTAAAAATCTATCGGCCGCGCCCTCGCCATCTGTGGAGGCAAGAAGTGAGTGAGAAAGCCTGCGAGAACTCATCCCAAGTAGGCTGAGGGCGCGTGCTCTCCGGGATAACTCGTGAATCAAACCAATCATTGCGGTATCACGCGGCCGTCTGCGAACCGAGTCCTGGACTCTGTCTCGAGGCCTTGATCACCCTCGTGATCCTCTGAAGGCGGATGAACTCCTGCGGATCATCCTCGGCCTCGACCGAAAAACTCTGGCGGGCTCTGACTCGAGAAATCTCGTAGCCTCAAACTATACGCCTCGGGTGTACCAGGTGCGGCCCAGTGGGCTGGGCTGAGGCGCCGCGTCGATCTCTCCTCGTGTCGGGCCACAACTTTGCCAAGTGGGCCGTCTCCTTGTACCCTAACTCCTCGCGGTGTGGGGCGGGAGGTGTGGTCTTGTGTCTGTCTTTGAAATTTGGCGGCGTCATAGAACTCGCGTCTACGGTATAGGCGGGCACGAGCCCTCGTGACTCTGGGTGTCTGCTAGCGACTCCTCGGTGCCTTGCCATACAGGCGGGTTGCCTTGCGTGGAGGCATAGCTATTACGGGAAAGGAATACGTTAGAGGGTCGACTATAACACGACTCTAAAGCACGATCTCGAGAATGAGAAGAATGGAAACCAATCCTAAATATCCTATAGCCTCACGATTATTGGTGTGGTGCACGACTGCGATAATCAGACTCTACTAGATACTGCGTAGACACTTTCAGAGATTAAGCGCTCGATACCACTTTTGTCACGACCGTTCGGGGCGTGGTGGTGCCTGCAGGCACCCAGTAGTCATACATCGAGTGTCGTGGAAATATAAAGCAAGACATGAAGCGATTTATAAAATAGGACACGGTTTATGTGAGAAAACATCGCCTTTCGGCATACATATATAAACATGGTTTAGCGATTACATCCGACAACATGCAACATGACTGAGACCTCTGAAATATACAACTATGGCGGGACGGGGCCCGCCATACCTGTACAAAACTATCTACAGCGAGGAGATCATGCCCAAAGTAGAGCCTCGGAAAGATGGAGCTCAGGCACCAGCGTAGAGATCACAGAATGTGGATCTAGCACACTGCTTGCCACCTGCGGCATGAGCGCCCCAGAAGGAGGTCGATTACAACGGTACTAAGTATATGAAGCGTAAAATACTTAAATGAAACATATCATTTTAAAAAGCAGTTTTTGCAAGTATGTATGAAACAACGAGGAACGCGCATAGTGCCGCATCCGCAACAAAACAGCGATAGGTAAAGCGTAATAGGTCTTTTCTAGGCTGCGAATGATTGAAGCGGGGCCACTCGCGCGTATTATCACTCTGCAAGCCTAATCACGGACTCCGGTCCGCATGACCACTCGCGTGGGCGCGTGAGGTATAACCCGCGTCGAGGTAGCTACTCCTCGGCGTCGTCACGGACTCGTTGTCGCGCATGGCCCATAGGCGCGTGAGGCATAACCCGCGTACTAACACGGAACTCGTAGCTCGCATAGGCCTGGACCGCGTAGGTATTCTCGAATCATGGTCCCGGACCGCTGAGTCTACCAGCGTCGGAGGCGACAACCCGGTATCATCTCGAGAGGTGAGTGATGGTACACTAACGTAACGAACATCTTTAAACAACATAAGCCTGACAAGAATACTCTTTTCACAATCGTTACAAGACACTAACACACATAGCATCATATCATGTCTACTTATCAAACCATCTTATTATTCTTTTCACAATTCAATTTAAGTCTATTATACACATAGTCAAACTTGTTTCTTTTATCAATTTTAAGTGGTTATACTCAACTTCCCATAAAGCTAGTATAACTCTTAAGCACATTTTAAAAACAGTTAGTTCTCTTACATTAAAAATGATTGATATTCTTTTGAAATGCTTTGAGATCTTTATTATTGAGCTTAAGCGTGAGGCATTCTTAGTAAGTGTTGTCGGGCTTAAGCGTGAGGCATTAGTAAGTGTTGTCGAGCTTAAGTCAAAGACATTGCGTAGTTATTATTCGATTAACACGTATGCGTCTACCGTACTATATATATATTGTAAAATATCATGCTTTAGGAAGAATCGCATCGTTACCGTGAAAACCACTGCCAAGTTGAATATGTCGCGAGAGTCGACTATAATAGTCACGATATCTATCAAAGACTACTGCGAAGGTCATTCTAAGCAGAGGGTTCATAATTCTACGGTAAGTCGGGCAGCACTTCCCTGCAGGTGAGCTATATAAGTCTCTTGTGAAAAGCAGTCTATGTAAATCTGGTTTGATTATTCTTCTTTTAAACCCTTCTACGTGAAGTATGATTCAATTCTACGTGATATTCTTCTAAGTATTTGATACTTATTCTAATACTACTACGATAAGTATTCTCTAATTCAAAGAGGTTAGGATTAGTTACCTCGGTAAGCCCAATAATATCCTAGAAAAGTCGCTGAGCAGGTTTTGCTCTAAGTTGTATGCTCAGGAAGCCTTAGAAGTTCTTCACAACTTCACTAAGTACTAAGGTATTTGGGCTAGGGTATTTTGGGCATTATAACAATACTAGAGGCAACTTTTCTACCAAGGGAGGGGGTAGATTTCGGCTAGGCTAGGGGAGAAAGCCTCGGCGAGGGTCACTTAGGCTAGAGGGGAAGAGGGCTTGGACGAAATGGCTAACAAGGAGAAGGGAGGATTTTCAAGACTTGGAAAGTAATTTGTGGATGAAGAACTCTTCGTCTTAAGAGTATTTATAGGTCAAGAAGTGGCCAACCAATGGCCAAGATTTAGACAAGTGCAAGGCAAGTGTAGGGTGAGGATTAACTAAACACAAATATCCTGCCAACTCCTTGACTTTGTGCAAGGCACAAGCGTGCCCAACCTTCTCCATTTTCGTCAATGGGCGATTCAAGTCCATCGATGGGAGGTGCCAAGTGTCGCCTCCCGTTGGTCCAAAATGTTTCGTCTCTCGGAAAAATCCATAAAATTAGAAATGGCATGGCGGAATTTACCTACGAAGTGTGGAAAGCGTTTACGTCGGAAAGCGATTCTTTAAGCGAGTTGTGCACAATTTGAACTTGGCACAATCTTTAAGGCTAAACTTTTATGCGTATTCCCTTACGTACATACTGGGAAATACGGTATAACACTTACTCCGGCGTAAATCTGGACTCGCGATCGCGTAGCACATAAACCGCGTGACCGTAAAGGCCGCACGCTAACACGGAACTCGTAGCTCGCGTAGGCCGGGACCGCGTGAGGTATTCTCGAATCATGGTCCCAGACGCTGAGTCTACCGCGTCGGAGGCGGCAACCGGAAACACGGTGAGTGGTATAAATACCAACATAACGGTTTATCGTTTAAACATCATAAGCACAATCGAGGAAAATCCGCTTTACAAACATCACGAATACTAACACCGTAGCGTCTAATATGATTACTTATCAAATCAACACGAAGGTATTACAAGGCTATCACAAACCAATACAATCAAGTTATTCACACATAAGGTACATACACTATATGATTAACGAGATCGGGTTTTATCCCGAAAGTACTTTATACATAACTCTTTAAAGATATGTTACTTTCACAAAAGTCACACAATACGTAGTATATAACAATAGAGTGATTATCTTTTTAAAATAAATCAATTTCTTATTTGTAAAATCAAGTAGCAACATTCTTTTCCGATGTTCAAGTTTGCCTAATTTCCAATGTTCAAGTTTCTTATTTTAGAAAGGTTTAGTAGTTCATAGTCTTATCCGTTTAAGAATATAATTCTCTTTTTAAGCTATCGAGAAACATAAGCCTTATATGTGAGTAGGATATTCTTGTTTATAACAATCTTATTCTGACCGTGATCTAGGAAATATCATTTTGTCTCATCTTAGCTTCATGCGGATGGAAGTTTCTCTTGGTTTTAATAATACTTAATCTGTCAAAACATTTCCTTTTATTAGCATTTGCGATGGTTTGTCGATACACATTCGATTTAGAAATCGATAAAACATTCTTAAGCGTTATTACCTAACTTCCCATAAAGCTAGTATAACTCTTAAGTTTTCAAAAACCAAGTATTTCTTCTTCTTTGAAATGATTCAAAAATCTTTTGAAATACTTCAAGTTCTTTATTAACACATAATAAGCCGATTATAGTTCAAATCGATTACCTTTTAAAAACCACAAGTATTTTCTTACCAACATAAATTTGTTATAACCAACTTACCATAAAGTCGTTATAACACTTTATGTTTTAAACAATCAAATACATTTAGCACGTATCGTCTCCGTACTACATAGTTCATACGTATCATGCTAGAAGAGATAGGAAGAGGTTTGTCACGACCGAACCGGGCGTGTTGGTGCCTTACCGGGCACCACTAGTGATACAACATCAGTGTCGGTGAACATAAAACACATACATGAAATCAATGTAAGAAGGCGGTGAAATAAGAAGGCAGGCTAACCAAAAGCGATTACCGTCGGTATATATAAATAACAACTCTTTCCAAATGAGCAGTTTAATCCTTTTTACAAACCACGCCTACGACTCTACGGACCTCTGCGAAATGATGCGACAACGATGGCGGGGCGGGGCCCGCCATACCACGAATGTAAATACCTACAACGGCGGGACTATGCGAATAAGCCTCGGACAAGCGGAGCTTTCCCAACAGCTGAATGTGACCCTAAGGCGAGGATCAACGGCGGTGTACCTTTACTGCGGCATGAGCGCGGCCCGAAGGTCGATCTGGGTACAGTATGTGGCGAAAATAGATCGTAAATGAAATCATAGTAATCTATATAAGCGGGAGACATGTATGATAGCAGAACTACGATTCACAATAAATAGCGATCATGTCAAGTCGAGGACTCAGCCTCGAAGTTATCACAATCTGGCAAGTGCGGGGCAATGCGAAGGCATAGCGATTACTAAGACCAGCGATGCCAAAATACCTGGCGTATCCGAGGTCTTTCTAGACCGCGCCACGTGTCGAAGTGGCCGCTCGCGCAATATCAATGTGCGCGTCTATCCACTGGAACTCGCGACTCGCATAGGTCACGCGGACCGCGTGAGGTATTCCTCGAATCATGGTCCCGGACCGCTGAGGTATACCAGCATCGGCGACAACCCCGGTATCCACAGGCTCCATGACCGCGTAGTCTCAAAAGACCGCATAGTCTCGATAGACCGCATAGGGAATCCCCGCGTCGGGCTAAACACCGGAATGATCAATCCACGGACTCTGGCGCTCCGCGTAGTCACAAGGACCGCGTAGGCGTAAAGACCGCGTCAAGGTGGCGTGACCCCTCGGTATAAGTCAAAGGGGTAGGTGATATAATAATAGTACAGCGGGCTTAACGTTTAACAGCGTAAGCACAACAAGAATGACCACACATCACGATCACGAGATACTAACAGCGTAGCATCTAACATGTTTACTTATCACATCAACAAGAAAGTATTTACAAGGCTATCTCGAACCAACCTGATCAAGCTATTCACACGAGGTACTTTATGCTAGCGAGTGCGGGTATCTATCCCCAAGTACTTCATACATTAAATCTTTTAAAAGATCGTTACTTCAAAGACCACATGATACGTAGTATATAGAGTGATTATCTTTTAAAGCAAATCAATTACTTCTCTTTGTAAAATCAATTAGCAACATTCTTTTCCAATGTTCAAGTTTGCCTAATTTCCAATGTTCACGGTTCTTATTTTAGAAAGGTTTAAGTAGTTCATAGTCTTATTCATTTAAGAATATAATTCTCCTTTAAACAATCGAAACATAAGCCTTATATGTGAGTAGGATATTCTTGTTTATAACAATCTTATTCAATGACCATGATCTAGAAAATATCATTTTGTCTCGTCTTAGCTTACATGCGGATGGAAGTTTCTCTTTGGTTTTAATAATACTTAATCTGTCAAAACATTTCCTTTTATTACTTGACTGCGATGGTTTGTCGATACGTTACGATTTCGAAATCGGTAAAACATTCTTAAGCGTTATACCTAACTTCCCATAAAGCTAGTATAACTCTTAAGTTTTTTTAAAACCAAGTATTACTTGAAGTTCTTTATTAACACATAACAAGCCGATTATAGTTCAAATCAGTCACCTTTTAAAAACCACAAGTATTTTCTTACCAACGTCAATTTGTTATAACCAACTTCCCGTAAAGTATTATAACACTTTATGTTTAAAATCAATCAAATACATTTAGCACGTATGCGTCTCTGTACTACATAGTTCACACATATCATGCTAGAAGAGATAGGAAGAGGTTCACGTACCTCGCGGCAGTATCGACTAATAGCAAGCGCTCAGTACTTCCAAGTCGGCTACTCCTTAAGCCAAGTAGATCGCGCCACCGTAGTACTTGACCTATAAGGCCACAGCGCTTATTAACATTTAGATCTCTTCGTAGAACATTCTCTGAAAAATTCGTGACACCTCCCCACACATGGCGGCGTAAATCTCCTCTCTATCGGGGCGGCTATCAAGCCAACGAGGAGTTCATACATCTAACGACGGGTACAATTCTACTCCAGAAAAGCTACACAAGTCTCTTGTAATGTCTGATCCTATGTAAATCTGATTCGATACTCTTCTTTCGAAAAGGTTTCTTAATATTGGGCTTAAGTCAAAAGACATTGTGACAACAGCGTTGAGTTCTATATATAGTATACTTGACTATATAGTCTAACAATCATGTAATTTCCAATTACTGATAGGGGACAGATATTTACCTCGATAAGCCCATAATTATCCGAGTTTAAATGTCGATCTGAGCAAGGTTTAGCTCTACTCATGCGCTCGACCGCTCCAAACAACCCTTAGAAGTTCTAACCAACTACACTTATTACTCGACTAACCATGGAGATTTTCCTTAGGGTTTCGGTTTTGTGTGGAAGGAAGTATAATAGTATTTACGGGCTTTTCGTATAAGTATAACCTTAGAATACTACAAGGTATCTGGCTAAGGTAATTTGGGCATTATAACAATACTTTTGAGAGTATTTCTAACAAGAGGGTATTTATCACGAAAACTACTAGGCTAGGGGGTACCCCGGCTAGCACCTGGGAGGGGGTGTCTACCTCGGCCTGCCCACTGGGGACTCGGCGAGGGGAGAGGGGCTCTCGGCTAAGGCCTCAAGGGGAGAAAGAGAGATTTCAAGACTTAGGCAAATTTAAGGATGAAAAAGTCTTCAAAGGGAGAGGGTATTTATAGGACAAGCCAAGGCCAACCAATGGCCAAGATCTTGCCAAGTGCAAAGGCAAGTGTAGGGCGAATCTTGCCAGTGCACACTAGCCAACTACCACAAAATATCCTACCAACCCTTGACCACAGGCGCTTCGGCCGCACAATTTCCGCCCAAGGTGTTCCATGAGAGGGTGACAAGTGTAAGCCCTCTTGTTGATCCAAAATGTTTAGTCTCTCGGAAAAATCCATAAAAATTAAAAATGACATAGCGAAATTCCCATACGAATTTTGTGAAAATGTTTAATCGACTCTAGCAGTGTTGTGAACAAAGTTAATTCGGCGAGCCTAATTCTCAAGTTCAAATTTTCTCGTGCGTCCTTACGTACATACTGCGGAAATACGGGGTATAACATTCTCCTCGCGAAACATTCGTCGAATGTTCCTTACAAATCTCAAAACAAGCGTGCGCGATATAGTCTTCACTACCATACTTACGAAACAATCACGCCTGATGGCCCGCGAAACAAGCTGCAAAATACTTACATCGAGTCACGAGGAAACACCTCTAACATTACCACAAACACCTCTCTCAGGGTCTAAAATATACTTCGCCGCGCTCCTTACAAAAATGATCACATCTATGCTCGCCATACATGCTCGCTTCTTCCGATACCACTTTTGTCACTTTCGCGAGGTTAGTGTCACTCGTGACCAACAAATGATGCGGACTACATGCGATCCACGAGGCATCGTACCTCGAACTCTTACCGCATTTAAATCGCTTGGTTTCCAAAACTACGGGTTACTATCTCTAACGTGGTCATCGTTAGCGGGAACACTCTGGATGGATCTCAGATACTTTCCGATCATAACAATCTGAAAGGCCGGACGTCTTGCCTCACAAGTCGGACGGCAAAAGCTAACATATAGGCGGCACGGCCTACTCTGCACCAGATCTGTAAGGCCCAAGTAACTCGGGCTAAGTTCCTCTGTTTTCCAAAACTTCGTCACGCTGACCAGGGGTGGTATCTTGAAGACCGGCCGTCGGCACGAACTCTAAGCGTCGTCATGGATTATCCATACGATTTCTACGGCTGCGGAACCTCTTCTAGACAAGCTTTACTCTATCCGCGATCTGCTGGAACAAGCTGAACCAACTATTTGAATCTTGCCAACATCAGACCAATCGGCCGGCGACTTACCGTCCGCCCTACAAGGCTTTATAAGGCGACACGAACTTGAAATGGTAGCTTAAATACTCCCTCACGGGAGACAACAATCCCAACTACCACAGAAATCCACGCCTTGGCGGGGCGAATGCGGTCGAGACTCACTGAGTTCTTAACCTGCTTGGTAAAAACTTCGAAACCAAAAGCAGTAGTGCCACAGGCTCGCATGCGCGGAAGGTGAAGGTAGGCACGCCGTGCTGCCTTACAACCTACGATATATCATCTCGCGTAACCTCTGCGAGTAAGCGGTCTTTGCTAGAAGACAAGGCGGTGACCTCGCCGGCCCGACTCTTTGGTCGAATCGTCGCGAATTCATCGTTGGTTAACTAAACTCGGGCCTAACACCCTCGTGACCCTACAAGGCGGGACCACCACCGACCCGCGCCCAAACATGCGCGGGTTGACCCGCGGCCTCTGACCCAGGCAGCGCTAAGCGCTATCTCTCAGAAGGAAAACTCTCGCTAATCACGTTACGAAAACCTGGCGGTCTTGCTCAGCTACCTCTTTCGTTTCCACGCTACTGGGGACTAATCCCCTGAAGCATAACTCGCGTGCACTATGCACTCTATAAAGTCAAACATAAACAATACATCTTTTACTCGAGATGGCCTTACCTCTAAGGTCTCTGCGTATAAAACTCTAAGGCTCGCGCCTACATCCCTGATATCTTACTCGGTTAACGCGTGATTTCTAATCACAACTAACACTTGCTATCGAACATAGCACTTAAGGTATACTCGCCTTATCACATCTGAGATCTACAGAGGTTAAGGATATGCACGAATCTCTTGCTCCGCTGAGTCGTTCTAATCAAACTGCCCGTGAAGCGCGCTAAGGAAGATGACAAACTACCGCGATCACGAAGGTGAGTCCTCTGCGAGGACACTCTTTCGACATCGGACCACGGCGGTCATAAAGTGCAAGTACCAACTAAAGCGACATTCGGGATGGCGTGCATCCTGCAATGAGCGGAAGCCACGGGTTACGACGACTCCTGCGCCCGGCGTCCTGAACCCCGTGGAGGACCACTCTGCACTGGTGGATGTGCATAATCAAATCTGCTGGTGAGGTGACTCGCCTCGAAAGTTACCAAAGGACCTTGCTGCTCTGGCCCTCTTACGCGTCGCCCGTTAACGCGTCGATCTCCGTTTCTCGACTTTGCTGTAAGCGTCTGCGGCCATGCGTAAGCCTAAGCTGAAGAACTTACTCTTGCACAACCTTCGTTGATATTCATCAAGACTCGCGATACATCGGTATACTCTCGGGTAGTCAAATCCATAGTTAATGTGAGTCGCCTCTGAAATCTATATTCTGTTCGGTCGTGGGCTGAAGGTTCAAATATCATGGCGCGATGGAAGCTGCGCGCCGTGCTAAACTCTGCTTTGGGGCTAGTGGCGTCGCAAAACTCCTGAAGGAAGCACCACGGGTGATGATTGGGCTGTGCCAGCGGACCTCTGAACTCTGCTCGCGACTCGCCGGTGCCTTGTCCTCTGGGCGGGTTGCCTACGCGGAGGCATAACGATAAGGAAATAATTTCGTCGAGAGGTCGACTTACAACCACGGCTCTAAGGCACGATCTCAGTGAAGAATAGAAACCAATCCTAAATACCTATAGCCTCACGATTATTGGTGTGGTGCGCAGCGGCGATGTCGAACTGCGGATCTGATGCGTGAGCACTTTCAGAGATTAGCGCTCACGATACCACTTTTGTCACGACCGAACCGGGCGTGGTGGTGCCTTACCGGGCACCTGGTGATACAACATCGAGTAATCAGCGGAACATAAAACACATACATGAAATCAATGTAAGAAAACGGTGAAATAAGAAGGCAGGCTAACCAAAAGCGATTCTGATCGGTATATATAAATAACAACTCTTTCCAAATGAGCAGTTTAATCCTTTTTACAAACCACGCACAGCGGTACTCTGAGACCTCTACGAAATGATGCGACAATGATGGCGGGGCGAGGCCCGCCGTACCACGAATGTAAATACCTACAACGGCGAGGACTATGCGAATAAGCCTCGGAGAAAGCGGAGCTTTCCCAACGTGACGTGACCCTAGGCGAGGATCAGCGGCGGTGTACCTTTACTGCGGCATGAGCGGCCCGAAGGAAAGTCGATCTGCAGTACAGTATGTGGCGAAAATAGATCTGTAAATGAAATCATAGTAGTCTATATAAGCGAGAGACATGTATGATAGCAGAACTACGATTCCTGATAAATAGCGATCGTGTCAAGTCGAGGACTCGCGCCTCAAAGTTATCACAATACCTGGCCGTGCGGGGCAATGCGAAGGCATAGCCAGGCTACTAAGACCAGCGATGCCAAAATACCACAAAGCGTATCCGAGGTCTTTCTGGGCCGCACATAATCGAAGGCGGCCACTCGCCCGATATCAATGTCTTGGCGTCTATCCTGGAACTCTCGCGACTCGCATAGGTCACCTGCGGACCCGCGTGAGGTATTCCTCGAATCATGGTCCCAGACCGCTGAGGTATACCGCGTCGAGCGGCTTAACCCCGGTATCCACAGGCTCCATGACCGCGTAGTCTCAAAGACGCGTAGTCTCGATAGGCGCATAGGGAATCCCGCGTCGGGCTAAACACCGGAATGATCAATCACGGAGCTACGCGCTCCGCGTAGTCACGAGGACCGCGTAGGCGTAAGACCGCGTCAGGGTGGCAAGCCCTCGGTATAAGTCAAAGGGGTAGGTGCTATAATAATAGTACAGGGCTTAACGTTTAACAGCGTAAGCACAACAAGAATGACCCACACATCACGATCACACAAGATACTAACACGTAGCATCTAACATGTTTACTTATCACATCAACAAGAAAGTATTTACAAGGCTATCTCAAGCCAACACAATCAAGCTATTCACACAAGGTACTTTATGCTAGAGTGCGGGTATCTATCCCCAGTACTTCATACATTAAATCTTTTAAAGATCGTTACTTAAGACCACATGATACGTAGTATATAGAGTGATTATCTTTTAAAGCAAATCAATTACTTCTCTTTGTAAAATCAATTAGTAACATTCTTTTCCAATGTTCAAGTTTGCCTAATTTCCAATGTTCACGGTTCTTATTTTAGAAAGGTTTAGTAGTTCATAGTCTTATTCATTTAAGAATATAATTCTCCTTTAAACAATCGAAACATAAGCCTTATATGTGAGTAGGATATTCTTGTTTATAACAATCTTATTACAACGACCATGATCTAGAAAATATCATTTTGTCTCATCTTAGCCACATGCGGATGGAAGTTTCTCTTGGTTTAATAATACTTAATGTCAAAACATTTCCTTTTATTAGCTGCGGTGGTTTGTCGATACGTTACGATTTCGAAATCGATAAAACATTCTTAAGTAGTTATACCTAACTTCTCGTAAAGCTAGTATAACTCTTAAGTTTTTTTAAAACCAAGTATTACTTGAGTTCTTTATTAACACATAACAAGCGTTATAGTTCAAATCGGTCACCTTTTAAAAACCACAAGTATTTTCTTACCATCTGATTGTTATAACCAACTTACCATAAAAATTGTTATAACACTTTATGTTTAAAATCAATCAAATACATTTAGCACGTATCGTCTACCGTACTACATAGTTCACACATATCATGCTAGAAGAGATAGGAAGAGGTTCGCATACCTCGCGGCAGTATCGACTAATAGCAAGCGCTCCAATACTTCCAACCGTCGGCTACTCCTTAAGCCAAGTAGATCGCGCCACGCGTAGTACTTGAACCTATAAGGCCACAGGCGACTTATTAACATTTAGATCTCTTCGTAGAACATTCTCTGAGAAAATTCGGCACCTCCCCATGACGGCGTAAATCTCCTCTCTCGGGTAGGCTATCGAAGCCAACGGGGGTTCATACATCTAACGACGGGTACAATTCTACTCGAGAAAAGCTACCAAGTCTGTGTAATACAATCCTATGTAAATACGATTCGGTACTCTTCTTTCGAAAAGGTTTCTTAATATTGGGCTTAAGTCAAAAGACATTGCCGAACAACGTTCGATTACATATATATAGTATACTTGACTATATAGTCTAACAATCATGTAATTTCCAATTACAATAGGGGACAAGATATTTACCTCGATAAGCCCGTAATTATCAGAGTTTAAATGTCGATCTGAGCAAGGTTTAGCTCTACTCGCGCTCGACCGCTCCAAACAACCCTTAGAAGTTCTAACCAACCTACTTATTACTCCGACTAACCATGGAGATTTTCCTTAGGGTTTCGGTTTTGTGACGGAAGGAAGTATAATAGTATTTACGGGCTTTCGTATAAGTATAACCTTAGAATACTACAAGGTATCTGGCTAAGGTAATTTGGGCATTATAACAATACTTTTGAGAGTATTTCTAACAAGAGGGGGTATTTATCTGAAAACTACTAGGCTAGGGGAGGGTACCTGGCTAGCACAGGAGGGGGTGTCTACCCCTCGGCTGCCCACTAGGGGACTCTCGTCCAAGGTGGGGAGAGGGCTCTCGGCTAAGGCCTCATGAGGGGAGAAAGAGAGCTTTTTCAAGACTTAGGCAAATTTAAGGATGAAGAAGTCTTCAAAGGAGAGGGTATTTATAGGACAAGCCAAGGCCAACCAATGGCCAAGATCTTGCCAAGTGCAAGGCAAGTGTAGGGCCAAGATCTTGCCAAGTGCACACTAGCCAACTACCACAAAAATATCCTACCAACCCTTGACCACAAAGGCCACACTTTCGGCCACCACAATTTCCGCCCAAGGTGTTCCAATGAGAGGGTGACAAGTGTCGCCCTCTTGTTGGTCCAAAATGTTTCGTCTCTCGGAAAAATCATAAAAATTAAAAATGACATAGCGGAAATTCCCATACGAAGGTGAAAACGTTTCGTCGAAAAATGACTCTAACCGGGTGTTGTGAACAAAGTTAATTCGGCCAAGCCTAATTCTCAAGTTCAAATTTTCTACGTACGTCCTTACGTACATACTCTGGAAATACGGGGTATAACAAGGTTCACATACCTCGCGACGAGTATCGACTAATAGCAAAACGCTCCAAGTACTTCCAACCGTCGGCTACTCCTTAAGCCAAGTAGATCGCGCCACACGTAGTACTTCAACCTCTAAGGCCACAGTGACATTAACATTTAGACCTCGTCGTAGAACATTCTGCGAAAATTCGTGCACCTCCCCACAGCAGCGTAAATCTCCTCTTTATCGGTAGGCTACCAAGCCAACGGGGGTTATACATCTAACGACGGGTACAATTCTACTCATGAAAAGCTACACAAGTCTGCATGTCTGATCCTATGTAAATACAGTTCAGTACTCTTCTTTCGAAAAGGTTTCTTATTATTCAGGCTTAAGTCAAAAGACATTGCCGATAACTACGTTCAGTTCTATATATAGTATACTTCAACTATATAATCATACAGCATGTAATTTCCAATTACAATAGAGGGACAAGATATTTACCTCGATAAGCCCATAATTATCCGAGTTTAAATGTCGATCCTGAGCAAGGTTTAGCTCTACTCCGTGCGCTCAGGCCAGCTCCAAACAACCCTTAGAAGTTCTAACCAACTTCTACTTATTACTCGACTAACCATGGAGATTTTCCTTAGGGTTTCGGTTTTGTGACGGAAGGAAGTATAATAGTATTTACGGGCTTTTAGTATAAGTATAACCTTAGAATACTACAAGGTATCTGGCTAAGGTAATTTGGGCATTATAACAATACTTTTGAGAGTATTTCTACCAAGAGGGGGTATTATCACGAAAACAACTAGGCTAGGGGGTACCCAGGCTAGCACCCGAGAGGGAAGGGCTCTCGGCCAAGGGGAGGGGAGGCTCTTGGCGAACTCTACACTAAGGGGAGGGAGGAGGATTTAACACTTAGAAATATTTTAGGAATGGATGAAGAAGCCTTCCAAAGGGGTATTTATAGGTCTAGCAAAGGCGAACCAATGGCGAAGATCTTGCCAAGTGCAAGGCAAGTGTAGGGCAGATCTTGCCAAGTGCACTTATCCATCACCACCAAAATATCCTACCAACCCGCCCGGACCAAACAATGGCCATTCGGCCAACCCCTACGCAAGGTGTTCCAATGAGAGGGTGACAAGTGTCGCCTCTTGTTGATCAAAATGTTTCGTCTCTCGGAAAAATCATAAAAATTAAAAATGACATAGTAGGAAATTCCCTACGAAAGGTGAAAGCGTTTAGTCAACGACTCTAGCGGGTGTTGTGCACAAATAAATTTCGGCCAAGCCACTTTTATACAAGTTCAAATTTTCTCGTCGTCCTTACGTACATCTGCGAAATACGGTATAACAATTGTGGTACTCATAGGAGTTTATTCTGATTGTGGCGATTGGGTCATTTGCGAGGGCTGTCTGCGGCCGGGAAGCGGCGGGTGGTAGGGCTCGGCCTACGGGTCTGTTGCGGTTCATCATCTCCTTGATTACTCGCCGGAGAGGTACTCATGGACCAGCAGTGTGGCGGTCGTTGCTCGGGTCCCGATTCTAGCGGTCCTCGAGCGCATTTATGCCTTGTCGGCCGGCGGGATCGGAGGCCTCACGATGTAAATCACAGTACCTTATCGGTTCCGGATTTGATGTGTATGCCTTGATAGATCGGGTTCTACTCATCCTATATATCTCCCCTTGTTGCTAGTAGGATAGGGATAGAGCACGAGTCCATGAACCACTTCGAGGTAGCTACGCGATGGGTGATTCGGTGGTAGCTCGGCGGGTATATAGGGCTTGTCGGTGACCATTCTGATCGTCGGACCTGGCCGACTTGATAGAGTTGGATATGATTGACCGACATGATCGTAGGTATGGATTGGCTAGCTTCTTGCTACGCCAATGTAGCTGCGAGGAAAGTAGTGCGGTTCAGTTTCTGAGGCCGGTTGTTGAGTGGGAGAAGCCTTTGTATCGCCGAGGGTAGGTTTATTTCCTACCTCGAGGCTAGGAAGATGGTGCGAGAAGGGTACATCTACCATCTCGTTCGGGTGTTTGATCACGAGGCTGCGGTACCAGATTTTCGATCGATTCGGTAGTCGAGAGAGTTCCCAGGCGTGTTTCAGGCGACCTCGGGTATCCCTCGAGAGGAGATCGAGTTTTGTATAGATGTGTTGCGGACACTCGGCCTATTCCATTCGCCATACGAGAATGGCACTGCGAGTTGAGAGAGTTGAAGGATCGGCTTAGAGACTTCTTTGGAGAAGGGCTTCATCGGACCTAGTGTTTCTCGCAGAGCGCGGTATTGTTCGTGAAGAAGAAGGGCGGGGCAGCTGCGCATGTGTTGATTCTGAGCGGTGAACAAGGTGACCATTAAACAGATACCCCTTCCCGAGATTGATGATTTGTTCGACGATTGCGAGTGCGAGATGTTTCTCCAAAATTGATCTACGGTCGGGCTATCATCAGGTGCGAGTCAGAGAGTCGGACATTCCTAGGACTGCATTCCGGACCCGGTATGGGCATTATGAGTTCAGGGTCATGTCTTTTGGATTGACCAATGCTCCGGTGGTGTTCATGGATTTGATGAACCGAGTGTTCAAACCATTTTTGGACACGTTTGTTATAGTGTTCATCGATGATATCTTGGTTTATTCGCTCGAGGCGGGGCATGCGGGCATTTGAGGTGTCTTGTGATTCTCGGGACCAGCGATTATCGCCAAGTTTTCCAAATGTGAGTTTTGGTTAACCGGTGGCTTTTCTTGAGCATATTGTGGTGATGGCATTAGTGAATCGGCGAAGATCGAAGCGATCGAGGACTTGCCTGAACTCTTACTCAGCGAGAGGTTCGCGATTTTACGGGCCTTGCGAGTTATTATCGGTTCGTAGAAGTTTGCTTATCTACGCACCATTGACTAGGTGACTCGGAAGGTAGCTAAGTTTGGTGGTGATGCTTATGGCGGGGTTTCGATTCTTTGAAGGAGGCGGCGACCTCACGTTCTTACTCTTCCGGAGGTCGAGACGGTTATGTCGTATATTGTGATCGTCGGGCATCGGGTTGGGATGTGTGTTGATGCGTGAGGCAAAGTTATAAGCGTATGCATCCGACGGTGAAGAAACACGAGAGGAACTAACCAGCGTGATTTGGAGTTAGCGGCGGTGATTCACGCGAAGATGCGGAGGCACTATTTGTATGGGGTTCCGTGGATATTTATCTGGACCACAGAGCCTCGGTATATCTTGACCAAAGGGAGTGAACTTCACGACGAGGCGGTGGTTAGAGTTGCTTAAGGATTACGATGTTGATATCTATACCACGGGAAGGCGATGTCGTGGCGGATGCTCTTAGTCGTAGGTCGATCGGGAGCCTATCGGATGTGCGACTAGAGAGGAGGACATGGTTCGTGACTTGCATCGATTAGCGAGCCTTGGTGTCAGTTTGATTGATTACGATAGCGATGGGGTTCGAGTTCGTGAGGTTGCGAGTCTTCCATCGTCGAGAGGTGAAGAAGCGCGATTCGAGGATCGATTTTGACACGTTATCGTGATCGGCTCTTCGTGAGAAAGGGTCCTTTTGAGTAGCTTTGATGGGGTGCTAAGGTTTGGCGAGTTGTGTGTTCGGATGTTTGAGGACTTGGCGGCGGAGTTCTTGGGAAGCACACGGTAGCGCGTTACTCTATCCATCGAGTCGACCAAGATGTACCACGACCTTAGATCGTGTATTGGTGGGATGGCTTGAAGAGGGCGTTGCAAAGTTCGTAGCTCGGTGCGTGTTGTCGTGGTGAAGGTAGAGCACGGAGGCACGGTGGTTTGTTGCGAGCGATAGAGATCGAGCACGGAAGTGGGAGCTAATCAACATTGACTTTATCACGGGATTACCTCACGCTCGGAGAGAGACATGATTCTATATGGGTTATCGTCGGCGGTGTGAAATCAGCCCACTTTCTTCCGTCGGGGCGACTTTCTCGGTGAGATTATGCGGACTTTACATCAGAGATCGTCGGTGCGTGGAGTCCTATTTCGATCATATCGACAGAGGGCCCGGTTCTGACTAACACGGAGGTCTTTCGAGAAGGGTTTAGGGCAGAGTGAGCACAGTGCTGCATTCCATCCTGACAGACGGACGAGCGAGCGCCTTATCGGACTCTTGAGGATATCTTTGCGAGCTGTGTTATTGACAAGGGTAGTGGGAGGATCATTTGCCTCTAGTTGAGTTTGCATACAATAATAGCTACCACTCGGTATTCGGATGGCGCCTTATGAGGCCTATTATGGGAGGAAGAGAACATCGACTATAGGCTAGTTCGATGTGGGCGAGTGCGATTAGTAGGACGATTTGGTGCGTGGCGATGGATAAGGTGAAGCTTATCGGGAGAGGTTCTTGACGGCTCGAGTCGGCGAAGTCATATGCGAGATCATCGTCGTCGGCATCGAGTTCGAGTTCATGATTGGGTTTCCCTAAAGGTGTCACCCATGAAGGGTATGATGAGATTCGGGAAGAAGAAGCTTCGGCCAGGTACATTGGGCGTTTGGTTGTCGCGAGGTAGGCAAGGTTGCCTATGAGTTGAATCTGCCGTCCGATGCGGAGGCGGTGCATCCGGTGTTTCATGTTTCTATCTTGAGAGATGTATCGGAGATCCATCTAAGTGCATCGATTGGCGATGTCGGTGGCGAGGGTTATCGTATGAGAGATTCCATAGCGATGTCGATCGTCGGGTTAGGCGTCTGCGGATGAATGGCGTGGCTTAGTCAAAGTTACGTGGCGAGAATGAGCTCGGGGAGGAGATGGCGTGGGAAGGCGAGGAGGAGGACATGAAGCGGTATCCTCACTATTCCCCACCTCGGGTAATTCACTTTCCTACTTGTAAATCTTCGTTATCGTTTATGCCTAAGTGTTGATTTGTGGCGTGTGTGGCATTTGCAAAAAATTTAAGTTATGAAGAACCTTATTGTTATACGTCTTGGGAAGGAACATTCGGGACGAATGTTTCTAAGAGAGAATGTTATACCCGTATTTCCAGTAATATGCGTGAGGCGTGCGTCTGAAAGTTTAACCTTAAAGTAGGCAATGGGGCGTTTTTGGGCCTGACTCATTAAAGAATCGTTTCCGGCGAAGCGTTTTACCTGACTCGCGTAGGATAAATTCCGGCTATGCCATTTCTAATTTTGCGGATTTTTAGAGGCGAAACACTTTGGGCCAGCGGGAGGCGGCGGTTGTCACCCTCCAATTGGTGGACGTGAGGCGTCAATATGGCCGAATGGAGTGCCATTTTTGTCAAGTAGTTGGTAGGATATTTTGTGTGCAAGTTGGCTAAGGACACTTGCCCAAATCTTGACCTTACACTTGCCTTGCACTTGGCATAATCTTGGCCATTGGTTGGCCATCCCTTGACCTATAAATACCCTCTTGTGATGAAGAGTTCTTCGTCCACAAACAAACTTTCAAGTCTAAAATCCTCTCCTCTCCTTAAGCCTTTTAGTCCACACCCTCCCCTTTTGAGAAGCTTAGCGAGGCTATCCCCTAGCCTGTGAAATCTACCCCCTCCTTGGTAGAAAAGTTGCCTTCTAGTATTGTTATAATGCCCAAAATACCTAGCCCAAATCCCTTAGTACTTAGTAGAAGTTGTGAAGAACTTAAGGTTTCCTTGGAGCTATCGGGCGTCTGACTTAGGAGCTAAGCCTTGCTCGGATCGACTTATATCTAGGATATTATTGGGCTTACAGGGTAAATAATCCTAACCCTCTTTTGTATTAGAGAATGCATCTTGTCACGACCCGTTAGGGGCGTGGTAGTGCCTACGGCATAGCGATCATACATCGAGAAAATCAGCGGAAATATAAAACAAGACATGAAACAGTTTGTAAAATGAGACACAGTTTATCTGATGAAAAGTTTGCCTTTCGGCATATATATATAACCCAAGTTTTGCAGTTACATCCCAACTGTACAATAGGACTACAGACCTCAGGAAGTAAACAACTATGGCGGGACGGGGCCAGCCATACCTGAATGTACAAACTATCTACAATACGGGAGATCATACCAAAAAGTAGAGCCTCGGAGAAAATGGAGCTCGACACCAATGCAAAGAGATCCTAAGGATGTGGATCTAGCACACCTTGCCACCTGCGGCGTGAGCGGCCCCGAAGGAGGTCAGTACAACAGGTACTAAGTATGTGAAACTGTAAAGTACTTAAATGATATCATATCATTTAAAAAAAATCAGTTTACATATATGTATGAAACAACCAAGGTAACCGCACATAGTGCCACATCATAAACAAGAGCAACAATAGGTAAGCCCATGTGGTCTTTTCTAGGTGCGAATGATCGAGCGGGGCCAATTTCGTAGTATCACCATGCAAGCCTAATCACGGACTCCGTAGTCCGCATAGGCCACTCCACGTAGGCCCGCATAGGGTATATAACCCCGTCGAGGGTGCTTACTCCTCGGCGTCGTCACTGGACTCGTAGTCCGCGTGGCCACGTAGGCGCGTGAGGTATAACCCCGCTAACACGGAACTCCGTAGCTCGCATAGGTCCCTGGACTGCGTGAGGTATTCTCGAATCATGGTCCCGGACCGCTGAGTCTACCCGCGTCGGAGGCGGCAACCCGTAACATGTCAAGAGGTGGTGATATTACACTAGCGTAACGACATAGTTAAACAACATAAGCGCAACAAGAATACTCTCTTACGCAAGCGTTACAAGACACTAACATGCGTAGCATCATATCGTGTCTACTTATCAACCCATCTTATTATTCTTTTCACAAATCAATATAAGTGCATTATAAACACATGAGTAAGCTGTTCCTTTTATCATTCTTAAGTGGTTATACCTAACTTCCCATAAAGCTAGTATAACTCTTAAGCTTGTTTTAAAACCAACTAGTTCTCTTACGTAAAAATTGATTGATATTCTTTTGAAATGCTTTGGATCCTTATTATTCGGGCTTAAGTCGCGAGACATTGCGTAAGTATTATTCAGGCTTAAGTTGAAAGACATTGCCGTAGTTATTATTCAGTTAACACATGTACGTCTACAGTACTATATATATATTTTAAAAATATCATGCTTTAGGAAGAATCACATACCTTCTCGGCGAATTCCACTGCGAAGTTGAATATGTCGCGTATGAAGAATCGACTATAATAGTCGAACACGTCTATCAGCGTTGGACTAATGCATGCTTGATTCTAGCGAGAGGTTCTATATCTACGAAAAATTGGGCAGCACTTCCCTGCGGTGAGCTACTCGATCTTTGTGAAAGCAGTCTATGTAAATCTGATTTGATTATTCTTCTTTTAAACCCCTACTCTGTGATACTTGATTCAATTCTATACGTAATATTCTTAAGTATTTAATACTTATTCTTATACTACTACGGTATGTATTCTCTAATTACAAAGAAGGACAAGATTATTTACCTCGGTAAGCCCAATAATATCCAAGATAAAAGTCGATCGGAGCAAGGCTTAGCTCTGAAGTTATGCGCTCAGATAGCTCGAGAAACCTTAGAAGTTCTTCACAACTTCTACTAAGTACTAAGGGATTTGGGCTAGTGTATTTTGGGCATTATAACAATACTAGAAGGCAACTTTTCTACCAAGGGAGGGTAGATTTCGGCTAGGCTGAGGGGCCTCGGCCAAACTTTACTCAAAGGGGATGGCTTGGGCGAAAATGCTCAAGGAGAGGAAGGATTTTCAAGACTTAGAAAGCTTGTTTGTGGATGAAGAACTCTTCATCACAAGAGGGTATTTATAGGTCAAGGGATGGCCAACCAATGGCCAAGATTATGCCAAGTGCAAGGCAAGTGTAAGGCCAAGATTAGGGCAAGTGTACCTTATCCACTTGCACTGAAATATCTACCAACTCAAGACAAAAATAAGCCATCCATTCATTTATGAGCGCCTCGCATCCATCAATTGGAGGTGACAAGTGTCGCCCTCCCGTTGGTCAAAGTGTTTCGTCTCTCGGAAAAATCCGCAAAAATTAGAAATGGCATGGCGGAATTTATCTACGCGAGTCTAGTAAAGCGTTTAGTCGAAAAGCGATTCTTTGTGAGAGTTGTGCCCAGCGTCCATGCCTAAACTTTAAGGCTAAACTTTCGTGCGTCGCCCTCACGTACATACTCGGAAAATACGGTATAACATTCTCCCCTCCAGAAACATTCGTCGAATGTTCCTTCCCAAAACGATTAACGATAAGATTCTTCATGCTTAAGCGGTTTGCAAATGCCACACGCGCCGCAAAACAACACTTAGGCATAAGCGATAATGAAAATTTACAAGTAGGAAAGTGAATTACGGAGGTGTGGGAATAGGTGAGATACTTCTGTCTCATATCCTCGCCGACTTCCCACGTCATCTCCTCCACGAGCTCGTTCGCCCGAGACTTTGGCGGAAGCCACGTCCGTCGCGAGCGCTAACGGCGATCGATTATCGCTATGGGAATCTCCTCATCGATAACCCGCCGGTCACTGGACATCGTCAATCGGGTGTACTAGATGGATCCGATCGTCTCGCCGGCGTAGATCGTGAAAAGCCGGATGCGCCTCCGGATCGGACGGCGGATCAGCTCATAAACAACCTTGCCTACCATGCGGACAATCGAAGCGGCCCGATGTACCTTGGTGAGTTTCCCGTTCTTCGAATCTCATCACACGCCCTTCATGGGTGGCACGCTAGAAAACCCAATCATGAACCTCGAACTCCGGATGCAGCGGCGATGATCTGCGTATGACTTACATGCGACTCTGGTGTCGTGACCTCTCTGGATAAGCTTCACCTTATCCACTGCTGCGCAAATCTGGTCCCACTAGCGCACCTCGCCCATCGAACCAACTTATAGGCGATCTGCACTTCCTCGTACAAGGCCTCGTAAGGCGCCATCGAATCTTGGGTGGTAGCTATTGTTGTGCATAAACTCAACTAGAGGCAAATGATCCTCGGCTACCACGAAGTCGATAACCGGGCTCGCGACATATCCTCGAAGTGCGGATAGTGCGCTTGGCACGTGTCGTCTGTGGATGGAATGCGATTACTCGGGCTCACTGCGTCCTAAACCTCTGCGGAAAGACCTCGGAAGTTAGCGTGGCGGGCTCCTGCATGCGATATGATCGAAATAGGGACTCCATGCGATCGGCGATCTCTCGGATGTAAAGTCGGCATAATCCTCGGTAGAAAAAGTCATCTGACGGGAAGAAAGTGGGCTGATTTAGTCGACTGTCGGCGATAACCCATATAGAATCATGTCTCCTACGAGTGCGAGGTAATCTGTGATAAAATACATGTTGATTACCTCGGCTTCCGGTCGGGATCTCGATCGTGCGCAACAAACCACAGGCCTGCGGTGCTCTGCCTTCGCTGCGACAACACGGGCGCGAGCTACGAACTGCGCAACGTCCTCTTGAAGCCATCCACCAATACGGATCTAAGGTCGTGGTACATCTTGGTCGACCACGGATGGATAAATGCTTGCGCTGTGTGCTTCCCAGAACCTGCTGTAGAAGTCACGAAACATCTGGAACACTGACACGCCCTCAAACCTTAGCACCCGTCATGTGCTACCTCAAAGGACCACTTTCCCTCGCGAAGAGCCGTATCGCGATAACGTGTCAAAAGCGGATCATCGGCGTTGCCTCTTCGCCTCCTCGGCGATGGAAGACTCGGCAACCTCGCGAACTCGAACCCCACTGCTATCGAATCAATCAAGCGGACACCAAGGCTCGCTGGCGATGCAAGTCACGAACCATGTCCTCCTCTCTGCTGCACATCGATGGGCTCGATCGACCTACGACTAGGCATACGCGCACGACATTGGCCTTCCGGGTGGTATAGGATATCAACATCGTAATCCTTAAGCAACTCTAACCACCGTCTCTGTCGTAAGTTCGACTCCTCTGGTGAAGATATCTTTGGAGGCTCTTGTGGTGCGTATAAATATCCACATGAACCCGTACAAGTAGTGCCTCAGGATCTTGGCGTGAATCACGCGCGACTCAAATCATGGGTGGGGTAGTTCCTCTCGTGTTTCTTGGTGTCGGGATGCATGCGCTATAACCTTGCCTGCTGCATCAACACACATCCCAACGATGCTGGCGCATCACGATACACAACATAACCGTCTGGACCCTACGGAAGTAAGAAGCGAGGCGATCGTCGATCTCTCTTTCGACAGCTGGAAACCACGCTCACAAGCATCAGTCCACTGAAACTTGGTTGCCTTACGAGTCGGCCTAGTCAATGGTGCGAGATAAAGCAAACTTCTCTGAACCGCCGATAATAACTGCGAGGCCCGAGCGGCGAACCTGCTGCCGGAGTAGTAGGTGCAGGCCAACTCGGATTTGCCTCGATCTTGGCGTATCTACGAATACCATCGGGCCCGACAATATGCCCAGAAAGCCACGAAGTTAACCAAAACTCACATTTGGAAAACTTGGCGTACCTGCTAGTCGGAGAAGCTGTCGGCCTGATCGCCGAATGCTCGCGTGCTCTGCTCTGGCGAGAATAAACGAAGATATCATCGATGAACACTATCACAAGCGTGTCCAAAAATGGTTTGAACACTCGGTTCATCAAATCCATGAATACCGCGGAGCATTGGTCAACCAAAGACATGACCACGAACTCGTAATGCGTCTGGTCGGAATGCGATCTGGGACATCCGCTCTCGACTACTTTTTGATGATAGCGGCCGTAGATCAATTTTGGAGAAACATCTGCACCACCTGCAGTGGTCGAACAAATCATCAATCACGGGAAGGGTATACATTCTTAATGGTCACCTTGTTCTGCACATGTAATCAACACCATGCGCGGCGTCGATCCTTCTTCTTCACGAACAATGGCGCTCCCGGGGAGAAACACTAGGTGCGATGAAGCCGCTTCTCTAGCAAGTCTCTAAGGCTGATCCTTCAACTCTCTCAACTCGGCGGGTGCCATTACGTATGGCGGAATGGAAATAGGCGAGTGTCTGCTGCAACATCTATACAAAACTCGATCTCCTCTCGGGAGGATGCGGAAGGTCGTGCGGAAATCGTGCGGGAACTCTCGACTCTGGGCGGCGAAAATCTGCGCTGCGGCCTCGGTATCAAACACCGACGAGATGGTAGATGTACCCGCCGTACCATCTTCCTAGCCTTGGTAGGAAATAAACCTACCACCGGCGTCTGTGCTCCTCGCTCGACAATGGCTCGCCGAAGCTGGAACCGCACTACTCTCTCCTGCGGTCTACATTGGCGTAGCAAGAAGCTAGCCAATCCATACCGTGATCACGTCGAAATCAATCATATCGACTCTATCAAGTCGGCTGAGTGCGGCGTAAATGGTCCTTGGACAAGCCCTATATACCGTGAGCTACCACGAATCACCAGGCGTAGCTACCTCGAAAGGGTCTATGGACTCGAGCTCTATCCTATCTACTAGCGATAAGGGAGATATATGGGATGAGTAGAACCGGGTCTATCAAGGCATACACATCAAACCCGGTGATAAGGTACAGTGGCGACATCGGTGAGGCCTCACGATCTGTCGGTTGGATAAAGCATAAATGCGGTTACGAGGACGCTAGAAGCTGGACAGCGCCACGACCTGCGCGACCTGCTGGTCCATAAGTACCTTGCACTCCGGGGCGATAATCTGTCGGGGATGAAGAAGACCCGGCGAAAGAACCTGTAGGCTGACCCCTACCATCAGCACTGCCCTTGGTCGGACAATTCCTCGCATAGTGACCCTGCTGGCCACAACTGAAACAAGCTCCCATAGCAGCACCACAACTCCCGAAGTGGGATCTGCGCGTCGGCCCTTGAGGGGTGGTCGATCGGCGATACCTCTGCTGCCTGGATATGCGAAGTCACAGGGCCTGCAGTGCGCTCTCGAATGTCTGGGCGTCTTGAGGGCGGTGCGAAGTGCTCTGGTGGCGTGGTGCAAATCTAGACTGCTTCTGAGGCCGCCCACCACGATAGCCACCAAAAGACCCTGCTGTCCTGGTCTTCTTACATTGTTGCTGTCGACCCGTCGGTCTCTCGCTCGCGCATCCAGAGCATGAGCTGCATGCGGGTAATGTCCATACGGTGAAGAAACAACGCACAAGACTTCGGCCATATAGTAATCTAGCCGGTGGCGTGGCGGTGCACCTATCCTCCGTATCTGCTACCAATCTTTGGGACATATCGAGCCAAAGAATCGAACTTCGACATTGTACTCACGGTATGCGTCCTCTGTCTCGTGGTAAAAATCTATCGGCCGCGCCTCATCTGTGGAGGCAAGAAGTGAGTGAGAAAGCCTCACGAGAACTCATCCCAGTAGGCTGGGGGCGCGTGCCTATGTGAGCCAAGATCACGGACTCGGTCTCAGGCATACGATCACTCTCAAAATCCTCTGTGGTGGCGGATGAACTCTTGCGGATCATCCTCGGCCTCGACCCGTAAAACTCTGGCGGGCTACAACTCGGGAAGTCTCGTAGCCTCGAACTCTACGCCTCGGGTGAACCACGAGTGCAGTTGGTGGGGCTGACTGCGCATCCGGCTGTCCTCGTATGCAGCCCGCGATCTGGCGATGGCGGGCCATCTCTGTAACCCGTCTCATATGCTCCAGTGTGGGGTGGAGGTGTAAATCTTGTGGTCTCGTCAGCCGGCTGCTGCGGCTAAACCCTCTCACGGGGTCGGCGGCGTCGTAGAACTCGCCGTCTGCGGTATAGGCGGGCAGAGCCTCGTGACTCTAGGTGTCCACTAGCGGCTCCTCATTTGCCTTGCCGCCACGGGCAGAGTTGCCTGCGTGGAGGCATAGCATTCGAGAAAGGAATCGTTAGAGGGTCGACTTTAACACGACTCTAAAGCACGATCTCAGTGAGAAGAATGAAACCAATCTAAATATCCTATAGCCTCACGATTATTGGTGTGGTGCACAACCGCGATAATCGAGACTCTACTAGATACGATGCTGTAGACACTTTCAGAGATTAAGCGCTCTGATACCACTTTTGTCACGACCGTTCGGGGCAGTGGTAGTGTCTTACCGGGCACCCAGCGATCATACATCGAGAGAAAATCAGCGGAAATATAAAACAAGACATGAAAGCGATTGTAAAATGAGACACAATTTATCGATGAAAAGCTTGCCTTTCGGCGTATATATATAACCCAAGTTTTGCGATTACATCCCAAGCGTACAATAGGACTCTGACCTCTACAGGAAGTAAAAAACTATGGTGGGACGGGGCCCATACCACTGAATGTACAAACTATCTACAATACGGGGAGATCATGCAAAAAGTAGAGCCTCAGAAGAAGATGGAGCTCACGACACCAATGCAAAGAGATCCTAAGGATGTGGATCTAGCACACCTTGCCCTCGCTGCGGCATGAGCGCGGCCCCGAAGGAGAGTCGATTACAACAGGTACTAAGTATGTGAAACTGTAAAGTACTTAAATGAAATCATATCATTTAAAAAAAATCAGTTTACATATATGTATGAAACAACCAAGGTAACCGCACATAGTGCCACATCATAAACAAGAGCAACAATAGGTAAAGCGCGAGTCTTTTCTAGGCTGCGAATGATCGAAGCAGGGCCAATTACCCGTAGTATCACCATGCAAGCCTAATCCTGGACTCCCGTAGTCTTCATAGGCCACTCACATAGGCCCACATAGGGTATATAACCCCGCATCGAGGGTAGCTACTCCTCGGCGTGATCACGGACTCGTAGTCCGCATGGCCCATAGACCGCGTGAGGTATAACCCGCACGCTAACACGGAACTCCGTAGCTCGCATAGGTCCCTGGACTGCGTGAGGTATTCTCGAATCATGGTCCCGGACACTTTGAGTCTACCCGCGTCGGAGCGACAACCCATTAACATATCAAGAGGTGAGTGATATTACACTAGCGTAACGACTTATAGTTAAACAACATAAGCCTGACAAGAATACTCTCTTACGAAGCGTTACAAGACACTAACACACGTAGCATCATATCATGTCTACTTATCAACCCATCTTATTATTCTTTTCACAAATCAATATAAATCTGTTATAAACACATAGGTAAAGCTGTTCCTTTTATCATTCTTAAGTGGTTATACCTAACTTCCCGTAAAGCTAGTATAACTCTTAAGCACATTTTAAAAACCAACTAGTTCTCTTACGTAAAAATTGATTCGATATTCTTTTGAAATGCTTTGGATCCTTATTATTCGGGCTTAAGTCGCGAGACATTGCGTAAGTATTATTCGGGCTTAAGTCGAAGACATTGCCGTAGTTATTATCGATTAACACGTATGCGTCTAGTACTATATATATATTTAAAATATCATGCTTTAGGAAGAATCACATACCTTCTCGTGAATTCCACCGCCAAGTTGAATATGTGTATGAAGAATCGACCTATAATAGTGAGACACGTCTATCAGCGTTGACTATTACATGCTTGATTCTAGCGAGAGGTTCTATATCCTACGAAAAATTGGCGACACTTCCCTACGGTGAGCTACTCGGTCTCGTGAAAAGATCCTATGTAATGCTGATTTGATTATTCTTCTTTTAAGCCCTTCTTTGTGATAACAGTTCAATTACTGTAATATTCTTACAAGTATTTAATACTTATTCTTATACTACTACAGTATGTATTCTCTAATTACAAAGAAGGACAAGATTATTTACCTCGGTAAGCCCAATAATATCCTAGATAAAAGTCGATCGGAGCGAGGCTTAGCTCATAAGTTATGCGCTCAGATAGCTCGAGAAACCTTAGAAGTTCTTCACAACTTCTACTAAGTACTAAGGGATTTGGGCTAGGGTATTTTGGGCATTATAACAATACTAGAGGCAACTTTTCTACCAAGGGAGGGGTAGATTTCGGCTAGGCTAGGGGCCTCGGCCAAACTTTACTCAAAGGGGATGGCTTGGGCGAAAATGCTCAAGGAGAGGAAGGATTTTCAAGACTTAGAAAGCTTGTTTGTGGATGAAGAACTCTTCGTCACAAGAGGGTATTTATAGGTCGAGGGATGGCCAACCAATGGCCAAGATTATGCCAAGTGCAAGGCAAGTGTAAGGCCAAGATTAGGGCAAGTGTACCTTATCCACTTGCACAAAAAATATCCTACCAACTCCAAGACAAAAATAAGCCATCCATTCGGCCCTATGAACGCCTCACATCCATCAATTGGAGGTGACAAGTGTCGCCCTCCGTTAGTCAAAGTGTTTCGTCTCCGGAAAAATCCATAAAAATTAGAAATGGCATGGCGGAATTTATCTACGCGAGTCTAGTAAAGCGTTTAGTCGAGCGATTCTTTGTGAGTTGTGCCCAAGCGTCCATGCCTAAACTTTAAGGCTAAACTTTCGTACGTACGCCCTCACGTACATACTCCGGAAAATACGGGGTATAACACATACTATAGAAGTATAAGAATAAGTATTAATACTTAGAAGAATATTACAGAATAGAATTGAGATTATCACGATGAAGGGTTTAAAGAAGAATAATTGAACTATACTTACTTAGAATTTGTTTTCACGATGGACTTGAGTAGCTCAGGGTAGGGAAGTTACGCCCGATTTTCGTAGAATAAAGGACCTCTGCTTGAAGCTGTTTCTGAGTAGTCTAGACGTTGATAGACGTGTCTGACTATTATAGGTTGATTCTCTGCGCGCGACATATTCAACTTGGCAGGTGGTTTTCGCCGAGAAGGTATGTGATTCTTCCTAAAGCATGATACTTTCAAATATATATATAGTACGGTAGACGTACATGTGTTAACTGAATAATACCTACGGCAATGTCTTTTGACTTAAGCCTGAATAATACTTACGGCAATGTCTTTTGACTTAAGCCTGAATAATAAGAATCTTGATGCATTTTAAAAGAATACTGAATCATTTTAACAGAAGAGAACTAATTGGTTTTTAAACATCAAGCTTAAAAGTTATACTAGCTTTATGGGAAGTTAGGTATAACCACTTAAGAAAGATAAAAGGGACAGTTTACTTATGTGTTTATAACAAACTTACATTGATCTATGGAAAGAATAATAAAATGGTTTGATAAGTAGACAGGATATGATGTTATGTGTGTTAGTGTCTTGTAACATTTGTATAAAAGGGTATTCTTGTTGTGCTTATGTGTTTAACGATAAGATGTTATGTTAGTATTATATCACTCACCTCTTGACATAAATCTGGGGTTAGGTGCCTCCGTGCGGGGTATACCTCGAGCGATGCGTGTGACTATGATGCGAGGACACCTCATGCAGTGCATGTGACCTATGCGGAGCTACGAGGATTCGAGGTTAGTGTGCGGGGTTATACCTCATGCGGTCTATGTGGCCGTGTGGACTACGAGTCGGGGCGATGCGAGGAGTAGCTACCCTCGATGCGGGGTTATGCTATGCGAGCCTATGTGAGTGGCCTATGCGGACTACGGAGTCGAGTTAGGCACCTTAATGATACTATGGGCAATTGGCCTGCCCGATCATTCGCGGCCTAGAAAAGACACATTCGATTTACATATTGTTGCTCTTGTTTATGATGTGGCACTATGCGATTTACCTTGGTTGTTTCATACATATATGGCGATTCTAAAATGATATGTTTTCATTTAAGTACTTTCTGATTTCGCATACTTAGTACTGTTATCTTGACCTCCTTGGGGCTGCGTTCATGCGCAGTAAGGGTAGCGGTGCTAGATCCACGTCCTTAGGATCTGCGTTGGTGTCGGGAGCTCCATCTTCTAGGAGGCTCTACTTTTGGTATGATCTCACTGTTGTAGTTAGTTTGTGCGATCGGTATGGCGGGCCACATCGCCATAGTTGTTTACTCTTAGAGTGCGTAGTCTGTTATGCAGTTGGGATGTAGCTGCAAAAACTATGTTTATGTATATATGCGAAAAGCGACTTTTCTCACATAAAGCGTGTCTCTTTTTACAATTGTTTCATGTCTTGTTTTTATATTCGGTGATTACTCGATGTATGACTACTTGGGTGCGGGTAAGGCACGATCCGCGAGCCGAGCAGGTCGTGGCGGCTATAATGATAAGTTGGTATTTCACTTCGGTTAAGTTATTTTATGAAAAGCGGCCTTATCGGCTTGCTAGGGATGTTTACCTTATCTGATTTTGTTTTATGTATGTTCAGCTGCTTTTTCTCGACATATACAGCGAGGTAACGGTAAGTACGATCGCGGCCGAAGTCGGGTCGTGACACTATTATGCGATTGGGATGTAACTTCCAGTTTTGGTATATATATATGCTAGAAAGCGACTTTTCTCGAAATTGTGTCTTAATTTACATTTGTTTCATGTCTTGTTTTATATTCGTGATTACTCGATGTATGACTACTTGGGTGCGGGTAAGGCACGATCCACGAGCCACAGGCAGTGCGTGACAAAAGTGGTATCGAGCGATTAATCCTCGAGAAGTGTCTACAAGCCGTATCTAGTAGAGTCTTGATTATCGGTGTGTTGTGCACCACACCAATGTCGAGGAGGCTATAGGATAATTAGGATTGGTTTCCATTCTTCTCACTCTAAGATCGTGCCTTAGAGCTGTGTTATAAGTTGGACCCCTCTAACGTATTCCTTTTCTGTAACAGTTATGCCTCCACATAAGGCAATTCGGGCCCAGAAGGGCAAGGCAGCCGAGGGAGCTGCTAGTAGGACAAAAGTCATGAGGCTCGAGCCCGATCTATACGAGGCAGCGAGTTCCACGGCGCCGCCCGGCCCCAGCGAGTTTAGGGCGCGGCGATGGTGATGAGACCCCGTACTGCGCCTCGATTCCGCGGCTGGAAGCGAGATGAGATGGAATTCTGAAGAGATGGCGATTCTTGGCGAGATCGTGGCGAACATGAGATGGTGAATCTGGCGATTCAGCTCAGCGATACTGCGGTTCACGAGAATCGAGCGATTTGCGGCTACGATTTTACGAGTTGTAGCCGCGAGTTCTGGTCGGGGCGAGATGATCGCGAGGAGTTCATCCGTCGATTTGAGGATCATCACGGTGATCGAGGCTTGAAGACCGAGTCGTGATCTTGGTTCCACATAGGCTGCGTGATACATGATCGATTAGTTTGATTCGTGGGAGTTATCGGGAAACACGCGTCCCGGCTACTTGGGGCGAGTTCTCGGAGGCCTTTCTCACTCGCTTCTTGCCTCGCGGATGAGGAGGCGCGGGCGACAGATTTTTGTTCTTTGAGCAGAGAGGGCCTACGATTAGGAGTACAGCGTTGAGTTCGATTCGTTGGCTCGATATGTCCACTGCGTTGGTAGCGAATATGAAGGGCGAGGTACATCGCTACGTCCGCGGGGCTAGATGATTATATGGCGAGTCTTGTGCGGGTGTGGCTCTTGACCCGAGCATGGACATTACCGCGTGCGAGCTCGCGCGCTTGGATGCGAGGCGTAGAGCGCGGGTTGTGACAGCGGCGAGAAGACCGAGGATGGCGGGGTCTTTTGGTAGCTATCGGGGTGGGCGGCCTCGGCGATCTAGATTTGCACCGGCCCGGCTCGAGCACTCTGCTCCGTCTTGGCCACGAGTATTCGAGGGCGCGTCGAGGTCGAGACTTGGACTTCGGGGGCAGAGGTGCTAACCGATCGAGACCACCTCCCCTCGGTGTGGCGATCACGGTAGATCAAATCTCGGGAGTTGTGGTCTACTTTGGGAGGTTGCTACACTTGTGGCAGCGGGGCCACTGCGAAGGCTGTCAGGCTAGGAGCAGCGGGTGGTAGGAGTCGACCTACGAGTTCTTTTTGAGTCTTCTTCGTCTCCTGATTTACTCACCCGGAGAACAAGATACTTATGGTCCAGCGGTAAAGCGAGGTCGTGGCGCGGGTCGATTCTAGCGGTCCTCGAGCGCATTTATGCCTTATCGGCCGGCGGGACGGAGGCCTCACCTGATGTCGTCACAGGTACTTTATCAGTTTCCTGTTGTGACGTGTATGCCTTGATCGATCCGGGTTCTACTCTGTCCTATATATCTCCCCTTATTGCTAGTAGGATAGGGATAGAGCACGAGTCCATAGACCACTTTCGAGGTAGCTACGCGATGGGTGATTCGGTGGTAGCTCGGCGGGTATATAGGGCTTGTCGATGACCGTATGCGATCGTCGGACCCTGGCGACTTGATAGAGTTGGATATGGTGATTTCGATGTGATCTTGGGTATGGATTGGCTGGCTTCTTGCTACGCCAATGTAGGCTGCGAGGAGAAAGTGATGCAGTTCGATTTCTGAGGCCGGTTGTTGAGTGGGAGAACAACGTGTCGCCGAGGGTAGGTTTATTTCTTACCTCGAGGCTAGGAAGATGGTGTAGAAGGGTATATCTACCATCTCGTTCGGGTGTTTGATCACGAGGTGCGGTACAGATTTTGGTATGTTCGATAGTCGAAGAGTTCCCAGGCGTGTTTCAGACGACCTCGGGTAACCCTCACGAGAGGAGATAGAGTTTTGTATCGATGTGCTTCGGACACTCGACCTATTTCCATTCGCCATCTGAGAATGGCTTTGCCGAGTTAAGAGTTGAAGGACGGTGAGAGATTTCTTTGGAGAGGCTTCATCGGGCCTAGTGTTTCTCCACAGAGGCGCGGTATTGTTCGTGAAGAAGAAGGGCGGGACGCTGCGCGTGTGTTGATTCTGACGGTGAACAAGGTGACCATTAAACGAATACCCTTCCCGGGATTGATGATTTGTTCGACGGTTGCGAGTGCGAGATGTTTCTCAAGATTGATCTGCGATCGGGCTATTATCAGTGCAGTCGAGGCGGATCTCCAGGTGCATTCGGACTGAATGCGGGCATTATAAGTTCGGTCATGTCTTTGGGTTGACGATGCTCGGCGGTATTTATGGATTTGATGAACGAGTGTTCAAGCCATTTTGGACACGTTTGTGATAGTGTTCATTGATGACATCTTAGTTTATTCGCTCGAAGCGAGGCATGCGGAGCATTTGAGGTATCTTTGAGAGTTCTCGAGACGAGTTATCGCCAAGTTTTGAAGTGTGAGTTACGGTTGACTTGATGGCTTTTCTTGGGCATATAGTCGGTAGATGGTATTCGGTGGATCGGCGAATCGAAGCGATCGAGTTGGCCTAGAACCTCTTACTCAAGCAGTTCGCGATTTACGGGCCTTGCGAGTTATTATCGGCGGTTCGTAGAAGTTTGCTTCTATCTGCACCATTGACTAGGTGACTCGGAGCGGCTAAGTTTTAGTGGTGATGCGTGTGGCGGGGTTTCCGATTCTTGAAGGAGGCGGCGGCCGCCCGTTCTTACTCTTAGAGGTCGAGGCGGCTATATCGTTTATTGTGATCGTCGGGCATTGGGTTGGGATGTGTGTTGATGCAGCGGGGCAAGGTTATAGCGTCACGCATTCCGGCGACTTAAGAAGCATGAGAGGAACTACCCGCCCGTGATTTGGAGTTAGCGGCGGTGATTCCGCGCCTTGAAGATCTGGAGGCACTATTTGTATGGGGTTCGTGTGGATATTTATCTGAGACCTCAAGAGCCTCGGTATATCTTGACGGAGGAGGCTGAACTTACGGCGAGGCGGTGGTTAGAGTTGCTTAAGGATTATAATGTCGATATCTGTACCACGGGAAGGCGATGTTGTGGCGGATGCCCTTAGTCGTAGGTCGATGGGTAGTCTATCGGATGTGCGGCGGAGAGGAGGGCATGGTTCGCGATTTGCATCGATTAGCGAGCCTTGGTGTCGTTTGATTGATTACGATAGCGATGGCGTTGAGTTCGAGATGTTGCGAGTCTTCCATCGTCGAGAGGTGAAGAAAGCCGATTTGAGATCCGGTTTTGGCGATGCCGTGTCTGACTCTTCGTGAGGAATGGTCCTTTTGAGTAGCACTTTGATGGGGTGCTAAGGTTGGCGAGTTGTGTGTTCGGATATTGCGGGACTTGGCGGCGAGTTCTAGGAAGCACGGCGCGCGTTACTCTATCCGTCAGTCGACCAAGATGTACCACGACCTCGGATCGTGTATTGGTGGGATGGCTTGAAGAGGGCGTTGCGAGTTTGTGGCTCGGTGCGTGTTGTCGGCGGTGAAGGTAGAGCACGAGGCACGGTGGTTTGTTGCGAGCGATAGAGATCGACACGAAAGTGGGAGGTGATCAACATGGACTTTATCGCGGATTACCTGCTTTCGGAGGAAGCATGATTCTATGCGGGTTATCGTCGGCGGTGCGAAATCAGCCCACTTTCTTCCGTCGGGATGACTTTTGGTGAGATTATGCGGACTTTACATCAGAGATCGTCGGTGCATGGAGTCCTATTCGATCATATCGAGCGAAGAGCCGGTTCTGGCTAACTTAGAGTCTTTCGAGAAGGGTTTAGGGGCGCGAGTGAGCACAGTCTTGCATTCCATCCGAGCAGACGGACGGTGAGCGCTATCGGACTCTTGAGGATATCTTTGCGAGCCTATGTTATTGACTTGAGGGTAGTGGGAGGATCATTTGCCTCTAGTTGAGTTTGCGTATAATAATAGCTACCACTCGGTATTCGGATGGCGCATTATGAGGCCTTGTATGGGAGGAAGTGCGGTCGTCGATAGGCTGGTTTGATGTGGCGAGTGCGATTAGTGGGACTGATTTGGTGCGGCGGCGATGGATAAGGTGAAGCTTATCGAGGCGATTCTTGATTGATCGAGTCGAAGTCATATCACGGATCATCGTCGTCGGCATGCAGGTTGAGGTTAATGATTGGGTTTTCTGAAGGTGTCACACATGAAGGGTGTGATGAGTTCGGGAAGAAGAAACTTCGGCCCAGTACATTGGACCTGTCAGTTGTCGCGAGGTAGGCAAGGTTACTACGAGTTGAATCTGTCGTCCGTCTGGAAGCGATGCATCGGTGTTTCATGTTTCTATCTTTGAGGAGATGTATCGAGGATCCATCTAGAGTGCACGATTGGCGATGTCGGTGGGGGGGTTATCGTATGAGGAGATTCCCATAGCGATGTCGATCGTCGGAGTTAGGCGTCTGCGGACGGGGCGTGGCTTAGTCAGGTCTTGTGGCGGAGCGAGCTCGGGGAGAGATGATGTGGGAAGCAGAGGAGGACATGAGGCGAAGTATCCTCACCTATTCCCGCCTCGGGTAACTCACTTTCCTACTTGTAAATTTTCATTGTCATATATGCCTAAGTGTTGTTTTGTGGCCGTATGTGGCATTTGCAAACTGTTTAAGTTATGAGGAACTTTATCGTTATCTGTTTTGGGAAGGAACATTCGGGACAAATGTTTCTAAGGAGGGGAGAATGTTATACCCCGTATTTCCAGAGTATGTATGTGGGGGCGTACGTACAAAAGTTCAACCTTAAACTTAAGGCTTAGGATGAATTTGTACCTGACCTGCGAAAAGAATCGTTTTCAATGAAGCGTTTTCCAAACTTTGCGTAGGGAAAATTCCGGCTATGTCATTTATTATTTTTGCGGATTTTTCCGAGAGATGAAATATTTTGGACCAACGAGAGGGTGACACTTGTCACCCTCAAGTGGACGGCAAAGGGCTTGCCTTGGCACATTTTTTGTGCTAAGTTTTTGGTCAAGGAGTTGATAGGATATTTGTGTAGTAGATGGATAAGGACACTTGCCTAAATCTCCACCTTACACTTGCCTACCACTTGGCTTCATCTTGGCCCTTGAAAGCCCTATAAATACCCCCCTAAGTTGAAGAAGTTCTTCATCCACAAATTATCTTCCAAGTCTCAAAATCCTTTCTCCTTAGAGCTCTCGTCCAGCTCTCTTCCCCCTCCAAAGAGCCTGGAAACACCCTCTCCCTCCCTTCCTTGTAGTCTCGGCAAACCTCCCCACTCTTGGAAGCCCTAGCAGAAACACTACCCCCTCTTGGTAGAAATACTCTCGAGGGTTGTTACTATCCCCAAAATACTTTAGCCAATCCCTTGTATTATTTCCAAAGTTACCTCTATACTTAGAGTCCGGAAAATACTACTATACTTCCTTTAGCCACTAAACGAAACCCTAGGAGAAACTTCATTGTTGGTTGAAGTTGTAAGTAGAAGTTGTGTAGAAACTTCTAAGGGTTTCTTAGAGCGGATTGGAGCGTTCAGATTATGAGCTAAACCTTGCTCAGGATCGACACTTATATCTTGGATAATATTGGGCTTATCGAGGTAAATAATATTATCCTTCTATTGTAATTGGAGAATACATACTGTAGATGTATAGAAATAAGTATAAAATACATAGAAGGATATTAAAGATTAGAATTGAACTATAATCACATCAGAAGATTTAAAGAAGAATTGAACTGTACTTACATGAATTTGTATTCTGATGAACTTGTGTAGCTTGCGGGTAGGAAGTCTTGCGATTTTCCGTAGAAAAAAAAGAACCCCCTTCTTAGAATAGTCTTCAGAGTAGTCTAGACATTGATAGACGTACCTGACTATTATAGGTTGATTCTCTGCGCGCGACATATTCGACTTGGCAGGTGGATTTCGCCGAGGAGGTATGTGATTTTTCCTATACTCTTAAGCATGATATTTTAAAATATATATATAGTACGGTAGACGTACGTGTGTTAACTGGACGTAGTTTCTGGCAATGTCTTTTGACTTAAGCTGAATAATAAGAATCTTGAAGTCTTTCAAAAGAATTATAAATCATTTTTGAAAGAAGAAGAATATTTGTTTTTAAAACAAAAAGCTTAAGAGTTATACTAGCTTTATGGGAAGTTAGGTATAACGACTTAAGAAAGATAAAAGGAACAGTTTACTTATGTGTTTATGAAAGACTTGTATTGATTCTGGAAAGTATAATAAGATGGTGTGTTGAGTAGATATATTGTGATGCTATGTGTGTTAGTATCTTGTAAACGTTTGTGTAAAGAGGTTATTCTTATTGTGCTTATGTTGTTTTAACGATAATTTATTATGTTAGTATTATATCACTCGCTCTTGACATGATCTGGGGTTAAGGCCCTCCGTCACGGGGTTTAGCTCGAGCGATGCGTGTGACTATGATTCGAGAATACCTGCATGCGGGTCAGGGGCTATGCGGGCTCTACGAGAGTTCGAGTTAGTGTGCGGTCCTTGTGGCCATGTGGTCTATGTGGCCGTGCGGACTACGAGTCGGGGCGATCAGAGTAGCTACCCTCGATGCGGGGAATACCTCATGCGGGCCTACGTGAGTGGCCTATGCGGACTGCGGGAGTCTAGGATTAGGCATGCTTAATGATACTATGGGCGATTGGCCTTGCTTCGATCATTCGCAGCGTAGAAAGAGACCTATTACAGTTTACCTCTTATTGCTCTTATTTGTGATGTGGCACTATGTGCGGTTACCTTGTTTGTTTCGTACATATTTGTAAGCGGTTTTAAAATGATATGATTTCATTTAAGTACTTCTGATTTCACATACTTGGTACTGTTATCTTGACCTCCTTGGCTGCGTTCATCTGCGAGTAAAGGGAAGCGGTAGCGGGTCCTCGATCTTAGGATCTTTCGTTGGTGTTAGGAGCTCCGTCTTATAGGAGGCTCGACTTTTAGGTATGATTTCCTGTTGTTGTAGATAGTTTTGTACATTCGGGGTATGGCGGCCACTGTCCCGCCATAGTTGTTTACTTCATTAGAGGTCTATAGTCCTATTGTACAGTTGGGATGTAACTGCCAGATTTTGGTCTATATATATATGCCGAAAGGCGACTTTTCTCAGAAATTGTGTCTTAATTTACATTTGTTTCATGTCTTGTTTTTATATTCCGCCGATTACTCTGATGTATGACTACTTGGTGCGGGTAAGGCACGATCCACGAACTGGAATGGAGTCGTGACAATAGCGATCTCGATCGCGGAGTAAAGCGGCTGCGGACGAGGATGTGGCTTAGTCAAAGTCTTGTGGAGGAATGATAGCAGAGGAGATGACTTGGGAAGCGGAAGAGGACATGTTGAGGAAGTATCCTCGCTTATTCCACTATACCTTGGTAATTCATCTTCCACTTACTTGTCAAGTTTTAATTGAAGTATTCTTTTGCTTAAATATTTTTATGTGGCCATGTGTGGCATTATTGGTATGTCGGGGTTGTGAAAGGAATCTATGTCGCTAATTATAAGTTTGACTCCGAAAGAACATTCGGGGACGAATGTTTTTAAGGGGGGAAGAATGTTACACCCCGTATTTTTTATCAGGACATGTTTTAAGAACGTACGTAAGAACTCACAAGTGTTAAGATTTGAGACTTGTAAAAATTTATCGGAATTATGAAATTGTCGGAAAACGTATTATTATGACGAATGGGAGGGCGACACGTGTCACCCCCTTAATGATGCCTTGGACGAATTTTGCAAGGGCAAGAGGGTAATTGGACCTTTGTTAGCAAGACAAGTCTTGCAACTTGAGAGCTTGAGATTCTTGACTAAGTCAAAGGACCCACAAGGCTTAATATTTGTTAAGAGCTCATCCAAAACACCCATTTGGTTGCATCTTGACCCTCCATTGCACTATATAATACTACTAGTAGCAAGAGTGAGTCAACGCAGAAAATTTTCATGAAATTTGAAGAACAAGAGCTAGTGCTCTCGGGTTCACTCTCTAAGAAAAGAATTTTTTCTTGTTCATTAAGCTCCCACTTTAAACCAAGGTTCTTGAGTGTCTTTGTAAGCATATCTCGATAGAAAAATCTCGGAAAAGATAGTTTAGGGTTAGTCATAAGCGAAAACCTAGTTGTCTTTCTAGGTTTTGTTTGGAAGTTTGAAGGAAATTTGTTGGTGTTGTTCTAAGGGTCTCAGTAGCGAATTGAAGTGTCTTGAAGAGGCTCTAAGTTGCTAAGGAAGCGACTTGGTTGGAGTTGGATTAAGATTCGTTAAGGTATAATCTTGTCCACTTAAAAGTGTTCTGAGATTATTTATATTGTTGTTAGCTTTACATGTTGCTAGCATGAAGTATATGTGTTGAAGTTTATAAGTATTATGGATTGCTTGTAGCCTTAGAATCGAAATTGTAATGTAAGCCATCAGAAGTAGGATTAAAATTTGATAAATTACAAAAATCTTCTAATGTTACTAACTTGAAGAGTATATTACTATAATCGAATGCGACTTCATATCATGATATGATAACAATTTGGATGTAAATGGAAATTATATAAGAATTGGTATTGTTGTACTCTATATGGCGAAATTGGACTAGTAGTTGTATTAGTTTGATATCTATTGTGGGGCGGAATTTTACCGTCTAGTAGGCGTGTAATCCCTGTGTTGATTGCATTGATTGGGCCTTAAATGTGGCGTGTTTGGTTATTGTATTCGGCCTTGAAAAAGGTGGCAAAGTAAGTAGAAACAAAGGAGGTGATGTCCGATTTTCCGTAGAATTTAGAGACTTTACACTTATAATATTCTACGTTTGAAGTAAGTCGTTAATAGACGTATTGTGGATATTATAGGTTGATATTCTACGGGCGGGAATTTGTATTTGGCAAGTGGTTTGACCCGAAGAGGTATGTAGAACTTTTCCTATCTTTTGAGCATGACTAGTTACACGTATATAGTACGGTGAGCGTCTGAGATCTTGATATCCTTTACTAGTTTTATGAATGGCCAAGTCGGGTGAGTTAGGGGATTAATTCACTTCTTTGAAAAGATTAAGGATGTCTTAAGTTTTATTAAAGTTAAGGGACTTGAAGAATTTTAAAGTATGTGATACTTGTTTCGTTTTAAACGTATAATTCCCTTGGATAGGAAATTGTATTTGGCTAAGGTATAAAGTTAATATAACGACTTTATGGGGAGTTGGTTATATTAGCTTTATGGAAGGATAAATGACTTTATTTTAATGAAAAGGCAATTTGATTTTAAGGCATCAATTGCCTAAGGTTTTATAAGAAAATGAGTCACTTGATTTAGAAACCTAACTTTATTTCTAAAGGTATTGTGACTTGCCTTGAAATGTAATTTGGACTTGATACTATGGTTAATAGTATCTTGGAAGTTTTATATGAAAAAGAGTCATTTGTTTTAAAGAGTAGAAGTATGTAGTACTTTGGGTTAAATTCCCGGATCTTTAAAAAGACATGTTAGTGCCTTAAGTAAACTTAAATGAGAGTGTATGTGAACAAGAATAATAAGAAGTTAGGGGATTCTTAACTTGCTTATGTATTGCATGATAGCCGGTTTTGTGCTAGTGGTATGTTATTCTTTGCGGTCGTTCCGGGTTTGTAGCATTGCATATTAGTGGATTTGCTACGATCACGAGAAATACCTCATGCGAGTCATGAGGGCTTATGCGGGAGAAATAGTCCCGTGCGGGCGGGTCCGACCTATCGAGAATACCTCATGCGATTAGTAAGGGCTTATGCGGGTGAAATAGTCCCATGCGAGGAATACCTCACGCGGGTCAACGCGACCTATGCGGGTGAAATAGTCCCAGGAGTAGGATTGCTTAATGATACTGCGGGCGGGTGGTCCTGCTTTGATCGTGAGCTTCCTATTTTATGTTGTAAGTATACTCTATTTACTCTCATTGTTAGTAAGGCCTGATGTCTTTGTAATTTGACTACCATACATGTCTCGGCTTTGTTTTAAACTTATGATGTAATTCTGTATTTTCAGTTTACATACTTAGTACATATTGTGTCTTGACCCCTTCCTCGGGGCTGCGTTCAATCTGCGGTAGGGGTAAGCAGTGGTGGATCCTCGTTCTTAGGATCAACTTATCGACGTCGAAGCTCCGTTTCTCAGGAGGCTTGTCTCTTTTAGTCTGATCTTTCCACGATGTTGTAGATTTATGTACATTCGGGGTATGGTAGAGCCTGTCCATACGATTATTATTCTAAGTGTATTCACGTATGTGGTTGGTAGAAGCGAGTTATCTGATTGTACTTTGATTATGTTTATATTATGGAAGGCACTTATCGGCTAGCTTTGTGTGTTTATTGTTTACATGTGTTTATGTTGTGTATGTTCATTGCTATTCTCGATGTATACTTGAGCAGGTGCGGGTAGGGCACGATGCGGCCGGTCGGGTCGTGACATCTTGCCCGACCCGTGCGGGACACGGTAAAGTCACGTAAGTGCGCCCGTAAGGTATCTTGCCGGCCCGTTTGAGGCGTGGTAAAGTCACGTAAATGCGCCCGTAAAGGAATACTTCGGCCCGTTACGGGGCCGGTAAAATCACATAAGTCTGCCCGTAAATGTATCTTGCGAGGCCATTACGGGCGCGGTAAAGTCACGTAAGTCTGTCCGTAAAGGTATACTACGGCCCGTTACGGGATGCGGTAAAGTCACATAAGTCTACCCGTAAGGTATCTTGCCCGATTCGTGCAGGGGCCGGTAAAGTCACATAAATGCGCCCGTAAAGGTATCTTGCCGGCCCGTTTGAGATGCGGTAAAGTCACATAAGTCTGCCCGTAAAGGTATCTTGCGGCCCGTTACGGGGCGGTAAATCACATAAGTCTGCCCGTAAAGGTATCTTGCCGGCCCGTTGCGGGATGCGGTAAAGTTACATAAATGCCCGTAAGGTATCTTGCCCGACCCGTTCGGGGGCGGTAAAGTCACATTAGTCTATCCATAAGGTATCTTTGCGGCCCGTTACGGGGCGCGGTAAATCACATAAATCTGCCCGTAAAGGTATCTTTGCCGGCCCGTTTCGGAGCGGTAAATCACGTAAGTCTACTCGTAAAGGTATACTTCGGGCCCGTTACGGAATGCGATAAAGTCACGTAAGTGCGCCGTAAAGGTATCTTGCCCGACCCGTTACAGCGGTAAAGTCACGTATATGCGCCCGTAAATGTATCTTGCCCGACCCGTTACGGGGCGATAAAGTCACATAAATGCGCCCGTAAGGTATCTTGCCGGCCCGTTACGGGGCGCGGTAAAGTCATATAAATCTGCCCGTAAAGGTATCTTGCCGACCCGTTACGGGGCCGGTAAAGTCACAAAAATGCGCCCGTAAAGGTATATTGCCCGACCCGTTACGGAATGCGGTAAAGTCACATAAATCTGCCCGTAAGATATCTTGCCGGCCCGTTCGGGGCGCGGTAAAATCACGTAAATGCGCCCGTAAGGTATCTTGCCGGCCCGTTCTGGGGCCGCGGAAAAATCACATAAATCGTCCCGTAAAGGTATACTTCCGGCCAGTGCAGGGCGGTAAAGTCACATAAGTCTGCCCATAAGGTATCTTGCCGCCCATTTGGGGCCAGCGGTAAAATCACGTAAATGCGGCCATAAAGGTATAATTCGGCCCGTTTGGGACTCGGTAAAATCACGTAAATGCGCCCGTAAAGGTATCTTGCTGAGCCATTTTGGGGCGCGATAAAGTCACATAAGTCTGCCCGTAAATGTATCTTGCCCGACCCATTTTGGAGCGGTAAAGTCACATAAGTCTGCCCGTAAGGTATCTTGCCGGACCGTTACGGGGCGGTAAATCACATCGTCTGCCCGTAAGGTATATTGCAGCCCGTTTTGAGGCAGCGGTAAAGTCACATAAGTCGACCATAAGGTATCTTGCCGGCCGCTACGGGGCGGTAAAATCACGTAAGTCTGCCCGTAAAGGTATCTTGTCAGGCCCGTTACGGGGCCAGCGGTAAAATCGCGTAAATCTGCTTTCGTAAAGGTATATTGCGAGCCCGTTTCTAGGGCCAGCGGTTAAGTCACATAAATGCGCCCATAAGGTATATTGTTGTTACACCCCGTAGTTCGAGTATTTATCACGATGGCGTCACGTTCGAGAATCGACATTTAAATTGGAAAGGAAGAAAGATGTGATTTTTGCGGAAAAGTTTCGGATTTTGTGAAGGAAAAATGTTCGTTAAAGGGAATTGGATTCCCAGTTTGGTATTTGGACTTTTGGAATATTTGAAATTATGAAATTTTATTTCGAAATTGGTCACGTGGGGCCCAGGAAAATTCTGATTTTGTAGGGCCAGCTTTATTTTGGATTTTGGCATTACGGATATTTTGGAAGATGAAATATTTTGGGCCAGTAGGGGCGACACGTGTCACCCGTGTGGCCATGTTGGCGGGTGGAGAAGAACAAGTGGCCCGTTTTGTGGTGGCCACTTGTCCCGTTTTGTGGTGAACAAATGGTTGGCCAACTACCACGCACATGTACCCAATCTTCACCATCCACTTGCACAGATCTTGGCCATTGTTTTCCTATAAATACCGCTTGTGTGCAAGACTTTATTTCATCCGTATTAGAAAGTTTCCAAGGAAAAATTCCTCCTCACTTAGTGAGTTCTCGTCCAAACACCCCTACGCCTTGGTAGAATTCTTCAAGTATTGTTGTTATTCCAAATACTTTAGCCTAAATCCCTTGTGGTATTCAAAGAAATTCAACATAAGAGCCGAAATACTACTTTATTCCATAGTCATGAAAATGAAGCCACTAGAAAAATCTACATAGCTTAGATGAAGTGTTAAGAGAAGTTGTTTAGAAACTTCTAAGGGTTGCTTGGAGTGGGTTGGGCGTAAGGATTTGGAGCTAAGCGTTGCTCGGGATCGACTTATAATCTTGGATAATTTTGGGCTTATCGGTAATGATCTTTGTCCACTGTGTAATTGGATATTACATGTTGTAGTAATGTATAGTTGAGTATACTATATGTAGAATGAATATGGATAAGAATTGGCTGTATTTACATAGAATTTGTATTCTGATGCTGGTAGTATTTTTGTGGAGTAGAATTGTACGTCAGGTTAGGCGTGTAACCACTGGGATTGTTGGTTTGGTGCGGGCCTCGTTAGAGGAGGAGATTTATGTGGTTGCGGGGAGGGGAGAGTCTTTGCGAATTATCCGTAGAATAAGGAATCTGGTATCTAGAATTATTCCACGAAGAGATCTTGAGGTTGATAGACGTTTTGTGGCCTTTATAGGTTGAAGTACTACAGTGGCGTATTCTACTTGAAGGGTGGAAAAGGCGAGCAAGGTTAGAGTACTTTGGGCGTTTTGCTAATTATCGATGTCGTCGCGAGGTATGTGAACCTCTTACTATCCTTTCTAGCATGATATTTGTGAAATATATTTAGTGCGGTGAAGCGCGTGTGTTTAAAGGATGTTGATTTTCCTTTTGTGTCCTTGACTTGATTCCAAAGTTAAGTGACTTGTTATGAAATATTAAGGACTTGGTTTGTGTTAAACAGTTGTGAAACCGCTTTTATGAGAAATGGGTACTTGGGTTTTAAAAGGAATAATATTATATTGATTTCGGAAATGAGAATAAGTATCGAACAAACCACTGCAGCGTTAATAAAGGAAAATGTATTGACTAATTAATTACTATTAAAACCAGTAGAAACCTCCATCTGCATAGAAGCTGAGATAAGACAAAATTGTATTACATTTCCTAGATCATGACTGCTTTAATAAGAATCATTATAAACAAGCATTAATTTTCTTAAATTTCCAAAGTAAGGAACTTGATTTCTAAAAAGAGACTTGAGGAGTTGAAGAGTTTTGGTTTAAAAGAAAGACATGGTTTTGTCTTAAATTGGTTTAAAACATAAAGTGTTATAACAACTTTATGAGAAGTTAGTTATAACGACTTTATGAAAACAAAAGAATGGTTTTATCATTAGTTTTAAAATGGTAACTTGACTTTAAAAGGAGAAGTGTTTTGGTCTAAAAAGAAGGCATAGTATTGTCTTAATTTGGTTTAAAAAGGAAAGTATGAAGTTGTTTTGGTTTACTTAAAATGTTAGTCACTCTATTTTGATAATACGGGCATTGGGTGACCTTTGTAAAAGAAATGAATCTTTTAAAAAGAATTTAACGTACGTAGTACTTTGGGGTTAAAACCTGGACTTTGGCATAAAATGAAAGTACCTTGAGTTGTGTGTAACTTGCCTATGTTTGCGTGTGATAGCCTTGTAGTGCTAGTATTGTATTCCTATACCACCGCGTCTCTCGATGGAGGGCCGGCTGATTTGTTATGATCTTACTTGGGCGTCTGAAGCGGTGTGGAGCATTCGCAGTGCTGACACGTGATTATTATTCCATGGACTAGCTCTCGCGAGGTTTCTTGATTCGGCTTGGTATCGGTAGTTGGCTCTCGTACTTGCCAAGTCGTGGTGATTCGACTTGGTATCGGTAGTTAGCCCGTACTTGCCCGTTCGGTTTGTAGCGAAGTCTCGTGATTCCGCTTGGTATCGGTAGTTAGTCTTCGTACTTGCCGGCGACTCGTGGCGCGGTGGTATCGGTAGTTGGCTTTCGTACTTGCCACAGGGCGACCGTGGTATGGTTATATAGATTTGTTGGTACGGCTTTGGTATCTGGTAGTTGGCTTTCGTACTTGCCCCGATCAGTTGATGATGCGGCTTTGGTATCTGGTAGTTAGCCTTGGTACTTGCCCCGTACGGTTTTTAGGACACAGGTGGGACCTGGTGTTCATGTGTACTTCTTGGTGTGGTTATCGTAGACTGCCGGCAGTGAGGAAGGTGTTCCACAGGCATGATTGATTTTGCGGGCATGAGACCCATAGTTATATTTGAGTGATGACTTTGAGGCGTGAGTCCACGACTTAGCGTATTGCTTACATATTATATCTTGTAGTTTGGTTATCATATATGTCTCTGTTTTATATAGACTACTATGATTTCATTTCTGATATTTTAGTTTCACATACTTGGTACTGTTATCTTGACCTCCTTGAAGCTGCGTTCATCTGCGAGTAAGTACGTCGGTTGTTGATCCTCGCTCATAGGATCACGATTCAGCGTATTAGGAAGCTCGTTTCTCGGAGGCTTATCTTTTGGTATGTTTCCCTGAGTTGTAGGTTCTTGTACATTCAGGCGTATGGCGGGGCCCTATCCCGTCATAGTTGTTGTTACACTCTTAAGTGCATGAAATCTTGTTGTGGGCGGGGTTGTAAATGATGTAGCTTGTTCAAATTTACGTATATATATGAAAAAAGGCAACCGTTTTGGTTGCTTTGTTTTCTTTATCTTGTTTCATATCTGTATGTTTTATTTCCATTGGTTTTTCTACGATGTTGTATCACTAGGGTGCGGGGTAAGGCACGATCGCGGGCCGTGGTGGATTCGTGACAAAAGTGGTATCGAGCGATTAGTCCTCGGAAAGTGTCTGAGCAGTGTCTAGTAAGTCTTGATTATCGGTGTGTTGTGCACCCGTCTATGTCGAGGAGGCTGCGAGATATTTTGGATGTGTTTCCATTCTTCTCACTCTGTGATCGTGCCTTAGAAGGCGTGTTATAAGTTGGACTCCTCAGCGTATTCTTTTCACTGTTATGCCTCTACAGCGAGCGAGCAGGCAAGCGGCGAGAGGAGGCTGCGAGTAGAACACGAGAGGTTACGAACGCGGGCGATCATTATTTGAGATAGCGCTTCATTCGGGAGTTACTGCGCGCTAGCCCAGAGAGTTTAGAAGCGATGCGGTAGCTCACGAGACCACGATACGAGCCTCAATCAGCGGCGGGAGCGAGAGGATATGAGTTACAAGGAGATGACCGATTACTAGCTAGTCGGTGGTGGGAATAAAACAGACGGGGCCGGTGGTTCGGCGATACGATGGTTCACCTAGTCCGATAGTTGAGATTTGGGACTTCTTGATTTGTGGTCACGAGTCCTATGGATTGAGGTGAGGAAGATCCTCGGGAGTTTATTCAACGATTCTGCGGATCATGAAAGTGATCAAGACCTCGAGGCATTTCTTACACCTTGCGCCTCGCGGATGAGAGAGCTTCGGGCGGATAGATTTAGGAGGTTGGCGAGCAGGCGGATGGTTGGGAATATAGTATAGAGTTTGACTTATTGGCTCGTTATGTCCGCGTTAGTGGCGGACATGGAGGATAGAGTGCCGATATGTCACGAGGACATAGCGATTATCTAGCGAGAGAGTTGTACAAGAGTAGCTCTTGATCGGACATGGACATTGCGCGTCTGAGCTTACGCGCGTGGCCGAGAGCGTGGAAGTCGGCGGATTAACGAATCAGCGAGAAGAGGGCGAGCAGCGAGGTCGCTTTGGTAACTTCGGCGGACCTACCGTGATGGCCCGGTTATCGCCTCCTCCGTCTGAGTGGTCCTCGCGGACTTGGGGGCGTTCGGTATTTAGGAGTTGGTCGAGGACTCGAGTTATGCAGTTCTGATTTTCATAGGTTCTAGCGGCCAGTTGATTTTCCCTCGGTGTTCACTATGTGGTGACGTCGTCCAGAAATGTCGTCTTTTTAATAATCTTGTTTTACGGCCGTCGAGGGCCGTATAAGGAAGAATGTCCTAAGAGGAGGGATACGTGTGGGATGACTTAGCCTGCAGTCGATTCGAGTCGGTGGATCGGAGAGGAAGGGGTGTTAGCGAGTAGGCCACCCGCTTTCGGTATGGCGTTGTGGTAAGTGTTCTTATGGGAGTGTCGTGCTTAGATAGATTGTTAGGCTTGCGGCGAGCCATTTGCGAAAATTGTCCTATGAGGTGGCGCGGATGTTCTGACTCGACGCCGGGATCGATGGCTGGTTAAATCACCGTCTGTAGTTATCGCCCGTGACGAGGATTTGATTAGGCGGCAAAGGAAAGTGAAGCGATGAATTCTGAGAGATATCTTGACCTTAAGAGACTTGTTTAGGTCGTTATGGTAGATACGTGTGGAGTGCTATGTTCGGTTAGCATTGTGTAAGTTGTGATTAGAAAACATGGGTAGTTGAAAAGGGTAAGTGTGGGGGCGAGAAAATGGGAGCCTTAAATTTATAACGATTGGGACCTTGGATGCAAGGCCGTCTGAGTGGATGTTACGGTTGGTCCTTATCGAAGTACTTGGTATCGTGATATATATTGTGGGATAATTCCATGGGTAGTGTGAGATGGAAGTGGTAGCTTTCATGGCGTGAAGCCCAGTAATATTGTTCGGATCGAGAGCGAGTTTAGTCTGAAGTGGGTCGGGTTGAGGCCATATCGCGAGTCAACCGCATTTCGGAATGAGGTGGGGTCGATTCGAGGTGTTCAGCGGTGGTAGGGTCACGAGGGTGCTAGGCGAGTTTAGGTAACCATCGTATGAGTTCGTGGATATGTTCGACGAGAATCGGATCGTGAAGGCGGGAATGGCCTTAAAGGAATTTGAGGCTAGTATGATGACCAAGTTAGAGATAGTAACCGAGATTTTGGAGAAGCGATGAGAAATGTAGTGCGTATAGTAGGAAGAGTTCGAGTGTGCGAGGAAGATGCGACAGTAAGAAAAGAGCTAAGATGTGAAGAAAGTATCCTTTAGACCATGGGTGGAGCTAATGGTATTGATATACGCTTTAGAGATGATTCTTCGTTGGCTTGGATGTGCGTTTTTGCGAGTATGATGTATTATGGCCATGTGTCGCATAAATGGTTTAAATGGCATAGTAGGAAGACTATCTGAGCACGGTGTGCTTGGAGACTTAGAAGGAACATTCGGGCGAATGTTTCTAAGAGGAAGAATGTTACACCCGTAGTTCAGTATGTATACGAGGGCGTGCGTTCGAGAATCGACATTTAAATTGAAAAGGAAGAAAGATGTGATTTTTGACGGAAAAGTTTTGGATTTTGTGAAGGAAAAATGTTCGTTAAAGGAATTGGATTCCCAGTTTGGTATTTGGACTTTTGGAATATTTGAAATTATGAAATTTTATTTCGAAATTGGTCACGTGGGGCCACGGGAAAATTCTGATTTTGTAGGGGCCAGCTTTATTTTGGATTTTTGGCATTACGGATATTTCGGAAGATGAAATATTTTGAGCGAGTAGGGGCGACACGTGTCACCCCGTGTGGCCATGTTGGCGTGGAGAAGACACCGAGTGGGGCGTTTTTAGGTGGACAAGTGGCCCGTTTTGTGGTGGCCACTTGTCCCATTTAATGGTGAACAAATGGTTGGTCAACTACCCACACACATGTACCCAATCTTCACCATCCACTTGCCTAGATCTTGGCCATTGTTTTCCTATAAATACCCACTTGTGTGCAAGACTTTATTTCATCAGCGTTAGAAAGTTTCAATGCAAAATTCCCTCACTCCATAGTGAGTTCTCGTCCAAACACCACCCCCACCTTGGTAGAATTCTTCAAGTATTGTTGTTATTCCAAATACTTTTGCCTAAATCCCTTGTGGTATTCAAAGAAATCCCAACATAAGAGCAGGAAATACTACTTTATTCCATAGTCGCAAAATGAAGCCACAAAAAATCTTCGTAGCTTAGATGAAGTGTTAAGAGAAGTTGTTTAGAAACTTCTAAGGGTTGCTTGGAGCGGGTTGGGCGTAAGATTTGGAGCTAAGCTATTCTTATTACACCAGTAAGTCGAGAACTGTAAAGAGAATATGCGAAGAAACAAGACTTGGAAATTGAGTGCGAAAGGAAGAATTGTTTTAAACGGAAAATCTTAGGACGTCGGAAAGGAAAAATGTTCGTTATTGAGAATTGGATTCTCAAAATGCATTATTTGAAGAGTATGGGACTTAGTATTTTTATGGAAATTTATTTTCAGATTTGGTCACGTGGGGCCCACAGAAATTTTACGTTTTGTGGGGCCAGCGAGGGTTCTGAAATTCTATGGGCGAATGAGAGGCGACACGTGGCACCCCACATGTGGTCTTGGACGAAATGGTGAGGGTAAAATGGTCATTTGACCATTGTGTAGATGAGAAAGTCTTGCTAATTAATAGCGACATTGTTGACCAGTCGAGGCATTTGGCTTGATCTCTTCCCTCGATTTTAACAAGTGTTGTTATCGAAGCCCTCCGTTGTGTTATAAGTATACTACTAGTAGCAAGACTTGGCATTTCTACACTTAGAAAAATTAGAAACCTTGTTGTCATTATAGTTGCTCTCGGGTTTGCCATGTTCCTTGAAACAAATTTGTAGTTTTGATCCTTTGTTCACAGACTTTAACTTGATGTTCCCAAAGGGTATTGTAAGGTTATCTCAATAGAAAGATTTGAAAAAGCGGAGTTTTCACGTTAGTCATGGCGGAAACTAAGGAGTTCTTGACTTTGAAGTTGGAACTTGAAGATGGGTTCTTCGTAGGCCTCTAGGAGTGCTTGGAGCAGATTGGAACTTAAGGAAAGTAGCTAAGAATTGCTAAAGCGCGACTTGAATCTTGGAAATTTTAAGGGCTTTGAAGGTATAAATTTTGTCGTTTTAATAGTTAAGGCTTACTTATTGTTGTAGCTATGGATTTTAGCTAGCATGTGTAATATAGTATGAAGTTTGATATGTTTATTGGCTATTGGAACCCTAATCGAAATCTAGCATGTTTAACTTTAAGATTTCAATTACAGTCGATTATTAGTTTAAGCGTCGCATGTTGTATAAAGAAGGAAAGTGTAGTTGTTGAAGTTGTTTAGACTATATAACATGTTAGACCTTAGAACTTGGAATTGGAAAAGGATTGGAAAAGACTTAGTGTTGCTATGTAAGTTGGTAGAGAATTGGCTAGTGTGCCTTAGACTATTTATTATGAATTGTGGGGCGGAATTTTACGTATTGTAAGGCGTGTAATCCCACTGTTTGGTTGTTGTTTGGAGCCTTAAATGTGGCGTGTTGGTTGTGTATTCGACCTTGAAAAGGTGGCAAAGTGAGTAGAAACAAAGGAAGTCTTGCCCGATTTTCCGTAGAATTAGAGACCACATACTTAGTATTATTCTACGTTGAGACTAGAAGTTGATAGTCTTGTTGTGACCATTATAGGTTGACAACTTCTCGTCTGGCGTATTCGGCAGCTTGTGGATATTGGCGAAAGGTATGTGAACTATCTCATCTTCTAGCATGATTCCTTAGAATAAAGAAAGTAAGTTCTACTCTTGAATGATCCGTTCCATGCTTGTATTTGGATTGCCTAAAATAGAATTTGTTCTATGTACTTCCTTGAGTGTACTTTGATGTTTAAATTGTAAGTAGTATAATCCACTTTCCTTAGGAAGTTTGGATTCTTAAAAGTGAAGGTATTTTCTTAAAGTGCATAGAGACTTGAAAAGGAAGTGGTTTCCAAATCTTTTGGCTAGTGCCTTAGTTAAAACCTAAAGGTCATTATAATGACTTTAGAAGTCAAAGAGTGATTTACTTATTTGATTTAAAGAGGAGAAATGACATGATTTAAGAGAAGTAACTTGTGCTAAGGGTGAAGTTACTTGAGGTTTAAAAAGTAGAAGAAAACTTGTTTTCTAACTATTAGAAGACTTGAAGTATTTTGAAAGTTAAGAACTTGATTTGTAAGTATGTGATACTTGGTTTTAATAGTATAAGTCTCTTGGTTATTGAAGGAATGGATATGTCTAAAACCGTAAAGGGTTATAACGGCTTTATGGGAAGTTGGTTATAACGGCTTTATGGAAGGTTAGAAAGTTGTCTATTTTGATTAATCGGCATAAGTTGCCTAGATTGTGAAAATTTGGAGTTACTTGATTTCAAGCTTTGAAGCGAGTTTTCTAAAAGTGTAGTAACTTACTTTGAAAAATAGACACGCCTTGATACTACGGGTGTTAGTATCTTGGAGCTTTACATAGAAAGAGTCTTTTATAAAAGAATGCGTATGTAGTACTGCAGCGATAAATTGAGAATTTGTCTAAAGTGTGCCTTGATAAGTACTTTGACTTGTTAAAGAGAATTATTCTATGTATGCCTTGATTAGTACTTTGGCTTGATAAATTGAGAATTTGTCTAAGTGTGCCTTGATAAGTACTTTGACTTGTTAAAGAGAATTATTCTATGTATGCCTTGATTAGTACTTTGGCTTGATAAATTGAGAATTTGTCTAAAGTGTGCCTTGAAAAGTACTTTGACTTGTTAAAGAGAATTATTCTATGTATGCCTTGATTAGTACTTTGGCTTGATAAATTGAGAATTTGTCTAAGTGTGCCTTGATAAGTACTTTGACTTGTTAAAGAGAATTATTCTATGTATGCCTTGATTAGTACTTTGGCTTGATAAATTGAGAATTTTGCTAAGTGTGCATTAATAACTACTTTTAGTTGTTAATAGAGAATTATTCTATGTATGCCTTGATTAGTACTTTGGCTTGATAAATTGAGAATTTGTCTAAAGTGTGCCTTGATAAGTGCTTTGAGTTGTTAAAGTGGAATAAGTGAATGTATGCCTTGATTATTACTTTGGCTTGATAAATTGAGAATTTGTCTATGTGTGCCTTGATAAGTACTTTGACTTGTTAAAGAGAATTATTCTATGTATGCCTTGATTAGTACTTTGGCTTGATAAATTGAGAATTTGTCTAAAGTGTGCCTTGATAAGTACTTTGACTTGTTAAAAGAGAATTATTCTATGTATGCTTTGATTAGTACTTTGGCTTGATAAATTGAGAATTTGTCTAAGTGTGCCTTGATAAGTACTTTGACTTGTTAAAAGAGAATTATTCTATGTATGCCTTGATTAGTACTTTGGCTTGATAAAATGAGAATTATCCTATGTATGCCTTGATTAGTACTTTGGCTTGATAAATTGAGAATTTTTCTAAGTGTGCCTTGATAAGTACTTTGACTTGTTAAAAGAGAATTATTCTATGTATGCCTTGATTAGTACTTTGGCTTGATAAATTGAGAATTTGTCTAAAGTGTGCCTTGATAAGTACTTTGACTTGTTAAAAGAGAATTATTCTATGTATGCCTTGATTAGTACTTTGGCTTGATAAATTGAGAATTTGTCTAAGTGTGCCTTGATAAGTACTTTGACTTGTTAAAAGAGAATTATTCTATGTATGCCTTGATTAGTACTTTGGCTTGATAAATTGAGCATTTGTCTAAAGTGTGCCTTGATAAGTACTTTGACTTGTTAAAAGAGAATTATTCTATGTATGCTTTGATTAGTACTTTGGCTTGATAAATTGAGAATTTGTCTAAGTGTGCCTTGATAAGTACTTTGACTTGTTAAAGAGAATTATTCTATGTATGCCTTGATTAGTACTTTGGCTTGATAAAATGAGAATTATCCTATGTGTGCCTTGATAAGTACTTTGACTTGTTAAAGAATTATTCTATATATGCTTTGATTAGTACTTTGGCTTGATAAATTGAGAATTTGTCTAAGTGTGCCTTGATAAGTACTTTGACTTGTTAAAGAGAATTATTCTATGTATGCCTTGATTAGTACTTTGGCTTGATAAAATGAGAATTATCCTATGTATGCCTTGATTAGTACTTTGGCTTGATAAATTGAGAATTTGTCTAAAGTGTGCCTTGATAAGTACTTTGACTTGTTAAAGAGAATTATTCTATGTATGCTTTGATTAGTACTTTGGCTTGATAAATTGAGAATTTGTCTAAGTGTGCCTTGATAAGTACTTTGACTTGTTAAAGAAATTATTCTATGTATGCCTTGATTAGTACTTTGGCTTGATAAAATGAAATTATCCTATGTGTGCCTTGATAAGTACTTTGGCTTGGTTAATTGAGAACTTGCCTATATGTCTGAAATAGCCTTTGAGTGCAAGTATTATGTTTTATTAAGTTGTCGCGACTCTCGGTTGAAGAAATTTGTCTTGTTATGAGATTCTTGGGGACGTCTGAAGCGGTGATGTGGGATTCCACGGGTATGCTTAGTTACTTGTAGTACTTGGGTTAAATTCGGATTTTATAGAAGACATGGTAGTGCTTATGTCTTGTTTGATGGTCGGTCGAGATAGGGTAAGAGTATAAATGAGGCAAGCCCAGGCGTTACTACCACCTCACTCGGGGTAAGAGTATTAGTGAGGAGTAAACCCCAGAGCCATTTGTACCACACTTTATGTGTTGTTTGTGGCCAGGTTGAGATAGGGTAAGAGTATAAATGAGGGCAAGCCCAGGCGTTATACCGCCTCCTCGGGGGTAAGAGTATAAGTGAGGGTAAACCGAGATGCTATACCACCTCTTTACCATACTCGGGGTAAGAGTATAAGTGAGGTAAACCCCAGATGCTATACCAGGTGGGACTTGATGTTATGTTATATCATGAATAGGCGGTGAAAGATTCCACGGGCATGATTGATATTATGGGCGTGAGACCGTAGTTATATCGAGTAGTGACCTTGAGGGCTTGCGTCCACGACTTGATATGGCCTTATGTGTTTTATCTTGTAGGTTGGCTATCATCATGTCTCTCTGTTTTGTTTAAGTGTATGATTTCATTCTGATGCTTATTGTTCACATACTTGATGCATTCTTACGTTGACCTCCTTGAAGGCTGCGTTAAATCCTTGAGTTTAGGTCTGTTGTTTGGTGATCGGCAGTGTAGGATCTGCTCGGGGTTTTGGATAGCTCCATATCCGAGTTTATCTTTTGGTATATGTCGTTGATGCAGGCTTTATCTGATTTTAGATGCAGCGGGGCCTTGTCCGTCACATTTGATTTAACTAGAAGTGCGTATTCGTATGTGGATTGGACTGCGTATGCGGTGTAGTGTCTTTTTGTTATGCATATATGGCGACGCATCGGCTTTGCCGCACTGCGTCTGGTTGTTTAAAAAAAAAAAAATGAGGTGTTATTTAATTTCCATGATTTACTTGTATTATTAAGGTAGAAGGTGCGGGTAGGGCACGATCCAACCGAGCAGAGTTGGGCGTGTGAGTAGTATCGAAGCGATCGATCCTCGGAATGTCTCTGAGGCCGTGTCTAGTAAGTCTTTATTGCTCGGTGTGTTGCGCGCCCACCCATAGAGAGCTACAGGGACATTTAGGAGTTAGTTTCTATTCTTCTCACTCTAAGATCGTGCCGTAGAATTTGTGTTAGTAAGATAATTCCTCTCGGCGTATTGTTGTGTTCTGATTATGCCTCGAGGAGGGCAACGCCGCCCGAGAAGGGCAAAGGAGTAGCGAGAGCTACTAGTCGGACTCGAGGAGTTGATAGGGCTTATGCCGAGTTATCTGGATGTTGTTCCACGATCGTGAGTTAACCTGCGCGGAGTTTGAGGCCGAGCACGAGCCTCGGTTTCGGTTAGGAGAAGACTATAGGAGTCGTGAGGAAGCGATTATGTTATTGACCAAGATAGCGTGCTAGCGATTGTAAGTGATAGTACCCAGGTAGGGATACTTTGATTAGTAAAGTGAAGTAAGAATGTTGACAAGAATGATAGGTGTTGAGACTATAGTTGTATAGAGTTCTGACTTGTAATTACCAGTATAAGTGTAAGGCAGATAGGGAAGATTGTGCGATAGAAATACTTTGGCTTATGTGACGAACCTCTAGTGAATAGGGGTAGGGTAAGAAGTACCTTGAGATAAGAGAGATTTATTTGGACTAAGAATGAGAAATTCTGAGTGGCGATGAGTGGGTTATGGACTCATTTAATTGTAGATAGTTTGGAATGGGGTAATGTCGATTAGAAATGGTCAGATTATGTGATAGGGTCACGAGGATGCGAGGCCCAAGTTTAGTTGTCGTTATGCGAGTTTGTGGGCGCGTTCCACGAACTAGGTCGTAAGGACCGAGAAGGGCCTTAGCGGAAATTCAAGTAGCATAATGGCCAAGTTGGTTAGTAACTCCAGTTGAGAGCGAAGCAGAATTTGAGATTTTATGCGTGTACTAGATGAGTTTGAAAGTGCGAGAAAGTATGACAAGTAAGGAAAGAAAGGAACCTCTAAGGATCCGTGTTTGGGAAAATGTAACCTTGAGTTTTGTGAGAAGGGACCACGGACGGAAGGTCCATTATTATGTTCACGTATGTTATGTGGTGAGCGTATGTGACATCGTTGGTCTTGTGCATTTGATTGATAGGCATAGTATAGAGATTGTCTGGGAGTTTGTATAGCGTGACAGGCTAAGAACATTCGGGGCGAATGTTTCTAAGAGGAAGAATGTTACACCTCGTAAGTCGAACACGTAAAGAAGAGATATGCGAAGAAGCAAGACTTGGAAATTGTGCGAAAGGAAGAATTGTTTTTAAGCGGAAAATCTTAGGGCGTCGGAAAGGAAAAATGTTCGTTATTGAGAATTGGATTCTCAAAATGCATTATTTGAAGAGTATGGGACTTAGTATTTTTATGGAAATTTATTTCTGGATTTGGTCACGTGGGGCCCAGAGAATTTCGTTTGTGGGGCCCGAGGGTTCTGAATTTTATGGGCGAATGAGAGGCGACCGTGGCACCGCATGTGGTCTTGGACGAAATGGTGAGGGTAAAATGTTCATTTGACAATTGTGTAGATGAGAAAGTCTTGCTAATTAATAGCTTGACATTGTTGACCAAGTCGAAACCGTTTGGCTTGATCTCTTCCCTCGATTTTAACAAGTGTTGTTATCAGCCCTCGTTGTGTTATAAGTATACTACTAGTAGCGAAGACTTGGCATTTCTACACTTAGAAAAATTAGAAACATTGTTGTCCACTATAGTTGCTCTCGGGTTTGCCATGTTCCCATGAAAAATTTGTAGTTTTGATCCTTTGTTCACAAGACTTTAAATGTTCCCAAGGGTATTGTAAGGTTATCTCAATAGAAAGATTTGAAAAAGCGGAGTTTTCCACGTTAGTCGCAGCGGAAACTAAGGGAGTTCTTGACTTTGAAGTTGGAACTTGAAGATGGGTTCTTGTAGGCCTCACAGGAGTGCTTGGGCCAGTTGGAACTTAAGGAAAGGAGCTAAGAATTGCTAAAGTAGCGACTTGAATCTTGGAAATTTTAAGGGCTTTGAAGGTATAAATTTTGTCGTTTTAATAGTTAAGGCTTACTTATTGTTGTAGCTATGGATTTTATGGCATGTGTAATATAGTATGAAGTTTGATATGTTTATTGGCTATTGGAACCCTAATCAGAAATCTAGCATGTTTAACTTTAAGATTTCAATTCTAGTCGATTATTAGTTTAAGCGTCGCATGTTGTATAAAGAAGGAAAGTGTAGTTGTTGAAGTTGTTTAGACTATATAACATGTTAGACCTTAGAACTTGGAATTGGAAAAGGATTGGAAAAGACTTAGTGTTGCTATGTAAGTTGGCGAGAATTGGCTAGTGTGCCTTAGACTATTTCGTATGAATTGTGGGGCGGAATTTTACGTATTGTAAGGCGTGTAATCCCACTGTTTGGTTGTTGTTTGGAGCCTTAAATGTGGCGTGTTGGTTATTGTATTCGACCTTGAAAAGGTGGCAAAGTGAGTAGAAACAAAGGAAGTCTTTGCAGATTTTCCGTAGAATTAGAGACCACATACTTAGTATTATTCTCGTTGAGACTAGAAGTTGATAGTCTTGTTGTGACCATTATAGGTTGACAACTTCTACGTGCGGCGTATTCGGCAGCTTGTGGATATTAGCGAAAGGTATGTGAACTATCTCCTCTTACAGCATGATTCCTTAGAATAAAGAAAGTAAGTTCTCTTTCATGAATGATCCGTTCCTTGCTTGTATTTGGATTGCCTAAAATAGAATTTGTTCTATGTACTTCCTTGAGTGTACTTTGATGTTTAAATTGTAAGTAGTATAATCCACTTTCCTTAGGGAAGTTTGGATTCTTAAAAGTGAAGGTATTTTCTTAAAGTGCATAGAGACTTGAAAGGAAGTGGTTTCCAAATCTTTTGGCTAGTGCCTTAGTTCTAAAACCTAAAGGTCATTATAATGACTTTAGAAGTCAAGAGTGATTTACTTATTTGATTTAAAGAGGAGAAATGACATGATTTAAGGCGATAACTTGTGCTAAGGGTGAAGTTACTTGAGGTTTAAAAAAGTAGAAAACTTGTTTTCTAACTATTAAGAGACTTGAAGTATTTTTGAAAGTTAAGAACTTGATTTGTAAGTATGTGATACTTGGTTTTAATAGTATAAGTCTCTTGGTTATTGAAGGAATGGATATGTCTAAAACCATAAAGGGTTATAACGGCTTTATGGGAAGTTGGTTATAACGGCTTTATGGAAGGTTAGAAAGTTGTCTATTTTGATTAATCGGCATAAGTTGCCTAGATTGTGAAAATTTGGAGTTACTTGATTTCAAGCTTTGAAATGAGTTTTCTAAAAGTGTAGTAACTTACTTTGAAAAATAGACACGCCTTGATACTACGGGTGTTAGTATCTTGGAGCTTTACATAGAAAGAGTCTTTTATAAAAGAGATATGCGTATGTAGTACTGCGGCTTGATAAATTGAGAATTTGTCTAAAGTGTGCCTTGATAAGTACTTTGACTTGTTAAAGAGAATTATTCTATGTATGCCTTGATTAGTACTTTGGCTTGATAAATTGAGAATTTGTCTAAGTGTGCCTTGATAAGTACTTTGACTTGTTAAAAGAGAATTATTCTATGTATGCCTTGATTAGTACTTTGGCTTGATAAATTGAGAATTTGTCTAAAGTGTGCCTTGATAAGTACTTTGACTTGTTAAAGAGAATTATTCTATGTATGCCTTGATTAGTACTTTGGCTTGATAAATTGAGAATTTGTCTAAGTGTGCCTTGATAAGTACTTTGACTTGATAAAGAGAATTATTCTATGTATGCCTTGATTAGTACTTTGGCTTGATAAATTGAGAATTTGTCTAAAGTGTGCCTTGATAAGTACTTTGACTTGTTAAAGAGAATTATTCTATGTATGCTTTGATTAGTACTTTGGATTGATATTTTGAGATTTTGTCTATGTGTGCCTTGATAAGTACTTTGAATTGTTAATAGAGAATTTTTCTATGTTTGCCTTGATTAGTACTTTGGCTTGATAAAATGAGAATTATCCTATGTGTGCCTTGATAAGTACTTTGGCTTAGTTAATTGAGAACTTGCTATATGTCTTGAAATAGCCTTTGAGTGCAAGTATTATGTTTTATTAAGTTGTCGCGACTCTCGGTTGAAGGGTGTTTGTCTTGTTGTAAATTCTTGGGGCGTCAGAAGCGGTGATGTGGGATTCACGGGTATCTTCCGTTACTTGTAGTACTTGGGTTAAATTCGGATTTTTATAGAAGACATGGTAGTGCTTATGTCTTGTTTGATGGTCGGTCGAGATAGGGTAAGAGTATAAATGAGGGCAAGCCCGAGGCGTTATACCACCTCACTCGGTAGAGTATTAGTGAGGGTAAACCCAGGCAGCTGTACCACTGCTTTATGTGTTGTTTGTGGCCGGTTGAGATAGGGTAGAGTATAAATGAGGCAAGCCCAGGCGTTATACCGCCTCCTCCGGGGTAAGAGTATAAGTGAGGTAAACCCCAGATGCTATACCACACCTTTACCACTCTCGGTAGAGTATAAGTGAGGGTAAACCCCCGAATGCTATACCAGGTGGGACTTGTTGTTATGTTATATCATGGGCTGCGGTGAGGAAGATTCCACGGGCATGATTGATATTATGGGCGTGAGACCAGCAGTTATATCTGAGTAGTGACCTTGAGGGCTTGCGTCCACGACTTGATATATTTGCTTATGTGTTTTGTCTTGTAGGTTGGCTATCATACCATGTCTCTGTTTGTTTATCTTTGTTATGATTTCATTCTGAGTTATTATTCACATGCCAGTACATGCCCGTCTTGACCTCGCCCTCTTGAAGCTGCGTTCATCTGCCGCGAGTTTAGGTATTTGGTGATCGGCGGTGTAGAGATCCTGCTCGGGGTTTTGGATAGCTCATACATCCGGGAGTTTATCTTTTTGGTATATGTTTGATCAGGCTTTATGCGATTTTAGATGCGGCGGGGCCTTGTCCGTCACATTCGATTTAACTCCAAGTGCGTATTCATATGTGGGATTGGACTCGTATGCGGTGTAGTGTCTTTTGGTTATGTATATATGGCGGCCTGTCGGCTTTGCCGCACTTGCATCTGGTTGTTTTAAAAAAAAATGAGGTGTTATTTAATTGAGTTCGCGATTTACTTGTATTGTTAAGGTAGAAGGGTGCCCGGGTAGGGCACGATCCTGAGCTTGGGGTTGGCGTGTGAGTGATATCGAAGCGATCAGTCCTCGGAATGTCTACTGAAGTGTCTAGTAGAGTCTTGATTATCGGGTGTGTTGCGCGCCGCCCGTGCTTGAGGAGCTACGGGGACATTTAGGAGATGGTTTCTATTCTACTCACTCTAGATCGTGCCATAGGCATTTGTGTTAGTAATATAATTCCTCTACGATGTATTGTTGTGTTCTGATTATGCCTCGAGAGGGCAACGCCTTGAAGGGCAAAGGGTAGCGAGGCTACTAGTGGACTCGAGGGATTGATAGGGCTTATGCCGAGTTATCTGGATGTTGTTCCTGATCGAGTTAACCTGCGCGAGTTTGAGGCCAAACCTTTGGAGCCTCGTTTCTCAGTTAGGAGAAGACTATGGGAGTCATGAGGAAGCGATTATGTTATTGACCAAGATAAGCGTGCTATGATTGTAAGTGATAGTACCCAGGTAGGATACTTTGATTAGTAAAGTGAGAAGTAAGAATGTTGACAAGAATGATAGGTGAAGCGAGACTATAGTTGTATAGAGTTCTGACTTGTAATTACCGTATAAGTGTAAGGCCAGATAGGGAAGATTGTGCGATAGAAATACTTTGGCTTATGTGAACCTCACAGTGAATAGGGGTAGGGTAAGAAGTACCTTGAGATAAGAGAGATTTATTTGGACTAAGAATGAGAAATTCAGTGGCGATGAGTGGGTTATGGACTCATTTCAGGTCAGATAGTTTGGAATAGGGTAATGTCGATTAGAAATGGTCCGATTATGTGATAGGGTCCACGAGGATGCTAGGCCCAAGTTTAGTTGTCGTTATGCGAGTTTGTGGGCGCGTTCCACGAACTTCGTCGTGGGACCGAGAAGGGCCTTAGCGGAAATTCAAGTAGCATAATGGCCAAGTTGGTTAGTAACTCACAGGATTGGGAGCAGAAGCGAATTTGAGATTTTGTGCGTGTACTAGATGAGTTTGAAATCTGAGAAAGTATGACAAGTAAGGAAAGAAAGGAACCTCTAAGGATCCGTGTTTGGGAAAATGTAACCTTGAGTTTTGTGAGAAGGGACCACGGGCGGAAGGTCCATTATTATGTTCACGTATGTTATGTGGTGATGCGTGTGTGACATCGTTGGTCTTGTGCATTTGATTGATAGGCATAGTATAGAGATTGTCTGGAGTTTGTATAAGCGTGACAGAGCTAAGAACATTCGGGGCGAATGTTTCTAAGGGGAAGAATGTTACACCAGTAAGTCGGAACTGTAAAGAGAATGTGCGAAGGAAGCAAGACTTGGAAATTGAGTGCGAAAGGAAGAATTGTTTTAAACGGAAAATCTTACGGGCGTCGGAAAGGAAAAATGTTCGTTATTGAGAATTGGATTCTCAAAATGCATTATTTGAAGAGCATGGGACTTAGTATTTTTATGGAAATTTATTTTCTGGATTTGGTCACGTGGGGCCCGCAGAAATTTTACGTTTGTGGGGCCGCGAGGATTACGAATTTTATGGGCGAATGAGAGGCGACACGTGGCACCCCATGTGGTCTTGGGCGAAATGGTGAGGGTAAAATGGTCATTTGACAATTGTGTAGATGAATTAGTATTGCTAATTAATAGCTTGACATTGTTGACGAGTCGAAACCGTTTGGCTTGATCTCTTCCCTCGATTTTAACAAGTGTTGTTATCAAGCCCTCAATTTGTGTTATAAGTATACTACTAGTAGCAGACTTGGCATTTCTACACTTAGAAAAATTAGAAACCTTGTTGTCATTATAGTTGCTCTCGGGTTTGCCATGTTCCAGCGCGAAAAAATTGTAGTTTTGATCCTTTGTTCCTGAGACTTTAACTTGATGTTCCCAAAGGGTATTGTAAGGTTATCTCGATAGAAGATTTGAAAAAATGGAGTTTTCACGTTAGTCATGGCGGAAACTAAGGAGTTCTTGACTTTGAAGTTGGAACTTGAAGATGGGTTCTTCGTAGGCCTCAGGAGTGCTTGGGCGGATTGGAACTTAAGGAAAGGAGCTAAGAATTGCTAAGCGCGACTTCGAATCTTGGAAATTTTAAGGGCTTTGAAAGGTATAAATTTTGTCGTTTTAATAGTTAAGGCTTACTTATTGTTGTAGCTATGGATTTTAGCAAGCATGTGTAATATAGTATGAAGTTTGATATGTTTATTGGCTATTGGAACCTAATCAGAAATCTAGCATGTTTAACTTTAAGATTTCAATTCTAGTCGATTATTAGTTTAAGCGTCGCATGTTGTATAAAGAAGGAAAGTGTAGTTGTTGAAGTTGTTTAGACTATATAACATGTTAGACCTTAGAACTTGGAATTGGAAAAGGATTGGAAAAGACTTAGTGTTGCTATGTAAGTTGGCGAGAATTGGCTAGTGTGCCTTAGACTATTTCGTATGAATTGTGGGCGGAATTTTACACGTATTGTAGGCGTGTAATCCCACTGTTTGGTTGTTGTTTGGAGCCTTAAATGTGGCGTGTTGGTTATTGTATTCGACCTTGAAAAGGTGGCAAAGTGAGTAGAAACAAAGGAAGTCTTTGGATTTTCCGTGGAATTAGAGACCATGCTTAGTATTATTCTCGTTGAGACTAAGTTGATAGTCTTGTTGTGACCATTATAGGTTGACAACTACTAAATGCAGCGTATTGGCAGCTTGTGGATATTAGCGAAAAGGTATGTGAACTATCTCCTCTTCTAGCATGATTCCTTAGAATAAAGAAAGTAAGTTCTACTCTTGAATGATCCGTTCCTTGCTTGTATTTGGATTGCCTAAAATAGAATTTGTTCTATGTACTTCATGAGTGTACTTTGATGTTTAAATTGTAAGTAGTATAATCCACTTTCCTTAGGGAAGTTTGGATTCTTAAAAGTGAAGGTATTTTTCTTAAAGTGCATAGAGACTTGAAAAGGAAGTGGTTTCCAAATCTTTTGGCTAGTGCCTTGGATTAAAACCTAAAGGTCATTATAATGACTTTAGAAGTCAAAGAGTGATTTACTTATTTGATTTAAAGAGGAGAAATGACATGATTTAAGCGGTAACTTGTGCTAAGGGTGAAGTTACTTGAGGTTTAAAAAGTAGAAGAAAACTTGTTTTCTAACTATTAGAGACTTGAAGTATTTTTGAAAGTTAAGAACTTGATTTGTAAGTATGTGATACTTGGTTTTAATAGTATAAGTCTCTTGGTTATTGAAGGAATGGATATGTCTAAAACCGTAAAGGGTTATAACGGCTTTATGGGAAGTTAGTTATAACGGCTTTATGGAAGGTTAGAAAGTTGTCTATTTTGATTAATCGGCATAAGTTGCCTAGATTGTGAAAATTTGGAGTTACTTGATTTCAAGCTTTGAAATGAGTTTTCTAAAGTGTAGTAACTTACTTTGAAAAATAGACACGCCTTGATACTACGGGTGTTAGTATCTAGGGCTTTACATAGAAAGGAGTCTTTTATAAAGAGATATGCGTATGTAGTACTCTGGCTTGATAAATTGAGAATTTGTCTAACGTGTGCCTTGATAAGTACTTTGACTTGTTAAAGAGAATTATTCTATGTATGCCTTGATTAGTACTTTGGCTTGATAAATTGAGAATTTGTCTAAGTGTGCCTTGATAAGTACTTTGACTTGTTAAAGAGAATTATTCTATGTATGCCTTGATTAGTACTTTGGCTTGATAAATTGAGAATTTGTCTAAAGTGTGCCTTGATAAGTACTTTGACATTAAAGAGAATTATTCTATGTATGCCTTGATTAGTACTTTGGCTTGATAAATTGAGAATTTGTCTAAGTGTGCCTTGATAAGTACTTTGACTTGTTAAAGAGAATTATTCTATGTATGCCTTGATTAGTACTTTGGCTTGATAAATTGAGAATTTGTCTAAGTGTGCCTTGATAAGTACTTTGACTGGTTAAAGAGAATTATTCTATGTATGCCTTGATTAGTACTTTGGCTTGATAAATTGAGAATTTGTCTAAAGTGTGCCTTGATAAGTACTTTGACTTGTTAAAGAGAATTATTCTATGTATGCCTTGATTAGTACTTTGGCTTGATAAATTGAGAATTTGTCTAAGTGTGCCTTGATAAGTACTTTGACTTGTTAAAGAGAATTATTCTATGTATGCCTTGATTAGTACTTTGGCTTGATAAATTGAGAATTTGTCTAAAGTGTGCCTTGATAAGTACTTTGACTTGTTAAAGAGAATTATTCTATGTATGCTTTGATTAGTACTTTGGCTTGATAAATTGAGAATTTGTCTAAGTGTGCCTTGATAAGTACTTTGACTTGTTAAAGAGAATTATTCTATGTATGCCTTGATTAGTACTTTGGCTTGATAAAATGAGAATTATCTATGTATGCCTTGATTAGTACTTTGGCTTGATAAATTGAGAATTTGTCTAAAGTGTGCCTTGATAAGTGCTTTGACTTGTTAAAAGAGAATTATTCTATGTATGCTTTGATTAGTACTTTGGCTTGATAAATTGAGAATTTGTCTAAGTGTGCCTTGATAAGTACTTTGACTTGTTAAAGAATTATTCTATGTATGCCTTGATTAGTACTTTGGCTTGATAAAATGAGAATTATCCTATGTGTGCCTTGATAAGTACTTTGGCTTGGTTAATTGAGAACTTGCACATATGTCTTTGGAAATAGCCTTTGAGTGCAAGTATTATGTTTTATTAAGTTATCGCGACTCTCGGTTGAAGAATTGGTATGTCTTGTTATGAGATTCTTGGGGCGTCTGAAGCGGTGATGTGGGATTCCACGGGTATCTTCCGTTACTTGTAGTACTTAGGTTAAATTCGGATTTTTATAGAAGACATGGTAGTGCTTATGTCTTGTTTGATGGTCGATCGAGATAGGGTAAGAGTATAAATGAGGGCAAGCCCAGGCGTTATACCACCTCACTCGGTAAGAGTATTAGTGAGGTAAACCCCCGAGCTGTACCACACCTTTATGTGTTGTTTGTGGCGGTTGAGATAGGGTAAGAGTATAAATGAGGCAAGCCCAGGCGTTATACTCCTCCCGGGGTAGAGTATAAGTGAGGGTAAACCCAAGATGCTATACCTTTCTTTACCATACTCGGTAAGAGTATAAGTGAGGGTAAACCCCGAGATCTTTATATACACAGGTGGGACTTGATGTTATGTTATATCATGGATTTGCGGTGAGAAGGATTCCACGGGCATGATTGATATTATGGCGTGAGACCATCAGTTATATCTGAGTAGTGACCTTGAGGCTTGCGTCACGACTTGATATGGCTTACATGTGTTTTATCTTGTAGGTTGGCTATCATGTCTCTGTTTTATTTAGTATGATTTCATTCTGATGCTTATTGTTCCATGCCAATGCGTGCCCGTCTTGACCTCCTTGAGGCTGCGTTCATCTGCGAGTTTAAGTCTGTTGTTTGGTGATCGGCGGTGTAGGATCTGCTCGGGGTTTTGGATAGCTCCTACATCCGAGTTTATCTTTTGGTATATGTCCTTGATGCGGGCTTTATCTGATTTTAGATGCAGCGGGGCCTTGTCCGTCACATTTGATTTAACTCACAAGTGCGTATTCATATGTGGGATTGGACTGCGTATGCGGTGTAGTGTCTTTTGGTTATGTATATATGGCGACCTTCGGCTTTGCCGCACACGTCACGGTTGTTTTAAAAAAAAAATGAGGTGTTATTTAATTTATGATTTACTTGTATTGTTAAGGTAGAAGGGTGCAGGTAGGGCACGATCCTGAGCTTGAGGTTCGGGCGTGTGATGGTATCGAGCGATCGATCCTCGGAATGTCTCTGGCGTGTCTAGTAGAGTCTTGATTATCGGTGTGTTGCGCGCCACGCCCCATGCGAGAGCTACAGGACATTTAGGAGTTAGTTTCTATTCTTCTCACTCTAAGATCGTGCCCAATTTGTGTTAGTAAGATAATTCCTCTCAGCGTATTGTTGTGTTCTGATTATGCCTCGAGGAGGCTTGGCCCGAAGGGCAAAGGAGTAGCGAGGCTACTAGTCGGACTCGAGGAGTTGATAGGGCTTATGCCCGAGTTATCTGGATGTTGTTCCACGATCGTGAGTTCTTCTGCGCGAGTTTGAGGCCCAGCACGGAGCCTCAGTTTCGGTTAGGAGAAGACTATAGGAGTCATGAGAGCGATTATGTTATTGACCAAGATAGCAGTGCTGTGATTGTAAGTGATAGTACCCAGTAGGGATACTTTGATTAGTAAAGTGAAGTAAGAATGTTGACAAGAATGATAGGTGGCGAGACTATAGTTGTATAGAGTTCCTGACTTGTAATTACCACTGTATAAGTGTAAGACCGATAGGGAAGATTGTGCGATAGAAATACTTTGGCTTATGTGACGAACCTCTAGTGAATAGGGGTAGGGTAAGAAGTACCTTGAGATAAGAGAGATTTATTTGGACTAAGAATGAGAGATTCACAGTGGCGATGAGTGGGTTATGGACTCATTTAGTCGTGATAGTTTGGAATGGGGTAATGTCGATTAGAAATGGTCAGTTATGTGATAGGGTCACGAGGATGCAGGCCCAAGTTTAGTTAATCGTTATGCGAGTTTGTGGGCCAGCGTTCCACGAACTGGTCATAAGGACCGAGAAGGGCCTTAGCGGAAATTCAAGTAGCATAATGGCCAGTTGGTTAGTAACTCGAGTTGAGAGCGAAACATAATTTGAGATTTTATGCGTGTACTAGATGAGTTTGAAAATGCGAGAAAGTATGACAAGTAAGGAAAGAAAGGAACCTCTAAGGATCCAGTGTTTGGGAAAAGCGTAACGCCGAGTTTTGTGAGAAGGGACCACGGACGGAAGGTCCATTATTATGTTCGTATGTTATGTGGTGATGCGTATGTGACATCGTTGGTCTTGTGCATTTGATTGATAGGCATAGTATAGAGATTGTGCGGAGTTTGTATAGTGTGACAATGGACTAAGAACATTAGGGGGCGAATGTTTCTAAGGGGAAGAATGTTACACCAGTAAGTCGAACAGTAAAAGAGAATATGCGAAGGAAAGCAAGACTTGGAAATTGAGTGCGAAAGGAAGAATTGTTTTAAATGGAAAATCTTAGGACGTCGGAAAGGAAAAATGTTCCATATTGAGAATTTGATTCTCACAATGCATTATTTGAATAGTATGTGAGTTAGTATTATTATGGAAATTTATTTTCTGGTTTGGTCACGTGGGGCCCACAGAAATTTTACGTTTTGTGGGGCCCAGGATTCACGTAATTTTATGGGCGAATGAGAGGCGACCGTGGCACCCGCGTGTGGTCTTGGTCGAAATGGTGAGGTGTAAAATGGTCATTTGACCATTTTGTAGATGAGAAAGTCTTGCTAATTAATAGATTGACATTGTTGACCAAGTCGAAAGCCGTTTGGCTTGATCTCTTCCCTCGATTTTAACAAGTGTTGTTATCCAAGCCCTCAATTGTGTTATAAGTATACTACTAGTAGCGAGACTTGGCATTTCTACACTTAGAAAAATTAGAAACCTTGTTGTCACTATAGTTGCTCGGGTTTGCCATGTTCCCCAAAAAAATTTGTAGTTTTGATCCTTTGTTCCGCAGACTTTAACTTGATGTTCCCAAAGGGTATTGTAAGGTTATCTCGATAGAAAGATTTGAAAAAGCGGAGTTTTCACGTTAGTCATGGCGGAAACTAAGGGAGTTCTTGACTTTGAAGTTGGAACTTGAAGATGGGTTCTTTAGGCCTCTAAGGAGTGCTTGGGCGGATTGGAACTTAAGGAAAGGAGCTAATAATTGCTAAGTAGCGACTTGAATCTTGGAAATTTTAAGGGCTTTGAAAGGTATAAATTTTATCGTTTTAATAGTTAAGGCTTACTTATTGTTGTAGCTATGGATTTTAGCAAGCATGTGTAATATAGTATGAAGTTTGATATGTTTATTGGCTATTGGAACCTAATGAAATCTAGCATGTTTAACTTTAAGATTTCAATTCTAGTCGATTATTAGTTTAAGCGTCGCGTGTTGTATAAAGAAGGAAAGTGTAGTTGTTGAAGTTGTTTAGACTATATAACATGTTAGACCTTAGAACTTGGAATTGGAAAAGGATTGGAAAAGACTTAGTGTTGCTATGTAAGTTGGTAGAAATTGGCTAGTGTGCCTTAGACTATTTCGTATGAATTGTGGGCGGAATTTTACCGTATTGTAGGCGTGTAATCCCACTGTTTGGTTGTTGTTTGGAGCCTTAAATGTGGCGTGTTGGTTATTGTATTCGACCTTGAAAAGGTGGCAAAGTGAGTAGAAACAAAGGAAGTCTTTGCAGATTTTCCGTAGAATTAGAGACCACATGCTTAGTATTATTCTCGTTGAGACTAGAAGTTGATAGTCTTGTTGTGACCATTATAGGTTGACAACCTACGTGCGGCGTATTCGGCAGCTTGTGGATATTAGCCAGAAAGATATGTGAACTATCTCTCTTCTAGCATGATTCCTTAGAATAAAGAAAGTAAGTTCTACTCTTGAATGATCCGTTCCTTGCTTGTATTTGGATTGCCTAAAATAGAATTTGTTATGTACTTCCTTGAGTGTACTTTGATGTTTAAATTGTAAGTAGTATAATCCACTTTCCTTAGGAAGTTTGGATTCTTAAAAGTGAAGGTATTTTCTTAAAGTGCATAGAGACTTGAAAAGGAAGTGGTTTCCAAATCTTTTGGCTTGTGCCTTGGTTAAAACCTAAAGGTCATTATAATGACTTTAGAAGTCAAAGGTGATTTACTTATTTGATTTAAAGAGGAGAAATGACATGATTTAAGAGAAGTAACTTGTGCTAAGGGTGAAGTTACTTGAGGTTTAAAACAAGTAGAAGAAAACTTGTTTTCTAACTATTAAGAGACTTGAAGTATTTTTGAAAGTTAAGAACTTGATTTGTAAGTATGTGATACTTGGTTTTAATAGTATAAGTCTCTTGGTTATTGAAGGAATGGATATGTCTAAAACCGTAAAAGGGTTATAACGGCTTTATGGGAAGTTGGTTATAACGGCTTTATGGAAGGTTAGAAAGTTGTCTATTTTGATTAATCGGCATAAGTTGCCTAGATTGTGAAAATTTGGAGTTACTTGATTTCAAGCTTTGAAATGAGTTTTCTAAAAGTGTAGTAACTTACTTTGAAAAATAGACACGCCTTGATACTACGGGTGTTAGTATCTTGGAGCTTTACATAGAAAGGAGTCTTTTATAAAAGAATGTACGTATGTAGTACTCTGGCTTGATAAATTGAGAATTTGTCTAAAGTGTGCCTTGATAAGTACTTTGACTTGTAAAGAGAGAATTATTCTATGTATGCCTTGATTAGTACTTTGGCTTGATAAATTGAGAATTTGTCTAAGTGTGCCTTGATAAGTACTTTGACTTGTTAAAAGAGAATTTTTCTATGTATGCGTTGATTAGTACTTTGGCTTGATAATTGAGAATTTGTCTAAAGTGTGCGTTGATAAGTACTTTGACTTGTTAAAAGAATTATTCTATGTATGCCTTGATTAGTACTTTGGCTTGATAAATTGAGAATTTGTCTAAGTGTGCCTTGATAAGTACTTTGACTTGTTAAAAGAGAATTATTCTATGTATGCCTTGATTAGTACTTTGGCTTGATAAATTGAGAATTTGTCTAAGTGTGCCTTGATAAGTACTTTGACTTGTTAAAGAGAATTATTCTATGTATGCCTTGATTAGTACTTTGGCTTGATAAATTGAGAATTTGTCTAAAGTGTGCCTTGATAAGTACTTTGACTTGTTAAAGAGAATTATTCTATGTATGCCTTGATTAGTACTTTGGCTTGATAAATTGAGAATTTGTCTAAGTGTGCCTTGATAAGTACTTTGACTTGTTAAAGAGAATTATTCTATGTATGCCTTGATTAGTACTTTGGCTTGATAAATTGAGAATTTGTCTAAAGTGTGCCTTGATAAGTACTTTGACTTGTTAAAGAGAATTATTCTATGTATGCTTTGATTAGTACTTTGGCTTGATAAATTGAGAATTTGTCTAAGTGTGCCTTGATAAGTACTTTGACTTGTTAAAGAAATTATTCTATGTATGCCTTGATTAGTACTTTGGCTTGATAAAATGAGAATTATCTATGTATGCCTTGATTAGTACTTTGGCTTGATAAATTGAGAATTTGTCTAAAGTGTGCCTTGATAAGTACTTTGACTTGTTAAAGAGAATTATTCTATGTATGCTTTGATTAGTACTTTGGCTTGATAAATTGAGAATTTGTCTAAGTGTGCCTTGATAAGTACTTTGACTTGTTAAAGAGAATTATTCTATGTATGCCTTGATTAGTACTTTGGCTTGATAAAATGAGAATTATCTATGTGTGCCTTGATAAGTACTTTGGCTTGGTTAATTGAGAACTTGCCTATATGTCTTTGAAATAGCCTTTGAGTGCAAGTATTATGTTTTATTAAGTTATCGCGACTCGGTTGAAGGTCATGTCTTTGTAAGTTCTTGGGGACGTCAAAGCGGTGATGTAGGATTCACGGGTATCTTCCGTTACTTGTAGTACTTAGGTTAAATTCGGATTTTTATAGAAGACATGGTAGTGCTTATGTCTTGTTTGATGGTCGATCGAGATAGGGTAAAAGTATAAATGAGGCAAGCCCAGGCGTTATACCACTCACTCGGGGTAAGAGTATTAGTGAGGGTAAACCGAGGCATGTACCACACCTTTATGTGTTGTTTGTGGCCGGTTGAGATAGGGTAAGAGTATAAATGAGGCAAGCCCAGGCGTTATACCGCCTCCTTGAGTAGAGTATAAGTGAGGGTAAACCCAGATGCTATACCACAGCACCATACTCGGGGTAAGAGTATAAGTGAGGGTAAACCCCCGAATCTATACCAGGTGGGACTTGATGTTATGTTATATCATAGATGCCGGCGGTGAAAAGGATTCCACGGGCATGATTGATATTATGGGCGTGAGACCCATGAATTATATCGAGTAGTGACCTTGAGGCTTGCGTCCACGACTTGATATGGCTTATGTGTTTTATCTTGTAGGTTGGCTATCATCACATGTCTCTGTTTTGTTTAGTATTATGATTTCATTCTGATCTTATTGTTCGCATCTTGATGCGATTCTTGTCTTGACCTCCTTGAAGCTGCGTTACGTCTGCGAGTTTAGGTCTGTTGTTTGGTGATCGGCGGTGTAGGATCTGCTCGGGGTTTTGGATAGCTCATATCCGGAGTTTATCTTTTGGTATATTTCCTTGATCTGAGCTTTATCTGATTTGGTCTGGCGAGCCTTGTCAAATCGCATTTGATTTAACTCTAAGTGCTGTATTCATATGTGGGATTGGACTCGTATGCGGTGTAGTGTCTTTTGGTTATGTATATATGGCGGCCTTGTCGGCTTTGCCACTTGCACGTCTGGTTGTTTTAAAAAAAAAAAAAAAATGAGGTGTTATTTAATTTACGCGATTACTTGTATTGTTAAGGTAGAAGGGTGCCGGGTAGGGCACGATCCGAGCTTGAGGTTGGGCGTGTGATTACACCGTAACTCGGGACATGTTTAAGAGAATATGCGTAAGGAACTCAGACTTGAAATTAGTGCGAAAGGAAGAATTGTTTTTAGTGAAAATCTTAGAGCGTCGGAAAGGAAAAATGTTCGTTGGTGAGAATTAGGTTCTCAAAATGCATTAATTGAAGAGTATGGAACTTATTAATATTATGGAAATCTATTTTTAAAGGATTTGGTCACGTGGGGCCCGCAGAAATTTCGTTTTGTGGGGCCATGAGGTTTCTTGAATTTTATGGGCGAATGAGAGGGTGACACGTGGCACCTCCTGGCTTGGTCGAATTTATGCAAGGGCATAATGGTCGTTGACGAGTAAAAGATTAGTCTTCTTAGAGCTTGACATAGTTGACAGTCGAAGCCGTTTGGCTTGATCTCTTCCCTCCAATTTTAACAAGTGTTGTTATCCAAGCCCTCCATTGTGTTATAAGTATACTACTAGTAGCAAGACTTGAGCATTCTACACTTAGAAAAAATTACACAAATTGAAGAACTTCGAGATGGTGCTCTCGGGTTCTAGCACAAGAAGAAAGAAAAAATTTTGTTTCTTGTCCAATAAGCTCCACACTTTAAACCAAGGTTCTTGAGGGTAGTGTAAGCATATCTCAATAGAAAAATCTTGGAAAAATGTAGTTTACGGGTTAGTCGCAAAACGAAAACCTAATGGTCTTTCTAGGTTTTGTTTGGAGATTTGAATGATAATTGTTGGTGTTGTTCTAAGGGTCTCAACAAGCGGATTGAAGTGTCTTGGAGAGGCTCTAAACTACTAAAGAGCGAATTCGGATTGGAGTTGGATTAAGTTTCATTGAGGTATAATCTTGTTCTTTGAAAGTGTTACAAGATTATTTATATTGTTGTTAGCTTTACTTGTTGCTAGCATGAAATATAGGTGTTGAAGTTTATAAGGATTATGGATTGATTGTAGCCTTGAAAAATCCGAAATGTATGTAAGCCATGTTAAGTTGGATTACAATTTAGTCGTTATTAGAATCGTCGCATGTTGTTTACTTGGAGATTATAGTAGTTATAATCGTTTGCGACTTGATATCATGTTAGGCTAATAACTTGGATTGAAATGGAAATTGGATAATAATTGATGTTGTAGTACTTCAAGTTAGCCGAATTGGCCTAGTAAGTTGTATTATTTTGATATCGTTTGTGGGGCGGAATTTTACACGTCTAGTAGGCTGTAATCTATTGTTGATTGCGTTGATTGGGCCTTAAATGTGGCGTGTTTGGTTATTGTATTCGGCCTTGAAAAAGGTGGCAAAGTAAGTAAAAACAAAGGAGGTCTTTGTCAGATTTTAAGTAGAATTTAGTGACTTAGCACTTAGAATATTCTCGTTTGAAATAAGAGGTTAATGGGCGTTGGTGACCATTATAGGTTGAAGTACTAAGTATAGCGTATCTACTTGAAGAATGGAATAGCTCGAGGTTGAAATGCTTTGGAGCATTTTGCTCTTGTCGATAATCGTCGCGGTATGTGAACCTCTTCCTTCCTTTGGCATGATTCTATGTATGAAATATACATGTAGTAGTATTTCATGATTAGTCTACTCTTAGAAGTTAAGAGGTAGTTATGTTGATTTACTGCATGTAAAAGCTACGTCTAAGAAATCCTAAGTCCTTACCAAGTCTTATGGGGATGTTGGTAAGAGTCGTTAGGAAGTATTTGGAGTCGAGTTGACTTGGCTAATTCTGACACGAATGAGAATAAGTATCGAACAAGCCATTGCAGCGTTAATAAAGGAAAATGTAATGACAATTAATTATGTTAAAACAAGTAGAATTCTCCATCTGCGTAGAAGCTAAGATAAGACAAAATTGTATTACATTTTCTAGATCATGGCTACTTGAATAAGATCGTTATAAATAAGTATAACTTATTCCTGCACTTTTAAAGTATATGTTACTTAATTTAAAAGAGTTTACGTATGAAGTTTTTAAGACTTTGAAACTTGTTTTCTTAAAAGTTAAGAGACTTGAAGTATTTTGAAAGCTATGTGATTTGATTTGAAAGTATAAGTCTCTTGGTTATAGAATGAATGAATTAGTTTAAGGCATAAGGTTAGTATGACGGCTTTATGGGAAGTTAGTTGTAATAGCTTTATGGGAGGTTAAGAGAATGGTTTTCTTCAGTAACATAAACAAGAAATGATTTGAAATAAAGAAGGGCAAATTGTTTTAAAGGTACCAATTGCTTAAGGTTTTTATTAAAGAAGTCACTTGATTTAGAAGCCGGTAATTGAAATTCTAAAAAGGTATTGTGACTTGTCTGGAAAGGTGGATAGGACTTGATATTATAGTTGTTAGTATCGGGGAAGTTTTATTTGAAAAAGAGTCTTTCTAAAGGAGTAGAGGTGCGAAGTACGTTGGGTTAAATTCCCGAGTTTTATATGACATTATCGACCCATAGATGGTAGGCGGTATACCTTCTGAGGCGAACTATATGACATTATCGACGAGAGATGGGCGGGCGTATACCTTCTGCAGGCGAACTATATGACATTATCGACCGAGATGGGCAGGCGGTATACCTTCTACGGGCGAACTATATGACATTATCGACCCGAAGATGGGTGGGCGATATCGCTGCGGGCGGAACTATATGACATTATCGACCGAAGATGGGCGGGCGATACCTTTACAGCGAACTATATGACATTATCGACGAGATGGGCGGGCGGTATACCTTCACGGGCGAACTATATGACATGCTCGACCCGAGGCGGGCGGGCGGTATACGCTGCAGCGAACTATATGACATGCTCGACCAGAGATGGTAGGCGGTATACGCTTCGGGCGAACTATATGACATTATCGACCCGAGATGGGCGGGCGTTATACCTTCAGGCGGACTATATGACATTATCGACCCGAGAGATGGGCGGGCGTATACCTTTAGGCGGTAGCGTGACTTTATCGCGTCGATTTGGTAAGGCGTATAAGCGTCCTCGTAAAAAGTCGGATTAGGTTATGAAGGATAAGTAAATTAGATGATAATAAACTTAATGACTTCTCTAAGTATATCGTAAGATATGGCTATAACTCTTAATGGAATGGAAAAGATAATGATATTGTCACGACCGTTCGGGGCGTGGTAGTGCCTGCAAGGGCACCCAGTAGTCATACATCCAGTAATCGCGGAAATATAAAGCAAGACATGAAACAGTTTATAAAATAAGACCTGACTTATGTGAGAAAACATACGCCTTCGGCATATATATATAAACATGGCTTAGCGATTACATCAGAAACATGCAACATGACTACTGAGACCTCTGAGGAAAAATACAACTATGGCGGGACGGGGCCGCCATACCTGCTGAGAACTATCTACGGGAGATCATACCCAAAAGTAGAGCCTCGGAAAAGATGGAGCTCAGACACACGTAGAGATCCTAAGAATGTGGATCTAGCACACTTGCCCTTACCTGCGGCATGAGCGGCCCAGAAGAGTCGATACAACGGTACTAAGTATATGAAGCGTAAAATCCTTAAATGAAACATATCATTTTAAAAGCAGTTTTGCAAGTATGTATAAACAACGAGAAACGCGCATAGTGCCACATCACAACAAAAGCGATAGGTAAGCTATGAGTCTTTTCTAGGCTGCGAATGATCAGCAGGCGGTGCGTAGTATCACCATGCAAGCCTAATCACGGACTCCGTAGTCGCATGGGCCAATCACGTAGGCGCGTAGGGTATATAACCCGCGTCGAGGTAGCTACTCTTGGCGTAAATCTGGACTGCGTCGTCCGCATGGCCACATAGACCGCGTGAGGTATAATCCCGCACACTAACACGGAACTCCGTAGCTCGCGTAGGTCCGCGGACCAGCGTGAGGTATTCTCGAATCATGGTCCCGGACGCTGAGTCTACCGCGTCGGAGGCGGCAACCCGGTAATATGTCGAGAGGTGAGTGATGTTACACTAACCTAACGACTTATCGTTAAACAACATAAGCCTGACAAGAATACTCTTTTCACAAGCGTTACAAGACACTAACACCGTAGCATCATATCATGTCTACTTATCAAACCATCTTATTATTCTTTTCACGATTTAATATAAGTGCATTATACACACATAGGCAAATTGTTTCTTTTATCAATCTTAAGTGGTTATACTTAACTTCCCATAAGGCTAGTATAACTCTTAAGCTTGTTTAAAAACCAATTAGTTCTCTTACATTAAAAATGATTGATATTCTTTTGAAATGCTTTGAGATCTTTATTATTCGGGCTTAAGCGTGAGGCATTCAGTAAGTGTTGTCGAGCTTAAGCCGTGAGGCATTCCGTAAGTATTATTCGAGCTTAAGTCAAAGACATTGCGTGGTTATTATTCGATTAACACGTATGCGTCTAGTACTATATATATTGTAAAATATCATGCTTTAGGAAGAATCACATACCGTGAAAACCACTGCGAGTTGAATATGTGCGTGAGAAATCGACCTATAATAGTCACGAGATATCTATCAAGACTACTCTGAAGGTCATTCTAAGCGGAGGTTCACAATTCTACGGAAAGTTGGGCAGCACTTCCCTGCGGTGAGCTATATAAGTCTCTTGTGAAAGCGATCCTATGTAAATCTGATTTGATTATTCTTCTTTTAAACCCTTCTCTTGTAGTATGATTCAATTCTGATACGTGATATTCTTCTAAGTATTTAATACTTATTCTAATACTACTACGATAAGTATTCTCTAATTCAAAGAGGGTTAGGATTAGTTACCTCGGTAAGCCCGATAATATCCTAGAAAAGTCGCTGAGCAAGGTTTTGCTCTAAGTTGTATGCTCGAGAAACCTTAGAAGTTCTTCACAACACTAAGTACTAAGGTATTTGGGCTAGGGTATTTTGGGCATTATAACAATACTAGAAGACAACTTTTCTACCAAGGGAGGGGTAGATTTTTGGCTAGGCTAGGGGGCCTCGGCCAAACTACTAGGCTAGAGGGGAGGATATTCGGCGAGGGCCTTCACGAGGGAGGGAGTGTTGGGTGAAAGAGCTACAAAGGGAGAGGAGAGAATTTTCAAGACTTGGAAAGATTTGTGGATGAAGAACTCTTCGTCTCTAAGGGGTATTTATAGGTCAAGAAGTGGCCAACCAATGGCCAAGATTAAGACAAGTGCAAGGCAAGTGTAGGGTGAGGATTAACTATACACAAAATTCCTACCAACTCCTTGACTTGTGCACGAGGCACAAAGCGTGCTCACCGTGTCGGTCGTCCAAATGGGCGATTTCAAATCCATCGATTGGAGGTGACAAGTGTCGCTCTCGTTGGTCCAAAATGTTTCGTCTCTCGGAAAAATCCATAAAAATTAGAAATGGCATGGCGGAATTTACCCTCGAAAGGCTGTGGAAAGCGTTTAGTCGGAAAACTATTCGTTTTGTGAGTTGTGCCCAAAAAAATCGTCGAGCCTAAACTTTAAGGCTAAACTTTTATGCGTATTCCACTTACGTACATACTCTAAATACGAGGTATAACATTCTCCTCGTAGAAATATTCGTCGAATGTTCCTTCCCAAACGATTAACGATAAGATTCTTCATAACTTAAGCGGTTTGCAAATGCCACAGCGGCCACAAAACAACACTTAGGCATAAGCGATAATGAAAATTTACAAGTAGGAAAGTGAATTACGGAGGTGTGGGAATAGGTGAGGATACTTCTGCCTCATGTCCTCACCGGCCTCCGCGTCATCTCCACTGAGCTCGTTCGCCCGAAGACTTTGTGGAAGCCGTCCTTGGTCATGAGCGCCTAACACGACGATCGACTATCGTATGGGAATCTCCTCATCGATAACCTCGATCACACGGACATCGTCAATCGGGTGTACCACAGATGGATCCGTCGTCTCGCCGGCGTAGATCGTGAAAAGCGGATGCCTTGCCTCCGGATCGGACGGCGGATCGGCTCGTGAGCAACGCCTTGCCACCTGCGGACAATCTGAAGCGGCCCGATGTACCTAGGTGAGTTTACCCTTCTTCCGAATCTCATCACACCGCCATGGGTGACGCTAGGAAAACCCAATCATGAACCTCGAACTCAAGATCTGGCGGCGATGATCTGCATCGACTTACATCGACTACGGTGTCGATAGCGCCTCGGATAAGCCGCCTTATCCACTGCTTTGTACCAAATCTGGTCCCACTAGTTGCACCTCGCCACGTCGAACCAACCTATAGGCGATCTGCACTTCCTCCATACAAGGCCTCGGAAGCGCCGTGCGAATCTTTGGGTGGTAGCTATTATTATCGCGAACTCAACTAGAGGCAAATGATCCTCGACTACTGCGAAGTCAATAACACGGGCTCGCGGCATATCCTCGAAGTGCGGATAGTGCGCTCTGCTGTCCGTGCATGCGTGGATGAAATGCGATGCTCGAGCTCACTGCGTCCTAAACCCTGCGGAAGGACCTCGAGTTAGCGTAAAGCGGGCTCCACATGCGATATGATCGAAGTAGGGACTCCATGCGATCGGCGATCTCTCGGATGTAAGTGCGGCATAATCCTCGGTAGAAAAAGTCGTCACGGCGGGAAGAAAGTGGGCTGATTTAAATCGACTGTCGGCGATAACCCATATAGAATCATGTCTCCTACGAGTGCGAGGTAATCTGTGATGAAGTCGTGTTGATTACCTCACTTCGGTCGGGATCTCGATAAATGCGTAACAAACCACGGGCCTGCGGTGCTGCGCCTTCACTGCGGCAACACGGGCTTTGAGCTACGAACTCTGCGGCGTCCTCTTCAGCCCGTCCACCGATACGGATCTAAGGTCGTGGTACATCTTGAGTCGACCGGATGGATAGAAATGCTTGCCATGTGCTTCCCGAGAACTGCTGCGAAGTCTGAAACATCTGGAACACACAATGCGCCCTCGAACCTTAGCACCTGTCGGTGCTACCTCAGGACCGCGCCCTGCGAAGAGGCGTATCGCGATGCTCGAATCAAAGTGGATCTCGAGCTGTTGCCTCTTCGCCTCGCCAGCGATGGAAGACTCGACAACCTCGCGAACTCAACCCCTGCTATCGGAATCAATCAAGCGGACACGAGGCTGCTGGCGGTGCAAATCACGAACCATGTCCCTCCTCTCTGGCGCGCATCGATAGGCTCCCGTGACTACGACTAGGCGTACGCCCGCAACATTGGCCTTCCGGGTGGTACGGGATATCAACATCGTAATCCTTAAGCAACTCTAACCACCGTCTGCATCGTAAGTTCGACTCCTGCAGTGAAGATATCTGGAGGCTCTTGTAGTGCGTAAAAATATCACGTGAACCCATTACAAATAGTGCCTCAGGATCTTGGCGTGAATCACGGTTGACTCAAATCATGGGTGGGGTAGTTCTCTGCGTGTTTCTTGACTATCGGGATCGTATGCTATAACCTGCCGTCTTTGCGTCAACACATCCCAACGATGCACGGCGCGTGATACCGACATAACCATCTGGACCTGCGGAAGAGTAAGAGCGAGGCGGTCGTCGGTCTCTCTTTCGCAAGCTGGAAACCACGCTCCTGGCATCGATCGGCGAAACTTGTTGCGCCACGAGTCGGCCTAGTCAATGAATGCGAAGATGAAGCAAACTTCTCCACGAACGCCGATAATATCTGCGAGGCCCGAGCTGCGAACCTGCAGCCGAGTAGGTCTAGGCCAAGTCTGGCGCCTCGATCTTGGCGTATCCTCGAATACCGTCGGCCCGACAATATGCCCAGCATGAAGTCAGCAAAACTCACATTTGGAAAACTTGGCGTACAAGCTGCTGATCTGGAGAAGCTATCGGCCGATCGCCGAATGCTCGCGTGCTCCTGCTACGGCGAGAATAAACCAAGATATCATCGATGAACACTATCACAAGCGTGTCCAAAAATGGTTTGAACACTCGGTTCATCAAATCCATGAATACCATTGGAGCATTGGTCAACCAAAGACATGACCACGAACTCATAATGCGTCTGGGTCACGAATGCGATCTAGGGACATCCGCCTCTCTCGACTACTTTTGATGATAGCGATCGCGGATCAATCTTGGAAAACATCTCGCACCTGGCGGTCGAACAAATCATCAATCACAGGAATGGGGTATCTGTTCTTAATGGTCACCTTGTTAATTGCTGTAATCAACACAGGCGGCGTCCGTCCTTCTTCTTCGAACAATCTGGCGCTCCCGGGGAGAAACACTAGGCTGATGAAGCCGCTTCTCGGCAAATCTCTGGTGATCCTTGACTCTCAACTCGGCGGTGCCGTTACGTATGGCGGAATGGAAATAGGCGAGTGTGCGCAATATGTCAATACAAAACTCAATCTCCTCTCGGGAGGATGCCGAGGTCATGCAGAAACGCGTGCGGGAACTGGTGACTCTGAGGCCCGAAAATCTGGTGCGCGGCTTGATTATCAAACACGAGCGAGATGGTAGATATACCGCCTGCACGTCTTCCTAGCCTTGAGGTAGGAAATAAACCTACCACCGGCGTCTGGTGCTCCTCCGCTCAACAATGGCTCGCCGGAAGCTGGAACCGTACTACTCTCTCTGCGATCAACATTGGCGTAGCAAGAAGCTAGCGAATCCGTCCCGTGATCGCGTCGAAGTCGATCATCTCTAACTCTGTCAAGTCGGCTAGGTCAAGCGGTGTAAATAGTCACGGACAAGCTCTATATACCGTAGAACAACCGAATAACCCATTTGGCGTAGCTACCTCAAAAGGGTCTATGGACTCGGGCTCTATCCACATCCTACTAGCGATAAGGGAGATATATGGGGCCAGTAGAACCGGATCTATCAGGCATAAACATCAAACCCAGGCCCGATAAGGTACATGGCGACATCGGTGAGGCCTCACGATCTGTCGGTGGACAAAGCATAAATGCGGTTCGAGGACCGCTAGAAGCTGGACCGCGCCACGACCTCTGCCGCGACCTTAGGTCGTAGTACATTGCCCTCGGGGCGATAGCTGTCGAGGATGAAGAAGACCGGCGAAAGAACATGGTGACCCTACCATCGCCGCGCCCTTGGTCGGACGATTCCTCGCATAGTGACCTGCGGCCTGGCGAAACAAACTCGTACCTGACTCGAAGTGGGATCTGCGCATCGGCCACGGCGAGGTGGTCCGTCGGCGATGCCTCTGCCGCTCTGGGCGTCTGAAGTCACGGGGCCACTGATGCGCCTCGAATATCTGGTGTCTTTGAGGGCGGCGCGAGTGCTGCTGGCTGGGCGTGGTGCAAATCTAGGCTAGCTGCTTGAGGCCGCCCGCGATAGCCACCAAAGACCTGCCGTCTGGTCTTCTGCTTCTGCTGTCAACACGGCGGTCTACGCTCCTCGCATCGAGCATGAGCTGCGTGCGGGTAATGTCCATACGGTGGAAAACACCCGTGACTTCGGCCATATAGTCGTCTAGCGGTGACATAGCGGTGCACCTATCCTCATATCTGCTACCAATCTTTGGGACATGCTCGAGCGATGAATCAAACTCGACATTGTACTCCTGACGGTCGTCCTCTCTGCGCCTCGATGGTAAAAATCTATCGGCCGCGCCCTCCTCATCCGTGGAGGCAAGAAGTGAGTGAGAAAGCCTCGAGAACTCGTCCCAGTAGGCGGGGCGGCGTGCTCTCCGGGATAACTCAGTGAATCAAACCAATCATTTGCGGTATCACGCGGCCGTCTGCGAACCGAAGTCCACGGACTCTGTCTCTGAGGCCTTGATCACCTCGTGATCCTCGAAGGCGGCGGATGAACTCCTGCGGATCATCCTCGGCCTCGACCGAAAAACTGCGGCGGGCTCTGACTCGAAATCTCGTAGCCTCGAACTATGTGCCCTCGGGTGTACCGCAGGTGCGGCCGGTCTTTGGGCCAGGCTGGCTGGGCTGCCGCATCCGGCCTCTCCTCGTGTCGGGCCACAACTTTGGCCAATAGTTGGGCCGTCTCCTTGTACCCTAACTCCTCGCCCGGTGTGGGGCGGAGGTGTGGAGTGCTTGTGGTGTCTTTGAAATTGGCGGCGTCATAGAACTTCGCCGTCTACGGTATAGGCGGGCACGAGCCCTCGTGACTCTGGGTGTCTGCTAGCGACTCCTCGGTGCCTTGCCGCCACAGGCGGGTTGCCTTACGTGGAGGCATAAGCATTACGGGGAAAGGAATACGTTAGAGGTCCGACCTATAACACTCTACAAGCACGATCTCGGAATGAGAAGAATGAAACCAATCCTAAATATCCTATAGCCTCACGATTATTGGTGTGGTGCACAACACGCGATAATCGAACTACTAGATACGATGCAGTAGACACTTTCAGAGGATTAAGCGCTCTGATACCACTTTTGTCACGACGTTCGGGGCGTGTTGGTGCCTTAAGGCGCACCAGTAGTCATACATCAGTGTCGGCGGAAATATCAAGCAAGACATGAAACATTTTATAAAATAAGACCACGACATGTGAGAAAACATCGCCTTTCGGCGTATATATATAAACATGGCTTAGCGATTACATCAGACAACATGACATGACTCTGGACCTACAGGAAAAATACAACTATGGCGGGACGGGGCCGCCATACCACCTGTATGCGAACTATCTACAACGGGGAGATCATACCCAGTAGAGCCTCGGAAAGATGGAGCTCAGAGCGGCGTAGAGATCCACAGAATGTGGATCTAGCACTGCTTGCCCTTACTGCGGCATGAGCGGCCCCGAGAGTCGATACAACGGTACTAAGTATATGAAAGCGTAAAATCCTTAAATGAAACATATCATTTTAAAAGCAGTTTTGCAAGTATGTATGAAACAACGAGAAGCGCGCATAGTGCGCATCACAAACAAGAGCGTGATAGGTAAGTATAGCGAGTCTTTTCTAGGCTGCGAATGATCAGCAGGCCAATTGCGTAGTATCACCATGCAAGCCTAATCATGGACTCCGTGATGCGCGTAGGCCAATCACGTAGGCGCGTAGGGTATATAACCGCGTCGAGTAGCTACTCCTCGGCGTAAATCTGGACTCGTCGTCGCGTAGCGCATGAACCGCGTGAGTATAATCCCGCACACTAACACGGAACTCCGTAGCTCGCGTAGGTCCTTGGACCAGCATGAGTATTCTCGAATCATGGTCCCGGACCGCTGAGTCTACCCGCGTGGAGGCTTAACCCCGGTAATATGTCGAGGTGGTGATGTTACACTAACCTAACGACTTATCGTTAAACAACATAAGCCTGACAAGAATACTCTTTTCACAAGCGTTACAAGACACTAACACACGTAACATCATATCATGTCTACTTATCAAACCATCTTATTATTCTTTTCACGATTGATATAAGTGCATTATACACCATAGGCAAGCATTGTTTCTTTTATCAATCTTAAGTGGTTATACTTAACTTCCCGTAAGGCTAGTATAACTCTTAAGCTTCATTTAAAACCAATTAGTTCTCTTAGTTAAAAATGATTGGTATTCTTTTGAAATGCTTTGGATCTTTATTATTGAGGCTTAAGCGGTGAGGCATTCTGTAAGTGTTGTCGGGCTTAAGCGTGAGGCATTCAGTAAGTATTATCGAGCTTAAGTCAAAGACATTGCAGTGGTTATTATTCGATTAACACGTATCGTCTACCGTACTATATATATTGTAAAATATCATGCTTTAGGAAGAATCACATGCATACCGTGAAAACCACCTTGAGTTGAATATGTCGTGCAGAGTCGACCTATAATAGTCACGGATATCTATCAAAGACTACTGCGAAGGTCATTCTAAGCGGAGGTTCACAATTACGGAAAGTTGGGCAGCACTTCCCTCGGTGAGCTATATAAGTCTCTGTGAAAGCAGATCTATGTAAATCTGTTTGATTATTCTTCTTTTAAACCCTTCTACTGTAGTATGATTCAATTCTATACGTGATATTCTTACAAGTATTTAATACTTATTCTAATACTACTACGATTAAGTATTCTCTAATTCAAAGAGGGTTAGGATTAGTTACCTCGGTAAGCCCAATAATATCCTAGAAAAGTCGCTGAGCAAGGTTTTGCTCTAAATTGTATGCTCGAGAAACCTTAGAAGTTCTTCACAACCTACTAAGTACTAAGGTATTTGGGCTGGGTATTTTGGGCATTATAACAATACTAGAAGACAACTTTTCTACGAAGGGAGGGTAGATTTTTGGCTAGGCTAGGGGGCCTCGACCAAACTACTAGGCTAGAGGGGAGGGTATTCGGCCAAGGGCCTTGCTGAGGAGGGAGTGTTGGGCGAAAGAGCTACAAAGGAGAGGAGAGGATTTTCAAGACTTGGAAAGATTTGTGGATGAAGAACTCTTCGTCTCTAAGGTATTTATAGGTCAAGAAGTGGCCAACCAATGGCCAAGATTAAGACAAGTGCAAGGAAAGTGTAGGGTGAGGATTAACTATACACAAATATCCTACCAACTCCTTGGCTTGTACCTGAGGCACAAAAGCGTGCTCACCGTGTCCAATTCGTCCAAATGGGCGATTTCAAGTCCATCGATTGGAGGGTGACAAGTGTAAGCCTCCCGTTGTTCCAAAATGTTTAGTCTCTCGGAAAAATCCATAAAAATTAGAAATGGCTTAGCGGAATTTACCTACGAAGGTGGAAGCGTTTAGTCGGAAAACTATTCGTTTTGTGAGTTGTGCCCAAAAAAATCGTCGAGCCTAAACTTTAAGGCTAAACTTTTTATGCGTATTCACTTGCGTACATACTGCAAATACGGGTATAACGGATATGCAATTAAGTTCATAAGTGGTAATGACACGGCGAGGATCAGTATGTACTTTTTATACTTGCTCTGTCATTCTTTTGTATAGTTATGATACATTTCTTGTGCTTTATTTACATTCCATATTAAATTTTTGTTATGCGGCCCTTGCCATTTGCGTTAAATGTCTGCGAGTTTAGGTACACAGTTATGGATCCACGAGCTTAGGATCTGGTTGGCGTTGTGAGATGGCTCGATGTTCGGAGTTGTCATGGCTATGTATATTGAAGTGCAATGCGGGGCCTTGTCCGTCATTGTAGGTGTTCAAATCTTAGAGGTATGTATTCACGTGAAATTGGGTTAGAATTGTAATTACATTTTTGGATAGTGTAAGCCCTTTTTGGGTGATTTATATTCTGACCTTATCGGCTTTGCCTTGGTTTTAAGAAAAAAATGTATTACGTATTTTTCCATGGCGATTTATTATGTTGTATGTTTTAAGGGTGCCGGGTAGGGCACGATCATGGCCGAAGTGGTCGTGACATAACATTACTCGGATATCTTATAATCTTGGATAATTTTGGGCTTATCAAGGTAATGATTTTTGTCCCCTTATTGTAATTGGATATTACATGTTGTAGTAATGTATAGTTGAGTATACTATATGTAGAATGAATATGGATAAGAATTGAACTGTATTTACATAGAATTTGTATTCTGATGGTAGTAGTATTTTTATGGAGTAGAATTGTATGCGTCAGGTTAGGCGTGTAACCCACTGGGATTGTTGGTTTGGTAGCGAGGCCTCGTTAGAGGAGGAGATTTACGTGGTTGCGGGGGAGAGTCTTGCGAATTCTCAAGTAGAATAAGGAATCGGTATCTAGAATTATTCCACGAAGAGATCTTGAGGTTGATAGACGTTTTGTGGCATTTATAGGTTGAAGTACTACGAGTAGCGTATTCTACTTGAAGGGTGGAAAAGGAGAGCAAGGTTAGAGTACTTTGGAGCGTTTTGCTAATTGTCGATAATCGTCGCGAGGTATGTGAACCTCTTCCTATCCTTTCTAGCATGATATTTGTGAAATATATTTAGTGCGGTAGACGCACGTGTGTTTAAAGGAAGTTGATTTTCCTTTTGTGTCCTTGACTTGATTCCAAAGTTAAGTGACTTGTTATGAAATATTAAGGACTTGGTTTGTGTTAAACAGTTGTGAAACCACTTTTATGAGAAATGGGTACTTGGGTTTTAAAAGGAATAATATTATATTGATTTCGGAAATGAGAATAAGTATCGAACAAACCACTGCAGCGTTAATAAAGGAAAATGTATTGACTAATTAATCACTATTAAAACCAGTAGAAACCTCCATCTGCATAGAAGCTAAGATAAGACAAAATTGTATTACATTTCCTAGATCATGACTGCTTTAATAAGAATCATTATAAACAAGCATTAATTTTCTTAAATTTCCAAAGTAAGGAACTTGATTTCTAAAAAGAGACTTGAGGAGTTGAAGAGTTTTGGTTTAAAAGAAAGACATGGTTTTGTCTTAAATTGGTTTAAAACATAAAGTGTTATAACAGCTTTATGAGAAGTTAGTTATAACGACTTTATGAAAACAAAAGAATGGTTTTATCATTAGTTTTAAAATGGTAACTTGACTTTAAAAGGAGAAGTGTTTTTGTCTAAAAAGAAGGCATAGTATTGTCTTAATTTGGTTTAAAAAGGAAAGTATGGAAGTTGTTTTGGTTTACTTAAAATGTTAGTCACTCTATTTTGATAATACGGGCATCGGGTGACCTTTGTAAAAGAAATGAATCTTTTAAAAAGAATTTAACGTACGTAGTACTTTGGGGTTAAAACCTGGACTTTGGCATAAAATGAAAGTACCTTGAGTTGTGTGTAACTTGCCTATGTTTGCGTGTGATAGCCTTGTCGTTCTAGTATTGTATTCCTATACCACGCGTCTCTCGATGGAGGGCGGCTGATTTGTTATGATCTTACTTGGGCGTCTGGCGGTGTGGAGCATTCAGTGCACGTGATTATTATTCCATGGACTAGCTCTCCATGAGGTTTTCTTGATTCGGCTTGGTATCGGTAGTTGGCTCGTACTTGCCCAGGTGCGTGGTGATTCGACAGTATCGGTAGTTAGCCCCCGTACTTGCCCGTTCGGTTTTGTGAAGTCTCGTGATTCCGGCTTGGTATCGGTAGTTAGTCTTCGTACTTGCCTCGGCGGCCCGTCATGCGCGGTGGTATCGGTAGTTGTCTTTCGTACTTGCCACAGGTCGACCGTAGTAGGTTATATAGATTTGTTAGTACGGCTTTGGTATCGGTAGTTGGCTTCGTACTTGCCAGTCGATTGATAATCTGGATTTGGTATCGGTAGTTAGCGCCCGTACTTGCCGTCACGGTTTTAGGACACGTGTAGGACACGGTGTTCATGTGTACTCCTTGGTGTGGTTATCGTAGCCGCGGTGAGAAGGTGTTCCACGGGCATGATTGATGTTGCGGGCATGAGACCCGTAGTTATATTTGAGTGATGACTTGAGGCGTGAGTCACGACTTAGCGTATTTGCTTACATATTATATCTTGTAGTTTGGTTATCATATATGTCTCTGTTTTATATAGACTACTATGATTTCATTCTGATATTTTGATTTCACATACTTGGTACATGTTGTCTTGACCTCCTTGAGCTGCGTTCATCTTTGCGGTAGAAATCATCAGTTGTTGATCCTCGCTCAGGATCACGATTCGGTGTATTAGGAAGCTCCGTTTCTCGGAGGCTTATCTTTTGGTATGTTTCCTGAGTTGTAGGTTCTTGTACATTCGAGGTATGGCGAACCTGTCCGTCATAGTTGTTATTACACTCTTAGAAGTGCATGTAAATCTTGTTGTGGGCGGGGTTGTAAAGGATGTAAGCTATTCAAATTTCTGTATATATATGCAAAAAGGCAACCGTTTTAGTTGCTTTGTTTTCTTTATCTTGTTTCATATCTGTATGTTTTATTTCATTGGTTTTTCTCGATGTTGTATCACTAGGGTGCGGGGTAAGGCACGATCAGCGGGCCGTGGTCGGGTCGTGACAAGCTGTCGAGCCCGTGCAGGAAGCGGTAAAGTCACATAAGTCTGCCCGTATAGGTATCTTTGCGGCCCGTTCACGGGACTCGATGTATCACATGCGTAACGGCCCATTTGTGGGACGCGGTGAATCACATAACATTTTAAACCATCTTTTCTTACTTCTTCTTAAGTCGTTATAACAACTTCCCATAAAGTTATTGTAACAACCTTTCATTTTTGGAGAACTTAAGGCACGTTCGTTTCTTCTGACATTAGGAAAACTAAACCCGAAAGTACTACGTGCATGCGTACTTATAAAGAATCATGCCACACCTTCTCTTTTAAATCAATAAACTTCTTCTTTTTAAAACTCAAGTTACATTCTCTTTTGAAATCAAGCCTCTTAACCTTTGAAATAAATCATGGAAACCATACTTTTTAAATCAAGTCATTCCTACCTTTAAGAATCAGGTCCCATAACTTGAAAAATAAAGTCTCATAACCTTTTAAGAAATCAAGGTTCATAGTCTTAAAACTTCATAGCATAAACTCTTTAAATTAAGTAACATATACTTTTATGAGCTGTGAATAGGTTATACTCGTTTATAACAATCTTATTAAGCGACCGTGATCTAGAAAATGTAATACAATTTTGTCTTATCTTAGTTTCTATGCAGATGGAGAATTCTACTTATTTCAATATAATTGATTGTCGATACATTTTGTTAATGTTGTAATGGCTTGTTCGATACCTATTCTCATTAGTGCGATAAATTAGCAAAGTCAACTCGACTCAAATGCTTCCTAACGACTCTTACCAACATCCCCATAAGACTTGGTAAGAACTTAGGATAACTTAGACATACATTTTACATAGTTTAAATCAACATACTTACCTCTTAACTTCTAAGAGTAGAAGGAATCATGAAATAACACCACATGTATATTTCATACGTAGAACATGCCAAAAGAAGGAAGAGGTTCACATACCTCGTGACGACTAACGACAAGTAGCAAAATGCTCCAAAGTACTTCAACCTTGCTAGCTATTCCACCGCCAAGTAGAATCGCTGCGTAGTACTTGACTATAATAACCATAATATGTCTATCAACTCCTAACTTTTAACATAGAATAATACTAAGTGTAAGGTCTCTTATTCTACGGAAAATTGGGCAGCATTTCCTTTGTTTCTACGTACTTTTCCACTTTTTTCAAGGCCCGAAATTAACAACCAATTTCCTGCATACATACAAGTCTAAAACAGCGTAAAGCGCCACAAAGCGCACCAAAATATTCAAAATTCTAGCCCGTTCTAGAGCTTCTAACAACAACAACATAAGCCTTCCTTAAATCCATTATACTTGAGTCATACATCCACATATACATAATTCATACCTACGTTTAATGACATTATTTCCTTGACATATGACATGAAATTAATGAAGGTAACAACGACATTAATCAGCGAAAGCTTAAAGGCGACAAAAGCGTCCAACATTGTCACAACAACTTCCACGCTTCCAGCGATCCTTTTCCTTAATTCTTTATGATTCAATTTACATTTCGACACTTACATGTACTCCATAACACATATTACTAACATGATTACTTCATTTTGACATGCGACAAGTGAAGTTAACATCGATTATAACCAACGAATCCAACGACGCCGAAAACCCCCTAGTCTCGGCTTTAACATAAAAATGGGACAAATACACCTTATTTTCCTTATCTTCCTTAACACAAGTTCATCTACTATCCATAATAATGAGTAATATCAACTTACATCAAGGGAATAAGGACATTACCTCAAAATTCCCAAAATTAATCCAAGTTCCAAGTCGGTTCTCCGGATAGTCTTAGCTCCAAATCATTACGTTCCAATCCACTCCATGTTACACCCCGTAGTTCCAGGGTATGTATACGAGGACGTACGTATGAGAATACGACCGTAAAATTGGAAAGGAAGAAAGATGTGATTTTTCGACGGAAAAGTTTCCGGATTTTGTGAAGGAAAAATGTTCGTTAAAGGGTGGATTCCCAGTTTGGTATTTGGACTTTTGGAATATTTGAGAATTATGAAATTTTATTTCGAAATTGGTCACGTGGGGCCACGGGAAAATTCTGATTTTGTAGGGGCCCAGCTTTATTTTGGATTTTGGCATTACGGATATTTTGGAAGATGAAATATTTTGGGCCAGTAGGGCGACACGTGTCACCCAGTGTGGCCATGTTGGCGAAGTGGAGAAGGACAAGTGGCGCGTTTTTGGTGGACAAGTGGCCCGTTTTGTGGTGGCCACTTGTCCCATTTTGTGGTAGCCAAATGGTTGGCCAACTACCCACACACATGTACCCCATCCTCACCATCCACTTGCCTAGATCTTGGCCGTTGATTTCCTATAAATACCGCTTGTGTACAAGACTTTATTTCATCGCGTTAGAAAGTATTCAGGAAAAAAATTCCCTCCTCTCAGTGAGTTCTCGACCAAACACCCCACCTTGGTAGAATTCTTCAAGTATTGTTCTTATTCCAAATACTTTAGCCTAAATCCTGGTGGTATTCCAAAAAATCCCAACATAAGAGCAGGAAATACTACTTTATCCTATAGTCGCAAAATGAAGCCTAGAAAAATCTTCATAGCTTAGATGAAGTGTTAAGAGAAGTTGTTTAGAAACTTCTAAGGGTTGTGGAGCGGGTTGGGCGTAAGGAATTGGAGCTAAGCGTTGCTCGGGATCGACTTATATCTTGGATAATTTTGGGCTTATCGAGGTAATTACCTATGTCTCTATTGTAATTGGAGATTACATGTTGTAGTAGTTTAGAATTGAGTATAAGATATATTGGAAGGATGATTATAAAGAATTGTGTATTTACATAGAATTTGTATTCTGATAGATTTGTAGTATTATTGTGGAGTAGAATTGTACACGTCCGGTTAGACGTGTAACCCCCCTGGGATTGTTGGTTTGTGTTTGGTAGCAAGCCTCGCTAGAGGAGGAGATTTATGTGGTTGCGGGGAGGTCTTCTTGCGAATTTTCAGTAGAATAAGGAATCTTGTATCTAGAATTATTCAACGAAGAGATCTAGAGGTTGATAGCCATTTTGTGGCCTTTTTAGGTTGAAGTACTACAGTGGCGTATTACTTGAAGGGTGGAAAAAGCGAGCAAGGTTAGATGCGTGGGCGTTTTGCTAATTATCGATAATCGTCGCGAGGTATGTGAACCTCTTCTATCTTTTCTAGCATGATTGTTGTGAACTATGCAATGCGGTGAGCGTCGTATGCTAAATGAATTTGGTTGGTTTAAAACATAAAGTGTTATAACGGCTTTATGGGAAGTTTGCTATAACAACTTTATGTAGGTAAAGAAATGGTTTGTGGTTTTTAAAAGATAAGAGACTTGACTTATAAATGACTTGATGTGAAATATTAAGGAACTTGATTTCTAAAAGAAAAGAGACTTGAGGAATTGAAGAGTTTTGGTTTAAAAGAAAGACATGGTTTTGTCTTAAATTGGTTTAAAACATAAAGTGTTATAACAGCTTTATGGGAAGTTAGTTATAACGACTTTATGAAAACAAAAGAATGGTTTTATCATTAGTTTTAAAATGGTAACTTGACTTTAAAAGGAGAAGTGTTTTGGTCTAAAAAGAAGGCATAGTATTGTCTTAATTTGGTTTAAAAAGGAAAGTATGGAAGTTGTTTTGGTTTACTTAAAATGTTAGTCACTCTATTTTTGATAATACGGGCATCGGGTGACCTTTGTAAAAGAAATGGATCTTTTAAAAAGAATTTAACGTACGTAGTACTTTGGGGTTAAAATCTGGACTTTGGCATAAAATGAAAGTACCTTGAGTTGTGTGTAACTTGCCTATATTTGCGTGTGATAGCCTTGTCGTGCTAGTATTGTATTTCTATACCACCGCGTTTCTCGATCGAGGGCCGGCTGATTTGTTATGATCTTACTTGGGCGTCTGGCGGTGTGGAGCATTCAGTGCGGCTGCGTGATTATTATTATTCCATGGACTAGCTCTCGGCGAGGTTTCTTGATTCGGCTTGGTATCGGTAGTTGGCTCGTACTTGCCAGGGTCGTGGCTAATTCGAGTATCGGTAGTTAGCCGTACTTGCCGGTTCGATTTGTGATGAAGTCTCGTGATTCCGGCGGTATCGGTAGTTAGTCTTCGTACTTGCCGCCCGGCCCATTCGTGGCGCGGTGGTATCGGTAGTTAGCTTCGTACTTGCCACAGGTCGGCCGTGGTATGGTTATATAGATTTGTTAGTGCGGCTTTGGTATCGGTAGTTGGCTTCGTACTTGCCGGTCGATTGATGATGCGGCTTTGGTATCGGTAGTTAGCGCCCGTACTTGCCCCGTACGATTTTTATGACACAGGTGGGACCTGGTGTTCATGTGTAATTCTTGGTGTGGTTATCGTAGACTGTCGGCAGTGAGGAAGGTGTTCCACGGGCATGATCGATATTGCGGGCATGAGACCCATAGTTATATTTGAGTGATGACTTTGAGGGCGTGAGTCACGACTTAGCGTATTTGCTTACATATTATGTATTGTAGTTTGGTTATCATATATGTCTCTGTTTTATATAGACTACTATGATTTCATTCTGATATTTTGATTTCACATACTTGGTACTGTTGTCTTGACCTCCTTGAGCTGCGTTAAATGCGCGCGGTAAGTACGCGATTGTTGATTATTATACCGTATTTCAGTATATGCGTGGGGCGTGCGTAGGAAAATTTGAACTTGTGATTTAGGCTTGGCGAATTATTTTTATTCCTGACACCCGATTAAGTCGTTTTTAAATGAAGCGTTTTCTGACTTTCGTAGGGAATTTAGGCTATGACATTTTTAATTTTGCGGATTTTTAGAGGCGAAACATTTTGGACCAACAAGAGGCGACACTTGTCACCTCTCATTGGTTACCTTAGGCGGTAAAGGGGTTGGCGAATGGCCATTGTTTAGTCGAGGGTTGGTAGGATATTTTGGTGGTAGATGGATAAGGTGCACTTGGCAAGATCTTGGCCTACACTTGCCTTGCACTTGGCAAGATCTTGGCCATTGGTTGGCCTTCGCTTGACTATAAATACCCGCCCTTTGAAGACTAATTCATCCACAAAATTGCCTAAGTCTTGAAGCTTCTTCCTCCCCCAGTGTAGTGTCTTGGCGAGAGCCTCTTCCCCCGGCGAGAGTTCCCCACAGTGGGGTAGTAGAGGGTATACACCCCCACTTGGGGTGCTAGCAGTGAGTACCCACTGCTAGTTGTTTTAGTATAATACCCACTCTTGGTAGAAATACTCTCAAAGTATTGTTATAATGCCCAAATTACCTTAGCGGTATACCTTGTAGTATTAGGTTATACTTATCTGAAAAGCCGAAATACTATTATACTTCCCTTGATCACTGGCAAAACCACAGGAAAATCTCCATAGTTAGTTGGAGTATTAAGTAAAAGTTAGTTAGAACTTCTAAGGGTTGTTTGGAGGCGGAGTCGGGCGCCACGGAGTAGGAGCTAAACCTTGCTCGGGATCGACATTTAAACTTCGGATAATTATGGGCTTATCGAGGTAAATATCTTGTCCCTATTGTAATTGGAAATTACATGTTGTTAGATTATATAGTTGAAGTATACTATATATAGTCTTGAGCGTTGTTATCGTGATGTCTTTTGACTTAAGCTGAATAATAAGAAACCTTTTGAAAGAAAATCTTGTTGTATTTACATAGGGTGTATTACTGATAGACTTGTGACTTTTACGTGAGGTAGAATTGTGCGCGTCGGATTAAGCGTATAACCCTTGGTTGGCTTGGTGGCGGCCAGATAGAGGAGGAGATTTCTGTTGTTGCGGGGAAGTCTTTGCCGAATTTTACGTAGAATGTTCTCACGATAAGATTTAGATGTTAATAAGCGCCTTGTGGCCTTATAGGTTGAAATCTTTGCGTGTGGCGCGATCTACTTGGCAAGGAGTGGCCAGGCGACTTGAGGAACTTGGGCGTTTTGCTATTAGTCGATACTCGTCGCGAGGTATGTGAACCTCTTCCTATCTCTTCTAGCATGATATGTGTGAACTATGTAATGCGGTGAGCGTCGTGTGCTAAATGTATTTGATTGGTTTAAAACATAAAGTGTTATAACGGCTTTATGGGAAGTTGGTTATATGACTTTATGTTGGTAAGAAAATACTTGTGGTTTTAGAAGGTGGCGATTTGAACTATAAGCGGCTTGTTATGTGTTAATAAAGAACTTGAAGTATTTCAAAAGATTTTGAATCATTTAGAAGAAGTAATACTTGGTTTTGAGAACTTAAGAGTTATACTAGCTTTATGGGAAGTTAGGTAATAGCGGCTTAAGAATGTTTCTTGATTCGGAAATCGAATGTGTATCGACAAACCAACTGCGGCGTTAATAAAAGGAAATGTTTTAGCAGTTAAGTATTATTAAAACCGATGAAACTTCCATCTGCGTAGAAGCTAAGATGAGACAAAATGATATTTCTAGATCATGTTCTTTGTAATAAGATTGTTATAAACAAGAATATCCTACTCACATATAAGGCTTATGTTTCTCGAGATAGTTTAAAAGAGAATTATATTCTTAAATGAATAAGACTATGAACTCTGAAACCTTTCTAAAATAAGAAAGCGTGAACATTTGAAATTAGGCAAACTTGGGCGTTTGGATAATAATGTTGTTACTTGATTTTACAAAGATAAGTGTTTTGATTCACTTGAAAGATAATCACTCTATTTTCATATACTACGGGTATTGTGTGACTTTTGTGAAATGCGTATCTTTTAAAAAAAGTTAATGTATGAAGTACTTTGGGGATAGAAACCGAACATGTTGACACATAGTAGAAAGTACCTTATGTGTGAATAACTTGATTGTATTGGTTTGTGATAGCCTTGTAATACCTTCGTGTTGATTTGATAAGTAATCATATTAGGATGCTACGTGTGTTAGTGATACGTGATGTTTGTGTAAAGGGCTTTCCCTTGATTGTGCTTATGTTGTTTAAGCGTTAAGCTGTTATGTTGGTATTATACCACTCGCGTGTTTAGGGGTTAAGCTGCCCTCCGATGCGGGGTAGACTCGGTGATGCAGGACCGTGATTGAGAATACCTGCATGCGGGTCGGGGGCCTATGCGAACTACGAGTTCGAGTTAGTGTGCGGCCTTTATGGTCATGCGATGCATGTGGCCATGCGGTGCGAGTCGGGGCGATGCGGGTAGCTACCCTCGATGCGGGGTTATACCTCATGCGGGCCTATGAGATTGGCCTATCACGGGTGCGGGGAGTTCGAGGGCTAGGCAGCGCGCATTTGATATTGCGAGCGGCGACCGGCTTTGATCATGTGGCGGTCTAGCGGATATCATAATCTGATTTATGACCTTGTTAATCTAGGTGTTAGTAGTCGGTTATGCCTTCGTACTTACTGTCTTTTTATTTGGACACAGTGGGACTGCTGTTCATGTGTATTCCTTGGTGCTTTATATATCATAGGCTGGCGGTGAGGAAGGTATTCACGGGATGATTGATGTTGTGGGCGTGAGACCCGTTGCTATATTGGAGTGATGACTTTGAGGCGTGAGTCACGACTTGATATATTTGCTTATTTATTGTGAGCTGTAGTTTGGTTATCATACATGTCTCTGCTTTATATAGACTACTATGATTTCATTTACGTATTTTTGATTTCACATACAAATTTTTGTTGTCTTGACCTCCTTGAAGCTGCGTTCATCGCGAGTAAAGGTACGCGATCGTTGATCCTCGCTCTTAGGATCACGATTGAGCGTTTGGGAAGCTCAGTTCCTCGGAGCTTATCTTAGTATAGTCCCATTGTTGTAGGTGCTTACGTTCGGGGTATGGCGAACCTGTCCGTCGTTGTTATCATATCATTCGTAAGTGCATGTAATCTTGTTGTGGCGAGAAATTGTAAGAGGTTTGTAAAAAGTTAAAGCTGTTCATTTGTAGGAGTTGTTATTTATATATATGCGAAAGGCAAGTTTTCTCAATTCTTGTTTTGTACTCCATTTGTTTCATGTATGTGTTGTATGTTCGTGATTACTACGATGTTGTATCACTAGGGTACCGGGGTAAGGCACGATCACGGGCCCAGTTAGGTCGTGACAAAAGTGGTATCGAGCGATTAATCCTCGGAAAGTGTCTACGAAGTATCGATGAAGTTTTGATTATCGGTGTGTTGTGCACCACGCTGATGATCGAGGAGGCTATAGGATATTTAGGATTAGTTTCTATTCTTCTCACTCTGAGATCGTGCCTTAGAGAGTGTTGTAAGTTGGACCTCTAACGTATTTCTTTCCACTACGGTTATGCCTCGCGTGGGAACCCGGGCCGGGAGGGCAAAGCGGAGGAGGCTGCGAGTAAAGTCTGAGAGATTCACGTGGGCACAGGCCCGATTATCACCTTAGGTGGTGCTTCGTTCGGGGAGTTACTGCGGCGTCGCTAGCCCCAGAGTTTAATGCGGCGGCGATTCCTCTGCGGCCATGATATTTGAACGCCCGGTTCCACGGCCAGAGCAGAGAATATAGATTTCAAGGAGGCGACCACATACTAACTATGGATTTGACTACGGAGAGTATCTGCCGATGTCTGCGAGTCTTGATGAATATCAGCGAGAAGGTTGTGCAAAAGTAAGTTCTTGATTGAAGCGAGCATGGCACGTATGCGGGCTTATGCGCGGCGTGGCGAAAGCGTGAGATCGGCGGGTTAACGAAGGGCGAGAAGAAGGGCGAGCGGCAAGGCCCTTTGGTAACTTCGGCGATCGCCTCGCGTGAATCAGATTTTGCGCATCCGCGGTGCGAGAAAGGTCCTCGCGGGGTTGGGGCGTTAGGGGTATCGAGGAGTTGGTGAGCTCGAGCTTAGGTTCCACGATCCTGCGAAGGTTCGACCATGCAGATTGATTTTTCGGTGTTCGCGATGTGGCGTCATCTCGGGGAATGTCGTCTTTTAGTTGGTACTTGTTGTACCTATGACCGTCAGTGCGATGTCGAAAGAGTGTCCTTGCGGAGGACTTAGCCTTGAGGATCGGTGGGTAGTTCGTCATCTTCCTAGCTATCGCCTACTGAGGCGAGTTTGATTAGAATGACTAAGGAGTAAGCGATGGGTCGGGTATATCTTTAACCCTCAGGGTTTTAGTATGTGTGATAAGGTGAGTATACCTTAAGTGTTATATTACGATAGCATTGTGTAAATGGTGATTAGAAATCTTGGTTAGTTAACCAAGTAAGATTTGGGGATAGAAAGTGTGAGCCTTAGAGTGTTATCGTAGAGACCTTAGAGGTAAGGCCGTCTCGAGTAAAGATGTATTGTTTATGTTTGACCATATAGGAGTGCATAGTGCGTGAGTTATGTTGTGGGATTAGTCACGAGTAGTGTGGAATGAAAGAGGGTAGTTGAGCTAAGAAGACCGCTAGGTTTTAGTAGCGTGATTAGTGAGAGTTTTCCTTGAGGAGCTGGCGTTTTGCGGCGTTGCGGGTCGGGTTGAGGCCACGTTGCGGGTCAACCAGCGGAATGTTTGGTGGTGGGAGTCGGTTGTGGTGGTCCGCCTTGTGGTAAGTCACGAGGGTGTTAGGCGAGTTTAGTTAACAACGTGCGATTTCATGGATCGTTCGACCGATAGTTGGGCGAGGAAGTCGGCCGTGTTGTCTTAGCAAAGACCGTTTACTCGGCGAGGTTATGCGAGATGATATATCGAGAAAGGTTGTAAGGCTGCGCGAGGTGCCTACGCCACCTTATATCGAACAGTGGAGCCAGGTTGCGTTGTTTCTTTTACGGAGGTTTTACGAGCAAGGTTAGGAACTCAGTAAGTCTCGAGAATCACGTTCGCCCTCGGGCGGTGTTTGGATTTGAGGATAGTTGCGAGAATTGTTGTCTCTGTTGAAGAAGTGTTTAGCTACCATTTCGGTGTTCGGATGTCGCCTTATGAAGCCTTGTAGGGCGGATGTGTAGTCGCCGGTTGATTGGTTCGATGTTGGCGGGATTGGATAGTTAGTTGAGCTTGTTCCGGTATGTGGATAGAGTAAAGCTTGTCTAGAAGAGGTTACGGCGGCTCGGAGAAATCGTGCGGATAATCGGCGGCGCAGAGTTGAGTTGGCGGTCGGTCTTCTTGAAAGTACCACCGGGTTGGGTGTGGCGAGTTTTGGAATCTGAGAGGAACTTAACGAGTTACTTTGGGCCTTTGAGTTCATGAAGAATAGGCGGGTTGCCTATATGTTAGCATTTGCCGTCCGACTTAGGAGGCAATGCGTCGATCTTCGTGTTATGTTCGAAGAAATCGGAGATCCATCGAGTATTCGGCTAATGATGACCAAGTTGAAGATGATAACCGAGTTTTGAATCTTGAGCGATGCTCGAAATGTAGTGAAGTTCGAATGTCGACATCTTCGGTGATCGCATGCGACCGGTACCATTTGTTGGAGTCGCGGGTGACACTAGAACCTCGCGGCAAAGTGACAAAAGTGGTATGCTTTATGATGTTAGAGTGCTTCCAGTGGACTTGGATGTAAGCATTTTGCTTGATTGTTTGGTGGCCATGTGTAGCGAGTTTGTCCTCGTAAGTATAGTAGTGAAGACTATCTTGGCGCGTTTGTTTGAGACTTAGAAGGAACATTCGGGATGAATGTTTCTAAGGAGGAGAATGTTATACCGTATTTCGGAGTATGCGTGGGGCGTGCGTAGGAAAATTTGAACTTGTGATTTAGGCTTGGCGAATTCTTTTTGTTCACAACACGATTAGAGTCGTTTTTGGCGAAAGCGTTTTCCACGACTTTCGTGAGAATTTCGGCTATGTCATTTTTAATTTTGCGGATTTTTAGAGGCGAAACATTTTGGACCAACAAGAGGCGACACTTGTCATCGTCTCATTGGAACGCCTTGGGCGGTAAAGGGGTTGGTAGAATGGCCATTGTTTAGTCGAGGGTTGGTAGGATATTTTGGTGGTAGATGGATAAGGTGCGCTTGGCGAGATCTTGGCCTACACTTGCCTTGCACTTGGCAAGATCTTGGCCATTGGTTGGCCTTCATGACTATAAATACCGCGCTTTAAAGACTAATTCATCATAAAATTGCCTAAGTCTTGAAAGCTTCTTCCTCACCCAGTGTAGTGTCTTGGCAGAGCCCTCTTCCCCCTTGGCGAGAGTTCCCCACAGTGGGGTAGGTAGAGGTATACACCCACTCCTTGGGGTGCTAGTAGTGGGTACCCACTGCCTAGTTGTTTTAGTATAATACCACTCTTGGTAGAAATACTCTCAAAAGTATTGTTATAATGCCCAAATTACCTTAGCCAGTATACCTTGTAGTATTCTAAGGTTATACTTATCTGAAAAGCCGAAATACTATTATACTTCCCTTGATCCTGGCCAAAACCACTAAGGAAAATCTCCATAGTTAGTTGGAGTATTAAGTAGAAGTTGGTTAGAACTTCTAAGGGTTGTTTGGAGGCGGGTCGGGCCTTGAGTAGGAGCTAAACCTTGCTCGGGATCGACATTTAAACTCGGATAATTATGGGCTTATCGAGGTAAATATCTTGTCCTATTGTAATTGGAAATTACATGTTGTTAGATTATATAGTTGAAGTATACTATATATAGTCTTGAGCGTTGTTATCGTGATGTCTTTTGACTTAAGCTGAATAATAAGAAACTTTTGAAAGAAAGTCTTGTTGTATTTACATGGGGTGTATTCTGATGAGCTTGTGCGGCTTTTACGTGAGGTAGAATTGTGCGTCGGATTAAGCGTATAACCCCCACTGGTTGGCTTGGTAGTCGGCCAGATAGAGGAGGAGATTTCTGTTGTTGCGGGAGAGTCTTGCAATTTTACGTAGAATGTTCTCGATAAGATTTAGATGTTAATAAGCGCCTTGTGGCCTTATAGGTTGAAATCTGCGTGTGGCGCGATCTACTTGGCTTAAGGAGTGGGAAGCGGCGAGGAACTTGGGCGTTTTGCTATTAGTCGATGCTCGTCGCGAGGTATGTGAACCTCTTCCTATCTCTTCTAGCATGATATGTGTGAACTATGTGATGCGGTAGGCGTCGTGTGCTAAATGTATTTGATTGGTTTAAAACATAAAGTGTTATAACGGCTTTATGGGAAGTTGGTTATATGACTTTATGTTGGTAAGAAAATACTTGTGGTTTTAGAAGGTGGCGATTTGAACTATAAGCGGCTTGTTATGTGTTAATAAAGAACTTGAAGTATTTCAAAGATTTTTGAATCATTTGAAAGAAGAAGTAATACTTGGTTTTGAAAACTTAAGAGTTATACTAGCTTTATGGGAAGTTAGGTAATAACGGCAGAATGTTTCTTGATTGGAAATCAGAATGTGTATCGACAAACCATGCGGCGTTAATAAAGGAAATGTTTTATGATTAAGTATTATTAAAACCGGTAGAAACTTCCATCTGCATAGAAGCTAAGATGAGACAAAATGATATTTCATAGATCATAGCATTTGTAATAAGATTGTTATAAACAAGAATATCTACTCACATATAAGGCTTATGTTTCTCGGATAGTTTAAAGAGAATTATATTCTTAAATGAATAAGACTATGAACTACGAAACCTTTCTAAAATAAGAAGCGTGAACATTTGAAATTAGGCAAACTTGGGCGTTTGGATAATAATGTTGTTACTTGATTTTACAAAGATAAGTGTTTTGATTCACGAAAGATAATCACTCTATTTTCATATACTCACGGGTATTGTGTGACTTTTGTGAAAGTAGCGTATCTTTTAAAAAGTTAATGTATGAAGTACTTTGGGGATAGAAACGAACATGTTGACACGTAGTAGAAAGTACCTTATGTGTGAATAACTTGATTGTATTGGTTTGTGATAGCCTTGTAATACCCGTGTTGATTTGATAAGTAATCATATTAGGATGCTACGTGTGTTAGTGATACGTGATGTTTGTGTAAAGGGTTTTCCCTTGATTGTGCTTATGTTGTTTAAGCGTTAAGCATTATGTTGGTATTATACCACTCGCGCGTGTTTCAGGGGTTAAGCGCCCTCCGTGCGGGGTAGACTCGGTGATGCAGGACCGTGATTGAGAATACCTCATGCGGGTCAGGGGCCTATGCGGAACTACGAGTTCGAGTTAGTGTGCGGCCTTTATGGTCATGCGGTCTATGTGGCCGTGCGGTGCGAGTCGGGGCGATGCGGGAGTAGCTACCCTCGATGCGGGGTTATACCTCATGCGGGCTATGAGATTGGCCTATGCGGGTGCGGGGAGTTCGAGGCTAAACGCGCACATTTGATATTAAGGCGGCGACCGGCTTTGATCATATGGCGGTCTAAGCGGATATCATAATCTGATTTATGACCTTGTTAGTCTTGTAGGTGTTAGTAGTCGGTTATGCCTTCGTACTTACCACATCTTATTTTATTTGAACCAGTGGGACTGCTTTGTTCATGTGTATTCCTTAGTGCTTTATATATCATAGGCTGCCGGCGGTGAGGAAAGGTATTCCACGGGCATGATTGATGTTGTGGCGTGAGACCCGTTCTTTATATTGGAGTGATGACTTTGGCGTGAGTCACGACTTGATATATTGCTTATTTATTGTGAGCTGTAGTTTGGTTATCATACATGTCTCACCTTTATATAGACTACTATGATTTCATTTACGATATTTTTGATTTCACATACTAAATACTGTTATCTTGACCTCCTTGAAGGCTGCGTTCATCTGCGAGTAAAGGTACACGCGATCGTTGATCCTCGCTCTTAGGATCACGATTCGGCGTTTGGGAAGCTCCGTTCCTCGGAGCTTATCTTGGTATAGTCCTGTTGTTGTAGGTGCTTACATTGGGGTATGGCGGACCACTGTCCGTCGTTGTTATCATATCATTCGTAGAAGTGCATGTAATCTTGTTGTGGCGAAATTGTAAGAGGTTTGTAAAAAGATTAAAGCTGTTCATTTGTAGGAGTTGTTATTTATATATATCCGAAAGGCAAGTTTTCCTCAGTTCTTGTTTTGTACTCCATTTGTTTCATGTATGTGTTGTATGTTCGTGATTACTACGATGTTGTATCACTAGGGTGCGGGGTAAGGCACGATCCACGGGCCAGTTGGTCGTGACATTGATCTCGCTTCATAGGATCACGGTTAATCGTTTTGGGAAGCTCAGTTTCTCGGAGGCTTATCTTTAGTATAGTTCCTGTCATTGTAGGTACTTACATTCGGGGTATGGCGGGAATACTGTCCGTCGTTGTTATTATAACATTCTTAGAGTCTTTGAAATGCTGTTATGGGCGAGTTTGAAAAGGGATGTAGCTATTGCGTGTTCAAGTTTTATTTATATATTCGAAAGGTAACCGTTTTGGTTGCTTTGTTTTCTTATTTCATTATTGTATATCTTGTTTCATGTGTAAGTTTTCATTTCCGCTGATTTTCTCTGATGTTGTATCACGGGTGCCCGGCGTAAGGCACCAGTCGCGGGCCCATGGTCGGGTCGTGACAAAAGTGGTATCAGAGCAGTTAATCCTCGGAAAGTGTCTACAGACCGTATCTAGTAGAGTCTTGATTATCGGTGTGTTGTTCACCACATCTATGTCGAGGAGGCTGCGAGGATATTTAGGATTGGTTTCCATTCTTCTCACTCTGAGATCGTGCCTTAGAGGTGTGTTATAAGTTGGACTCCTCGGCGTATTCTTTTCACTGTTATGCCTGTAGCAAACGGCGAGCCCGGGAGGCAAGGCGGCGAGAGGAGCTACGAGTAGAACACGAGAGGGATTCTGAGGGCACGAGCGGTCATTACGAGATAGTACTTGAGCGGCGAGTTTTATGGCGCTAGCCCAGTGAGTTTAGCGGCGGCGATTTCTCACGAGGCCACGATACGAGCCTCGGTTTCACGACCGGAAGCGAGATATGAGTTCTGAGAAATGGCCCGATTACTAGCTAGGCTTGTGGCTAGGAATGAGGACATACGAGATTCGGAGGTTCGGCGTGCGATAGTTCACCTAGATCCGATGGTTGAGATTTGGGACTTCTTGAGTTGCGATCCACCCGCGTTCTATGGATCTAGGCGAGAAGATCATCGAGTTTATTCGGCGATTGCGGCGGATCATGAAAGTGATCAAGACCTCGAGCATTTCTTACACCTTGCGCCTCGCGGATGAGAGAGCTCGAGCGAGATAGATTTATGAGGTTGAGGCGAGCAGGCGAGCGGTTGGGATCTGATATAGAGTTTGACTTATTGGCTCGTTATGTCCCCGCGTTAGTGGCTGACATATGAGGAGAGAATGTCCTAGTAGGAGGGATACAAGTGGGATGACTTAGCCTACCAGGTTAGTTGCGGATTCAGTGGATCAGAGAGGAAAGGGTGTTAGCCAGAGGAGGCCACCCCCACCTCGGTATGGTCGTTGTGGTAGGGGTTCTTATAGGAAGTGTCGTACTACTTAGATAGCTTGTTAGGCTTGCGGCCATCAAGGCCATTTGCGAGAAATTGTCGAGCAGAGGTGGCGCGGATGTTCTGACTCGACGCCGGGATCGATGGTGGTTCATCACATACGTAGTTATCGCCCGTGAGCAAGATTTGATTAGGCGGCAAAGGAAAGTGAGGCAGTGAATTCTGAGGAGATCTTGACCTTAAGAGACTTGTTTAGGTTGTTATGGTAGATCATGTGGAGTGCTATGTTTGGTTAGCATGGTGTAAGTTGTGATAAATCCATGGGTAGTGTGAGATGGAAGTAGTAGCTTTCATGGCGTGGCCCAGTAAGATTGTTCGGATCGAGGAGCGAGTTTAGTCTGAAGTGGGTCGGGTTGAGGCCATTTCGCGAGTCAACCGCGGCCGGAATGTGGTGAAGTCGGTTGAGGTGGTCATTAGATGATAAGGTCACGAGGGTGTTAGGCCCAAGTTTAGATAACCATCGTCTGAGTTTGTGGATCACGTTCGACCGGTAGTAGGGCCGATGGGTCAGCCCATCTTGTCTTTTAGTCGGGGTATTTACTCGGCGGAGGTTATGCGAGATGTTGTATATCGGGAAGGTTGTAAAGCTGCTGGGGTTCCTACTTTTATTTTTATAGCGACGGTGGAGCCCGGTTTATGGCTATTTCTTTTGGGAGAGTTTTACGGCGGGGTTAGGAACTTCGGGTGAGTCTCGATGTGCATTCACCCTCGGGCCGGCGGACGAACAACGCATTTATCCGGACATTTGAGGATAGAGTTCTGGGCGGTGTTTTGATTTGAGGGTAGATGTGAGGATTATTTGCCTCTTGTTGAGTGAGTATTATACTAGCTACCATTTGATGTCGGATGGTGCCTTATGAAGCCTTGTATGGCGGAAGTGTAGGTTCTTGCGTCGATTGGTTCGATGTCGGCAATGTTCGGTAGTTTGGTCCCTACTTGTTTGGCGGGATGTGGATAAGGTGAAGCTTATCGAGGAAGAAGTTATTAGCGGCTCGAGTCAGCGAAGTCGTGCGGACGATCGGCGTCGACACTTGGAGTTCGAGTTGGCGGTGGGTCTTCTTGAAGGTACCACCGGAAGGGTGTGTGAAATTTGGAAAGAAGGAAACTTAGCGAGGTACTTTGGGCATTTTGGATAATAGTAGAATAGGTCGGGTTGCCTATAAGTTAGCTTCTTGCGTCAGACTTAGGAAGCGATGCGTCGGTATTCCATGTTGCTATGTTTGGAAGAGTAATCGGAGATCCCTCAGTGTTCGATTAATGATGACCAAGTTAGAGATAGTAACCAGAGATTTTGGCGAAGCAATGACAAAAATGTGGTAAGTATATGAGGAAGAGTTCGAGTGTGCGAGGAGAGTGCGACAGTAAGAAAAGAGGCGAAGATGTGAAGTGTCATTTTATAAGTATAGATGTGAAGAAAGTATCCTTTGGACCATGGGTGGAAGTTTTTGTGTTGTTATACGTTAGGGGTGATTCCTCGTTGGCTTGGATTGAGTTTTGCGTGTATGTTATATTATGGCCATGTGTGGCGTAATTGGTTTGTAAGTATATTAGTGAAGACTATCTGTGCGCTTGTATGATTAGAGGCTTAGAAGGAACATTCGGGACGAATGTTTCTAAGAGGAAGAATGTTACACCCGTAGTTCGGGTATGTATCACGAGGGCGTGCGTGCGAGAATCTGACGATAAAGTGGAAAGGAAGAAAGATGTGATTTTCGCGGAAAAGTTTCAGATTTTGTGAAGGAAAAATGTTCATTAAAGGGGTGGATTCCCAGTTTGGTATTTGGACTTTTGGAATATTTGAGAATTATGAAATTTTATTTCGAAATTGGTCACGTGGGGCCACGGGAAAATTCTGGTTTTGTAGAGCCAGCTTTATTTTGGATTTTGGCATTACGGATATTTTGGAAGATGAAATATTTTGGGCGAGTAGGGCGACCGTGTCACCCGATGTGGCCGTGTTGGCGTGGAGAAGAACCAGTGGCGCGTTTTTGGTGGACAAGTGGCCCGTTTTGTGGTGGCCACTTGTCCCATTTTGTGGTAGCCAAATGGTTGGCCAACTACCCATACATGTACCCCATCCTCGCGTCCACACTGCCTAGATCTTGGCCATTGATTTCCTATAAATACCGCGTGTGCAAGACTTTATTTCATCGCGTTAGAAAGTTTCAAGGCAAAAATTCCCCTCCTCGTAGTGAGTTCGTCCAAACACCCCCATGAGTAGAATTCTTCAAGTATTATTGTTATTCCAAATACTTTAGCCTAAATCCTGGTGGTATTCAAAAATATCCCAACATAAGAGCAGGAAATACTACTTTATCCATAGTGCAAAATGAATCCACAGAAAAATCTTCGTAGCTTAGATGAAGTGTTAAGAGAAGTTGTTTAGAAACTTCTAAGGGTTGCTGGAGGCGGGTTGGGCGTGAGGTGGAGCTAAGCGTTGCTCGGGATCGACTTATATCTTGGATAATTTTGGGCTTATCGAGGTAATTACCTATGTCCCTATTGTAATAGGAGATTACATGTTGTAGTAGTTTAGAATTGAGTATAAGATATATTGGAAGGATGATTATAAAGAATTGAGCTGTATTTACATAGAATTTGTATTCTGATAGATTTGTAGTATTATTGTGGAGTAGAATTGTACGTCAGGTTAGGCGTGTAACCCACTGGGATTGTTGGTTTGGTAGCAGGCCTCGTTAGATGAGGAGATTTATGTGGTTGCGGGGAGGTCTTTGTCGAATTTTAGTAGAATAAGGAATCTTGTATCTAGAATTATTCTCTGAAGAGATCTAGAGGTTGATAGGCGTTTTGTGGCCTTTTTAGGTTGAAGTACTACAGTGGCGTATTCTACTTGAAGGGTGGAAAAGGCGAGCAAGGTTAAATGCGTGGAGCGTTTTGCTAATTGTTGATAATCGTCGCGGTATGTGAACCTCTTCTATCTTTTCTAGCATGATTGTTGTGAACTATGTAGTACGGTGAGCGTACGTGTGCTAAATGAATTTGGTTGGTTTAAAACATAAAGTGTTATAACGGCTTTATGGGAAGTTTGCTATAACAACTTTATGTAGGTAAAGAAATGGTTTGTGGTTTTAAAAGATAAGAGACTTGACTTATAAATGACTTGATGTGAAATATTAAGGAACTTGATTTCTAAAAGAAAAGAGACTTGAGGAATTGAAGAGTTTTTGGTTTAAAAGAAAGACATGGTTTTGTCTTAAATTGGTTTAAAACATACAGTGTTATAACAGCTTTATGGGAAGTTAGTTATAACGACTTTATGAAAACAAAAGAATGGTTTTATCATTAGTTTTAAAATGGTAACTTGACTTTAAAAGGAGAAGTGTTTTGGTCTAAAAAGAAGGCATAGTATTGTCTTAATTTGGTTTAAAAAGGAAAGTATGGAAGTTGTTTTGGTTTACTTAAAATGTTAGTCACTCTATTTTTGATAATACGGGCATCGGGTGACCTTTGTAAAAGAAATGGATCTTTTAAAAAGAATTTAACGTACGTAGTACTTTGGGGTTAAAATCTGGACTTTGGCATAAAATGAAAGTACCTTGAGTTGTGTGTAACTTGCCTATGTTTGCGTGTGATAGCCTTGTCGTGCTAGTATTGTATTTCTATACCATCGCGTTTCTCGATGGAGGGCCGGCTGATTTGTTATGATCTTACTTGGACGTACCGGCAGTGACTAGCTCTTCATGAGGTTTCTTGATTCGACGGTATCGGTAGTTGGCTCTGCGTGCTTGCCCGAGTCGTGGTGATTCGACGGTATGCGGTAGTTAGCCGTGCTTGCCCGTTCGGTTTGTGTGAAGTCTCGTGATTCCGGCTTGGTATCGGTAGTTAGTCTTCGTGCTTGCCGACCATTCGTGGCGCGGTGGTATCACGGTAGTTGGCTTCGTGCTTGCCAAGGTCGACCGTGGTATGGTTATATAGATTTGTTGATGCGGCTTTGGTATCGGTAGTTGGCTTCGTACTTGCCGATCGATTGATGATGCGGCTTTGGTATCAGTAGTTAGCGCCGTACTTGCCGTCACGGTTTTATGACCGCAGGTGGGACACGGTGTTCATGTGTACTCCTTGGTGTAGTTATCGTGAAGCTGCCGTGATGAGGAAGGTGTTCCACGGGCATGATCGATGTTGCGGGCATGAGACCCATAGTTATATTTGAGTGATGACTTTGAGGCGTGAGTCACGACAGCGTATTGCTTACATATTATGTACTATAGTTTGGTTATCATATATGTCTCTGTTTTATATAGACTACTATGATTTCATTTCTGATATTTTGATTTCATATACTTGGTACTGTTATCTTGACCTCCTTGAAGTGCGTTCATTATCACGACCCGTTCGGGGCGTGACGGTGCCCGGACACCAAGTAGTCATACATCGGAGATATCGTGAATATAAAACAAGGCATGAAACAATATAAATGAGACCAGTTTACGGGAAAAGTTGCCTTCGGCATATATATAAATACCCAAAATGAGCAGTTACATCCCAACTTTACGCGGGACTACAGGACCTCACAGAGTTTATAACAACAATGGCGGGGGGCCCGCCATACCTGAATGCAAATACCTACAACGGCGAGGACCGTACAAAATGCTAAGCCTCGGAGAAGCGAAGCTTTCCCAATGAAGCGGTGATCCTAGAGCGAGGATCAACGGTGAAGTACCTCTACTGCGGCATGAGCGACCTCGAAGAATCGATCAACGGTACCAAGTATGTGAAGCGTAAAATCACGTAAATGAAATCATAATAGTCTATATAAAGCGGGAGACATGTATGATAACAAACTACGATTCACAACATAAGCGATCGTCAAGTCGAGGACTCGCCTCAAGTCATCCGCCGTACGTGGAACTCCTTCCGCCAGCTTGGCGATCTAAGTACAAATCGTGTGGAATCGTGTCGGCCCGTCCGTGGGACTCGGTAAATAATCATGTAGAATCGTGTCGACCCGTCTTATGGGAGTTGGTGAAGAATCGGGTGGAATCGTGTCGGCCCATCCATGGGACTCGGTGAAGAATCGGATGAAATATGTGTCGGCCCGTCGTGGGACTCGGTGAAGAATCGGTGAAATCGTGTCGGCCCGTCTCATGGGACTCGGTGAAGAATCGGGTGAAATCGTGTCGGCCCACCTCATGGGACTCGGTGAAGAATCGGGTGAAATCGTGTCGGCCCGTCCGTGGGACTCGGTGAAGAATCGGATGAAATCGGGTCGGCCCGTCGTGGGACTCGGTGAAGAATCGGTGAAATCGTGTCGACCCGTCTCATGGGACTCGGTAGCATAGAAATACAACACTTGAACAACAAAGGCTATCACGCAAGCATAGGCAAGTTACACGCGACTCAAGGTTATTTTATGCCAAAGTCAGTTACGACCCCAAAGTATTCGTCGTTAAATTCTTTTTAAAAGATTCATTTCTTTTATAAAGGTCACCGATACCGTAGTATTAAAATAGAGTGACTCGCGTTTTTGGTAAACCAAAACACTTTCCTTTTCAACATCAGTAACAACATTCTTTCCCGTAAGTTCAAGTTTGCCTAATTTCAAGTACTTAAGCCTCTTATTTTAGAAAGGTGTTGTAGTTCATAGTCTTAATCACTTAAGAATATAATTCTCTTTTAAACAATTTGAGAAACATATGCCTTATATGTGAGTAGGTTATTCTTGTTCAAAATCAATCTTATTAAGCGACCGTGATCTAGGAAATGTAATATCATTTTGTCTCGTCTTAGCTTCATGCGGATGGAGGTTTCTCTCTGGTTTTAATAATACTTAATTAGTCAAAACATTTCCCTTTATTAGCATTTGCGGTGGTTTGTCGATACTCGTTCTGATTTCCTAAATCGGTAAAACATTATTCCTTTTTTAAAAACCAAGTACTCATTACTCGCGAATGAGGTTTCACCTGAAATTCATATTAATTCATTTTAAGTCAAGTCTCTTCTCTTTTAAGATCAAGTCTCATAACTTCTTAAAATCAATAAACCATTCTTTTTATCTCTCTTAAGTCGTTATACCTAACTTCCCGTAAAGCTAGTATAACTCTTAGCTTTCAAACCAAGTATTATTCTTCTTTCAAAAGATTCTTAATTCTTTTGAAATACTTCAAGATTCTTATTATTAGGGCTTAAGTCAAAAGACATTGCCGTAAAACTACATTCGATTAACAACGTCGTCTACCGTACTATATATATTCTTTTAAAATATCATGCTCGAGGATAGGAAGAATCACATACCTCGCGGCGATTATCGACTATAAGCAAAAGCGCTCGCGGTTATAACGGCTAGCCTCGTCCACCTTTCAAGTAGTACCGCTACTTGCGATCTTCAACCTATAAGGGTTATACAAGTCTATCAATGCCTAGACTACTCTTGTAGAATATTCTTGATGTGATTCGGTTCAAGTCTATTCTGTAATATCCTTCTATTACAGTTCAATTCTCTTATATGAATCTTATATTCATTTCTATACAACTACATCATGTAATTTCCAATTACAATAGAAGGATAGGATTATTTACCTCGGTAAGCCCAAAATTATCCAAGTTTAATGTCGATCACGAGCAGCGTTTAGCTCTACTCAGGGTGCTCCAACCGCTCCAAACAACCCTTAGAAGTTCTCTGAAACTTCTTCCTAATACTTGACCAAGCTGTGAAGATTTTTCCAAAGGGTTTCGTTTTGGCTAAAGGAAAGTATAGTAGTATTTTTCGGGCTTTTCGTATAGAGGGTACTTGGAAATACTACAAAGGTTTTGGGCTAGAGTATTTTGGCATTATAACAATACTTGGAGAAGTATTTCTCAACCAAGGGGGTGTTTCACGAGAACAACACTCGAGAGGGGGTGTGTTTGGCCAAGGCCTTGAGGGGAGAAGGGTGCTCGGCTGAAATCTCGAGAGGGGAGGATTTCAAGACTTGGAGAGTGATTTGTGGATGAAAACCTTGAGTTAGGGGTATTTATAGGTCAAGCAATGGACAACCAATGGCCAAGATGAAGCCAAGTGCAAGGCAAGTGTAGGGGAGGATTTACAGTGTCCTTATCCATCTACTACACAAAAATATCCTACCTAACCTTGACTAAAGAAAAGCCAAGAAATCGTCAACGAAGGCCATGTTTGCCGTCCACTTGAGGTGACAAGTGTCACCCTCTCGTTAATCCAAAATATTTCATCTCTCGGAAAAATCCACAAAAATAATAAATGACATAGCCGTAATTTTCCCTACGAAGTCTTGAAAGCGTTCGTCGGAAAACGCCGTTTGGTACTTGTGAATAATAATTTTTGGTCTAGCCTAACAAGGCTCAAACTTCTCTCGTCGTCCTCGCGTACATACTTTGGAAAATACGAGGTATAACATTCTCCTCGCCGAAACATTCGTCCGAATGTTTCATCTTAAAACAGATAACGATAAAGTTCCTCTTAACTAAAACGATTGCGAATGCCACGTATGGCGTAAAATAACTGCGCGAATACTTGATCCGAGCGGCGAGGAATCTCCTCTATCATCACAAAAGCTCCCACCCAAGGGTTAAAAGATACTCTCTTGCACCTTCACTTTACAAAGAAAAGATCCAACTATGTTCTTAACACGTGCTCGCTTCTTCCCTTACTCGTCATTACCGTACCGCTCGAATTCTTTCTCATAACTTACCGCATTCACATTCTGCTTGGTTTCCAAAACTACGGATTACTACCTCGACTTGGTCATCATTAGCGAGAATACTGCGGATGGATCTCGATACTCTTGAACATAGCAACATGAAAGATCGGACGTCTTGCCTCTACGTCGGACGACAATGCTAACTATAGGCAACGGCCTATTCTTCACATGACACGAAAAGGCCCAAAGTAACTCGGGCTAAGTTTCCTCTGTTTTCGAATCTCGTCACACCGCCAGGTGGTACCTTGAAGACCAGCGTCGGCTGAACTCCAAGCGTTATCGCGGATATCCGCACAACACATTGACTCACGAGCTTCGATAACCTCTTACGGATAAGCCACTATCCGCGTCTGTTGAACTAGTATGAACCAACTATCTGAACCTTGCCAACATCGAACCAATCGGCTGACAACTTATACTTCCGCCCTACAAGGCGTCATAATCACGATAAGAATCTGAAATGGTAGTTATTAAACACTCCTCAGCGGGAGAAAACAATCCTCGCGGCTACCACGAACGCCAACGGCGGCGGCGAATGCGTCTTGAGACTACTTTGAGTTCCTAACCTGCTGGTAAAACCTCGAGAAAAGCGATCGTAAAGCGGGCTCCATTACTGTCATAAGGTGAAGGTAGGCACCTCGTGCAACCTTACAACCTTCGCGATATAACATCTCGCATAACCTGCCCGAGTAAAGCGATCTTGGTGAAAGACAAGAGGGTGACCTCATCGGCCCGACTCTTTGGTCGAATGCATCCGCGAACTTGCGATGGTTAACTAAACTTGGGCCTAACACCTCGTGACCCCGCTGGCGGGACCACAAATGACCCCACGCTGAAGCAATTGCGGGTTGACCGCGCGTGGCCTCAACCCGACCATTATCGCCTGAAAACTCTTGTTCCCGATCCGGAACAATCTCACTATCGAGTCACAAAACCTAGTAGTCTTAGCTCGACTACCTCTTTCATATCATACCACTCGGGGACTTATCACCTGACTATATCTCACGTGCACTATGCACTCCGATAAGGGTCAAACATAAAATACCTCTTTTACTCGAGATGGCCTTACCTCTAAGGTCTCCACGTATAAAACTCTAAGGCTCCCACTTTCTTTATCCCCCAATCTTACCCGGTTAACTAACCATGATTTCTAATCACAACTAACAAAATGCTATGTGAACATAACATTTAAGGTATACTCATCTTATCATACGTACTAATCTCTAGAGGGTTAAAGATATACCTGTATTTACTGCTTCACTACCCTCTGTCATTCCAATCAATCCTGCCCTGCTGGGCGCAAGCGTAACAAGCTGTCTAAGAAGCACGACACTCCCCACAATGACACTTACCACAACGGCCACACCGAGGTGGGGGTGGCCTCCTTTGGCTAACACCTGCCTCTCCAGAACTCACGAATCCATGGCCCGATCTGGTGGTGAGTCCTCCTCTTGCATCCCTCCTACTAGGACATCCTTTCGACCATGGCCACGGCGCGGGTAAAACAAGCGTCAACAAAGATGACATTCCGGAATGGCGCACATCCTGCTGTGAACAACGGGAAAAAGCGAATCGGTGGGTGGACCTCGTGTATCGAGCACGGAAGCCCTGGAGCTCTGACCAACTCCGGCATACCTCGAACGTCCCGAAGTTTGTGGAGGACCACTCTGCACTGGCGGAGGCATATATCTAGTCTGCTGGTGAGGTGATTCGCCTCGAAAGTTATCAAAGGACCTTGCTGTCCTGGCCCTCTTCTGCTGATCTTGGTTAATCCGTCGATCCTCACTTTCCTCTGTGTCTTTGCGTGGCTTTACACGAGCCATGCTCAGCTTGGTGAAGAGCTACTCTAGTACAACCCTCTCTTAGATAGTCATCAAGACTCGTGATATATCGGTGAAATCTATATTCTCTGGCTGCTAACATCCTAGCTAGTAACAGGTCCATTCCTTTGCAATCCAATTTCTTTGTTCCCGGTCGTGGGCGAAGGCTCATATATCATGGCGCGATGAGCTAGCTGCCATTGTGCTAAACTCTGCTTTGGGGTGGCGGCGTCCGCGAACTCCCGAATGAAGCACCACCTAGGTGATGATCGGGCACATGCCGATAACCCTACGTACTTTACTCGCGACTCCTCTGCGCCTTGCCTACGGGCGGGTTGCCTTCAGCGGAGGCATAGCAGTGCGGGAAAGAAATGCGTTAGAGGTCGACTTATAACACGGCTCTGAGGCGATCTCGAGTGAGAAGAATGAAACCAATCCTAAATATCCTATAGCCTCACGATTATTGGTGTGGTGCACGACAGCGATAATCAAGACTCTACTAGATCTGATGCGTAGACACTTTCAGAGATTAAGCGCTCACGATACCACTTTTGTCACGACCGTTCTGGGCCGCAGGTGCCTTACGGACACCCAGTAGTCATACATCGGAGATATCGTGAATATAAAGTATCACGACCCGAACCGGGCGTGGTGGTGCCTACCGGGCACCTGGTGATACGACATCGAGAAAATCAGCGGAACATAAAGCATAAATATGAAACAAGAGACATGATAAATAAAAGCAAATAGGCTGACCAAAGCGGTTGCCTTCCAACATATATATATATAAACATTTGAGCGATTACAATCCTTACACCGCCTTGCAGTCTACGGACCTCTAAGATTTATACAACAACTATGGCGGACGGGGGCCCCACCATACCTGAGCGTACAAGAACTTACGGACTCGGGTAACATGCAAAGATAAGCCTCCGGCGAAGCGGAGCTTCCCAAGCTGAAATGAGATCCTAGCGGGGATCGGCGGTAGATGTACTACTGCGGCGTGAGCGGCCCCGAAGGAGGTCGATGCAACAGTACCAAGTATGTGAAGCGTAAAATACGTAAATGAAATCATAATAGTCTATAAGCGGGAGCGGTATGATAGCAAACTACGATACACACGTAACGATTATATCAATTCGAGGTCTCGCGCCCAGCATCAATCACGCGTGGAGTACCTTCCTCGGCTGTGGCGATGCATGATATGATAACAACAAGACGGCAATCCAAATGGGAGCATACGTGCGCTACGCGTCGTGTCGGTATGTCGAAAGGGAACAAATAAGACAACATTCCAAATGGAAGCATGCGTGCGCTCGCATCGTGTCGGTATGTCGAAGGAAACAATAAGACAACAAGCGGTAATCAAAGTGGAAGCATACGTGCGCTCGCATCGTGTCGATATGTCCGGCGATTAACAAAGTAACACTATCAGCGAGGAGCGTGCAGTGGAATTTATCGTCATTTGCGGTCCGCGTCGAGTAAGTTCTCGACAAGTCAACCGACCTCCATCGAGAACAGCGGTAGTATAGAAACACAATTCTTGCACAACAAAGGCTATCACAACAAGCATAGGCAAGTTTCACAACAACAAGCATAGGCAAGTTTCACAGCAACAAGCATAGGCAAGTTTCACAATAACAAGCGTGAAGCAAGTTTATACCTGACTCGAAGTACTTTCATTTTATGCCCAAGTCGGTTTTTAACCTAAAGTACTACGTCGTTAAATTCCTTTTAAAGAGATCTATTCCTTTTATAAAAGTCACCGATACGATAGTATAAAAATAGAGTGACTTATATCTTTTAAGTAAACCAAAACAACTTCCATACTTTCCTTTTTAAAACCAGTTAAAGCGACACCGTACTTTCTTTTTGACCAAAACACTTCTCTTTTTAAAGTCAAGTTACCACATTAAAACCAATGATAAAACCTTTCTTTTGTTTTCATAAGGTCGTTATAACCAACTTCGAATAAATTTGTTATAACACCTTATGTTTTAAAACATCTTAAAACAACCTGATGCCTTTCTTTTCCCTAAAGTTCCGGTTGCCTAATTTCAATTACAAGTCTCTTTTTGAAAAGTTTCATAGTTGAATGTCTTAATCTCTTTTAAAACAATTGAGTAACATATGCCGTAGGCGAATAGGTTATTTTTGTTCATAATCAATCTTATTAAGCGACCATGATCTAGAAAATGTAATATCATTTTGTCTCGTCTTAGCCACATGCGGATGGAGGTTTCTCTTGGTTTTAATAATACTTAATTATTCAATACATTTTCCTTTATTGCATTTGCGTTGGTTTGTCGATACGTTCGATTTCGAATCGGTAAAACATTATTCCTTTCAAAAACCAAGTACTCATTACTCGCGAATGAGGTTTCACAAACATCCGTATTAAGTCAAGTCTCTTATCTTTTAAGAATAAGTCTCTTAACTTCTAAACCATTAAACCATTCTTTTATCTCTCTTAAGGCGTTACACCTAACCTGCGTAGAAATGGTATAACTCTTATGTTTTCAAACCAAGTATACTTCTTTCAAAAAGGTTTCTTAATTTTTAGAATACTTGAGTTCTTTATTATCACACATCAAGTCGGTTATAAGTCAAATCGATTATCTTTTAAAAAAAACCTGGCATTTCTCATACATGAAATTTATTATAACCAACTTCCATAAAGCCGTTATAACACTTTATGTTTAAAAACAATCAAATACATTTAACACGTATGCGTCTACGTACTACATAGTTATACACATATCATGCTAGAGCAGATAAGAAGAGGTTCACGTACCTCGCGGCGATTCTGCTAATAGCAGCGCTCCAGTACCTCAAACCGTCGGCTACACCTTAAGCCAAGCGGACGCGCCATCGTAGTATTTCAACCTATAGAGGCCACGAGGCGCCTATTAACATCTTAGATCTCAATGTAGAATATCTTACGAGAAAATTCGACACCTCACATGACGGCGTAAATCTCTCGCTTTATCAGTAGGCTACGAAGCCAACGGGGTTTGCACGTCTATGGGCGTGTACAATCCTACTGCGATAATACTACACAAGTCTCATGTCTGATCTATGTAATTCTGATTCGATTCACTTCTTAAAATTAGAGCTTAAGTCGCGAACATTGCGTAAGTATTAATCGAGCTTAAGTCAAAAGACATTGCCGCACAACTATGTTGATTCTATATATAGTATACTTAACTATATACTCTACAACATGTAATTTCCAATTCTGCGAGAAGGTCGTGAGTGTTTACCTCGATAAGCCCAAAATTATCAAGTTATATATCGATCACGAGCAGCGTTTGGCTTACTCAGTGCGCTCGACCAGCTCCAAACAACCCTTAAGTTCTAACCAGCTACTAATAACTTGACTACGGGTGAAGATTTACTTAGGGTTTCGTTTTTGTGGTGAGGAAGTATAATAGTATTTTACGGGCTTTTGTATAAGTGTAACTTTGGGAATACTACAAGGTATTTGGGCGAGTATTTGGGCATTATAACAATACTTGGAGAGTATTTCAATACCAAAAAGGGGGTATTTATACGAGACAACAAGGCTAGGGGTGTACCCACGGCTAGGAACCTTCAAAGGGAGGGGTGGCTCTCGGCGAGCTCGCTCGAGGGTGTGGTGGGCGAAAACTTCACGAGGAGGGATTTTTAACACTTAGAAAATATTTGGATGAAGAATTTCATCAACAAAGTGGTATTTATAGGTCAAGCCATGTGACCAAGGGCAGATGCTTCCAAGTGTATAGCAAGTGTAAGGTCAGATTTAGCCATGTGCACCTTATCCGTCTACCACGCCAACTACACAAAATATCCTACCTAACCTGAAGCCCCAAATCGTCCTCTTTGCGAGTCCTGATGCTTCCGATGTGAGGTGACACATGTCGCCCTCCGTTGATCCAAAATGTTCGTCTCTCGGAAAAATCCAAAAATTATTATTGACATGGCGGAATTTTCCCTACGAATGTGGAAGCGTTTAGTCGGCGACTCCTTTTGGTAGTTATGTACAATTTCGAACCTTGCCTAACTTTAAGGCTCAAATTTCTCGTCGTCCTCACGTACATACCACGAAATACGAGGTATAACATTCTCCCCTCAGAAACATGCGTCGAATGTTCCTTCTCAGGTGGATTCTGAAGAAGATCTTAACAAGTTGCCAGCGCCACGCTGACGAACTAACACGCGTTCTCTTCCTTCCTTACTCGTCGTGCCTCGCCGAACAACGTACTCTTCTAGTATCGCACCATACTTGATCATTGCTTGATTTCCAATACTTTGAGTCTGACCTCGAAACTTGGTCATCTTACTAGCTTTACTTTCCTCTAAGGCCATTCCGGCCTTCGCGAACCGATTCTGGTCGAGCGTATCCACAAACTCATCGATGGTCATCTAAACTTGGGCTAGCACCCTCGTGACCCTACCACCTGGCGGGACCACCGAGGTGACCCAGCGCCGAAGCAGGCGCGGGTTGGCCTGACATAGCTGACCCGACCAGCAACGCGTCACGCTCTTGTCCCCGATCCGGAACAATGCACCTCTACAGTCGTAGATATAACGACCGTCCGGGGCCGTTGCGGTGCCTTAACCGGGCACCCTAGTGACCTGACATCGAGAAAACGCGGAAAATAAAACTTTAAACAAGAAGCAAGATATATGATCATAAAGCAGGCCAACCCAGCGGTTACGCTGATAACATATAAATACAACTCTTTCAAAGCGAGCAGTTTAATCCTTTTTACAAACCACACTTGGCATTACTACGGACCTCTAAGATTTACAACAACTATGGCGGGGCGGGGCCCGCCGTACCACAGAATGTACAAGAACCTACAACTCGAGAACCATGCAAAAGAAAAGCCTCGGAGAAGCGGAGCTTCCCAACATTGGCGAGATCCTAGGCGAGGATCACGGCCGATGTACCTACACTGCGGCATGAGCGCGGCCGAAGGAGTCGATCTGTGGTACCAAGTATGTGAAAGCGTAAAAATCTTGTAATGAAATCATACTAGTCTATATAAAGCGGGAGACATGTATGATAACCAAACTACGATTCCATGACATAAGCGATCATGTCGATCGAGGACTCGCGCCTCAGTCATCGCTCAAATATAACTATGGGTCTCACGCCCGCGGCATCAATCATGTTCGCATCGTGGCGCGTGCCGGAGTGCATCGGTGTAGACATGTCCATGATGCAACAATAATACCAATGCCCGGCGCGTGCCGGAATTCTACCTCGGTGTAGACGCGTCCGTATAACATCAACAATAATATCTTGGGTGATCAACCTGCCGCGTAGCCACGTGCCCCGAATTCTACCGGTGTAGACATGTCCGTGTAACCACAATAACAATATATCGGGTAATCAACGGCGCGTGGCGCGTGCCGAGGAATCTTTGCGTCGGTGTAGACATGTCCGTGTGACATCAATAACAAGGCGGTAATCAAAATGGAAACATGCGTGGAATTCTCCGTCACTGCCCGGCACGTCGAGTAAGTTCTCGACAAGTCGTAGGCCTGCATCGAGGCAGCGGTAACGCGAAATACCACGCACAACAAAGGCTATCATCACAAGCATAGGCAAGTTTCACGACAACAAGCATAGGCAAGTTTCACAACGACAAGCATAGGCAAGTTTCACCTGACTCAAAGTACTTTCATTTTATGCCAAAGTCGGGTTTTTAACCCCAAAGTACTACATCGTTAAGTTCTTTTAAAAGAGATCCATTACTTTTATAAAAGTCACCTATGCGTAGTATTAGAATGACCAACCAGCGTTCCTTTTCAAAATCAAGTATGACATTCTTTTCCTAAGTTCGGTTTGCTAGTTTGATTACTCGAGCTACCGTTTTCAAATGCTCGAGTCACTTATTTTAGAAAGGTTTCATAACTCGTAGTCTTAATCTCTTTTAAAACAATTGAGTAACATATGTCATATATGTGAGTAGTTTATTCTTGTTTATAACGATCTTATTAGTGACCGTGATCTAGAAAATGTAATATCATTTTGTCTCGTCTTAGCTTATGCGGATGGAGGTTTCTCTGGTTTTAATACAACGCGTCATTATTGATACATTTTCCTTTATTATAGCTGCGTGGTGCGCCGATACATATTACGATTTCGAAATCGGTAAAACATTATCCACTTTAAAAACCAAGTACTCATTACTCGCGAATGAGGTTTCACAAACGTCCACATTAAAACAAATAAGTTAAGTCTCTTAACCAACATCGATAAACCATTTTCTTACTACGTAAATTGTTATAACCAACTTCCCGTAAAGCGTTATAACCTTTATGTTTAAACAAACAAATACACTTGCTTTGTCGTCCGCGCGTCTTACATAGCTGTGCGTATCATGCTAGAAACGGATAGGAAGAGGTTCGCGTACCTCGCGGCAGTATCGACCGATAAGCAAAATGCTCGGTACTACAACGCGCTGGCCACTTTCCGCTCGCCAGTAGAATCGCTACTCTTAGTACTTTCACTAGAAAGGTCTGGCGTCTATTAACTTCAAAACACAAGGTTCCATTTCTCTCTGAGAAAATTGACACCTCCATGCAGCGTAAATCTCCTCTCTATCGAGGCCACCGCCAACCGAGGGGGTTTTACACGTCTAACGGGCGTGTACAATTCTACTCGATAATACTACACAAGTCTCTGCGTCTGATCTATGTAAATCTGATGCGATTCTTTTCTTTATTCTTGGGCTTAAGTCAAAAGACATTGCGCGATACTAAGCAGTTACATATATAGTATCTTGAACTATATATTCTAATAACATGTAATTTCCAATTACAAATAGAGGACAAGATAATTACCTCGATAAGCCCATAATTATCCAAGTTAAATGTCGATCCTTAGCAGCGTTTAGCTCGACTCGGGTGCTCGTCCGCTCAAACAACCCTTAGAAGTTACAACCAACCACTTAAATCTTGATCAATCGATGAAGATTTTCTTAGGGTTTCGGTTTGAGACTAAAGGGACAAAAGGGTAGTATTTAGGGCTCTACGTATAGAGGTATCTTTGGAGATACTACAAGGTACAAGGCTCACGGTATTTTGGGCATTATAACAATACTTGGAAGACAACTTTCTACCAAGGGGGTAGGCTCGGCTAGCACGCTAGGCTGGGGAGGGTGTTCTCGGCCAAAGGCCACGAAAAGGGGAGGAAGGCTCTCGGTTTAGAGCTCACAAAGGGGAGGAGAGGTTTGAGACTTGGAAGTTTTGGAATGGATGAAGTCTTCACATTTAGGGGTATTTATAGCAAAACCAAAGGCTGACGAGGGCGAGATCCTTCCAGTGTATAACAAGTGTAAGGACAAGATTAAGCCAAGTGCACCTAAACCCTACTCCACAAAACAAGGCACAAAATATGGCACCAAACAAGCCACAAAACAAGGCCAAAACAAAGGAGCCAATAGGCCGTAGAAAGCGTGACCCAATCGACCCAAGCGCCCGGCAGGCGACAAGTGTCACCTCCCGTTGGTCCAAAACATTTCGTCTCTCGGAAAAAATTCGCAAAATACTAAATGACATAGCGAATTTTCCCAGCGTGAGTGGAAAGCGTTTAGTCGGAAAGCGACTCTGATTCGACGCGTGCCCCAATTTCGAACCAAAGCCTAACAAGGCTCAAATTCTCCACGTCGTCCTTACGTACATACTGCGAAATACGGGTATAACATTCTCCCCTCCAGAAACATTCGTCCGAATGTTCCTTCTCAAGTCTCAACACAAACATGCGCTAGTATAGCGCTTCCTGCTATCTGCGCGAAAACAATCATACCACGCTGGCCATAAAAATAACAAGCGCGCAATACTTAAGCCCGGTCGGCGAGAAACACCTCTAATCATCACAAAAACCCGCACGAGGTCTAAAATATACTCCTTCACGCCCGTTTCACAAAGAAAGCGATCACGCGTTCACTTTACCTATCTTGTTGTACCGCTACCGAACACCGAACTCTTTCTAGTATCGTACCGAAATCAGCAACCTGTTTCCAACCGGAGTCACTACCTCGAAACTTGGTCATCTTACTAACCGATCTTCTAAGGCCGTTCGGCCTCGCGATCGGCACGGTGAACATATCCACCAACTCATCGATGGTCATACAAACTTGGGCTAGCGTCCTCGTGACCTACCACTGGCGGGACCACGAAGCTGACCCGCAAGCGGGTTCTGGGTTGACCGCAAATGGTCCTCGGCCCGACCCCAACCGCGCCAAACTCTTGTTCCCGATCCGGAACAATCTTACTAATTCACGTCATGAAAGCTACCACTTCCGTCTCCACTACCCGCGGACTTATCACCTGAATAAATCCCACGTATACTACTACTCGATAAGGGTCAAACATAAAATAAATCTTTAACTCAAGACGACCTTACCACTAAGGTCTCGGTCGTGACATAGTCTAAGGTTCACACTTACCGTGCCATCGTATCCTCACGACTAAGCGTGTTTTCTAACTCGCAATTAACCTGGCGCTATTACGTACATAGTACGTAATAATGAGACCATCATAACAAGCATACCAAAACTCTAGAGGTTAAGGATATGCACGAAGCTACCGCTCCACTCTAATCATAGGCACGCCTGCAGTGTAATGTATGAAGCGATGAACGACCAGCGATCCGTGGTGAGTCGTAACATCCGTGCTACCCTTGGTCGGAGTTCCTCGCAAAATGGCCTGCTGGCCGCCAAAAATAACAAGCTCCTGGCACCACGACCTCCCGAAATGCGGTCTACGCATCGACCACAGAGGTAGGGGTGACGCGTCAACAACGCCACTTCCGCGAAACACAGAACCGCGGAGCCACGACTGCTCCGAATACTCTGAAGGTTGTGGAGGACCACTCTGCATTTGGCGGAGGTACAAAACTAGTATCTTTCTTGAGGCGGTCCGCCTCGAAAGTCCTAAAGGACCACTGTTGTTACGGCCTCTTCTGTGATCTTGGTCATTCAGTCGACCTCTCGTTGCCTCGCGTCGGTCGTGAGCTGCGTGCGGGCAATGTCCATGCGGTGAAGGCTACTCTGAACATGCCTCGGCGTGTAATCATCGAGCCACTGTAACATATCGGTGCACTCGATCCTCCATACTAGCTACCAATTTGGGGGGCGTCAAGGGCGATGAGTCGAACTCCGCATTGTACTCCCGAACCGTGCGCGCTCTGTCTAAGCATCAAAATCGTCGGCCGTGCCCTCCTCATCTGCGGAGGCAAGAAGTGAGTGAGAAAGCCCGAAAACTCATCCCATCTGCTGGAGTGCATGCTCTCCCGGGAAAGCTCGTGAATCAAACGAATCATTGCGGTATCACGCGGCCGTCACGAACCAAAGGTCACGGACTCGGTCTGAAGCCTTGATCACGCGTGATCATTGTAGCTGCCGGATGAACTCCTGCGGATCATCGCCGAGCCTCGACCCGTAAAACTCTGGCGGGCTACAACTCGGAAAGTCCGTAGCCTCGAACTATACGCTCGGGGTGAACGGCTGGTGCTCTGGGCTGAGGCTGCTGCGTCCGGCCTATCCTCATGTATCGGCCACGACCACGGCGGCAAGCTGACCATCTCGCGTAACCCGTCTCCTGCGCCCGGTGTGGGGTGGAGGCTCAGTGCTGCGGTCCCGCCCGGCCATTCTGCGCTCTCCCAACCTCTGCGAAATTGGCGGCGTCCTGAAACCAGCCGTCTGAAGCCTGACCTCGGGTAATGCGGGCTGCGCCCTCGTACTCCTCTGTATCTCACTAAGCGGTTCCCTCGGTGTCTTGCCGCCCGAGGGCTCTGGTTGCACTGCGCGGAGGCATAATTGGTAAAAGCGAGATCGTCGGAGGGTCCGACTTACAACTGACTCTAAGGCACGATCTCGGAATGAGAAGAATGAAACCAATCCTAAATGTCCTGCGACCTCACGATTATAGATGTGGTGCCAACGACATCGATAATCAAGACTACTAGACGCGGTGCATGAGCACTTTCAGAGATTAGCGCTGCGATACCACTTTTGTAACGACCGTCGGGGGCGTTCTTGGTGCATAACGGGCACCTAGTGACCTGACATCGAGAGAAAACCAGCGGAAAATAAAACTTTAAACAAGAAACAAGATATATGATCATAAAGCAGGCCAACCCAGCGGTTACGCTTCGATAACATATATAAATACAACTCTTTCAAAGCGAGCAGTTTAATCCTTTTTTACAAACCACACTTGCGATACTATAGACCTCTAAGATTTAACAACTATGGCGGGACGGGGCCGCCATACCACGAATGTACAGAACCTCTGACTCGAGAACACATGCAAAAGATAAGCCTCGGAGAGCGGAGCTTCAACAATGGCGAGATCTAGGCGAGGATCACGGCCGATGTACCTACTGCGGCATGAGCGCGGCCCCAGGAGAGTCGATGACAGTACCAAGTATGTGGCGTAAAATGCGTAATGAAATCATACTAGTCTATATAAAGCGGGAGACATGTATGATAACCAAACTCTGATTCCTGACATAAGCGATCATGTCGATCGGGGACTCGCGCCTCAGTCATCGCTCAAATATAACTATGGGTCTCACGGCCCGCATCAATCATGTTCGCGTCGTGGCGCGTGCCGGAGTGCATCGGTGTAGACATGTCCGTGATGCAACAATAATACCAATGCCCGGCCGCGTGCCGGAATTCTACCTCGGTGTGAACGCGTCCGTGTGGCGTCAACGATAATATCTTGGGTGATCAACCTGCCGCGTAGCGCGTGCCGGAATTCTACCTCGGTGTAGACATGTCCGTGTAACCCGCGATAACAATATATCGGGTAATCAACGGCGCGTGGCGCGTGCCGAATCTTTGCGTCGGTGTAGACATGTCCGTATGACATCAATAACAAGACAATAATCAAAATGGAAACATACGGTGGAATTCTCCATCGCTGCGGCCGCGTCAGTAAGTTCTCGACAAGTCGGCCACCTGTCGAGAGAGCGGTAACACGAAATACCACGCTTGCACGACAAAGGCTATCATCACAAGCATAGGCAAGTTTCACAACAACAAGCATAGGCAAGTTTCACAACAACAAGCATAGGTAAGTTTCACCTGACTCAAAGTACTTTCATTTTATGCCAAAGTCAGGGTTTTAACCCCAAAGTACTACATCGTTAAGTTCTTTTAAAAGAGATCCATTACTTTTATAAAGTCACCTATGCAGTAGTATTAGAATGACCAACCCGTTCCTTTTCAAAATCAAGTAACATTCTTTTCCTAAGTTCGGTTTACTAGTTTGATTACTCAAGCTTCCGTTTCAAATGCTCGAGTCACTTATTTTAGAAAGGTTTCATAACTTCGTAGTCTTAATCTCTTTTAAAACAATTGAGTAACATATGTCATATATGTGAGTAGTTTATTCTTGTTTATAACGATCTTATTACAATGACCGTGATCTAGAAAATGTAATATCATTTTGTCGTCTTAGCTTCATGCGGATGGAGGTTTCTCTTTGGTTTTAATACAACGTCATTATTCAATACATTTTCCTTTATTAGCTGCGATTAGTGCAGCGATACGTTACGATTTCGAAATCGGTAAAACATTATCCTTTAAAAACCAAGTACTCATTACTCACGAATGAGGTTTCACATAAACATCCACATTAAAACAAATAATTTAAGTCTCTTAACTTCAACATCGATAAACCATTTTCTTACTACATAAAGTATTTATAACCAACTTCCCGTAAAGCCGTTATAACAACATGTTTAAACAAACAAATACACTTAGCTTTGTCGTCCGCGTCTACATAGCTACACACGTATCATGCTAGAGCAGATAGGAAGAGGTTCGCGTACCTCGCGAGTATCGACGATAAGCAAAATGCTCCGGTACTACAACGCACTAGCCACTTTCCGCTCGCCGAGTAGAATCGCTACTCTTGTACTTTCACTAGAAAGGTCACAAGCGTCTATTAACTTCAAAACACAAGGTTCCATTTCTCTCTGAGAAAATTCGACACCTCCCGCATGGCAGCGTAAATCTCTCTCTGTCGGTAGCCGAAGCCAACCGGGGGTTTACGTCTAACGGGCGTGTACAATTCTACTCGATAATACTACACAAGTCTCTGCAATACGATCTATGTAAATACGATGCGATTCTTTTCTTTATTCTTGGGCTTAAGTCAAAAGACATTGCGCGATACTAAGCAGTTCTATATAGTATACTTGACTATATATTCTAATAACATGTAATTTCCAATTACAAATAGAGGACAAGATAATTACCTCGATAAGCCCATAATTATCAAGTTAAATGTCGATCCTTAGCAGCGTTTAGCTCGACTCGGGTGCTCCGTCGCTCGAGCAACCCTAGAAGTTCTAACCAGCCTGCTTAAATCTTCAATCAATCGATGAAGATTTTCTTAGGGTTTCGGTTTGAGACTAAAGGGACAAAATGGTAGTATTCAGGGCTCTACGTATAGAGTATCTTTGGAATACTACAAGGTACAAGGCTCTGGTATTTTGGGCATTATAACAATACTTGGAAGACAACTTTCTACCGGGGGTAGGCTCGGCTAGCACACTAGGCTAGGGGAGGGTGTTCTCGGCCAAGGCCACGAAAAGGGGAGGAAGGCTCTCGGTTTAGAGCTCACAAAGAGGGGAGAGAGGGTTTGAAGACTTGGAAGTTTTGGAATGGATGAAGTCTTCACATTTAGGGGTATTTATAGCAAAACCAAAGGCCAACCAAGGGCAAGATCCTTCAAGTGTATAGCAAGTGTAAGGACAAGATTAAGCCAAGTGCACCTAAACCTACTCCACAAAACAAGGCACAAAACATGGCACCAAACAAGCCACAAAACAAGGCCAAAACAAGGAGCGATAGGCCGTAGAAGCGTGACGATCGGCGACCCAGCGCCTTGAGGGTGACAAGTGTCACCACTCGTTGATCAAAACATTTCGTCTCTCGGAAAAAATTCGCAAAAATACTAAATGACATAGCGAATTTTCCCAGCGTAGTGTGGAAAGCGTTTAGTCGGAGCGACTCTATTCGGCACTTGTGCTAATTTGAACCAAAGCCTAACTTAAGGCTCAAATTCTCCGCGTCGTCACGTACATACTGCGGAAATACGGTATAACAATGAAAGCTACCACTTCCGTTGCACACTACCGGATTTCGTCACCTGCAACGTTCTAGGCATAAAAATGCACTCAGACGAGGATCACGTGCAAAATCACGGTACTCGAGGCGGCCTTACATCTAAGGTCTCAGCGTAATATTCTAAGGTTCATCATTTTCTCACCCTCGAGCTTACCGCTTCTCACTAACCGGGTTCTACATCACGTTTTAGCACAAAGCTATCGAACATAACACTAAACACGTCATCCGACATCAATATATACAAAACTCTAGAGGTTAAGGATATGCACGAAAATAGGCGATTGAGAGGACCGCTAAGCGGGAACTTCACCGCGACCTCTAGTGGCCGCGGTGTATGAACATCTGCCGGACTATGGAAGGTGAAGAACATGGCCCGATCCGTAGTCTGCTATCTACCAGCCTTACCCACTGGTGGACGGTTTCTCCCAAAATGGCCTGGTCGCATGTAAAACAAACTCCGGACTAGCGACCTCCCACGTGGAGTCTACCACAGCCAGTCCTGGCGGTATGGGTGGCTTGGTGGTTAACATCCTGCTCTCGAAAATCCCGAACCCTTGGAGCCACGACACGCTCACGAAAACTCTGGGCGCTCGAAGATTGTAGAGGACCACTGCATCTTGGCGGGCGCATAACTAGTCTGGCTGGCGGCGGTCGCCTCGAAAGTCACCAAAGGACCTGCATTACGGCCTCTTACCTGTGACCTTGGTCGTTCAGTCGATTTCTCGCTCCTCGCCTCCAGTGCATAAGCTGCGTGCGGGCGATGTCGTGCGGTGAAGAGCTACACGAACAACTCTCTGCTAGGTAATCGTCGAGCCACGTAACATATCGGTGCACTCGATCCTCCATACTAGCTACTAATGCGGGGGCGTCAAGGGCGATGAGTCGAACTCCACATTGTACTCCCGAAATGCGCGGATTACGCAACACCAAAAATCATCGGCCGAGCCCTCGCATCATGGAGGCAAGAAATGTGCAAAAAATGCCCGAGAACTTCGTCCCAAATAGGCTGGAAGTGCATTCTCTCCCGGGACAGCTCACATGAATCAAACGATCGATTGCGGTATCACGCGGTGATGCGAACCTAGGACCGCGACTCGGTCTCCGATGCCTTGATCACTCTCGTGATCCATTGTAGCTGCGGATGAACTCCTGCGGATCATCCTCGGGCCTCGACCCGTAAAACTCTGGCGGGTTACATCTCGAGAAAAAAATCCGTAGTCTCAGTATGCGCTCGGGGGTGAACTACGGGTGCTCACTGGAAAGGCTGCTGCGTCGGCTATCCTCGTATCGGCCCACGACCACGGCGATGGCGAACCATCTCCTTGTACCCGTCTAATCTGCTCCGGTGTGGGGTGGAGGCTCAGTCTTGTAGTCTCGGCGACCTTGTTGCGGCTCTAAACTCTCTGGTCTTTGGCGGTGTCATGAGACTCGCCGTCTGAAGCACAATCTCAGTCTTGGCCAGGGCTGCGCCTCGTACTCCTCTGTATCCACTAGCGGCTCCTCATTGCCTTGCGCGTCTGGGCACAGGTTGCACTGCGGATGCAGCTCTAAGCACGATCTCGGAATGAGAAGAATGAAACCAATCCTAAATGTCCTATAGCCTCACGATTATAGATGTGGTGCCTGACACGTGATAATCAAGACTCTACTAGACGCGATGCGTAGACCTTTCCAGAGGATTAAGCGCTCACGATACCACTTTTGTCACGACCGAACCGGGCGGTGGTGGTGCTACCGGGCACCTGGTGATACAACATCGAGAGAAAATCAGCGGAACATAAAGCATAAATATGAAACAAGAGACATGATAAATAAAGCAAATAGGCTGACCAAAGCGGTTGCCTTCCAGCATATATATATATAAACATTTGAGCGATTACAATCCTTACACCACACTTGTGATTACTCTGGACCTCTAAGATTTATACAACAACTATGGCGGGCGGGGCCGCCGTACCACGAACTTACAAGAACTTACGGACTCGGGTAGCATGCAAAGATAAGCCTCGTGAAGCGGAGCTTCCCAAGCAATGAAATGAGATCCTAGCGGGGATCGGCGGTAGATGTACTTACTGCGGCGTGACGCGGCCCCGAAGGAGTCGATACAACGGTACCAAGTATGTGGCGTAAAATCGTAAATGAAATCATAATAGTCTATAAGCGGGAGGCGGTATGATAGCCAAACTACGATTACCGCATGTGATTATATCAATTCGGGGTCTCGCGCCCAACATCAATCACGCGTGGAGTACCTTCCTCGGCTGGCGATGCATGATATGATAACAACAAGCGGCAATCCAAATGGGAGCATACGTGCGCTACGCGTCGTGTCGGTATGTCGAAGGAACAAATAAGACAACATTCCAAATGGAAGCATGCGTGCGCTACGCGTCGTGTCGGTATGTCGAAGAAACAATAAGACAACAAGCGGTAATCAAAGTGGAAGCATGCGTGCGCTACGCGTCGTGTCGGTATGTCAGCGATTAACAAAGTAACACTATCAGCGAGGGCGTGCGTGGAATTTATCCGTCGCTTAGGTCCGTCGAGTAAGTTCTCGACAAGTCAACGACCTCCATGAGAGCGGTAGTATAGAAACACAATTCTTGCACAACAAAGGCTATCACAACAAGCATAGGCAAGTTTCACAACAACAAGCATAGGCAAGTTTCACGATAACAAGCGTGAGCAAGTTTATACCTGACTCGAAGTACTTTCATTTTATGCCCAGTCAGGTTTTTAACCTAAAAGTACGTCGTTAAATTCCTTTTAAAGAGATCTATTCCTTTTATAAAAGTCACGATACAGTAGTATAAAAATAGAGTGACTTATATCTTTTAAGTAAACCAAAACAACTTCCATACTTTTCTTTTTAAAACCAGTTAAAGCGACACCGTACTTTCTTTTTGACCAAAACACTTCTCTTTTTAAAGTCAAGTTACCACATTAAAACCAATGATAAAACCTTTCTTTTGTTTTCATAAGGTCGTTATAACCAACTTCGATAAAACATTTATAACACCTTATGTTTAAAACATCTTAAGACAACCTGATGCCTTTCTTTTCCCTAAAGTTCGGTTTGCCTAATTTCAATTACACAAGTCTCTTTTTGAAAAGTTTCATAGTCTAATGTCTTAATCTCTTTTAAAACAATTGAGTAACATATGCCATGGCGAATCGTTATTTTTGTTCATAATCAATCTTATTAAGCGACCATGATCTAGAAAATGTAATATCATTTTGTCTCGTCTTAGCTTACATGCGGATGGAGGTTTCTCTTGGTTTTAATAATACTTAATTATTCAATACATTTTCCTTTATTAGCAGCGATGGTTTGTCGATACGTTCGATTTCGAATCGGTAAAACATTATTCCTTTCAAAACCAAGTACTCATTACTCACGAATGAGGTTTCACACAAACATCCGTATTAAGTCAAGTCTCTTATCTTTTAAGAATAAGTCTCTTAACTTCTAAACCATTAAACCATTCTTTTTATCTCTCTTAAGGCGTTACACTAACCTGCAAGTGAGTATAATTCTTATGTTTTCAAACCAAGTATACACTTCTTTCAAAAAGGTTTCTTAATTTTTAGAATACTTCAAGGTTCTTTATTATCACACGTCAAGTCGGTTATAAGTCAAATCGTTATCTTTTAAAAAAAACCACAAGCATTTCTCATACATGAAATATTATAACCAACTTCCCGTAAAGCCATTATAACACTTTATGTTTAAAAACAATCAAATACATTTAACACGTGTATGTCTACCGTACTACATAGTTATACACATATCATGCTAGAAACGGATAAGAAGAGGTTCACGTACCTCGCGGCGATTCTGACTAATAGCAGCGCTCCAAGTACCTCAAGCCGTCGGCTACACCTTAAGCCAAGCGGACCACGCCATCGTAGTATTTCAACCTATAGAGGCCACAGGCGCCTATTAACATCTTAGATCTCAATGTAGAATATCTTACGAGAAAATTCGGCGGCACCTCCCCATGGCAGCGTAAATCTCCTCCTTTATCGGCGGCTACGAAGCCAGCAGGGGTTTGCGCGTCTAACAGGGCGTGTACAATCCTACTCACGATAATACTACACAAGTCTCATGTCTGATCCTATGTAATTCTGATTGATTCACTTCTTAAAATTAGGGCTTAAATCGCGAGCATTCTGTAAGTATTAATCGGGCTTAAGTCAAAGACATTGCCGCTGAACTATATTGATTCTATATATAGTATACTTAACTATATACTCACAACATGTAATTTCCAATTCTGAGAAGGTCATGAGTGTTTACCTCGATAAGCCCAAAATTATCCAAGTTATATGTCGATCTGAGCAGCGTTTAGCTCTGCTCGATGCGCTCGACCCGCTCCAAACAACCCTTAGAAGTTCTAACCAGCCTACTAATAACTTCAACTACGGGTGAAGATTTACTTAGGGTTTCGTTTTTGTGAGGAAGTATAATAGTATTTTAGGCTTTTGTATAAGTGTAACTTTGGGAATACTACAAGGTATTTGGGCATTATAACAATACTTGGAGAGTATTTCAATACCACAAAAGGGGGGTATTTATACGAGACAACAAGGCTAGGGGGGTGTACCCATGGCTATGTTTACAAAGGGGAGGGTGGCTCTCGGCGAAGCTCGCTCGAGGGGGTGTGGTGGTGAAAACTTCACAAGGGAGAGGGAGGATTTTTAACACTTAGAAAATATTTGGATGAAGAATTTCATCAACAAAGGGTGGGTATTTATAGGTCAAGCCATGTGACCAGGCGAAGATTCTTCCAAGTGTATAGCAAGTGTAAGGTCAAGATTTGGCCATGTGCACCTTATCCGTCTACCACGCGAACTACACAAAATATCCTACCTAACCTGAAGCCCCAAATCGTCCTCTTTGCGTCCACAATGCTTCCGATGTGAGGGTGACACATGTCACCCTCGTTAGTCAAAATGTTCGTCTCTCGGAAAAATCCGCAAAAATTATTATTGACATGGCGGAATTTTCCTACGGCTAATGAAGCGTTTAGTCGGCGACTCCTTTTGGTAGTTATGTACAATTTCGAACCTTGCCTAACTTTAAGGCTCAAATTTCTACGTACGTCCTCACGTACATACCCTGGAAATACGGGGTATAACAAAAACAAAACATGAAACAATATAAATGAGACACATTTTCTGGGGAAAATTTGCCTTTCGGCATATATATAAATACCCAAAATGAACAATTACATCCCAACTTTACAACAGGACTAAAGACCTCTAAGAGTTTATAACAACAATGGCGGGACAGGGCCCCGCCATACCCCTGAATGCAAATACCTACAACGACAGGGGACCATACCAAAATGCTAAGCCTCCGAAGAAACAAAGCTTTCCCAAACGCTGATTTTATACCAGTATTTCAGTAATATGCGTGAGGCGTGCGTATATAAATTTAAGCCTTAAGGTTGGCAAGGCTCGAAATTTGTACACAATGCGAAAAGAATCATTTTTAATGAAGCGTTTTACTAAACTTGCGAAGGAAAATTTCGGCTATGTCATTTATAATTTTTGCGGATTTTTGAGAGGCGAAACATTTTGGACCAGCGGGAGGGTGACATGTGTCACCCTCGCATTGGAAGAAGTGGGGCGACAAATGGGCGAAAAGGTGGCATTGGTTAGGTAGGATATTTGTGCAAGTTGGTGTGGTAGATGGATAAGGTGCGCGTGGCTTAATCCTAGCCTTACACTTGCCTAACACTTGGATGGATCTTGGCCATTGGTTGGCCATTCCTTGACCTATAAATACCCTCTAAGTTGATGAACTTCTTCATCCTAAAATCATTTTCAAGTCTTGAAATCCTCCACTTTTGTGAGTTGAGTTCGTCAGGCCCCACTCTTTTGAGAAGCCTTGGCGAGAGCCTCCCCCTTGAGTGAGGCTTGGCGAGAGGTACCCACTTGCCTAGTTGTCTCGTATAAGTACCCCGTTTTTGGTGGTAGCGAAATACTGTCCAAGTAGTGTTATAATGCCCAAATACTTTTGCCCATGTACCGTGGAGTACTTTCCCAAGTTACCTCTACGTGAGCAGGAAATACTATTATACTTTCCTTTAGCCACTAAGCGAAACCACATGGAAAAATCTCCATAATTGGTTGGAGTACTAAGTAGAAGTTGTGTAGAACTTCTAAGGGTTTCTTGGAGCGAATTGGAGCGCACGGAGTAGGAGCTAAACCTTGCTCAGGATCGACTTTAAACTTGGATAATTTTGGGGCTTATCGAGGTAAATACTATTGTCCTTCTATTGTAATTGGGAATTACATACTGTAGTAGTATATAAATGAATATAAGATTCATAGAAGAGAATTGAACTGTAATAGAAGGATATTCTGAGAAAAGACTTGAGCGAAATCGCATCGAGGAAGAATATATAAGTAGAAGATTAAAGTACTTACATAGGGTGTATTCTGATGAACTTATAACCTTTTTGGTTGAATGTTCTGCGAGTAGCATGAACTACTTGGAAGGTGGTCAAGGCTAGTCGGGTTATAGCCGTGGAGCGTTTTGCTTATAGTCGATAATCGTCGCAAGGTATGTGATTCTCCCTATACTATTGAGCATGATATTTTAAAGGAATATATATATATTAAGGTAGACGTACGTACGACAATATCTTTTGACTTAAGCCTGAATAATAAAGAATCTTGAAGTATTTCGAAAGATTAAGAAACCGTTTTGAAAGAAGAGTAATACTTGATTTTGAAAACATAAGAGTTATACTAGCTTTATGGGAAGTTAGGTATAACGTCTTAAGAATGGTAAAGAGAAATGGTTTACTGATTTTTAGAAGTTAAGAGACTTGATCTTAAAAGATAAGAGACTTGACTTGAATGAATTAATATGAATTTTGTGTGAAACCTCATTCGTGAGTAATGAGTACTTGGTTTTTAAAAGGAGAAATGTTTCTTGATTTGGAATCGAATGAGTATCGACAAACCACTGCAGCGTTAATAAAGGAAAATGTATTGAATAATGAAGTATTATTAAAACCAGTAGAAACCTCCATCTGCATAGAAACTAAGATGAGACAAAATGATATTACATTTTCTAGATCATGGCTGCTTTAATAAGATGGTTATAAACAAGAATAAATTGCTCACACATATGGCATATGTTACTCAATTGTTTTAAAGGAGATTAAAACATTGAACTATGAAACTTTTCTAAATAAAGAGACTTGAGTAATTGAAATTGGGCAAACTGGAACTTTAGGGAAAAGAAAGGCATTATTTTAAATTGGTTTAAAACATAAAGTGTTATAACAGCTTTATGGGAAGTTAGTTATAACGACTTTATGAAAACAAAAGAGTGGTTTTATCATTGGTTTTAATGTGGTAACTTGACTTTAAAAAGAGAAGTGTTTTGGTCTAAAAAGAAGGCATGATATTGCCTTAATTTGGTTTTAAAAAGGAAAGTATGGAAGTTGTTTTGGTTTACTTAAAAAGATGTAAGTCACTCTATTTTTATACTAAGGGTATCGGGTGACTTTTATAAAAGGAATGGATCTCTTAAAAGGAATTTAACGTACGTAGTACTTTAGGGTTAAAACCCGACCTTTGGTATAAAATGAAAGTACCTTGAGTTGTGTATAACTTGCCTATGCTTGTTGTTGTGAAACTTGCCTATGCTTGTTGTGTGTCACGACCCGAAACCGGGCCCGCGACTGGTGCCTTACCCGGGCACCCAAGTAGTCAAACAACATCAGAGAAAATCAGCGGAAATTAAAACTCATACATGATAACCAATGAAAAGAGAAAACAGGCTAACCAAGCGGTTACCTTTTCTGAAAATAACTAACACTGAGCGATTTACAATCCACTTGCGCATCGATACTCTGAGACCTCTAAGAATTTTTATAACATCTCGGCGGGACGGGGCCCGCCGTACCACGAATGTACAAAAAGTTCTACAACTTGAGGAGCCGTACCAAATGACAAAGTCTCAGAAGGAATGGAGCTTTACGAGGCGAGCGGCGATCGAAAGTGCGGATCAACAAGCGATGTATCTCGACTGCGGCATGAGCGCGGCCCGAAGGAAGTCGATTACAACAGTGCAGTATGCGAAGCAGAAAAATCGTAAAGAAATCATAATAGTCTATAAGGAAAGCGGAGACATGTATGATAGCGAACTCTGATGCACGTATATCTGATTCGGTCAAATCAAATCACGTCAAATCGGGGACTCGCGCGAAAGATCATTACTCAAAGTGGGCGCATACTCGTGGGCTACCCAGCGTGTCGGTATGTCGACCCGATAACAAGATAGTACTCGCTGGGCGCGTACTCGTGGGCTACCCAGCGTGTCGGTATGTCGACGATAACAAGATAATACTACTTGTGGGCGCATACTCGTGGGCTACCCAGCGTGTCGGTATGTCGAAACCAGTTTACAAGATAACACTCGCAATAGAAGCGTACGTGGGCTGCAGCGTGTCGATATGTCCCGAAGGATCGATATAGTGGAAGCGTACGTGGGCTACAGCGTGTCGATATGTCATCATACCACCCGATGTCAGGCCCTCAGTCGAGAGACTCGGTAGCAAAGTCAAACACTTGCAATGAAACTATCACCACAAGCGAGGCAAGTTACACCTGACTCAAAGTACCCGTTTAAGTCGACAAGCGGGTTCCGACCCCAAATACTACATTAACCTCGCTTGAAGACCTCTCTGCGTAGAAACCATGCGATACTATCACGTAGTATCACACACGTTAAATGTTTAGAACCGTCTTGAAACACAATTAACATAACGTCAAGTATACTTTTTAGAAGTCAGTAATTAACTCCTTTAAGGTCAAGTATCCCTACCTTTTAAAACCAAGTCATTTACTTTTCCCTTAAGAAAAGTTCGATATTTGAAAACAAGTGATTTATACTTTCAAACTCAAGTTACTTCTCTTTTCCAAAATCGATTACATTATCGCTTTGCAATCCATTAAGTTCATTCTTTGGAATTTTAAGAAAAGTCGAACTTGTTATCGATGATTCTCGTTTAAGCGACCGTGATCTAGGAAATGTAATATCATTTTGTCTTATCTTAGTTTCTATGCGGATGGAGGTTTCTCTTGGTTTTAATATAATCGATTAGTGAAACCATTTCCTTTATTAGTATTTGATGGTGTGTTCGATACTTGTTCCCACTTTGAAATCCATTTCACATTCTTATAGTTATACCTAACTTCCCATAAAGCTAGTATAACTCTTAAGTTTTCAAAAACCAAGTATTACTTATTACTCACGAATGAGGTTTACAACTTTTGAATACATTACAAAACTTTCACAAATCTAAGTTAAGTCTCTTATCTTACAAGATCAAGTCTCCTAACTTCCACCAATCAACATAGTTCTTTTACTCGCGTAAAGTTGTTATAACTAACTTCCCGTAAAGCGTTATAACCCTTTATGTTTTAAAATAACCAATTACCACGTAAACATTTATGAGACCAGAGGGCTCGTTCTTTTAACTTAGAGTGCCCGTTACTAACGGATAAGACTTACTACTCTTTACGTAATGAAGCCACTTTACACTTCGTAACAAGTCAAGACACAATTTGGAAAATCAATTTCCTTTAACAGCGTCGTCAACGCACTATATATTTCACAAATAGTCATCTTTGAAGAGGATAGGAAGAATCGCATACCTCGCGACGATTGCGACAAAAAGCAAAGCGCCCGATATTGAACCGCCAAGTAGGATCGCTACTCGTGGCGCCTCGATCTATAAAGTCGTAAGGCGTCTATTAACTTCAGTTAGAGCGTAGAATAAGCTAAAAGCAAAGCCCACGGGTTCTGCGGAACTTACTACCTTTTATCGAGGTCGAAAGCGATAACCCATTCTAAACCCTTTCAATTCTCTTTCGATTCAAGTTTTAGGTTAACATGATGTCTAACCTAAACATCTTCAACTACTACAATTTCCCTTCTATATAACATGCGGCGACTAACTTTGTCACCAAAAGGTAGTTCTGATCTTAAGGCTAACATGCCCGGCCGGTTTTCCACGAGCAACAAGATCCAAATCCATGCAACTCGACTACTGACCTCGGGCTCACGATTCTATACAAACTTAACTATAACGACCTCGGGCTCACAATCTATACAAACTTAAATATAACGACCTCGGGCTCGGATCTATACTACTATCACAAGTACTAACTCAAATCGAGAAGGAAACTCTTACCTTTTGGAAAGTCCACAAAGCCCTTTCCTGCAGCTTAGTCGACTCGTCCACGGCGCTTCCCGAAGTTTACCCACACTTTCCTTCTTGCGCGCTCAGCAATCTCTCACAAGGCAAGGTTTTCTTCAAAAACTAGAGAGAAGGGAGGGTTTTCTCTTGGGAGGTTTGATAAGAAATGGCCAAGTCTTCCAGACTTGGCCTAAAAATATGCCTCTTTTATTTGGTCGAAGGATGGGAGGACACTTGTCGCCCTCCATAGGCTCTTTTATAAAATATCACGATTTTTAGCCTTTTCATGAAAATCCGCGCCTTGGCGCGGCCCGCCTTGCATGGCGCTATCTTCGAAATTAATTTAACACGCGTGGCGCGCGGCCACGCTTTCGGCGCGCGGCGCCAACACCGCGGACTCGGTACAATCGGCGCGCCACAGCTTCCGTGGCCGCGTACTGAACCTGAACCGAAATCAACGCTTTACTTGTTGCGCGCCAAACTTGAAACTTCCGCACTTTTGACTCAGATGTCCATCGGCGAATAGTTCGTTGCGTTGGGACCTAGATTGACGGACTACACACTAGGCCTTTTAAACACCTTACAATCGCCCGACAAGCTGGGGTCCAACACTCCAAAGTAAACTCAAAATTCTTCAACACGTGTTTGTCGACTAATCTATCTTAGAATTCACGGGGTGTAACATTCTTCCCTCTTAGAAGCGTTCGTCGAATGTTTCCTTACAGTCTCCAAAACACTGCGCGGTATAGTCTTCACTACTATACCTGCAAAACTCAATTATGCCTCTCATGGCCATAATATAAAAATCACGCCAACTCGAGTTCCAACGAGAAATCACCTCTAACGTGCAAAACACCACTATTTTCTCCTCACGGTCTAAAGGATACTCTCGCTCTCGGCGTACCTTCCTTGTACACTCGCACCCGTTTCTAGTACCGTTCGCGATTCGATCACTACTTGGTTTCTACCACCTTGGAGTCACTACCTCGACTCGGCCATCTTACTAATCCCGTCATGGACTACCACTTCCGTCCAAACTACCCGTGGAATCATCGCACAAAACTCCATGAATATCATACCTCAGACAAAGATTAACGATGAAGTCTCCTACCAGGCGACGCTACATCTAAGGCCTCAGTATTATAATTTCTAAGGTTCAAAATTTTCTCATCCCCAAACTTACCCTCTTTATTAACCATGCATCCAAAACACATTATATCTGAAAGCTACGAACATAGCACTCGACACATCACCTGACATCAAAGCATACAATACTCAGAGGGTTAAGAACATACACTGTAACTATTGCTTCACCTCATTCTTGTCGCTCTACTCGTGTTCTTTCGACACGGCGCACAAAGGAGGAGGTGAGTCGTCGTGATCGAAAGGTGAATCTCGACCTCGCGCTATCTGCGGTGGGACAATTCCTTGCAAAATGGCGGTGGCGCATGTAAAACAGATTCCCCTATTAGCGACCTCCCCATCGTGGAGCCTACCACGATAGTCCCAGCGAGGTAAGGGTGGTCCCGTCAGGCTAACGTCCACGATCCCAAAACCGAAACCTTGGAGCCACGACCTGCTCACGAATTTCTCGAGCGTCACGGCGGCGAGGTGGAGCACTCCGTCTTGGAGGGCGCGTAACTAACTTTCTTGCGAATTTGCTGCCGAAAGGTCACGAAAGGACCTGCTGCCTTGGCCTACTCTGCGATCTTGGTCATTCAGTCGACTCTCGTGCCTCGCATCCAGTGCGTGAGCTGCGTGCGGGCAATGTCGTGCGGTGAAGAGCTACTCGAGCAACTCTGCCAAATAGTCATCAAGCCACGTGACATGGCGGTGCACTCTGTCCTCCGTATCGGCTACTAGCAGCGGGGGCGTCTGAGCTAGTGAGTTAAACTCCGCGTTGTACTCTGAGCCGTGCGCCCGTTACGCCTCAACATCAAAAATCTGTCGGCGAGTCCTCGCAAATACGTGGAGGCGGGAAATGTGCAAGAAATGCCTCAGAGAACTTCGTCCCGTCTGCTGGAAGTGCATGCCCTCCCGGGCGGCTCGCGAATCAAACGATCATTGCGATATCACGCGGCCGATGCGAACCTAGGACCAGGACTCGGTCTCCGTGCCTTGATCACTCTCGTGATCGTATGGCTTGCCGGATGAACTCCTGCGGATCATCCTCGGGCCTCGACCAGTAGAACTCTGGCGGGCCTGACTTCGAAAAGTCCGCTGACCTCGAGCTATCCGATCTCGGGTGAACGGCGGTGCTCTTTGGGCTGCTGCGTCCGGCCTATCCTCGTGTCGGCCTGACCACGGCGATAAGCGGGCGACTCGCGTAACCCGTCTCTGCTGCTCCGGGCCAGTGGGGTGGAGGCTCGGTCTTGTGGTCTCTGTAGAGGCGCCATTTGCTCTACTCGCGACTCCTCTGTGCCTTGCCGCCACGGGCCTGGTTGCCTTTCGCGAGGCATAAGCGGTAAAAGCGAAACACGTCGGAGGGTCGACTTACAACACGGCTCTAAGGCACGATCTCGAATGAGAAGAATAGAAACCAATCCTAAATGTCCATGACCTCACGATTATAGATGTGGTGCCTGACATCGATAATCAAGACTACTAGACGCGATGCGTAGCACTTTCAGAGGACTAAGCGCTCACGATACCATACATGCGACGGCCGGGCGCGGAGTGCCTTACGGGCACAGTAGTCAAACAACGTCGAGAAAATCGTGGAAATTAAAACTCATACATGATAACCAATGAAAAGAAAAGCAGGCTAACGAGCGGTTACCTTTTACGAAAATAACTAACACTGAGCGATTACAATCACCTTGGCATCGATCTTCTGGACCTCTAGAATTTTTATAACATCTACGGCGGGACGGGGCCGCCGTACCTGAATGTACAAAAGTTCTACAACTTGAGGAGCCGTACCAAATGACAAAGTCTCAGAAGGAATGGAGCTTTACGAGGCGAGCAGCGATCGAAAGTGCGGATCAACAAGCGATGTATCTCGACTGCGGCGTGAGCGCGGCCCAGAAGGAGTCGATTACAACAGTGCAGAGTATGCGAAGCAGAAAAATCTTGTAAAAGAAATCATAATAGTACATAAGGAAAGCGGGAGACATGTATGATAGCGAACTCTGATACACCACGTATATCTGATTCGGTCAAATCAAATCCACGTCAAGTCGGGGACTCGCGCCGAAAGATCATTACTCAAAGTGGGCGCGTACTCGTGGGCTGCAGCGTGTCGGTATGTCGACCCGATAACAAGATAGTACTCGCTGTGGGCGCGTACTCGTGGGCTACCCAGCGTGTCGGTATGTCTGACCAATAACAAGATAATACTCGCTGTGGGCGCGTACTGTGGGCTACCAGCGTGTCGGTATGTCGAACCGGTTTACAAGATAACACTCACAATAGAAGGCGTACGTGGGCTGCAGCGTGTCGATATGTCTGAAGGATCAATATAGTGGAAGCATGCGTGGGCTACCCAGCGTGTCGATATGTCCGTCATACCGCGATGTCAGGCCTCGTCGAGAGACTCGGTATGAAGTCAAAACTTGCACAACAGCGAAACTATCACCCGCGGCACGGGCAAGTTACACCTGACTCAAAGTACCTTCGTTTAAGTCGACAAGCGGGTTCGACCCCAATACTACATTAACCTGCGCGAAGACCTCTCTTTGCGTAGAAACCATGCGATACTATCACCGCGTAGTATCACACACGTTAATGTTTAGAACACGTCTTGAAACACAATTAACATAGCGTCAGTATACTTTTAGAAGTCGAGTAATTAACTCCTTTAAGGTCAAGTATTCCTACCTTTTAAAACCGAGTCATTTACTTTTCCCTTAAGAAAAGTTCGATATTTGAAAACAAGTGATTTATACTTTCAAACTCAAGTTACTTCTCTTTTCCAAAATCCGATTACATTATCCTTTGCAATCCATTAAGTTCATTCTTTGGAATTTTAAGAAAAGTCGAACTTGTTATCAATGATTCTCGTTTAGCGACCATGATCTAGGAAATGTAATATCATTTTGTCTTATCTTAGTTTCTATGCGGATGGAGGTTTCTCTTGGTTTTAATATAATCAATTAGTGAAACCATTTCCTTTATTAAGTATTGCGATGGTGTGTTCGATACTTGTTCCCACTTTGAAATCCATTTCACATTCTTATGCGTTATACCTAACTTCCGTAAAGCTAGTATAACTCTTAAGTTTTCAAAAACCAAGTATTACTCATTACTCACGAATGAGGTTTTACAACTTTTGAATACATTACAAAACTTTCACAAATCTAAGTTAAGTCTCTTATCTTACAAGATCAAGTCTCTTAACTTCCACGATCAACAATAGTTCTTTTACTCGCGTAAAGTTGTTATAACTAACTTCCCGTAAAGCGTTATAACCGCTTTATGTTTTAAACCAACCAATTACCACGTAAACATTTATGAGACCAGAGGGCTCGTTCTTTAACAAGTGCCCATTACTAACGGATAAGACTTACTACTCTTACACGTAATGAAGCCGCTTTACACCGTAACAAGTCAAGACACAATTTGGAAAATCAATTTCCTTTAACACCGTCGTCAACGCACTATATATTTCACAAATAGTCATCTTTGAAGAGGATAGGAAGAATCACATACCTCGCGACGATTGCGGACAAAAGCAAGCGCCCGCGGTATTGAACCGCCCGAGTAGGATGCTACTGCGTGGCGCCTCGATCTATAAAGTCGTAAGGCATCTATTAACTTCTAGTTAGAGCGTAGAATAAGCTAAAAGCAAAGCCCGGGTTCTGCGGAACTTACTACCTTTTATCGAGTCGAAAGCGGTAACCCGTTCTAAACCGCTTTTCGATTCTCTTTCGATTCAAGTTTTAGGTTAACATGATGTCTAACCTAAACATCTTCAACTACCACAATTTCCATACATATAACGTGCAGCGACTAACTTTGTCACGAAAGGTGAATTCTGATCTTAAGGCTAACATGCCCGGCCGGTTTTCCACGGGACAGCAAGATCGAATCCATGCAACTCAGCTACAGCGACCTCGGGCTCGCGATTCTATACAAACTTAACTATAACGACCTCGGGCTCACAATCTATACAAACTTAAATATAACGACCTCGGGCTCGCGGATCTATACTACTATCACAAGTACTAACTCAAATCGAGAAGGAAACTCTTACCTTTTGGAAAGTCCACAAAGCCCTTTCCTACGCAACAGTCAACTCGTCCACGCGCTTCCTGAAGTTTACCACTTTCCTTCTTGCCCCGCTCGACAATCTCTCACAAGGCGAGGTTTTCTTCAAAAACTAGAGAGAAGGGAGAGGGTTTTCTCTTGGGAGGTTTGATAAGAAATGGCCAAGTCTTCCAAGACTTGGCCTAATATGCCTCTTTTATTTGGTCAAAGGATGGGAGGACACTTGTCACCCTCATAGGCTCTTTTATAAAATATCACGATTTTTAGCCTTTTCATGAAAATCCCGCGCTTGGCGCCAGCCATGCCGCGCCATGGCGCTCTCCAGAAATTAATTTAACACGCGAGCCGCGCGCGGCACGCTTTCGGCGCCGGCGCAACCGCGGACTCGGTACAATCGGCGCGCGGCCACCTTCCAGCGCCGCGTACTGAACCTGAACCGAAATCAACGCTTTACTTTGCGCCAAACTTGAAACTTCCATAACGACTCAGATGTCCCATCGGCGAGATGGTTCGTTGCGTTGGGACCTAGATTGACGGACTACACACTAGGCCTTTTAAACACCTTACAATCCTTGACAACTGGGGTCCAACACTCCAAAGTAAACTCAAAATTCTTCCAACACATGTTTGTCAACTAATCTATCTTCTAGAATTCACGGGGTGTAACATTGTGATAGCCTTTGTTGTGCAAGAATTGTGTTTCTATACTACCGCGTCTCTCGATGGAGGGCCGGTTGACTTGTTGAGAACTTACTTGGACGTACCGGCAGTGACGGAGAATTCCGCAGTGCAGCTCGCATTGATAGTGTTATTCCATGGACTAGCTCTCCGTGGGGTTTCTTCTTGTTCGGCCTTGGTACACGGTGGTGGCTTCGTACTTGCCCGTCTCGTGGTGATTCGGCCTTGGTACACAGTAGTTAGCCTCGCGCTTGCCTAGTTCGGTGTAGTGGCGAAGTCTCGTGATCTGACCTTGGTACACAGTAGTTAGCCCTCGTACTTGCCGGTCGACTCGTGGCGACCTTAGTATCGGTAGTCGGCTTCGTGCTTGCCCGTGTCGACCGTGGTTTGGTTGTATTGTATTGTTAGTGCGGCTTTGGCGTCGGGTAGGACTTGGTGTTGGTGTCTTCTTGGTGTTATCATATCATAGTTGCTAGCGGTGAGAAGGTATTCATGGGCATGATTGATGTTATGGGCGTGAGACCCGCCGTTATATTTGAGTAATGACTTGGAGGCGTGAGTCACGACTTGATATAAGCGTTATATGTGTGTCTTGTAGTTTGGTTATCATCATGTCTCTGCTTTATATAGACTATTATGATTTCATTCTGATATTCTGATTTCACATACTTAGTACTGTTGTCTTGACCTCGCTTGAAGTGCGTTCATCTGCGGTAGAGTTACATCGGTTGTCGATCCGATTATAGGATCACCTGGCATATTGGGAAGCTCAGTTCCTTGGAGCTTATCTTTGGTATGTTACCACAGTGCAGCAGGTTAGCTTGTACATTCGGGGTATGGCGGGGCCTGTCCGTCATAGTTGTTGTAAAAATCTTAGAAGTGCATGCTTTGTTGTGGCGGGGTTGTAAGGATTATAGCTATTCAAATGTCTATACATATATATATGTTTAAAGCGGCCGTTTTGGTTGGTCTATTTTCTTTATCTTGATCCGTATACATTTAAATGTTTAAGTTTTCATTTCCATTTGGTTTTTCTCGATGTTGTATCACTAGGGTGCGGGGTAAGGCATCGATCCACGGGCCGGGCAGTCGTGACAAAAGTAGTATCGAAGCGATTAATCCTCGAAAAGTGTCTACAGACCGTGTCTAGTAAGTCTTGATTATCGGTGTGTTGTGCACCACATCTATGTCGGGAGGCTGCGGAGACATTTAGGATTAGTTTCCGCCTTCTCATTACGAGATCGTGCCTTAGGCGTGTGATAAGTTGGACCCTCAGCGTGCCGTTTTCACGATTATGCCTCGCGCGAAGCAACGGGCCGAAGGGCAAGGCAGAGGAGGCTGCGAGTAAAGCGTGGCGATCTCTCTGAGACCACGATGCACGAGCCTCGGTCCCGATGCGGGCGAGAGAGATGGAGTTACAAGGTGGGCCCGATTAATGGCGAGGTTGTGGCGGACTTGAGATAGGCTGGGCGCGGCGGTTCGATGCACCGATGGTTCACCCGGTCGAGATAGTTTGAGATCACGAGATTTTTACGAGATGTAACCCGCGAGTTTTATGGGTGAGGCCTAAGGATGATCGCGAGAGTTCATCAAGCGATTCTGACGGATCGTAGAGTGATCGAGCATCGGAGACCGAGTCGGTGGTCTAAGTTCGCGTCGGTTTGCGTGATCTGCATGATCGTGGTTTGGTCGTGGGAGCTGTCGGGAGAGAATGCCTTCAACTATATGGGGCGAGTTCTCGGGAGCATTTCTTGCACATTTCTTGCCTCGCGAGATGAGGAGGGCTCGGGTAAACAGATTTTTGGTGTTGCGGCGAGAATGGCGTCTGTTCGAGTACAATGTGGAGTTCGACTCATTGGCGTGCGTCCGCATTAGTAGCTAGTATGGAGGATCGAGTGCGCCGATATATTCTGAGGCTCGATGATTGCGTAGCGAAAGTTGTTGGTGTAGCTCTTGGCCGGGCATGGACATTGCCGCGTGCGAGCTTATGCACTTGGATGTGAGGCGGAGAAATCGGCGGAATGACGAATCGGCGAAGAGGGCGAAGCAGCGGTCGCTGGTGACTATCGGCGGACCGCCTCGGCCGAACTAGTTATGTACCTCGCCCGATCTGAGTGGTCCTCGCGGCGCCGGGACGCCCGGGGTATTCGGGAGGCGAGTTAGGGCTCCCGGGTTTCAGATTTTCGGGAGTAGGAGTGCTTTCGCGGATGAGTCGCCCTTGTCTCGGTGTGGCTGTTGTGGAAAACTTCATAAGGGAGAGTGTCATACTAACTTGGGAGATTGTTATTCTTGCGGCCCAGCGGGGCCCGTCTGGCGAAGGCTGTCAGGCCGAGCGTGGCGGTAGAATAACGCAGACTACGGGGATCGATTGCGGGTTCTTCACCTTCCATAGCTAGGCGGGATGTTCATACCGGCGAGCCACGAGAGGTCTCGGTGGAAGTTCGATTTTAGCGGTCCTTTGAGCGCCTATTTTTGGTATATCCTCGACCTACAGAGACTTGTTTTTTTTGATTTTATGATGATGTGTTTAGTGTTTTGTTGTGTTAGCGTTGTGCTAAAATGTTATTTAGAAACACAGTTAGTGAAAAGGGTAAGCACAGGGTGAGAAAATGATGAACCTTAGAATAATACAGTTGAGACCTTAGAGGTAAGGCCGTCTTGAGTACAAGACTTTGCGGGTGATCTTTGTCAGAATGTATAAGTATGCGTGGAGTAATTGTGGGAAAATTCCTTGGGTAGTGTAAAAGGAAGTGGTAGCTTTCATGGCTGTATAGGTAAGATTGTTAGGATCGGAAAGCAAGAGCTTGATGCGTTAAGTGGGTCGGGTTGGGGCCATGTTGCGGGCCAACCAGCGGCTTTGTCGAGGTGGGGTCAGCTGGGTGGTCCGCCGGTGGTAGAGTCACGAGGGTGCTAGGCCCAGTTTAGATGACCGTCGTATGAGTTCGTGGATATGTTCGACGAGCGGATCGTGAAGGCGGGAATGGCCTTAAGGAAGATTGAGGTTAGTAAGATGACCAAGTTTGGAGTGGTGACTCGAAGTTTTGGAAAGCTGAGCGATGACTGAAATATGAGTGCATTATACTAGAGAAGTTCAAGTGTTAGAATGGCGCGACGAGTAAGGAAGGAAGAAGAGCGTGTGTTATTTTGTGGCGGGTGTGGCGTTGGCAACTTGTTAGAAGAACTTTATCGCTATCAGTCTTGAGAAGGAACATTCGGGACGAATGTTTCTAAGGAGGAGAATGTTATACCCGTATTTCAGTAATATGCGTGAGGCGTGCGTATAGAAATTTAAGCCTTAAGGTTGGCAAGGCTCGAAATTTGTACACAAGTGCGAAAAGAATCGTTTTTAAATGAGCGTTTTACTAAACTTGCGAAGGAAAATTCGGCTATGTCATTTATAATTTTTGCGGATTTTTAGAGGCGAAACATTTTGGACCAGCGGGAGGGTGGCGTGTCACCCTGCATTGGAAGAAGTGGGGCGGCAAATGGGCGAAAAAGGTGGCATTGGTTAGGTAGGATAGTTGTGCAAGTTGGTGTGGTAGATGGATAAGGTGCACGTGGCTTAATCCTGGCCTTACACTTGCCTAACACTTGGATGGATCTTGGCCATTGGTTGGCCATTCCTTGACCTATAAATACCATCTAAGTTGATGAACCTTCGTCCTAAAATCATTTTCAAGTCTTGAAATCCCTCCCCACTTTTGTGAGTTGAGTTCGTCAAACCCCCCCTCTTTTGAGAAGCCTTGGCGAGCCTCACCTGAGTGAGTCTTGGCAGAGGTACCCCAGCACTAGTTGTCTCGTATAAATACCCCCCTTTTTGTGGTATAGAAATACTCTCCAAGTATTGTTATAATGCCCAAATACTTTAGCCCATATACCTTGTAGTACTTTCCAAAGTTACCTCTACGTAGTGCCCGGAAATACTATTATACTTTCCTTTAGCCACTAAGCGAAACCACATGGAAAAATCTCCATAATTGGTTAGAGTACTAAGTAGAAGTTGTGTAGAACTTCTAAGGGTTTCTTGGAGGCGGGTGGAGCGCAGTAGGAGCTAAACCTTGCTCGGGATCGACTTTAAACTTGGATAATTTTGGGGCTTATCGAGGTAAATACTATTGTCCTTCTATTGTAATTGGAAATTACATACTGTAGTAGTATATAAATGAATATAAGATTCATATAAGAGAATTGAACTGTAATAGAAGGATATTACAGAAAAGACTTGAACTGAAATCGCATCAGAAGAATATATAAGTAGAAGATTAAACTGTACTTACATGGAATTGTATTCTGATGAACTTATAACCTTTTTGGTTGAATGTTCTGCGAGTAGCATGAACTACTTGGAAGGTGGTCAAGGCTAGCCGGGTTATAGCCGTGGAGCGTTTTGCTTATAGTCGATAATCGTCGCAAGGTATGTGATTCTCCCTATACTATTGAGCATGATATTTTAAAAGAATATATATATAGTAAGGTAGACGTACGTACGACAATGTCTTTTGACTTAAGCCTGAATAATAAAGAATCTTGAAGTATTTCGAAAGATTAAGAAACCGTTTTGAAAGGAGAGTAATACTTGATTTTGAAAACATAAAAGTTATACTAGCTTTATGGGAAGTTAGGTATAACGTCTTAAGAATGGTAAAGAGAAATGGTTTACTGATTTTTAGAAGTTAAGAGACTTGATCTTAAAAGATAAGAGACTTGACTTGAATGAATTAATATGAATTTTGTGTGAAACCTCATTCGTGAGTAATGAGTACTTGGTTTTTAAAAGGAGAAATGTTTTCTGATTTGAAATCAGAATGAGTATCGACAAACCACTGCAGCGTTAATAAAGGAAAATGTATTGAATAATGAAGTATTATTAAAACCAGTAGAAACCTCCATCTGCATAGAAACTAAGATGAGACAAAATGATATTACATTTTCTAGATCATGGCTGCTTTAATAAGATGGTTATAAACAAGAATAAATTGCTCACACATATGGAATATGTTACTCAATTGTTTTAAAGGAGATTAAGACATTGAACTATGAAACTTTTCTAAATAAAGAGACTTGAGTAATTGAAATTGGGCAAACTGGAACTTTAGGGAAAAGAAAGGCATTGTTTTAAATTGGTTTAAAACATAAAGTGTTATAACAGCTTTATGGGAAGTTAGTTATAACGACTTTATGAAAACAAAAGAGTGGTTTTATCATTGGTTTTAATGTGGTAACTTGACTTTAAAAAGAGAAGTGTTTTGGTCTAAAAAGAAGGCATGATATTGCCTTAATTTGGTTTTAAAAAGGAAAGTATGGAAGTTGTTTTGGTTTACTTAAAAAGATGTAAGTCACTCTATTTTTATACTAAGGGTATCGGGTGACTTTTATAAAAGGAATGGATCTCTTAAAAGGAATTTAACGTACGTAGTACTTTAGGGTTAAAACCCGGACTTTGGTATAAAATGAAAGTACCTTGAGTTGTGTATAACTTGCCTATGCTTGTTGTTGTGAAACTTGCCTATGCTTGTTGTGATAGCCTTTGTTGTGCAAGAATTGTGTTTCTATACTACCGCGTCTCTCGATGGAGGCGGTTGACTTATTGAGAACTTACTTGGGCGTCTGGCGTGTGGAGAATTCCGCAGATGCGCTCGCATTGATAGTGTTATTCCATGGACTAGCTCTCCGCGGGGTTTCTTACTATTCGGCCTTGGTACACGGTGGTCGGCTTTCGTGCTGCCGTCTCGTGGTGATTCGGCCTTGGTACGGTAGTTAGCCCTCGACTTGCCTAGTTCGATGTAGTGGCGAATTCTCGTGATCTGACCTTGGTACACAGTAGTTAGCCCTCGTACTTGCCGGTCGACTACGTGGCGGCCTTAGTATCGGTAGTCGGCTTCGTACTTGCCGTGTCGAACCGTGGTTTGGTTGTATTATATTGTTAGTACGGCTTTGGCATCAGGTAGGACTTGGTGTTCAGGTGTACTTCTTGGTGTTATTATATCATAGACTGCCGGCAGTGAGGAAGGTATTCCACGGGCATGATTGATGTTATGGGCGTGAGACCGTCGTTATATTTGAGTAATGACTTGGAGGCGTGAGTCACGACTTGATATAAGCCCATTATATGTGTGTCTTGTAGTTTGGTTATCATCATGTCTCTGCTTTATATAGACTATTATGATTTCATTTCTGATATTCTGATTTCACATACTTAGTACTGTTATCTTGACCTCGCTTGAAGTGCGTTACATCTGCATGAGTAGAATTCATCGGTTGTCGATCCGATTATAGGATCACCTTTCAGCATATTGGGAAGCTCAGTTCCTTGGAGGCTTATCTTTGGTATGTTACCACAGTGCAGAGGTTCTTGTACATTCGGGGTATGGCGGGGCCACTGTCCGTCATAGTTGTTGTAAAAATCTTAGAAGTGCATGCTTTGTTGTGGGCGGGGTTGTAAGGATTATGCTTGTTCAAATGTCTATACATATATATATGTTTAAAAGGCGACCGTTTTGGTTGGTCTATTTTCTTTATCTTGATCCATTATCTATTTAAATGTTTAAGTTTTCATTTATTGGTTTTCTACGATGTTGTATCACTAGGGTGCGGGGTAAGGCATCGATCCACGGGCCGAGCAGGTTGTGACAAAAGTGGTATCGAGCGATTAATCCTCGAAAAGTGTCTGAGACCGTGTCTAGTAGAGTCTTGATTATCGGTGTGTTGTGCACGTCTATGTCGGGAGTGCGAGACATTTAGGATTAGTTTCCGCTTACCTTTACGAGATCGTGCCTTAAGGCATGTGATAAGTTGGACCCCTCAGCGTGCCGTTTTCACGATTATGCCTCGCGAGCAACCGGGCGAGAAGGCAAGGCGAGAGAGGCTGCGAGTAGAAGCGGCGATCTCTGAGACCACGATGCACGAGCCTCGATCCCGCGATGCAGGCGAGGAGAATGGGTTACAAAGGTAGGCGATTAATGGCGGGGTTGTGGCGAGACTTGAGGATAAGTGGGCCAGGCGGTTCGATGCACGATGGATTCACCCGATCGAGATAGTTTGAGGATACGGGATTTTACGAGATGTAACGCGAGTTTTATGGGTGAGGCACGAGGATGATCGCGAGGAGTTCATCAAGCGATTCTGATGGATCGTGAGAGTGATCAAGGCATCGGAGACCGAGTCGGTGGTCTGAGTTCGCATCGGTGCGTGATACATGATCGTGGTTTGGTCGTGGGGCTGTCGGGGAGAGAATGCGCTTCCGGTATATGGGGCGAGTTCGGGAGCATTTCTTGCACATTCCTTGCCTCGCGGATGAGGAGGGCTCGGGTAGCAGATTTTTGGTGTTGCGGCGAAGCAGGCGTGCGGTTCGGAGTACAATGTGGAGTTCGACTCATTGGCGTGCGTCCCGCGTTAGTAGCTAGTATGGAGGATCGAGTGCGCGGATATATTCTGAGGCTCGATGATTGCCTAGCGAGAAAGTTGTTGGTGTAGCTCTTGGTGGGCATGGACATTGCCGCGTGCGAGCTTATGCACTTGGATGTGAGGCGGAGAAATCGGCGGAATGACGAGATCAGTGAAGAGGCGAGCAGCGAGGTCGCTTTGGTGACTTTGAGGCGGACCGCCTGGCCAGTGAACTAGTTATGTACCTCGCCCGATGCAGTGGTCCTCGCGACGCCGGGACGCCGGGGTATTGAGGCGAGTTAGGGCTCCCGAGTTTGATTTTCAAGGGGTAGGAGTGCTCGCCGGATGAGTCGCCACTTGTATCGGTGTGGCGTTGTGGAAAACTTCCGTAGGAGAGTGTCATACTAGCAGGAGATTGTTATTCTTGCGGCCAGCGAGGCCATCTGGCGGTCAGAGCCGAGGCGTGGCTGGTAGAATAACCTGACTACGGGATCGATTGCGGGTTCTTCACCTTCCATAGCTAGGCGGATGTTCATGCCGTGAGCCAGCGAGAGTCGCGGTGGAAGTTCCCAGTTTTAGCGGTCCTTTGAACCGCCTATTTTCAGGTATATCCTTAACCCTCTAGAGACTTGTTTGTATTGATGTTATGATGATGTGTTTAGTGTTATGTTCGGATAGCGTTGTGCTAAAATGTAATTTAGAAACCTGGTTAGTGAAAAAGGGTAAGCCTGGGGGTGAGAAAATGATGAACCTTAGAATATTACAGTTGAAACCTTAGATGTAAGGCCGTCTTGAGTACAAGACTTTGCGGGTGATCTTTGTCAGAATGTATAAGTAGACGTGGAGTAATTGTGGGAAAATTCCTTGGGTAGTGTAAAATGGAAGTGGTAGCTTTCATGACCTGTATAGGTAAGATTGTTCCGGATCAGGAAACAAGAGCTTGATGCGTTAAGTGGGTCGGGTTGGGGCCATGTTGCGGGCCAACCCGCGGCCTGTTTCGAGGTGGGGTCAGCTGTTACACCCCGTAAATTCTAGAGGATAGATAAGTTGGCAAACATGTGTTGGAAGGATTTTGAGTTTACCTTTGAGTATTGGACCCCAGTTGTTAAGGATTGTAAGGTGTTTAAAAGGCCTAGTGTGTAGTCAGTTGAATCTAGGTCCCAGCCCAACCGTTAAATCGATTGGACATCAGTCAAAAGTTATGGAAGTTTCAAGTTTGGCCTTGATCAAATGCATGATGACTTGATTCGGGAGTTGTGTGGCAGCCACGGAGAAGCGAGCATGGCGCGATTATCTTGAGGTCTGCGGGTGTTGAGCGCCTTGGCCGGAATCTGAGGCAGCGCCGCGTGCGCGTGCAATTATTTTTACGAAGTGTTAGCGCCTTTGGCCGGCGAACATGGCGCAGCGGGATTTCTGCGGGTAAGGAGAAAAATCGGGGATATTTTTATAAGGAGCCTATGGGAGGGTGACAAGTGTCCCTCCGTCCTTTGACCAGCGATAGAAGCCTATTTTAGGGCCCAGTCTTGGAAGACTTGGCCATTTCATTCAAACCCTCCCGAGAAAACCCTCTCCGCCTGCAGGTTTTGAGAAACTGGCCTTAGGAAGCTGTTGGGCGTGGCAAGAAGGAAAAAGTGTTGGTGAACTTGTGGGAGCGGTGGTTGAGTTGTGGAAGAAGTGGTAGGAAAGGGCTTTTGTGGGCTTTTCTAAAGGTAAGTTTCCGCCTGCAGGTTTGAGTTAGTACTTGTGATAGTAGTATAGATCTGTGAGCTTTGAGGTACATTATATTTAGAGTTTGAATAGATTTGTGAGCACAGAAATTTGTTATAGTTAAGTTTGTATAGATTTGTGAGCTGAGGTACATTATAGTTAAGTTGGCTTAGATTTGGATCTTGTAGCCTTGTTGATTTCGGCCTTGTGAAGGTGGCAAGTTAATAGAAACAAAGGAAGTTACGTCGATTTAAAGTAGAATGTAGGGGCACTTGTACTTAGTTTACTCGTTGAAACTAGAGTTTGATAGGCGTTTTATGGCCACTTATAGGATTGAAGTACTCGTGTAACATATTAACTTATGGGAGGTAATCTTGTGGAGCATTTTGCTTAGTGTCGACAATCGTCGCGAGGTATGTGATTCTTCCTATCCTCTTGACATGACTATTTGTGAAATATATAGTGCGGTTGGCCTTGTGTGTTAAGAAATTGATTTTCCAAATTGTGTCTTGACTTGTTATGAAGTGTAAAGGCTTCGTTAGGTGTAAGAGTAGTAAGTCTTATCCAGATTAGTAATGGGCACTCGGTGCTTAAGAATGAGCCCTCTTGGTCTCATAAATGTTTATGTGGTAATTGGTTGGTTTAAAACATAAAGGGGTTATAACGGCTTTATGGGAAGTCGATTATAACAACTTTATGTGAGTAAAACGGTTGTTGATTGGTAGAAGTTAAGAGACTTGATCTTGTAAGATAAGAGACTTAACTTAGAATTGTGAAAGTTGTGTAATGTATTCAAAGTTGTAAAACCTCGTTCGTGAGTAATGAGTGATACTTAGTTTTGAAAACTTAAGAGTTATACTAGCTTTATGGGAAGTTAGGTATAGCGGCATAAGAATGTGAAATGGATTTGAAAGTGGGAACAAGTATCGAACACGCCTTCTTGGCGCTAATAAAGGAAATGGTTTCGACTAATTGATTATATTAAAACGGTAGAAACCTCCGTCTGCATAGAAACTAAGATAAGACAAAATGATATTACATTTCTAGATCATGTTTGCTTAAATGAGAATCATTGATAACAAGTTCGACTTTTCTTAAAATTCCAAAGAATGAACTTAATGGATTGCAAAGGATAATGTCTTGGATTTTGGAAAAGAAGTAACGAGTTTGAAAGTATAAATCACTTGTTTTCAAATATCGAACTTTTCTTAAGGGAAAAGTAAATGACTTAGTTTTAAAAGGTAGGAATACTTGACCTTAAAGGAGTTAATTACTTGGACTTTTAAAAGGTATACTTGACGTTATGTTAATTGTGTTTGAAGTCGTGTTTTAAACATGAATGTGTGTGATACTACGTGTGATAGTATCGTATGGTTTCTACGTAAAGAGGTCTTTGAAGGTAGGAAAGAATGTAGTATTTTGGGGTTGGAACCGGTTTGTCGACTTAAGCGAAGGTACTTTGAGTTGTGTGTAACTACTGTGCTTGTGGTGATAGTTTGTTGTTGTGCAAGTGTTTGACTTTGTGCTCTGGAGTCTCGACGGAGGCGGATATCGGGTGGTATGATGGACATATCGACCGCGTTGGGTAGCCAGCGGGTATCTTCCACTATATTGATCCTTTGGGACATATCGACCGCGTTGGGTAGCCGGGTATGCTTATTAGGAGTGTTATCTTGTAAGCGGTTTGGACATCTTGACACGTTGGGTAGCCAGCGGTATCGTCCGCGGTGAGTATTATCGGGTATTTGTTTGGACATCTTGACACGTTGGGTAGCCAGTATCGTCCACGATGAGTATTATCTGGGTATTTGTTTGGACATCTTGACGTTGGGTAGCCAGCGAGTATCGTCCACGGTGAGTATTATCTTGTTATTGGTTGGGACATCTTGGCGTTGGGTAGCCGCGGTATCGTCAGCTGTGAGTACTATCTTGTTATTGGGTTGGACATCTGAAACGTTGGGTAGCCAGAGTATCGTCCACTTTGAGTAATGATCTTTGGCGTGAGTCCACGACTTGATGTGATTTGATTTGGTAGGCGTATATCGTGGTGTCTTGTAGTTTGGTTATCATCGTATCTCTGTTTTCCTTATAGACTATTATGATTTCATTTCTGTATTTTTTTGTTTTGCATACTAAATTTTTGTTATGCGGCCCGCTTGAAGCTGCGTTCATCTGCGAGTTGAGATCTGGCTTGTTGATCCGCGCCGCTTTGGATCGTTGTTGATTCGAAAGCTCCGTTCCGCCGGAGACTTTGTCACGATGCAGTTCACGAAGTTGTAGAACTTTTGTACATTGGGGTATGGCGGGGCCTGTCCGTCGAGAGATGTTATAAAAATTCTTAGAAGTGCATGAAATGCTTGATGTGGCGAGGATTATGGCTATTGGTGTTAGTTATTTTTGAGAAAAGGTAGCAGCTTAGTTGCTTTGTTTTCTCTTTTCATTGGTTATCATGTATGAGTTTTAATTTCGCTGATTTTCTCGATGTTGTTTGACTACTTGGGTGCGGGTAAGGCACGATCGCGAGCGATTTGGTCGTGGCAGTAGTATCGAGCGATTAGTCCTCGGAAAGTGTCTGAGCCGTGTCTAAGTAAGTCTTGATTATCGATGTGTTGTGCGCCATCTATGTCGAGGAGTGCTGAGACATTTAGGATTAGTTTATTCTTACCGTTACGAGATCGTGCCTTAGAGGCATGTTGTAAGTTGGACCCCTACGGCGTGTTTCGTTTTTACGATTATGCCTGCGAAAGGCAACGAGGCCCGAAGAGCAAGCGGCGAGGAGGCTGCGAGTAGAAGCGGCGGCAGTCTCTGAGACCACGATGCACGAGCCTCGGTCCCGGTCGGGAAGCGAGAGAGATGGGTTACAAGGAGTTGGCGATTATTGGCGGGGTTGTGGCGAACACGAGATAAGTGGGCCAGCGGTTCGATGCGCGATGGTTCACGAGATCGGATAGTTTGAGTGCGGGACTTTACGAGTTGTGGCGCGAGTTACTGGTCGAGGCACGAGGATGATCGCGAGAGTTCATCAAGCGATTCTGGGATCATGAGTGATCGAGGCATCGGAGACCGAGTCGGTGGTCTAAGTTACGCGTCGGTGCGTGATACATGATCGGTGGTTTTGATCGTGGGAGGCTGTCGGGAGGGCATGCTTCGGCGAGATGGGGCGAGTTCTCGGAGGCATTTCTTGCACATTTCTTGCCTCGCGGATGAGGAGGACTCGGGTAAACAGTTTTTGATGTTGAGGCGAGCGGGCGTGCGGTTGAAGTCTGGCGTGGAGTTTAACTCGCTGCTTTCGATGCGTCCGCGTTAATGGCGACATGGAGGGCGAGTGCGCGCTATGTCACGGGGCTTGATGACTATTTGGCGAGAGAGTTGCTCGGGAGTAGCTCTTGGTAGGGCATGGACATTGCGCGTGCGAGCTCATGCACTTGGATGTGAGCGCGTAAGTCGGCGGAATGACGAATCGTGAGTAGGGCGAGCGGCGAGGTCGCTTTGGTGACGCCGGGCGGCGGCCTCGGTGGCGAGTTAGTTATGCGCCTCCGCCCGATGCAGTGCTCCGCCTCGATCGTCGGGGCGTTCGAAAAGTTCGGGAAGCGGTCGGGGCTCGAGTTTGAGTTTTGGGGATCGAGAGATGTTGGTCGGATGGGACCACCCTTACCTCGTTGTGACCATTGTGGTAGGCTCGCGATGGGAGTGTCGTGCTAATAGGGAATGTTTTACATGCGGCCAGGTAGACCATTTGCAAGGAATTGTCCGCGAGAGATAAGCGCGGAGGTTGAGATTGAGCCTTGGGATCGGTGGGCGATTCACCTCCTCCTTTTGTGCGTCGTCTGGAAAGAACATGAGTAGAGCGACAAGAAGGAAGTGAAGCAATAATTCTGGTATGTTCTTAACCTACAGAGTATTGTATGCTTTGATGTTGTGGTGATGTGTTGAGTGCTATGTTGGGTAGCTTTGTGTATATAATGTGATTTGGAAGCATGGTTAATAAAGAGGGTAAGTTGGGGATGAGAAAAATTTTGAACCTTAGAATTTATATGATTGAGACCTTAGATGTAAAGTAGTCTTGGGTAGAAGCCTTTCTTTGTTAATCCTTGTCGGAGTGTATGTTATACATGGAGTTTTGTGTGATGATTCCATGGGTAGTTTGCGATGGAAGTGGTAGCTTCCATGGCGTGGATTAGTAAGATGGGCGAGTTGGAGGTAGTGACTCGAGGTGGTAGAAAGCAGGCAGTGGTGAATTGTGGGCGTGTACTAGAGAGGGGTGTGAGTGTACAAGGAAGGTGCAGTAGGAGTAAGGAGAGTATCCTTTAGACGAGGAGGAGAAAATAGTGATGTTTGCGTTAGAGGTGATTTCCAGTTAATTGGAATTTGGAGATCGTGATTTCTATATTATGGCCATGAGAGGCATAAATGAGTTTTGGTAGGTATAGTAGTGAAGACTATCTGGCGCGTGTGTACGAAGACTTAGAAGGAACATTCGGGACGAATGTTTACGAGAGGAAGAATGTTACACCAGTAAATTCTAGAGGATAGATAAGTTGGCAAACGTGTGTTGGAAGGATTTTGAGTTTACCTTTGAGTATTGGACCCCAGTTGTTAAGGATTGTAAGGTGTTTAAAAGGCCTAGTGTGTAGTCAGTTGAATCTAGGTCCCAGCCTGACCAGCGTTCGTCGATTGGACATCAGTCAAAAGTTATGGAAGTTTCAAGTTTGGCGCTTGATCAGTAAGCGATGACTTGATTCGGGGTTGTGCGCAGCGGGAGAAGCGAGGCGCGCGATTTATCTTGAGTGCGGGTGTTGAGCGCCGCGCCGGAATCTGAGCGGCGCCGTGCAGCGTGCAATTATTTTACGAAGTGTTAGCGCCTTGGCCGTGTGGCAGCGGCATGGCGGGATTTTCTGCGGGTAAGGAGAAAAATCGGGGATATTTTTATAAGGAGCCTATGGGAGGGTGACAAGTGTCCCTCCATCCTTTGACAATGATAGAAGCCTATTTTAGGGCCAAGTCTTGGAAGACTTGGCCATTTCATTCAAACCCTCCCGAGAAAACCCTCTCCGCCTGCAGGTTTTGAGAAACTGGCCTTAGGGAGCTGTTGGGGCGAGCGGCGAGAAGGAAAAAGTGTTGGTGAACTTGTGGGAGCGGTGGTTGAGTTGTGGAAGAAGTGGTAGGAAAGGGCTTTGTGGGCTTTTCTAAAGGTAAGAGTTTCCATACTGGGTTTTGAGTTAGTACTTGTGATAGTAGTATAGATCTGTGAGCTGAGGTACATTATATTTAGAGTTTGAATAGATTTGTGAGCACAGGTACATTATAGTTAAGTTTGTATAGATTTGTGAGCTTTGAAATTTGTTATAGTTAAGTTGGCTTAGATTTGGATCTTGTAGCCTTGTTGATTTCGGCCTTGTGAAGGTGGCAAGTTAATAGAAACAAAGGAAGTTACGTCGATTTAGTAGAATGTAGGGGCCTTGTACTTAGTTTACTCTACGTTGAAACTAGAGAGTTTGATAGGCGTTTTATGGCCACTTATAGGATTGAAGTACTACGTGTAACATATTAACTTATGGGAGGTAGTCTTGTGGAGCATTTTGCTTAGTGTCGACAATCGTCGCGAGGTATGTGATTCTTCTATCCTCTTGACATGACTATTTGTGAAATATATAGTGCGGTTGGCCTTAGCGTGTGTTAAAGAAATTGATTTTCCAAATTGTGTCTTGACTTGTTATGAAGTGTAAAGGGCTTCGTTAGGTGTAAGAGTAGTAAGTCTTATCAGTTAGTAATGGGCACTCGGTCTTAAAGAATGAGCCCTCTTGGTCATAAATGTTTATGTAGTAATTGGTTGGTTTAAAACATAAAGGGGTTATAACGGCTTTATGGGAAGTCGATTATAACAACTTTATGTGAGTAAAGAAGCGGTTGTTGATTGGTAGAAGTTAAGAGACTTGATCTTGTAAGATAAGAGACTTAACTTAGAATTGTGAAAGTTGTGTAATGTATTCAAAAGTTGTAAAACCTCGTTCGTGAGTAATGAGTGATACTTAGTTTTGAAAACTTAAGAGTTATACTAGCTTTATGGGAAGTTAGGTATAACGGCATAAGAATGTGAAATGGATTTGAAAGTGGGAACAAGTATCGAACACACCTGCGGCGCTAATAAAGGAAATGGTTTGACTAATTGATTATATTAAAACCGTAGAAACCTCCATCTGCATAGAAACTAAGATAAGACAAAATGATATTACATTTCCTAGATCATGTTGCTTAAATGAGAATCATTGATATGAAGTTCGACTTTTCTTAAAATTCCAAAGAATGAACTTAATGGATTGCAAAGGATAATGTCTTTGGATTTTGGAAAGAGAAGTAACTTGAGTTTGAAAGTATAAATCACTTGTTTTCAAATATCGAACTTTTCTTAAGGAAAAGTAAATGACTTAGTTTTAAAAGGTAGGAATACTTGACCTTAAAGGAGTTAATTACTTGGACTTTTAAAAGGTATACTTGACGTTATGTTAATTGTGTTTGAAATGCGTGTTTTAAACATGAATGTGTGTGATACTACGTGTGATAGTATCGTATGGTTTCTACGTAAAGAGAGGTCTTTGAAGGTAGGAAAGAATGTAGTATTTTGGGGTTGGAACCGGTTTGTCGACTTAAGCGAAGGTACTTTGAGTTGTGTGTAACTTGCGTGCTTGTGGTGATAGTTTGTTGTTGTGCAAGTGTTTGACTTTGTGCTCACAGGAGTCTCTCGGCGGAGGCGGATGTCGGGTGGTATGATGGACATATCGACCGCGTTGGGTAGCCAGCGGGTATGCTTCCACTATATTGATCCTTTGGGACGTATCGACACGTTGGGTAGCCAGCGGGTATGCTTATTAGGAGTGTTATCTTGTAAGCTGGTTTGGACATCTTGACCGTTGGGTAGCCAGCGAGTATCGTCCGCGGTGAGTATTATCACGGGTATTTGTTTGGACATGCGACACGTTGGGTAGCCGGTATCGTCCACGATGAGTATTATCACGGGTATTTGTTTGGACATCTTGACGGTTGGGTAGCCAGTATCGTCCACGGTGAGTATTATCTTGTTATTGGTTGGGACATGCGGCCGTTGGGTAGCCGCAGTATCGTCCACGTGAGTACTATCTTGTTATTGGGTTGGACATCACGACCGCGTTGGGTAGCCGGTATCGTCACTTTGAGTAATGATCTTTCGGGCGTGAGTCCACGACTTGATGTGATTTGATTTGGTAGGCTGTATATCGTGGTGTCTTGTAGTTTGGTTATCATACATGTCTCTGTTTTCCTTATAGACTATTATGATTTCATTTCTGAGTATTTTTTTACATTTGCATACAAATTTTTGTTATGACCCGGCCCGAAGTGCGTTAAATCTGCGAGTTGAGATCTGGCGCTTGTTGATCCGCGCCCTTTGGATGCTGTTGATTCGAGCTCCATTCCGGAGACTTTGTCACTTGATGCAGTTCCACGAAGTTGTAGAACTTTTGTACATTCGGGGTATGGCGAGACCTGTCCGTCGAGAGATGTTATAAAAATTCTTAAGTGCAGTAATCTTGATGTGGCGAGGATTATGGCTTCGGTGTTAGTTATTTTTGAGAAAAGGTAACGCTTGGTTGCTTTGTTTTCTCTTTTCATTGGTTATCATGTATGAGTTTTAATTTCGTGATTTTCTCGATGTTGTTTGACTACTTGGGTGCGGGTAAGGCACGATCGCGAGCGATTTGGTCGTGACATCAGCTCTGAGTAGTCCGCGGTGGTAGGGTCACGAGGTGCTAGGCCCAGTTTAGATGACCATCGTATGAGTTCGTGGATATGTTCGACGAAGCGGATCGTGAAGGCGGGAATGGCCTTAAGGAAGATTGAGGTTAGTAAGATGACCAAGTTTGGAGGTGGTGACTCCAAAGTTTTGGAAAGCCAGGCGATAGTGAAATATGGTACGTATACTAGAGAAGTTCAAGTGTTCGAGAATGGCACGACGAGTAAGGAAGGAAGAGAACGTGTGTTATTTTGTGGCCGGGTGTGGCGTTGGCAACTTGTTAGAAGAACTTTATCGCTATCCGTCTTGAGAAGGAACATTCGGGACGAATGTTTCTAAGGAGGGAGAATGTTATACCAGTATTTCAGTATATGCGTGAGGCGTGCGTATAGAAATTTAAGCCTTAAGGTTGGAGGCTCGAAATTTGTACACAATCAAGAAAAGAATCGTTTTTAAATGAAACATTTTACTAAACTTGCGAAGGAAAATTCGGCTATGTCATTTATAATTTTTGCGGATTTTTAGAGAGGCGAAACATTTTGGACCAGCGGGAGGGTGACATGTGTCACCTCGCATTGGAAGAAGTGGGGCGGCAAATGGGCCGAAAAGGTGGCATTGGTTAGGTAGGATATTTGTGCAAGTTGGTGTGGTAGATGGATAAGGTGCGTGGCTTAATCAGCCTTACACTTGCCTAACACTTGGATGGATCTTGGCCATTGGTTGGCCATTCCTTGACCTATAAATACCATCTAAGTTGATGAACTTCTTCATCCTAAAATCATTTTCCAAGTCTTGAAATCCCTCACTTTTGTGAGTTGAGTTCGTGAAACCCCACTCTTTTGAGAAGCCTTGGCGAGAGCCTCCCATGAGTGAGTCTTGGCGAGAGGTACCCCACTTGCCTAGTTGTCTCGTATAAATACCACTTTTGTGGTATAGAAATACTCTCAGTATTGTTATAATGCCCAATACTTTAGCCCATATACGCTTGTAGTACTTTCCAAAGTTACCTACGTAGAGCGGAAATACTATTATACTTTCCTTTAGCCACTAAGCAAGCTATCACGACCGAACCGGGCGTGGTGGTGCCTACCGGCACCACTAGTGATACAACATCGAGAGAAAATCGTGGAAATAAAAAAACATGAACATGAATTAAGAGAAAAGATAAATAAGCAGGCTGACCAAAGCAGTTGCCTTATCGTATATACATAAATACGAAACGGTTATCCTTTTTACAAACCACGCCTGGCGATGCTCTGAGACCTCTAGATTTTACAACGGCTATGGGACGGGGCCGCCACATGCCACGAATGTATAAGCATCTGGACTCGGGGTAACATGCGAAAAGATAAGCCTCAGGAAGGCAGAAGCTTCCAATCTGTTGAAAGGTGATCTAGCGAGTCGGCCGATGTACCTTTTACTGCGGCATGAGCGGCCCAGAAGGAGTCGATCTGCGGTACCAAGTATGTGAAAGCGTAAAATCTTGTAAATGAAATCATAATAGTCTATATAAGCGGGAGACATGTATGATAACAAACTACGATTCCATGAAGCGATCATGTCAGTCGGGGACTCGCGCCTCAAGTCATCCCTCGTACGTGGAACTTCTTCCTCAGCTGCGCGATCTAGGTACAAATCATGTGATCGTATAACGAGTCTTAGCCCGTCTTATGGACCCGATATAAGCGTGTGGAATCGTTCCGGATGAACGGTGGTCGGTGAAATACATTCCGGATGAGCCATTAGTCAAGTGATATACATTCCGGATGAGCCGGTGGTCGAGTGAAATACATTCGGATGACCGGTAATCAAGTGAAATACATTCGGATGACCCGGTAATCAAGTGAAATACATTCGGATGACCCGTGTCAAGTGAAATACATTCGGATGACGTGTCAAGTGAGATACATTCGGATGACGTGTAATCAAGTGACATACATTCGGATGAACGGTAGTCGATGAAATACATTCGGATGAGCCGGTAGTCAAGTGATATACATTCCGGATGAGCCGTGGTCGAGTGAAATACATTCGGATGACGTGTCAAGTGAAATACATTCGGATGACGTGTCAAGTGAAATACATTCGGATGACGGTAATCAAGTGAAATACATTCGGATGACATTAATCAAGTGAATACATTCGGATGAGCCGTGTCGAGTAGGACCACGATTCTTGCACAAAGGCTATTACGTAACATGGTCAAGTTTCATAACAACAAGCATAAGCAAGTTACCTGCGACTCAAAGTACTTTCATTTTATGTCAAAGTCGGATTTTAACCTTAAAGTACTACGTCAGTTAAATTCCTTTTAAGATCTATTTCTTTTACAAAGGTCACGATACGTAGTATAAAATTGGGTGACTAACATTGTTAAGTAAACCAAAATGCTTTCCTTTGTAAAATCAGTAACAACCTTATTTTCCAAGCGTTCAAGTTTGCCTAATTTGAATGCTCGAGTTTCTCATTTTAGAAAAGGTTTCATAGTTCATAGTTTTAGTCCTTTAAAACATAATTCTCCTTTAAGCGTTTTGAGAAACATATGTCTTATATGTGAGTAAGTTATTCTTGTTTATAATCAATCTTATTAGCGGCCGTGATCTAGGAAATGTAATATCATTTTGTCTAAATCTTAGACACATGCGGATGGAGGTTTCTCTTTGGTTTTAATAATACTTCATTAGTCGATACATTTTCCTTTTATTAGCAGCTGCGATGGTTTGTCGATACACATTACGATTTCGAAATCGGTAAAACATTCTTAAGTCGTTATACCTAACTTCCCGTAAAGCTAGTATAACTCTTAAGCTTTCAAAACCAAGTACTACTCATTCTTTCAAAGCGATTCATAAATCTTTTGAAATACTTCAAATTCTTTATTAACACATATCAAGCGGTTATTATTCAAATCGATTACCTTTTAGAAACCACAAAGTATTTGCTTATCACGTAAAGTTATAACCGACTTCCGTAAAGCGGTTATAACACTTTATGTTTTAAACAATCAAATACATTTAGCACGTATCGTCTGGTACTACATAGTTCACACATATCATGCTAGAAGAGATAGGAAGAGGTTCACATACCTCGCGGCGATTATCGACTAATAGCAAGCGCTCAAGTACCTCAAGCGTCGGCTACACTCTCGATCAGCGAGTTACTCCACACGTATTACTCTGACCTATAGAGGCCCTGGCGCTGTTAATATCTTTAGATCGGCGTAGAATATTACAGAAAATTCGGCGGCACCTCCCCCACATGGCGTAAATCTCCTCTATCGGCGGCTACCAAGCCAACGAGGGTTAACACGCTCGGCCGGGGCGTGTACAATTCTACTACAATGCTACACAAGTCTCTTATGTCTGATCCTATGTAATTCTGATTCGATTCTCTTATTTAAATTGGGCTTAAGTCGCGAGACATTCAGTAAGTATTGTCGAGCTTAAGTCAAAAGACATTGCCGCACAATTATAATGTTGAGTTCTATATATAGTATACTTGACTATATATTCCTCTGACATGTAATTTCGAATTACAATAGAAGGTCAAGAGTGTTTACCTCGATAAGCCCAAAATTATCAGAGTTTAAATGTCGATCTGAGCAAGGTTTAGCTCTACTCAGGCGCTCAGGCCAGCTCCAAACAACCCTTAGAAGTTCTAACCAACCTACTATAACTTGACTACGGTGAAGATTTACTTAGGGTTTCGTTTTAGTAGTGAGGAAAGTATAATAGTATTTTAGGGCTTTTGTAAAAGGGTACTTTGGAAAGTACTACAAGGTATTTGGCTAAAGTATTTTGGGCATTATAACAATACTAGGAGAGTATTTCTATACCACAACAAGGGTATTATCTGAAAACAACTAGGCTAGGGGTAGACCTCTCGGCGAGGCTTCCGAGGGGGTAGTGTGGCGGACGAAAGTAAGTAAGAGGGAGGAGTATTTTGAGACTTAGGTAGATTGCTCAAGTTTTGGATGAAGAAAGTTCATCAACTAAGGGGTATTTATAGGTCAAGTGAAGGCCAACCAATGGCGAAGATGAAGACAAGTGCATAGCAAGTGTAAGGCCAAGATTAAGCCATGTGCAACCTTATCCATCTACACAAAATATCCTACCTAACCCGGCCACAATTCAACACAAAAAGCGTGCCAATCCGCCCATTTAAATCATGACCTTCGCGATTAGAGGGTGACAAGTGTAGCCTCTTGTTGATCCAAAATATTCGTCTCGGAAAAATCCATAAAATTATAAATGACATAGCGGAAATTCCCTACGAAAGGCGTAAGCGTTTAGTCGAAAAGCGACTCTAAGGGTGTTGTGCACAAAAGAATTCGGCCAAGCCTAAAGAAGTTCGAAAATTTCTCGTCGTCCCAGCGTACATACTGCGGAAATACGGGTATAACATTCTCCTCCTAGAAACATTCGTCGAATGTTCCTTCTCAGGCGGATAACGATAAAGTTCTTCTAATAAGTTGCCAGCGCCACGGCCACGAAACAACACGTGCGCAAATACTTATATCGAGTCACGAGGAAACACCTCTAACATCACAAACTTTTGTCACTTTGCGCGAGGTTCTAGTGTCGCTCGGCGACCAACAAATGGTGCGGACTGCGTCGATTCACGAGGTCTAAAATATACATCCTTCGCGCCTTCTCGCTTTACAAGAAATGATCATATCTATGCTCGCAATACATGCTCGCCTCTGCACTTACTCGTCGTACTCTTCTCGAACTCTTGAACTCTTCCGATATCGTACCACACTTGATTATCGCCAGTTCTCAAACCTTGGAGTCACCACCTCGACTTGGTTATCTTACTAGCCTCGATCTTCCTTAAGGCCCTTAGGCCTTCGCGATCGGCAGTCGAACATATCCACGAACTCATCGATGGTCATCTAAACTTGGGCCTAGCACCTCGTGACCTACCGCTGGCGGGACCGCTGACCCGGCGCCATTCGGACTGCGGGTTGACCGCAACCGTCCTCGGCCGAGCCTCTGTCACGCAGACTCTCTCGTTTCTCGTCCGGAACAACCTTGCTAAATCCGTCATGAAAGATACCACTTTCATTTACCCAACCAGAGACTTATCACTGATATTTTCTAGGCAAAAATGCACTCGACAAGGATCACTCGCAAAATCTTGTACTCAAGCGGCGCTTACATCTAAGGTCTCATTGTAATATTCTAAGGTTAATCATTTTCTCACCCCGAGCTTACCCTTTTTCCCCAACGAGGTTCTAAATCACATTTTAGCACAAAGCTATCGAACATAACACATTAACATAACATCAAAACATACAAGCCTCTAGATGGTTGGGATATACGAAGCTACTGCTCCTCTAATCATAAATGCGCCTGTAGTATGCGTATGAAAGCGATGAACACTTTGCTTGTCCATAAGGCTGCGCTGCCGGTACCTCTCCTATAACCACGATCTCGTCCATGGCCTTGACGGCGCGGTGAAACAAGCTCGATAAAAAGCGACATTTCGGGATGATGTTTGCCACATCGTGCGCTGAGGGGACGTGAATCCTGGCGGCTAGCACTCGCGTAAACACGTGAACGAAGCCACGGAGCTCGACCCGGCTCGAATACCCGAGCGACACGAAGGCGTGGAGGACCACTCTGGCGGAGTACATAAGGCTAGCTTCTTTGGCGGTCGCCTCGAGATTACCAAAGGACCTGCTGTATTACGGCCCTCTTACCGATCTCGGTCATTAGTCGACCTCTCGTGCCTCGCATCTGGTGCATGAGCTTGCGTGCGGGCAATGTCCATGCGGTGAAGAGCTACACCGTACAAGCCTACGCGATGTCGTCGGCCGGTGGCGTGGCGGTGTACTCTGTCCTCCATATCGGCTACTACGGCGGGAACATGCCGAGCTAATGAGTCGAACTCCATTGTACTCTCTAGTCCGCCCGTCACGCCTCAGCGTCAAAAATGCAGTGGCGAGCCCTCGCCATCTGTGGAGGCAAGAAATGTGCAAGAAATGCCCTCGAGAACTTCGTCCCAAAGCTGCGGAAGTGCATGCTCTTCGGGACAGCTCGCGAATCAAACGATCAGCTGCGGTATCACGCGGTGATGCGAACCAATACCACGACTGCGCCTGCGAGGCTCGATCACTCTCATGATCGCTGTGCTATCGGATAAACTCACGAGGTCGTCACCGATGTCACGACCATTTCGGGGCGTGGTGGTGCCTAGGGGCACCCAGTAGTCATACATCGAGTGTCGGCGGAAATATAAAGCAAGACATAAAGCATTTATAAAATAAGACCACGGTTTATGTGAGAAAACATCGCCTTTCGGCGTATATATATATAATCATGGTTTATGATTCATCAAACCTTTGCAACATGACTCTGAGACCTCTGAAATATACAACTATGGCGGGACGGGGCCATGTACCTGTATGCAAAACTATCTACAACGGGAGATCATGCAAAAGTAGAGCCTCGGAAGAGATGGAGCTCAGAGCACCAGCGTAGAGATCCTGAGGATGCGGATCTAGCACTGCTTGCCCTTACTGCGGCATGAGCGCAGCCCAGAAGGAGTCGATCTGGCGGTACTAAGTATGCAGCGTAAAATACTTAAATGAAAACATATCATTTTAAAACCGGTTTACAAATATGTGTGAAACAACGAGGAAGCCGCGTAGTATCATCCTGAAACAAGAGCAACAATAGGTAAGCTGTAATAGGTCTTGTCTAGGCTGCGAATGATCGAAGCAGGGCCACTCGCCCGTATCATCGATACGCAAGCCTAATCTGAACTCGGTCGCGTAGGCCACTCGCGTGGGCGCGTGAGGTATAACCCGCGTCGAGGTAGCTACTCCTCGGCGTAAATCACGGACTCGTTGTCGCGTGGCGCGTAGACCGCGTGAGGTATAACCCGCATACTAACACGGAACTCGTAGCTCGCATAGGCCCCTGGACCGCGTGAGGTATTCTCGAATCATGGTCCCGGACCGCTGAGTCTACCTCGCGTCGGAGGACTTAACCCCGGTATCGTCTCGAGGTGAGTGATAGTATACTAACATAACAACATCTTTAAACAACATAAGCACAACAAGGATACTACTTTATACAAGCGTTACAAGATACTAACACACGTAGCATCATATCATGTCTACTTATCAAACCATCTTTATTATTCTTTTCCTGATATAAATGCATTATAAACACGTAGGCAAACTTGTTTCTTTTATAAATCTTAAGTGGTTTATACTTACTTCCCATAAAGCTAGTATAACTCTTAAGCACATTTTAAAAACCAATTAGTTCTCTTACATTAATATGATTGATAGTCTTTTGAAATGTTTTGATTCTTTATTATTGAGCTTAAGCGTGAGGCATTATCGTAAGTATTATTGAGGCTTAAGCGTGAGGCATTCCGTAATTATATTGTAAAATATCATGCTTTAGGAAGAATCGCATACATACCGTGAAAACCACGCCAAGTTGAATATGTCGCGCGAGAGTCGACTATAATAGTCACGGATATCTATTAAAGACTACTGCGAGGGTCATTCTAAGCAGAGGGTTCATAATTCTACGGTAAGTCGGGCAGCACTTCCTGCGGTGAGCTATATAAGTCTCTTTGTGAAAGCAGTCCTATGTAAGTATAGTTTGATTATTCTTCTTTTAAACCGCCCTACTGTGGTAGCAGTTCAATTCGATACGTGATATTCTTACAAGTGATTAATACTTATTCTTATACTTCTACGGTATGCATTCTCTAATACAAAAGAGGTTAGGATTATTACCTCGGTAAGCCCAATAATATCCTAGAAAAGTCGCGCTGAGCAAGGTTTTGCTCACAAGTTGTATGCTCAGAACCACAGAAGTTCTTCACAACTTCTACTAAGTACTAAGGTATTTGGGCTAGGGTATTTTGGGCATTATAACGATACAAGAAGGTAACTTTTCTACCAAGGGAGGGTAGATTTTTGGCTAGGCTAGGGAGTATTCGGCCAAGGCCACTTAGGCTAGAGGAAGAGGGCTTGGGCGAAATGGCTAACAAGGGAGAAGGGAGGATTTTCAAGACTTGGAAGTAATTTGTGGATGAAGAACTCTTCATCTTAAGGGGTATTTATAGGTCAGAAGTGGCCAACCAATGGCGAAGATTTAGACAAGTGCAAGGCAAGTGTAGGGTGAGGATTAACTATACACAAATATCCTACCAACTCGGCTTGTGCCTGAGGCACAAGCGTGCTCCTCAGTCCAAATCGTCCAAATGGGCGATTTCAAGTCCATCAATTGGAGGTGACAAGTGTAAGCCTCCCGTTGATCAAAATGTTTCTTCTCTCGGAAAAATCCGCAAAATTAGAAATGGCATGGCGGAATTTATCCTACGAAGGTGTGGAAGCGTTTAGTCGAAAGCGATTCTTTTAGTGAGTTGTGTACAAATAAAAGCGTCAAGGCTTATCTTTAAGGCTAGACTTTTGTCGTATTCCCTACGTACATACTGCGGAAATCTGGGGTATAACACTCGGCTCTCGATCCATAGAACAACGGAGGCTCTGACTCGGGAAGTCCGTAGCCTCAGCTATGCGCTTTCGGGGTGAACTACGGGTCTTCTTGAAATTTGAGCTGCTGCATCGGCTATCCTCATATCGGCCACGACCACGGCGATGGCCAGGCCATCTCCTTGTACCCCGTCTCATCGGCTCGGTGTGGGTGGAGGCTCGAGTCTTGTAGTCTCGGCGACCCATTTGCTGCGACTCTAAGCTCTCTGGTCTTTGTGGCGTCGCGAAACCAGCCGTCGGAATCTTGTCTCAGTCTTGGCGGGCTGCGCCCTCGTACTCCTCTGTATCTCACTTGACTCCTCATTGCCTTGCCCATACGGGCTGGGTTGCCTTCTGCGGAGGCATAAGCGGTAAAGGAAAGGAATCGTCGGAGGGTCGATTCATCCTGCGGCTACAGGCACGATCTCGGAATGAGAAGAATGAAACCAATCCTAAATGTCCTGCGACCTCACGATTATAGATGTGGTGCACAACACGCGATAATCAAGACTCTACTGAACACGATGCAGTAGACACTTTCAGAGGACTAAGCGCTCACGATACCACTTTTGTCACGACCGAACTTCGGGCGTGGTAGTGCCTACCGGGCACCTGGTGATACAACATCGAGAGAAAATCGGCGGAAATAAAAAAACATGAACATGAATTAAGAAAAGATAAATAAGCAGGCCAACCAAAGCGATTTGCCTTCATCGTATATACGTAAATACGACGACAGTTATCCTTTTACAAACCACCTTGCGATTACTACGGACCTCTAAGATTTTACAACGGCTATGGCGGAATGGGGCCCGCCATACCACAGATGTATAAGCATCTGACTCGAGGGTAACATACCAAAAGATAAGCCTCGAAGAAGGAGCAGCTTCAATCTGAAAGGTGATCCTAAGCGAAGTCGGCGGTAGATGTACCTTTTACTGCGGCGTGAGGCGGCCCAGAAGGAGTCGTCTGGCAGTACCAAGTATGTGAAGCGTAAAATCGTAAATGAAATCATAATAGTCTATATAAAGCGGGAGACATGTATGATAACCAAACTACGATTCCTGACATAGAAGCGATCGTGTCAGTCGGGGACTCGCGCTCAAAGTCATCCTCATTGCGTGGAACTTCTTCCTAGCTGCCGTGATCTAGGTACAAATCATGTAATCGTATAACGGTCTTGGCCCGTCTTATGGACCCGATATAGAAAGCGTGTGGAATACGTTCCGGATGAACGGTAGTCGGTGAAATACATTCCGGATGAGCCGTGAGTCAGTGATATACATTCGGATGAGCCGTGGTCAGTGAAATACATTCGGATGACCCGGTAATCAAGTGAAATACATTCGGATGACCGGTAATCAAGTGAAATACATTCGGATGACGGTAATCAAGTGAAATACATTCGGATGACCCGTGTCAAGTGAGATACATTCCCGGATGACCCGGTAATCAAGTGAAATACATTCCCGGTGAACCGGTAGTTAGTGAAATACATTCCCGGATGAACCGGTAGTCAAGTGATATACATTCCCGGATGAACCGGTAGTCGAGTGAAATACATTCTCGGATGACCCGGTAATCAAGTGAAATACATTCCCGGATGACGTGTCAAGTGAAATACATTCGGATGACGGTAATCAAGTGAAATACATTCGGATGACCGGTAATCAAGTGAGATACATTCGGATGAGCCGTGTCGAGTAGGACCACGATTCTTGCACAACAAGGCTATTACACGTAACATGGTCAAGTTTCATAACAACAAGCATAAGCAAGTTACAGCGACTCGAGTACTTTCATTTTATGTCAAAGTCGGATTTTAACCTTAAAGTACTCGTCAGTTAAATTCCTTTTAAGATCCATTTCTTTTACAAAGGTCACCCGATACAGTAGTATAAAATTGGAGTGACTAACATTGTTAAGTAAACCAAAATTCTTTCCTTTGTAAAATCAAGTAACAACCTTATTTTCCAAGCGTTCAAGTTTGCCTAATTTGAATGCTCAAGTTTCTCATTTTAGAAAAGGTTTAGTAGTTCATAGTTTTAGTCCTTTAAAACATAATTCTCCTTTAAGCGTTTTGAGAAACATATGTCTTATATGTGAGTAGGTTATTCTTGTTTATAATCAATCTTATTAAGCGACCGTGATCAGGAAATGTAATATCATTTTGTCTCGTCTTAGCCATGCATATGGAGGTTTCTCTGGTTTTAATAATACTTCATTAGTCGATACATTTTCCTTTTATTAGCATTTGCGGTGGTTTGTCGATACGTTCGATTTCGAAATCGGTAAAACATTCTTAAGCGTTATACCTAACTTCCCGTAAAGCTAGTATAACTCTTAAGCTTTCAAAACCAAGTACTACTCGTTCTTTCAAAGCGATTCATAAATCTTTTGAAATACTTCAAGTTCTTTATTAACACATATCAAGCGGTTATTATTCAAATCGGTTACCTTTTAGAAACCACAAAGTATTTGCTTATCCACATAAAGGCTGTTATAACGAGCTTCGTAAAGCGTTATAACACTTTATGTTTTAAACAATCAAATACATTTAGCACGTATGCGTCTAGTACTACATAGTTCACACATATCATGCTAGAAGAGATAGGAAGAGGTTCGCATACCTGCGGCGATTATCGACTAATAGCAAAGCGCTCAAGTACCTCAGCGTCGGCTACACTCTCGATCGGCAGTCGCTCCACGCGTAGTACTCTGACCTATAGAGGCCTGGCGCCTATTAATATCTTTAGATCGGCGTAGAATATTCTACGAGAAAATTCGGCGGCACCTCCACATGACAGCGTAAATCTCTCTCTATCGAGGCGGCTACCAAGCCAACGGGGTGCTACGTCGACGGGCGTGTACAATTCTACTACCGGTAATGCTACACAAGTCTCTGTAATACTGATCTATGTAATTCTGATTCGATTCTCTTATTTAAATTGGGCTTAAATCATGAGACATTCTGTAAGTATTAATCGAGCTTAAGTCAAGACATTGCGCACAATTATAATGTTCAGTTCTATATATAGTATACTTCAACTATATATTCCTACAACATGTAATTTCCAATTACAATAGAAGGTCAAAGTGTTTACCTCGATAAGCCCAAAATTATCAGTTTAAATGTCGATCTGAGCAAGGTTTAGCTCTACTCAGCGCTCAGGCCGCTCAAACAACCCTTAGAAGTTCTAACCAACATACTATAACTGACTACGGGTGAAGATTTACTTAGGGTTTCGTTTTAGTAGTGAGGAAAGTATAATAGTATTTTAGGGCTTTTGTAAAAGGGTACTTTGGAAAGTACTACAAGGTATTTGGCTAAAGTATTTTGGGCATTATAACAATACTAGGAGAGTATTTCTATACCACAACAAGGGTATTATCTGAAAACAACTAGGCTAGGGGGTAGACCTCTCGGCGAGGCTTCTCGAGGGGTAGTGTGGCGGACGAAAGTAAGTAAGAGGGAGGAGTATTTTGAGACTTAGGTAGATTGCTCAAGTTTTGGATGAAGAAAGTTCATCAACTAAGGGGTATTTATAGGTCAAGTGAAGGCCAACCAATGGCGAAGATGAAGACAAGTGCATAGCAAGTGTAAGGCCAAGATTAAGCCATGTGCAACCTTATCCATCTACAAAATATCCTACCTAACACTTGACCACAATTCAACACAAGCGTGCCAATCCTTGCCCATTTCGTCAACCTTCACCAATTAGAGGGTGACAAGTGTCGCCCTCTTGTTGATCAAAATTTTCGTCTCTCGGAAAAATCCTTAAAATTATAAATGACATGGCGGAAATTCCCTACGAAAATTTGTGAAAGCGTTTAGTAAGCGACTCTAGCAGGGTGTTGTGCACAAAAAGAATTCGGCCAAGCCTAAAGAAGTTCGAAAATTTCTCGTCGTCCAGCGTACATACTGCGGAAATACGGGTATACTGAAACCACATGGAAAAATCTCCATAATTGGTTGGAGTACTAAGTAGAAGTTGTGTAGAACTACAAGGGTTTCTTGGAGGCGGGTGGAGCCTTGCGGAGTAGGAGCTAAACCTTGCTCAGGATCGACTTTAAACTTGGATAATTTGGGGGATTATCGAGGTAAATACTACTGTCCTTCTATTGTAATTGGGAATTACATACTGTAGTAGTATATAAATGAATATAAGATTCATAGAAGAGAATTGAACTGTAATAGAAGGATATTCTGAAAAGACTTGGTGAAATCGCATCGGAAGAATATATAAGTAGAAGATTAACTGTACTTACATAGAATTTGTATTCTGATGAACTTATAACCTTTTTGGTTGAATGTTCTGCGAGTAGCATGAACTACTTGGAAGGTGGTCAAGGCTAGTCGGGTTATAGCCGTGGAGCGTTTTGCTTATAGTCGATAATCGTCGCAAGGTATGTGATTTTCCCTATACTATTGAGCATGATATTTTAAAGGAATATATATATAGTAAGGTAGACGTACGTACGGCAATGTCTTTTGACTTAAGCCTGAATAATAAAGAATCTTGAAGTATTTCGAAAGATTAAGAAACCGTTTTGAAAGAAGAGTAATACTTGGTTTTGAAAACATAAGAGTTATACTAGCTTTATGGGAAGTTAGGTATAACGTCTTAAGAATGGTAAAGAGAAATGGTTTACTGATTTTTAGAAGTTAAGAGACTTGATCTTAAAAGATAAGAGACTTGGCTTGAATGAATTAATATGAATTTTGTGTGAAACCTCATTCGTGAGTAATGAGTACTTGGTTTTTAAAAGGAGAAATGTTTCTTGATTTGAAATCGGAATGAGTATCGACAAACCAACTGGCGTTAATAAAGGAAAATGTATTGAATAATGAAGTATTATTAAAACCAGTAGAAACCTCCATCTGCATAGAAACTAAGATGAGACAAAATGATATTACATTTTCTAGATCATGGTTGCTTTAATAAGATGGTTATAAACAAGAATAAACTGCTCACACATATGGCATATGTTACTCAATTGTTTTAAAGGAGATTAAGACATTGAACTATGAAACTTTTCTAAATAAAGAGACTTGAGTAATTGAAATTGGGCAAACTGGAACTTTAGGGAAAAGAAAGGCATTGTTTTAAATTGGTTTAAAACATAAAGTGTTATAACAACTTTATGGGAAGTTAGTTATAACGACTTTATGAAAACAAAAGAGTGGTTTTATCATTGGTTTTAATGTGGTAACTTGATTTTAAAAAGAGAAGTGTTTTGGTCTAAAAAGAAGGCATGGTATTGCCTTAATTTGGTTTTAAAAAGGAAAGTATGGAAGTTGTTTTGGTTTACTTAAAAAGATGTAAGTCACTCTATTTTTATACTAAGGGTATCGGGTGACTTTTATAAAAGGAATGGATCTCTTAAAAGGAATTTAACGTACGTAGTACTTTAGGGTTAAAACCCGGCCTTTGGCATAAAATGAAAGTACCTTGAGTTGTGTATAACTTGCCTATGCTTGTTGTTGTGAAACTTGCCTATGCTTGTTGTGATAGCCTTTGTTGTGCAAGAATTGTGTTTCTATACTCTGCGTCTCGATGGAGGCGGTTGACTTGTTGAGAACTTACTTGGAGCGTCTGGCGGTGTGGAGAATTCCGCAGTGCGCTCGCATTGATAGTGTTATTCCATGGACTAGCTCTCCATGAGGTTTCTTCTTATTCGGCGCTTGGTACACGGTGGTGGCTTCCGTACTTGCCGTCTGCGTGGCTGATTCGGCCTTGGTACTGGTAGTTAGCCCTCGCACTTGCCCGTTCGGTGTAGTAGTGAAGTCTCGTGATCTGACCTTGGTACACGGTAGTTAGCCCTCGTACTTGCCGGTCGACTCGTGGCGGCCTTAGTATCTGGTAGTCGGCTTCGTACTTGCCGTGTCGAACCGTGGTTTGGTTGTATTGTATTGTTAGTACGGCTTTGGAATCATGTAGGACTTGGTGTTCAGGTGTACTTCTTGGTGTTATCATATCATAGACTGCCGGCAGTGAGGAAGGTATTCCACGGGCATGATTGATGTTATGGGCGCGAGACCCATCGTTATATTTGAGTAATGACTTGGAGGCGTGAGTCACGACTTGATATCTGTTATATGTGTATCTTGTAGTTTGGTTATCATACGTGTCTCACCTTTATATAGACTATTATGATTTAATTTCTGATATTCTGATTTCACATACTTAGTACTGTTATCTTGACCTCGCCGGGGGTTGCGTTCATTCCGAGTAGAGTTACGTCGTTTATCGATCCAGCTTATAGGATCACCTTTCAGCATATTGGGAAGCTCCGTTCCTTGGAGGCTTATCTTTGGTATGTTACCACAGTGCAGCAGGTTCTTGTACATTCGGGGTATGGCGGTGCCTGTGTCATAGTTGTTGTAAAAATCTTAAGTGCATGCTTTGTTGTGGGCGGGGTTGTAAGGATTTTAAGCTATTCAAATGTCTATACATATATATATGTTGAAAGGCAGCCGTTTTGGTTGGCCTATTTTCTTTATCTTGATCCGTGTCTATTTAAATGTTTAAGTTTTCATTTCATTGGTTTTCTCGATGTTGTATCACTAGGGTGCGGGGTAAGGCACGATCACGGGCCGGGCAGGTGTGGCGGTGAAGCAGTGATCAAGAATGGGGATCAGCGGTATAAGTACCTCTACTGCGGCATGACCCCGAAGGAGAGTCGATCTGCAAGTACAGTATGTGAAGCGTAAAATCGTAAATGAAATCATAATAGTCTATATAAGCGGGAGACATGAATGATAGCAAACTCTGATTCGCGACATAAGCGATCATGTCAGTCGAGGACTCGCGCCTCAAGTCATCCGCGTGCCGTGGAACTCTTTCCTCACTTGGCGATCTAAGTACAAATCGTGTGGAATCGTGTCGGCCCATCCATGGGACTCGATAAGAATCATGTAGAATCGTGTCGGCCCGTCTCGTGGGACTCGGTGAAGAAATCGGGTGGAATCGTGTCGGCCCGTCCATGGGACTCGGTGAAGAATCGGATGAAATCGTGTCGGCCCGTCATGGGACTCGGTGAAGAATCGGTGAAATCGTGTCGGCCCATCTCGTGGGACTCGGTGAAGAATCGGGTGAAATCGTGTCGGCCCGTCTCATGGGACTCGGTGAAGAATCGGTGAAATCGTGTCGGCCCGTCCATGGGACTCGGTGAAGAATCGGATGAAATCGTGTCGGCCCGTCTCATGGGACTCGGTGAAGAATCGGTGAAATCGTGTCGGCCCGTCTCATGGGACTCGGTAGCGTAGAAATACAACACTTGCACAACAAAGGCTATCACGCATAGGCAAGTTACACGACTCGAGGTTATTTTATGCCAAAGTCGAGTTCGACCCCAAAGTATTACGTCGTTAAATTCTTTTAAAAGATTCATTTCTTTTATAAGGTCACGATACAGTAGTATTAAAATAGAGTATTTCATTTTAGGTAAACCAAAACACTTTCCTTTTCAACATCAGTAACATTCTTTCCCATAAGTTCAAGTTTGCCTAATTTCAAGTACTTAAGCCTCTTATTTTAGAAGGGTTTCGTAGTTCATAGTCTTAATCACTTAAGAATATAATTCTATTTTAAACAATTTGAGAAACATATGCCTTATATGTGAGTAGGTTATTCTTTTTCAAAGTCAATCTTATTAAAGCAGCCATGATCTAGGAAATGTAATATCATTTTGTCTCGTCTTAGCTTCTATGCGGATGGAGGTTTCTCTTGGTTTTAATAATACTTAATTAGTCAAAACATTTCCACTTTATTAGCTGCGATGGTTTGTCGATACTCGTTCGATTTCGAAATCGGTAAAACATTATTCCTTTTTAAAACCAAGTACTCATTACTCATGAATGAGGTTTCACATAGAATTCATATTAATTCATTTAAGTCAAGTCTCTTCTCTTTTAAGATCAAGTCTGTAACTTCTTAAAATCAATAAACCATTCTTTTTATCTCTCTTAAGTAGTTATACCTAACTTTCCATAAAACTAGTATAACTCTTAGCTTTCAAACCAAGTATTATTCTTCTTTCAAAAAGGATTCTTAATTCTTTTGAAATACTTCAAGATTCCTATTATTAGGGCTTAAGTCAAAAGACATTGCCGTAAAACTACATTCGATTAACAAATGCGTCGTCTAGTACTATATATATATTCTTTTAAAATATCATGCTCGAGAGGATAGGAAGAATCACATACCTCGCGACGATTATATTATAAGCAAAGCGCTCCACGGCTATAACGGCTAGCCTCGTCCACCTTTCAAGTAGTACGCTACTTGCGATGCTTGAACCTATAAGGGTTATACAAGTCTATCGATGCCTAGACTACTCTTGTAGAATATTCTTACGATGTGATTCGGTTCAAGTCTATTACGTAATATCCTTACATTACAGTTCAATTCTCTTACATGAATCTTATATTCATTTCTATACAACTCTGACATGTAATTTCCAATTACAATAGAAGGATAGGATTATTTACCTCGGTAAGCCCAAAATTATCCAAGTTTAATGTCGATCTGAGCAATGTTTAGCTCATACTCGGTGCTCCAACCGCTCCAAACAACCCTTAGAAGTTCTACGAAACTTCTTTAATACTTCAACCAGCTGTGAAGATTTTTCCAAAGGGTTTCGTTTTGGCTAAAGGAAAGTATAGTAGTATTTTAGGGCTTTTAGTATAGAGGTACTTGGAAATACTACAAGGTTTTGGGCTAGAGTATTTTGGCATTATAACAATACTTGGAAGTATTTCTCAACCAAGGGGGTGTTTCACGAGAACAACACTCGAGAGGGTGTGTTTGGCCCGAGGCCTTGAGGGGAGAAGGGTGCTCTCGGCTAGAGTCTCTCGAGAGGGAAGGGGTTTCAAGACTTGGAGAGTGATTTGTGGATGAAAACCTTGAAGTTAGGGGTATTTATAGGTCAAGCAATGGCCAACCAATGGCGAAGATGAAGCCAAGTGCGAGGCAAGTGCGGGGAGGATTTACCAGTGTCCTTATCCATCTACTACACAAAAATATCCTACCTAACCTCGTGACTAGACTTGAGCCTTACACCTCGTGACCACTATCACATAGCGGGACTACCTCAGTGACCCGTTCTATTAAGACTCGGTGTTATACCGTATTTCGGTATATGCGTGAGCGTCGTAGAAAAGTTTGAGCCTTAAATTTAGGCTAGGTTGAAATTTGTACACAACTAGCGAAAGAGTCATTTAAGGCGAAATGTTTTCGGACTTTGCGAAGGAAAAATACGGCTATGTCGTTTATAATTTTTGCGGATTTTTAGAGAGGCGAAATATTTTGGACCAGCGAGAGGGTGACAAGTGTCACCTCAGTGTGAAATTGATGGGCGATTTGGCCTTGGATTTTTGTCGAGGAGTTGGTAGGATATTTTGTGTAGTTGATGAGCAAGTGGGACCTGAACACATGTCCAAATCGTGACCCTCACTTGCTTGCCAGCGATCTTGGCCATTGAAAGTCCTATAAATACCCCTTAGTTGAAGACTTATTCTTCATCCTCACTTGAAATTCCAAGTCTAAAACCCTCTCCCCTTAAGTGTAGTGTTAGTCAGGTCTTCCCCCTCCCTTAGGAAGCCTTGGCCAGAAGTTCACCCTCCCTCCCCTTGCCTAGTTGTTTCGTAAAATTGTTATACCTGTATTTCGGAGTATATGCGTGGGGGCGTCGTAGAAATTTTCGAACCATTAAACTTGGCGAATTGATTTTGGGCACAAGTGCAGATTTGAGTAGTTTTTCGGCGAAACATTTCCACGACTTCGTTGGAAAAATTCGGCTATGTCATTTATATTTTTGCGGATTTTCAGAGGCGAAACATTTTTGGACCAGCGGGAGGTGACACTTGTCACCTCGTTTAGACGATTTGGAGGCGGTCAAGGTTGGTTGGCCTTGGCGATTGGCCTGGTTTGTGCCTTGCTTTGTGGCTTGTTTGTGGAGTGTTTTGTGGAGTAGGGTTTAGGGTGCACTTGGCTTAATCTTGTCCTTACACTTGCTATACACTTGGAAGGATCTTGGCCCGTGGTTGGCCTTTGGTTTTGCTATAAATACCCCCCTAAGTGTGAAGACTTCATCCATTCCAAAAACTTCCAAGTCTTGAAAACCCTCCCTCTCCCTCTTGCTTGTGATTCGTCCAAAAGCCATCCCGCCCCCCTTTGTGGAGGTTTGGCGAGGCCACCTCACTTTGTGGTGCCTTGGCGTGGGGTACCCCACTGCCTAGTTGTTTCGTATAATACCACTTGTTGTGGTATAGAAATACTCTACTAGTATTGTTATAATGTACAAATACCTTGGAGGATTCCCAAGGTTCCACCTTTACAAAAGCACACAAAATACGATTATACTTCCTTTAGCCACAAACGAAACCACAAGGAAATCTTCAGTTGTTGAAGTTGTAAGTAGAAGTTGGTTAGAACTTCTAAGGGTTGTTTGGGCGCTCGGAGTAGGAGCTAAGCGTTGCTCAGGATCGACTTTATACTTGGATAATTTTGGGCTCATCGCGGTAACCACGAATGTCCTTCTATTGTAATTGGAAATTACATGTTAGAATATATAGTTGAAGTATACTATATATAGAATGAACATAGTATTGTGGCAATGTCTTTTGACTTAAGCTGAAGAATAAAGCCCAGGCTGTATTTACATAGGGTGTTTTGCGGTAGACTTGTGTAGTGTTCTTGGTAGGATGGTACCGTCAGGTTAGGCGTGTAAACCCCCACTGGTTGGCTTGGTGGCGGCCTCGATAGAGGAGGAGATTTCTGTTGTTGCGGGGAGGTCTTCGAATTTTACGTAGAAAGATAGAAACTTGTGTTTTGGGGTTAATGAGCGTTTGTGACCTTTATAGGTGAAAGTACTAAGAGTAGCGTATTCTACTCGAGGAGTGGAAAGGGCTAGCAAGGTTGTAGTACTTGGAGCATTTTGCTTATTGTCGATAAATCGTCGCGAGGTATGTGAACCTCTTCCTATCTCTTCTAGCATGATATGTGTGAACTATGTAGTACGGTAGGCGTACATGTATTAGCGTGTTTGATTGTTTTAAAACATAAAGTGTTATAACGGCTTTATGGGAAGTTGGTTATAACTTTATGTAGGTGAAAAATACTTTGTGGTTTTAAAAGGTAACTGATGTGAATTATAACTGGCTAGTTATAATAAAGAACTTGATGTATTTCAAAAGATTTATAAATCGTTTTGAAGGGAGAGTAACACTTGGTTTTAAAGGTTTTAAAAAAAGAGTTATACTAGCTTTATGGGGAGTTAGGTATAATGTCTTAAGAGGTAAAGAAAATGGTTTCTTGATGTTAGAAGTTAAGAGACTTGATCTTATAAGATAAGAGACTTAACTTATTTGTTTTAATGTGGATGTTTATGCGAAACCTCATTCGTGAGTAATGAGTACTTGGTTTTATTTAAAGGGATAATGTTTCTTGATTTGGAAATCGGAATGGGTATCGACAGGACCCTGCGGCGTTATTAAAGGAAAATGTATTGAATAATGATGTATCGTATTAAAACCGATGAAACCTCCATCTGCATAGAAACTAAGATGAGACAAAATGATATTACATTTTCTAGATCATGCATTTTCTTTGTAATAAGAATGTTGTAAACAAGAATAACCTACTCTCACGTGAGACATATATTACTCAATTGTTCTAAAAAGGAATCAAGTGATTAAGTTTATGAACTATGAAACCATTTGAAAATGAGAAGCTTGAGTAATTGAAACTAGGCAAACTGGAACTTAGGAAAAGAATGTTGTTACTTGATTTTGAAAAGGAATGTGGGTTGGTGTCACGACCCGAACCCGGGCCCGCGACTGGTGCCTTACCCCGGGCACCCAAGTAGACATACATCAGAGTAATCAGCGGAACATAAAGACAATACATGAAACCAGTGTAATAAGACAGTGAAATAAGAAGGCGGTAACCAAAAGCGGTTACCTTGGTATATATATAAATAGCAACTTTTTCAACATGAGCAGTTTAATCCTTTTTACAAACCACCTTGCAGCGATTACTACGGACCTCTAAGAATGATCGACAACAATGGCGGGACGGGGCCCGAAACCCACGAATGTAAACACTTACGGCGGCGGGGACTATACGTGATAAGCCTCGGAGAAGCGGAGCTTCCCAAGCTGGCTGTGACCACGAGCTAGGATCAGCGGCGGTGTACCTCGACTGCGGCATGAGCGCGGCCCCGAAGGAGTCGATCTGGCAGTGCAGAGTATGTGGCGAAAATACATCACGTAAATGAAATCATAGCGATCATATAAGCGGGAGACATGTATGATAACCAAACTACGATTTGACAAAGCGGTCATGTCAAGTCGGGACTCGCCCTCAGTCATCACTCGAAGTATAACAATGGGTCTCGGGCCTGACATCAATCATGCGTGGAATACCTTCCGCCTTGCGGATTTATGATATAAAAGCACGGAACACGCATGAGCACGAGGTCCCACGTGCCATAATAACTGCCGTCTGGGGTAAATGCGAAGGCATAGCGACTACTAACACCAGCGGTACCAACAAGGTCATGAAGCGTATCATAAGATCTGTCTGAACCGTCACATGATCAAAGCGGCCACTTGCGCGCGATATCTAATGTGCGCGTCTAGTCACGGAACTTCGCGACTCGCGTAGGCCAATCTCATCGGCCGCGTGAGGCATTCCGCGTCGGGTAGCTACTCCGGCGTCGTCACGGACGCGATCCGCGTAGCCACATGGACGCGTGCCCGTAAGGGCGCGCTAACACGGAACTCGTAGCTCCGCGTAGGCCGCAGGACTGCGTGAGGTATTCTCGAATCATAGGTCCGTCGACGCTTTGAGTCTACCCGCGTCGGAGGCGACAACCCGGAATCATCTCGAGATGAGTGATGTAAAATACTAACACAGCGACTTATCGTTAAGCAACATAAGCCAACAAAGGAAAACCCTTTACCTGACATCACGAGATGCTAACAGCGTAGCATCTGGCGTGTTTACTTATCAATCAACAAGAAAGTATTACAAGGCTATCACAAACCAACACAATCAAGTTATACACGCGAGGTACTTTAAGCTAACAAGTTCGGGTATCTACCGCAAAGTACTTCATCGTTAAATCTTTTAAAAGATCAGTTGCTTTCACGTAAGTCACCTGATACAGTAGTATAAAATAGAGTATTTGTCTTTTAAATAAACCAAAACACTTACCTTTGTAAAATCAAGTAACAACATTATTTTCCAAGCGTCGAGTTTGCCTAATTTCAAATGTTCACGTTTCTTATTTTAGAAAGGTTTAGTAACTCGTAGTCTTATTCATTTAAGAATATAATTCTCTTTTAACTATCGAGAAACATAAGTCTTATATGTGAGTAGGATATTCTTGTTTATAACAATCTTATTCTGACCATGATCTAGGAAATATCATTTTGTCTCATCTTAGCTTACATGCGGATGGAAGTTTCTCTTGGTTTTAATAATACTTAATCTGTCAAAACATTTCCTTTTATTATTATTTGTAGTGGTTTGTCGATACACGTTCGATTTCGAAATCGATAAAACATTCTTAAGCGGTTATACCTAACTTCCCGTAAAGCTAGTATAACTCTTAAGTTTTCAAAAACCAAGTATTACTTCTTCTTTCAAAATGATTCAAAAATCTTTTGAAATACTTCAAATTCTTTATTAACACGTAACAAGCGGTTATAGTTCAAATCGATTTACCTTTTTAAAGACCATAGTATTTTCTTACCAACGTAAAGTTGTTATAACCAACTTCCCATAAGTAGTTATAACACTTTATGTTTTAAACCAATCAAATCGTTTAGCACGTATGCGTCTCTGGTACTACATAGTTCACACATATCATGCTAGAAGAGATAGGAAGAGGTTCGCATACCTCGCGACAGTATCGACTAATAGCAAAGCGCTCAAGTACTTCCAACCGTGGCTACTCCTTAAGCCAAGTAGATCGCGCCACGTAGTACTTGACCTATAAGGCCAAGCGACATTAACATTTAGATCCTCGTAGAACATTACTGAGAAAATTCGGCCACCTCCCCATGAGCGTAAATCTCCTCTCTATCGGTAGGCTACGAAGCCAACCGGGGGTTATCGTCTAACCTAGCGGTGCAATTCTACTCCACGGTACAACTACACAAGTCTCTTGTAATACGACATGTAATTCTGATTCGATTCTACTTTAAATTGGGCTTAAGTCGCGAGACATTCAGTAAGTATTAATCGGGCTTAAGTCAAAAGACATTGCCCGATAACTTCGTTCAGTTCTATATATAGTATACTTCAACTATATATTCTAACAATATGTAATTTCCAATTACAATAGAGGACAAGATAATTACCTCGATAAGCCCGTAATTATCCTAGTTAAAGTCGATCTGGGCAATCGTTTAGCTCGACTCAGGCGCTCGACCGCTCTAAACCACCCTTAGAAGTTCTAACCAACTACATACTACTCGACAAACCATGGAGATTTTCCTAGGGTTTCGGTTTGGTATTGACGGGAAGTATAATAGTATATCTGGGCTTTCGTATAGGTATAACCTTAGAATACTACAAGGTATAAGGCTAAGGTAATTTGGGCATTATATGATACTTTTGAGAGTATTTCTACCAAGAGAGGGGTATTATCTGAAAGCAACTAGGCTAGGGGGTACCCAGCCACCTACTAGGAGGGAGAGGGCTCTCGGCGGGGGCCTTTCAAAGGGGAGAGGGCTCTTGGGCGAGAGTCGACAAGAGGGAGAGGGAGGGATTTTAACACTTAGGATCGTTTAGGAATGGATGAATAAGTCTTCAAAGGGATGGGTATTTATAGGCCAAGTGAAGGCGACGATGGCGAATTGAGCCAAGTGCTACCTGAAGTGTAAGGCGAGATTCACCCAGTGTCCTTGACCAACTAACACACAAAATATCCTACCAACTCCGCCCGACCAACAAGGCCAATTCGTCCGTCACATTACCCCTCCCGCTGATTAGAGGGTGACAAGTGTCGCCTCTTGTTGATCCAAAATGTTCGTCTCTCGGAAAAATCCGCAAAAATTAGAAATGTCATGGCGGAAATTCCCTACGAAAGGTGTGAAAGCGTTTAGTCGAAAAGCGACTCTAAGCGGGTGTTGTGAACAAAATTAATTCGGCGACCTTAGTACAAGTTTCAAATTTTCTCGTGCGTCCTTACGTACATACTCTGAAAATACGAGGTATAACATTCTCCTCCTTAGAAACATTCGTCGAATGTTCCTTAAGAATCTCAAAACAAGCGGCGCGATATAGTCTTCACTACCGTACTTACGAAACAATCACGCCCGCGGTGGCCACGAAACAAGCTGCGCAAAATACTTACATCGAGTCGAGGAATCACCTCTAACATCGCCACAAACACCTCTCTCAGGGGTCTAAAATATACTTCTTCCACACTTTTCCAAACAAAGAAATGGTCACATCAATTCTCGCCATACATGCTCGCTTCTTCCGATACCACTTTTGTCACGTTGCGCGAGGTTCTAGTGTCACTCGGCGACCCGACAAATGATGCGGACTACGTCACGATCCACGAGGTGTCGTACACTCGAACTCTTACCACATTTAAATCTTGCTTGATTTCCAAAACTTCGGGGTTACTATCTCTAACGTGGTCATCATTAGCGGGAACACTGCGGATGGATCTCAGATACTTTCCGATCATAACAATCTGAAGGCCGGTCATCTTGCCTCTAAGTCGGACGGCAAAAGCTAACATATAAACTTTGGCCTATTCTTCACATGAACTTAAAAAGGCCCAAAGTAACCGGGCTAAGTTCCTCTGTTTTCCAAAACTCATCACGCTGACCGGGGTGGTACGCTTTAAGAAGACCGGCCGTCGGCACGAACTCAGCGTCGTCATTGATTATCCATACGATTTCTACGGTGCGGAACCTCTTACAGACAAGCTACCTATCCACGATCTGCTTTGGAACAAGCTGAACCAGTATGCGAACCTTGCCAACATCGAACCAATCGGCCGGCAACTTACACTTCCGCCCTCTGAGGCCTCAAAGGCGACATCAGAACACGAAATGGTAGCAAACACTACCTCCACGGGAGACAACAATCCCGCGACTATCCGCGAAATCGAACAACGGCGAGGCGAATGCGGTCTGAGACTACTTTGAGTTCTTAACACGTGCTTGGCAAAACTTCCGAAACAACAACGACCTACAGGGCTCAGCATCTGTCATAAGGTGAAGGTAGGCACCGTGCGACCTTACAACCTTTACGATAAAACAACAACTGCCAGAGTAAGCGCGGTCTTTGCTAGAAAACAAGGCGGTGACCTCGCCGGCCCGACTCGGTCGAATCGTCCGCAGTCGTCTGTTGGCTAACTAAACTGGGCTAACACCTCGTGACCCTAACACTGGCGGGACCACCTGGCTGACCCGCGCCCAAACCTACAGCGGGTTGACCCGCGTGGCCTCGGCAGGCCGTGATCGCGATACTAGCTCCCGATTGAACAATCTCACAAATTCGTTTGAAAACCTGGCGGTCTTCTTAGCTCGACTACCGCTTTCGTTCCACGCTACTAGGGACTATCCCAAACATAACTCCGTGCGCTATGCCTTAGATAAGTCGAACATAACACTACACCTTTTCTCGAGATGGCCTCACCTCTAAGGTCTGCGTAAAAAGCTCTAAGGCTCGCGCCTTCTCTATCCCCAAAATCTTACTCGGTTAAACAACCGCAGTCTAATCACGACTAACAACATTATCGAACATAGCACTTAAGGTATACTCACTTATCACATCTTGATCTACAGAGGTTAAAGATATATCTATATCTCTTCTTCCTCCATGTCGTTCTAATGAAGCACGCCCGTAGAGCGCAACTAAGGAAGGTGGCGACTACCCGCCGATCTGAAGGCTAAGTCCTCCTCTGAGGACACTCTTTCGACATCGGACCACGGCGGTTATAGGTCTGACAAGTACCCGACTAAAAACGACATTCCGGGATGGCGTCATCGCTAATGAGCGGAAGATGCGGAGCTCGACCCGACTCCTGCGTGCCGAGCGTCCACGAAATCCGTGGAAGACCACTCTGTCTTGGTGGGCGTGCATAATCAAATCTCTTTGGTGAGGTATTTCGTCTCGAAAGTTACCAAAGGACCTTCTTTGCTCGGCCTTGCCTGTCGCTTGGTTAACGCGTCGATCTCTACTTCTCGACTGCTGCGTAAGCCGTACGAGGCCATGCTCGAAGCCATTGAAGAATTACTCTTGCACAACCCTCTTTTAGATAGTCCTCAAGACTCGCGGTACATCGGTATACTCTGGTAGCCAAATCATAGCTAATGCGAGTCGCCTCTTTGCGATCTAAATTCTGTTCGATCATTAGGCGAAGGTTCAAATGTCATGGCGCGATGAGCGCATGCGCTATACTAAACTCTTTGGGGCTAGTGGCGTCGCAAAACTCTCGAATGAAGCACCACCCCGGTGATGATTGGGCTGTGCCCGCGTAACCCTCGTACTCTACTCGCGGCCCGCCATTGCCTTGTCCTCTGGGCGGGTTGCCTGCGCGGAGGCATAGCGGTAAGGAAAGAAATCGTCGGAGGGTCCGACTTACAACCTGACTCTGGCGCGATCTGAGTGAGAAGAATAGAAACCAATCCTAAATACCTATAGCCTCACGATTATTGGTGTGGTGCGACAACGCGATAATCGAACTCTGCTGGATGCGATGCGTAGACACTTTCAGAGGATTAAGCGCTGCGATACCACTTTTGTCACGACCGAACCGGGCATGGTGCCTTACCGGGCACCAGTAGACATCTGTCAGTGTCGGCGGAACATAAAGACAATACATGAAACGATGTAATAAGGCGGTGAAATAAGAAAGGCTAACCAAAGCGGTTACGCCCGGTATATATATAAATAGCAACTTTTTCAACATGAGCAGTTTAATCCTTTTACAAACCACTGCCTTGCGATTACTACGGACCTCACAGAATGATCGACAACAATGGCGGGGCGGGGCCTTGAGCCACGAATGTAAACACTTACGGCGGCGGGGACTATACGTGATAAGCCTCGGGAAAGCGGAGCTTCCCAAGCTGGCTTGTGACCACGAGGCTAGGATCGGCGGCGGTGTACCTCGACTGCGGCGTGAGCGGCCCAAGGAGAGTCGATCTGCAGTGCAGTATGTGGCCCGAAAATACATCACGTAAATGAAATCATAGCGATCATATAAAGCGGGAGACATGTATGATAGCAAACTACGATTTACAACAGCGATCATGTCAGTCGGGGACTCGCGCCCTCAGTCATCACTCGAAGTATAACAATGGGTCTCGGGCCACAGCATCAATCATGCGTGGAATACCTTCGCCATGCTGGCGATTTATGATATAAAGCACGAGAACACGCATGAGCACGGGTCCCACTGTGCCATAATGCTGCCGTCTGAGGTAAATCTGAAGGCATGGCGAGCTACTAACGCCAGCAGTACCAACAAGGTCATGAAGCGTATCATAAGATCTGTCTAGGCCGTCGCGTGATCAAAGGCGGCCCGCACGCGATATCTAATGTGCGGCGTCTAGTCACGGAACTTCCGCTGACTCGCGTAGGCCAATCTCGTCGGCCGCGTAGGCATTCCCGCGTCGGTAGCTACTCCGGCGTCGTCACGACGCGATCGCGTGGCCACGTGGACCGCGTGCCCGTAAGGGCGCGCTAACACGGAACTCGTAGCTCGCGTAGGCCCGCAGGACTGCGTGAGGTATTCTCGAATCATAGGTCCATCGACGCTTTGAGTCTACCCGCGTGGGCGGCAACCGGAATCATCTCGAGATGAGTGATGTAAAATACTAACACAATGACTTATCGTTAAGCAACATAAGCCTGACAAAGGAAAACCCCTTTACTGACGTCACAAGATACTAACACTGCGTAGCATCTAGCATGTTTACTTATCAATCAACAAGAAAGTATTACAAGGCTATCACGAACCAACACGATCGAGTTATACACGCGAGGTACTTTAAGCTAACAAGTTCGGGTATCTGCCACAAAGTACTTCATACATTAAATCTTTTAAAAGATCAGTTGCTTTCACATAAGTCACCTGATACGTAGTATAAAATAGAGTATTTGTCTTTTAAATAAACCAAAACACTTACCTTTGTAAAATCAAGTAACAACATTATTTTCCAAGCGTCGAGTTTGCCTAATTTCAAATGTTCACGTTTCTTATTTTAGAAAGGTTTAAGTAACTCATAGTCTTATTCATTTAAGAATATAATTCTCTTTTAACTATCGAGAAACATAAGTCTTATATGTGAGTAGGATATTCTTGTTTATAACAATCTTATTCAATGACCGTGATCTAGGAAATATCATTTTGTCTAATCTTAGCTTACATGCGGATGGAAGTTTCTCTTGGTTTTAATAATACTTAATCTGTCAAAACATTTCCTTTTATTAGCATTTGTAGTGGTTTGTCGATACGATTCGATTTCGAAATCGATAAAACATTCTTAAGTAGTTATACCTAACTTCCCGTAAAGCTAGTATAACTCTTAAGTTTTCAAAAACCAAGTATTACTTCTTCTTTCAAAATGATTCAAAAATCTTTTGAAATACTTCAAGTTCTTTATTAACACATAACAAGCGATTATAGTTCAAATCGATTACCTTTTTAAAGACCACAAGTATTTTCTTACCAACGTAAAGTTGTTATAACCAACTTCCCGTAAAGCGTTATAACACTTTATGTTTTAAACCAATCAAATCGTTTAGCACGTATCGTCTACCGTACTACATAGTTCACACATATCATGCTAGAAGAGATAGGAAGAGGTTCGCATACCTCGCGACGACTAACGACTAATAGCAAAGCGCTCAAGTACTTCCAATGTCGGCTACTCGTAAGCCAAGTAGATCGCGCCACCGTAGTACTTGAACCTATAAGGCCACAGGCGCTTATTAACATTTAGATCCTCGTAGAACATTACGAGAAAATTCGGCGACACCTCCCACATGCAGCGTAAATCTCCTCTCTATCAGTAGGCTGCAAACCGACGGGGTTATCGTCTAACCTAGCGGGTACAATTCTACTCCACGGTACAACTACACAAGTCTCTTGTCTGACCCTATGTAATTCTGATTCGGTATTCTACTTTAAATTGAGGCTTAAGTCGCAAGACATTGCGTAAGTATTAATCGGGCTTAAGTCAAAAGGCATTGCGATAACTACGTTGATTCTATATATAGTATACTTGACTATATATTCTAACAATATGTAATTTCCAATTACAATAGAGGACAAGATAATTACCTCGATAAGCCCATAATTATCCTAGTTAAAGTCGATCTGGGCAATCGTTTAGCTCGACTCAGGCGCTCGACCATTCTAAACCACCCTTAGAAGTTCTAACCAACTTCTACATACTACTCCAACAAACCATGGAGATTTTCCTAGGGTTTCGGTTTGGTGACTGACGGGAAGTATAATAGTATATCTGGGCTTTTCGTATAGGTATAACCTTAGAATACTACAAGGTATAAGGCTAAGGTAATTTGGGCATTATAACAATACTTTTGAGAGTATTTCTACCAAGAGAGGGGGGTGTATTATACGAAAGCAACTAGGCTAGGGGTACCCCACGGCGCTACTAGGAGGGGAGGGCTCTCGGCCAAGGGGGCCTTTCAAAGGGGGAGAGGGGCTCTTGGACGAGAGTCAACAAGAGGGGAGAGGGAGGGATTTTAACACTTAGGATCATTTAGGAATGGATGAATAAGTCTTCAAAGGGATGGGTATTTATAGGCCAAGTGAAGGCCAACCAATGGCCAAGATTGAGCCAAGTGCTACACAAGTGTAAGGCCAAGATTCACCCAAGTGTCCTTGACCAACTAACACACAAAATATCCTACCAACTCCGCCCGACCAGCAAGGCCAATTCGTCCGTCACATTCAGCTCCTCCCGATTAGAGGGTGACAAGTGTAAGCCTCTTGTTGATCCAAAATGTTCGTCTCTCGGAAAAATCCATAAAAATTAGAAATGTCATGGCGGAAATTCCCTACGAAAGGCGTGAAAGCGTTTAGTCGAACGACTCTAAGCGGGTGTTGTGAACAAAATTAATTCGGCTGAGCCTTAGTACAAGTTTCAAATTTTCTACGTCGTCCTTACGTACATACTGCAAAATACGAGGTATAACGGTTGGTCATTCTAATACTACGGTGTCGGGTGACTTTTATAAAAGTAATGGATCTCTTTTAAAGAACTTAATGTATGTAGTACTTTGGGGTTAAAAACAGGACTTTGGCATAAAATGAAAGTACTTTGAGTTGTGTGAAACTTGCCTATGCTTGTTGTTGTGAAACTTGCCTATCTTGTTGTTGTGAAACTTGCCTATGCTTCTTTGTTGTGAAACTTGCCTATGCTTGGGATGATAGCCTTTGTTGTGCAAGTGTGGTATTTACGTATTCTGCGTCTCGATAGAGTAGGTTGACTTATTGAGAACTTACTTGGGCGTCTTGGCGATGATGGAGAATTCCACGGGTATGTTTCCATTTTGATTCTTGTCTTGTTGTTGATGTCACATGGGCGTATCTGCACCGATGTAGTATTAGGGGCATGCGGCGTGCGGCGGGTTGATTTCCGATATATGGTTATTCTTGCAACATGGGCGTGTCTACACCGTCTGCGATATTCGGGGCATGTGGCCATGCGGCAGGGTTGAACACCAGTATATTGTTATTGAGGTTACATGGGCATGTCTACAGAAGCGATGTCCGGGGCATGTGGCGTGCGGCGCTTATTGTGTGTTGCATCATGGACATGTCTACCGTCGATATTAGGGCATGCGGCCATGATGCGAACATGATGGATGTTGTGGGCGTGAGACCCGTAGTTATATTTAGTGGCGACTTTGAGGCGTGAGTCACGACTTGGCCTTTTATGTTGCGTCTTGTATTTTGGTTATCATACATGTCTCTGCTTTTAGGCTATTATGATTTCATTTCTGATGTTGTGATTTCACATACTTGGTACTGTTATGTCTTGACCTCCTTGGGGTTGCGTTCATCTGCATGGTAGAGTACGTCGGTCGTGGATCCGCTCTTAGGATCTCATTTAGCGTGTGAGCTCCGTTCCTTGAGGCTTATCTTTGGTATGTTTCCACTGAGTTGTAGGTTCTTGTACATTCGGGGTATGGCGAGCCACGACGTCATAGTTGTTAATATATCTTAGAGTGCATGTCTTGTTATGGCGGGGTTGTAAAAGTTAAAGCTATTCGGTTTTATGTATGCTGAAGGCAAGCTATTTTGGTTGCTTTGTTTATTTATTATATCTCTTGTTTAATGACTCATGTTTTATGTTCCTGATTTTCTACGATGTATGTATCACTAGGGTGCAGGGTAAGGCACGATGCTTGAACGGGCAGTCGTTACAAAAATACCCCCCCTCTTGGTAGAAATACTCTCCAAGTATTGTTATAATGCCAAAATACTCTAGCCCAAATACCTTGTAGTATTCCAAGGTTACACTTATACTAAGCGCCGAAATACTATTATACTTCCTTGGTCACTAGCGAAACCCTAAGGAAAATCTTCACGGTTGGTTGAAGTATTAGGAAGAAGTTTAGTAGAACTTCTAAGGGTTGTTTGGGCGGGTTGGAGCACCGGAGTAGGAGCTAAGCGTTGCTCGGGATCGACGTTAAACTTGGATGATTTTGGGCTTCTAGGGTAAATAATCTTATCCTTCTATTGTAATTAGAAATTACATATTGTAGTTGTATAGAAATGAATATAAGATTCATAGAAGAGAATTGAGCGTAATAGAAGGATATTCTGAGAAAAGACTTGAAGAAATCACGTGAGAAGAATATTAAGTAGAAGATTAAGCGTACTTACATGGAATTTGTATTCTGATAGACTTATAACCTTTATTGGTTGGTATTACTGCGAGTAGCATGTACTACTTGGAAGGTGGACAAGGCTAGCCGGGTTATAGCCGTGGAGCATTTTGCTAATAGTCGGTAATCGTCGCGAGGTATGTGATTCTTCCTATACTCTTGAGCATGATATTTTAAATATATATATAGTACGGTAGACGTACGAGTGTTAACTGAATAATAATTACAACAATGTCTTTTGACTTAAGCCTGAATAAAAAGAATCTTGAAGTATATATATATATATATATGATGCGGTGAAGCGTCGTCGCGTTAAGCGAGCGTAGTTTATTGGCAATGTCTTTTCGACTTAAGCCTGAATAATAAGAATCTGGAAGTATTTCAAAAGAATTAAGAAACCTTTTTGAAAGAAGAGTAATACTTGTTTAAAAACTTAAGAGTTATACTAGCTTTATGGGAAGTTAGGTATAACAACTTAGGAGAGATAAAAAGGAATGGTTTATTGACTTTAGAAGATAAGAGACTTGACTTAATTTCATTAATATGAATTTTATGTGAAACCTCATTCGTGAATAATGAGTACTTGGTTTTTAAAAGGAATAATGTTTCTTGATTTGAAAATCAGAATAAGTATCGAGCAGGACCCTGCGGCGTTAATAAAGGAAAATGTCTTGACTAATGAATTGTATTATTAAAACGGTGAAACCTCCATCTGCGTAGAAGCTAAGATGAGACAAAATGATATTACATTTCTGAGATTATGCATTTGCTTTAATAATGTCACGACCCATTAGGGGCGTGGTAGTGCCTGCAAGGCACCCAGTAGTCATACATCAGTGTCGTGGAAATATAAAACAAGACATGAAGCGATTTATAAAATAAGACACGGTTTATGTGAACAAGCGTCGCCTTCGGCGTATATATATATAAACCGAGGTTTAGCGATTCATCAACAGCATGCAACATGACTCTGAGACCTCTGAGGAATTATACCACTATGGCGGGACGGGGCCCACCATACCACTATTTGTACAAACTATCTACAATACGGGAGATCATACCAAAAGTAGAGCCTCGGAGAAGATGGAGCTCACGACACCAATGCAAAGAGATCTGGGATGCGGATCTAGCACACTGCCCACTGCGGCATGAGCGGCCCAGAGAAGTCGATCTGGTACTAAGTATGCGGCTTAAAGTACTTAAATGAAAACATATCATTTTTAAAACCGGTTTACAAATATGTGTGAAACAACGAGAAGCATGCGTGGTGGCATCCTAAACAAGAGCAACAATAGGTAAGCGTAATAGGTCTTGTCTGCAGGCTGCGAATGATCGAAAGCAGGGCCACTCGCCCATATCATCGTGCAAGCCTAATCTGAACTCGGTCGCGTAGGCCACTCGCGTGGGCGCGTGAGGTATAACCCGCGTCGAGTGCTACTCCTCGGCGTCGTCACTGGACTCGTTGTCGCATGGCCACGTAGACCGCGTGAGGCATAACCCGCGTACTAACACGGAACTCACCGTAGCTCGCGCAGGCCCTGGACCGCGTAGGTATTCTCGAATCATGGTCCCGGACACTGAGTCTACCGCGTCGGAGGCGACAACCTCGGTATCGTCTCGAGGTGGTGATAGTATACTAACATAACAACTTATCTTTAAACAACATAATCACAACAAGAATACTCTTTTTCACAAAGCGTTACAAGACACTAACACACGTAGCATCATATCATGTCTACTTATCAAACCATTTTATTATTCTTTTCACAATTGATATAAGTGCATTATAAACACATGACAAAGCTGTTTCTTTTATCAATCTTAAGTGGTTATACTTAACTTCCCATAAGGCTAGTATAACTTTTAAGCTTCTGTTTAAAAAACCAATTAGTTCTCTTCTGTTAAAATGATTCATTATTCTTTTTTTAAAAAATGCTTTCAGATCTTTATTATTGGCTTAAGTAGTGAGGCATTCTGTAAGTGTTATCGGGCTTAAGCGGTGAGGCATTGCCGTAAGTATTATTCGAGCTTAAGTCAAGACATTGCCGTAGTTATATTTTAGTTAACACGTATGCGTCTGCAGTACTATATATATTGTAAAATATCATGCTTTAGGAAGAATCACATACATACCGTGAAAACCACCTTGAGTTGAATATGTGTGTGAGAGTCGACCTATAATAGCCACATACATCTATCAAAGTCTAGACTACTCGAAGGTCATTCTAAGCGGAGGTTCACAATTCTATGGAAAGTGGGCAGTGACCTACAGTGAGTTATATGAGTCTCTTGTATAAGCGGTCTATGTGATGCTGATTCAATTATTCTTCTTTTAAACCGCCTACTTTGTGATAACAGTTCAATTCTATACGTAATATTAGTCTAAGTATTTATACTTAATCATATACTTCTACATTATATATTCTCTAATATAAAAGAAGGGTAAGTTTATTTACCTCGGTAAGCCCAATAATATACAAGATAAAAGTCGCGCTGAGCAAGGTTTAGCTCACAAGTTGAGCAGCTCAGATAGTTCGAAGGAAACCTTAGAAGTTCTTCACAACTTCTACTAAGGACTAAGGGATTTGGGCTAGGGTATTTTGGGCATTATAACAATACTAGAGGCAACTTTTCTACCAAGGGAGGGGGTAGTTTCGGCTAGGCTAGGGAAGCCTCGGCGAGGGTCACTTAGGCTAGAGGGAAGAGGGCTTGGGCGAAAATGGCTAACAAGGGAGAAGGGAGGATTTTCAAGACTTGGAAAGTAATTTGTGGATGAAGAACTCTTCATCTTAAGGGAGTATTTATAGGTCAAGGGATGGCCAACCAATGGCGAGATTTAGCCAAGTGCTAGGCAAGTGTAAGGTCAAGATTAGGGCAAGTGTACTAGCCAGCTTGCACACAAAATATCTTACCAACAACTTGACCAAGTTGGCAACTCAATCGGCCTATGAGCGCCTCACATCCACCAATTGGAGGGTGACAAGTGTTGCCCTCCGTTAGTCAAAATGTTCGTCTCTCGGAAAAATCCGCAAAAATTAGAAATGGCATAGCGGAATTTACCCTACGGCTGTGGAAGCGTTTAGTCGGAAAACTATTCGCTTTGTGAGTTGTGCCCAAAAAAGCGTCGAGGCCTAACTTTAAGACCAAACTTTTTATGCGTATTCCTACGTACATACTCTGGAAATACGAGGTATAACATTCTCCCTCGTAGAAACATTCGTCGAATGTTCCTTCCCAAGACATATAACGATAAGGTTCTTCAAAACTTAAGCGGTTTACAAAAACCACACGACCATAAAACAACACTTAGGTATAAGCGATAATGAAGATTTACAAGTAGGAAAGTGAATTACGGAGGTGTGGGAATAGGTGAGATACTTACGCCTCGTGTCCTCCTCGGCTTCCCGCGTCATCTCCTCACGAGCTCGTTCCGCCACAGACTTTGTGGAAGCCACGTCCGCCGTCGCGAGCGCCTAACGGCGATCGATTATCGCTATGGGAATCTCCTCATACGATAACCCCTCGGTCACTGGACATCGTCAATCGGATGTACCACTAGATGGATCCCGATACATCTCCTCGGCGTAAGCGTGAAACACGGATGCTTTGCCTCCGGATCGGACGGCGGATCCAACTCATGCAACCTTGCCTACCTGCGGACAATGCGAGGCGGCCCAATGTACCTTGGTGAGTTTCCCCCTTCCGAATCTCATCACACCGCCGTGGTGGCACCTTGAGAAAACCCAATCATCAGCGAACTCGGATGTCGGCGGCGATGATCTGCATCGACTTACATCGACTACGGTACATCGATAGCGCTCTCGGATAAGCTTCACCTTATCCACTGCTTGCTGCGCAAATCTGGTCCCAGCTAAGCGCACCTCGCCCACATCGAACCAACCTATAGGCGTCTGCACTTCCTCCCATACAAGGCCTCGTAAGGCGCCGTCGAATCTTGGGTGGTAGCTATTATTATCTGCGAACTCAACTAGAGGCAAATGATCCTCCCAACTACTGCTGAAGTCAATAACACGGGCTCGCGACATATCCTCGAAGTGCGGATAGTGCGCTCTGCTGTCCAGTGCATGCGTGGATGAAATGCGGTGCTCGAGCTCACTGCGTCCTAAACCCTGGAAGGACCTCGGAAGTTGGCGTGGCGGGCTCCTGCATGCGATATGATCGAAGTAGGGACTCCATGCGATCGGCGATCTCTCGGATGTAAAGTCGGCATAATCCTCGGTAGAAAAAGTCGTCTGACGGGAAGAAAGTGGGCTGATTTAGTCGACTGTCGGCGATAACCCATATAGAATCATGTCTCCTCTGAGTGCGAGGTAATCTGTGATGAAGTCCATGTTGATTACCTCCACTTCGGTCGGGATCTCTATCGCTGCAACAAACCGCCCGGTCTCTGGTGCTCTACCTTCGCTGCGACAACACGGGCGAGCTCACGAACTGCTGCAGCGTCCTCTTCCAAGCCGTCCGCGATACGGATCTTAGGTCGTGGTACATCTTGATGCGACCACGGATGGATAGAATGCTTGTACGTGTGCTTCCCAGAACCTCTGCGAAGTCACGAAACATACGGAACACACTTTGCCCTCAAACCTTAGCACCCGTCGGTGCTACCTCAAAGGACCACTTGCCCTCATGAAGAGGCGTATCACGATATCGAATCAAAGTGGATCCTCGGTGTTGCCTCTTCACCTCGCCGGCGATGGAAGACTCGGCAACCTGCGAACTCTAACCCACTTGCTATCGAGAATCAATCATACGGACACGAAGGCTCGCTAAGCGATGCAAATCACGAACCATGTCCCTCCTCTCTGCTGCGTCGATAGGCTCCCGGCCGACCTACGACTAAGGCATACGCCTGACATTGGACTTCCGGGTGAGTGCGGGATATCAACATCGTAATCCTTAGCAACTCTAACCACCTTCTGCAGCCGTAAGTTCGGCTCCTGCGGTGAAGATATCTTGGAGGCTCTTGTGGTACGTATAAATATCCACGTGAACCCATTACAAATAGTGCCTCGGATCTTGGCGTGAATCACGGTGCGACCAAATCATGGGTGGGGTAGTTCCTCTCGTGTTTCTTAATTTGTCGGGATGCGTCTGCTATAACTCTACCATCTTTGCGTCAACACACGTCCCAACGATGCTGGCGCATCACGATACACAACATAGTAAATGCGGACCTGCGGAAGAAGTAAAGCGGGGCGGTCGTCAGTCTCTCTTTCAGCAACTGGAAACCCTGCTCACAAGCATCAGTCCACTGAAACTTGGCTGCCTTTTGAGTCAGCCTGGTCAATGGTGCAGAGATAGAAGCAAACTTCTCCACGAACCGCCGATAATATCCTGCAAGGCCCAGAAAACTGCGAACCTCTGTCGGAGTAGTAGGTCTAGGCCAAGTCTGGCGCCTCGATCTTGGCGTATCACTCGAATGCCATCGGCCCGACAATATGCGAAAGCATGCGAAGTCAGCAAAACTCACATTTGGAAAACTTGGCGTACAGCTGCGATCTGGAGAAGCTGTCGGCCTGATCGCCGAATGCTCGCGTGCTCACTACGGCGAGAATAAGCCAAGATATCATCGATGAACACTATCACAAGCGTGTCCAAAAATGGTTTGAACACTCGGTTCATCAAATCCATGAATCTGCGGAGCATTGGTCAACCCAAAGACATGACCACGAACTCATAATGCGCGTCAGGGTCGGAATGCGATCCTAGGGACATCGCCTCTCGACTACTTTGATGATAGCGAGCCGCGAGATCAATCTTGGAGAAACATCTCGCGCCACCTGGCTAGTCGAACAAATCATCAATCACAGGAAGGGTATCTGTTCTTAATGGTCACCTTGTTGTTTGCTGTAGTCAACACATGCGCGGCGTCCGTCATCTTCTTCGCGAACAATCTGCGCTCCCGGGGTGAAACACTAGGCTGATGAAGCCGCTTCTCCGGCCAAATCCTAAGTTGATCCTTGACTCTCTCGACTCGGCGGTGCCGTTACGTATGGCGGAATGGAAATAGGCGAGTGTGCGCAATATGTCTATACAAAACTCGATCTCCTCTCGGGAGGATACGAGAAGTCGTGCAGGCTGCGTGCAGGAATTCTCGACTCTGGGGTGTGAAAATCTGGCTGCGACCTCGATATCAAACACGAGCGAGATGGTAGATATACCCCTGCGCGTCTTCCTGGCCTTGAGGTAGGAAATAAACCTACCACCGGCGTCTGGTGCTCCTCCCACTCCAGCAATGGCTCGCCGAAGCTGGAACCGTACTACTCTCTCTGCAATCTACATTAGCGTAGCAAGAAGCTGCCAATCCGTCCCGTAATCGCGTCGAAGTCAATCATCTCGACTCTATCAGTCGGCTGGTCGGCGGCGTAAATAGTCACGGGACAAGCTCTATATACCGTAGAGCTACCGCAGATCACCCATGGCGTAGCTACCTCGAAAGGGTCTATGGACTCGGGCTCTGCCACATCCTACTAGCGACAAGGGGAGATATATGGGGCCAGTAGAACCGGATCTATCAAGCATATCATCAAACCCAGCGATAAGGTACTGTGGCGACATCGGTGAGGCCTCACGATCTGTCGGTGGACAAAGCATAAATGCGGTTACGAGGACCGCTAGGCGGGACCCAAGCCACGACCTCTGCGCGACCTGGCGACCCATGTGTACCACGCCTCGGGCGAGTAGCGTAGGAGATGATGAAGCGGCAGCGAGAACACGGTGAGCCTACCACGGTAGCGCCCCGGTCGGACGATCCGCCAAAGTGACCCGTGGCCTGGCGTAACAAGCTCCAAAAATTACCACATTTCCGTAATGGGATCTGCGCATCGGCCTGCTGAGGTGGTCCGTCGGCGATCTCTGCTACTACGGGCGTGCGAAGCCACAGGGCCTGAGTGCGCCCTCGAATACTCTGGTGTCTTGAGGGCGGTGCGAGTGCTCTGGTGGCTGTGGTGCAAATCTAGGCTAGCTTTGAGGCGCCCACGATAGCCACGGAAGACCCTCCGTCACGGCCTTACTGCTGTTGTCTGTCGTCATTCGTCGACCTCTGCGCTCGCCGCATCAGGCGTGAGCTGCATCGGGTAATGTCCATACCGGTGAAGAAAACACCCGCACGACTTCGGCCATATAGTCGTCTGGCCGGTGACATAGCGGTGCACCTATCCTCATCTGCTACGAAAGGTGGGACATATCGAGCGATGAATCAAACTCGACATTGTACTCACGGCGGTCGTCCTCTGCCTCGATGGTAAAAATCTATCGGCCCGCGCCCTCCTCATCTGTGGAGGCAAGAAGTGAAGTGAGGAAAGCCTCGAGAACTCATCCCAGCGGTGGGACGCGTGCTCTCCCGGGATAACTCGTGAATCAAACCAATCATTGCGGTATCACGCGCGGCCGTCGACCGAAAGGTCACGGACTACGTCTCGAGGCCTTGATCACCCGCATGATCCTCTGAAGGCGGCGGATGAACTCCTGCGGATCATCCTCGGCCTCGACAGTAAAACTCTGGCGGGCTCTGACTCGAAATCTCGTAGTCTCAAACTATCGGCCTCGGGTGCACGGGTCTGTTGGGCTGGGCTGGAGCTGGCGCACGTCAATCTCTCCTCGTAGCAGACCACAACTTTGCCAATAGTGGGCCATCTCCTTGTACCCTAACTCCTCAGCTTGGTACGTGGGACAAGAGGTGTGGGTGCGTAGTGTCTTTGAAATTTGGCGGCGTCATAGAACTCGCCGTCTGGTATAGGCGGGCACGAGCCCTCGTGACTCTGGGTGTCTGCTGGCGACTCCTCGGCTGCCTTGCCATACGGGCGGGTTGCCTTACGTGGAGGCATAAGCGTACGGAAAGGAATACGTTAGAGGGTCGACTATAACACGACTCTAAAGCGCGATCTCGAGAATGAGAAGAATGAAACCAATCCTAAATATCCTATAGCCTCACGATTATTGGTGTGGTGCACGACACGATAATCAAGACTCTACTAGATCTGATGCGTAGACACTTTCGAGATTAGCGCTCGATACAACTTTTGTCACGACCCGTTCAGGGGCGTGTTGGTGCCTGCAAGGCACCCAGTAGTCATACATCAGTAATCGGTGGAAATATAAAACAAGACATGAAATAGTTTATAAAATAAGACACGGTTTATGTGAACAAGCGTCGCCTTCGGCATATATATATATAAACCAGGTTTAGCGATTACATCAAACCTTTGTACAACATGACTTCTGACCTCTGAGAATTATACCACTATGGCGGGACGGGGCCGCCATACCTACTGTACAAACTATCTACAATCGGGAGATCATACCAAAAGTAGAGCCTCGGAGAAGATGGAGCTCACGACACCAATGCAAAGAGATCCTAAGGATGCGGATCTAGCACCTTGCTCTTACTGCGGCGTGAGCATAACCCAGAAGGAGGTCGATTACAACGAGTACTAAGTATGCGGCTGTAAAGTACTTAAATGAAAACATATCATTTTAAAACCGGTTTACAAATATGTGTGAAACAACGAGAAGCCGCGTAGTGCATCCAAACAAAACATGATAGGTAAGCGTAATAGGTCTTGTCTGAAATTGCGAATGATCGAAAGCAGGGCCACTCGCCCATATCATCGTTCTGCAAGCCTAATCTGAACTCGAGTCGCATGGGCCACTCGCGTGGGCGCGTGAGGTATAACCCGCGTCGAGGTAGCTACTCCTCGGCGTCGTCTGGACTCGTTGTCGCGCATGGCCGCATAGACCGCGTGAGGCATAACCCGCATACTAACACGGAACTCGTAGCTCGCGTAGGCCCCTGGACGCGTGAGGTATTCTCGAATCATGGTCCCGGACCGCTGAGTCTACCAGCGTCGGAGGCGACAACCTCGGTATCGTCTCAAGAGGTGGTGATAGTATACTAACATAACGAACATCTTTAAACAACATAATCACGACAAGAATACTCTTTTCACAAGCGTTACAAGACACTAACACACGTAGCATCATATCATGTCTACTTATCAAACCATTTTATTATTCTTTTCACGATTGATATAAGTGCATTATAAACACATGCAAACTATTTCTTTTATCAATCTTAAGTGGTTATACTTAACTTCCCGTAAGGCTAGTATAACTTTTAAGCTTACGTTTAAAAACCAATTAGTTCTCTTACATTAAAATGATTGATATTCTTTTTTAAAAAAATGCTTTGGATCTTTATTATTAGGCTTAAGCGTGAGGCATTAGTAAGTGTTGTCGGGCTTAAGCGTGAGGCATTATAGTAAGTATTATCGGGCTTAAGTCAAAGACATTGCCGTAGTTATATTTTAGTTAACACGTATGCGTCTAGTACTATATATATTGTAAAATATCATGCTTTAGGAAGAATCACATGCATACCGTGAAAACCACTTGAGTTGAATATGTGTATGAGAGTCGACTATAATAGCCACGTACATCTATCAAAGTCTAGACTACTCAAGGTCATTCTAAGCAGAGGGTTCACAATTCTATGGAAAGTAGGGCGTATGACCCTACGGTGAGTTATATGAGTCTCTTGTATAAGCAGTCTATGTAGTCTGATTCAATTATTCTTCTTTTAAACCCTTCTACTTGTGATAATAGTTCAATTCTATTACGTAATATTCGTCTAAGTATTTATACTTAATCATATACTTCTACAGTATATATTCTACAATATAAAGAAGGGTAAGTTTATTTACCTCGGTAAGCTGATAATATCGAAGATAAAAGTCGCGCTGAGCGAGGTTTAGCTCTAAGTTGAGCGCTCAGATAGTTCCAAGGAAACCTTAGAAGTTCTTCACAACTTCTACTAAGGACTAAGGGATTTGGGCTAGGGTATTTTGGGCATTATAACAATACTAGAAGGCAACTTTTCTACCAAGGGAGGGGTAGTTTTCGGCTAGGCTGGGGAAGCCTCGGCGAGGTCACTTAGGCTAGAGGGGGAAGAGGGCTTGGACGAAAATGGCTAACAAGGGAGAAGGGAGGATTTTCAAGACTTGGAAAGTAATTTGTGGATGAAGAACTCTTCATCTTAAGGGGGGTATTTATAGGTCAAGGGATGGCCAACCAATGGCCAAGATTTAACCAAGTGCTAGGCAAGTGTAAGGTCAAGATTAGGGCATGTGTACCTAGCCAACTTGCACACAAAATATCTTACCAACAACTTGACCAAGTTGGCAACTCCAATCGGCCCTATGAACGCCTCACATCCACCAATTGGAGGGTGACAAGTGTTGCCCTCCCGTTGGTCCAAAATGTTTCGTCTCTCGGAAAAATCCGCAAAAATTAGAAATGGCATAGCCGGAATTTACCCTACGAAAGCTGTGGAAACGTTTCGTCGGAAAACTATTCGCTTTGTGAGTTGTGCCCAAAAAAACGTCCAAGGCCTAACTTTAAGACCAAACTTTTTTGTACGTATTCCTTTACGTACATACTCTGGAAATACGGGGTATAACAAATAAGATTGTTATAAACAAGAATAACCTACTCACACTTAAGGCATATGTTTCTCAAAATGGTTTTAAAAAGGGATTATGTTATTAAGTGATTAATACGATGAACTATGAAATCTTTCGAACATGAGAAACTTGAGCAATTGAAACTAGGCAAACTTGAACCTTTGGAAAAGAACGTTGTTACTTGATTTTAAAAAGGGAAAGTGTTTTGGTTTACTTAAAATGTGAGTCACTCTATTTTAATACCACGGGTATCGGGTGACCTTGGTAAAAGAATTGGACCTTTTAAAAAGGAATTTAACGTACGTAGTACTTTAGGGTTAAAACCCGGACTTTGACATAATATGAAAGTACCTTGAGTTGTGTATAACTTGCCTATGCTTGTTGTTGTGTAACTTGCCTATGCTTGTTGTTGTGTAACTTGCCTATGCTTGCTTTGATAGCCTTTGTTGTGCAAGAATTGTGTTTCTATACTATCGCGTCTCTCGATGGGTAGGTTGACTTGTTGAGAACTTACTTGGGCGTCTGCGTGATGTGGAAGATTCCGCAGGTATGCTTCCATTATGATTGTTACATGGGCATGTCTACACGATGATGGATTACGTGGACATGTGACCATTATGGTTATTTATGGCGAAATATCGTGACTTACGGTTGTGATCGGGTGCATGCTTTGTTTACTTGCCCGTCGGCTACGTGGCGTAGGTGGATCTGGTATAGGTTATCGCACTTGCCGCGTGTCGACAGCGGCGAAGTATCGTGACTTACGATTGTGATGCGGTGCTTAGCCGGTTCACTTACCCCGTCAGCTACGTGGCGCAGGGAGGATCTGGTGGAGGCTATCGCACTTGCCACGTGTCGACCGAGTCGGTGTTTGGATGGAGCCGTGACTTACGGTTGTGATCGGTGCTTAGCGTATACTTGCCCCGTCGGCTTCGTGGCGCGGGGAGGATCTGGTAGAGGTTATTGCACGCCGCGTGTCGACCGTGATATGATTATGCGGTATTATTGTGCGGTCGGATCGGTAGTTATGTCTTTATACTTGCCCGTCACGGTTTAGGACACGGTGGGACACGGTGTTCATGTATACTCCTTGGTATTGTTATATCATAGGCCAGGCAATGAGGAAGGAATTCCAGAACGCAGTGATGATTTGGAGGCGTGAGTCACGACTTGATATGACTATTTATATGATGTGTCTTGTAGTTTGGTTATCATACATGTCTCACCTTTATATAGACTATTATGATTTCATTTCTGATATTTTCAGTTTCACATACTTGGTACTGTTATCTTGACCTCCTCAGGAAATTTGCGTTCATCTGCGGTAGAAGTACATCATTATCGATCCGCTTATAGGATCACATTTAGCGTATTGGGAAGCTCAGTTCCTTGGAGGCTTATCTTTGGTATGTTACCACAGTGCAGTAGGTTCTTATACATTCGGGGGTATGGCGGGGCCTGTCCGTCATAGTTGTTGTAAATCTTAAGTGCAGCCTTGTTGTGGGCGGGGTTGTAAGGATTATGCTTTATTCAAATGTCGATATATATATATTTGCAGAAAGGCAACCGTTTTGGTTGGCCTATTTTCTTTTATCTTGATCCATATCTAATTGTATGTTTAAGTTTTTATTTCCGCTGGTTTTTCTCTTATGTTGTATCACTAGGGTGCCCGGGGTAAGGCACCAGTCACGGGCCCGGGTTCGGGTCGTGACAAAAGTGGTATCAGAGCAGTTAGTCCTCGGAAAGTGTCTACAGACCGTGTCTAGTAGAGTCTTGATTATCGATGTGTTGTACACCACATCTATAGTCAGGAGGCTGCAGGACATTTAGGATTGGTTTCCATTCTTCTCATTCTGAGATCGTGCCTTAGAGCTGTGTGATAAGTTGGACTCCCTCGGACGTATTTCGTTTTACGATTATGCCTCGCGCGAAGCCGGGCGAGAAGAGCAAAGCGAGAGGAGCTACGAGTAGAAGCGGCGCGATCTCTACGAGACCACGATGCACGAGCCTCGGTCCGATGCGGGCATAGGAAATGGGTTACAAGGAGTTGGCGATTATTGGCGAGTTTGTGGCGGACTTGAGGATAAATTTGGGCGTAGCGGTTCGATAGCACAGATGGTTCACCACTAGGCGGATAGTTTGAGGCTACGGGATTTTACGAGTTGTAGCCGCCCGAGTTTTATGGGTGAGGCACGAGGATGATCGCGAGGAGTTCATCCGGCGATTCTGTGGATCATGAGAGTGATCGAGCATCGGAGACCGAGTCGGTGGTCTGAGTTCGCGTCGGTGCGTGATACCCATGATCGGTGGTTTGGTCGTGGGAGCTGTCCGGGGAGAGAATGCGCTTAGGCTATATGGGGCGAGTTCTCGGGGCATTTCTTGCACATTTCTTGCCTCGCGGATGAGGAGGGCTCGGTAAACGATTTTTGGTGTTGCGGCGAGCAGGCGTGCGGTTCGGGAGTACAATGTGGAGTTCAATTCATTGGCGATGCGTCCCAGCGTTAGTAGCTAGTATGAAGGATCGAGTGCACCGATATATTCTGAGGCTCGATGATTACCTAGCGAGAGTTGTTAGTGTAGCTCTTGGTAGGGCATGGACATTGCGCATGCGAGCTTATGCGCTTGGATGTGAGGCGGAGAGATCGTCGGAATGGCGAGATCGGCGAAGAGGCGAGCAGCGAGGTCGCTTTGGTGACTTTGAGGCGGACCGCCTCGGCGAGCGATTTTACACCTCGCGATGCCAAGTGGTCCTCCACGCCGGGACGCTTTGGGATATTCGGGGAAAGTCGAGCTCGGGTTTCAGATTTCGGGGGTAGAAGTGCTCGCCGGATGAGGCCACCGTATCTCGGTGTGGCCGTTGTGGTAAAGCCCATAGGGAATGTCGTCTTGGTTTGGGAGATTGCTATACTTGCGGCCAGCGGGGCCATTTGACGGTATCCGCCCGGGGTATGCGGTGGGATAGCGACTACTAGATCGATTGCGGGTTTTCACGCTTCCACGGCTAGGCGGGATGTTCAGCCTGCCGTGAGCCACGGCGAAGTCGCGGTGGAAGTTCGATTTTAGCGGTCCTTTGAACGCCTATTTTGGGTATATCCTTAACCCTCTAGAGATTTGTATGTATTGATGTTATGATGATGTGTTTGGTGTTATGATCGGATAGCTTTGTGCTAAAATGTGATTTAGAAGCCTGGTTAGTGAAAAAGGGTAAGTCTGGGGGTGAGAAAATGATGAACCTTAGAATATTACAGTTGAGACCTTAGATGTAAGGCCGTCTTGAGTACAAGATTTTGCGGGTAATCCTTGTCAGAATGTATAAGTCACGGGCGACTTGGTCGTGATATCTGAGTTGACAGTAACGACCATGCACCCGTATTCGCACTTAATTCTCATTCTTGGTCGAAATAAATCTTACTACGAGAAGGCCTTATGCGTCTAAGGTCTGCGGTTATCAATATTCTAAGGTCCTCGAATATTCTATGTCCCCCAAACTACGTTACCTCATAATCATATTGTCTTAAGCTGTGACCCAATATTATCCGTACGTAACACTTAAGCGTACTACATAACTTAACGACTCACGATAAATCTTAACCGTTCTAAGACACCTGCATATGGCTAATAAACATGTCGTATAGATGTACATCATTATACCAACTATCTGACAATTTTACCAGCGTGGATCGCAATCCATATAATCTTTTACGGGCTCTTGTTGACTTTCTCATAGTTGCGATCAACATAACACGTTAGGGAGAGACTACACAACGACACGGCTCATCATACGATCTCGAGTGAGAAGAAGGAAACCAATCCTAAATGTCTGTAGCCTCACGGTTATAGATGTGGTGCAAAACACACGATAACGAGACTACTAGACACGGTATGTAGACACGTTCCGAGGACTAAGCGCTCACGATACCACTCTGTCACGCCCGAATCCGGGCGTGGTGGTGCCTACAGGCACCCCACAATCATACGTCATAAGTAAAGCGAAAGATAAATATCACTTTTTTTTTCTTAAAACAAAGGCAAAGCCGAATAGGCTGCCACCTTACATATATACATAACAAAAGAACTTACATCTTTTTAAAATACAACCCACATACATGACTACATATGTCACGACCCGTCCGGGCAGTGGTGGTGCCTACACAGGCACCGCTTTGATATACATCGAGAGAATAGCGTGAACATACCTGACTTATAAAATGCTTAAACATAAAATAACAACGAGCTAGTCGATAAGGCCATCTTAGTAAACTATACATAATAAAGCAGTACATTTTTTCTTTCTGACCCGATCATGAAATGTGACTCTGGACCTCTAAGAATAACAAGCTGTGATGGGGCGGGGCCCATCCGTACCACGAATGTACAACAATCGACCATACGAGGATAAGCCTCGGAGTAATGGAGCTTCTCAGCGGTGAATCTGTGATCCTAAAGTGAGGATCAACTGCTGTATACTCTAAATGCGGCATGAGCGGCCGAAGGAGTCGATCTGGCATGTACCAAATATGTGGCCCGAAATGCTTGTAATGAAATCATAAGTCTATAATAAAGCGGAGACAAGTATGATACATCGATTAACGATTAAGTGCGCCTTACTAACAATGAGAGCAATCAGAGTATACTTACAACATAAAAATAGGAAGCTCGCGATCAGCGGGACCACCGCGCGATGTATCGTTAAGAAATCCTACTCACGAGACTATTTCACCGCGTAGGTCGTGTGGACGCGTGAGATATTCCTCGCATAGTGTACCGCCCGCGTGGGACTATTTCACCGCGTAAGCCCGTAAGGACTCGCGTGAGGTATTCGCCGCGTCATGGGTAGCAAATCCACGGGCGGTGGTATAACGTCTTGGGGTTTACCGCCGTTTATCTCTTACCAGGCGGGTGGTATAACGTCTTGGGGTTTACCACCATTTATACTCTTACCACGGAGAAGGTGGTATAACGTCTTGGGGTTTACCCGCCGTTTATCTCTTACCTAGCTCAATAGGCCATCGTACATAACATAAGCCCTACAGCTTATCATACATAACATAAGCCTAGGAAACATCATCTGATAAATAAGCAAGTTAAGAAATCCCCCTAACTTCTTATTAGTCTTATTCATATACACTCTCATTTTAGTTTACTTAAGGCACTAACATGTCATTATAAAATTCAGGAATTTAACCCAAAGTACTACGTACTTCTATTCTTTTAAAATGACTCGTTTTCATATAAAACTTCAAGATACTAATAGCAGTAGTATCAAGTCATAACTACGTTTTAAGACAGTCACAATACCTTTTTAGAAAATACATTTTAGGACTTAAATCAAGTGACTTCTTTCTTTTAAAACCTTAAGTAATTGATGCCTTTAAATCAATTTGCCTTTCGTTATTTCAAGTCATTTAACATACTTAAATTACTTAGAGTAAACCACTCTTGTTAACTTTCCATAAAGCTATTATAACTTGACTTCCCATAAAGCGTTATACTAGCTTTATACTTTAGAAACTTACATACTTCTTTATAACCAGAGACTTAAATTTTCCAACAAAATAAGTATCAACAATACTTTGACATACTTAAAGTCTCTTAACTTTTGAAAACCAAGATATCCTTAATATTAAACAAGTGAGTTAATTCCCTAACTCGACTGACTTGGATATTCTTAAAATAAGCCAAGGATATCAAATGGACTAGATTGTCAAAATCTTGTCGTCTAGTACTATACATTTACAATTTATTCATGCTCGAGAGATAAGAAAGTTCCACATACCTCTTCGGTTTAATCCACTTGCTAAGTCGATCGCGTGCGTAGTATGTCAACCTATAATGACCATAGTATGTCTATTAACTTCTTACTTCAAGCGTAGAATATTCCAAGTGCAAAGTCACTAAATTCTCTGAAAAATCGAACGACACTTCCTTTGTTTCTACATACTTTGCCACCTTTTTCAGGCGAATTCAATAACCAAACATGCCACATTTAAGGCTCGACAAAGTAGTTAACAATAGGGGATTACATCTTAATCAAGGCGTGTAAAATTCCCCCATGATAAATATCAAACTAGTCGACATATAATGTCCATTCGGCAAAATAGGGACAACAATACAAATTCGTTTCCAATCCCTTTTCAATCCAAGTGGTTTAATATAACATGTTATCTAGCCACGATTGATTACAACTCTCTGCAATCCTCAAGTAGGTAAGCGTGTGAGAATTCTAATTATCGACCAAATTGTATTTCAATTTCAAATGGCTTAACATGTCATTTTGGTTGAACTTTCAAATTTCCATAACAACTTATCAATCTTCATAACACATATCACATGATCATTTCTAACTTATAATAACATGGAATCTTGATTACAAAAGTAAGGCGAAGATTATACCTCATTGCCCAAATATGATCGAAGATTACAAGTCGATCCTTAGCAACTTTAGCTCCTCGCTTTCGACGTTCCAATCGGCTCCAAGCAACCCTTAGAAGCTTATGAAGAACTCCTCTTCAAGTTCCAACTTCAAAGTTGAATAACTCCTTAGGTTTTCGCCTTGCGACTAATACGAAAACACCATTTTTCCGGGATCTTTCTATTGAGATACACTTACAATACCCTTAGGTGCCTTGGTTTAAAGTATGAGGATTATTGGACAAAAATTGAAAAATTTCCTCATGGAAATTGACCATTGCCGTGAGCCTCCCTAAGAGTGCAAGAACAAGATTTCAATTTTTTTTTCTAAGTGTAGAATGACAAAGTCTTTCTACTAGTATACTTAAATAATACTAGGAAGGGTCAAGATTAAAACAAATGGGTGGCATGGATGAGTTTCACAAGGAACAAGCCAAGTGGCCCTTTGACAAGTCAACAATGTCAAGCTCTTTGTCTTTGCATGACTTGGTCATTTAAATTATGGTCAAATGACCATTTTATCCATGTCATTTCGTCGAGACCACTAAGGGGTGACCGTGTCACCTAAATTCGTCATGATATTTCATTTTCCGACATTTCCATAATTCCGATAAATTCTTACTCGTCTCAAATCTTAACATTTTCGAGTTCTTACGTACGTTCTTATAAATATATCCTGGAATTCCGGGGTGTAACATTTTCCCCCCCTTAGAAACATTCGTCCCCGAATGTTCTTTTGGGAGTCAAACTTAAAGATAGCGACATAGTATCCTACAACCCCTACGTACCAATAATACCACTGCGAGGCCGCATAACAATACTCGTACTAAAATGTCGGCACGAACCCAGTATGTCAGCGTCGGTTATCTGCGTAAAGCTTTTATCGACTCGAGCTTACGATAATCTTTCTGGATAAGCTTAGCCTTATCCGCGCTTGAACAAATGCGGACCAAATAAGCGAACCTCGCCTCGTCGAACCAACCAGCGGTGATCTACACTTTCTTACATACAAGGCCTCATACGGGGCCATCCGAATCTTGGAAGGGTATACGTTATCGTGCGTAACTCAGCGAGGCAATTAACCTGCCATTTACGAAATCAAGAACACGGGCCATGACCTATCGCCGAGTGCGGATGATGCGCTCTGCTGTCCGTCGGTGCGAGGTGTAATGCAACGAGACTCACTGTGTCCCTAAAACCCATACGAAAAACCTCGAAGTTATACATGTCGAGCTCGTCATCTAACATCATAAGCGTAGGAACCGTGCGGTCTCACGATCCCTGCTATGAAAGCTAGCATGAACCTCGGTAGAGCAAGTGGTTCTTAGGAAGAACACGGTGGTTTAATCGACCTATTACCATGACCCGGTCGCGCCTTCTCTGAGTGCGATGCCGCCTTTGTAACAAGATCCATTTTAATCACCTCCCAAATCTAAGTCGGGATCTAAATCGCCTGTAATAGCCCACTGGGCTTCTGGTGTTCAACCTTGACCTGCTACTAATTCGGACACTAAGCAGTAAACTCCGTTATGTCCCTTTAGGTCATCTAACCCATACATGCATGCGAGGTCACGACCGACTAGTCGACCAGAAAAATTAGAGCAATAAGCGCTGCGTGCATCCGCAAAACCTGGCGACTAGTCTGCGGCGCAGGGTACACACAATCTATCCTCGTATCACGAGAACCCGTCGGTGCTACTCGAAGCAGGCTCTTAACTGCTTCTTGCGGAGGCGTATCTCGATCTGCGTATCATAACTTGTCACACCGAACCGGGCAGTGGTGGTGCCTACACAGGCACCGCCCTGCATATGACTAAGTAAGCTGCGAAAATTAAATAACGCCTCATTTATTTATTTTTATTTTTAAAACCAGCATCGTGCGAGGGGCCGAAAAGTGCGGATAATATACATAATAAAAGACACTTTACTGTACATGAGTCGATCCGCGTATGAATCTGGACCTCAAGAGTTATCTTGAACTATGGCGGACAAGACCCGCGTACCCGTAAGCGTACAAAAGCACATCTTGAAAGAACTTATACCAAAAGATAAACTCCGACGAAGGAGCTATCCAAAACTACGGCGGTCCTACACTGCCGATCACCAAATGGCGTACCTAAACTGCGGCGTGACGGCCGAGGAGGTCGATGCGAAGAATGTACCAAGTATGTGAAGCGATGAAATGCGTAATGAAATCATAACTTGATCTAAACAAGCGGGACACGTGTATGATAGCCAACCTATCGTACCTGATACATAGCGATAATATCAAGTCGGGGGCGCGTGCCTGAAGTCACTACTCGAATAACGATTACCACGATTGCCTTACTAACAATGAGTGTAATCAAAAGTATAGGTAGCAAATCCACGGAAGCAGGTGGTATAACGATCTTTGGGGATACACGCCGTTTATCTCTTACCTGAAGAAGGTGATAAAGCGGTGGTATAACGATCTTTGGGATACGCGCCGTTTATACTCTTACCGAAGAAGGTGATACTTGCGGTGGTATAACGATCTTTGGGGATCGCCTCCGTTTATACTTTTACCACGAAGAAGGTGATACTTGGTGGTATAACGATCTTTGGGGATACGCACAATTTATACTCTTACCTGAAGAAGGTGATACTTGCGGTGGTATAACGATCTTTGGGGATCGCCTCATTTATACTCTTACCTACCTCATTGGACATCATACATAACATAAGCACTCTGGAAACATCACGCGATAAGTAAGCAAGTTAAGAAATCCCAACTTCTTATTAGTCTTATTCATATACTCTCTCGTTTTGGTTTACTTAAGGCACTAATAGAATAATTCTCAATTAAACAAGCGAAAGTACTTATCAAGGCCTGCGTAGAATAATTCTCAATTAAACAAGCCAAAGTACTATATGCGCACATTCTTTTCAAAAGACTTAACTTTTTATGTAAAACCCGAAGATACTAACACGTAGTATCGAGGTGTGTCTATTTTCAAAGTAAGTTACTACACTTTTAGAAAACTCATTTCAAAGCTTGAAATCAAGTAACTTCAAATTTTCACAATCTAGGCAACTTATGCCTAATAATCAAAATAGACAACTTTCTTAACCTTCCATAAAGCGTTATAACCAACTTTCCATAAAGCGTTATAACCGCTTTATAGTTTAGACATATCCATTCCTTTTATAGCAGAGACTTATACTTAAAACCAGTATCACGTACTTACAAATCAAGTTCTTAACTTTCCAAAATACCTCGAGTCTCTTAATATTTAGAAAACAAGTTCATTCTCTTAAATCATGTCATTTCTCATCTTTTAAAACAATTAAGTTGTCACGACCGAACCGGGCCGTGGTAGTGCCTATCGGGCACCACTGGTAATCTGATCATCGAGAAAACGTGGAAAATAAAACTTTAAACAAGAAACAAGATATATGAACATAAAGCAGGCCAACCCAGTTACGCTGATAACGTAAATAAATACAACTCTTTCAAAGCGAGCAGTTTAATCCTTTTTACAAACCACACTTGCAGCGAGTACTACAGGACCTAAGATTTACAACAACTATGGCGGGACGGGGCCGCCGTACCACAGATATGTACAAGAACCTCTGACTCGGGAACACATGCAAAAGATAAGCCTCGGAGAAGCGGAGCTTCCAGCAATTGGCGAGATCCTAGGCGAGGATCCACGGCCGATGTACCTCTACTGCGGCATGAGCGGCCCAGAAGGAGTCGATGCGGCCAGTGCAGTATGTGAAGCGTAAAATCATGGCGAAATCATACTAGTCTATATAAGCGGGAGACATGTATGATAACCAAACTCTGATTCGCGACATAAGCGATCATGTCGATCGGGGACTCGCCTCAGTCATCACTCAAATATAACTATGGGTCTCGCGCCATGGCATCAATCATGTTAGCATCGGCGCGTGCCGGAATTCTGCCGGTGTAGGCGTGTCCATGATGCAACAATGATACCAATGCCCAGCCACGTGCCGGAATTCTACCTCGGTGTGACGCGTCCGTGTGATATTAATAACAATATCTTGGGTGATCAACCTGCGCGTGGCCACGTGCCGAATTCTACCTCGGTGTAGGCGTGTCCGTATAACCATAATAACAATATATCGGGTAATCAACCTGCCACGTAGCCGTGGGAATTCTACCTCGATGTAGACATGTCCATGTGACATCAGCAACAAGGCGATAATCAAAATGGAAACATACGGTGGAATTCTCGTCGCTGCCCGGCCGTCGAGTAAGTTCTCGACAAGTCAGCAGGCCTGTCGAGAGGCGGTAACAGGAAATACAACATGTACATGAAGGCTATAATCCAAGCGTAGGCAAGTTTCACACAACTCGAAGTACTTTCGCATAAGTCGCGCAATACGTAGTATAAAAATCGTGACTATCGTTTTAAGTAAACAAGACACTTCCACTTTTGTAAAATCAAGTAACAACATTATTTTCCAAGCGTTCAAGTTTGCCTAATTTCAAATGCTCGAGTAACTTATTTTAGAAAGGTTTCATAACTCGTAGTCTTAATCTCTTTTAAAACAATTGAGTAACATATGTCATATATGTGAGTAGTTTATTCTTGTTTATAACGATCTTATTCTGACCGTGATCTAGAAAATGTAATATCATTTTGTCTAAATCTTAGCTTACATGCGGATGGAGGTTTCTCTTGGTTTTAATACACATCATTATTGATACATTTTCCTTTATTAATTTGCGGTGGTGCAGCCGATACACTTACGATTTAGAAATCGGTAAAACATTATCCACTTTAAAAACCAGTACTCATTACTCACGAATGAGGTTTCACCACAACGTCATTAAAACAAATAAGTTAAGTCTCTTATCTTATAAGATCAAGTCTCTTAACTTCTAACGTGATAAACCATTTTCTTACCTACGTAAAGTGTTATAACGACTTCCCATAAAGCGGTTATAACACTTTGTGCTTAAACAAACAATTACACTTACTTTGTCGTCCGTCTACATAGCTACATACGTATCATGCTAGACGGATAGGAAGAGGTTCGCATACCTCGCGGCGAGTATCGACAATAAGCAAAATGCTCGCGATCTGTAACACAGCTGGCGTTTCCACTCTTGAGTAGAATACGCTACTCGCGATCTTCGCTATAAGGCCACGGCGTCTATTAACTTCTAGCAAATGCGGTTCCGTATTCTCTGAAAATTCGGCGGCCTCCCCACACATGAGCGTAAATCTCCTCTATCGGTAGCTGCAAGCCAGCAGGTTTACGTCTAACAGGGCGTGTACCATTCTACTACGCAACAATGCTACACAAGTCTGCTGCAATACGGTCTATGTAATTCTGATTCGATTCTTTTCTTTAAATTGGGCTTAAGTCAAAGACATTGCCGCCTGATAATGTTGATGCTATATATAGTATACCTCAACTATATATTCCAACAACATGTAATCTCGATTACAAAAGGGGACAAGAATATTACCTCGACAAGCCCCAAATTATCAGTTATAATGTCGATCTGAGCAAGGTTTAGCTCCACTCAGTGCGCTCAAGCCACTCCAAACAACCCAGAAGTTCTAACCAACTTACTCAAATCTTGACCAATATGAAGATTTCCTTAGGGTTTGGTTTGAGACTAAAAGGACAAGGTAGTATTCCGGGCTCTGCGTATAGAGGTAACTTTTGAAATACTACTAGGTAAAGGCTAAGGTATTTTGGGCATTATAACAATACTAGGGGAGTATTTCTATACCCTGAGGGTATTATCTGAAAACAACTAGGCTGGGGGAGGTGCCGGCTAGCACCTGAGGGGAGGGGAGGCTCACGGCCCTGAGGCCACTCGAAGGGGAGGGTTTCTCGGCGAGGGCCTTAACTAGGGAGGGGGCTCTTGGGCGAGAGTCGAACAAGAGGAGAGGGAAGGATAGCGAGACTTGGAACATATTTGGATGAATGAAGTCTTGAGCGAGGGGGTATTTATAGCAAAACCAAAAGCCAACCCGATGGCGAGATCAAGCCATGTGCAAGGCAAGTGTAAGGCCAAGATCAAGCCAAGTGCACCTAGACCTACTCCTTAAAACCCTCGAAATATCTCTGCGAATATCTACCTGACTTGCCCATTGATCGGCGAGTGCGCGCTAACTTCCGTTGTGAGGGTGACACATGTCGCCCTCAGTTGGTCAAAATGTTTAGCCTCTCGGAAAAATCCGCCAAAAATAAGAAAAGACATAGCGGAATTTTCCCTGAAGTTATGTAAAGCGTTTAGTCAAAGGCGACTCTAGCAAGGTGTTGTGCACAAATGTCGTTCGGCGAAGCCACAGGCGGGGTGACACGTGTCACCCTCCTGTGGCCTCAGCGTCTTAGAAAAAATATCCTGATGGCCAAAATCTAGAAAACAAAGTGGGCCCCACAAAGCAGTAAATTTCTCAGTGGGCCAGCGTGACCATTTAGAAAATAAAATCTCAAAATTCTAATATAATCTAAGAAGCCCAAATTCCAAATCTGGGAACCCAATTCCCTTTAACGAACATTTTTCCTTACAAAAACCGGAAACTTTTTCCGTGGAAGAATCACCTCTTTCTTCCTTTCCAATTTTTCTGTCGTGCTCTCGTACGTACGTCCTCGCATACATACCCTGAGAATACAGGGTATAACATAAGTAAATCACTCTTTTGACTCCCCTAAAGTCATTATAACAACCCTTAGGTTTTGGAACTAAGGCACTAGCCAAAAGATTTGGAAACCCCTTCCTTTTCAAGACTCTATGTACTTTAAGAAAAATACTTTCACTTATAAGAATCCAACTTCACTAAGGAAATGGATTATACAACTTACAATTTAAACATCAAAGTACAATCAAGGAAGTACATAGAACAAATTCTATTTTAGGCAATCCAAATACAACGAGGAATGGATCGTTTAAGGAGTAGGACATCTTTCTCTATCTTAAGGAATCATGCTAGAAGAGGAGATAGTTCACATACCTTTTCTAAATCCACAAGCTAAGCGAATCGCGTGCGTAGAAGTGTCAACCTATAATGGTCACAACAAGACTATCAACTTATAGTCTCAAGCGTAGAATAATACTAAGTATCTGATGCAATTACGGAAAATCAGGCGACACTTCCTTTGTTTCTACTCACTTTGCCACCTTTTTCAAGGCGAATACAATAACCAACACGCCACGTTTAAGGCTCAAAACAACAACCAAACAAATGGGATTACATGCCATACAATCGTGTAAAATTCGCCCGCGATTAATACGAAGTAGTTCCGTATTGAAGCCGTTCTCGGCGACAACATAACCAACAATTCAAAGTCTTTTCCAATCCTTTTCCAATTCCAAGTTCTAAGGTCTAACATGTTATATAGTCTTAAACAACTTCAAAAACTACAATTTCCTTCTTACACAACATGCGACGACTTAAACGAATAATCAACTTGAATTGTAATCTTAAGGCTAAACATGCTAGTTTTCGGATTAGGGTTCGATAGCGATACACATCAAACTTCATACTAAACATCTCATGCTTGCTAATATCACAACTTCTGATGATAAGTAATCTTAATTACTAAAACGACAAGAATTATACCTTTACAAGCCCTTAAAATTTCCAAGATTCAAAGTCGCCCCTTAGCAAATTCTTAGCTCCTTTCCTTATGTTACAATCCGCTCCAAGCACTCCTTAGAGGCCTATGAAGAACCCATATTCAAGTTCCAACTTCAAAGTTGAAGAACTCCTTAAGTTTCCGCCTTGCGACTAGCGTTAAGCAGTTTTTAGAAATCTTTCTATTGAGATATCCTTACAATACCCTTAGGGACATTGGGTTTAAGTCTTGTGAACAATGGATCAAAACTACAAATTTTTCTTGTGAAAAGGACCTCAAACCCGAGAGCTATAAGTGAAGCACAAGAGTTTCTCTAATTTTTTCTAAGTGTTGAAGAATTGGTCTTGCACTAGGGTAGTATATAAAACACATTGGAGGGCTTATATTGCAACACTTGAGTGGCTAGGATGAATAACACATGGATAATATCCAAGTGGACAAGTTGACATTGGTCAACAATCTCAAGCTTGAAGACTTTCATCCACAATGGTCAAATGACCATCCAACCCTTACTAAAAATCATCCAAGACTATGTGTGGGGGTGCCACGTGTCGCCCTCTCATTCGTCCATAAAAATCTGTAACCCTCGTGGGCCCCGCAAAACGTAAAATTCCTCGGGTGGGCCCCACGTGACCAAATCCGTAAAAATAAATTTCCATAATGTTAAAAAGTTCCATACTCTTCAAATAATTCATTTTGAGAATCCAATTCTCAACAACGAATATTTTTCCTTTCCGGCGTTCGGAAGATTTTCCGTCGGAAAAACAATTCTTCCTTTCGTACTAATTTCCAAGTCTTGATTCCTTACATACATTCTCTTATATATGTCCTGGACTTACGGGATGTAACATAGATCGCGACTAAGAGTCGTATAGCGTCTTGCTTTCCCGGATGGTATAGGATATCGATATCATAATCCTTGAGTAACTCTAACCACCGTCTCTGTCGCAAATTCAACTGCCTCTGTCTGATGATATACCGGAGGCTCTTGCGGTCTGCACAAATATCTACATGAAGTCTATATATACGTCATGCCTCCAAATCATCAAGGCATAATTTAACTGCCGCCAACTCTAAATCGTGAGTGGCGTAATTTCCTTTCCTGCTTCCCTAACTACCGGGAAAACATAGGCTCTATCCTTATCGGGTTGCGTCAGCACACAACCTAGCCCAACACCCAACGTGTTATCATAATAACCTAACCCTCTAGTCTTTTAGGAGGAGTTAGAACTGTAGTCGAGTCAACTTATCTTCCAATAACTGGAAACCTTTCTCATTCTTGCGAAATATTTGGGTGTCCTTAATATCAATTATGGTTCCTGTTTTCTTTTCTCTGTTGCAACCAAACTTGGTCATTAACTTAGATTTGATTCTTTTGCTTGCCTCCTGGCTAATACTTCCAGTCAAATACAATTTAGGGGGGGGAAGGTTTCCTTGATCTCGTCAAGTTGTAACCCGATGCTACCACCTTTCCTCGAGGTGTTCTTACTGCCCATTATTTACTAATGGTCTTACACTAGTCTGGGGTAATCATATCTCATGCAACTTACATAACCATAGTCGTATTATCTTTTATCATTCTGGTCATAACCTTACCTTATGCTTATTATTAGCAAAAGTATTTCTATCTTGATTAAATAATCGATGCGATTTCATATATGCGTACTACTGCGTTTTTATCCTTACGACACTTCCTCGACCATTTTAAATGCGTCGTTCTTAATTACCCCAACACAATACTTTTCCACGGTTATCTAAAAGTGTAACCTATGGCATGGCGATACGAAGACCTTACCCGTCTTCATCCTTCATCTAACAACATGGGTACCACGTAACCCATGTCGTAAAACTATCCTTTACATGGGGGAGAGAACTTATCTCCCTAAATAAACCTTCCTTGGAGTCACAACCCTAATTATAGGGTCCTCTTGCGGTCCAGTAAATATCTAATCATCATGCACCGCCTTAAAGTCGTGTAGATTTTCAAAACCTACCAAAGATATCTTCTGTTTTCCATAGGCAGCACTCGTACTTATCTTATTCTTGCTTGCGCTATCACGAACTTATCAGGAAGGTCGTGGCCTTGACCACCAAACCAACTCGAAGTACATCGAGGCACTTAGCATAAACTCCTTCAACCTCGGTATTACTTACTTCTGCATTAATTTACCTCAAATGAACAAGTCACGGACTTATTAAAATCAACGATGTCAAACAAGGAAGGATAATACACTGGTTACCACGACCTCTTCCTTTCCACTCGATGGCAAACTGCAGGAAGCGGTGCGAATCGATCTCTCTTACGTAGTCCACGTTGGCATAAAAGAGGCCAACTAGCGTACCATAATATCCTCATGACTGACTGCTAGAGTGCGCGAGTCAGCGGCGTATCGTTCACGAGCAATTATCTACCATTTCGGCTACCGCTGACACTCGCGGGTGTAGTCACCTCGAAAGGTCCTCGTGGATTCGGGCTCCGTTTCTTTACACTTGGTTGCTCTCTTTCTTCTTGGTCGTACTCTTCCGTGCTTCCAAACTTATTCTAGCGTACATACATAGCCTTACATGCGATTCGGACCTCGATCTTTGGAGTTACTATTCTAAACAACATAAGGCCATTTCCGGCTCTCACACCCTGGTTCCGGTGGAACACGTCCACGAACCTGTAAAATGATTAACTAGACTCGGGCCTTGCACCCTCGTGACCCTTTCACGTAGCGGGACTAATATCAACTGATCCCATTCCAGTACAGGCTATGGGGTGACCCTTAATAGGTCATCAACCCGACTCGGCGTCGTATTTAACTCTTACCCTTGGTCTGACTTAACTTTTTACTACCCGATAAGGCCTTATATATCTAAGGTCTCGGTGGTTATCACATTCTTAGGCTCGCAATTTCCATGCTCCATGCCTACCTTATCAGTCCCCATGCGGGTACAAAACTTATCGTAATACCATAATTGTGTTGTCTTGACCACAGCAACCATACTTACTCCATACGGATCTCACGTGTACCATTCTCGAAATCCTACTCGTAGCTCGATCTATTAACATAGTCTTCCAATAATTCCCTTAATAATAACTTCTTAAGGGTCCATTTCCTTCTCGAATGACTTATCGTTTCCTAATTATCTCAAATTAGTCGTAAAACCTTGATGAGAATTCATTAAACTGTTTCATACCTTTCCAGTATTTATTTAGTCCTTACGAATCACGGTAACCTAAAACCATTCTAGGCAACATCGTCAGACCCTCATACATAAATACGTATGGCGTATGTCATAATACCAACTATACTACAAGCATTACCTACGGATCGCAATCCACATCATCTTTCTTGAGTCCTTCTTTGCCTTTCGTAGCTGCAAACAACATAACTGTTAGGGAGGCGTGTTATACCGTAATCGACCTACGTATGAGAGCGTACGAAAGAATGTAAGACTTAAAATTTTCAAAGGATAGGTTGACGGATTGTTCCGGACTTGTTTTAGTCAACTTTGAGGCGGGTTATGACCCGGTTGTTATACCCCGTATTTCCAGAGTATGTACGTAAGGGAATACGTACAAAAGTTTAGCCTTAAAGATTAGGCCAAGTTGAAATTGTGCACAACTTCGGCAAGAATCGTTTCCGAAAGCGTTTCCACGACTTTCGTAGGAAAATTCGGCTATGCCATTACTAATTTTGCGGATTTTTAGAGGCGAAACATTTTGGACCAGCGGGAGGCGACGGCACCCTCCATTGATGAACAGATCGTCCATTGGGCGAAAATGGAGAGGTTGGGCACGTTTTTGTGCCTTGCACAAAGTCGAGAGTTGGTAGGATATTTGTGTTTAGTTAATCCTCACTTACACTTGCCTTGCACTTGTCTTCATCTTGGCCATTGGTTGGCCAAGGCTTGAACTATAAATACCCCCTTTAGATGAAGAATTCTTCATCCACAAAGTTGTCTTCAAGTCTAAAAATCCTCTCCTCTCCCTTGAGCCATTTCGTCAAACACCTTTCCCCACTTTGAGTAGTTGGCGAGGCTTATCCCCCTAGCCTAGCCAAAACCTACCCTCCCTTGGTAGAAAAGTTGCCTTCTAGTATTGTTATAATGCCCAAAATACTCTAGCCCAAATCCATAGTCCTTAGTAGAAGTTGTGAAGAACTTCAGGTTTCTTAGACTCTGGGAGCGTCTGACTTAGGAGCTAAACCTTGCTCGGTGCGACTTTATCTAGGATATTATTGGGCTGCGAGGTAAATAATCCTAACCCTCTTTTGTATTAGAGAATGCATCTTGTAGAAAGTATAAGAATAAGTATTAAATACTTAGAAGAATATTCTGAATAGAATTGTTTATTACCACAGTAGAAGGGTTTAAAGAAGAATAATCAAGCTGTACTTACATAGAATTTGTTTTCTGATGAACTTATATAGCTCATGGGTAGGGAAGTGCTGCCCAACTTTCCATAGAATTGTGAACCCTCTGTTTAGAATGACCTCGAGTAGTCTTTGATAGATGTATGTGACTATTATGAGGTGACTCTGCTTGTGCGACATATTGACTTGGCGGTGGTTTTTAAGAAGGTATGTGATTCTTCCTAAAGCATGATATTTTACAATATATATATAGTGCGGTAGGCGTGCGTGTGTTAACTAAAATATAACTACGGCAATGTCTTTGACTTAAGCTGAATAAACACTTACGGCAATGCCTGGCTTAAGCACTTTGAATAGCACTACTGATGCCTCACGGCTTAAGCTTTGAATAATAAAGATCTGAAAGCATTTCAAAGAATCTTGAATCATTTTTAGCAGAGAGAACTAATTGGTTTTAAGCGAAGCTTAAGAGTTATACTAGCCTTATGGGAAGTTAAGTATAACCACTTAAGATTGATAAAAGAAAGCAGTTTGCCTATGTGTTTATAACAGACGTATATTTAATTTTGAAAAGAATACTAAGAATCTTTGATAAGTACAAATGATAAGATTCTATGTGTGTTAGTCTCTTGTAACGTTTGAATGCTTGTTGTGCATATGTTGTTTAAAGATAATTGGTTATGTTAGTGTACTATCACTCGCCTCTTGAGATGATCTGGGGTTAGGCGCCCTCCGTCTGGGGTAGACTCGGTGATGCAGGACCGTGATTGAGAATACGCGTGCGGGTCGAGGGGCCTATGCGGGCTACGAGAGTTCGAGTTAGTATGCGGGGTTATGCCTCATGCGGTCTATGTGGCCATGCGGACAGCGAGTCGGGGCGATGCAGGGAGTAGCTACCCTCGATGCTGGGTTATACCTCATGCGGGCCCATGTGAGTGGCCTATGAGGAGTCCGGGATTCCAGTATTAGGCTTGCAGAGTGATAATGCGGGCGAGTGGACCTGCTTCGAATCATTCGCGACCTAGAAAAGACCTATCTGATTTACCTATTGTTGCTCTTGTTTGTGATGTAGCCTTATATGCGGTTCCATGATTGCTTCATACATATTTGTAAAGGTTTTAAAAAGTGTTATGATTTCATTTAAGTACTTTCTGATTTCACATACTTAGTACTGTTATCTTGACCTCCTTGAGGCTGCGTTCATCTGCGGTAAGGCAGCAGTGCTAGATCCGCGTCCTTAGGATACCTTTGCATTGGTGTCGGAGCTCCGTCTTCTAGGAGGCTCTACTTTTGGTATGATCTCCTGTATTGTAGATAGTTTATCTGATCGAGGGTATGGCGGGAGCCTGTCGCCATAGTTATATATTTCCTTAAGTGCAGTAGTCATATTTATGCGATGTCGGATGTAGCTAAACCTTGTTTATATATATATGCGAAAAGCGACGTTTATTCACGTAAGCGTGTCTCATTTATAAAGCTGTTTCATGTCTTATTTTTATATTTCCTTGATTACTCAGATGTATGACTACTTGGGTGCCCCGGTAAGGCACCAGTCACGGGCCCCGGAACGGGTCGTGACAAAAGTGGTATCAGAGCAGTTAATCCTCGGAAAGTGTCTACAGACCGTATCTAGTAGAGTCTTGATTATCGGTGTGTTGTGCACCACGCGATAATCGAGAAGGCTATAGGATATTTAGGATTGGTTTCCATTTTCTCATTACGAGATCGTGCTTTAGAGGCATGTTATAGGTTGGACCCTCTAACGTATTCCTTTCTATGCTGATTATGCCTCGCGTAAGGCAACCGGGCCCGAAGGGCAAAGCGTGAGGAGGCTGCTAGCGAGACACCAGTCACGAGGGCTCGGGCCCGTCTATACGAGGCGGCGAGTTCTATGGCGCCGCCCGGCCAGCGAGACCACAGTACCCGCCTCGTCCCGCGGCACAGGCGGAGGAGTTAAGCTCTGAGAGATAGCCCGGCTATTGGCTAAAGTTGTGGCCCGTCGAGAGAGATTGGATCTGGCGATTCGGTTCGGCTCGGCCCGATCGCGCCCGTGGTACGAGGCGAATAGTTTGAGACTCTGAGATTTCTTGAGTTGTAGCCGCTTGAGTTTCTGGTCGTGGCGGGAGGATGATCGCGAGGAGTTCATCCGTCATTCTGAAGAATCGTGAGGTGATCAGGCCTCGGAGGCAGTCTGTGACCTTTGGTTCGCGTCGGTGCGTGATACGCGATCGATTGGTTTGATTCATGGGAGTTATCCGGGAAACACGCGTCCCGACTACTTAGGATGAGTTCTCGGAGGCTTTCCTCGCTCACTTCTTGCCTCGCGGATGAGGAGGCGCGGTGATAGATTTTACTGCGAGGCGAGAGGGCCTTGTCGGGAGTACAATGTCGAGTTTGATTCATTGGCTCGATATGTCCCGGCATTGGTAGCGAATATGGAGGATAGGGTGCAGCTATGTCAGGGCTGAAGCGACTATGGCGAGTCGTATGCGGGTGTTTCTCTCGGCCGGGTATGGACATTACCGCGTGCGAGCTCGCGCCCTTGGATGCGAGGCGCGAAGGTCGGCGAGTGGGCGAGCGGCGAGAAGAAGGCGGGGCGGGAGGGTCTTGGTGGTTATCGTGGTGGCGGCCTCGGCGATCTGGGTCGCACCGCGGCCGGCTCGAGCACTCTGCACGCGTCCTCGGCCTGGCCCGAGTTTTGAGGCGGACCGGGGCGAGGGCTTGGGCGTCGAGTAGCGAGAGTGCGGCGTCGGGACCACCCCGGTGTGGCGTCACGGTAGATCCATTACGGGAAGTGTGGTACTACTTTTGGAGCTTATTCTGATTGTAGCGGCGAGGTCACTGCGAGGCTGTCAGGCCGGGCGGCGGTGGTAGGGCTCGGCGCCGAGTTACATTGCGGCTTCATCATCTCCTACGATTACTCGCCGGGCGGGGTACTCGTGGGTCAGCGGTCGCGGCGGTCGTGGCTCGGGTCCCGATTCTAGCGGTCCTCGAACGCATTTATGCTTTGTCGGTAAGCGAGGATCGGAGGCCTCACGATGTAAATCGCAGTACCTTATCGGTTCTGGGTTTGATGTGTATGCTTTGATAGATCCGGATTCTACTCTGTCTATATATCTCCCTTGTTGCTAGTAGGATGAGGATGAGCACGAGTCCATAGACCACTTTCGAGTAGCTACGCGATGGGTGATTCGGTGGTAGCTCGGCGGGTATATAGAGCTTGTCATGTGACCATTTACGATCGTCGGACCTAGCGACTTGATAGAGTTGGAGATGATTGACCGGCGTGATTATGGGGATGGATTGGCTAGCTTCTTGCTACGCCAATGTAAGCTGCAGAGAGAAAGTAATGCGGTTCGGTTTCACGAGGCGGTTGTTGAGTGGGAGAACGCACGGTATCGTAGGGTAGGTTTATTTCTACCTCAAGGCTAGGAAGATGGTGCCTGAGGGTATATCTACCATCTCATTCGGGTGTTAGATCACGAAATGCGGTGCGATTTTGATCGGTCGATGTAGTCGAGAGAGTTCCCAGACGTGTTTCGAGCGACCTCCGGGTATCCCTCACGAGAGGAGATTGAGTTTTGTATAGACATATTGCGGACACTCGGCCTATTTCCATTCGCCATCTGAGAATGGCACTGCGAGTTGAGAGAGTGAAGGACGGTGAGAGATTTCTTTGGAGAAGGTTTTATCGGACCTAGTGTTTCTCTGCAGAAGCGCCGTGTGTATCGTGAAGAAAAAGGGCGGGGCCAGCTGCATGTGTGTTGACTCTGACGGTGAACAAGGTGACCATTAAACAGATACCCCGCTTCCGGGATTGATGATTTGTTCGACCGATTGCGAGTGCGAGATGTTTCTCCAAGATTGATCTGCGATCGGGCTATCATCAGTGCGAGTCGAGAGAGGTGGATGTCCTAGAATTTGCGTTCGGACGTGCACGGGCATTATGAGTTCGAGGTCATGTCTTTTGGGTTGACGATGCTCGTGGTATTCATGGATTTGATGAACGAGTGTTCAAACCATTTTGGAACACGTTTGTGATAGTGTTCATTGATGATATCTTGGTTTATTCTCGCTAAGAAGCGAGCGTCATGCGGAGCATTTGAGGCTGTCTTGTGATTCTCGAGACCAGTGATTATCGCCAAGTTTTCCAAATGTGAGTTTTGGTTGACTTGATGGCGTTTCTTGGGCATATTGCCGAGTGATGGCATTCAGTGAATCTGGCGAAGGTCGAAGCGATCGAGGACTTGGCGAGACCTGCTACTCAGCGAGAGGTTCGCGATTTTACGGGCCTTGCGAGTTATTATCGGTTCGTGGAGAAGTTTGCTTCTATCTACGCACCGTTGACTAGGTGACTCGGAAAGCGGCCAAGTTTGATGGTGATGCTTGTGGCGGGGTTTCGATTCTTTGAAAGAGTAGCGACCACCCGTTCTTACTCTTCGGAGGTCGGATGGTTATGTCGTGTATTGTGATCGTCGGGCATCGGGTTGGGATGTGTGTTGATGCGGCATGGCGGGGTTATAGCATATGCATCGGCGGTGAAGAAACACGAGAGGAACTACCCGCGTGATTTGGAGTTGGCGGTAGTGATTCGCTTTGAAGATCTGGAGGCACTATTTGTATGGGGTTCGCGTGGATATTTATCTGGACCACAAGAGCCTCGGTATATCTTCGCGGACTGAACTACGGCGAGGCGGTGGTTAGAGTTGCTTAAGGATTACGATGTTGATATCTGTACCACGGGAAGGCGATGTTGTGGCGGATGCTCTTAGTCGTAGAGTCGATGGGAGCCTATCGGATGTGCGGCTAGAGAGGAGGACATGGTTCGTGATTTGCATCGATTAGCGAGCCTTGGTGTCCGTTTGATTGATTACGATAGCGATGGGGTTAGAGTTCGTGAGGTTGCGAGTCTTCGTCGTCGAGAGGTGAAGAAGCGGCGATTCGAGGATCGGCTTTGATTCGATATCGTGATCTGACTCTTCGTGAGGCAAGGGTCCTTTTGGTAGCACTTTTGATGGGGTGCTAAGGTTTGAAGCGGTATGTGTGTTCGGATGTTTGAGGACTTGGCGGAGTTCTTGGGGAAGCACCGCGCAGCGTTACTCTATCCGTCAAAGTCGACCAAGATGTACCGACGCAGATCGTGTATTGGTGGGATAGCTTGAAGAGAGGCGTTGCGAGTTCGTAGCTCGGTGCGTGTTGTCGGCGGTGAAGGTAGAGCACGGAGGCACAGTGGTTTATTCTGAGCGATTGAGATCGACACGGAAGTGGGAGGTAATCAACATGGACTTTATCACGGGATTACCTGCTTTTCGGAGAGCATGATTCTATATGGGTTATCGTCGGCGGTGTGAAATCAGCCCTTTCTTCCGTCGGGGCGACTTTCGGTGAGATTATGCGAACTTTACATCAGAGATCGTCGGTGCATGGAGTCCTGCCGATCATATCGACGAGAGCCGGTTCTGGCTAACCAGAGTCGCTTCGAGAGGGTTTAGGGGCCTTGGTGAGCACGATCTGCATTTCATCCACGAGCAGACGGACGAGGCGAGCACACTATCGGACTCTTGAGGATATCTTTGCGAGCTGTGTTATTGACCGATGGTAGTTGGGAGGATCATTTGCCTCTAGTTGAGTTCGCGTATAATAATAGCTACTGCTCGGTATTCGGATGGCGCCTTATGAGGCCTTGTATGGGAGGAAGTGCGGATCGCCTATAGGTTGGTTCGATGTGGGCGAGAGTGCGGCTAGTGGGACCCGGTTGATGTACGGTGAGCGATGGATAAGGTGAAGCTTATCAGGAAGCGGCTATTAATGACTCGAGTCGGCAAGTCGTATCACGATCATCGTCGTCGGCATCTTGAGTTCGAGTTCATGATTGGGTTTTCCTAAAGGTGTCACCCATGAAGGGTGTGATGAGATTCGGGAAGAAGGAAACTTCGGCCCTAGGTACATTGGGCGTTCAGATTGTCGCGAGGTAGGCAAGGTTGCCTCTGAGTTGAATCTGCCGTCCGATCTGGGCGGTGCATCCGTGTTTCATGTTTCTATCTTTGAGGAGATGTATCGGGGATCCATCTAGGGTACACCGTTGGCGATGTCGGTGTGGGGTTATCGTATGAGGAGATTCCATGGCGATAGTCGATCGTCGAGTTAGGCGTCTGCGGACGAAGGGCGTGGCCCGTCAAAGTCTTGTGGCGAGCGAGCTCGAGGAGAGATGGCGTGGGAAGTCGAGGAGGACATGAGGCGAAGTATCCTCACCTATTTCCACACCTCCGGGTAATTCACTTTCCTACTTGTAAAATTTTCATTATCATTTATGCCTAAGTGTTGTTTACGTGGCGTGTGTGGCTTTGCAAGCTGTTTAAGTTGAAGAATCTTATCGTTAAGCTTGTCTTGGGAAGGAACATTCGGGACGAATGTTTCTAAGTGAGAGAATGTTATACCGTATTTCGGAGTATGCGTGAGGAATACGTACAAAAGTTTAGCCTTAAAGATTAGGCCAAGTTCGAAATTGTGCCTGACTCGGCAAGAATCGTTTCAAGCGAAGCGTTTCCACGACTTTCGTAGGAAAATTCGGCTATGCCATTACTAATTTTGCGGATTTTTAGAGGCGAAACATTTTGGACCAGCGGGAGGCGACACTTGGCACCCTCCCATTGATGGACAGAATCGTCCATTGGGCGAAAATGGAGAGGTTGGGCCGTTTTTGTGCCTTGCACAAAGTCGAGAGTTGGTAGGATATTTGTGTTTAGTTAATCCTCACTACACTTGCCTTGAACTTGTCTTCATCTTGGCCATTGGTTGTGAGGCTTGAGCTATAAATACCCCTTTAGATGAAGAATTCTTCATCCACAAAGTTATCTTCAAGTCTAAAAATCCTCTCCTCTCCTTGAGCCATTTCGTCCAAACACCTTTCCCCCTTTGAGTAGTTGGCGAGGCTTCCCACTAGCCTAGCCAAAACCTACCCCCTCCTTGGTAGAAAAGTTGCCTTCTAGTATTGTTATAATGCCCAAAATACTCTAGCCCAAATCCTTAGTCCTTAGTAGAAGTTGTGAAGAACTTAAGGTTTCTTAGACTCTGGGAGCGTACAACTTAGGAGCTAAACCTTGCTCAGTAGCGACTTTATCTAGGATATTATTGGGCTTACAGGGTAAATAATCCTAACCCTCTTTTGTATTAGAGAATGCATCTTGTAGAAAGTATAAGAATAAGTATTAAATACTTAGAAGAATATTCTGAATAGAATTGAGCTATTACCACAGTAGAAGGGTTTAAAGAAGAATAATCAAGCGTACTTACATAGAATTTGTTTTCTGATGAACTTATATAGCTCGTGGGTAGGAAGTGCTGACTTTCCATAGAATTGTGAACCCTCTGTTTAGAATGACCTCGAGTAGTCTTTGATAGATGTGCGTGACTATTATGAGTGACTCTGCGCGACATATTGACTTGGCGGTGGTTTCGCTAAGAAGGTATGTGATTCTTCCTAAAGCATGATATTTTACAATATATATAGTGCGGTGAGCGTCGTGTGTTAACTAAAATATAACTACGGCAATGTCTTTGACTTAAGCTGAATAAACACTTACGGCAATGCCTCGGCTTAAGCTTTGAATAACACTTACGGCAATGCCTCAGGCTTAAGCTTTGAATAATAAAGATCGAAAGCATTTCAAAGAATCTTGAATCATTTTTATGAAGAAGCGATTGGTTTTTAAGCGAAGCTTAAGAGTTATACTAGCCTTATGGGAAGTTAAGTATAACGGCAAGATTGATAAAAGAAAGCAGGTTGCCTATGTGTTTATAACGGACTTATATTGAATTGTGAAAAGAATAATAAGATGGTTTGATAAGTAGACATGATATGATGCTATGTGTGTTAGTATCTTGTAACGTTTGTATCCTTGTTGTGCTTATGTTGTTTAAAGATAATTTGTTATGTTAGTGTACTATCACTCGCCTCTTGAGATAATCACAGGGGTTAAAACTGCCTCCGATGCGGGGTAGACTCGGTGATGCAGGACCGTGATTCGAGAATACCTCATGCGGGTCGAGGGCCTATGCGGAGCTCACGAGTTCGAGTTAGTATGCGGGGTTATGCCTCGTTCGGTCTATGTGGCCATGCGGACAGCGAGTCGGGGCGATGTCGAGTAGCTACCCTCGATGCGGGGTCATACCTCATGCGGGCCCGTGAGTGGCCTATGCGGACTCGGGAGTCGAGATTAGGCTTGCGAGTGATAATGCGAGCGAGTGGCCTGCTTGAATCGTCGCGACCTAGAAAAGACCTATTACGATTTACTATTGTTGCTCTTGTTTGTGATGTGTACTTATATGCGGTTCATTGATTGCTTCATACATATTTATGGCTGGTTTTAAAAAGTGTTATGATTTCATTTAAGTACTTCTGATTTCACATACTTAGTACTGTTATCTTGACCTCCTTGGGGGTTGCGTTCATCTGCGCGGTAAGAGGCAGCAGTCTTAGATCCGCGTCCTTAGGATACCTTTGCATTGGTGTCGGGAGCTCCGTCTTCTCGGAGCTCTACTTTTGGTATGATCTCCTGTATTGTAGATAGTTTATGCTGATCGGTATGGCGGGACACTGTCGCCATAGTTATATATTTCCTTAAGTGCGTAGTCATGTTATGCGATGTCGGATGTAGCGCTAAACCTTGTTTATATATATATGCGAAAAGCGGCGTTTATTCACATAAAGCGTGTCTCATTTATAAAGCTATTTCATGTCTTATTTTTATATTTCGTGATTACTGCGATGTATGACTACTTGGGTGCCGGTAAGGCACGATTCTGAGCCGGAATGGGTCGTGACACGGTACATTGAGAGTTCTAAGTGTTTCAAAGGCCTGGCGTATTTCGTTGAGTCTAGATTCAGCGCAACCAGCAGTTCGTCGATAGGACATCGGAGTAGAAAGTTATGGGAGTTACAAGTTCGGTCTGCGATCGGACGAAATGTGTTTGGACAGCAGGGCAGCGGCGTCGGATCTTGGGCATGGCGCGGATATCTTGGTCGCTGAAGTTGCAGCGTCGCGGAAGTTCAGAAAATCATGAGGTTTATTGGCGGCCTTTGTCGAGGCATGGCGCCCAGCTGAATTTACGGCGGAAAAACTTAGAAAAATCAGATTTCTCTTTTAAAAAGGCCATGGGAGGGTGACAAGTGTCTTCCCCCATCTGAATTCTTGCATGTCTTATATTGACCAAGTCTTGATGACTTGGTCATCTTTCAAATCTCTCCCTCTCTCTAAACTTAAGCTCCCACTTATCTCTAAAATTCCAAGAGGAATTCAAGCCTAAGGAAAAATCTGAAAAGTTAAGGACAAGAAGGAAGCTTGTGGCTAGCTTGTAGGAATCATTGTGGTGGTGTTCTTGGAAAGGAGGCTAGCAAAGTTGTTGGAATAGTTTTGGCTAAGGCTCCAAAGGTAACATTTCTTCTCTTGTAGCTAGTATTAATGTTGCATGTGAAGAAGAAGGGATTTGTAGTAGTAAATAATGCACTTAGAGTCATTGCATGTAAGAAATATGGTTTGAATGTGAAGGAATTGGTTAAGAAGATATTATGAGCATGTTGTAGCCTAAAAACTACCTTAGAATTGTTAAGTGAATTGTTGTACCTTATGGGGCAGAATTTTACACACCCAAGTTTAGGTGTGTAATCCCCTTTGAAATGTTTGGATTGTTGAGCCTTAAATGTGGTGTTTGGATGTTGAATTCGGCCTTGAGAAAGGTGGCATAGTATGTAGAAACAAAGGAAATGTTGCCCAATTTTCCATAGAACTTAGTGACTTTGAACTTGGATTATGCTACATTGAAATTAGAGGTTAATAAACGTATCATGGTTATTTTAGGTTGACATATTACTTGCGGTAGTTTGGACATAGCAAGTGGATTGATCAAAAAGGTATGTGGAGTTTTCCTATCTCTTGAGCATGAATAGATGTAACTATGTAGTACGGTAGACGTACAAGATTTGGTATTCTTACTTGTTTTAAGTATATAAAGACTTGTTTCGTTTTAAAAATGTATAAGTCCCTTGGTTAGGGGAAAAGTATAATTTTACTAAAGTGTAGGGTTAATATAACAACTTTATGGGAAGTTGGTTTATTAACTTTATAAAAGGTTAATGAGAAGAGATTTACTCTAAGTAAAATAAGTAAGGGCAAATGATTTGATTTATGAAAGGCAAATTGATTTTAAGGTATCAATTGCCCAAAGGTTTTATATGAAAAAGAGTCACTTTTAAAAGAGTTGAAGTATGTAGTACTTGGGTTAAATTCCCGGTTGTCTTTTATTAAAGATATGACTAAGTGCCTTAAGTAAACTAAAATGAGAGGGTATATGAACAAGGCTAATAAGAAGTTATAAGTTTTCTTAACTTATTTATGATTATGATATGATGTGATTTGAGCTAGGGTAGAGTATATCGAGGGCAAGCCCAAGATCGTTATACCACTTCTCGAGGGTAAGAGTATGAATGAGGCAAGCCCAGATCGTCATACCACCTCCTCGTGTAGAGTATATCGAGGGTAAATCACAAGATCGTTATACCATCTGGCGGTGTAGAGTATATCTCGGTAAGTCCCAGATCGTTATACCGTCTGCCGGGGTAAGAGTATATCGAGGGTAAGTCCCAGATCGTTAAACCACATGTTAGTGGATTTGCTACCCACGATCACGAGGAATACCTCATGCGAGTCCTTATGGGCTTATGCGGGTGAAATAGTCCCGTGCGGTAGTCTGACCTATCACGAAGAATACCTAAATGCGGGTCCGCGGGACTGTCACAGGTGAAATAGTCCTAGGAGTAGGGGTGCTTATTGATACTACGGGCGAGTACCTGTTTTGATCATGAGGCCCCTATTTTATGCGATATTATATATATATACTACCGCTCTCATTGTTAGTAAGGCCTGATAAAAGGTATTTTGATTGACTTCCGTGACTCAGCTTACTTTTAGACTTATGATATCATTATTCTGGTATTTTCGACTTTACATACTTGGTACATGTGTGTCTGACCCCGCTTCCTCGGGGTTGCGTTAAATCTGCGGTAAGGGTAGCGGTGGTGGATCCTCGTTCTTAGGATCAACTGTTCGGTGTCGAAGCTCCGTTCCTCGGAAGCTTGTTTTGTTAGTGCGGTTTTTCCATGATGTTATAGACATTGTGTATATTAGTGTATGGCGGGGCCTGTCCGCCACGGTTATTATCCTTAAGTGCGTGGTCACGTATGTGTTGGGCTGTAAGAACAAGTTGTACTACTATACTTTTGATTTGTATGTCTTTATGGAAGGCAGCCTTATCGGCTGGCCAATGATGTTACCTTTTTATAAGTTATGTGTTATGTATGTTCATTGCTATTCTCGGCGTATACGATAGGGTACCGGTGAGTACGATCGCGACCGAGGTGGTCGTGACAAAAGTGGTATCAGAGCAGTTAGTCCTCGGAAAGTTCTACAGACCGTGTCTAGTAGAGTCTTGATTATCGGTGTGTCGTGCACCACATCTATGTCGAGGAAATTTGCGGGACATTTAGGATTATTTTCCATTCTTTCACTCTAAGATCATGCGATAAATCGTGTTATAGGTTGAACCTCATACGATGTTTTCCCTTATGTATCGATTATGCCTCGCGCAAGGCAACGCGGCCCGAAGGGCAAAGCGGTGAGAAATCTTTGCTAGTGGGGCAGCGGAGAGTCACGAGGCGCGAGCGATCCTTACGAGAGATGATGTTTAGGCGGCGAGTTCCGCGGCGTCGCCGGCCTCAGCAGTTCGGCGTGAGCGGCTCACGAGACAGCGATGCGGAGCCTCGATCCACGATCGGTGAGTATAAATTACGAGAGCAGTTGATTCTTGACCAACATAGTGGCGGCGGCGCCCGGCGAGAGCGAGCAACTAACCTGGCCGGCGGTTTCTGGTTCGGGATTTCTAGGATGTCATCCACGAGTTCTATGGCTCGAGATCGAGAGGATCGCGAGGAGTTTGTCGGCGATTCTGAACCATGCAGTGCTTAGGGCATCGGGGTGAGTATGTTATACTAGTTTCTTACAGATTCAGCGATATTGCGTTGGTAGTTTGAGTCATGGGTGTTGTCGAGAGGTGAGGATGCTCTTCCAGCTATTTGGGAGGAGTTCACAGAGGCTTTCCTGGATCACTTCTTACCTCCTGAGATGAGGAGAGTCCGGGTAGATAGATTCTTGACCTTGAGGCAGGATGGGAGGACTATCAGAGAGTACAGCCTGGAGTTTGACTCCTTGGCCAGGTATGCACACACCATTGTAGCGGACATGGCAGACAGGGTTCATCGGTATGTGATGGGGTTAGACTATCATATGATTACTGCATGCTTGGGAGTGGCTCTTGGCCGAGGATGGATGTGCGGGATGCGGCGTATGCGCGAGGATTAGGGCGAGAGAGACAAGATCGGCTAGATTTAGGCGGCCCGAAGGCGGGGCAGCGAGTCTCGAGGCGATTTTGAGGTGGGCGGCCTCGGCGGCGAACTAGGTCCACATTCCCGGCCTGAGTGCTCCTACCGATTTCGGCGGGAAGTCGATCATCGGGTTATTCGGGAAGCGGTCGGGGCTCGAGACTTGAGGTTTCGAGGAGGCGAGGCCGTCTGTCGAGACCACCGCGTCTCGGTGCGTTCGATGTCGTAGGTCTCATCCGGCGAGTCTGCGTATAGGTTGGGGCGTGTTACTCTTGTAGCCAGCGAGGCCATCGAAGGATTGTCGTCCTTAGGCGGCGGGGCGTGCAGTTCAGCCGGCGAAGTCGGTCTTTGAATCTTCATCTTGATGGTCGAGCGCCGGAGGCGAGAGTGCTTATGGGCGGCGGTCGCGGAAGAGGTCGTGGTAGGGTCCCGATTCTAGCGGTCCTCGAGCGCGTATATGCTATGTCGGCCGTCGGGACCGGGCGTCACGGATGTAAATCCACGGTACATTGTTGGTTTCTTCTTTGTGATGTATATGCTTTGATAGATCCGAGTTCTACCTTGTCCTATATATCTCCCGTATTCTTGATAGAATAGGGATAGAGCGAGTCCATAAGACGCTTTTGAGGTGGCTACGCCCGATGGTGATTCGGTGGTAGCGGCGGATATATAGAGCTTGCCCGATGGTGTAGGCGGTCGTCGGACTCTGGTGACTTGATAGAGTTGGATATAATGGACTTTGATGTGATTATGGGTATGGATTGGCTGGCGTCTTGCTATGCCAATATAGGCTAGAGAGAGATTAGTTCGGTTCGGTTTCTGGTGGCCGGTTGCTCAGTGGAAGGGAATCTTTGCGTCGAGGGTAAGTTTATTTCTTACCTCAAGGCTAGAAAGATGGTGCGGAAAGGGTATATCTACCATATGGTTGGGTATTAAATCGAGGTGAGATCTAGGACCTTGATCGATTCGATCGTTAGAGAGTTTCGGACGTATTCCCGGATGAGCTTAGGGTTTCCCTCGGAGAGGAGATTGAGTTTTGTATTGATTTAGCGCGGATACTCGACGATATCTATTAGCCATACAGGATGGCTTTCTTGAGTTGAAGGAATTGAAGGACCGGTGAAAGATTTCTTTGGAGAAAGGCTTTATTAGGCCAAGTGTTTCTCCCAGGAGCACGGTGTTATTTGTAAAGAAGAAGGATGGGACCTTTGCGTATGTGTATTGATTCTGACGGTGAACAAGGTAACTATCAAGCAGATATCCGCATAACGACGTTAGGGGCGTTCTTTGTGCCTTATCCGGGCACCTAGTGATACAACATCGAGAAAACCGGAAAATAAAACATGAGTCATGAAACATGAGATATAATAATAAGCAGGCCAACCAAAAGCGGTTGCCTTGGTATATCATAAAACACGAGCAGTTTAATCCTTTACAACCACCTGCGCGATTACTACGGACCTCTAAGATTTACAGCGACTATGGCGGGACGGGGCCGCCATACCACGAATGTACAAGAACCTACAACTCGGGAACACATGCAAAAGATAAGCCTCGAAAAGCGGAGCTTCCAATCTGTTGCTTGTGATCCTAAGGCGGGGATCACGGCCGATGTACCTCTACTGCGGCATGAGCGGCCCGAAGGAGGTCGATGCAAGTACCAAGTATGAAGCGTAAAAATCTGTAATGAAATCATACTAGTCTATATAAAGCGGGAGACATGTATGATAGCAAACTCTGATTCGCAACATAAGCGATCATACGATCGAGGACTCGCGCCTCAAGTCATTACTCAAATATAACTATGGGTCTCGCGCCCGCGACATCAATCATGTTCGCATCGGCGCGTGCCGGAATTCTGCATCGGTGTAGGCGTGTCCATGATGCGACAATAATACCAATGCCCGTAGCCCGTGCCGAATTCTACCTCGGTGTAGACCGTCCGTATGGCATCAACAATAATATCTTTGGGTGATCAACCACGCGCGGCGTGCCCGGAATTCTACCTCGGTGTAGGCATGTCCGTGTAACCACAATAACAATATATCGGGTAATCAACCCGCGTAACCGCGTGCCGGTCTGCGTCGGTGTAGACATGTCCGTGTGACATCAACAACAAGGCGAATCAAAATGGAAACATGCGGTGGAATTCTCCATCATTTGCCGACGTCGAGTAAGTTCTCGACAAGTCGGCGGCCTCTGTCGAGAGGCAGCGGTAACACGAAATACCACGCTGTACAGCAAAGGCTATCATCACAAGCATAGGCAAGTTTCACGACAACAAGCATAGGCAAGTTTCACAATGACAAGCATAGGCAAGTTTCGCAACAAGCGTAGGCAAGTTTCACAACAACTCAAAGTACTTCCGTTTATAACAAAGTCGGGTTTTAACCCCAAAGTACTACATCGTTAAGTTCTTTTAAAGAGATCCATTCTTATAAAAGTCACGATGCAGTAGTATTAGAATGACCAACCCATTCCTTTTCAAAATCAAATATGACATTTTTTCCTAAGTTCGGTTTGCCTAGTTTGATTACTCAAGCTTCTCATTTTCAAATGGTTCATAGTTCCCAAACTTAATCACTTGATTCCTTTTTAGAACAATTGAGTAATATATGTCTCGCGTGAGTAGGTTATTCTTGTTTACAACATTCTTATTACAATGACGTGATCTAGAAAATGTAATATCATTTTGTCTCGTCTTAGTTTCTATGCGGATGGAGGTTTTCTTGGTTTTAATACAACACGTCATTATTGAATACATTTTCCTTTATTAGCTGCGGTGGTGCGTGATACGCGTTACGATTCGAAATCGGTAAAACATTATCCACTTTAAAAACCAAGTACTCATTACTCACGAATGAGGTTTCCACAAACATCAGCATTAAAACAAATAAGTTAAGTCTCTTATCTTATAAGATCAAGTCTCTTAACTTCTAACATCGATAAACCATTTTCACTTACATAAGGTCGTTATAACTAACTTCCCGTAAAGCTATTATAACACTATGTTTTAAACCAACCAAATCACTTAGCACGTATGCGTCTGCAGTACTACATAGTTCACAACAATCATGCTAGAAAGATAGGAAGAGGTTCACATACCTCGCGACGATTTATCGTGATAAGCAAAATGCTCCAATACTTGACGCTTTAGCCACTTTCCACTCCTCGAGTAGAATCGCTACTCTTAGTCTTTCACTATAAAGGTCCTAGCGTCTATTAACCCCAAAACATAAGTTTACATCTTTCTATAGAAAATTGGACACCTCCCACACATGACAGCGTAAATCTCTCTCTATCGAGGCTACGAAGCCAACCAGGGGGTTCGTCTATGGGCGTGTACAATTCTACACAAGTCTCTTGTCAATCCTATGTAAATCTGATTCGATTCGATTCTTTATTCTTGAGGCTTAAGTCAAAAGACATTGCGAATACTAAGTATAGTTCCATATATAGTATCTTCAACTATATATTCTAACAAACATGTAATTTCAATTACAATAGAGGACAAGATAATTACCTCGATAAGCCCAAAATTAACCAAGTTATAATGTCGATCTGAGCGAGGTTTAGCTCGCTCAGTGCGCTCGAGCCACTCAAACAACCCTTAGAAGTTCTAACCAACCTGCTCACATCTTGACCAACTATGAAGATTTCCTTAGGGTTTGGTTTGAGACTAAAAAGGACAAAGGTAGTATTTAGGGCTCTACGTATAGAGGTATCTTTGGAATACTACAAGGTACAAGGCTAAGGTATTTTGGTCATTATAACAATACTGGGGAGTATTTCTATACCATGACAAGGGTATTATAAGAAAACAACTAGGCTAGGGGTACCCGGCGAAACCTCGCAAAGGGAGGAAGCCTCTCGGTGAGCTCCTCAAAGGGGTAGACCTTGGGCGAGAACAACACTAAAGGGGAGGGATATTTCAAGACTTAGAATGAAATGAGGATGAAGAAAAACCTTCAAGCGAGGGTATTTATAGGGACACCAGCGGACAAGATCAAGCCATGTGGGGGCAAGTGGATGGCCAAGATTGGCACAAGTGCACTAACCTACTCCTTAAATCCTCGCAAACAAAGACCGTGAAAAGGGCCTTAAAACCTCTAGCGGTGGCCTCTCAAGCCGTCGATGAGGGTAACAAGTGTCACCCTCCGTTGGTCCAAAAATGTTCCGCGCTCGGAAAAATCCGCAAAAATACAAAGCGACATAGCCGGAATTTTCCGCCATGAGTTCTAAAGCGTTTAGTCGGCGACTCTAAGGGTGTTGTGCACAAGGTAACCGGCGAAGCCACCTGGCGGGGTGACACGTGTCACCTCCTATTGGCCTCAGCGTCTTCGAAAAAATATCCTGATGGCCAAAATCTCGAAAACAAAGTGGGCCCATGGCCAGTAAATTTCTCGTGGGCCCAGCGTGACCATTCAGAAAATAAAATCTCAAAATTCTAATATAATTTAAAAGCCCACATACAAATCTGGGAATCAATTCTTATTAACGAACCTTTTTCACAAATATAGCAGGAAACTTTTAGTCGAAAACTCATCTTTCTTTCTTTTCAAAATTTACGTACTCTGCTGCGTGCGTCCTCACATATATACCACGCAACTCACGAGGTATAACATTCTCCCTCGTAGAAACATTCGTCGAATGTTCCTTCTCAATCGGATAACGATAAAGTTCCTCTAACAAGTTGCAGCGCCGAACGCCGTAGAAAATAACACGCGTTATCTTTCTTCCTTACTCGTCGTGCCTCGCCGAACACTTGAACTCTTCTAGTATCGTACCACACTTGATCATCGCGGTTCCCGAACCTTGGAGTCACGCCTCGAACTTGGTCATCTATGGCGTAATATCACAAGGCCATTCCGCCGCGCGACGGTCTGGTCGAGCGTCCACAAACTCATCGATGGTCGTCTAAACTCGGGCCTAGCACCCTCGTGACCCTACCACTGGCGGGACCACCCGAACTGGCCCCAAGCGGGTTACGGTTTGACATAAATGGTCCTAAACCCGACCGACCGTGCCAAACTCTTGTTCCGTCCGGAACAATCTTACTAATTCACGTCATGAAAGCTACCACTTCCGTCTCACTACCCATGGACTTATCACACAAATAAATCCCGCGCATACTACTCGCCCATAAAGGTCAAACATAAGCGAATCTTTTACTCGAGGCGACGCACCTGCAGGTCTCGATCGTGAAATAGTCTAAGGTTCACACTTACCGTGCCTCCATCGTATCCTTCCAACTAACCGTGCATTCTAACTCACGTATCACAATGTTATCAGTACATAGCACCTGATAATGAGATTATCATAACAAGCATACCAAAACTCTAGAGGTTAAGGATATGCACGAAGCTAGGCTCAGCTCTAATCATAGGCACGCCTGCAGTATGCGTATGAAGGTGATGAACCAGCCAGCGATCCGTGGGTGAGTCGTAACATCCGTGCTACCCTTGGTTGGGCAGTTCCTGTAAAATGGCCTGCTGTCGCCAAAAATAACAAGCTCACAGCACGCGACACTCCCGAAATGTGGTCTACCACGCAAAGGTAGGGGTGACGCATCGGCCAACACCGCACTTCGCAGAAACACAGACCCTTGGAGCCACGACTGCTCCGAATACTCACGAAGGTTGTGGAGGACCACTCTGCTTGGCGGAGGTGCAAAACTAATATCTTCTTGGCGGTCCGCCTCGAAAGTGCCAAAAGACCACGATGTCACGGCCTCTTACGCGATCCGGTCGTTCAGTCGACCTCTCCGTACCTCGCATCGGTGCATGAGCTGCGTGCGAGCTTTATCCATGCGGTGAAGAGCTACTCACGAACATGCCTCGACATGTAATCATCGAGCCACGTAACATATCGGTGCACTCGATCCTCCATAGTAACTGCAATTGGGGCGTCTGGGCGATGAGTCGAACTCGCATTGTACTCCGAACCGTCGCGCTCTGTCTAAGCATCAAAAATCGCCGGCCCGTGCCCTCCTCATCTGCGGAGGCAAGAAGTGCGTGAGAAAGCCCGAAAACTCATCCCATGCTGCTGGAGTGCGTGCTCTCCGGAAAGCTCCGTGAATCAAACGAATCATTGCGGTATCCGCGCCGATGCGAACAAAGGTCACGACTCGGTTCGGTTTGAAGCCTTGATCACCGCGTGATCATTGTAACTCTGGGATGAACTCCTGCGGATCATCCTCGAGCCTCGACCCGTAAAACTGCGGCGGGCTACAACTCGGAAAGTCCGTGACCTCGAGCTATCTGCTCGGGTGCGCACGAGTCTTTGGCTGAAGCTGCTTTGCGTCCGGCCTCTCGCCATCACAGCCACGACCACGGCGGCAGTGACCATCTCCTTGTAACCCGTCTCCTGCGCGGTGTGGGGTGGAGGCTCAGTCTGCGGTCTCGGCCATTCTTTGCTCTAACCTCTCTGAAATTTGGCGGCGTCCAAAACCTTGCCGTCAAGCCTGACCTCGAGTGCATGCGGGCTGCGCCTCGTACTCCTCTGTATCTCACTAGCGGCACCTCGGCTGCCTTGCCCTCTGAGCTCTGGTTGCCTGCAGCGAGGCATAGCGGTAAGCGAGATACGTCGGAGGGTCCACTGACAACTCTAAGGCGCGATCTCGGAATGAGAAGAATGAAACGATCCTAAATGTCCTATAGCCTCACGATTATAGATGTGGTGCACAACACAGATAATCAAGACTCTACTAGACACGATGCGTAGACACTTTCAGGATTAAGCGCTCTGATACCACTTTTGTAACGACCGTTCGGGGCGTTCTTGGTGCCTTATCCGGGCACCTGGTGATCTGACATCGGAAAACGGCGGAAAATAAAACATGAGTCATGAAACATGAGATATAATAATAAGCAGGCCAGCCAAGCGGTTGCCCGGTATATACATAAAGCACGAGCAGTTTAATCCTTTACAACCACACTTGGCGATACTACGGACCTAAGATTTACAGCGACTATGGCGGGGCGGGGCCGTCGTACCACAGATGTACAAGAACCTACAACTCGGGGAACCGTACAAAAGATAAGCCTCGAAAAGCGGAGCTTCCCAATCTGTACTTGTGATCCTAGGCGGGGATCACGGCCGATGTACCTCTACTGCGGCATGAGCGGCCGAAGGAGAGTCTGACAGTACAGTATGTGAAGCGTAAAAATGCGTAATGAAATCATACTAGTCTATATAAAGCGGGAGACATGTATGATAGCAAACTCTGATTCCAACATAAGCGATCATACCGATCGAGGACTCGCCTCAGTCATTACTCAAATATAACTATGGGTCTCGCCCGCATCAATCGTGTTCGTCATGGCGCGTGCCGAGTCTGCGCCGGTGTAGACATGTCCATGATGCAACAATAATACCAATGCCCGCGCCGCGTACCGGAATTCTACCTCGGTGTGAACGCGTCCGTGTGGCATCAACGATAATATCTTGGGTGATCAACCTGCGTAGCGCGTGCCCCGAATTCTACCTCGGTGTAGACATGTCCGTGTAACCACAATAACAATATATCGGGTAATCAACCCGACGCGTGCCGCAGGTCTGCATCGGTGTAGACATGTCCATGTGACATCAGCAACAAGGCGGTAATCAAAATGGAAACATGCGGTGGAATTCTCCATCAGCTGCGGCCGCGTCGAGTAAGTTCTCGACAAGTCGTAGGCCTCTGTCGAGAGGCGGTAACGCAAATACCACACTTGTACAGCAAAGGCTATCATCACGAGCATAGGCAAGTTTCACAACAACAAGCATAGGCAAGTTTCCGCAGCAACAAGCATAGGCAAGTTTCACAACAAGCGTAGGCAAGTTTCACAGCAACAAGCATAGGCAAGTTTCACAACAACTCAAGTACTTCCATTTATAACAAAGTCGGGTTTTAACCCCAGTACTACATCGTTAAGTTCTTTTAAAAGAGATCCATTATACATAAAGTCACCGATACGTAGTATTAGAATGACCAACCCGTTCCTTTTCAAAATCAAATATGACATTCTTTTCCTAAGTTCGGTTTACTAGTTTGATTACTCAAACTTCTCATTTTCAAATGGTTTCATAGTTCCCAAACTTAATCACTTGATTCCTTTTAGAACAATTGAGTAATATATGTCTCGCGTGAGTAGGTTATTCTTGTTTACAACATTCTTATTACAATGACCATGATCTAGAAAATGTAATATCATTTTGTCTCGTCTTAGTTTCTATGCGGATGGAGGTTTCTCTGGTTTTAATACAACATCATTATTCAATACATTTTCCTTTATTAGCAACTGCGGTGATGCAGCGATACGTTACGATTCGAAATCGGTAAAACATTATCCTTTAAAACCAAGTACTCATTACTCACGAATGAGGTTTCACACAACGTCAGCATTAAAACAAATAAGTTAAGTCTCTTATCTTATAAGATCAAGTCTCTTAACTTCTAACATCGATAAACCATTTTCACTTACATAAGGTCGTTATAACTAACTTCCCGTAAAGCTATTATAACACACATGTTTTAAACCAACAAATCACTTAGCACGTATGCGTCTACCGTACTACATAGTTCACAACAATCATGCTAGAAAAGATAGGAAGAGGTTCACATACCTCGCGACGATTTATCGACAATAAGCAAAATGCTCCAAGTACTACAACGCATGCTGGCCCTTTCGGCTCATCGGTAGAATCGCTACTCTTGATCTTTCACTATAAAGGTCCTGGCGTCTATTAACCCCAAAACATAAGTTTCTATCTTTCTATAGAAAATTAGTGACCACCACATACATGGCGTAAATCTCTCCTCTATCAGGCTACGAAGCCAACCGAGAGTTTACGTCTAACGGGCGTGTACAATTCTACACAAGTCTCTTTGTCTGATCCTATGTAAATCTGATTCGATTCGATTCTTTATTCTTGGGCTTAAGTCAAAAGACATTGCGAATACTAAGTATAGTTCCGTATATAGTATCTTCAACTATATATTCTAACAAACATGTAATTTCCAATTACAATAGAGAACAAGATAATTACCTCGATAAGCCCAAAATTAACCAAGTTATAATGTCGATCTGAGCAAGGTTTGGCTCGCTCAGTGCGCTCCAGGCCACTCCAAACAACCCTTAGAAGTTCTAACCAACTTCTGCTCACATCTTGACCAACTATGAAGATTTCCTTAGGGTTTCGGTTTGAGACTAAAAGGACAAAGGTAGTATTTAGGGCTCTACGTATAGAGGTATCTTTGGAATACTACAAGGTACAAGGCTAAGGTATTTTGGTCATTATAACAATACTAGGGAGTATTTCTATACCTGACAAAGGGTATTATAAGAAAACAACTAGGCTAGGGGTACCATGGCGAGAAACCTCACAAAGGGGAGGAAGCCTGCGGCGAAGCTCTCAAAGGGGTGGACCTTGGGCGAGAACAACACTAAAGGGGAGGATATTTCAAGACTTAGAAGGAAATGAGGATGAAGAAAAAACCTTCAAGCGAGGGGTATTTATAGGGACACCAGCGAATGAATCAAGCCATGTGGGGGCAAGTGGATGGCAGATTGGCACAAGTGCACCTAACCTACTCCTTAAATCCTCGCAAAACAAAGACCCGTGAAAAGGGCCTTAAAACCTCTGGCAGTGGCCTCTCAAGCCGTCGATAGGGTGACAAGTGTCACCCTCGTTGAATCAAAAATGTTCGCTCGGAAAAATCCGCAAAAATACAAAGCGACATAGCGAATTTTCCGCATGAGTTCATAAGCGTTTAGTCGAAAAGCGACTCTAGCAGGGTGTTGTGCCAAAGGTAACCGGCCAAGCCACTGGCGGGGTGACACGTGTCACCCTCTATTGGCCCTCAGCGTCTTTCGAAAAAAAATATCCTGATGGCCAAAATCTCGAAAACAAAGTGGGCCATGGCAAGTAAATTTCTCAGTGGGCCCAGCGTGACCATTTCAGAAAATAAAATCTCAAAATTCTAATATAATTTAAAAGCCCACATACCAAATCTGGGAATCCAATTCTTATTAACGAACCTTTTTCTTCACAAATAGCAGGAAACTTTTAGTCGAAAACTCAATCTTTCTTTCTTTTCAAAATTTACGTCGTACTCTGCGTGCGTCCTCACATATATACCTGCAACTACGGGGTATAACACCCTCGCGGGATTGATGATTTGTTTGACGGTTGCGAGTGCGAGATGTTTTCCAAGATAGACTGCGATCTGGTTACCGTAGTCTGAGTTAAAGGCGGATATCGAAAGTGTATTGGGACCGGTATGGGCACTATGAGTTCGGGGTGATGTCTTCCGGGTTGACCAACGCCCAGTGATATTCATGGATTTGATGAATAGGGTGTTGAAGCCATTCTTGGATATATTCGTTATAGTTTTCATTGATGATATCTTGGTGTATTCGCGCGAGCGAGGCATCTGAGCGTTTGAGGCGGTATTGGGAGTCCTCGGGGCCGGAAGTTATATGCCAAGTTGTGAAATCACGAGTTAGTTAGCCAGTGGCTTTCTTAGGGCATGTTATCGGGCGATGGTATTCGGGTTGTCTGACAAGATTGAAGCGATCAGACTTGGCCTAGACCAGCTACGCAGCGGAGTGCGCATCTTTTGGGCACTTGCGAGTTATTATCGGAGGTTTGTGGAGAAGTTTGCTTCTATTTGACACCTTTGACTAAGTGACTCGGAAGCGGCTATGTTCCGGTGGACGGATACTTGTGAGAAAAGTTTCCAGTTGCTAAAGGAGAAGTTGAAGACCGCCCCAGTGCTTACTCTTCCAGAGGGTTTAGATGGATATGTGGTTTATTGTGACGTGTCAGGTGTCGGGCTTGGGTGCGTGCTGATGCATCACGGCAAAGTTATAGCTTATGCATCTCGACAGCTTAGGAAGCATGAGAAGAACTATCGCGCGTGACTTGGAGTTGGCGTGATGATTCGTACCTTGAAGATGCGGAGACATTATTTGTATAGATGCGTGTGGACGTTTACACGGACCACGAGAGTCTCGGTATATCTTGACGGAGGAGTGAACTTGCGGCGAGGCGGTGGTTGGGCTGCAAGGATTACGATGTTGATATTCTATACCACGGGGAAGGCGATGTAGTTGCGGATGCCGCCAGTCGCGGTCGATGGGTAGTGCATGCGATGTCTGACGGAGAAAAGGGATATGGTCAGAGTTACATCATTCGCGAGCCTTGGGGTTCGTTTGGTTGATTTTGATAGTGGCGGTCGGGTTCGAGAGGTTGTCGAGTCTTCCATCGTCGAGGAGGTGAAGAAGCGGCGATATGAGATCCGATTTTGCAGTGCGATGCGAGATGCGACTCTCGGAAGGAGAAGAGTGCATTTGGTAGCACTTTGATGGGTGCTAAGATGTGAGGCGGTTGTGTGTTCCGATGTGGCGGGACCGTCGTGAGTGCAGGGAGGCACGCGGTGCTCGTTATTCTATTCATCAGAAGTCGACTAAGATGTATCATGACCTCGAATCGTGTATTGGTGGGATGGCACGAAGAGGGGCGTTGCGGAGTTAAGTGGCGCGATGCGGTGCTCGGCGAGTTAAGGTTGAGCACGAAGCCGGTGGGCATTGCGAGCTATTGATATTCCGACTTGGAAGTGGGAGATGGTAAATATGGATTTTATTGCGGGATTACCTACCACTCGGAGGAAGCGTGATTCCATTTGGGTTATTGTCGTGGTGGCGAAATCGGCCCGTTTCTTCGATCGGGGCGACTTTTGGCGAGATTATGCTAGGCGTATATCGGGAGATTGTGAGGCGCACGGGCGCCCGATGTCGATTATTTGAACATAGGATCGATTCTGACTAACTTCTGGAGGTCTTTCTAGAAGGGATTAGGGACACAGGTGAGTCTCAGTACGACGTTTCATCCTCGGGCCAAGCGGACGGTAGCGCCTTATCCGGACAACGAGGATATGTTGCGGGCTTGTGTTGTGATTTCGAGTGGTGGGATGATCACTTACCTCTCGTGGAGTTTGCTTATAACAACAGTTACCACTCTAGTATTCAGATGGCGCCTTATGAGGCCTTATATGGGAGGAAGTGCAGGTCACCGATAGGTTGGTTTGAAGTGGGAGAAGTGCAGTTAGTCGGGCTAGTTTTGGTTGTGACGATGGATAAGGTGAAGCTTATCCGGGAGGCGGTTGTTGGCGGCTCGAGTCGGCGAAGTCGTATCACGGATCATCGACGTCGACACTTGGAATTTGAGATAGATGATTGGGTTTTCCTAAAGGTATTGCCCATGAAGGGCATGGTGAGATTTGGAAAGAAGGGGAAACTTAGCCCAAGGTACATTGGTCCGTATCAGATTGTCCGTAGGGTAGGCAAGGTTGCCTATGAGTTGGATCTGCCGTCCGATCTGGAGGCAGTGCATCCAGTCTTTCTCGTATGTATGTTGCGGAAATGTATTGGAGACCCGCCAGTACACGATTCATGATGTCGGTGTGGAGGAGTTATCATATGAGGAGAGTCCGTAGCGATACTCGATCGTCGGGTTAAGCGACTTGGACGAAGGGCGTGGCTTCCGTCAGGTATTATGGCGAAGCGAGCAGGAGGAGATGGCGAGGAAGCGGAGGATGACATGATGAAGAAGTATCCTCACTTATTTCCTATACCTCCAGGTAACCTACTTTCTTGCTTAATAGTTTGATTTGACAATTTTGCTTAAGTATTGTTGTGGTTTGAGTAAGCCTAGAAGGAACATTCGGGATGAATGTTTCTAAGGGGGGGAGAATGTTATACCCCGTAATTCTGACCCTACGTATGAGAGCGTACGAAAGCATATAAGACTTAAAATTTTCAAAGGATAGGTTGTGGATTATTAGGACGGGTTTTAGTCAACTTTGAGGCGGGTTATGACTCAGTACATTGAGAGTTCTTAAGTGTTTGAAGGCCTAGGCGTATTTCGTTGAGTCTAGATTCAGCGCAACCAACCGTTAAATCGATAGGGCGTTGGGTAGAAAGTTATGGGAGTTACAAGTTCGGTCTTGTGATCGGACAAATGTGTTTGGACAAGCGGCAGTCGCGGCCTTTGGATGCGAGGCAGCGCGGATATCTTGGTCGCTGAAGTTGCAGCGCCATGGCTGAGACAGCGAGCGGCGCGGAAGTTCGAAAATCGCGAGGTTTCAGCGCGCGGCCTGGCGTCGAGCAGCGGCGGCGGATTTAGCGGAAAAACATAGAAAAATCAGATTTCTTGTCACGACCCGACCCCGGGCGCGGCCAGTGCCTACACAGGCACCGCTTTGATAAACATCGAGAGAATAGCGTGGAACATACACTGATAAAATGCTTAAACATAAAATAATAACAGGCTGGCGATAAGGCCACGCCAGTCTGATATCTGTGATAAAGCGTACATTTTTTCTTTCTGACCCGATCCACAAATGTGACTGGACCTCTAAGAATAACAACTACGGTGGGACGGGGCCCGCCATACCACTGAATGTACAACAACCGCAATACCGAGGATAAGCCTCATGATAAATGAGCTTCTCAGCGGTGAGCGGTGATCTAGGCGAGGATCGACAGCTTTGTACTACTGCGGCGTGAGCGCGACCACGAAGGAGAGTCGTACAACGTGTACCAAATATGTGGCCCAGAAATCTTGTAATGAAATCATAAGTCTATAATAAAATTGGAGACATGTATGATAACTCGATTAACGATTACGGTGCCTTACTAACAATGAGAGTAATCAAGAGTATCTTACAACATAAAAATAGGAAGCTGCGATCAAAGCGGGACCACCGCTTGCGGTATCATTAAGCGATCCTACTCGCAGGACTATTTCACGCATAGGTCGTGTGGACCGCGTGAGGTATTCCTCGCATAGGCTGCCGCCCGCGTGGGACTATTTCACCGCGTAAGCCATGTAAGGACTCGCGTGAGGTATTCCGCGTCATGGGTAGCAAATCCAGCAATTGGTATAACGATCTTGAGGATTTACCGCCGTTTAAGCGCTTACCACAGCGGGTGGTATAACGATCTTGAGGATTTACCCTCGGATATACTCTTACCACGAGAAGGTGGTATAGCGATCTTGAGGATTTACCCGCCGGATATACTCTTACCACTATCTCATTGTCCCTCATACATAACATAAGCCCTAGGTTTATCATACATAACATAAGCCTTCTGAACATCATCTGATAAATAAGCAAGTTAAGAAATCCCATAACTTCTTATTAGCCTTATTCATATACACTATCATTTTAGTTTACTTAAGGCGCTAACATGTCATTATAAATCGGGAGTTTAACCCAAAGTACTACGTCTTCTATTCTTTTAAAATGACTCGTTTCATATAAAACTTCAAGATACTAATAGCAGTAGTATCAAGTCATAACTATATTTTAAGGCAAGTCACAACACCTTTTTAGAAAAATACATTTTAGACTTCTAAATCAAGTGACTTCTTTCTTTTAAAACCTTAAGTAATTGATGCCTTTAAATCAATTTGCCTTTCGTTATTTCAAGTCATATAACATACTTAAATTACTTAGAGTAAACCACTCTTTTTAACTTTCCATAAAGCTATTATAACCAACTTCCCATAAAGCCGTTATACTAGCTTTATACATTAGCAACTTACATACTTCTTTATAACCAAGAGACTTAAACTTTCCAACAAAACAAGTATCAATAATACTTTCAACATACTTAAAGTCTCTTAACTTTTGAAAACCAAGATATCCTTAATATTTAAACAAGTGAGTTAATTCCCTAACTCAATCAACTTGGACATTCTTAAAATAAGCCAAGGATACCAAATGGACCTAGATTGTCAAAATCTTGTACGTCTATCGTACTATACATTTACAACTTATTCATGCTCAAGAGATAAGAAAGTTCCACATACCTCTTCGGTTTAATCCACTTGCTAAGTCGATTAAGCGTGCGTAGTATGTCAACCTATAATGACCATAGTACGTCTATTAACTTCTTACTTCAAACGTAGAATATTCCAAGTGCAAAGCTACTAAATTCTACGGAAAATCGGACAGCACTTCCTTTGTTTCTACATTCTTTGCCACCTTTTTCAAGGTCGAATTCAATAACCAAACACGCCACATTTAAGGCCCAACAATGCAATTATTCAATAGGGTATTACACGCCTACTAGACGTGTAAAATTCCGCCCCACAAACAATATCAAACTAATACAATCTACTAGTCCAATTCGGCCACATTGAGACACAAAACACCAATTCTTATCCAATTTCCATTTCAATCCAAGTTGTTAGCATAACAATATATCAAATCATGATCGATTATAACAACTATAATCTTGAAGTAGCTAACATCGACAATTCTAGTTAACGACCAAATTGTAATTCAATTTCAAATGACTCAGCATGTCATTTGGTTGAGCTTCCAAATTTCCATAACAACATCAAACTTCATAACACATATCACATGATCATGTCTAACTTATAATAACATGTAATCTTCAATTACAAAAGTAAGACGAAGATTATACCTCATTAAGCCCAAATATGATCCAAGATTGCAAGTCGATCCTTAGCAACTTTAGCTCCTCTTTTCGACATTCCAATCCACTCCAAGCAACCCTTAGAAGCTTATGAAGAACTTATCTTCAAGTTCCAACTTCAAAGTTGAAGAACTCCTTAACTTTCCGCCTTGCGACTAATCACAGCGCCATTTTTAGGGATCTTTCTATTGAGATACACTTACAATACCCTTAGGTACCTTGGTTTAAAGTGGGGAGATTATTGGACAACAATTGAAAATTTTCCTCTTGGAAAATCCCAATTGCCGTGAGCCCTTTAGTGAGCAAGAACAAATTTCCAAATTTTTTCTAAGTGTTGAGAATGACAAAGTCTTGCTACTAGTAAGCGTATATAACACTAGGAAGGGTCAAGATTAAAACAAATGGGTGGCTTGGATGAGTTTCACAAGGATCAAGCCAAGTGGCCCTTTGAAAAGTCAACAATGTCAAGCTCTTGTCTTTGCAAGACTTGGTCTTTTAAATTATGGTCAAATGACCATTTCATCCATGACAATTTCATCCAAGTCCACAAAGGGGGGTGACACGTGTCACCCTCCCATACGTCGCAATATTTCGTTTTCCGACAATTCCATAATTCCGATAAATTTTTACTCGTCTCAAACCTTAACATTTTTTAGTTCTTACGTACGTTCTTATAAACATATCCTGAAATTCCGGGGTGTAACATTCTTCCCCCCTTAGAAACATTCGTCCCCGAATGTTCCTTTGGGAGTCACACTTAAAGATAGCGACAAGTCTTCTTTTACAACCTACGTACCAATAATACCACGAGGCCACACAATGATACTCGTACTTAAATGTCAAATTTGAACCCGTGTGTCAGCGTCGGTTATCTGCATAAAGCCTGGCGACTCTAAGCACTAATAATCTTTCGGATAAACCGCCTTATCCACGACCAGTGAATCAAATGCGGACCAAATAAGCGAACCTCGCCTATGTCGAACCATCAATGGCGATCTACACTTTCTTACATCTGAGGCCTCATACGGGGCCATCGAATCTTTGGAAGGGTATACATTGTCGTCGTAACACAACAAGAGGTAATTAACCCTCCGGCTATTTACGAAATCAAGAACACGGGCCCATGACCTATCCTCGAGTGTATGCGGATGATGCGCTCTGCCCTCTCGTCGATGCGAGGATGTAATGCAACAACGAGACTACTGTGTCCTAAAACCCTTACGAAAAACCTCGAAGTTATCGTGTCGAGCTCATCATGCGACATCATAAGCGTAGGAACCCGTGCGGTCTCACAATCTCTCTGCTATACAAGCTAGCATAATCCTCGGTAGAGTAAGTGGTCCTAGCAGGAAGGACACGGTGGTTTCGCCCCATTTACCATGACCCCGAGTCGCGCTTCATAAGTGCGATGCCACCTGTAACAAGATCCAAATTAAATACCTCTCGTATATAGGTTGGGATTTCAATGCTGCAATATTCCTTTGGGCTTACGGTGCTCGGCCGTGACTGCTACCAATTCGGATATTAGCAACAACTGCGCTCGTTCCTTTCCGGTCATCATGCTCATACATCGTACGAGGTCACGACCACGACTTAGTCGACCACGAACAATTTGAGCAATTAGCCTGTATGCCTCCTAAAACCTGTGACTAGTCTGCGGCCGCAGGGGACACAATCTATCCTCAAATCACGGCACCTCGTCGGTGCTACTCAAGCGAGCTCTTCTCTTCTCGGAGGCGGTATCTCGATCTGCGTATCATAACTAGATCCTCGTAATGTCGCCTCTTTTACCTCTTGTGACGGAAGACTCGGCAACCTCTCGGATCTAAGCCGTTAACCTTGGAAACAATAATCGAACCCCTCGGCTCGATGTTGAAGAATCTCACGGACCACGTCATCTGTCGGCTGCCCGTCGGCGGACTACCGTAGATCCGTGACAAAGAGTATACATAAGCGTCTTGGCTTTCCCGGATGGTATAGGATATCAATATCACAATTCTTGAGTAACTCTAACCACCATTCTTTGTCGAAATTCTCGCCTCGATCTGCGGATATCAGGAGTCTTTTGTAGTGCACAAATATCACATGAAATGCTGTATATCGTCATGCCCAAATCTTCAAGGCATGATTTAGCTTTAAGTCGACTCTAAATCGTGAGTGGCGTAATTTCATTTCCTTCTTCCAACTCCAGGAAAACATAGGCTCTATCCTTATCGGGTTGCGTCGGCCTAGCCTATTGACACCAGCGTGTTATCATAATAATTGTTATACCGTATTTCACGAGTATATGCGTGAGGCGTGCGTATAAAAGTTTAAGCCTTAAGTAGGCAAAGTGGCGAAATTTGTACACAACTAGCGAAAAGAGTCGTTTTCCGACGAAACGTTTTCCAAACTTTGCAAAGGGAAAATTCCGGCTATATCATTTATTATTTTTGCGGATTTTTCCGAGAGACGAAATATTTTGGACCAACGGGAGGGTGACATGTGTCACCCTCAAAAAGTGGACGGCAAGGGCTCAGCGTTTTTGTGTTGAAGTTTTGGTCAAGGTTAGGTAGGATATTTGTGAGATATTTTGTGTAGTTGATGAGCAAGTGGGACCCAACACACTTGTCCAAATCCGCTTTACACTTGCCTACCACTTGTCTTGATCTTGGCCATTGGTTGGCCTATAAATACCCCCCTTAGTTGATGAACTTCTTGTTATACCCCGTATTTCCGGAGTATGTACGTAAGGGCGTACGTACGAAAGTTTGGCCTTAAAAGTTTAAGCCTTGGACGTTTTTATTTGTGCACAACTCACTAAAAGAATCGTTTCAGGCGAAGCGTTTCCACGGCTTCGTAGGGAAAATTCCGGCTATGTCATTTAGTATTTTTGCGTATTTTTAGAGGCGAAACATTTTGGACCAGCGGGAGGCGACATGGCACCCTCGATTGGTGGACTTGAAATCGTCCGTTGGGCGAATTGGACATAGAGTTACGCGTTTTTGTGCCTTTGCACAAGTCAAGGATTAGGTAGGATATTTTGTGTAGTAGATGGATAAGGACACTTGCCTAATCTTGGCCTTACACTTGCCTAGCACTTGGCTTAATCTTGGCCGTTGGTTGGCCAACTTGACTATAAATACCCCTTTAGATGAAGAGTTCTTCGTCCACAAATCAATTTCAAGTCTTGAAAAATCCCTCCCCTCTCTCTAAAGCTTTCGTCCAAAGCCTCCTACCCACTCCCCTTTTGAAGCTTGGCGAGGCAACCCTCCCCTAGCCTAGTGAAACCTACCCACTCCTTGGTAGAAAAGTTGCCTTCTTGTATTGTTATAATGCCCAAAATACCTAGCCCAAATCCATTAGTCCTTAGTAGAAGTTGTGAAGAACTTCTAAGGTTTCTTAGACTCTGGGAGCGTACAACTTAGGAGCTAAACCTTGCTCGGTAGCGACTTTATCTAGGATATTATTGGGCTGCAGGGTAAATAATCCTAACCTATTTTGAATTAGAGAATACATCTTTGTAGTAGTATAAGAATAAGTATAAAATACTTAGAAGAATATCACGAATAAATTGGCTATTATACCCGTAGTTACGGGGGTATATATGTGAGGGCGTGCGTGCGAAGTCTGACATAAATTTTGAAAAGAAAGAAAGATGTGAGTTTTGCGGAAAAGTTTCGGTTATTTGTGAAGAAAAGGTTCGTTAATAAGAATTGGATTCCCAGTTTGGTATGTGGGCTTCTTAAATTATATTAAATTTTGAGATTTTATTTTGGAAATGGTCACGTGGGGCCCACGGGAGAAATTCTGATTTGTAGGGCCAGCTTTGTTTTGAGATTTTGGCCATTGTGGATATTTTTGAAGAGCGTTTTTGAGGGCGATAGGAGGGTGACACGTGTCACCGCCTAGGTAACTTGGCGAAGTTACCTTTGTGCCTGACACGGTTAGAGTCGTTTTCGGCGAAGCGTTTTCGTAACTGCGAAGGAAAATTCGGCTATGTCGTTTTGTATTTTTGCGGATTTTTAGGCGGCGGAACATTTTTGGACCAGCGGGAGGTGACACTTGTCACCCTCGTTGTGATTTGAGAGGGCCACGGCTAGGAGGTTTTTAAGGCCACTTTTCATGGGTCTTTGTTTTGTGAGGATTTAAGGAGTAGGTTAGGGTGCACTTGTGCCAATCTTGGCCATCCACTTGCCCCATGGCTTGATCTTGTCAGTTGGTGTCACTATAAATACCCCACTTGCTTGAAGGTTTTCTTCATCCTCATTTCATTCTAAGTCTTGAAATATCCCTCCAGCTAGTGTTGTTCTCGTCAGGTCTACCCACTTTTTGAGGAGCTTGGCGAGGCTTCCACTCCACTGTGAGGCTTGGTAGTGGAGTACCCACTGCCTAGTTGTTTTAGTATAATACCACTTGTTGTGGTATAGAAATACTCCTAGTATTGTTATAATGACCAAAATACCTTAGCCTTGTACTTTGTAGTATTCCAAGATACCTCTTTCACGTAGAGCAGGAAATACTACCTTTTGTCCTTTAGTCTCAGCCGAAACCACAAGGAAATCTTCATAGTTGGTTGAAGTATGTGAGTAGAAGTTGGTTAGAACTTCTAAGGGTTGTTTGGAGTGGTTTGGAGCGCGGGTGGAGCTAAACCTTGCTCGGGATCGACATTATAACTTGGATAATTTTGGGCTTATCGAGGTAATTATCTTGTCCCTCATTGTAATTGGAAATTACATGTTTGTTAGAATATATAGTTGAAGTATACTATATATGGAACTACTTAGTATTCGGCAATGTCTTTTGACTTAAGCCTGAAGAATAAAGAAGCCCAGACTGTATTTACATAGGGTGTATGTGCGATGACTTGTGTAGAATTGTACACGTCAGGTTAGGCGTGTAAACCCCACTGGTTGGCTTGGTAGCGGCCTCGATAGAGGAGGAGATTCTGTTGTTGCGGGGAGTCTTTGCCGAATTTTCTATAGAAAGATAGAAAACTTGTGTTTTGGGGTTAATAGACGTTTGTGACCTTTATAGGTGAAAGTACTAAGAGTAGTGTATTCTACTCGAGGAGTGGAAAGGGCTAGCAAGGTTGTAGTACTTGGAGCATTTTGCTTATTGTCGATAAATCGTCGCGAGGTATGTGAACCTCTTCTATCTTTTCTAGCATGATTGTTGTGAACTATGTGATACGGTAGGCGTCACAGTGCTAAGTGATTTGGTTGGTTTAAAACATAGGGTGTTATAATAGCTTTATGGGAAGTTAGTTATAACGACCTTATGTAAGTGAAAATGGTTTCTTGATGTTAGAAGTTAAGAGACTTGATCTTATAAGATAAGAGACTTAACTTATTTGTTTTAATGTGGATGTTTGTGTGAAACCTCATTCGTGAGTAATGAGTACTTGGTTTTAAAGGGATAATGTTTCTTGATTTGGGAATCGAATGTGTATCGACAGGACCAACTGCGGCGTAAATAAAGGAAAATGTATTGAATAATGATGTGTTGTATTAAAACCGGTAGAAACCTCCATCTGCATAGAAGCTAAGATGAGACAAAATGATATTACATTTTCTAGATCATGATTTCTTTGTAATAAGATCGTTATAAACAAGAATAAACTACTCGCATATATGACATATGTTACGATTGTTCTAAAAGGAATCAGTGATTAAGTTTGGGAACTATGAAACCTTTTGAAAATGAGAAGTTGGAGTAATTGAAACTAGGCAAAGCTGGAACTTAGGAAAAGAATGTTGGTACTTGATTTTAAAGGAAAGTGTTACGGTTTACTTAAAAATGTGGGTTGGTCATTCTAATACTACGAATTGTCGGGTGACTTTGATAAAAGTAATGGATCTCTTTTACAAATTTAACGTCACGTAGTACTTTAGGAGCTAAAACCGGACTTTGGTATAAAATGAAAGTACTTTGTGTTGTTGTGAAACTTGCCTATGCTTGTTGTTGTGAAGCTTGGCTATGCTTATTGTGATAACCTTTGTTGTGCAAGCGTTGTATTTACGTATTCTGGCGTCTCTCGATGGAGGTCGGTTGACTTATTGAGAACTTACTTGGGCGTCTTGCGGTGGCGGAGAAATTCCGCAGATGCGTTCTGTTGATAGTATTATTGTTGTGCATCGCTATGGACATCACCTTTATCACGACCCGTTCGGGGCGTGTGGTAGTGCCTTGGGGCACCCAGTAGTCATACATCGAGTAACGTGGAATATAAAACAAGGCGAGAAGCGATTTATAAAATAAGACACGGTTTATCGATGAAAAGCTTGCCTTCGGCATAATATAAATAACTCAAGTTTTGCGATTACATCCCAGTGTACAATAGTACTCTAGACCTCTAGGAAGTAAACAACTATGGCGGGAGGGCCCGCCATACCTGGCTTATACAAAACTATCTGATACGAGGAGATCATACGAAAGTAGAGCCTCGGAGAAGATGGAGCTCACGACACCAGCGCAAAGATCCTAAGGATGTGGATCTAGCACACCTTGCCCTTACCTGCGGCATGAGCGGCCCAGAAGGAGTCGATTACAAATTACCAAGTATGTGAAACTATAAAGTACTTAAAATGAAATCAAAGTATTTAAAACCTTTTCACAAATACAATCGGTTCAAATGCACATAGTGCACATCTAACAACAACGATAATAGGAAAAGCGCATGCAGTCTATTCTAGGCGCGAATGATCGAAGCAAGGCGATCGCCCGTAGTATCGTGCGTGCCTAGTCACGGACTTCGCGGCCAGCATGGGTCCCGCGGACGCGTGAGATATTTCGCGCCGGGGCAGCGACCCGGCATCCGCTGGGCTCCGCGGCCGCAGCCTCAAAAGGCCGCGTAGTCTCAGCGGACCACATGAGTCCCGCGTCGGGCTAAGCGCCGGAATGATCAATCTGGAGCATCGGCTGCTCGCGTAGTCTCGCAGCCGCGTAGGCGTATAGACCGCGTCGAGGCAAGCCGCAGTATAACGATCGAGGGTAGGTGATACAATAACGATACAATGGACTTACGGTTAGCAACGTAAGCCAAAGAATGACCCCTTTACGGCGTTACAAGACACTAACACGGTGGCGTCATAACATGTCTACTTATCAAACAATCTTACTACACTTAGAAATCAATACGAGCTTGTATAAACAAAACAAATCAGTTCCTTTTTATCTTCTTAGTACATTATACCTAACTTCCCGTAAAGCGGTATAACTCTTACGCTTTTGTTTTAAAAACCAAATATTTATCTTACATTAAAAAAATGATTGATATTCTTTTGAAATGTTTTGATTCTTTGTTATTGAGCTTAAGCGTGAGGCATTCCGTAAGTATTGTCGAGCTTAAGCGTGAGGCATTCGTAGTGTGTCGGAGGTAACACGTATGCGTCTGAGTACTATATATTATAAAATATCATGCTTTAGGAAGAATCACATACATACCAGTGAAAACCACACCGAGTTGAATATGCGCGTGATGACCTATAATAGTCACGAGATATCTATCAAAAGCGCTCGAGGTCATTCTAAGCGGGGTTCATAATTCTACGGAAAGTCGGGCGTGACCCTACGGTGAGCTATGTATGTCTCTTGTGAAAGCAGTCCTATGTGAGTCTGATTCAATTATTCTTCTTTTAAACCGCCTACTTGTGATAACGGTTCAATTCTATACGTGATATTCTTCTAAGTATCTAATACTTATCCTAATACTACAACGATAAGTATTCTCTAATTCAAAGAGGGTTAGGATTAGTTACCTCGGTAAGCCAATAATATCCTAGATAAAGTCGCTGAGCAAGGTTTAGCTCTAAGTTATGCGCTCGGTAGCTCGAAGAAACCTTAGAAGTTCTTCATGACTTCTACTAAGGACTAAGGGATTTGGGCTAGGGTATTTTGGGCATTATAACGGTACTAGAAGACAACTTTTCTACCAAGGGAGGGTAGATTTCGGCTAGCTAGGGGTAGGCCTCGGCGAAGCTTCCGAGGAAGGGGGTGTTTGGGCGAATTGCTAACAAAGGGAGAGGAAGGATTTTTAGACTTGGAAAGCTTTTGTGGATGAAGAACTCTTCGTCTCGAGAGGGTATTTATAGCTCAAGCCTTGGCCAACCAATGGCCAAGATGAAGACAAGTGCAAGGCAAGTGTAGGGTGAGGATTTAGGCAAGTGTCCTTGGCCAGCTTGCACACAAAATATCCTACGAACTCCAAGACAAAGAAGCCAACCCAATCGGCCTATTGCGTGTCAAGTCCACGATTGGAGGTGACAAGTGTCGCCCTCCGTTGATCCAAAATGTTCGTCTCTCGGAAAAATCCATAAAAATACTAAATGACATAGTCGGAATTTTCCCTACGAAGCGTGGAAGCGTTTACGTCGGAAAGCGATTCTTCTAGTGTGTTGTGCACAAATAAAGCGTCGAGGCTAACTTTAAAGCCAAACTTTTATGCGTATTCCCTTACGTACATACTGCAGAAATACGAGGGTATAACATTCTCCCTCGCGAAACATTCGTCCGAATGTTCCTTCTCAAACGATTATCGAAGAAGCTTAAGCGGTTAGCAAATGCCACGCGCGGCCACAAAACAACACTTAGGCATAAATGATAATGGAAATTTACAAGTAGGAAAGTGAATTACGGAGGTGTGGGAATAGGTGAGGATATACATCTGTCATGTCCTCGCCGGCTTCCGTCGTCATCTCTGAGCTCGTTCGCGCGAAGACTTTGTGGAAGCCCGTCCGCCGTCATGAGCGCTAACACGACGATCGACTATCGCTATGGGAATCTCCTCATACGATAACCCCTCGGTCACTGGACATCGTCAATCGGGTGTACCACAGATGGATCCGATACATCTCGCCGGCGTAGATCGTGAAACACGGATGCCTGCCTCGGATCGGACGGCGGATCGACTCGTGAACAGCTTGCCTACCTGCGGACAATCTGAAAGCGGCCCGATGTACCTTGGTGAGTTTCCTTCTTCGAATCTCATCACACCGCCGTGGGTGGCACGCTAGGAAAACCCAATCATCTCTGCGAACTCCGGATCTGGGCGGCGATGATCTGCATCGACCATCGACTACGGTTGTCGATAGTCGCTCTCGGATAAGCCGCCTTATCCAGCACTTTGCGCCAAATCTGGTCCCATTCATTGCCTCGCCGCGTCGAACCAACCTATGGGCGTCTGCACTTCCTCATACAAGGCCTCGTAAGGCGCCATCGAATCTTTGGGTGGTATTTGTTATTATCATGAAACTCAACTAGAGGCAAATGATCCTCCCAACTACCCGAAGTCAATAACACGGGCTCGCGACATATCCTCGAGAGTGCGGATAGTGCGCTCTGCTGTCCGTGCATGCGTGGATGAAATGCGATTACTCGAGGCTCACTGCGTCCCTAAACCTCTGGAAAGACCTCGGAAGTTAGCGTAAGCGGGCTCCTGCATCGGATATGATCGAAATAGGGACTCCATGCGATCGGCGATCTCTCGGATGTAAAGTGCGGCATAATCCTCGGTAGAAAAAGTCGTCGGACGGGAAGAAAGTGGGCTGATTTCGTCGACTGTCGGCGATAACCCATATAGAATCATGTCTCCTGCGAGTGCGAGGTAATCTGTGATGAAGTCCATGTTGATTACCTCGGCTTCGGTCGGGATCTCGATAAATGCGTAACAAACCACGGGCCTGCGGTGCTCTGCCTTCACTGCGACAACCGCGGGCGCGAGCTACGAACTCTGCAGCGTCTCTTGAGCCATCCACGATACGGATCTAAGGTCGTGGTACATCTTGAGTCGACCGGATGGATGAAGTAGCTTGTATGTGTGCTTCCCGAGAACCTCTGCGAAGTCACGAAACATCACGGAACACGATCGCCCTCGAACCTTAGCACCCGTGGTGCTACCTCAGGACCCTTGCCCTCGCGAAGAGGCGTATCGCGATATCGAATCAAAGTGGATCCTCGAGCTGTTGCCTCTTCGCCTCGCCGGCGATGGAAGACTCGGCAACCTCGCGAACTCTAACCCGCTGCTATCGAGAATCAATCAAGCGGACACGAAGGCTCGCTAAGCGATGCAAATCACGAACCATGTCCCTCTCTCTGTTGCACGTCGATAGGCTCCCGTGACCTACGACTAAGGCATACGCCTGACATTGGCCTTGGGTGATGCGGGATATCAACATCGTAATCCTTAAGCAACTCTAACCAGTCTGCGCCGTAAGTTCGGCTCCTGCGGTGAAGATATCTTGGAGAGCTCTTGTGGTGCGTATAAATATCACGTGAACCCGTACAAATAGTGCCTCGGATCTTGAAAGCGTGAATTACGGTGCGACTCGAAATCATGGGTGGGGTAGTTCCTCCGTGTTTCTTGGTGTCGGGATGCATATGCTATAACTCTGCCATCTTTGCGTCAACACACATCCCAACGATGCTGGCGCGTCACAATACGACATAACCGTGCGGACCTGCGGAAGAAGTAAGAGCGAGGCGGTCGTCGATCTCTCTTCGGCAGCTGGAAACCACGCTCCTGGCATCAGTCCTTGAAACTTGGCGCCTTACGAGTCGGCCTAGTCAATGGTGTGCGAAGATAGAAGCAAACTTCTCCACGAACGCGATAATATCTGCGAGGCCCGAGCTGCGAACCTGCAGCCGGAGTAGTAGGTCTAGGCAAGTCTGGCGCCTCGATCTTGGCGTATCCACTCGAATTCCATCGGCCGACAATATGCCCAGCATGCGCCGAAGTCAGCAAAACTCACGTTTGGAAAACTTGGCGTACAAGCTGCTAGTCTGGAGAAGCGTCGGCCTGACCGCCGAAATGCTCGCGTGCTCCTGCTCTGGCGAGAATAAACCAAGATATCATCGATGAACACTATCCTGGCGTGTCCAAAAATGGTTTGAACACTCGGTTCATCAAATCCATGAATCTGCGGAGCATTGGTCAACCAAAGACATGACCACGAACTCGTAATGCGTCTGGGTCTGAATGCGATCCTAGGGACATCCGCTCTCGACTACTTTGATGATAGCGATCGCGGTCAATCTTGGAAAACATCTCGCACCACCTGGCCCAGTCGAACAAATCATCAATCACAGGAAGGGTATACATTCTTAATGGTCACCTTGTTCGTTTGCACTGTAATCAACACGCGTGCGCGTCGTCCTTCTTCTTGCGAACAAGCCGGCGCTCCCGGGGAGAAACACTAGGCTGATGAAGCCGCTTCTCGGCCAAATCTCTAAGGTGATCCTTGACTCTCTCAACTCGGCGGTGCCATTACGTATGGCGGAATGGAAATAGGCGAGTGTCGGCAATATGTCAATACAAAACTCAATCTCCTCTCGGGAGGATACGGAGGTAAATGCAGGCACGTCGGGAACTCGTGACTCTGGGCGGTGAAAATCTGGTACGCGGCTTGATTATCAAACACGAGCGAGATGGTATATATACCCGCTGCGCACCGTCTTCTAGCCTTGGGTAGGAAATAAACCTACCGCCGGCGTCTGGTGCTCCTCCGCTCAACAGCAATGGCTCGCCGAGCTGGAACCGTACTACTCTCTCTCTGCGGTCTACATTGGCGTAGCGAAGCTAGCCAATCCGTCCCGTAATCACGTCGAAGTCAATCATCTCGACTCTGTCATCAAGTCGGCTGGGTCAAGCGACTATAAATAGTCACGGGACAAGCTACATATACAGCCAGAGCTACCAGAATCACCCGGCGTAGCTACCTCGAAAGGGTCTATGGACTCGGGCTCTATCCCTGCCCTACTAGCAACAGGGAGATATATGGGGCAGTAGAACCGGATCTATCAAAGCATACATCAAACCCGAAGCGATAAGGTACATGTGGCGACATCGGTGAGGCCTCACGATCTGTCGGTGGACAAAGCATATATGCGGTTACGAGGACCGCTAGGCGGGACTGCGCCACGACCTCTGCCGCGACCGCTGATCCATGTGTACCTTGCCCTCGGGCGAGTAGCTGTCGAGGATGAAGAAGCGGCAACGAACCTGTGGTGAGCCTACCACGGCGCCGCCCCGGTCGGACAAACTCTCGCAAAGTGACCTGCGGCCACAAGTATAGCAAGCTCGGTCTGGCTCGAATGGTATACGCCACAGCGGGCTGCGAAGCGGACCTCGAGCGGTTAGCACCCGCTGCGCGGAAATCGAAGTCACAGGGGCCACGACGCCCCGGCCGCTCTGTGTCTTGAAAATGAGGTAGGGCGCTCTGCTTGGGTGTGGTGCAAATCTGGACCTGGCGATGCCGCCACCACGAGGACCACGAAAGAACCGGCCGTCTTGGCCTTAACCTGCTGCTGATATCGCTCTGCCGGCGGTCTCTCGCTCACTCGCAACCGGTCATGAGCTGCATGCGGGTTATGTCCATGCACTGGTGAAGGGACACACGCGCTGAGACTTCGGCCATGTAATCATCTAGCCCGGTGACATAGCGATGCACCACTGTCCTCCATCTGCTACGGTGCGGGGACATATCGAGCCAAAGAATCAAACTTCGACATTGTACTCGCCGACATGCGTCCTCACTGTCTCGGCAACAAGAATCTATCGGCTCGTGCCCTCGCCATCTGCGGAGGCGAAGTGTGTGAAAAAGCCTCGAAAACTCATCCCATCTGCTGGAGTGCATGCTCTCCCGGAAAGCTCCGTGAATCAAACCAATCGGCTGCGGTATCACGCGCGGCCGTCTGAACGAATATCACGGCCTCGGTCTACGAAGCCACGATCACCGCGTAATCCTCTGCGGTGACGGATGAACTCCTGCGGATCATCTTAGGCCTCGACAGTAAAACTACGGCGGGCTCTGACTCGAAATCTCGTAGTCTCAAACTATACGCCTCGGGTGCCTCTGGTGCGGCCCAGGCTGGGCCCAGGCATCGCGTCCGGCCTCTCCTCGTGTCGGGCCTGACTTTAGCCAAAGTGGGCCGTCTCCTTGTACCCTAACTCCTCCGCCCGGTGTGGGGCGGGGGTGTGGGTGCTTGTGGTCTCTTTGGGGCGGCGGCGTCATAGAACTCGCCGTCTGCAGTACGGTGGGCACGAGCCCTCGTAACTCTGGGTGTCTGCTGCGGCTCCGCCATGCCTTGCCGCCATACGGGCGGGTTGCCTTACGTGGAGGCATAAGCTATTACGAGGAAAGGAATTCGTTAGAGGTCGACCTATAACACGACTCTAAAGCACGATCTCGGAATGAGAAGAATGAAACGATCCTAAATATCCTATAGCCTCACGATTATTGGTGTGGTGCGCAACACAGATAATCGAACTACTAGATGCGATGCGTAGACACTTTCAGAGATTAAGCGCTCTGATACCACTTTTGTCACGACCGTTCGGGGCCGTGGTAGTGCCTACCGGGGCACCCAGTAGTCATACATCGAGTAACGGCGGAATATAAAACAAGGCGAAGCAGTTTATAAAATAAGACACAGTTTATCGATGAAAAGCTTGCCTTTCGGCATAATATAAATAACTCAAGTTTTGCGATTACATCCCATTTGTACAATAGTACTACAGACCTCTAGGAAGTAAACAACTATGGCGGGACGGGGCCCGCCATACCATTATCTGAAAACTATCTACAATACGGGAGATCGTACGAAAGTAGAGCCTCGGAGAAGATGGAGCTCACGACACAGCAAAATCCTAAGGATGTGGATCTAGCACTGCTTGCCGCCTGCGGCATGAGCGGCCCAGAAGGTCGATGCAACGGTACCAAGTATGTGAAACTATAAAGTACTTAAATGAAATCAAAGTATTTAAAACCTTTTCACAAATACAATCGGTTCAAATGCACATAGTGCCGCATCCTGAAACAACAACTGATAATAGGAAAAGCGTAGCGAGTCTATTCTAGGCGCGAATGATCGAAGCAAGGCCAATCGCCCGTAGTATCATTCTGCGTGCCTAGTCACGGACTTCGCGGCCGCATAGGTCGCGCGGACCGCGTGAGATATTTCGCGCCGGGGCAGCCAACCCCGGCATCCGCCTAGGCTCCGCGGCCGCGTAGCCTCAAAAAGCGTAGTCTCAGCGGACCGCGTAGAGTCCCCGCGTCGGGCTAAGCGCCGGAATGATCAATCACGGAGCATACGCTGCTCGCGTAGTCTCGCGAACCGCATAGGCCGTATAGACCGCATCAAGAGGCAAGCCGCGGTATAACGATCGAGGGTAGGTGATACAATAACGATTACAATGGACTTAGGTTAGCAGCGTAAGCCGCAAGAATGACCCACCTGCGGCATTACAAGACACTAACACGGTAGCGTCATGCGTGTCTACTTATCAAACAATCTTACTACACTTAGAAATCAATACAAGGCTTGTATAAACAAAACAAATAGAGTTCCTTTTTATCTTCTTAAATTTGTTATACCTAACTTCCCATAAAGCGATTATAACTCTTACGCTTTTGTTTTAAAACCAAATATTTATCTTACATTAAAAAAATGATTGATATTCTTTTGAAATGTTTTGATTCTTTGTTATTGAGCTTAAGCGTGAGGCATTCTGCGTAAGTATTGTCGAGCTTAAGCGTGAGGCATTACCGTAGTTATTATTCGGGTAACACGTATGCGTCTAGTACTATATATTATAAAATATCATGCTTTAGGAAGAATCACATACCACGTGAAAACCACTGCCCGAGTTGAATATGTGTGCGGAAAGTCGACTATAATAGTCACAGATATCTATCAAAGCGCTCACGAGGTCATTCTAAGCGGGGGTTCATAATTCTCTGGAAAGTCGGGCAGCACCCTACCGGTGAGCTATGTAAGTCTCTTTGTGAAAGCAGTCCTATGTAGTCTGATTCAATTATTCTTCTTTTAAACCGCCTTCTTTGTGATAGCAGATTCAATTCTACGTGATATTCTTCTAAGTATCTAATACTTATCCTAATACTACAACGATAAGTATTCTCTAATTCAAAGAGGTTAGGATTAGTTACCTCGGTAAGCTGATAATATCCTAGATAAAGTCGCGCTGAGCAAGGTTTAGCTCTAAGTTATGCGCTCAGGTGGCTCAAGAAACCTTAGAAGTTCTTCACAACTTCTACTAAGGACTAAGGGATTTGGGCTAGGGTATTTTGGGCATTATAACGGTACTAGAAGACAACTTTTCTACCAAGGGAGGGGGTAGATTTGGCTAGCTAGGGGTAGGCCTCGGCGAGCTTCTCGAGGGAAGGGGGTGTTTGGGGAATTGCTAACAAAGGGAGAGGAAGGATTTTTAGACTTGGAAAGCTTTTGTGGATGAAGAACTCTTCATCTCGAGAGGTATTTATAGCTCAAGCCTTGGCCAGCGACGATGGCCAAGATGAAGACAAGTGCAAGGCAAGTGTAGGGTGAGGATTTAGGCAAGTGTCCTTGGCGACTTGCACACAAAATATCCTACCAACTCGAAGACAAAGAAGCAACCCAATCGGCCTATTGCGTGTCAAGTCCACGATTGGAGGTGACAAGTGTAGCCCTCCGTTGATCAAAATGTTCGTCTCTCGGAAAAATCATAAAATACTAAATGACATAGTCGGAATTTTCCTACGAAAGGTGGAAGCGTTTAGTCGGAAAGCGATTCTTCTAGTGTGTTGTGCACAAATAAAGCGTCGAGGCTAACTTTAAAGCCAAACTTTTTATGCGTATTCCCTTACGTACATACTCTGGAAATACGAGGGTATAACGGACCGCGATCGTAGCGCGCGGGTATGCTTCCATTTAGATTACCGCCTTGTTGTTTCCCTTTGGACATCTTGACCACGATCGTAGCGCTGCGGGTATCGTCCATTTGGAATGTTGTCTTATTTTTCCCTTTGGACATGACGACCGATCGTGGCTGCGGGTATCTTCCATTTGGATTCTTTGTCTTGTTGTTGAGTCCACATGGACATGTCTGCCGATCTGAATTAGGGGCATGTGGCCATGGGGACATTGGTATTATTGTTGCATCGTGGACATGTCTACACCGTCACGATATTAGGGGGCATGCGGCCATAATGCGAACTGATTGATGTTGTGGGCGTGAGACCCGTAGTTATATTGGAGTGATGGTGTTTTATGTTGTGAGCGTAGTTTGGTTATCATACATGTCTCACTTTATATAGACTAGTATGATTTCATTCTGATATTATGATTTCACACTTGGTACTGTTATCTTGACCTCGCCCGGAAGCTGCGTTCATCTGCGGTAAGTACGTCGATCGTGGATCCTCGCTCATAGGATCACTGATTCAGCGCATTTGAAGCTCGTTTCTCGGAGGCTTATCTTTTAGTAGGTGTTCCACGAGTTGTAGGTTCTTGTACATTCGGGGTATGGCGAGCCACTGTCGTCGTAGTCATTAATATAACTTAAGTGCATGTAATCTTGTTGTGGCGGGGTTGTAAAAGATTAAAGCATTGAGTTTTATGTATATCTTGAAGGCAAGCTTGTTTTGGTTGCTTTGTTTATTTATTATATCTCTTGTTAAATGACTCATGTTTTATGTTCGCTGATTTTCTCGATGTATGTATCACTAGGGTGCGAGGTAAGGCACGATGCGGGCCAGGCAGTCGTTACAAAAGTGGTATCGAGCGATTAATCCTCGGAAAGTGTCTCTGACCGTGTCTAGTAAGTCTTGATTATCGATGTGTTGTGCACCACGTCTATGTCAGGAGGCTGAGACATTTAGGATTAGTTTCCATTCTTCTCGTTACGAGATCGTGCCTTAGAAGGTGTTGTAAGTTGGACCCTGCAGCGTATCTCGTTTTTACGATTATGCCTCGCAGAGCAACGAGCCAGAAGGGCAAGGCGGCCGAGTCTTTGCTAGTGAGATCTGAGAGAAGTGCGAGCGCGAGCGAGCGATACGAGTTGTGCTTGACAGCGGGTTTTGTAGCGCCGCCGGCCCAGCGAAGGTTAGAGCGCGGCAATAGGCTGCTGAGACGCGATACGAGCCTCGGTCCGCGATGCAGGGCGAGAGGAGATGGGTTACAAGGAGATGGCCCGATTCTTGGCGAGTCGTGGCAGATATGAGGATAGGTTGGATCTGTGATTCCAGTTCGATGCACGATGGTTACCCAGGCGAGATAGTTTGAGGCTACGGGACTTTACGAGTTGTAGCCGCGAGTTTTATGGGTGAGGCACGAGGATGATCGCGAGTTCATCCGGCGATTCTGACGGATCATGCGGGTGATCGAGCTTGAAGCAGTCTGTGACCTTTGGTTACGCATCGGTGCGTGATCGCGATCGATTGGTTTGATTCATAGGAGCTTTCGGGAGAGCATGCACCTCCAGCGGTATGGGATGAGTTTTGAGGCTTTCCTCGCGCCTTCTTGCCTCGCGGATGAGGAGAACGCGGTAAGCGATTTTTATTCTTGAGGCGAGAGAAGCGCCTTTGTCGGGAGTACAATGTCGAGTTCGATTCTTTGGCTCGATATGTCCTGCGCTAGTGCGAATATGGAGGATAGGGTGCGTCGCTACGTCAGGGCTAGATGATTATATGGTGAGTCTTGTGCGGGTGTTTCTCTTGATCGGGCATGGACATTGCCCGCATGCGAGCTCATGCACTAGGATGTGAGGCACGGAGGGTCGGCGGAATGACTGGATCGCGAGAAGAGGGCGGGGCGGGGTCGCTGGTGGCTTCGAGGCGGACCGCCTCGGCCGAGCTAGTTATATACCCAGCGATGCAGTGGTCCTCCGCGTCTTGAGGGCGGTCGGGGCTCGAGGTTGAATTTTTGGCGAGCGGGGTGTTAACGGTGAAGCCACCACCTCGTTGTGACCATTGTGGTAGACTCCATTTTGGAGAGTGTCGTGCTAGATTGGGAGTTTGTTTTGCATGCGGCCAGCGAGGCCATTTGCGAGCTGTCAGGCCAAGGAGCGCGGATGTTCTGACTCGACGCCGGGATCTGTGGCTGGTTCATCACGCCTACTGTATGCCTGCGAGTGAGGCCTATGATTAGAGTGGGCGGTAGCTTGGGTATATCCTTAACCCTCTAGAGTTTTGGTATGCTTGTTATGATGATCTTATTGTGTGCTATGTCGGATAGCATTGTGATATGTGTGAGTTAGAATGCATGGTTAGTTGGAAGGATACGTATGGAGGCATGGTAAGTGTGAACCTTAGACTATTTCACGGTGAGACCTTAGAGGTAAGGTCGTCTTGAGTAAAAGATTCGTTTTATGTTTGACCTTTATAAGGGTGAGTAGTATCGTGGGATTTATTTGTGTGATAAGTCCATGGGTAGTGTGAGATGGAAGTGGTAGCTTTCGTGATGTGAATTAGTAAGATTGTTAGGATCGGGAACAAGAGTTTGTAGGTTGGGAGTCGGGTTTAGGACCATTTGCGGGTCAAGCCGTAACCGATTTGGGGTGGGGCCGGTTCAGGTGGTCGCGGTGGTAAGTCACGAGGTGCTAGGCAGAGTTTGAGCGACAATCGTATGAGTTTGTGGATCGTTCGACGAGAATCGTTCGTGAAGGCGGGAATGGCCTTAGGGGATGTCTGACTAGAGATGACCAAGTTTGGAGGTGGTGACTCAGGGTTTTGGGAGCCCAGGCGATGGCGAAGTGTGAATGCGTATACTAGAAGAGTTCAAGTGTTAGGAGGGCCGGCGAGTAAGGAAAAGATAACGTGTGTTATTTTCATGGCTAAGGTGTGGCGTTGGCAACTTGTTAGAGGAACTTTATCGTTATCAGGCTTGAGAAGGAACATTCGGGACGAATGTTTCTAAGGAGGAGAATGTTATACCCGTAGTTGCGGGGTATATATGTGAGGGCGTGCGTGCGAGTCTGACATAAATTTTGAAAGAAAGAAAGATGTGAGTTTTAAGCGGAAAAGTTTAGGTTATTTGTGAAGAAAAGGTTCGTTAATAAGGTGGATTCCCAGTTTGGTATGTGGGCTTCTTAAATTATATTAGAATTTTGAGATTTTATTTTGGAAATGGTCACGTGGGGCCCGGGAGAAATTCTGATTTTGTAGAACCAGCTTTGTTTTGAGATTTTGGCCATTGTGGATATTTTTGAAGAGCGTTTTTGAGGGCCAATAGGAGGTGACACGTGTCACCCGCCTAGTAACTTGGCGAAGTTACCTTTGTGCGCGACACGGTTAGAGTCGTTTTCGGCGAAGCGTTTGCGTAACTGCGAAGGAAAATTTCGGCTATGTCGTTTTGTATTTTTGCGGATTTTTGGCGGCGGAACATTTTGGACCAGCGGGAGGGTGACACTTGTCACCTCGTTGTGATTTGAGAGGGCCACGGTAGGAGGTTTTAAGGCCACTTTTCATGGGTCTTTGTTTTGTGAGGATTTAAGGAGTAGGTTAGGGTGCACTTGTGCCAATCTTGGCCATCCACTTGCCCCATGGCTTGATCTTGTCAGTTGGTGTCCTATAAATACCACTTGCTTGAAGGTTTTTCTTCATCCTCATTTCGTTCTAAGTCTTGAAATATCCCTCCAGCTAGTGTTGTTCTCGTCAAGGTCTACCCCCCCCTTTTTGAGGAGCTTGGCCGAGAGGCTTCCCTCCCACTGTGAGGCTTGGTAGTGGGGTACCACTGCTAGTTGTTTCGTATAATACCACTTGTTGTGGTATAGAAATACTCCTAGTATTGTTATAATGACCAAAATACCTTAGCCTTGTACCTTGTAGTATTCCAAAGATACCTCTTTCACGTAGAGCAGGAAATACTACCTTTTGTCCTTTTTAGTCTCAAACCAAAACCACAGGAAATCTTCATAGTTGGTTGAAGTATGTGAGTAGAAGTTAGTTAGAACTTAAGGGTTGTTTGGAGTGGTTTGGGCGCGCGGTGGGAGCTAAACCTTGCTCGGGATCGACATTATAACTTGGATAATTTTGGGCTTATCGAGGTAATTATCTTGTCCTCTATTGTAATTGGAAATTACATGTTTGTTAGAATATATAGTTGAAGTATACTATATATGGAACTACTTAGTATTCGGATGTCTTTTGACTTAAGCTGAAGAATAAGAAGCCCAGGCTGTATTTACGTGGGGTGTATTGCGATGAACTTGTGTAGAATTGTACGTCAGGTTAGGCGTGTAAACCCCACTGGTTGGCTTGGTAGCGGCCTCGATAGAGGAGGAGATTTCTGATGTTGCGGGAAGGAGAGGAGAGTTTCTTAGAATTTTCTATAGAAAGATAGAAAACTTGTGTTTTGGGGTTAATAGGCGTTTGTGACCTTTATAGGTGAAAGTACTAAGAGTAGCGTATTCTGCTCGAGGAGTGGAAAGGGCTAGCAAGGTTGTAGTACTTGGAGCATTTTGCTTATTGTCGATAAATCGTCGCGAGGTATGTGAACCTCTTCCTATCTTTTCTAGCATGATTGTTGTGAACTATGTAATGCGGTGAGCGTCTGAGTGCTAAGTGATTTGGTTGGTTTTAAAACATAGGGTGTTATAATAGCTTTATGGGAAGTTAGTTATAACGACCTTATGTAAATGAAAATGGTTTCTTGATGTTAGAAGTTAAGAGACTTGATCTTATAAGATAAGAGACTTAACTTATTTGTTTTAATGTGGATGTTTGTGTGAAACCTCATTCGTGAGTAATGAGTACTTGGTTTTAAAGGGATAATGTTTCTTGATTTGGGAATCGAATGTGTATCGACAGGACCAACTGCGGCGTAAATAAAGGAAAATGTATTGAATAATGATGTGTTGTATTAAAACCGGTAGAAACCTCCATCTGCATAGAAGCTAAGATGAGACAAAATGATATTACATTTTCTAGATCATTTTCTTTGTAATAAGATCGTTATAAACAGAATAAACTACTCACATATATGACATATGTTACCCGATTGTTCTAAAAGGAATCAGTGATTAAGTTTGGGAACTATGAAACCTTTTGAAAATGAGAAGTTGGAGTAATTGAAACTAGGCAAACTGGAACTTAGGAAAAGAATGTTGGTACTTGATTTTAAAAGGAAAGTGTTCTGGTTTACTTAAAAATGTGGGTTGGTCATTCTAATACTACGGGTATCGGGTGACTTTGATAAAAGTAATGGATCTCTTTTACAAATTTAACGTACGTAGTACTTTAGGGCTAAAACCCGGACTTTGGTATAAAATGAAAGTACTTTGTGTTGTTGTGAAACTTGCCTATGCTTGTTGTTGTGAAGCTTGGCTATCTTATTGTGATAACCTTTGTTGTGCAAAGCGTTGTATTTACGTATTACGCGTCTCGATGGAGAATCGGTTGACTTGTTGAGAACTTACTTGGACGTGCCGGCAGTGACGGAGAAATTCCACGGGAACGTTCCTGTTGATAGTATTATTGTTGTGCATCGCTATGGACATCGACACGATCGTAAGCGCGGGTATGCTTCCATTTAGATTACCGCCTTGTTGTTTCCCTTTGGACATCACGACACGATCGTGGCGCTGCGGGTATCGTCCGTTTGGAATGTTGTCTTATTTTCCCTTTGGACATCGACGACGATCGTAGCGCTGCGGGTATCTTCGTTTGGATTCTTTGTCTTGTTGTTGAGTCACATGGACATGTCTACACGATCTGAGTCAGGGGCATGTGGCCATGGGACATTGGTATTATTGTTGCATCGTGGACATGTCTACACCGTCACGATATTAGGGGCATGCGGCCATGTCACGAACTGATTGATGTTGTGGGCGTGAGACCCGTAGTTATATTAGGTGATATTTGTTTTATGTTGTGGCGTAGTTTGGTTATCATACATGTCTCTGCTTTATATAGACTAGTATGATTTCATTCTGATATTATCTGATTTCACATACTTAGTACTGTTGTCTTGACCTCGCTTGAGGCTGCGTTCATCTGCATGAGTAAGTGCATCGATCGTGGATCTCGCTCATAGGATCATGATTCAGCGCATTTGAAGCTCCGTTTCTCGGAGGCTTATCTTTTAGTAGGTGTTCCACGAGTTGTAGGTTCTTGTACATTCGGGGTATGGCGGGAGCCTGTCCGTCGTAGTCGTGTATATCTTAAGTGCATGTAATCTTGTTGTGGGCGAGGGTTGTAAAAGTTAAAGCCCATTCGAGTTTTATGTATATCTTGAAGGCAAGCTATTTTGGTTGCTTTGTTTATTTATTATATCTCTTGTTAAATGACTCATGTTTTATGTTCGCTGATTTTCTACGATGTATGTATCACTAGGGTGCGGGGTAAGGCACGATGCAGGCCGGGCGGTCGTCCATGTTGTTATCCACGGTAGAAAAGTTTAAAGAAGAATAATCAAATTGTACTTACATAGGAATGTTTTCTGATGAGCTTGAGTAGCTCGCGGGTAGGAAATCTTGCCCAATTTTCCGTAGGATATAGAACCCTCTGTTTAGAGCTGGTTACAAAGTAGTGCGAGCGTTGATAGGCGTGTCGACTATTATAATTTGATTCTCTGCGCGACATATTGACTTGGCGGTGGTTTCGCTAAGAAGGTATGTGATTCTTCCTAAAGCATGATATTTTACAATATATATGTGTACGGTAGGCGTACATGTGTTGGCGAATAAAAACTACGGCAATGTCTTTGACTTAAGCTGAATAATACTTACGGCAATGCCTGGCTTAAGCTTTGAATAATACTTACAGCGATGCCTCAAGCTAACTGAATAATAAAGCGAAAGCATTTCAAAGAATCTTGAATCATTTTTCTGAGAAGAGAACTAATTGGTTTTAAAGCGAAGCTTAAGAGTTATACTAGCTTTATGGAAAGTTAAGTATAACGACAAGAATGATAAAAGAAGCGGTTTGCCTATGTGTTTATAACGGACTTATATTGAATTGTGAAAAGAATAATAAGATGGTTTGATAAGTAGACATGATATGATGCTATGTGTGTTGAGTGTGCATAGCGTTTGTATAAGAGTATTCTTGTTGTGCTTATATTGTTTAAAGATAATTTGTTATGTTAGTGTACTATCGCTGACTCTTGACATATTCACAGGGGTTAATTTGCCCTCCGTCTGGGGTAGACTTCGGTGATGCAGGACCGTGATTCGAGAATACCTGCATGCGGGTCGGGGAACCTATGCGGAGCTACGGGAGTTCGAGGTTAGTGATGCGGGGTTATACCTGCATGCGGTCTATGTGGCCATGCGGACTACGAGTCGGGGCGATGAGGAGTAGCTACCCTCGATGCGGGGTTATGTACCCTATGCGGGCCTATGTGAGTGGCCTATGCGGACTCTGGAGTCGAGGATTAGGCTTGCATGGTGATACTACGGGCGGTGGCCTGCTTGATCATTCGCGACCTAGAAAAGACACATTACAATTTACCTATTGTTTGCTCTTGTTTATGATGTGACCTTATGCGGTCACTTGGTTGTTTCATACATCTTGCAAAGCGATTTTAAAATGATATGTTTTCATTTAAGTATTTCTGATTTCATATACTTAGTACTGTTGTCTTGACCTCCCCGGGGTTGCGTTCATCTTGCGGTAAGAGCGGCAGTCTTAGATCCAGCGTTCTTAGGATCTACGTTGGTGTCGGGAGCTCCGTCTTTTCGGAGGCTCTACTTTTGGGTATGATCTCCTGTTGTAGATAGTTTTGTGCGATCGGGGTATGGCGGAACTGTCGCCATAGTTGTATATTTCCTTAGAGTGCAGTAGTCATGTTATGCGATGTCGGATGTAGCGCTAAACCGTGTTTATATATATATCAGAAAGCGGCGTTTTCTCACATAAAGCGTGTCTTATTTTATAAAGCTGTTTCATGTCTTGTTTTATATTTCCGTGATTACTACGATGTATGACTACTTGGGTGCCCGGTAAGGCACGATCCACGAACCGAATGGGTGCGTGACAAAAGTGGTATCGAAGCGATTAATCCTCGGAAAGTGTCTGACAGTATCTAGTAGAGTCTTGATTATCGGTGTGTTGTGCACGCAATAATCAGGAGGCTATAGGATATTTAGGATTGGTTTCTATTCTTCTCACTCTGAGATCGTGCTTTAGAGCTGTGTTAAAGTTGGACCCCTCTAACGTATTCCTTTTACATGATTATGCCTCGCGTAAGGCGGCCGGGCGAGAAGGGCAAAGCGTGAGGCTGCTAGTGGGACACCTAGAGTCACGAGGCTCGGGCCGATCTATACGAGGCGGCGAGTTCACGGCGCCCGGCCAGCAAAGACCACGGTACCGCCTCGCATCCCGCGGCACAGGGCGGAGAGTTAGGGCTCTGAGAGATAGGCTCTTGGCGGGATCGTGGCGAACATGAGGCGAGTGGAATCGTGATTCGATCCAGCCCGGTCGTACCGTGGTTCACGAGGCGAGAAGTTTGAGGCTACGAGACTACGAGTTGTAGCGCGAGTTTCTGGTGGCGGGAGGATGATCGCGAGTTCATCCGTCGGCTGAAGGATTACGAGTGATCGGCGTCGGAGACCGGTGCGTGATCTTTGGTTCCACGTAAATTTGCGTGATACCGCGATCGATTGGTTTGATTCATAGGAGTTATCGGGAAACCGCAGCGTCCCGACTACTTAGGATGAGTTCTCGGAGGCTTTCCTCGCTCACTGCGCCTCGCGGATGAGGAGGCGCGGTGATAGATTTTTCTGCTTGAGGCGAGAGGGCGCCTTGTCGGGAGTACAATGTCGAGTTTGATTCATTGGCTCGATATATCCCGGCGTTAGTAGCGAATATGGAGGATAGGGTGCGCTACGTCAGGGCTAGATGACTATATGGCGAGTCGTATGCGGGTGTTTCTCTTGGCCGGGTATGGACGTTACCGCATGCGAGCTCATGCTCTTGGATGTGAGGCGTAGAGGCAGAAGCGGGTTGTGACGGCGAGAAGAAGGCGGGGCGGCGAAGTCTTTTGGTAGCTATCGTGGTGGCGGCCTGGCGGCGATCTGGGTACACCACGGCCGGCTGAGCACTCTGCCGTCCTCAGCCGGCGGAGATATTCGAGGCGAACCGGGGCGAGGACTTGAGCGTCAGGCGGCGAAGTGCGGCGATCAGGACCACCCGCCGGTGTGGCGTCGGCGGATCCCGCCGGGAGTTGTGGTGCTACGGGAGCTTGTTTGATTGTGGCAGCGGGGCCACTATCCGGCTATCAGACCGAGGCGATCTTGATGGTAGTCGGCTTCTGAGTTCTTTCGCGGGTCTTGCATCCCAAGCATTTCATACGGAGGAAAGGTACTCGTGGACCAGTCGCGGCGGTCGTGGCGCGGGTCCCGATTCGCGGTCCTCGAACCGCATTTATGCTGTCGGCCAGCGAGATCGGAGGCCTCGCTTTGATGTCGTCACGGTACCTTATCGGTTCTGGGTTTGATGTTTATGCCTTGATAGATCGGGTTCTACTGCATCCTATATATCTCCACTTGTTGCTAGTAGGATAGGGATAGAGCACGAGTCCATAGACCACTTTCGAGGTAGCTACGCGATGGTGATTCGGTGGTAGCTCGGCGGGTATATAGAGCTTGTCTGTGACCATTCTGATCGTCGGACCACTGGCGAGCTTGATAGAGTTGGAGATGATTGACTTGGCGTGATCGTAGGGATGGATTGGCTAGCTTCTTTCGCCAATGTAGGCTGCGAAGAGAAGTAATGCAGTTCCGGTTTCACGAGGATCCGGTTGTTGAGTGGGAGAACGCGGTATCGCAGGGTAGGTTTATTTCTACCTCGAGGCTAGGAAGATGGTGCGAAGGGTATATCTACCATCTCGTTGGGTGTTTGATCTTGAAGCGGCGGTACAGATTTTCCGTCGATTCGGTGGTGAGAGAGTTCCCAGGCGTGTTTCGAGCGACCTCGGGTATCGCTCACGAGAGGAGATTGAATTTTGTATAGGCATATTGCGGACACTCGGCTATTTCCATTCCGCCATACGAATGGCACTGCCGAGTTGAGAGAGTTGAAGGATCGGCAGGGATTTCTTTGGAGAAGGGCTTGTCGAGGCCTAGTGTTTCTCCACAGGGAAGCGCGGTATTGTTCGTAAAAAGAAGGGCGGGGCCAGCTGCGCATGTGTGTTGATTCTGACGGTGAACAAGGTGACCATTAAACGAATACCCTTCCCGGGATTGATGATTTGTTCGACGGTTGCGTAGTGCGAGATGTTTCTCGAATTGATCTGCGATCGGGCTATCATCAGTGGGAGTCGAGAGAGGTGGATGTCCCTAGGACTACATTCGGACGATGCGGGCATTATGAGTTGAGTCGTGTCTTTTGGGTTGACGATGCTCGGCGGTATTCATGGATTTGATGAGCAAGTGTTCAAACCATTTTGGACACGTTTGTGATAGTGTTCATTGATGATATCTTGGTTTATTCTCGCTCGAGCGAGGAGCATGCGGGCATTTGAGGCTGTGTTGTGATTCTCGGGACCAGCGATTATCGCGAGTTTTCCAAATGTGAGTTTTGGTTGACTTGGTGGCTTTTCTTGGGCATGTTATGGGTGATGGCATTCAGTGAATACGGCGAATCGAAGCGATCGGGACTTGGCCTGAACTCTTACTCGACGAGGTTTGCGATTTACGGGCCTTGCGAGGATATTATCGGCGGTTCGTGGAGAAGTTTGCTTATCTACGCACCATTGACTAGGTGACTCGAAGGCAGCAAGTTTGGTGGTGATGCTTGTGGCGAGGTTTCGATTCTTTGAAAAGAGGCGGCGGCGCCCGTTCTTACTCTTACAGAGGTCGAGCGGTTATATCGTGTATTGTGATCGTCGGCCATCGGGTTGGGATGTGTGTTGATGCGGCATGGCGGGGTTATAGCATATCGTCGGCGATTGAAGAAACACGAGGAACTACCCGCGTGATTTGGAGTTGGCGGTGTGATTCGCGCTTTGAAGATCACGGAGGCACTATTTGTATGGGGTTCACGTGGATATTTTACGGACCACAAGAGCCTCGGTATATCTTCGGCCAGAGGAGTGAACTTACGAGAGCGGTTGTTAGAGTTGCTTAAGGATTACGATGTTGATATCTGTACCACGGGAAAGCCAATGTTGTGGCGGATGCTCTTAGTCGTAGGTCGATGGGAGCCTATCGGATGTGCGACTAGAGAGGAGGGACATGGTTCGTGATTTGAATCGATTAGCGAGCCTTGGTGTCCGTTTGATTGATTACGATAGCGGTGGGGTTGAGTTCGTGAGGTTGCGAGTCTTCCATCGTCGAGGAGGTGAAGAGCAACGATTCGAGATCGGTTTTGACGCGTTATCGTGATACAACTCTTCGTGAGGCAAAGGTCGCACGAGGTAGCACGATGGGGTGCTAAGGTTTGAGCGAGTTGTGTGTTCGGATGTTTGAGGACTTGGCGAGTTCTTGGGAAGCACGGCGGCGTTACTCTATCCGTCGAGTTCGACCAAGATGTACCACGACGCCCAGATCGTGTATTGGTGGGATGGCGAAGAGGGGCGTTGCGAGTTCGTAGCTCGATGCCGTGTTGTCGGCGGTGAAGGTAGAGCACGGAGGCACGGTGGTTTATTCTGAGCGATTGAGATCGACACGGAAGTGGGAGGTAATCAACATGGACTTTATCACGGGATTACCTGCACTTTCGGAGGAGACATGATTCTATATGGGTTATCGTTGTGGTGGCGAAATCAGCCCACTTTCTTCCCATCGGGATGACTTTTGGTGAGATTATGCGGACTTTACATCAGAGATCGTCGGTGCATGAGTCCTATTCGATCATATCAGACAGAGAGCCCGGTTCTGGCTAACGGAGGTCTTTCGAAGGGTTTAGGGGGCCGGTGAGCACAGTCGCGCATTCCATCCTGAGAGCAGGCGGACGGTGGCGCACTATCGGACTGCGAGGATATCTGCGAGCTGTGTTATCGACCGAGGTAGTGGGAGGATCATTTGCCTCTGGTTGAGTTTGCATACAATAATAGCTACTGCTCGGTATTCGGATGGCGCCTTATGAGGCCTTGTATGGGAGGAAGTGCGGATCGCCTATAGGCTGGTTCGATGTGGGCGAGTGCGATTAGTGGGACGGTTGGTGCGGCGGCGGTGGATAAGGTGAAGCTTATCCGAGGAGGTTCTTGGCGGCTCGAGTCGGCGAAGTCATATGCGAGATCATCGTCGTCGGCATCTTGAGTTCGAGTTCATGATTGGGTTTTCCTAAAGGTGTCACCCATGAAGGGTGTGATGAGATTCGGAAGAAGAAGCTTCGGCCCGAGTATATTGGGCCATTTCATATTGTCATTGCCAGGTAGGCAAGGTTACTCTGAGTTGGATCTGCCGTCCGTCTGGGCGGTGCATCCGTGTTTCGCGTATCTATCTTTGAGAGATGTATCGGGGATCCATCTAAGGTGCACCGATTGGCGATGTCGGTGGCCAGGGGTTGCTCGTATGAGGAGGTTCCATGGCGATAATCGATCGTCGAGTTAAGCGTCTGCGAACGAGGGCGTGGCTTAGTCAAAGTCTTGTGGCGGAGCGAGCTCGGGGAGAGATGACTTGGGAGGCGAGGAAGACATGAGGCGAAGTATCTCGCTTTATTCCCACACCTCCGGGTAATTCACTTTCTACTTGTAAATCTTCATTACTCGTTTATGCCTAAGTGTTGTTACGTGGCGTGTGTGGCATTGCATTGTTTAAGTTATGAAGAATCTTATCGTTAAGCTTGTCTTGGGAAGGAACATTCGGGCGAATGTTTCTAAGAGAGAATGTTATACCGTATTTAGGAGTATGCGTGGCGTGCGTCTGAAAGTTTGTATAAAAGTTTAAGCCTTGGGCGTTTTATTTGTGCCTGACTCACTAAAAGAATCGTTTCAGGCGAAGCGTTTCCACGACTTTCGTAGGAAAATTCCGGCTATGTCATTTAGTATTTTGCGGATTTTTAGAGAGGCGAAACATTTTGGACCAGCGGGAGGCGACATGGCACCCTCCGATTGGTGGACTTGAAATCGTCCGTTGGGCCGAATTGGACATAGAGTTGCACGTTTTTGTGCCTTTGCACAAGTCAAGGATTAGGTAGGATATTTTGTGTAGTAGATGGATAAGGACACTTGCCTAATCTTGGCCTTACACTTGCCTAGCACTTGGCTTAATCTTGGCCATTGGTTGGCCAACTTCTTGACCTATAAATACCCCCTTTAGATGAAGAGTTCTTCATCCACAAATCAATTTCCAAGTCTTGAAAAATCCCTCCCCTCTCTCTAAAGCTTTTAGTCCAAAGCCTCACTGCCCCACTCCTTTTAAAGCTTGGCGAGGCAACCTCCCCTAGCCTGTGAAACCTACCCCCTCCCTTGGTAGAAAAGTTGCCTTCTTGTATTGTTATAATGCCCAAAATACCTAGCCCAAATCCCTTAGTCCTTAGTAGAAGTTGTGAAGAACTTCTAAGGTTTCTTAGACTCTGGGCGTACAACAGGAGCTAAACCTTGCTCAGTGACTTTATCTAGGATATTATTGGGCTTCGAGTAAATAATCCTAACCCTCTTTTGAATTAGAGAATACATCTGTAGTAGTATAAGAATAAGTATAAAATACTTAGAAGAATATCACAGAATAGAATTGAATTTGTTATCACGATAAAAGGGTTTAAAGAAGAATAATCAAATTGTACTTACATAGAATTTGTTTTCTGATGAGCTTGAGTAGCTCACGGGTAGGGAAATGCGCCCAATTTTCCGTAGGATATAGAACCCTCTGTTTAGAACTGGTTACAAAGTAGTACGAGCGTTGATAGGCGTGTCGACTATTATAAATTTGATTCTCTGCGACATATTCAACTTGGCGGTGGTTTTATTTGAGAAGGTATGTGATTCTTCCTAAAGCATGATATTTTACAATATATATGTGATGCGGTGAGCGTACATGTGTTAAGCGAATAAAAACTACGGCAATGTCTTTGACTTAAGCACGAATAATACTTACGGCAATGCCTGGCTTAAGCTTTGAATAATACTTACAGTGATGCCTCAACTAAGCTGAATAATAAGAAGCTGAAAGCATTTCAAAGAATCTTTGAATCATTTTTCTGAAGAGAACTAATTGGTTTTAAAGCGAAGCTTAAGAGTTATACTAGCTTTATGGGAAGTTAAGTATAACCACTTAAGAATGATAAAAGAAAGCAGTTTGCCTATGTGTTTATAACGGACTTATATTGAATTGTGAAAAGAATAATAATTTGTTATGTTAGTGTACTATCGCTCGCCTCTTGACATATTCAGGGGTTAAGCGCCTCCGATGCGGGGTAGACTCGGTGATGCAGGACCGTGATTGAGAATACCTCATGCGGGTCGGGGACCTATGCGGGCTACGGGAGTTCGAGGTTAGTGATGCGGGGTTATACCTCATGCGGTCTATGTGGCCGTGCGGACTACGAGTCGGGGCGATGCAGGGATTAGCTACCCTCGATGCGGGGTTATGTACCTATGCGGGCCTATGTGAGTGGCCTATGCGGACTCTGAGTCGAGATTAGGCTTGCATGGTGATACTACGGGCAGTGGCCTGCTTGATCATTCGCGACCTAGAAAAGACATTCTGATTTACCTATTGTTGCTCTTGTTTATGATGTGGCCTTATGCGGTCATGGTTGTTTCATACATACTTGCAAAGCTGATTTTAAAATGATATGTTTTCATTTAAGTATTTCTGATTTCATATACTTAGTACTGTTATGCTGACCTCGCTTGAGGGCTGCGTTCATGCGCGGTAAGAGCAAGCGCAGTGCTAGATCCACGTTCTTAGGATCTACGTTGGTGTCGGAGCTCCGTCTTTTAGGAGGCTCTACTTTTGGGTATGATCTCCTGTTGTAGATAGTTTTATCTGATCGAGGTATGGCGGGGCCACTGTCGCCATAGTTGTATATTTCCTTAGAGTGCATAGTCGTATTTATGCGATTATCGGATGTAGCTTGCTAAACCGTGTTTATATATATATGCGAAAGCGACGTTTTCTCACATAAAGCGTGTCTTATTTTATAAAGCTGTTTCATGTCTTGTTTTATATTTCAGTGATTACTACGATGTATGACTACTTGGGTGACCGGTAAGGCACGATCCACGGGCCGGAATGGGTCGTGACAACTACGTCCATGACTTAGACATTTCCTAGTCTAAAAATCCTCTCCTCCTTAGTGTAGTTTAGTCCAAATCCACTCCCCTTTGAGAGGCCCTTGGCAGAAATACCCCACTCTAGTTGTTCTAGTCAAAATACTAACCCCCTTGGATTTGAGAAATACTTCTCCAAGTATTGTTGTAATGCCAAAATACTCTAGCCAAAACCTTTGTAGTGTTTCAGTACCCTCTATCTGAAAAGCTTGGAAAATACTACTATACTTTCCTTTAGCCACTAAACGAAACCCTAAGGAAATATTCATAGTTGGTTGAAGTATTTACGTAGAAGTTGGTTAGAACTTCTAAGGGTTGTTTGGAGCGGGTTGGAGCGCACGGAGTAGGAGCTAAACCTTGCTCAGGATCGACTTTAAACTTGGATAATTTTGGGCTTATCGAGGTAAATACTCTTGTCTTTATATTGTAATTGGGAATTACATCTGTAGTAGTATAGAAATGAATATAAGATTCATAGAAGGATATTCTGAAGGAATTAGCGAGATCACATCGGAAGAATATTAAAGAAGAAGATTGATTGTACTTACATGGGAATTTGTATTCTGATGAACTTGTGTAGCTTAACGGCTAGGAAGTCTTGCCTGATTTTCCGTAAAATAGAGAACCTCTTGCTTAGAATATTCTCTGAGTAGTCTAGACTTTGATAGTGGTATAACCTTTATAGGTTGAATGTTCTGCGAGTAGCATGTGCTCTTAAAAGGTGGACAAGGCTAAGCGGGTTATAGTAGTGGGCGTTTTGCTAATAGTCGATAATCGTCGCGAGGTATGTGATTCTTCCTATCCTCTTGAGCATGATATTTTAAAGAATATATATATATAATGCGGTAGGCGTCGTGTGTTAAGCGAGCGGTTATGCGACAATGTCTTTTGACTTAAGCTTTGAATAAAAGAATGCGGAAGTATTTTAAAAGAATATATATATAAATGCGGTAGGCGTCGTGTGCTAACTGAATGTAGTTTTACGGCAATGTCTTTTGACTTAAGCCTGAATAATAAGAATCTTGAAGTATTTCAAAAGAATTAAGAATCATTTTTGAAAGAAGAATAATACTTGGTTTGAAAGCTTAAGAGTTATACTAGCTTTATGGGAAGTTAGGTATAACGACTTAAGAGAGATAAAAAGAATGGTTTATTGATTTTAAGAAGTTATTGTCACGACCCGACCCCGGGACCGCGACTGGTGCCCTACCTGGGCACCCTTACAGGTATACATCAGAGATAATCAGCGGAACATACATGAAACTTTATAAAATAAAACAACAGAAGTGAAACAACGAGTTAGCGATAGGGCTACCTTCACAGACATCATATATCTGGCCAAAGCGGTTGCCTCCTTTCTTTACAAAGCGACCCACAAATGTAACTACAGACCTCTAGAGTTTTTAACATAACAACGATGGCGGGACGGGGCCTGCCATACCACGAATATACATGAATCTACTACTTGGAAAACCGTACGAGATAAAGCCTCGGAGCAAATGGAGCTTTCCCGACAATGAGCGAGATCACAGAGCAAGGATCACGACACAGGTACCTAAAACTGCGGGCATGAGCGGCCCCGAAGAAGTCGATTACAACAGTGCGAATATGGAGCAGAAATAACGTCTGATGCGGTCATAAGCGTACAAAAGAATGACAAGGACAAGTATAAAACAATACATGCGGATCTGCGTGTCATTACGACTTATGAACTTAATCGCACCTATTATCTTTTTCATTCTTAATAAAATTTCTGACCACATTCTTACGTACATTATTAGAAAAGAATCATTAAGTTCATTACTATATAACTCACTTATCTTTCATAAGCATAATCAGGCCGCTTTGGGAGGGCACTATCTTACGGCCCGATCTGGGGCGATCAAGGTCGCGTAGTGCGCGTAAAGGTATCTTGCCGGCCCGATCACGGGTCGATGCGTCATCTGATGCGCGTAAGGTATCTTGCCCGGCCCGTTCTGGTGCGATAATGTCATATAGTTTGCGTATGGGTATCTTTGCGGCCCGTTCACGGGTCGATAATGTCATATAGTGCGCGTTATGGGTATCTTTGCCCGGCCCGTTCTGGGTCGATAATGTCATATAGTGCGCGTATGGGTATCTTGCGGCCCGTTCTGGGTCGATAATGTCATATAGTGCGCGTATGGGTATCTTGCGGCCCGTTCTGGGTGCGATAATGTCATATAGTGCGCGGTATGGGTATCTTTGCGGCCCGTTCACGGGTGCGATAATGTCATATAGTGCGCGTATGGGTATCTTGCGGCCCGTTCTGGGTCGATAATGTCATATAGTGCGCGTATGGGTATCTTGCGGCCCGTTCTGGTCGATAATGTCATATAGTGCGCGTATGGGTATCTTGCCGGCCCGTTCTGGGTCGATAATGTCATATAGTGCGCGTATGGGTATCTTGCGGCCCGTTCTGGGTCGATAATGTCATATAGTGCGCGTATGGGTATCTTTGCGGCCCGTTCTGGGTCGATAATGTCATATAGATGCGCGTATGGGTATCTTTGCGACCCGTTCTGGTCGATAATGTCATCTAGAATCAGAATTTAACCCAGCGTACTCGCGCCTCTACTCCTTTAGAAAGACTCTTTTTCAATTACAACTTCGGATACTAACAACTATAGTATCAAGTCTATCCGTCTTTCAAGACAAGTCGCAATCGTTTTAGAAATACAATGCAGAACACAAAACAAGTGACTTCTTTTCTTATAAAACCTTAGGCAAGCGATGCGTAAAATCAAGTTGCCTTTTCACTAAAGTCAAGTCATTTATCTTTCCATAAGGCAAATATAACTAACTTCCCATAAAGCCGTTATATTCACTTTATACCTTAGCCATAAACAATTTCCTATCGAAGGGACTTATACGTTTAAAGCGGAACAAGTATCACATACTTTAAAACTCTTGAGTCCATAACTTTAAAATCAACTTAAGACATCCTTACTATTTTCAAAGAAGTGAGTTAATCTCTAACCCACCCGACTTGGCATTTCATAAAACAAGTAAAGAATGTCATAGTCTTGTACATCTCTTAGTACTACATCGTGCGACTAGTCATGCTCAAAAGATAGGAAAAGTTCTACATAGAGTAAATCACATAACTACCTCTTAACTTCTAAGAGTAGAAGGAAACATGAAATGATACCACAAGTATATTCCATACATAGAATCATGCGAAAGGAAGGAAGAGGTTCGCATACCTCGCGACGATTGTCGACAAGTAGCAAAATGCTCCAAAGTACTTCAATCTTGATAGCTATTCCACTCTCCAGTAGGATCGCTATACTTAGTACTTCAACCTATAATGGTCTGTCGTCCATTAACCTCTCACTTCATCGTAGAATTATTCTAAGTGCTAAGTCACGATTCTACGGAAAATCGGACAGAACCTCCTTTGTTTCTACTAACTTTGCCACCTTTTTCAAGGCGAATACAATAACCAAACAGCCCCGATTGGCTCACGATTATATAGAAGGTAGTCGATACAAATGACTAACTAAGCAGACCCCGATTGGCTCGCGATTATATAGAAGGTAGTCGATACAAATGAATAACCAACTAATACAAACTCTGAGTCCAAAATCGGCACCTTGAGTTCACCCAAACCAAGTCGCACCCAACGTCCATTGCAATCCAGATGGGTAGCATACCATGATATCAAGTCGCATTTGATTATAACAACCATAATCTTTCAGTAAGTAACATGCGACGATTTCTAAAAGCGACGATTAGTAATCGATTTCAAGTGGCTTGTATAACATTTGGTTTAGCTCTGAAATCCATAATACTTATAACTTCAACCTATCAACTTCATGCTAGCAACAAGTAAAGCTAACAACAACAATAATATGTAATCTTGTAACACCTTTAAAAGACAAGATTATACCTTAACGATTCTTAATCAACTCGATCGAGTCGCTCGTAGTAGTTTAGAGCCTCTCGAAGATACTTTAATCAGCTTGTTGAGACCCTTAGAACAACACCAACTATTATCCTTCAAAACTCCAACACAAAACCTAGAAAGACCATTAGGTTTCGTTTGCGACTAACAGTAAACAACCTTTTTCCAAGATTTTCTATTGAGATGTGTTTCTGATACACCTAAGAACCTTGGTTTAAAGTGTGGAAACAAATGGACAAAAGCGAAAATTCTTTCTTCTTTCCCCTAGGTGAACCGAGACCCGATGTGCTCTTCAAATTTTGTGTAAAATTTTCTAAGTGTTAAACTCCTCTCTCTACTAGTAGTAATATAAAGCACCTTGGAGGTTATGATAAAAACACATGGGTGGTTTAGATGAAGTCTTCTAAAATATCAAGACCAGTGGGACGCTTTGACTTTGGTCGAGAAACTCAAGCTCATTAAATGGAAGACTTTGTCATCTAAGACTATAGTCGATGACCATATTGGCCATACTATTTTCGTCAAGGCATCTATAAGGGGGTGACACGTGTAGCCTCCCGTTAAATCCTGATAAAGCGTTTTAAACAATTCCATAAATATACTAAAAAAATCAAGTCTCAAATCTTAACACTTATGAGTTCTTACGTGCGTTCTTAAAACATATCCTGTAAATACGAGTGTATGATTATGAGGCTTGATCTTAAGAAAGAAGACTTGACTTAAATGAATTAATATGAATTACGTGTGAAACCTCGTTCGTGAGTAATGAGTACTTGGTTTTAAAAGGAATAATGTTTCTGATTTGAAATCGAGAATGAGTATCGACAAACCAACTGCGGCGTTAATAAAGGGAAATGTTTTGACTAATTAAGTATTATTAAAACCGGTAGAAACCTCATCTGCATAGAAGCTAAGATGAGACAAAATGATATTACATTTCTAGATCATGTTGCTTTAATAAGATTGATTTTGAACAAGAATAACCTACTCGCATATAAGGCATATGTTTCTCAAATTGTTTAAAGAGAATTATATTCTTAAGTGATTAAGACTATGAACTCTGAAACCTTTCTAAAATAAGAGGCTTAAGTACTTGAAATTAGGCAAACTTGAACTTATGGAAAAAAAATGGTGTTACTTGATGTTGAAAAGGAAAGTGTTTTGGTTTACCTAAAAATGTGAGTCACTCTATTTTAATACTACGGGTATCGGGTGACCTTTTTAAAAGAAATGAATCTTTTAAAAAGAATTTAACGTACGTAATACTTTGGGGTCAGAACCTGGACTTTGGCATAAAATAACCTTGAGTTGTGTGTAACTTGCCTATGCTTGTGGTGATAGCCTTTTTTGTGCAAGTGTTGTATTTCTATGCTCACAGAGTCCCGTGGGATGGGTGGGACACGTATTCCACGATTCTTCAAGGTCCCGTGAGATGGGTCGGGACACGTATTCCACGATTCTTCAGAGTCGTGAGATGGTCGGGACACGTATTCCACTGATTCTTCGAGTCCCATGAGATGGGCGGGACACGTATTCCACGATTCTTCAGAGTCTATGAGATGGGTGGGACCGTATTTCATCGATTCTTCACGAGTCCCGTAGGATGGGCGGGACCGTATTCCGCGTGATTCTTCTGAGTCGTGGGATGGCGGGATCGTATTCTACATGATTCTTTCACAGGTCCCATGGGATGGCGGGACACGTATTTCACCACGATTTGTACCTAGGCTGAGCGGTGATGAAGGAGTTCCACGGGCGTGAGGATGACTTGAGGCGTGAGTCACGACTTGACATGTTGCTTTTATGTTGTGAGCGTAGTTTGGTTATCATACATGTCTCACCTTTATATAGACTATTATGATTTCATTTCTGATATTTCTGATTTCACATACTTGGTACTGTTGTCTTGACCTCCTTGAGCTGCGTTCATCTGCGGTAGAAGTACATCGGTTGTGGATCTCGCTCATAGGATCCTGATTCGGCGTGTTAGGAAGCCCGTTCCTTGGAGGCTTATCTTTTGGTATGTTACTGCGAGTGCAGCAGGTTCTTGTACATTCGAGGGTATGGCGGGGCCACTGTCCGTCATAGTTGTTATCACTTTCTTAGAGGTATGTAAATCTGTTGTGGCGAGTTTGTAAAAGGATAAGCGTTCGGGTTTTTATGTATATATCTGACAGGCTTTTGTTGTGCTTTGTTTATTTATCAAATCTCTTATTACATGTTTATGTTTTATTTGCTGATTTTCTACGATGTTGTATCACTAGGGTGCAGGTAAGGCACGATCCTGGGCAGGTTGAGTCGTGACAAAAGTAATATCGAAGCGATTAATCCTCGGAAAGTGTCTGAACAGTGTCTAGTAAGTCTTGATTATCGGTGTGTTGTGCACCATCTATGTCGGAGGCTATAGGACATTTAGGATTAGTTTCCATTCTTCTCATTACGAGATCGTGCCTTAGAGTTGTGTGATAAGTTTGACCTGCAGCGTATTCCTTTCCTTTACGATTATGCCTCGCGTAAGGCAGCGGGCGAAGGGCAAAGCGGCGAGAGGCTGAGTAAACACGGAGGTTACGAGCGAGGCCCGATCGTTACGAGATAGTGCTTGACGGCGAGTTTTGCGCCGCCCGGCGCAGCGAGTTTAGAGCGCGGCGATGGCTGCTGAGACTCTGATACACGAGCCTCGGTCCGCGGCTTAGGCGGATGAGATGGGAGTACAAGGAGATGGCGATTCTTGGCGAGTCGTGGCAAGATATGAGATAAATTTGGAATCACGGCGATTCAGTCGATAGCACCGTAGTTCACCGGCGAGCGGTTTGAGACTACGGGACTTTACGAGTTGTAGCCTTGATGTTCTATGGATCGGGCGAGATAACCCTCGGGAGTTTATCAAGCGACTACGGATCATGAGTGATCGAGCCTCGAGGCGGTCGGTGGTATTGAGTTCGCATCATTTGCGTAATCTGCGATCGTGGTTTGATTCATGGGAGTTGTCGGGAGAGCATGCACTTCCGGCGCGTGGGGCGAGTTCTCAAGGCTTTTCTTGCACATTTCTTGCCCCGCGGATGAGAGGGCTCGGGTAAGATTTTTGGCGTTAAGGCGGGGCGGGCGGGCGGTTAGAAGTACAATGTGGAGTTCGACTCATTAGCTCGGTATGTCCCATTGTAGTAGGCGATATGGAGGATAGAGTACAATTACGTCGCGGGCTAGATGATTACTTGGCGAGAAGCATGCGGGTGTAGCTCTTGGTGGGCATGGACATTGCCGCGTGCAAGCTCATGCGCTAGGATGTGAGGCACGGAGGTCGGCGGAATGGCGGGATCGGCGAGAAGAGGCGAGCAGCGAGGTCGCTGGTAACTTCGGCGGGCGCCTCGGTGAACTAGTTATGTATATCGCCCGATGCAGTGGTCCTCCGATCTTGGGGCGTTTGGGGTATTCGGGGCTGAGTCGGGGCTCGGGAGCTTAGTTCCGCGGTATACATAGGTTACAGCGGAGTTCATGTTTCCCTCGGTGTGCGCGATGTGGCGAGCGTCGTCGGGAATGTCATCTTTTCGGTGCTTGTTTTCTGCGGCGTCGGGGCCATGTAATGTCCTAATAGGAAGGATGCGAGCGAATGACTCGACTGTTATACCGTATTTCGGTATATGCGTGAGGAATACGTCTGGTTGGCTTTAAAGTTTAGGCCTTGGGCGTTTTTGGGCCTGACTCACAGCGAATAGTTTTCGGCGAAGCGTTTCCACGACTTCGTAGGGTAAATTCGGCTATGCCATTTCTAATTTTGCAGATTTTAGAGGCGAAACATTTTGGACCAGCGGGAGGCGAAACTTGGCACCTCCGATTGATGGACTTGAAATCGTCCGTTGGGCCGAATTGGACTAGGATGGCACGTTCTTTGTGCCTTTGCACAATCAAGGAGTTGGTAGGATATTTGTGTGTAGTAGATAGAATGGACACTTGCCTAAATCTTCACCTACACTTGTCTTGCACTTGGCGTCATCTTGACCCTTGGTTGGCCGTGGCTTGACCTATAAATACCCGCAAGATGAAGAGTTTTCATCCACAAATTCCTTTCAAGTCTTGAAAATCCTTCCCTCTCCACTTGTAGCCTCTTTCGTCAACACCCACTTTGAGTGAGCTTGGCGAGGCAACCCCTCACTAGCCTAGCGAAATCTACCCCACTCCTTGGTAGAAAAGTTGCCTTCTAGTATTGTTATAATGCCCAAAATACCTAGCCCAAATCCACTTAGTCCTTAGTAGAAGTTGTGAAGAACTTCTAAGGTTTCTTAGACTCTGGGAGCGTACAACCTAGGAGCTAAACCTTGCTCAGTGTGACTTTTATCTAGGATATTATTGGGCTTACAGGGTAAATAATCCTAACCCTCTTTTGAATTAGAGAATCATCTTTGTAGTAGTATAAGAATAAGTATTAAATACTTAGAAGAATATCACTGAGAATAAATTGAGCTATTATCACGGTAGGAGGTTTAAAGAAGAATAATCAAATTGTACTTACATGGAATTTGTTTTCTGATGAACTTGAGTAGCTCGTGGGTAGGAAGTCTGCCCAATTTTCCGTAGGATATAGAACCCTACGCTTAGAAGCGTTTCTGAGTAGTCTAGGCGTTGATAGGCGTGTCGACTATTATAGGTTGATTTCTGCTGCGCGACATATTGACTTGGCGGTGGTTTTTTGAGAAGGTATGTGATTCTTCCTAAAGCGTGATATTTTAAAGTATATATGTGAATGCGGTGAGCGTACATGTGTTAAGCGAATAATAACTACGGCAATGTCTTTTGACTTAATCACGAATAATACTTACGGCAATGTCTTGCGACTTAAGCACGAATAATAAGGATCTGAAAGCATTTCAAAGAATCTTTGAATCATTTTTAAACAAAGAGAACAAATTGGTTTTAAAGCGAAGCTTAAGAGTTATACTAGCTTTATGGGAAGTTAGGTATAACCACTTAAGCATGATAAAAGAAGCAGTTTGCCTATGTGTTTATAACGGACTTATATTGATTTGTAGAAAGAATAATAAGATGGTTTGATAAGTAGACATGATATGATCTATGTGTGTTAGTGTCTTTGTAGCGTTTGTATAAGAGAGTATTCTTGTTGTGCTTATGTTGTTTAACGATAAAATTTGTTATGTTAGTATAATATCACTCACCTCTTGACATATTACAGGGGTTAAGCGCCCTCCGATGCGGGGTAGACTCGGTGATGCAGGACCGTGATTGAGAATACCTCATGCGGGTCGAGGACCCGTGCGGGCTACGGGAGTTCGAGGTTAGTGATGCGGGGTTATACCTCATGCGGTCTATGTGGACATGCGGACTACGAGTCGGGGCGATGCGAGGGTAGCTCTGTTATACCCGTATTCTCGGGGTATGTATGCGAGGGCGTGCGTCGAGAGCACGAGAAAAAATTTGGAAAGAAAGAAAGATGTGAGTTTAAACGGAAAAGTTTCGGTTTTTGTGAAGAAAAAGGTTCGTTAATGAGAATTGGTTTCCCAGTTTGGTATATGGGCTTCTTAAATTATATTAGAATTTTGAGATTTTATTTTGGAAATGGTCACGTGGGGCCCACGGGAGAAATTCTGGTTTTGTAGAGCCACTTTGTTTTGAGATTTTGGCCATTGTGGATATTTTTAGGAAGGCGTTTTATGAGGGCCAATAGGTGGGTGACACGTGTCACCCCGCTGATGGCTTGGCGAAGTTACCTTTGTCTGTGACACGGTTTAGTCGTTTTCGGCCAAGCGTTTTCGTAACTGCGAAGGAAAATTCGGCTATGTCGTTTTGTATTTTTGCGGATTTTCGGCGGCGGAACATTTTGGGCCAACAAGAGGGTGACACTTGTCACCTCAGTGGGCAGCGCCAAGGCGGTTTGGCCTTGGCCGATTGGTGCCGTGTTGTGGCATTGGTTTGTGCAATGTTTTGTGGCGTGTTTTGTGGAGTCGGGACTAGGGTGCACTTGGCTTGATCTTGGCCTTACACTTGGCTTGCACATGGCTGGATCTTGGCGCGTTGGTTGGCCTTTGGTTTTACTATAAATACCCACTGAAGCTTGAAGACTTACCGTCAAAATCTTCCAAGTCTTGAGTCCCTCTCCCTCCCTTTGTGTGTGTTCTCGTCCTAAGCCGTGCCCTCCCCCAGGTGGCCTTGTGGCCGAGAGCCTCCTCCGCTGTGGTGCTAGTAGTGGGGTACCCCTACTAGTTGTTTAGTATAATACACCCCACTCTTGGTAGAAATACTCTCAGAGTATTGTTATAATGCCCAAAATACCTTAGCCTTTACCTTGTTGTATTCCAAAGTTACCTCTATCGTAGAGCAGGAAATACTACCTTTTGTCCTTTTAGTCTCAAGCCAAATCCTAAGGAAATCTTCGTAGTTGGTTGAAGTATTTGGGTAGAAGTTGGTTAGAACTTAAGGGTTGTTGGGCGTATTGGGCGCCTGAGTAGGAGCTAAACCTTGCTCGGGATCGACATTATAACTTGGATAATTTTGGGCTTGTCGAGGTAAATATTCTTGTCCACTTATTGTAATTGGAGATTACATGTTGTAGGATTATATAGTTGAGGTATACTATATATAGAACTGAACATTATTGTGCGGCAATGTCTTTTGACTTAAGCTGAATTTAAAGAAAGAATGACTGCATTTACATGGAATTTGTATTGCGATAGACTTGAATGCGATATTGTGTAGTAGAATTATATCGTCAGGTTAGGCGTATAACCCCACTGGTTGGCTTGATGGCGGCCTCGATAGAGGAGGAGATTCTGTTGTTGCGGGGAGAAGTCTTAGAATTTTACGTAGAAATGGAACCTTGTGTTTTGAAGTTAATAGACGTTTGTGACCTTTTTAGGTAGAACATGGAACCGTACGGTTAGAAGTTAATAGACGTTTGTGGCCTTATAGGTGGAAGTACTGCGAGTAGCGTATTCTACTTGAAGAGTGGAAACGGCTAGGGCAGTCTGATCTTGTGGAGCATTTTGCTTATTATCGATACTCGTCGCGAGGTATGTGAACCTCTTCCTATCTGTTCTAGCATGATATGTGTGTAACTATGTAATGCGGTGGGCGTCTGGTACTAAGTGTATTTGTTTGGTTTAAACATAAGGTGTTATAACGGCTTTATGGGAAGTTGGTTATAATAGCTTTATGTAGGTAAGAAAATTGTTTACTGATGTTAGAAGTTAAGAGACTTGATCTTATAAGATAAGAGACTTAACTTATTTGTTTTAATGTGGATGTTGTGTGAAACCTCATTCGTGAGTAATGAGTACTTGGTTTTTAAAGGGATAATGTTTCTTGATTTGGGAATCGAGAATGTGTATCGACAGGACCACTGCGGCGTTAATAAAGGAAAATGTATTGAATAATGATGTGTTGTATTAAAACGGTAGAAACCTCCGTCTGCATAGAAGCTAAGATGAGACAAAATGATATTACATTTTCTAGATCATATTTCTTTGTAATAAGATCGTTATAAACAGAATAAACTACTCACGTATATGACATATGTTACTCGATTGTTTTAAAAGAGATTAAGACTATGAATTATGAAACCTTTCTAAAATAAGTGACTTGAGCATTTGAAATTAGGCAAACTTGAGCGTTTGGAAAATAATGTTGTTACTTGATTTTACAAAGGAAGTGTCTTGTTTACTTAAAAAGATAGTCACGATTTTTATACTACGGGTGGTGTGACTTATGTGAAAGTACTTTGAGTTGTGTGAAACTTGCCTATGCTTGTGATGATAGCCTTTGTTGTACAAGTGTTGTATTTACGTATTCTGGCGTCTCGATAGAGGCGGTTGACTTATTGAGAACTTACTTGGGCGTCTTTGGCGGTGGCGGAGAATTCCACGGGTATGTTTCCATTTTAATTCTTGTCTTGTTGTCGATGTTACATAGACGTATGTCTGCAGGAGTAAATTCGGGGCATGTGGCCATGCGGCGGGGTTGATCACGATATATTGTTGATGATGTCACATGGGCGTGTCTGCAGAGGTAAATTAGGGGCATGTGGCCATGGGGCATTGGTATTATTGTTGCATCATGGACATGTCTGCAGGCGAGTCAGGGGCATGCGGCCATGATGCGAACATGATTGATGTTGTGGGCGTGAGACCCGTAGTTATATTTGAGTGATGACTTGAGGGCGTGAGTCCCTGACTGGACATGACTGCTTTTATGTTGTGAACTGTAGTTTGGTTATCATACATGTCTCCTGCTTTATATAGACTAGTATGATTTCATTTCTGATATTTCTGATTTCACATACTTGGTACTGTTGTCTTGACCTCCTTGGGGTGAGCGTATAAAGAGGCGAGCCTCACCACGAGAAGACCGGCAGTGGCTCTCGTATGGCACATCACGAGAAGAGTAGGGCGTAGGGCATGCCTCGAGGATCGCATTATCTTTTGGTATGTGTTCCACTGAGTTGTAGGTTCTTGAACATTGAGGTATGGCGGGGCCTGTCCGTCATAGTGTTGTAAATCTTAAGTGCATGAAGCTGTTGTGGCGGGGTTGTAAAAGGATTAAAGCTATTCGAGTTTTATGTATATCTTGAAGGCAACCGTTTTGGTTGCTTTGTTTATTATTATATCTCTTGTTTCATGACTCATGTGTTATGTTCGCTGATTTTCTACGATATATGTATCACTAGGGTGCCGGGGTAAGGCACGGGGCGAGTCGGGGTGTGACAAAGTGGTATCGAGCGGTTAGTCCTCGGAAAGTGTCCGGGCCGTGTCTAGTAGAGTCTTGATTATCGGTGTGTTGTGCACCACGTCTATAATCGAGGAGGCTATAGGACATTTAGGATTAGTTTCCATTCTTCTCATTACGAGATCGTGCCTTAGAAGCGTGTTGTAAGTTGGACCCTCGGCGTATCTCGTTTTTACGATTATGCCTCGCGCAAGGCAGCGAGCCCGAGAAGGGCAAAGCGGCGAAGTCTTGCTAGTGAGATCTGAGAGAGATGCAGCGCGAGCGAGGCAGTACGAGGTTGTGCTTGACAGCGGGTTTTGTAGCGCCGCCCGGCCCAGCGAGTTAGCGCGGCAATGCTGCGAGACCGCGATACACGAGCCTCAGTCCGATGCAGGCGGAGGAGATGGGTTACAAGGAGATGGCCCGATTCTTTGGCGAGTCGTGGCGAATATGAGATAAATTTGAATCTGTGATTCCAGTTCAATGCTTTTGATGGTTCGCCCCGGCGAGATAGTTTGAGGCTACGGGACTTTACGAGTTGTAGCCGCGAGTTTTATGGGTGAGGCACGAGGATGATCGCGAGGAGTTCATCCGGCGATTCTGAGTCGTGAGTGATCGAGCCGGAGACCGAGTCGGTGGTCTTAGGTTCGCATCGGCTGCGTGATCTGCGATCGTGGTTTGATTCGTGGGAGTTGTCGGGAGAGTGTCACGACGTCTGGGGCCGTGGTAGTGCCTTAAGGGCACCCAAGTAGTCATATCGAGTGTCGGCGGAAATATAAAGCAAGACATGAAGCGATTTATAAAGTAAGACACGGTTTATGTGAGAAAACACGCCTTTCGGCATATATATATAATCATAGTTGGTGATTACATCCGACCTTTGTACAACATGACTCTGAGACCTCTAGAAATATACAACTATGGCGGGACGGGGCCCGCCATACCTGGTACAAAACTATCTCTGACGGGGAGATCATGCAAAAGTAGAGCCTCGGAAGAGATGGAGCTCAGGCACCAGCGTAGAGATCTAAGAATGCGGATCTAGCACTGCTTGCCCTTACTGCGGCATGAGCGGCCCGAAGGAGTCGATTACAACGGTACTAAGTATGCGGCGTAAAATACTTAAATGAAAACATATCATTTTAAAACCGGTTTACAAATATGGTAAACAACGAGGAAAAGCGCGTGGTAGTGCATCACAAACAAGAGCAACAATAGGTAGCGTAATAGGTCTTGTCTGACTGCGAATGATCGAAGCAGGGCCACTCGCCCATATCATCGTTACGCAAGCCTAATCTGGACTCGGTCGCGCATGGGCCACTCACGTGGGCGCGTGAGGTATAACCCGCGTCGAGGTGCTACTCCTCGGCATCGTCACGGACTCATTGTCGCGTAGCCACTGAGACCGCGTGAGGCATAACCCGCATACTAACACGGAACTCTCGTAGCTCGCATAGGCCCACTGGACGCGTAGGGTATTCTCGAATCATGGTCCCGGACCGCTGAGTCTACCCGCGTCGGAGGCGACAACCCGGTATCATCTCGAGGTGAGTGATAGTATACTAACATAACAACTTATCTTTAAACAATATAAGCATAACAAGGATACTCGCCTATACAAGCGTTACAAGATACTAACACACGTAGCATCATATCATGTCTACTTATCAAACCATCTTTATTATTCTTTTCCTGATATAAATGCATTATAAACACATAGGCAAACTTGTTTCTTTTATAAATCTTAAGTGGTTATACTTACTTCCCATAAAGCTAGTATAACTCTTAAGCACATTTTAAAAACCAATTAGTTCTCTTACATTAATATGATTGATAGTCTTTTGAAATGTTCTCGGTTCTTTATTATTGAGCTTAAGCGTGAGGCATTCTGTAAGTATTGTCGAGCTTAAGCGTGAGGCATTCTGTAAGTATTATTCGAGCTTAAGCGTGAGGCATTCGTAAGTATTATCGGGCTTAAGCGTGAGGCATTCCGTAGTTATATTGTAAAATATCATGCTTTAGGAAGAATCACATACATACCGTGAAAACCACTGCGAGTTGAATATGTGTGTGAGAGTCGCCTATAATAGTCACGGATATCTATTAAAGACTACTCTGATGGTCATTCTAAACAGAGTGTTCATAATCCTACGGTAAGTCTGGCAGCACTTCCATACCCGGTGATCTATATAAGTCTACTTGTGAAAACAGTCCTATGTAAGCATAGTTTGATTATTCTTCTTTTAAACCATACAAGTGATTAACACTTCAATTCTATTACGTGATATTCTTCTAAGTATTTATACTTATTCTTATACTATAATAGTAAGTATTCTCTAATTCAAAGAGGTTAGGATTATTACCTCGGTAAGCCCAATAATATCCTAGAAAAGTCGCTGAGCAAGGTTTTGCTCTAAGTTGTATGCTCAGAACCTTAGAAGTTCTTATGACTCTACTAAGTACTAAGGTATTTGGGCTAGGGTATTTTGGGCATTATAACGATACAAGAAGACAACTTTTCTACCAAGGGAGGGGGTAGATTTCGGCTAGGCTAGGGGTTAGGCCTCGGCCAGCTTCATGAGGAGAGGATATGTTTGGGCGAAATGGCTACAAAGGAGAGGAGAGGATTTTTAGACTTGGAAGATAACTTTGTGGATGAAGAACTCTTCATCAAAGGGGGTATTTATAGGTCAAGAAGTGGCCAGCTTGATGGCCAAGATTTAGACAAGTGCAAGGCAAGTGTAGGGTGAGGATTAACTATACACAAATATCCTACCAACTCCTTGACTTTGAGCAAGGCACCAAAAGCGTGCCAATCTTCTTCAAATCGTCCAAATGGGCGATTTCAAATCCTGAAATTGGAGGTGCCAAGTGTAAGCCCTCGTTGGTCAAAATGTTTCGTCTCTCGGAAAAATCATAAAAATAAGAAATGGCATAGCGGAATTTACTCTGGCTGTGGAAGCGTTTAGTCGGAAAGCGATTCTTTTAGTGAGTTGTGTACAAAATAAAGCGTCGAGGCTTATCTTTTAAGGCAAGACTTTGTCACGTATTCACTTACGTACATACTGCGGAAATACGAGGTATAACATTCTCCCCTCGCTTAGAACATTCGTCGAATGTTCCTTCCCAAACGATTATCGAAGAAGCTTAGCGATTGTAAATGCCACCGCGGCCGCGAGCAACACATGGCGAAGCGATAGCGAAAATTTGTAAGTAGGAAAGTGAATTTACGGAGGTGTGGGGAATAGGTGAGGATACTTCCGCCTCGTGTCCTCCTCGGCTTCCCGTATCATCTCTCCCTGAGCTCGTTCGCCACAAGACTTTGTGGAAGCCACGTCCGCCGTCATGAGCGCCTAACGGCGATCGACTATCGCTATGGGAATCTCGCCATACGATAACCCCTCGGTCACTGGACATCGTCAATCGGGTGCACCACAGATGGATCCGATCATCTCCTCAGCATAGATCGTGAAACACCGGATGCCTGCCTCCGGATCGGACGGCGGATCGACTCGTAGGCAACCTTGCCTACCACTGCGGACAATCTGAAGCGGCCCGATGTACCGGTTGAGCTTCCCCTTCTTCCGAATCTCATCACACCGCCATGGGTGACACCTAGGAAAACCAATCATGAACCTCGAACTCAAGATGTCGGCGGCGATGATGCGCATCGACTTACATGCGACTACGGTATCGATAGCGCTCTCGGATAAGTTTCACCTTATCCGGCACTGCTGCACCAAATCTGGTCCCACTTTGCACCTCGCCCACGTCGAACCAACCTATAGGCGATCTGCACTTCCTCCCATACAAGGCCTCGTAAGGCGCCATCGAATCTTGGAGTGGTAGCTATTATTATAAGCAAACTCAACTAGAGGCAAATGATCCTCAACTACTGAAGTCAATAACACGGGCTCATGACATATCACCGAAGTGCGGATAGTGCGCTCTGCTGTCAAATGCATGCTGCGGATGAAATGCGATTACTCGGGCTCACTGCGTCCTAAACCCCTTTGGAATGACCTCAGGAAGTTAGCGTGGCGGGCTCCTGCATGCGATATGATCGAACTAGGGACTCCATGCGATCGGCGATCTCTCGGATGTAAAGTCGGCATAATCCTCGGTAGAAAAGGTCGTCGAGCGGGAAGAAAGTGGGCTGATTTGCGTCGACTGTCGGCGATAACCCATATAGAATCATGTCTCACTGAGTGCGAGGTAATCTGTGATGAAGTCCATGTTGATTACCTCCCACTTCAGTCGGGATCTCGATAAATGCGTAACAAACCACGGGCCTGCGGTGCTCTGCCTTCGCTGCGACAACACGGGCGAGCTACGAACTGCGCAGCGTCCTCTTGAAGCCATCCCACCAATACGGATCTAAGGTCGTGGTACATCTTGAGTCGACCGGATGGATGAAATGCTTGTATTGTGTGCTTCCCGAGAACACTGCTGCGAAGTCTGAAACATCTGGAACACGATGCGCCCTCAAACCTTAGCACCCGTGGTGCTACCTCAAAGGACCCTTGCCCTCGCGAAGAGGCTGTATCGCGATATCGAATCAAAGTGGATCCTCGGCTGTTGCCTCTTCGCCTCGCCGGCGATGGAAGACTCGGCAACCTCGCGAACTCTAACCAGCTGCTATCGAGAATCAATCAGCCGGACACGAGGCTCGCTAAGCGATGCAAATCACGAACCATGTCCCTCCTCTCTGGCGCATCGATAGGCTCCCCATGACCTCGACTCGGGCGTACGCCTGACATTGGCCTTCCGGGTGGTATAGGATATCAACATCGTAATCCTTAAGCAACTCTAACCAGTCTCTGTCGTAAGTTCGGCTCCTGCGGTGAAGATATCTTTGGAGGCTCTTGTGAGTACGTATAAATATCCACGTGAACCCGTACAAATAGTGCCTCGGATCTTGGCGTGAATCACGGTGCGACTCGAATCATGGGTGGGGTAGTTCCTCTGCGTGTTTCTTGGTGTCGGGATCGTATGCTATAACTACGCCATCTGCGTCAACACATCCCAACCCGATGCGGCGCATCACAATACCGCGACATAACCATCTGGACCTGCAGGAAGTAAGAACGGGGCGGTCGTCAATCTCTCTTTCAGCTGGAAACCACGCTCCTGACATCGATCGGCTGGAACTTGGCGCCACGAGTCGGCTAGTCAATGGTGCGAAGATAAAGCAAACTTCTCCACGAACGCCCGATAATAACTGCAGGCCCGAGCTGCGAACCTCTGCCGGGTAGTAGGTCTCGGCCAAGTCTGCTGCCTCGATCTTGGCGTATCAGCTCGAATGCCGTCGGCCCGACAATATGCCCAAGCGCTGAAGTCAGCAAAACTCACGTTTGGAAAACTTGGCGTCTGCTGCAGTCTGGAAGCGCCAGCCACGGTCGCCAAATGCTCGCGTGCTCTGCTCTGGCGAGAATAAACGAAGATATCATCAATGAACACTATCACAAGCGTGTCCAAAAATGGTTTGAACACTCGGTTCATCAAATCCATGAATCTGCGGAGCATTGGTCGACCAAAGACATGACCACGAACTCATAATGCGTCTGGGTCGGAATGCGATCCTAGGGACATCCGCCTCTCGACTACTTTGATGATAGCGATCGCGGATCAATCTTGGAAAACATCTACGCACCACTGGTGGTCGAACAAATCATCAATCACAGGAGGGTATCTGTTCTTAATGGTCACCTTGTTGGTACTGTAATCAACACACGTGCGCGACGTCCGTCCTTCTTCTTCGCGAACAATCTGGCGCCCCGGGAGAAACTTGGGCCTAATGAAACCGCTTCTCTAGCAAATCCCTAAGTGATCCTTGGCTCTCTCGACTTCGGCGGTGCCGTTACGTATGGCGGAATGGAAATAAGGAGTATCGCAATATGTCAATACAAAACTCAATCTCCCTCTCGGGAGGATGCAGGGAGGTCATGCAGGAAACACGTGCGGGAACTCGTGACTACGAGGCGGTGAAAATCTGGTACCGCGACCTCGATATCAAACACCCGAACTAGATGGTAGATATGCCATGCACCGTCTTCCTAGCCTTGAGGTAGGAAATAAACCTACCACCGGCGTCTGAGTGCTCCTCCGCTCAACAATGGCTCGCCGAGAAGCTGGAACCGTACTACTCTCTCTGCGGTCTACATTGGCATAGCAAGAGGCTGGCCAATCCGTCCCGTAATCACGTCGAAGTCAATCATCTCGACTCTATCAAGTCGGCTGGGTCGGCGTAAATGGTCACAGGACAAGCCACATATACCCGTAGAGCTACCAGAATCACCCGGTGGCGTAGCTGCCTCGTAAGGTCTATGGACTCGGGCTCATCACTATCCTACTAGCAACAAGGGAGATATATGGGGCCAGTAGAACCGGATCTATCGAGGCATAAGCATCAAACCCGAGCGATAAGGTACATGCGACATCGGTGAGGCCTCACGATCTGTCGGTGGACAAAGCATAAATGCGATTACGAGGACGCTGGCTAGGACACGAGCCACGACCTCTGCGCGACCTGCGACCCAGGCACCACGCCTCGGGCGAGTAGCTGTAGGAGATGATGAAGCGGCCACGAACTGAAGGTTGGGCCTACCAGTAGCGCCCCGGTCGGACGATCCCTCGCAAAGTGACCTGCAGCCTGGCGTAACAAGATCCATAAGTAGTACCACACTTCCGTAATGGGATCTGCATCGGCCCAGCTGAGGTGGTCCGTCGGCGATACCTCTGCTACTACGGGCGTCACGAAGCCACAGGGCCACAGTACGCCCTCGAAAACTCTGGTGTGATGAGGGCGGTGCGGGAGTGCTATGGCTGGTGTGGTGCGAATCTAGGCTGCTGCTGGGCCGCCCACGATAACCACGAAGACCTCGTCACGGCCTTAACCTGCTGCATGCGTCACTCGTGCGACCTCTGCGCTCGCCGCATCAGGCGTGAGCTGCGTGCGGGTAATGTCCATACGGTGGAGAAACCCGCGTGACTCGGCCATATAGTCGTCTGGCGGTGACATGGCGGTGCACCTATCCTCATATCTGCTGCAATCTTTGGGACATGCTCGAGCCAAAGAATCAAACTCGACATTGTACTCACGGCGGTCGTCCTCTGCGCCTCGGCGGTAAAAATCTATCGGCCAGCGCCCTCGCCGTCTGTGGAGGCAAGAAGTGAGTGAGAAAGCCTGCGAGAACTCATCCCAGTAGGCGGGGCAGCGTGCTCTCCGGGATAACTCGTGAATCAAACCAATCGGCTGCGGTATCCGCGGCCTATGTGAACAAAGATCCGCGGACTCGGTCTCGGCATGCGATCGCTCTCAAAATCCTCTGAATCGGCGGATGAACTCCTGCGGATCATCCTCAGTCCTCGACCATAAAACTCCGTGTTTCTGACTCGAAGTCTCGTAGCCTCAAACTCTGCCTCGGGTGAACAGCAGTGCGGAGGCTGGGCTGGGCTGCCGCGTCCGGCCTCTCGCCGTGTCGGGCCTGACTTTAGCCAAAAGGTGGGCCATCTCCTTGTACCCGACTCCTCCGCCCGGTGTGGGGCGGGAGGTGTGGGTGCTTGTGTCTGTCTTTGAATTTGGCGGCGTCATAGAACTTCGCCGTCTACGGTATAGGCGGGCACGAGCCCTCGTGACTCTGGGTGTCTGCTGCGACTCGCCATTTGCCGCCACGGGCGGGTTGCACTACGTGGAGGCATAAGCTATTACGAGGAAAGGAATCGTTAGAGGTCGACCTATAACCACGACTCTAAAGCACGATCTCGGAATGAGAAGAATGAAACCAATCCTAAATATCCTATAGCCTCACAGTTATTGGTGTGGTGCCTGACTTAGATAATCAGACTCTACTAGATCTGATGCGTAGACACTTTCCAGGATTAGCGCTCACGATACCACTTTTGTCACGACGTGCGGGGCGTGTTAGTGCCTCTGCAGGGCACCCAGTAGTCATACATCGAGTAATCGGCGGAAATATAAAGCAAGACATGAAGCAGTTTATAAAGTAAGACCACGGTTTATGTGAGAAAACACGCCTTTCGGCATATATATATAATCATAGTTCAGCGATTACATCGACCTTTGCAACATGACTCTGAGACCTCTGAAATATACAACTATGGCGGGACAGGCCGCCATACCTGCACTGTACAAAACTATCTCTGACAGGAGATCATGCCAAAAGTAGAGCCTCGGAAGAGATGGAGCTCAGCGCAGCGTAGAGATCTAAGAATGCGGATCTAGCACTGCTTGCCACCTGCGGCATGAGCGCGGCCCAGAAGAGTCGATTAGCGGTACTAAGTATGCAGCGTAAAATACTTAAATGAAAACATATCATTTTAAAACCGGTTTACAAATATGAGTGAAACAACGAGAAACCGCGTAGTACTGGCATCCTAAACAAGAGCAACAATAGGTAGCGTAATAGGTCTTGTCTGAGGCTGCGAATGATCGAAAGCAGGGCCACTCGCCCGTATCATCGTTCTGCAAGCCTAATCTGAACTCACGAGTCGCATAGGCCCACTCGTGGGCGCGTGAGGTATAACCCGCGTCGGTGCTACTCCTCGGCGTAAATCTGGACTCGCTGTCGCATGGCCGCCTGGACCGCGTGAGGCATAACCCGCATACTAACACGGAACTCGTAGCTCGCGTAGGCCCCACGGACCGCGTGAGGTATTCTCGAATCATGGTCCCGGACCGCTTTGAGTCTACCGCGTCGGAGGCGGCTTAACCCGGTATCGTCTCGAGGTGGTGATAGTATACTAACATAACAACTTATCTTTAAACAATATAAGCATAACAAGGATACTCGCCTATACAAGCGTTACAAGATACTAACACATAGCATCATATCATATCTACTTATCAAACCATCTTTATTATTCTTTTCCTGATATAAAGTACATTATAAACACGTAGGCAAACTTGTTTCTTTTATAAATCTTAAGTGGTTATACTTACTTCCCATAAAGCTAGTATAACTCTTAAACACATTTTAAAAACCAATTAGTTCTCTTACATTAATATGATTGGTAGTCTTTTGAAATGTTCTCGGTTCTTTATTATTCGAGCTTAAGCGTGAGGCATTCATAGTAAGTATTATCGAGCTTAAGCGTGAGGCATTACCGTAAGTATTGTCGAGCTTAAGCGTGAGGCATTCCGTAGTATTATATTGTAAAATATCATGCTTTAGGAAGAATCACATACCTACCGTGAAAACCACACGAGTTGAATATGTGTATGATCGACTATAATAGTCACGGATATCTATTAAAGACTACTGCGAAGGTCATTCTAAGCAGAGGGTTCATAATTCTCACGGTAAGTCGGGCGTGACACTTCCCTACGGTGAGCTATATAAGTCTCTTGTGAAAGCAGTCCTATGTAAGCATAGTTTGATTATTCTTCTTTTAAACCCTTCTAAGTGATTAACACTTCAATTCTGATACATGATATTCTTCTAAGTATTTATACTTATTCTTATACTATAATAGTAAGTATTCTACAATTCAAAGAGGTTAGGATTATTACCTCGGTAAGCTTGATAATATCTAGAAAAGTCGCGCTGAGCAAGGTTTTGCTCTAAGTTGTATGCTCAAGAACCTTAGAAGTTCTTCACAACTCCTACTAAGTACTAAGGTATTTGGGCTAGGGTATTTTGGGCATTATAACGATACAAGAAGACAACTTTTCTACCAAGGGAGGGGGTAGATTTGGCTAGGCTAGGGGGTTAGGCCTCGGCCGACTTCGCGAGGAGGGGATATGTTTGGGCGAAATGGCTACAAAGGGAGAGGAGAGGATTTTTAGACTTGGAAGATAACTTTGTGGATGAAGAACTCTTCATCAAAGGGGGTATTTATAGGTCAAGAAGTGGCCAACCGATGGCGAAGATTTAGACAAGTGCAAGGCAAGTGTAGGGTGAGGATTAACTATACACAAATATCCTACCAACTCCTTGACTTTGAGCAAGGCACCAAGCGTGCCAATCTTCTTCGTCGTCCAAATGGGCGATTTCAAATCTAAATTGGAGGTGCCAAGTGTAAGCCCTCGTTGATCCAAAATGTTTCGTCTCTCGGAAAAATCCGCAAAAATAAGAAATGGCATAGCGGAATTTACTCTACGGCTGTGGAAGCGTTTAGTCGGAAAGCGATTCTTTTAGTGAGTTGTGTACAAAATAAAGCGTCGAGGCTTATCTTTTAAGGCAAGACTTTCGTCACGTATTCCGCTACGTACATACTGCGGAAATACGAGGTATAACGAGGCGTCGCTCAGCGGTATGGGGCGAGTTCTCGAGGCATTCGCCATTCACTTCTTGCCTCCGCGGATGAGAGAGACGCGGTAAGCAGTTTGTGATCTTGAGGCAGGCGTACATTTGAGTACAGCGTGGAGTTTGACTCGTTGGCTCGGTATGTCCGTTTAGTGGCAACCATGGAGGATAGAGTGCCGCTCGTCGCGGATTAGATGATTGCTTAGCGAGGCTTGTTCAGTGTAGCTCTTGTAGGGCATGGACATTGCGCGTGCGAGCTCATCTGCTGGGATGTGAGGCACGGAGAGGTCGGCGGAATGACGAATCGGCGAAGAGGGCGAGAACAGCGGGGTCGCTTTGGTGACTTCGAGGCGGACGCCTCGGCATACTAGTTTTGTACCTCGCCCGGTCGAGTGGTCCTCCACAACCTTGAGCATCAGTATTCGGGGCGGTCGAGCTCAAGGTTGAGTTTCGGGGAAGTAAGGGTGTTGGCGGATCGGTCACCCTGCCTCGGTGTGAGTCGATGTGGTAGACGCGTTTGAAGTGTCGTAGTGCGAGGAGCTTGCTATTTTTGCGGCCAGCGGGGCCATTTGCGAGGCTGTCCGACCAAGGGTATACGGATATTCTGACTCGGCCTTGAGGATCGATGGCTGGTTCATCACGCCGCTGGCTGCGCCTGCGAGCGGGGTGTGATTAAGCGGTAGAGGCAGTATATCCTTAACCCTCTAGAGTTTTGTATCTTGATGTGTTTTAGTGTTATGTTCGGCTAGCTGTGTGCTAACTGTGAATTAGACACCTGGTTAGTGTAGAAGGGTAACTATGGGGGAATGGTAAGTGTGAACCCTAGACTGTCGCGATTGAGACCTTAGAGGTAAGGTCGTCTTGAGTAAAAGATTCGTTTTATGTTTGACCTTTATCAGAGTGCGTAGTATACGTGGGTTTTATTTGTGTGATAGGTCCATGGGTAGTGTGAGATGGAAGTGGTAGCTTTCATGATGTGATTAGCGAGGATTATTAGTGTCGGGAGCGAGGGCTTGGCGATTGTGGGTCGGGTTGAGGGCGTCATGCGGGTCAACCGTGGCCGGATTAAGGTGGGGTCGGTTAGGTGGTCGCGGTGGTAGGAGTCACGAGGATGCTAGGCCCAAGTTTGTATGATCATCGTATGAGTTCGTGGGCGCGTTCGACGAAGCGGTTCGTAAAGGCGGGAATGGCCTTAAGGAAGTTTGAGGTTAGTAAGATGACCAAGTTTGGAGGTAGTGACTCGGAGATTTTGAGAGCGAGTAATGGTGAAGTATGGTGCGTCTTGGGAGAGTTCAAGTGTTCGAGAAGGGCACGGCGAGTAAGGAAAGAAGAAGGCGTGTGTTATTTAGTGGCGGTGTGGCGTTGGCAACTTGTTAGAGGAACCGTCGATATCAGTCTTGAGAAGGAACATTCCGGACGAAAGTTACTAAGGAGGAGAATGTTATACCCGTATTCTCGGGTATGTATGCGAGGGCGTGCGTGCGAGCACAGCGAGAAAAAATTTGGAAAGAAAGAAAGATGTGAGTTTAGCGTGAGCGTTTAGGTTTTTGTGAAGAAAAAGGTTCGTTAATGAGAATTGGTTTCCCAGTTTGGTATATGGGCTTCTTAAATTATATTAAATTTTGAGATTTTATTTTGGAAATAGTCACGTGGGGCCGGGAGAAATTCTGGTTTGTAGGAGCCACTTTGTTTTGAGATTTTGGCCATTGTGGATATTTTTTTGGAAGGCGTTTTATGAGGGCCAATAGGTGGGTGACACGTGTCACCCGCCTAGTGGCTTGGCGAAGTTACCTTGTGCCTGACACCGGTTTGAGTCGTTTTTCGCGAAGCGTTTCGCGTAACTGCGAAGGGAAAATTCGGCTATGTCGTTTTGTATTTTGTGGATTTTTCGGCGGCGGAACATTTTGGGCCAACAAGAGGTGACACTTGTCACCTCGCGTGGGCGCATAGGCGGTTTGGCATGGCGGGTGGTGCCTTGTTGTGGCATTGTTTTGTGCAATGTTTTGTGGCTTGTTTTGTGGAGTAGGGACTAGGGTGCACTTGGCTTGATCTTGGCCTTACAACATGTCTTGCACGTGGCTTGATCTTGGCCATTGGTTGGCCTTTGGTTTTGCTATAAATACCCACAAGCTTGAAGACTTCTTCGTCAAAATCTTCAAGTCTTGAGTCCTCTCCTCCACTTTGTGTGTGTTCTCGTCCTAAGCCTTCCCCTCCCCCAGGTGGCCTTGTGGCGAGAGCCTCACTCCCGCTGTGGTGCTAGCGGTAGGGTACCCCACTAGCCTAGTTGTTTAGTATAATACACCACTCTTGGTAGAAATACTCTCAGAGTATTGTTATAATGCCAAAATACCTTAGCCTTTACCTTGTTGTATTCAAAGTTACCTCTATCGTAGAGCAGGAAATACTACCTTTTGTCCTTTTAGTCTCAAACTGAAACCACAGGAAATCTTCGTAGTTGGTTGAAGTATTTGGGTAGAAGTTGGTTAGAACTTCTAAGGGTTGTTGGAGGCGGATTGGGCGCGCGGAGTAGGAGCTAAACCTTGCTCGGGATCGACATTATAACTTGGATAATTTTGGGCTTGTCGAGGTAAATATTCTTGTCCTTATTGTAATTGGAGATTACATGTTGTAGGATTATATAGTTGAGGTATACTATACATAGAAGCGAACATTATTGTGCGTGATGTCTTTTGACTTAAGCTGAATTTAAAGAAAAGAAGCGTTGCATTTACATAGGGTGTATTGCGGTAGACTTGAAATGTGATATTGTGTAGTAGAATTATATCGTCTGGTTAGGCGTATAACCCCACTTGGTTGGCTTGATGGCGGCCTCGATAGAGGAGGAGATTTCTGTTGTTGCGGGAAATCTTCTTAGAATTTTACGTAGAGAAATGGAACCTTGTGTTTTGAAGTTAATAAGCGTTTGTGACCTTTTTAGGTGAAACTACTAGAGTAGCGTATTCTACTTGAGGAGTGGAAAGGGCTAGCAAGGTTGTAGTACTTGGAGCATTTTGCTTATTGTCGATACTCGTCGCGAGTCGTGAACCTCTTCTATCTGTTCTAGCATGATATGTGTGTAACTATGTAATGCGGTGGGCGTCTGGTACTAAGTGTATTTGTTTGGTTTAAACATAAGGTGTTATAACGGCTTTATGGGAAGTTGGTTATAATAGCTTTATGTAGGTAAGAAAATGGTTTACTGATGTTAGAAGTTAAGAGACTTGATCTTATAAGATAAGAGACTTAACTTATTTGTTTTAATGTGGATGTTGTGTGAAACCTCATTCGTGAGTAATGAGTACTTGGTTTTAAAGGGATAATGTTTCTTGATTTGGGAATCGAGAATGTGTATCGACAGACCAACTGCGGCGTTAATAAAGGAAAATGTATTGAATAATGATGTGTTGTATTAAAACCGGTAGAAACCTCAATCTGCGTAGAAGCTAAGATGAGACAAAATGATATTACATTTTCTAGATCATGCATTTCTGTAATAAGATCGTTATAAACAAGAATAAACTACTCACATATATGACATATGTTACTCGATTGTTTTAAAGAGATTAAGACTATGAATTATGAAACCTTTCTAAAATAAGTGACTTGAGCATTTGAAATTAGGCAAACTTGAGCGTTTGGAAAATAATGTTGTTACTTGATTTTACAAAGGGAAGTGTCTTGTTTACTTAAAAAGATAGTCACGATTTTTATACTACGGGTGGTGTGACTTATGTGAAAGTACTTTGAGTTGTGTGAAACTTGCCTATGCTTGTGATGATAGCCTTTGTTGTACAAGTGTTGTATTTACGTATTCTGGCGTCTCGATGAAGAGGTTGACTTATTGAGAACTTACTTGGGCGTCTTTGGCGATGTGGAGAATTCCACGGGTATGTTTCCATTTTAATTCTTGTCTTGTTGTCGATGTTACATAGGCATTATCTGCGAGGTAAATTAGGGGCATGTGGCGTGCGGCGGGTTGATCACCCGATATATTGTTGATGATGTCACGTGGGCGTGTCTACAGGGTAGAATTAGGGGCATGTGGCCGTGGGGCATTGGTATTATTGTTGCATCATGGACATGTCTACACCAGCGAGAATTAGGGGCATGCGGCCGTGATGCGAACATGATTGATGTTGTGGCGTGAGACCCGTAGTTATATTTGAGTGATGACTTGAGGGCGTGAGTCACATTTGAACATGGCTTTTATGTTGTGAGCGTAGTTTGGTTATCATACATGTCTCTGCTTTATATAGACTAGTATGATTTCATTTCTGATATTTCTGATTTCACATACTTGGTACATGTTATCTTGACCTCGCCCGAGGCTGCGTTCATCTGCGGTAGAGTGCATCGGTCGTGGATCCTCGCTCTTAGGATCCTGATTCGGCATATTGGGAAGCTCGTTTCTCGGAGAGCTTATCTTTTGGTATGTGTTCCACTGAGTTGTAGGTTCTTGAACATTCGGGGTATGGCGGGGCCTGTCGTCATAGTGTTATAAATCTTAGAGTTACGTAGAAGCTTGTTGTGGCGAGGTTGTAAAAGTTAAAGCATTGAGTTTTATGTATATCTTGAAGCGGCCGTTTTGGTTGCTTTGTTTATTATTATATCTCTTGTTTCATGACTCATGTGTTATGTTCGCTGATTTTCTACGATATATGTATCACTAGGGTGCCGGGTAAGGCACGATCACGGGCCAGTCGGGTGTGTGGCTACACCGATGCGGGGTTACATACTATGCGGGCTATATGAGTGGCGTATGCGGACTACGAGTCGAGATTAGGCTTGCATGGTGATACTACAGGCATTAGCCTGCTTGATCATTCGCGGCTAGAAAAGACGATTCTGATTTACCTATTGTTGCTCTTGTTTATGATGCGGCCATATGCGGTTCCTTGGTTGTTTCATACATACTTGCAAAACTGATTTTAAAATGATATGTTTTCATTTAAGTACTTTCTGATTTCATATACTTAGTACTGTTATCTTGACCTCGCCCGAGGCTGCGTTAATCTGCGAGTAAGGGAAGCAGTGCTAGATCCACATCCTTAGGATCTCTTGCGTTGGTGTCGGGAGCTCCGTGTATAGGAGGCTCTACTTTTGGGTATGATCTCACTGTTGTAGATAGTTTTATCTGATCGGGTTATGGCGGGGCCACTGTCCGCCATATTTGTTTATTTCCTTAAGTGCATAGTCGTATTTATGCAGTTGGGATGCTTGCAAACCTTGGTTTATGTATATATCTTAGAAAGCGACCACTTTTCTCGAAGCGTGTATCATTTACAATTATTTCATATCTTGTTTTATATTCATTGGTTTTCTCGATGTATGACTACTTGGGTGCGGGTAAGGCACGATCACGGGCCAGGCAGGTCGTGACAAAAGTAGTATCGAGCGATTAATCCTCGGAAAGTGTCTGAACCGTATCTAGTAAGTCTTGATTATCGGTGTGTTGTGCACCGCGATGTCGAGGAGGCTATAGGATATTTAGGATTGGTTTCTATTCTTTTTCATTACGAGATCGTGCCTTAGAAGTGTGTTATAAGTCGGACCACTTAACGTATCCGCTTTTCATATGATTATGCCTCGCGTAAAGCGGCAACCCGAAGGCAAGCGGCCGAGAGGCGCTAGTATGTGCAAGAGTCACGAGGCTCGGGCCCGATCTATACGAGGCGGCGAGTTCTACGCCGCCGGCCCCAGCGAAGACCACGGTACCGCGCCTCGCATCCGCGGCTGGGGCGGAGGTTAGGATCTGAGAGATGGCCCGGCTATTGGCGAGGATCGTGGCGAACATGAGGCAGTGGATCTGTGATTCAGTCCAGCCCGATCGTACCGTGGTTCACCCGAGCGAGTTTGAGGCTACGAGACTTCACGAGTTGTAGCCGCTTGAGTTTGCGGGTCGGGCGGAGGATGATCGCGAGTTCATCGTCGACTCTGAGAGGATTTTGAGAGTGATCGAGTGTCGGAGGCCAGTCGTGATCTTTGGTTCCACATAGGTTGCGTGATACTGCGATCGATTGGTTTGATTCGTGGGAGTTATCAGGGAAACACGCGCGTCCCGGTACTTGGGATGAGTTCTCGGAGGCTTTCCTCGCTCACTTCTTGCCTCGCGGATGAGAGGCGCGGTGATAGATTTTTCTGGCGAGGCGAGAAGGGCCTTGTCGGGAGTACAATGTCGAGTTTGATTCATTGGCTCGATATGTCCCGGCGTTGGTAGCGAATATGGAGGATAGGGTGCCGCTACGTCAGGCTAGATGATTATATGGCGAGTCGTATGCGGGTGTTTCTCTTCGGTAGGGTATGGACATTACCGCGTGCGAGCTCGTGCTCTTGGATGCGAGGCGCGAGGCGAGTTGTGACGGCGGCGAGAAGAGGGCGGGGCGGGAGGGTCTTACGGTGGCTATCGTGGTGGCGACCTCAGCGGCAATCTAGATTTGCACCACGGCCCGGCTCGAGCATACGCACCGTCTCGGCCTGGCGAGTATTCGGCGGACGGGGCGGGGCGGGCGTCGAGTGCGAGAGAATGCGGCGTCGGGACCACCCGGTGTGGCCGTCGGTAGATCCCATTGCGGGAAGTGTGGTGCTGCTTTGGGAGCTTATTCTGATTGTAGCGGGGTCACTGCGGCTGTCAGGCCAGAAGCGTGGCGGTGGTAGGGCTCGGCCTTGAGTTCTTGCCGGCTCATCTCCTCTGATTACTCGCCCGGGCGAGGTACTCGTGGGTCGGCCAGTCGCGGCGAGAGTCGTGGCAGGTCCTATTCTAGCGGTCCTCGAGCGCATTTATGCTTTGTCGGTAAGCGGGATCGGGAGGCCTCGCTGATGTAAATCACGGGTACCTTATCGGTTCTGGTTTGATGTGTATGCTTTGATAGATCGGGTTCTACTCTGTCTATATATCTCACTTGTTGCTAGTAGGATAGGGATAGAGCACGAGTCATAGACCACTTCGAGGTAGCTACGCGATGGGTGATTCGGTGGTAGCTCGGCGGGTATATAGAGCTTGTCTGTGACCATTCTGATCGTCGGACCCTAGCCGACTTGATAGAGTTGGAGATGATTGGTCGGCGTGATCATGGGGATGGATTGGCTGGCTTCTTGCTACGCCAATGTAGGCTGCGAGAGAAAGTAATGCAGTTCCAATTTCTGAGGCTGGTTGTTGAGTGGGAGGAGCACGGTATCGCGAGGGTAGGTTTATTTCCTACCTCGAGGCTAGGAAGATGGTGCGAGAAGGGGTATATCTACCATCTCGTTGGGTGTTTGATCTTGAAGGCTGCGGTACCAGATTTTCCGTCGGTTCGGTGGTGAGAGAGTTCCAGGCGTGTTTCAGACGACCTCCGGGTATCCTCACGAGAGGAGATCGAGTTTTGTATAGATGTGTTGCGGACACTCGGCCTATTTCCATTAGCCATCTGAGAATGGCACTGCCGAGTTGAGAGAGTTGAAGGATCGGCAGGGATTTCTTTGGAGAAGGGCCATCGGGCCTAGTGTTTCTCCACAGGGGCGCGGTATTGTTCGTGAAGAAGAAGGGCGGGGCCTTCGCATGTGTGTTGATCTGACGGTGAACAAGGTGACCATTAAGAACAAATACCCGCTTCCGGGATTGATGATTTGTTCGACCGATTGCGAGTGCGAGATGTTTCTCAAGATTGATCTGCGATCGGGCTATCATCAGTGCGAGTCGAGAGAGGTGGATGTCCACAGGGTGCATTCGGACGATGCGGGCATTATGAGTTGAGTCATGTCTTTTGGGTTGACGATGCTCGGCGATATTCATGGATTTGATGAGCGAGTGTTCAAACCATTTTGAACACGTTTGTGATAGTGTTCATTGATGATATCTTGGTTTATTCGCTCGGGCGAGGAGCATACGAGCGTTTGAGGTATCTTTGAAAGTTCTCGGGACCGGCGGTTATGCGCCAAGTTTTCCAAATGTGAGTTTTGGTTGACTTGGTGGCTTTTCTTGGGCATATTATCGGGGTGATGGCATTAGTGGATCTGGCCAAGATCGAAGCGATCGAGGACTTGGCCTGAACTGCTACTCGGCGAGAGGTTCGCGATTTTACGGGCCTTGCGAGGATATTATCGGTTCGTGGAGAAGTTTGCTTATCTACGCACCATTGACTAGTGACTCGAGAAGCGGCCAAGTTTGATGGTGATGCTTGTGGCGGGGTTTCGATTCTTTGAAAGAAGTGACGGCGCCCGTTCTTACTCTTCCGGAGTCGGATGGTTATGTCGTGTATTGTGATATGTCGGGCATCGGGTTGGGATGTGTGTTGATGCGACATGGCGGGGTTATAGCATATGCGTCAGACGGTGAAGAAACACGAGAGGAACTACCCGCGTGATTTGGGTTGGCGGTGTGATTCACGCTTTGAAGATGCGGAGGCCTATTTGTTTGGGGTTCACGTGGATATTTTTACGGACCACAGAGCCTCGGTATATCTTGGCGAGAGGAGCTGAACTACGGCGAGGCGGTGGTTAGAGTTGCTTAAGGATTACGATGTTGATATCTGTACCACGGGAAAGCGATGTTGTGGCGGATGCTTTCTTAGTCGTAGGTCGATGGGAGACTATCGGATGTGCGGCTAGAGAGGAGGACATGGTTCGTGATTTGCATCGATTCGCGAGCCTTGGTGTCCGTTTGATTGATTACGATAGCGATAGGGTTCGAGTTCGTGAGGTTGCAAGTCTTCCGTCGTCGAGGAGGTGAAGAAAGCGATTTGAGATCGGTTACGACGCGTTATCGTGATCTGACTCTTCGTGAGGGCAAGTGTCGCTTTTGGTAGCACTTTGATGGGGTGCTAAGGTTTGGCGGTGTGTGTTCGGATGTTTGAGGACTTGGCGGAGTTCTTGGGAAGCACCGTGTAGCGTTACTCTATCCGTCAAGTCGAGATGTACCACGACGCCCAGATCGTGTATTGGTGGGATGGCGAAGAGGGGCGTTGCGAGTTCGTAGCTCGGTGCCCGTGTTGTCGGCGGTGAAGGTAGAGCACGGAGGCACGGTGGTTTGTTGCGGCGATAGAGATCGAGCACGGAAGTGGGAGGTGATCAACGTGGACTTAAATCGCGGGATTACCTCGCTTTTCGGAGGAGACATGATTCTATATGGGTTATCGTCGGCGGTGTGAAATCAGCCCACTTTCTTCCGTCGGGGCGACTTTTGGTGAGGATTATGCTAGACTTTACATCAGAGATCGTCGGTGCATGGAGTCCTATTTCGATCATATCGAACGAGAGCCCGGTTCTGGCTAACACGGAGGTCTTTCGAGAGGTTTAGGGGCGGTGAGCACAGTCTTGCTTTCCATCCGCAGACAGACGGGCGGTAGGCGCTTATCGGACATTTGAGGATATGTTGTGAGCTGTGTTATCGACTTGAGGTAGGCGTGGGAGGATCATTTGCCTCTAGTTGAGTTCGCGTACAATAATAGCTACCACTCGGTATTGATGGCGCCTTATGAGGCCTTGTATGGGAGGAAGTGCGGTCGCCTATAGGTTGGTTCGATGTGGGCGAGTGCGGCTAGTGGGACGGTTGGTGCGTGACGATGGATAAGGTGAATCTTATCAAAGCGGCTATTGACTCGAGTCGGCGAAGTCGTATCACGAGATCATCGTCGTCGGCATCGGAGTTCGATTGATGATTGGGTTTTCTGAAGGTGTCGCCCATGAAGGGTGTGATGAGATTCGGGAAGAAGAAACTTCGGCCCAGTACATTGGGTTGTTTGAGTTGTCGCGAGGTAAGGCAAGGTTGCTACGAGTTGAATCTGCCGTCCGTCTGGAAGCGGTGCATCCGGTGTTTCACGTTTCTATCTTTGAGGAGATGTATCGGGGATCCATCTAGGGTACACCCGTTAGCGATGTCCGGTGGCCAGGGGTTGCTCGTATGAGGAGATTCCATAGCGATAGTCGATCGTCGGGTTGGCGTCTGCGGACGAGGATGTGGCTTAGTCAAAGTCTTGTGGCGGAGCGAGCTCGAGGAGGAGATGGCGTGGGAAGGCGAGGAGGACATGAGGCGAAGTATCCTCGCTATTCCCCGCCTCAGGGTAATTCACTTTCCTACTTGTAAATTTTCATTATCGTTTATGCCTAAGTGTTGTTTTGTGGCCATGTGTGGCATTTGCAAAGCTGTTTAAGTTATGAAGAACCTTATCGTTATACGTCTTGGGAAGGAACATTCGGGAATGAATGTTTCTAAGGAGAGAATGTTATACCAGTATTTCAGGTATATGCGTGAGGAATACGTCTGAAAGTTGGCCTTAAAGTTTAGGCCTTGGGCGTTTTGGGCCTGACTCACAAAAGCGAATAGTTTTAGGCGAAAGCGTTTCCACGACTTTCGTAGGGTAAATTCGACTATGCCATTTCTAATTTTTGCGGATTTTTAGAGAGGCGAAACATTTTGGACCAGCGGGAGGCGACACGGCACCTCCGATTGATGGACTTGAAATGCGTCCGTTGGGCCAATTGGACTAGGATAGCGCGTTTTTGTGCCTTTGCACAATCAAGGAGTTGGTAGGATATTTGTGTGTAGTAGATAGAATGGACACTTGCCTAAATCTTCACCCTACACTTGCCTTGCACTTGGCGTCATCTTGACCCTTGGTTGGCCATGGCTTGACCTATAAATACCCTTAAGATGAAGAGTTTTCATCCACAAATTCCTTTCAAGTCTTGAAAATCCTTCCCTCTCCCTTGTAGCCTCTTTTCGTCAACACCCCACCCTTTGAGTGAGCTTGGTAGAGCAGCCTCCCCAGCCTGGCCGAAATCTACCACTCCTTGGTAGAAAAGTTGTCTTCTAGTATTGTTATAATGCCCAAAATACCTAGCCCAAATCCATTAGTCCTTAGTAGAAGTTGTGAAGAACTTCTAAGGTTTCTTAGACTCTGGGAGCGTACAACCTAGGAGCTAAACCTTGCTCGGTGACTTTTATCTAGGATATTATTGGGCTTACAGGGTAAATAATCCTAACCCTCTTTTGAATTAGAGAATCATCTTGTAGTAGTATAAGAATAAGTATTAAATACTTAGAAGAATATCACGAGAATAGAATTGAGCTATTATCACGGTAGGAGGGTTTAAAGAAGAATAATCAAATTGTACTTACATAGAATTTGTTTTCTGATGAACTTGAGTAGCTCATTGGGTAGGGAAGTGCTGCCCAATTTTCCGTAGGATAGAGAACCCTCTGCTTAGAACTGTTTTCAGAGTAGTCTGAACGTTGATAGACGTGTCTGACTATTATAGGTTGATTTCTCTGCGCGCGACATATTCAACTTGGCAGGTGGTTTTCGCTGAGAAGGTATGTGATTCTTCCTAAAGCATGATATTTTAAAATATATATGTAATGCGGTAGGCGTACGTGTTAAGCGAATAATAACTACGGCAATGTCTTTTGACTTAAGCTGAATAATACTTACGGCAATGTCTTGCGACTTAAGCTGAATAATAAGGATGCGAAAGCATTTCAAAGAATCTTTGAATCATTTTAAACAAAGAGAACAAATTGGTTTTAAAGCGAAGCTTAAGAGTTATACTAGCTTTATGGGAAGTTAGGTATAACGGCTTAAGCATGATAAAAGCAGTTTGCCTATGTGTTTATAACGGACTTATATTGATTTGTGAAAAGAATAATAAGATGGTTTGATAAGTAGACATGATATGATGCTATGTGTGTTAGTGTCTTGTAGCGTTTGTATAAGAAGTATTCTTGTTGTGCTTATGTTGTTTAACGATAAGTGTTATGTTAGTATAATATCACTCGCTCTTGACATATTGCAGGGGTTAAGGCTGCCTCCGATGCGGGGTAGACTCGGTGATGCAGGACCGTGATTGAGAATAACTCATGCGGGTCGGGGACCCGTGCGAGCTACGGGAGTTCGAGGTTAGTGATGCGGGGTTATACCTCATGCGGTGCATGTGGCCATGCGGACTACGAGTCGGGGCGATGCAGGAGTAGCTACCCTCGATGCGGGGTTACATACCTATGCGGGCCTATATGAGTGGCCTATGCGGACTACGAGTCGAGTTAGGCTTGCATGGTGATACTACGGGCGGTGGCCTGCCGATCATCGCGACCTAGAAAAGACACATTACGATTTACCTATTGTTGCTCTTGTTTATGATGTGTATATGCGGTTCCCTTAGTTGTTTCATACATCTTGCAAAACTGATTTTAAAATGATATGTTTTCATTTAAGTACTTTCTGATTTCATATACTTAGTACTGTTATCTTGACCTCCTTGGGGCTGCGTTCATCTGCGAGTAAGGAAGCAGTGCTAGATCAGCGTCCTTAGGATCTCTTGCGTTGGTGTCGGGAGCTCCATCTTATAGGAGGCTCTACTTTTAGGTATGATCTCCTGTTGTAGATAGTTTTATCTGATCGAGGTATGGCGGGGCCCTATCCGCCATAGTTGTTTATTTCCTTAAGTGCGTAGTCATATTTATGCGGTTGGGATGTAGCAATGAGCCTTGGTTTATGTATATATGCGAAAAGCGACCACTTTTCTCGAAGCGTATCATTTACAATTATTTCATATCTTGTTTTATATTCTGCTGGTTTTTTTCTCTGATGTATGACTACTTGGGTGCCCGGGTAAGGCACGATCCACGGGCCAGGCGGGTCGTGACCTGACTACGGTCGGTGGCGGGTTCATCGCCTTATGGTATGCGCCATGCGGCGAGATTATGGTTAGGCGGCGAAGGGAAATGAAGCGATTGATACATGTATATTCTTACCCCTCTAAAGACTAGTATGCGTTGATGTTATGATGATGTGCTAAGCATTATGTTAAATTGTGATTTAAAGGCCTGGTTAGGAAAGGGTAAGGTTGAGTACCTAGAAATTGTGAGCCTTAGAGTTTTATACGTAGAGACCTTAGATGCGAGGCCATCTTGAGTAAAGGATTTATGTTTATGTTGACCTTTGTCGGGTGCATAGTATCGTGGGATATATTTGTGTGATAAGTCCACTGAGTGGTATAAAATGAGAGGGTAGTCGAGCTAAGAAGACCGCTGGGTTTCGTGAGGATTGTGAGATTGATACGGATCGGGGAACAAGTGTTTGTACGATAAGCGGGTCGGGTTGAGGACCGTTCAGGTCAACCCGCACTGTTTTGTGGTGAGTCGATTCGAGGTGGTCATGATTGGTAGAATCACGAGGGTGCTAGGCCCAGTTTAGATGACCATCGTCTGAGTTCGCGGATGTGTTCGACTAGAATCGGATCGTGAAGGCGAATAGCCTTAAAGGAGTTTGAGGATAGGTTACGGGCCGGCGTTTTGATTTCAGGGGTAGCTGTGAGGATTATTTGCCTCTTGTTGAGTGAGTATTATACTAGCTACCATTTCGGTATTCGGATGTCACCTTAAGAAGCCTTGTATGGGCGGAAGTATTGATTGCCGGTCGATTTGTTCGATGTTGGCAAAAGTTCAGATAGTTGGTCCCTACTTGATCCCGCAGAATGTGGATAAGTTGAGGCTTATCAAGAGGAGGTTTTTAGCAGCTCAGAGACAACAGAAGTCGTGCGGATGATCGGCGTCGACACTTGAGTTCGAGTTGTGGTGGGTCTTCTTGAAGGTGTCACCCGGAAGGCGTGATGAGATTTTGGCGAAGCAATAACAGAAATGTGGTAAGGTTATTAGGAAGAATTCGAGTGTACGAGAAGGGTACGATGAGTAAAGGAAAAAGCGAGCATGTGTTAAGGACATAGATGTGATCATTCTTTTGTAAAGTGAACGTGCGAAGGGAGTATCTTTTAGCCCTTGGGTGGGAGTTTTTGTGATGTTAGAGGTGATTCCTCGTGGACTTGAATTAAGTATTTGCGCGTGTGTTATTTTATGGCCAGGTGTGGCATGATTGTTTTTCGGAAGCATAGTAGTGAAGACTATACTGGCGCATGTATGTTTTGAGACTTAGAAGGAACATTCGGGACGAATGTTTCTAAGGAGAGAGAGAATGTTATACCGTATTTCACGAGTATATGCGTGAGGCGTGCGTATAAAAGTTTAAGCCTTAAGTAGGCAGCGTGGCGAAATTTGTACACAACTAGCGAAAGAGTCGTTTTTCGGCGAAGCGTTTTCCAAACTTTGCGAAGGAAAATTCCGGCTATATCATTTATTATTTTGCGGATTTTTAGAGGCGAAATATTTTGGACCAGCGGGAGGGTGGCATGTCACGCCAAAAGTGGGCGGCAAGGGCTAAGCAGCGCGTTTTTGTGTTGAAGTTTTGGTCAAGGTTAGGTAGGATATTTGTGAGATATTTTGTGTAGTTGATGAGCAAGTGGGACCCACACACTTGTCCAAATCCCGCTACACTTGCCTACCACTTGTCTTGATCTTGGCCATTGGTTGGCCTATAAATACCCCCTTAGTTGATGAACTTCTTCATCCACTTAGACATTCCTAGTCTAAAAATCCCTCTCCTCCTTAGTGTAGTTTCGTCCAGTCCCTCCCTTTGAGAGGCCCTTGGCGAAATACCACTCTAGTTGTTCTAGTGAAATACTACCCCCTTGGTTGAGAAATACTTCTCAGTATTGTTGTAATTCAAAATACTCTAGCCCAAAACCTTTGTAGTGTTTCCAAGTACCTATCTGAAAAGCCAGAAAATACTACTATACTTTCCTTTAGCCACTAGCTTGAAACCCTAAGGAAATCTTCATAGTTGGTTGAAGTATTTACGTAAAAGTTGGTTAGAACTTCTAAGGGTTGTTTGGAGCGGGTTGGAGAGCACGGAGTAGGAGCTAAACCTTGCTCAGGATCGACTTTAAACTTGGATAATTTTGGGCTTATCGAGGTAAATACTCTTGTCTTTATATTGTAATTGGGAATTACATCTGTAGTAGTATAGAAATGAATATAAGATTCATAGAAGGATATTCTGAGAGGAATTAAGCGAGATCACATCGGAAGAATATTAAAGAAGAAGATTGAGCAGTACTTACATGAGTGTATTTCTGATGAAACTTGTGTAGCTTAAGCTGGTAGGGAAGTCTGCCCGATTTTCCGTAGAATAGAGAACCCTCTGCTTAGAATATTCTCTGAGTAGTCTAGACTTTGATGGTGGTATAACCTTTATAGGTTGAATGTTCTGCGAGTAGCATGTGCTCTTAAAAGGTGGACAAGGCTAAGCGGGTTATAAGCGTGAAGCGTTTTGCTAATAGTCGATAATCGTCGCGAGGTATGTGATTCTTCCTATCCTCTTGAGCATGATATTTTAAAGAATATATATATAGTCTGCGGTGAGCGTCGTGTGTTAAGCGAGCGTGGTTATGCAATGTCTTTTGACTTAAGCTGAATAATAAGAATGCGGAAGTATTTTAAAAGAATATATATATGATGCGGTAGGCGTCGTGTGCTAGCGAATGTAGTTTCGGCAATTTCTTTTGACTTAAGCCTGAATAATAAGAATCTTGAAATTTTTCAAAAGAATTAAGAATCCTTTGTGAAAGAAGAATAATACTTGGTTTGAAAGCTTAAGAGTTATACTAGCTGTATGGGACGTTAGGTATAACGACTTAAGAGAGATAAAAAGAATGGTTTATTGATTTTAAGAAGTTATGAGGCTTGATCTTAAAGAGAAGAGACTTGACTTAAATGAATTAATATGAATTACGTGTGAAACCTCGTTCGTGAGTAATGAGTACTTAGTTTTAAAAGGAATAATGTTTCTTGATTTGGAAATCGAGAATGAGTATCGACAAACCAACTGCGGCGTTAATAAGGAAATGTTTTGACTAATTAAGTATTATTAAAACGGTAGAAACCTAAAATGCATAGAAGCTAAGATGAGACAAAATGATATTACATTTCCTAGATCATGGCTGCTTTAATAAGATTGATTTTGAACAAGAATAACCTACTCACATATAAGGCATATGTTTCTCAAATTGTTTAAAAGAGAATTATATTCTTAAGTGATTAAGACAATGAACTACGAAACCTTTCTAAAATAAGAGGCTTAAGTACTTGAAATTAGGCAAACTTGAACTTATGGAAAAGAATGTTGTTACTTGATGTTGAAAAGGAAAGTGTTTTGGTTTACCTAAAAATGTAGTCACTCTATTTTAATACTACGGGTATCGGGTGACCTTTATAAAAGAAATGAATCTTTTAAAAAGAATTTAACGTACGTAATACTTTGGGGTCAGAACCTGGACTTTGGCATAAAATAACCTTGAGTTGTGTGTAACTTGCCTATGTTTGTGGTGATAGCCTTTGTTGTGCAAGTGTTGTATTTCTATGCTCACAGGTCCCGTAGGATGGGTCGGGACACGTATTCCACTGATTCTTCACGAGTCCGTGAGATGGGCGCGACCGCGTATTCCACGATTAACTTCACGAGTCCCGTAGGATGGCGGGACACGTATTCCACGATTCTTCAGAGTCGTGAGATGGGCGGAACACGTATTCATCGATTCTTCACGAGTCGTGGGATGGGCGAACACGTATTCCACATGATTAACAGAGTCCGTGGGATGGTAGGACACGTATTACATGATTGTTCACGAGTCGTAGGATGGGCGGAGACACGTATTTCACACGATTTGTACCTAGGCTGGCGGTGAGGAAGGGATTCCACGGGCGTGAGGATGACTTGAGGCGTGAGTCACGACTTGACATGTTGCTTTTATGTTGTGAGCGTAGTTTGGTTATCATACATGTCTCTGCTTTATATAGACTATTATGATTTCATTCTGATATTTCTGATTTCACATACTTGGTACTGTTATCTTGACCTCGCCCGGGCTGCGTTCATCTGCATGGTAAGTACATCGGTTGTGGATCCTCGCTCATAGGATCACGATTCGGCGTGTTAGGAAGCCGTTCCTTGAGACTTATCTTTTGGTATGTTACCACGAGTAGCAGGTTCTTGTACATTCGGGGGTATGGCGGGGCCTGTCCGTCATAGTTGTTGTCATTTTCTTAAGTGCATGTAATCTTGTTGTAGGCAAAGTTTGTAAAGGATAATTGTTGGGTTTTTATGTATATATCTGAAGGCAAGCTATTTTGTTAGCTTTGTTTATTTATCAAATCTCTTGTTACATGTTTATGTTTTATTTAGCTGATTTTCTCGATGTTGTATCACTAGGGTGCCGGGGTAAGGCACTAGTCACGGGCGGGTTGGTCGTGACAATAACAACCCTCAGTCTCGGGAGGTTAGAAGCTATAGTCGTGGTCGACTTATCTTCCAATAACTGAAAGCCTTTCTTATTCTGCGAAATATTGGGTATCCTTAATCTCAACATGGTTCTGTTTCCCTTTCTCTGCAACCAAACTTGGTCACTAACTTAGAATTGATTCTTACGCTTGCCTCGCGGCTAAGACTTCTGTCAATCATAACTTAGGGAGATTTCCTTGATCTCGTCAAGTAGTAACGATGCTACCGCGCTTTCTCGAGGTGTTCTTACGCCCATTATTTACTAATGGTCTTACACTAGTGCAGGGTAATCATATCTCGTGCAACTTACATAACCATAGTCGTATTCTCCTTTATCATTACGGTCATAACCTTACCTTATGCTTATTATTAGAAAAATATTTCTATCTTGGTTCATGTCGTAAATGCAGTTTCATATATCGTACTACTGCATTTTCCTTCGACATTTTCTCGACCACCGTGCGTCGTTCTTAATTACTGACACAATACTTTTCCCACGGTTACCTAAAGCGTAACCTATGGCATGCGATTCTAAAGACCTTACAGTCTACTATCGCCGTCTAACAACATAGGTACCACCTGACCATGTCGTAAAGCATCGCTTTTCGTGGGGAGAGAACTTATCTCTCTATTAAAATCTAAATCATCAAGCGCCAACTTAATCGTATAGATTTTCAAAATCTACCTAAGATGCCCTCAGCCTTCCGCCGGCAGCACTCGTACTTATTTTATTCTTGCCTTGTACATTTTCACGAAATTATTCGGAAGGTCGTGGCCACCGCCACATGAAACTAACTCCAAGTACCTCGAGTCACTTAACATAAATTCCTTCAAATTCAATTATTACTTACTTCTGCGTCAATTTACCTCGAATGAACAAGTCACGGACTTATAAAAAAACAATGATGTCAAAGAAGGAAGGATAATTCGCTGGTTACCACGACTTCTCTTCGCTAAAGCGGATAATCGACACGAAAAGCGAAATCGAGCGAATCTCTCTGCGATCAGCGTTGGCATAACAAGAGGCCAACTAGCGTACTCATAAAGACTTGATATGCGTCATAACAGCTCTTCTAGGTCTGCTGGGGTCCAGCGTTGTATCATTCTGGCAACTATTATCTACAGCTCATACCGCTGACACTCGCGGTGTAGTCGCTCGAAAGTTCGTGGATTCGGGCTTTATTTCTCTACCTTGGTTGCTCTCTTTTCCTTTGAGTCGTACTTTTCCGTACTTCCAAACTTATACTAGCATCGTACATAAATTCCATACTAATTACGGCCTCCACTCTTTGGAGTTACTAAATTAAATAATATAAGGCCCATTCAGCTCTCACACAGTTCGGTGGAACCGTCCACGAACCCGTAAAATGATTAACTAAACTTGGGCCTTGCACCCTCGTGACCACATGTCGCGTGGCGGGACTACTACCATGATCATTTCATTTCAAGCAATGGGGCGACCCTTAATAGGTCCCCAACCCGACTCGGCGTCGTATTTACCTCTTTTACTACCCGAGAAGGCCTTATATACATAAGGTCTCGGTGGTTATCACATTCTTAGGCTCGCAACTTCCATGCTCCATGCCTATCTTATCCGTCCCGTCGAATTTGGTACAAAACTTATCTTAATACCATAATCGTGTTGTCTTGACCACGACAACCATACTTACTCCATACGGATCTCACGTACCATTTTCGAAATCTACTCGTAGCTCGATCTATTAACATAGTCTTCCATTAATTCCCTTAATAATAATTTCTTAAGGGTCCATTTCCTTCTCGAATGACTCATCGTTTCTAATTATCTCAAATTAGTCGTAAAACCTTGATGAGAGTTCCTTAATTATTCATACCTTCGGTATTTTTAGTCCTTACAGTCACAGTAATCTAAAATCATTCTAGGCAACCTGCGTCGACCGCCATACGTAAATCTGTATAGTTGTATGTCTGATACCAACTATACTACAAGCATTACCAACTGATCGTGATCCATAATCTTTTACGGGTCACTTTGCCTTTCGTGTGGCTAAACAACATAACTTGTTAGGGAGAGGCGACCACTAACCATACGGCTGTCCTTGCGATCTCGAGTGACAAGAATGAAACCAATCCTAAATGTCCTGCGACCTCACGATTATAGATGTGGTGCACAACAGCGATAATCAAGACTCTGCTAGACACGATGCGTAGACACTTTAGAGGACTAAGCGCTCGATACCACTTTTGTCACGACCAGGCCCGGGCGCGGCCCGGTGCCTACTGGCACCGCTTTGATAAACATCAGAGAATAGCAGCGGAACATACACAAATGATAAAATGCTTAAACATAAAATAATAACAGGCTAGCCAATAAGGCCACCTTCGGTACAATATACGCAATAAAACAGTACATTTTTTCTTTACAACCCAATCCACAAATGTGACTGAGACCTCAAGAATAACAACTGGCGGGGCGGGGCCCATACCCGAATGTCTGACAAGCAATACCGGGGATAATCCTCATGATAAATGAGATTCTCAACGGTGAGCGGTGATCTAAGGCGAGGATCGCAGCATGTAACTCTACTGCGGCGTGAGCAGAAGCCCCGAAGGAGTCGGTCTGGCAATGTACCAAATATGTGCAGAAATCTTGTAATGAAATCGTAAGTCTATAATAAAGCGGAGACATGTATGATAACTCGATTAACGATACGGTGCCTTACTAACAATGAGAGTAATCAAGAGTATCTTACAACATAAAAATAGGAAGCTTGCGATCAGCGGGACCACGCGCGATGTCGTTAAGCAATCCTACTCGCGGGACTATTTCACCGCGTAGGTCGTGTGGACGCGTGAGGTATTCCTCGCATAGTTGTACCGCCCGCGTGAGACTATTTCACGCGTAAGCCCATGGGACTCGCGTGAGGTATTCCTCGCATCATGGGTAGCAAATCACGGAAGCGGTAGTATAGCGATCTTGAGGATTTACCCGCCGTTTATACTCTTACCGCAGGCGGTGGTATAACGATCTTGGGGATTTACCCCTCAGATATACTCTTACCCTGGAGAAGGTGGTATAAAGATCTTGGGGATTTACCCCTCATATATACTCTTACCCTATCTCAACTGTCCCTCATACATAACATAAGCCTGCAGACATCATACATAACATAAGCCTTTATCGACATCATCTGATAAATAAGCAAGTTAAGAAATCACAACTTCTTATTAGCCTTATTCATATACACTATCATTTTAGTTTACTTAAGGCGCTAACATGTCATTATAAATCAGGAGTTTAACCCAAAGTACTACGTCTTCTATTCTTTTAAAATGACTCGTTTCATATAAAACTTCAAGATACTAATAAGTAGTATCAAGTCATAACTATATTTTAAGGCAAGTCCGACACCTTTTTAGAAAAATACATTTCAGACTTCAAATCAAGTGACTTCTTTCTTTTAAAACCTTAAGCAATTGATGCCTTTAAATCAATTTGCCTTTCGTTATTTCAAGTCATATAACATACTTAAATTACTTAGAGTAAACCACTCTTTTTAACTTTCCATAAAGCTATTATAACCAACTTCCCATAAAGTAGTTATACTAGTTTTATACATTAACAACTTACATACTTCTTTATAACGAGAGACTTAAACTTTCCAACAAAACAAGTATCAATAATACTTTCAACATACTTAATGTCTCTTAACTTTTGAAAACCAAGATATCCTTAATATTTAAACAAGTGAGTTAATTCCCTAACTTTCGATCAACTTGGACATTCTTAAAATAAGCCAAGGATATCAAATGGACCTAGATTGTCAAAATCTTGTCGTCTTAGTACTATACATTTACAACTTATTCATGCTCGAGAGATAAGAAAGTTCCACATACCTCTTGGTTTAATCCACTTGCTAAGTCGATTCACGTCGTAGTATGTCAACTATAATGACCGTAAATGCGTCTATTAACTTCTTACTTCAAGCGTAGAATATTCCAAGTGCAAGCTACTAAATTCTACGGAAAATCGGACAATGACTTCCTTTGTTTCTACATACTTTGCCACCTTTTCAAGGCGAGATTCAATAACCAAACACGCGCATTTAAGGCCCAACAATGCAATTACTCAATAGGATTTTTAGTTTAAGCTTCCAAATTGTAATTTAATTTCAAATGACTCAACATGTCATTTCGGATTTGAGCTTCAAATTTCCATAACACTTATCAAACTTCATAACACATATCACATGATCATTTCTAACTTATAATAACGGTAATCTTGAATTACAAAGTAAGGCGAAGATTATACCTCATTAAGCTTAAATATGATCCAAGATTGCAAGTCGATCCTTAGCAACTTTAGCTCCTATTTTCGACATTCCAATCCACTCCAAGCAACCCTTAGAAGCTTATGAAGAACTTATCTTCAAGTTCCAACTTCAAAGTTGAATAACTCCTTAACTTTCCGTCTTGCGACTAATACGAAAACGCCATTTTTCCGGGATCTTTCTATTGAGATACACTTACAATACCCTTAGGTACCTTGGTTTAAAGTGTGGAGATTATTGGACAACAATTGAAATTTTTCCCCTTGGAAAATCCCAATTGCCGTGAGCCCTTTAGTGAGCAAGAACAAATTTCCAAAATTTTTCTAAGTGTTGAGAATGACAAAGTCTTGCTACTACTAAGCTTATATAACACTAGGAAGGTCAAGATTAAAACAAATGGGTGGCTTGGATGAGTTTCTGAGATCGAGCCAAGTGGCCCTTTGAAAAGTCAACAATGTCAAGCTCTTGTCTTTGCAAGACTTGGTCTTTTAAATTATGGTCAAATGACCATTTCATCCATGACAATTTCGTCCAAGTCCACAAAGGGGGGGTGACACGTGTCGCCCTCCCATACGTCGCAATATTTCGTTTTCCGACAATTCCATAATTCCGATAAATTTTTACTCGTCTCAAACCTTAACATTTTTGAGTTCTTACGTACGTTCTTATAAACATATCCTGAAATTCCGGGGTGTAACATTTCTCTTTTAAAAAGGCCATGGGAGGGTGACAAGTGTCCCCCCCCCCCCATCTGAATTCTTGCATGCCTTATATTGACCAAGTCTTGAAGACTTGGTCATCTTTCAAATCTCTCCCTCTCTCTAAACTTAAGCTCCCACTTCTCTCTAAAATTCCAAGAGGAATTCAAGCCTAAGGAAAAATCTGAAAAGTTAAGGACAAGAAGGAAGCTTGTGGCTAGATTGTAGGAATCATTGTGGTAGTGTTCTTGGAAAGGAGGCTAGCAAAGTTGTTGGAATAGTTTTGGCTAAGGCTCCAAAGGTAACATTTCTTCTCTTGTAGCTAGTATTAATGTTGCATGTGAAGAACAAGGGATTTGTAGTAGTAAATAATGCACTTAGAGTCATTGCATGTAAGAAATATGGTTTGAATGTGAAGGAATTGGTTAAGAAGATATTATGAGCATGTTGTAGCCTAAAAACTACCTTAGAATTGTTAAGTGAATTGTTGTACCTTATGGGGCAGAATTTTACACACCCAAGTTTAGGTGTGTAATCCCCTTTGAAATGTTTAGATTGTTGAGCCTTAAATGTGGTGTTTGGATGTTGAATTCGGCCTTGAGAAAGGTGGCATAGTATGTACAAACAAAGGAAATGCTGCTCAATTTTCCATAGAATTTAGTGACTTTGAACTTGGATTATGCTACATTGAAATTAGAGGTTAATAAACGTATCATTGGTTATTTTAGGTTGACATATTACTTGCGGTAGTTTGGACTTAGCAAGTGGATTGATCAAAAAGGTATGTGGAGTTTTCCTATCTCTTGAGCATGAATAGATGTAACTATGTAGTACGGTGAGCGTCTGAGATTTGGTATTCTTACTTGTTTTAAGTATATAAAGACTTGTTTCGTTTTAAGAATGTATAAGTCCCTTGGTTAGGGGAAAAGTATAATTTTACTAAAGTGTAGGGTTAATATAACAACTTTATGGGAAGTTGGTTTATTAACTTTATAAAAGGTTAATGAGAAGAGATTTACTCTAAGTAAAATAAGTAAGGGCAAATGATTTGATTTATGAAAGGCAAATTGATTTTAAGGTATCAATTGCCCAAAGGTTTTATATGAAAAGGAGTCACTTTTAAAAGAGTTGAAGTATGTAGTACTTGGGTTAAATTCCCGGTTGTCTTTTATTAAAGATATGACTAAGTGCCTTAAGTAAACTAAAATGAGAGGGTATATGAACAAGGCTAATAAGAAGTTATAAGTTTTCTTAACTTATTTATGATTATGATATGATGACAGTTTGAGCTAGGGTAAGAGTATATCGAGGGCAAGCCCAGATCGTTATACCACCTTCTCGGGGTAAGAGTATGAATGAGGGCAAGCCCAGATCGTCATACCACCTACTCCGGTGTAAGAGTATATCGAGGGTAAATCCCAAGATCGTTATACCATCTGCTTGATGTAGAGTATATCGAGGGTAAGTCCCAGATCGTTATACCGTCAGCCGGGGTAAGAGTATATCGAGGGTAAGTCCCAAGATCGTTATACCACGTGTTAGTGGTTGCTACCCGCGATGCGAGGAATACCTCATGCGAGTCCTTATGGGCTTATGCGGGTGAAATAGTCCCGTGCGGTAGTCTGACCTATCGAGGAATACCTCATGCGGGTCCGGGACTATCACGGATGAAATAGTCGAGGAGTAGGGTGCTTATTGATCTACAGGCGGTACCTGTTTTGATCATGAGGCCCTATTTTATGCGATTATTATATATATATACTAGTCGCTCTCATTGTTAGTAAGGCCGCGTAAGGTATTTTGATTGACTTCCATGACTCGGCTTACTTTTAGACTTATGATATCATTATTCTGGTATTTTCGGCTTTACATACTTGGTACATATTGTATGCGACCCGCCGCCGGGGCTGCGTTAAATCTGCGCGGTAAGGGTAGCGGTGGTGGATCCTCGTTCTTAGGATCCTTTGTTGGGTGTCGAAGCTCCGTTCCTCGGAAGCTTGTTTTGTTAGTGCGGTTTTCCACGATGTTATAGGCATTGTGTATATTCGGGGTATGTCGAGCCTGTCCGCCACGGTTGTTATCCTTAGAAGTGCGTAGTCACGTATGTGTTGGGCCGTAAGAACAAGTTGTACTACTATACTTTTGATTAGTATGTCTTTATGGAAGGCAGCCTTATCGGCTGGCCAGTGATGTTACCTTTTTATAAGTTATGTGTTATGTATGTTCATTGCTATTCTCGGCGTATACGGCGGTACCGGTGAGGTACCAATGCGACCGGGGTCGGTCGTGACAAGGCGACCCTAACGCGCGGCTATCATACGATCTTAGAGTAAGAAGTCTCACGACCCGACCACGGGCGCGGTAGTGCCTTACCGGGCACTGGTAATCTGACATCGAGAAAATCCGTGAAATAAAACATCTGAGATATGAAACAAGATAAAGAAAACAAGCACGCAAAGCGGTTTGCCTTTTTCATATATATACAAAAATTTGAGCGATTCATCCTTTCTGACCACGCCAGCGATACTACGGACCTCTAAGAGTGTAACAACAACTATGGCGGGGCGGGACCGTCGTACCTGAATGTACAGAACCTACAACTCGGAAGCATGCAAAGATAAGCCTACGGAGAAGCGGAGCTTGTCTGGCTGTGATCACATGGCGAGGATCAACAAGATGTACCTCTACTGCGGCATGAGCGGCCCGAAAGTCGATCTGGCAAGTGCAGTATGTGGCGAAAATCGTAAATGAAATCATAGTAGTCTATATAAAGCAGGAGACATATATGATAACAAACTACGATTACATAAAATGTGATCGCGTCAGTCGGGGACTCGCGCCTCAAGTCATCACTCGAATATAACTATGGGTCGTACGCCGCATCACTCGTGCGTGGAACACCTTCCTCATTGGCGATCTCGATAACCACGCTAAGGAGTACATGAACACGGGTCCCGCTGTGTCATAAAACCGTCTGAGGCAAATCTGAGCTAACTACCGGATACAAGCGCGTATCGTCAAGCCCGGGCAAATCAGCTAACTACGGATACGCCGTACCAACAAATCTATATAACCGTACCACGAAGTGACCCGGGGCAATCTGAAAGCCAACTACGGATACCACTGCGCGCGTAGGTGGCGGGCAATCTGAACTAACTACGGATACGAGGCGGAATCACGAGACCGTCCAAAGCGAGCAGGGCAAATCTGAAGGCTAACTACGGATACGAGGCGAATCAGCCACGACCTCGGGGCAAGTCTGAAACCAACTACGATACCAAGCCGAATCGGTAAAACCTCATGGAAGCTAGTCCATGGAATAATAATCATAGAAGCGTGCAGTGGAATGCTCGTCGCCGATGCGTCAGTAAGATCATAACAAATCAGCCCTCTCGTGAGGCAGCGGTGGTATAGAAATACAATACTAACGACAAGGCTATCACAGCGCAAACATAGGCAAGTTACACACAACTCGAGGTACTTTCATTTTATGCCAAATTCGGTTTTAACCCGAAAGTACTACGTCACGTTAAATTCTTTTAAAAGATACATTTCTTTTACAAAGGTCACTTAAATATTATCAAAATAGAGTATTGACATTTTAAGTAAACGAAAACAACTTCCATACTTTCCTTTTTAAACCAAATTAAGACAATACCATGCCACTTTTTAAACCAAAACACTTTCCACTTTTAAAATCAGTAACAACGTTCTTTTCCAAAAGTTCAAGTTGCCTAATTTCAAATACTCGAGTCTCTTATTTTGAAAGATTTCATAGCTCGTAGTCTTAATCACTTAACAACGTAATCTCTTTTAAAACAATTTGAGTAACATAAGTCTATGTGTGAGTAGGTTATACTTCTTTATGACAATCTTATTAAAGCGACCATGATCTAGGAAATGTAATACAATTTTGTCTTATCTTGGCTTACATGCGGATGGAGGTTTCTCTGGTTTTGATAATAATTAATTAGTCGATACATTTTCCTTTATTAACTTATGCGATGGTTTGTTCGATACTTATTCTCATTTAAATCAATATAACTTATTCCTTTTAAAACCCGATTACCCGTTTCGTAAATGCGGTTTCACAACTTTTAACACAAACCAAGTCGGTAGCATTTCACATCTTTCTTTCTTTCCAAAATTACTGTCGTATTCTCGTACGTACGTCCTCACATACATACCCTGGAACTACGGGGTGTAACATTCTTCCCCCCTTAGAAACATTCGTCACAGAATGTTTCATACAAATCTCCAACACTGCGCGGTATAGTCTTCACTACCACGTTTACAAAACCAATCATGCCACCAATGGCCATAATATCACCTGCGCGAAAACCTAAATCCAAGCCAGCGAGGAAATCACCTCTAAGATGAAAAACAACACTAACTCTCGCTCACGGTCCAAAGGATACTCTCTTCGCCTTGACCATAAAAAGATCACTGACCTCTTAACACACATTCGCTTCCTTTCTTACTCGTCGTACCCTTCGTACACGAATTCTTTCTAGTACACTTACCACGCTCCGTCACTTGATTTCCAAAACCTTGGAGTCACTACCTCGAGCTTGGTCATCTTACTAGCCTCAAATTCCTTTAAGGTCATTCCGGCCTTCACGCGTCTGATTACAGTCGAACATATCCACGAACTCATCGATGGTTACCTAAACTGGGCCTAGCACCCTCGTGACCCTACCACTGGCGGGAACACCTCGGCTGACCCAGCTCATGCGGACTCACGGGTTGACCGCTAATGGTCTCGACCCGACCCATGTCGCGCCAAACTCTTGTTCCCGATCGGAACAATCTTACTAATTCACGTCATGAAAGCTACCACTTCCATCTCACACTACTCATGGAATTATCACACAAAACTCGCGTATACCATGCACTCCGACAAGGGTTAGCAGTAAAATCCTTTACTCGAGACGGCGCTACGTCTAAGGTCTCGGCGTGTAATATTCTAAGGTTCGCACCTTCATGTCCCCATCTTATCCTTTCAACTAACCATGTTTTCTAACTCATTTATATACCCGTATTTCCAGTATATGCGTGGGGAATACGTCTGAATTGCCTTAAAAGTTAGGCTTGGGCGAAAATGCTTGGGCCTGACTCACTAAAAGAATCGTTTTTCCGAAGCGTTTTACCAACTCGCGTAGGATAAATTCGGCTATGTCATTTCTAATTTTTGCGGATTTTTAGAGGCGAAACACTTTGGGCCAACGGGAGGGAGACACTTGTCACCCTCCAATTGGTGGACTTGGCGTCCATTGGGGCCGAATTGGATAACCAATTTTGTCAAGTAGTTGGTAGGATATTTTGTGTGCAAGTTGGCTAGGTACACTTGCCTAATCTTGACCTTACACTTGCCTAGCACTTGGCTAAATCTTGGCCATTGGTTGGCCATGTCTTGACCTATAAATACCCCCCTTAAGATGAAGAGTTCTTCATCCACAAATTCCTTTCCAAGTCTTGAAAATCCTTCCCTCTCCCTTGTAACTTTCCGTCCAAACACCTCCCAGCCGAGAAGCTTAGCGAGGCTATTAAGCTAGCCTGGCGAAATCTACCCCCTCCCGGTAGAAAAGTTGTCTTCTAGTATTGTTATAATGCCCAAAATACCTAGCCCAAATCCCTTAGTCCTTAGTAGAAGTTGTGAAGAACTACTAAGGTTTTATTAGACTCTGGGCGTCTGACTTAGGAGCTAAACCTTGCTCGGCGACTTTTATCTAGGATATTATTGGGCTTCAAGGATAAATAAACTTGTCCTTCTTTTGTAATTAGAGAATACATACTGTAGAAGTATAGAAATAAGTATAAATACTTAGAAGGATATTAAAGAATAGAATTGAATTGTTATCACAGTAGAAGGGTTTAAAAGAAGAATAATCAAACTGTACTTACTTGAATTTGTTTTCACGATGAACTTGAGTAGCTCAGGGTAGGAAGTCTTGCCCAATTTTCCGTAGGATAGAGAACCCTACGCTTTGTTTTAGAATAGTCGAACATTGATAGGCGTGTCGACTATTATAGGTTGATTCTCTGCGCGACATATTGACTTGGCGGTGGTTTTTATTTGAGAAGGTATGTGATTCTTCCTAAATCATGATATTTTAGAATATATATGTAGTACGGTAGACGTACATGTGTTAACGGAATAATAACTACGGCAATGTCTTTTGACTTAATCCTGAATAATACTTACGGCAATGTCTTGCGACTTAAGCCTAAATAATAAGGATCTTAAAGCATTTTCAAAAGAATATTGAATCATTTTCTTACAGAAGAGAACAAATTGGTTTTTAAAACAGAAGCTTAAGAGTTATACTAGCTTTATGGGAAGTTAGATATAACAACTTAAGCATGATAAAAGAAACAGTTTGCCTATGTGTTTATAACAGACTTATATTGATTTGTGAAAAGAATAATAAGATGGTTTGATAAGTAGACATGATATGATGCTATGTGTGTTAGTGTCTTGTAACGTTTGTATAAGAGAGTATTCTTGTGGTGCTTATGTGGTTTAACGATAAGCTGTTATGTTGGTATTATATCACTCACCTCTTGACATATTACCGGGGGTTAAGCTGCCCTCCGATGCGGGGTAGACTCGGTGATGCAGGACCGTGATTCGAGAATACCTCATGCGGGTCGAGGACCTATGCGGGCTCTGAGAGTTCAAGTTAGTGTGCGGGGTTATACCTCATGCGGTCTATGTGGCCATGCGGACTACGAGTCGGGGCGTTGCGAGAGTAGCTACGCTCGATGCGAGTTATACTATGCGGGCCTAAGTGAGTGGCTTTATGCGGACTCTGGAGTCGAGTTAGGCTTGCTTAATGATACTATGGGCAATGGCCTGGCGATCATTCGCGACCTAGAAAAGACATTCTGATTTACCTATTGTTGCTCTTGTTTGTGATGTGGCACTATATGCGGTTTCCTTGGTTGTTTCATACATATTTATGGAGTTTTAAAATGATATGATTTCATTTAAGTACTTCTGATTTCACATACTTAGTACTGTTGTCTTGACCTCGCCCGGGGCTGCGTTCATCTGCGGTAAGAGCAATCAGTGCTAGATCCACGTCCTTAGGATCTCTTTGCATTGGTGTCGGGAGCTCAAATCTTCTAGGAGGCTCTGCTTTTGGTATGATCTCCTGTATTGTAGATAGTTTGTACATTCGAGGGTATGGCGGGAGCCACTGTCCGCCATAGTTGTTACTTCCTTAGAAGTGCAGTAGTCTATTATGCAGTTGGGATGTAGCGCAAAACTTGGTTTTATATATATTATGCGAAAAGCGACTTTTCTCATATAAAGCGTGTCTAAATTTTCATTGATTCATGTCTTGTTTTATATTCGCTGATTTTCTACGATGTATGACTACTTGGGTGCGGGTAAGGCACGATCCACGGGCCGGGCAGATCGTAGCAAAAGTAGTATCGAAGCGATTAATCCTCGGAAAGTGTCTCTGAGAGTATCTAGTAAGTCTTGATTATCGGTGTGTTGTGCGCCACCGATAATCGAGAGGCTATAGGATATTTAAGATTGGTTTCCATTCTTCTCACTCTGAGATCGTGCTTTAGTGCTGTGTTAAAGTTGGACCCCTCTAACGTATTCCTTTTACATGTGATTATGCCTCGCGTAAAGGCAACCGGGCGAAGGGCAAAGCGGAGGAGGCTGCTAGTAGGACAAAGGATTCACGAGGCTCGGGCGATCTATACCTCGGCAGCGATTTCTATGGCCTTGCCCGGCCCAGCGAGACCACAGTACCAGCGCCTCTGTCCCTGCTTTGGGCGGAGGTTAAGTACAAGGAGATGGCTTGACTATTGACGGGATCGTGGCGGACGTGAGGGCGGTGGATCTGGCGATTCGATTCGGCCCGATCGTACCGTGGTTCACGGCGAGTTTGAGGCTCTGAGATTTCTGAGTTATGTGACGAGTTTCTGGTCGAGGCGGAGGATGATCGCGAGGAGTTCATCCGTCACTCTGAAGGATTATGAGAGTGATCGAGCGTCGGAGGCGAGTCAAGTGATCTTTGGTTGCGTCATTGCGTGATACATGATCGATTGGTTTTGGTCGTGGGAGTTATCGGGGAGCACGTCCTCGGCTACTTAGGATGAGTTCTCGAGGCTTTCCTCACTCACGCCTCGCGGATGAGGAGGCGCGGGTGGATTTTTATTCTTGGCGAGAAGGGCGCGTTAGGGAGTACAATGTCGAGTTTGATTCATTGGCTCGATATGTCCAGCGTTATTGCGAGATATGGAGGATAGGGTGCACGCTACGTCACGGGCTAGATGATTATATGGCGAATCTTGTGCGGGTGTTTCTCTTGGCCGGGTATGGGCATTACGCGTGCGAGCTCGTGCTCTTGGATGCGAGGCGTAGAGGCAAGCGGGTTATGAGCGGAGAAGAAGGCCGGGGCAGCGAGGTCTTTTGGTGGCTATCGTGGTGGCGGCCTCGGCGGCGATCGAGATTTGCACCACGGCCCGGCTCGAGCACTCTGCCGTCCTCGGGGCGGCCGGGATATTCGAGGAAGACGGGGCCCCAGACTTGACATCGAGCGGCCAGAATGCGGCGTCGGGACCACCCGCCGGTGTGGCCGTCACGGTAGATCCGCCGGGAGTTGTGGTGCTGCTACGAGCTTGTTTGATTGTGGCGGCGAGGTCACTATCACGGCTTGTCAGGCCAAGAGCGATCTTGATGGTAGGAGTTAGCCTCTGAGTTCTTTGCGGTCTTCTTCGTCCCAAGCGACTACTCGCCCGGAGAAAGGTACTCGTAGACCAGTGTCGCGGCAGAGGTCGTGGCGCGGGTCCCAGTTCTAGCGGTCCTCAGAACCGCATTTATGCTTTATCCAGCCGATAGGATCAGGAGGCCTCACCTGATGTCGTCACAGGTACCTTGTTGCTAGTAGGATAGGGATAGAGCCTGAGTCCATAGACCCTTTCGAGGTAGCTACGCCAGTGGGTGATTCGGTGGTAGCTCGGCGGGTATATAGGGCTTGTCGATAACCATTCTGATCGTCGACCTGGCGACTTGATAGAGTTGGATATGATTGATTTCGGCGTGATCATGGGTATGGATTGGCTAGCCTCTTGCTACGCCAATGTAGGCTGAGAGAAAGTAATGCAGTTCGGTTTCTGAGGCCAGGTTGTTGAGTGGGAGGACCCTTTGTATCGCGAGGGTAGGTTTATTTCCTACCTGAAGGCTAGGAAGATAGTGCGAGAAGGGGTATATCTACCGTCTCGTTGGTGTTTGATCGAGGTGCGATGCAGATTTTCGATCGATTCGATAGTCGAGAGTTCCCGGGCGTGTTTCAGACGACCTCGGGTATCCCTCACGAGGAGATTGAGTTTTGTATAGATGTGTTGCGGACACTCGGCTATTTCCATTCCGCCATATAGAATGGCACTTTGCGAGTTGAGAGAGTTGAAGGATCGGCTTAGAGACTTGCTGGAGAAGGGCTTAATCGACCTAGTGTTTCTCGCAGGGAAGCGCGGTATTGTTCGTAAAAAAAAGAAGGGCGGGGCGGCTGCGCATGTGTGTTGATTCTGAGCGGTGAACAAGGTGACCATTAAACGAATACCCTTCCGGGATTGATGATTTGTTCGACGGTTGTAAGTGCGAGATGTTTCTCGAGATTGATCTGTCGGGCTATCATCAGTCGCAGTCGAGAGGTCGGACATCACAAATGCGTCGGACGTCGGGCACTCTGATTTAGGGTTATGTCGTTTGGTTTGACCAGCGCTCGTGATATTCATGGATTTGATAAACGAGTGTTCAAACCATTTTGGACACGTTCGTGATAGTGTTCATCGATGATATCTTAGTTTATTCTCGCTCGAGCGAGGAGCGTGCGGAGCATTTGAGAGGCTGTCTTGTGATTCTCGAGACCAGTGATTATCGCCAAGTTTTCCAAATGTGAGTTTTGGTTAACCCGGTGGCTTTTCTTGGGCATGTTGTGGTGATGGCATTAGTGGATACGGCCAAGATCGAAGCGATCGAGGACTTGGCCTGAACCTCTTACTCCGCAGAGGTTCGCGATTTTGGGCCTTGCGAGTTATTATCGGCTCGGTTCGTAGAAGTTTGCTTCTATCTGCACCGTTGGCTAGGTGACTCGGAAGGAAGCTATGTTTGATGGTGATGCTTGTGGCGGGGTTTCGATTCTTTGAAGGAGGCGGCAGCCCCGTTCTTACTCTTCGAGAGGTCGAGCGGTTATGTCGTGTATTGTGATCGTCGGGCATCGGGTTGGGATGTTTGTTGATGCGGCATGGCAAGGTTATAAGCGTATGCGTCCGACAATGAAGAAACACGAGAGGAACTACCCAGCGTGATTTGGGTTAGCGGCGGTGATTCGCGCTTTGAAGATGCGGAGGCACTATTTGTATGGGGTTCGCGTGGATATTTATCACAGACCACAGAGCCTCGGTATATCTTCGACCAAAGGGAGTGAACTTCACGACATGAGGCGGTGGTTAGAGTTGCTTAAGGATTACGATGTTGATATCTATACCACGGGGAAAGCGATGTCGTGGCGGATGCTCTTAGTCGTAGGTCGATGGGGAGCCTATCGGATGTGCGACTAGAGAGGAGGATATGGTTCGTGATTTGCATCGATTAGCGAGCCTTGGTGTCCGTTTGATTGATTACGATAGCGGTGGGGTTCGAGTTCGTGAGGTTGCCGAGTCTTCCATCGTCGAGGAGGTGAAGAAAGCGATTCGAGATCGATTTTGCGCGTTATCGTGTCGTCTCTTACGTGAGGAAAGGTCGCTTTTGGTAGCTTTGATGGGGTGCTAAGGTTTGAGAAGCGAGTTGTGTGTTCGGATGTTTGAGGACTTGGGCGGAGTTCTTGGGAAGCACCGCGGTAGCGTTACTCTATCCGTCGAAGTCGACCAAGATGTACCACGACGCCCAGATACGTGTATTGGTGGGATGGCTTGAAGAGGGCGTTGCGAGTTCGTAGCTCGGTGCGTGTTGTCGGCGGTGAAGGTAGAGCACGGAGGCACGGTGGTTTGTTATAGGCGATAGAGATCCGACACGGAAGTGGGAGGTGATCAGCATGGACTTAAATCGCGGGATTGCCTCGCCTTTCGGAGAGACATGATTCTATATGGGTTATAAATCGGCGGTGTGAAATCAGCCACTTTCTTCCGTCGGGGCGACTTTTGGTGAGATTATGCGGACTTACATCAGAAGATCGTCGGTGCATGGAGTCCTGCCGATCATATCGGACATAGGAGCGGTTTACGGCTAACCACGGAGAGTCTTTCGAGAAGGGTTTGAGAGCGGTGAGCGAAGTCTTGCATTCCATCCATGAGCGAGAGACGGACGGTGGCGCTATCGGACTCTTGAGGATATCTTTGCGAGCTTTGTGTTATCGACCGAGGGTAGTGGGAGGATCATTTGCCTCTAGTTGAGTTTGCATACAATAATAGCTTCTGCTCCGGTGTCGGATGGCGCCTTATGAGGCTTTGTATGGGAGGAAGTGCGGATCGCCTATAGGCTGGTTCGATGTGGGCGAGTGCGATTAGTGGGACGGTTGGTGCGGCGGCGATGGATAAGGTGAAGCTTATCAGGAGAGGTTCTTGGCGGCTCGAGTCGGCGAAGTCATATCACGGATCATCGTCGTCGGCATCACGAGTTCGAGTTCATGATTAGGTTTTCCTAAAGGTGTCGCCCATGAAGGGTGTGATGAGATCGGGAAGAAGAAACTTCGGCCCAGTACATTGGGCGTTTGGATTGTCGCGAGGTAGGCAAGGTTGCTATGAGTTGAATCTGCCGTCCGTCTGGAAGCGGTCGTCCGGTTTTCACGTATCTATCTTTGAGAGATGTATCGGGGATCCATCTAGGGTACACGTTGGCGATGTCAGGTGGCCAGGGTTATCGTATGAGGAGATTCCATGCGCGATGTCGATCGTCGAGTTAGCGTCTGCGGACGAAGAGCGTGGCCAGTCAAAATCTTGTGGCGGAGCGAGCTCGGGAGGAGATGGCGTGGGAAGGCGAGGAGGACATGAGGCGAAGTATCTCACCTATTCGCACCTCGGGTAATTCACTTTCCTACTTGTAAATTTTCATTATCGTTTATGCCTAAGTGTTGTTTTGTGGCCGTGTGTGGCATTTGCAAGCCCATTTAAGTTATGAAGAACCTTATCGTTAACTGTCTTGGGAAGGAACGTTCGGGACGAATGTTTCTAAGGAGGGGAGAATGTTATACCGTATTTCGGTATATGCGTGAGGAATACGTCAAAAGTTTAGCCTTAAAAGTTAGGCTTGGGCGAAAATACTTGAGCCTGACTCACTAAAAGAATCGTTTTCGGCGAAGCGTTTTACCAACTCGCGTAGGATAAATTCCGGCTATGTCATTTCTAATTTTTGCGGATTTTTAGAGGCGAAACTCTTTGGAGCCAACGGGAGGCGACACTTGTCACCCTCGATTGAGTGGACTTGAGGCGTCCATTGGGACAGATTGGATAGCCAATTTTGTCAAGTAGTTGGTAGGATATTTTGTGTGCAAGTTGGCTAGGTACACTTGCCTAATCTTGACCTTACACTTGCCTAGCACTTGGCTAAATCTTGGCCATTGGTTGGACATGTCTTGACTATAAATACCACTTAAGATGAAGAGTTCTTCGTCACAAATTCCTTTCAAGTCTTGAAAATCCTTCCCTCTCCACTTGTAGATTTCGTCCAAACCTCTCCCATGAGAAGCTTAGTGAGGCTATTCCCACTGCTAGCCAGAAATCTACCCCACTCCCTTGGTAGAAAAGTTGCCTTCTAGTATTGTTATAATGCCCAAAATACCTAGCCCAAATCCACTTAGTCCTTAGTAGAAGTTTTGAAGAACTTAGGTTTTATTAGACTCTGGGGCGTCTGACTTAGGAGCTAAACCTTGCTCAGTGACTTTTATCTAGGATATTATTGGGCTTACAAGGTAAATAAACTTGTCCTTCTTTTGTAATTAGAGAATACATCTTTGTAGAAGTATAGAAATAAGTATAAATACTTAGAAGGATATTAAAGAATAGAATTGACTGTTATCACGATGAAGGGTTTAAAGAAGAATAATCAAAGCTGTACTTACTTAGAATTTGTTTTCTGATGAACTTGAGTAGCTCGTGGGTAGGGAAGTGCTACCCGATTTTCCGTGGGATAGAGAACCTACGCTTGAAGCTGTTTTGAGAATAGTGCGAGCGTTGATAGGCGTGTCGACTATTATAGGTTGATTCTCTGCTTAGCGACATATTCAACTTGGCGGTGGTTTTATTTGAGAAGGTATGTGATTCTTCTAAAGCATGATATTTTAAAATATATATAGTGTCACGGTGAAGCGTACATGTGTTAACGGAATAATAACTACGGCAATGTCTTTTGACTTAAGCTGAATAATACTTACGGCAATGTCTTGCGACTTAAGCTTTGAATAATAAGGATCTTAAAGCATTTTCAAAGAATATTGAATCATTTTCTTACATAAGAGAACTAATTGGTTTTAAACATCAAGCTTAAGAGTTATACTAGCTTTATGGGAAGTTTGGTATAACAACTTAAGAATGATAAAAGACGATTTACTTATGTGTTTATAACGAACTTATATTGATTTATGAAAGAATAATAAAATGGTTTGATAAGTAGACATGATATGATCTATGTGTGGTAGTGACTTGTAACATTTGTATAAGAGGTATTCTTGTTGTGCTTATGTGGTTTTAACGATAAGGCATTATGTTAGTATTATATCACTCGCTCTTGACATATGCAGGGGTTAAGCGCCCTCCGTGCGGGGTAGACTCGGTGATGCAGGACCGTGATTGAGAATACCTAATGCGGGTATAGGGGACCTATGCGGATCTACGAGAGTTCCAGGTTAGTGTGCGGGGTTATGCCTCATGCGGTCTCTGTGGCCATGCGGACTACGAGTCGGGGCGTTGCGAGGAGTAGCTACCCTCGATGCGAGGTTAGACCTATGCGGGCCTAAGTGAGTGGCCTATGCGGACTCACGGGAGTCGAGTTAGGCTTGCTTAATGATACTATGGGCAATTGGCCTGCTTACGATCATTCGCGGCCTAGAAAAGACACATTACTGATTTACCTATTGTTGCTCTTGTTTGTGATGTGGCACTATATGCGGTTTCATGGTTGTTTCATACGTATTTGTAAGTGGTTTTAAAATGATATGATTTCATTTAAGTACTTTCTGATTTCACATACTTAGTACTGTTGTCTTGACCTCCTTCGAAGCTGCGTTAAATGCGCGGTAAGAGCGGCAGTGCTAGATCCACGTCCTTAGGATCTCTTTGCATTGGTGTCGGGAGCTCCGTCTTCTCGAGGCTCTACTTTTGGTATGATCTCCTGTATTGTAGATAGTTTGTACATTCGGGGTATGGCGAGACCTGTCGCCATAGTTATTAACTTCCAGAGTGCGTAGTCTATTATGCGGTTGGGATGTAGCGCAAAACTTGGTTTATATATATTATCTTAGAAAGCGACTTTCTCATATAAAGCGTGTCTAAATTTTCATTGATTCATGTCTTGTTTTATATTCCAGATTTTCTGCGATGTATGACTACTTGGGTGCGGGTAAGGCACGATCCACGAGCCGAGCAGTCGTGACACTCGCAAATAACCTGGCGCTATCCGTACATAGCACCTGATAATAAGATCGTCATATCAGCGTACTAAACTCAGAGGGTTAAGGTTATACGAGCGATTCCAAAATAAGCGATTCAAAGGACCCATTAAGCGGGATCTTCCACGCGACCTCTGGTGGCTGCCGGTATATGAACATCTGCCTCGCTATTGAAGGTGAAGAACATGGCTGATCCGTAATCTGTGCTATCCGCTAGTGCCACCTCCGGTCGACGGTTTCGCGTAATGGCCTGCGTATGTAAAGCAAACTCCCAAACTAGCGTGACACTCACTTATGGATTTCTGCGGCCACCTGAGATAAGGGTGGCCTCGTCGCAACACCACTACTCCCGAAAACACGAACCACGGAGCCACGACCTGCTCGCGAATACTCCGGCGTCACGAAGGCGCGGAGGACCACTCTGAAGCGGATGAGGTATATATTCGATCTGCTGCGGAGGCTTCGCGCCTCGAAAGTTACTAAGGACCATACGTCTTGGCCCTCTTATGCTGATCCACGGTCCCTGCGTCGGTCTACGTTCCTCCGTCCACATGGCAGGCTGTATACGGGCGATGTCCGTGCGGTGAAGAGCTACTCTGTGCAACCGCCGCTAAATAATCGTCATGTCTGTGACATATCGGTGCACCTATCCTCGTATACGCACTAATGCGGGGACATCTGAGGCTAAAGTGAAACTACCTGCGTACTCGAGCCGTGCGCCAGATTACGCCTCAGCGTCAAAAATGCATCGGCGAGCCCTCGCCATGCGTGGAGGCGAAATGTGCAGAAATGCCCACGAGAACTTCGTCCCTTGGTGAGGTGCGTACTCCCAGGGACAGCTCGCGAATCAAACGATCGGCTTTGTATCACGCGGCCGATCACGAACCTAAGACCAGACTCGGTCTCGAAGCCTTGATCACTCGTGATCATTTGTGGCGTCGGATGAACTCACGAGGATCATCCTCGGGCCTCGACGTAGAACTACGGCGGTGCGACTCGAGAAAATCTCGTAGTCTCGAGCTATCAGATCTAGGATGAACCACGGGTGCTCTTTGGGCTGCTGCGTCGGCTATCGCCGTGTCGGCCACGATCACGGCTAATAACTAGGCCGTCTCCGTAACCCGTCTCCTCTGCTCCGGGATGTGGGGTGGAGAGCCTGAATATCGTGGCCTCGGTAGCTCTTGCTGCTCTAAACTCTCTTTGGGGTGGGCGTCGTAGAATCATGCGTGCAGCACCGCTCGGGTAAAGACTAGGCCTGTCACGGTAACCCTATGTGCTCTACTCATGACTCCTCTGTTTGTCTTGCCATACGGGCTCTGGTTGCCTTGCGTAGAGGCATAAGCGGTACAAAAGAATCGTCGGAGGAGTCGACTTACGACCGACTCACAGGCACGATCTCGTAGTGAGAAGAATGAAACCAATCCTAAATGTCCTGCGACCTCACGATTATCGATGTGGTGCGCGACCGCGATAATCGAACTACTGAACACGATGCGTAGACACTTTCGAGGACTAACACGGCTCGATACCACTTTTGTCACGACGACAGCGGGCGTGGTAGTGCTACCGGGCACCCTAGTGATACAACATCGAGAAAAACGGCGGAAATAAAACATACGAGATATGAAACAAGATAAAAGAAAGCAGGCTAACCAAAGCGGTTGCCTTTTTGCATATATATACAAAAATTTGAGCGATTACATCCTTTACAACCACCTTGTGATCTGGACCTCACAGAGTGTGCAACAACTATGTGGGACGGGGCCCGCCGTACCAGAATGTACAAGAACACAACTCGGAAGCATGCGAAAGATAAGCCTGCAGAAGCGGAGCTTCCCAATCTGGCTGTGATCTATGGCGAGGATCAATGGCAAGATGTACCTCACTGCGGCATGAGCGGCCGGAGGAGGTCGATCTGGCGGTACCAAGTATGTGAAACTAAAAATCGTAAATGAAATCATAGTAGTCTATATAAAGCGAGACGTATATGATAGCAAACTACGATTACATAATATGTGATCGCGTCAGTCGGGGACTCGCGCTCAAGTCGTCACTCGAAATATAACTATGGGTCTCGTACATGACATCACTCGTGCGTGGAACACCCCGCCGCTGGCGATCTCGATAACCACGCGAGTACGTGAACACGGGTCCGCATGTCATAAAACCGTCACGGGGCAAATCTGAAGGCTAACTACGGATACAAAGCGCGTCGTCAACTTACGGGACAAATCGAAAGCCAACTACGAGATACCAAAGTCGTACCAGCAAATCTATATAACCATACCGAAGGTGACCGGGCAAGTCTGGCCAACTACGGATACCACTGCGCCACGTGTGGCGGGGCAAATCACGAACTAACTACGGATCTGGCGGAATCACGAGACCGTCCGCAAGCTGAACAGGGCAAATGCGAAGGCTAACTACGGATACGGCGAATCGCCCGCGACCTCGGGGCAAATGCGAAGCGACTACGGATACCAAGCGAATCGGTAAAACCTCGTGGAAACTAGTTCATGGAATAATAATCACGTAAAGCGTGCGTGGAATGCTGCATCGCTGCGATGCGTCGAAGTAAGATCATAACAAATCGATCGGCCCTCCGTGAGGCAGCGGTGGTATAGAAATACAATACTAACCGCGACAAGGCTATCACGCATAAACATAGGCAAGTTACACCTGACTCGAGGTACTTTCATTTTTTGCCAAAGTCCAGGTTTTAACCCCAAAGTACTACGTACGTTAAATTCTTTTTAAAAGATCCATTTCTTTTACAAAGGTCACCCGCCCGTATTATCAAAATAGAGTGACTGACATTTTAAGTAAACCAAAATAACTTCCATACTTTCCTTTTTAAACCAAATTAAGACAATACCATGCCCTTTTTAAACCAAAACACTTTCCCTTTTAAAATCAAGTAACAACATTCTTTTCCAAAAGTTCAAGTTGCCTAATTTCAAATACTCAAGTCTCTTATTTTCGAAAGATTTCATAGCTCATAGTCTTTGTCACGACCCGTTCCAGGGCCCGTGACTGGTGCCTTACCGGGCCACCCAAGTAGTCATACATCAGAGTAATCAACGGAAATATAAAGCAAGACATGAAACAGTTTATAAAATAGAACACAGTTTAAGTGAGAAAACATCGCCTTACGGCATATATATAAAAACATGGTTTAGCAGTTACATCAAATCTTGTACAGGACTACAGACCTCTGAGGAAATATACAACTATGGCGGGGCGGGGCCGCCATACCTGTGTACAAAACTATCTCTGCGAGATCGTACCCAAAGTAGAGCCTCGGAAAGGATGGAGCTCACACCAGCGTAGAGATCTTAGGAATGTGGATCGCATAGCACTGCCGCCACTGCGGCATGAGCGCGGCCCCGAAGGTCGAGTTACACGGTACCAAGTATGTGAAACTATAAAGAAGCGAAATAAAATCAAAGTATTTAAAACCTTTTCTGAAATCTGATCGGTTCAATCGCGTAGTGTCACATCGCAAGCAATGATAATAGGAAAAGCGTAGCAGTGCATTCAGGCGCGAATGATCGAAGCAAGGCGATCGCCCGTAGTATCGTCTGCGTGCCTAGTCACGACTTCCGCAGCCGCATGTCGCGCACCGCGTGAGGTATTCCCGCGTCGAGGCAGCCCGCCGGCGTCCGCTAGGCTCGCGGCCGCGTAGCTTTCAGACCGCGTAGTCTCAGCGGACGCGCATGGAATCCCGCGTCGGGCTAAACACGGAATGATCAATCCTGGAGCATCTGTGCTCGCGTAGTCTCGCGAACCGCAGCGTAGAGACCGCGTCGAAGTGACCACGGTATAACGATCGAGGGTAGGTGATACAATAACGATACAGCGGACTTACTGGTTAGCAGCGTAAGCACGCAAGAATGACCTTTTACACAATTCAGACGCTAACCGGTGGCATCGTAATATGTCTACTTATCACACAAATCTTACTACGAGAAATCAATACAAGGCTTTTATAAACAACAGTAAGCGATTCGCTTTTTATCTTAAGTTGTTATACCTAACTTCCCGTAAAGCTAGTATAACTCTTAAGCTTTTGTTTTAAAACCAAATATTTATCTTACATTAAAAATGATCGATATTCTTTTGAAATGTTTTGGTTCTTTGTTATTGGGCTTAAGCGTAGTGGCATTCGTAAGTATTTCGAGCTTAAAGCGTGAGGCATTACCATAAGTATTGTCGGGCTTAAGTCAAAGACATTGCGTAGTTATTATTCGATTAACACGTATGCGTCTCTAGTACTATATATTGTAAAATATCATGCTTTAGGAAGAACCATGCATACCGTGAAAACCACACCGAGTTGAATATGTCGTGCGAGAAGTCGACCTATAATAGTCACGGATATCTATCAAAGACTACTCGAAGGTCATTCTAAGCAGAGGGTTCATAATTACGGTAAGTCGAGCAGCACTTCCTGCACAGTGAGCTATATAAGTCTCTGTGAAAGCAGTCTATGTAAACAGTTTGATTATTCTTCTAAGTATTTATACTTATTCTTATTCTACAACGATAAGTATTCTACAATTCAAAAGAGGTTAGGATTAGTTACCTCGGTAAATGATAATATCCTAGAAAAGTCGCTTTGAGCGAGGTTTTGCTCTAAGTTGTATGCTCGAGAGCCTTAGAAGTTCTTCATGACCTACTAAGTACTAAGGTATTTGGGCTAGGGTGTTTTGGGCATTATAACAAAACAAGAAGGCAACTTTTCTACCAAGGGAGGGGGTAGGTTTGGTAGGCTGGGGTGGGGTAGCCTCGGCGAAGCTTCTCGAGGAGGGAGGGGTGTTGGACGGTGCTACAAAGGAGAGGAAGGATTTTTAGACTTGGAAGCTTTTGTGGATGAAGAACTCTTCATCTCGAGAGGTATTTATAGCTGAAGTCTTGTGACCAGTAGCGAAGATGAAGACAAGTGCAAGGCAAGTGTAAGGCGAATCGAGCCAAGTGCACCTAACCCCTACTCACAAAACACTCGCGAAACACTCGCACAAAACATGGCACAAAACAAGGCCTAAGCAAGGAACCAATCGGCGAGGCCGCCCTCTTGGGCCTTGATCGTCCAAAGCCACCACTTGCTTCGATGTGAGGGTGACACGTGTCACCCTCCGTTGGTCGAAATGTTCGTCTCTCGGAAAAATCCGAAAAAATAAGAAATGGCATAGCGGAATTTACTCTGAAGGTGTGGAAGCGTTTGCGTCGGAAAAGCGATTCTTTTAGTGAGTTGTGTACAAAGAAAGCGTCGAGGCTAACTAAGGCCAAACTTTTATGCGTATTCCCTTACGTACATACTGCGGAAATACGAGGTATTACATTCTCCTCGCGAAACGTGCGTCCGAATGTTCCTTCTCAAACGATTAACGATAAGATTCTTCATAACTTAAGCGGTTTGCAAATACCACGCGCGGCCACAAAACAACACTTAGGCATAGCGATAGCGAAAATTTACAAGTAGGAAAGTGAATTACGGAGGTGTGGGGAATAGGTGAGATATACGCCTCATGTCTCTCGGTTTCCCGCGTCATCTCCTCTGCGAGCTCGTTCCGCCACAAGACTTTGTGGAAGCCACGTCTTTCGTCATGAGCGCCTAACGGCGATCGACTATCGCTATGGGAATCTCCTCATCGATAACCCGCCGGTCACTGGACGTCGTCAATCGGGTGTACCATATGGATCCGTCGTCTCGCCGGCATAGATCGTGAAAAACCGGATGCCTTGCCTCCGGATCGGACGGCGAGATCAACTCATAAAGCAACCTTGCCTGCGGACAATATGAAGCGGCCCGATGTACTGAAATTGAGTTTCCCCTTCTTCCCAAATCTCATCGCACCGCCGTGGGTGGCGCTAGGAAAACCCGATCATGAACCTCGAACTCAAGATGCAGCGAAGATGATCTGCATCGACCACATCGACTACGGTGTCGATAGCGCTCTCGGATAAACCGCCTTATCCACTGCTCTTTGCGCCAAATCTGGTCCCATTGCATTTCGCCCGCGTCGAACCAACTTTATAGGCGTCTGCACTCCCGTACAAGGCCTCATGGCGCACCGTCGAATCTTTGGAGTGGTAGCTATTATTATCATGAAACTCAACTAGAGGCAAATGATCCTCCCAACTACGAAGTCAATAACCGCGGGCTCGCGGCGTATCCTCGAGAGTGCGGATAGTGCGCTCTGCTGTCGTGCATGCGTGGATGAAATGCGATGCTCGGGCTCACTGCGTCCTAAACCCCTGCGGAAGGACCTCGAAGTTAGCGTGGCCCAGGCTCCTGCATGCGATATGATCGAAGTAGGGACTCCATGCGATCGGCGATCTCTCGGATGTAAAGTGCGGCGTAATCCTCGGTAGAAAAAGTCGTCGGACGGGAAGAAAGTGGGCTGATTTAGTCGACTGTCGGCGATAACCCATATAGAATCATGTCTCCTACGAGTGCGAGGTAATCCTGTGATGAAGTCCATGTTGATTACCTCCCACTTCAGTCGGGATCTCGATAAATGCGTAACAAACCACCGGCCTGCGGTGCTCTGCTCCTTCGCTGTGACAACACGGGCGTGAGCTCACGAACTGCAGCGTCTCTTGAGCCGTCCCGCTGATACAGATCTAAGGTCGTGGTACATCTTGGTCGACCCGGATGGATAAATGCTTGTATGTGTGCTTCCCGAGAACACGCTCAGAAGTCACGAAACATCACGGAACACCTGATGCGCCTCGAACCTTAGCACCCCTAGTCTTGCTACCTCGAAAAGGACCGCTTGCCTCGCGAAGAGCTGTATCGCGATATCGAATCAAAGTGGATCCTCGGCTGTTGCCTCTTCGCCTCGCCGGCGATGGAAGACTCGGCAACCTCGCGAACTCTAACCCGGCTGCTATCGAGAATCAATCAAGCGGACACGAGGCTGCTGGCGATGCAAATCACGAACCGTGTCCTCATCTCAGCTGCACATCGATAGGCTCCCGTGACCTACGACTAGGCATACGCCTGGACATTGGCCTTCCACGGGTGATGCGGGATATCAACATCGTAATCCTTAAGCAACTCTAACCACCGTCTGCGTAAGTTCGACTCCTGCAGTGAAGATATCTTTGGAGGCTCTTGTAGTGTATAAATATCCACGTGAACCCGTACAAATAGTGCCTCAGGATCTTGGCGTGAATTACGGTGCGACTCGAAATCATGGGTGGGGTAGTTCCTCGTGTTTCTTGGTGTCGGGATGCGTATGCTATAACCTGCCATCTGCGTCAACACGTCCCAACCAGATGCACGGCGTCTGATACGACATAGCGTGCGGACCTGCGGAAGAGTAGAGCGAGGCGATCGTCAATCTCTCGCCGACAGCTGGAAACCACGCTCTGACATCGAGTCCGCTGGAACTTGGCGCCACGAGTCGACCTAGTCAATGGTGCGAGAGATAGAAGCAAACTTCTCTGAGCGTAGATAATATCTGCGAGGCCCGAGCTGCGAACCTCAGCCGGGTAGTAGGTCTAGGCAAGTCTGTTGCCTCGATCTTGGCGTATCAACTCGAATGCCGTCGGCCCGACAATATGCCCAAGCGCATGAAGTCAGCAAAACTCACATTTGGAAAACATGGCGTACAAGCTGCTGGTCTGAGAAGCGTCGGCCTGATCGCCGAATGCTCGCGTGCTCGCTCTCGGCGAGAATAAACGAAGATATCATCGATGAACACTATCACAAGCGTGTCCAAAAATGGTTTGAACACTCGGTTCGTCAAATCCATGAATCTGCGAGCATTGGTCGACCCAAAAGACATGACCACGAACTCGTAATGCGTCTGGTCGGAATGCGATCTAGGGACATCGCCTCTCGACTACTTTTGATGATAGCCGTCGCGGATCAATCTTGGAAAACATCTCGCACCACCTGCGGTAGTCGAACAAATCATCAATCACAGGAAGGGGTATCTGTTCTTAATGGTCACCTTGTTGGTGCTGTCAACACATGCGCGGCGTCGTCCTTCTTCTTGCGAACAATCTGCGCTCCCGGGAGAAACTTGGGCCTAATGAAGCCGCTTCTCTAGCAAATCCCTAAGCTGATCCTTGACTCTCTCAACTTCGGCGGGTGCCGTTACGTATGGCGGAATGGAAATAGTAGAGTATCGCTCAACACGTCTATACAAAACTTCGATCTCCGCCTGCGGAGGATGCGAGGTAAATGCAGGCTGCGTGCGGGAACTTCGTGACTCAGGCGGTGAAAATCTGGTACGCGGCTTGATATCAAACACGAGCGAGATGATAGATATACCGCCATGTACCGTCTTCCCAGCCTTGAGGTAGGAAATAAACCTACCACCGGCGATCTGGTGCTCCTCGCTCACAATGGCTCGCCGAGCGGAACCGTACTACTCTCTCTGCGGTCTACATTGGCGTAGCAAGAAGCTAGCCAATCCGTCCCGTAATCACGTCGAATTCAATCATCTCGGCTCTGTCAAGTCGGCTGAGTCCGGCTTGTAAATAGTCACGGGACAAGCTCATATACGTAGAGCTACCAGAATCACCCATTTGGCGTAGCTACCTCGAAAGGGTCTATGGACTCGGGCTACATCCACTATCTACTAGCACAGGGGAGATATATAGGGCCAGTAGAACCGGATCTATCAAAGCATACGTCAAACCCGAAGCCCGATAAGGTACGTGGCGACATCGGTGAGGCCTCACGATCTGTCGGTGGACAAAGCATATATGCGGTTACGAGGACCGCTAGAAGCTGGGACTGCGCCACGACCTCTGCGCGACCGCTGATCCATGTACCTTGCCCTCGGGGCGATAGCTGTCGAGGATGAAGAAGCGGCAACGACCACATGGTAGGCCTACTACGGCGCCGCTCGGTCGGACAAGCTCTCGCGAAATGACCTGCGGCCTGAAGTATAGCGAGCTCCGATCTGACTCGAATGGTATCTGCCACAGGCGCTGGCGGACCTCGAGCAGTTAGCACCCCTTGCTGCCGGAAATCCAAGTCACAGGGCCACGACTGCCCCGGCGCTCTGGTGTCTTGAAAATGAGGTAGGGCGCTCTGTGGCTGGTGTGGTGCAAATCACGGACCTGGCGATGCAGCCACCACGAGGACCACCAAAGAAGCCGTGTCTTGGCCTTACGCACTTGATGTCGCTCTACCGGCGGTCTCGCTCCTCGCATCGGTCATGAGCTGCATCCGGGTTATGTCCATGCTGTTGAAGGACACACCCAGCGCAAGACTTCGACCATGTAATCATCTAACCCGATGACATAGCGATGCACCACATCCTCCATCTCTACGCTACGGTCGCGGGGGCATGCTCGAGCCAAAGAATCAAACTCGACATTGTACTCCTCTTTATGCGTCCTCACTGTCTCGTGACAAGAATCTATCGGCTCGTGCCCTCGCCATCTGCGGAGGCAAGAAGTGTGTGAAAAAGCCTCACGAAAACTTCGTCCCATACGCGGAGGTGCGTACTCTCCGAAAGCTCCGTAGATCAAACGATCATTTGCGGTATCCACGCGGCCGTCACGAACCGAATATCACGAACTCGATCTCTGAAGCCACGATCACCGCGTAATCCTCTGCGGTGGCGGATGAACTCCTGCGGATCATCTTGGCCTCGACAGTAAAACTTCGGGAGGGCTACAACTAAGAAATCCGTAGTCTCAAACTATACGCCCTCGGGTGCCTTCTGGTGCGGCTGGGCTGGGCCGGGCCCAGGCTTGCGCGTCCGGCCTCTCGCCGTGTCGGGCCTGACTTTGGCAAAGGTGGGCCGTCTCATGTACCCTAACTCCTGCTTGGTGTGGGGCGGGAGGTGGGAAGTCTTGTGGTCTCTTTGGGTGGCGGCGTCATAGAACTCGCCGTCTACGGTATAGGCGGGCACGAGCCCTCGTGACTCTGGGTGTCTGCTAGCGACTCCTCATTGCCTTGCCTTACGGGCGGGTTGCCTTACGTGGAGGCATAGCATTACGGGAAAGGAATCGTTAGAGGGTCGACTATAACCACGGCTCTAAAGCGCGATCTCGAGAATGAGAAGAATGAAACCAATCCTAAATATCCTATAGCCTCACGATTATTGGTGTGGTGCGCGCGCAGATGTCAGACTCTACTAGATCTGATGCGTAGACACTTTCAGAGGATTAAGCTGCTCACGATACCACTTTTGTCACGACCGTTCGGGGGCGTGGCTGAGTGCCTGCAGGAGCCGCAGTAGTCATACATCAGTGTCAATGGAAATATAAAGCAAGACATAAACAGTTTATAAAATAGAACACGGTTTAAGTGAGAAAACATCGCCTTTCGGCGTATATATAAAAACATGGTTTAGCGATTACATCAAATCTTGTACGGGATTTCAGACCTCTGGAAATATACAACTATGGCGGGACGGGGCCATCCATACCTGTACAAAACTATCTCTGACGGGAGGTCGTACCCAGTAGAGCCTCGGAAAGGATGGAGCTCACGGCGCGGCGTAGAGATCCTAGGAATGTGGATCTAGCACCTTTGCCGCCTGCGGCATGAGCGGCCCCAGAAGGAGTCGATCAACGGTACCAAGTATGTGAAACTATAAAGCGAAATAAAATCAAAGTATTTAAAACCTTTTCTAAATACAATCAGTTCAATTGCACGTAGTGTCGCATCGCCAACAACGATAATAGGAAAAGCGTAGCAGTCAATTCTAGGCGCGAATGATCGAAGCAAGGCGATACGCCCATAGTATCGTGCGTGCCTAGTCACGAACTTTCCGCGGCCAGCATGGGTCACGCGGACGCGTGGTATTCCCGCGTCGGGGCAGCGACCCGGCGTCCGCTGGGCTCGCGGCCGCGTAGCCTCGAAAGCCGCGTAGTCTCAGCGGACCGCGTAGGAATCCCGCGTCGGGCTAAACACCGGAATGATCAATCACGGAGCATACGGCGCTCGCGTAGTCTCACGGACGCGTAAGCGTAGAGACCCGCGTCGAGAAAGCCACCGGTATAACGATCGAGGGTAGGTGATACAATAACGATTACAGCGGACTTCAGGTTAGCAGCGTAAGCCGCAAGAATGACCGCTTTTACCGGCAATTCAAGACACTAACCGGTAGCGTCATAATATGTCTACTTATCACACAAATCTTACTACGACAAATCAATACAAGGCTTTTATAAACAACAAGTAAACATTTCCTTTTATCTTAAGTTGTTATACCTAACTTCCCGTAAAGCTAGTATAACTCTTAGCTTTGTTTTAAAAACCAAATATTTATCTTTTGTTAAAAATGATTGATATTCTTTTGAAATGTTTTGATTCTTTGTTATTGAGCTTAAGCGTGAGGCATTCTGTAAGTATTATCGAGCTTAAAGCGTGAGGCGTTACCGTAAGTATTATCGGGCTTAAGTCAAGAAGACATTACGTGGTTATTGTGTCGATTAACACGTATGCGTCTGTACTATATTATCCACGACCGATTAGGGCGTGGTAGTGCCTACCGGGCACCTAGTGATACAACATCAGTGTCGTGAACATAAAGCGATCTGAGACATATTATGAAATATGAAACAATAATCTGAGAAAAACTTGCCTTTCGGCGTATATGTAAATAACAACTTTTTCAACATGAGCAGTTTAATCCTTTTTACAAACCACACTTGTGCGATTACTCTGGACCTCACAGAATGATATGACAACATGATGGCGGGGCGGGGCCATGAACCACGAATGTAAACACTTACTCTGACGAGGACTATACGTGATAAGCCTCGGACGGAGCTTCCCAATTTGGCGTGACCACGAGAGCTAGGATCAACGGCGGTGTACCTCGACTGCGGCGTGAGCGCGGCCCGAAGGAGGTCGATCTACCAGTGCAGAGTATGTGAAACTAAAAATCTGTAAATGAAATCATAATAGTACATAAAGCGAGACATGTATGATAAGCAAACTCTGATTCTGACAAATAAGCGATCGTGTCGAGTCGGGAACTCACGCCACCGAAGTTATCACGATAAAGCAAATGCGGGGCAAATGCGAAGGCATAGCGACTACTAAGACCAGCGGTGCAAAAATACCCTGGCTTGTATTAGAGGTCTTTCTAGGCGCACCACGTAATCGAAGCGGCCCGCGCGCAATATCAATGTCGCGCGTCTATCCACGGAACTCTCGCGACTCGCGTAGGTCACACGCGGACCGCGTGAGGTATTCCTCGAATCGTGGTCCCCGGACGCTTTGAGGTATACCGCGTCGGCGGCTAACCCTCGGTATCCGCTGAGGCTCCGCGACCGCGTAGTCTCAAAAGACGCATAGTCTCAGCGGACGCGTAGGAATCCCGCGTCGGGCTAAACACCGGAATGATCAATCCAGACTCTGCGCTCCGCGTAGTCACGAGGACCGCATAGGCGTGAAGACCGCGTCGAGGGTGGCAAGCCCTCGGTATAATAAGTCAAAGGGTATGTGATACAATAATAGTACAACGGGCTTAACGTTTAACAGCGTAAGCACAACAAGAATGACCCGCTTACATCGCGATCACGCGAGATACTAACACCGTAGCATCTAACATTTTCACTTATCACGTCAACGAAAGTATTTACAAGGCTATCTCGAGCCAGCAATCGAGTTATTCACACAAGGTACCTTAAGCTAACAAGTTGAATTATCTACCAAAGGACTTCATACATTAAATCTTTTAAAAGATCAGTTGCTTTCGCATAAGTCACAAAATACAGTAGTATAAAATAGAGTATTGTCTTTTTAAATACCAAAACACTTACCTTTGTAAAATCAAGTAACAACATTATTTTCCAAGCGTCGAGTTGCCTAATTTCAAATGTTCCGTTTCTTATTTTAGAAAGGTTTAGTAGTTCATAGTCTTATTCGTTTAAGAATATAATTCTCTTTTAAACAATCTGAGAAACATAAGTCTTATATGTGAGTAGGATATTCTTGTTTATAACAATCTTATTCTGACGTAGTGATCTAGGAAATATCATTTTGTCTCGTCTTAGCTACATGCGGATGGAAGTTTCTCTGGTTTTAATAATACTTAATTAGTCAAAACATTTCCTTTTATTAGTATTGCGATGGTTTGTCGATACGTTACGATTTCGAAATCGATAAAACATTCTTAAGTAGATTATACTGACTTCCCGTAAAGCTAGTATAACTCTTAAGTTTTCACAAACCAAGTATTACTTCTTTCAAAATGATTCAAAAATCTTTTGAAATACTTCAATTCTTTATTAACACATAACAAGCGATTATAGTTCAAATTAGTTACCTTTTAAAAAACCACAAGTATTTTCTTACCAACGTAAAGTTGTTTATATGACTTCCCGTAAAGCGGTTATAACGCTTTATGTTTTAAACAATCAAATACATTTGCACGTATGCGTCTCAGTACTACATAGTTCACACATATCATGCTTTAGAAGAGATAGGAAGAGGTTCACGTACCTCGCGGCGAGTATCGACTAATAGCAAAGCGCTCAAGTACTTCGAAGCGTCGGCTACTCCTTAAGCCAAGTAGATCGCGTCACCGTAGTACTTGAACCTATAAGGCCACAAGTGACATTAACATTTAGGTCTAATCGTAGAATATTCTCTGAGAAAATTCGTGACGCCTCATGACAGCGTAAATCTCCTCTCTATCGAGGCCAGGCTACCAAGCCAACGGGGGTTATCATCTAACCACTAGCAGTGCAATTCTACTTCGCGGTACTACTACACAAGTCTCATGTCTGACCCTATGTAATTACGATTCGGTATTATTCTTTTATTGGGCTTAAGTCGCGAGACATTGCGATAACTATGTTCGATACTATATATAGCATACTTCAACTATATAATCTAACAACATGTAATTTCCAATTACAATAGAGGACAAGATATTTACCTCGATAAGCCCGTAATTATCCAAGTATAAAAGTCGATCTGGGCAATCGTTTAGCTCGACTCGGCGCTCGACCAGCTCTAAACCACCCGTAGAAGTTCTAACCAACACACGATACTCAACGGACTATGGAAATTTTCTAGGGTTTCGGTTTTGTAATGGACGGGAAGTATAATAGTATTTACAGGCTTTTAGTATAGGTATAACCTTAGAATACTACAAGGTATACGGCTAAGGTAATTTGGGCATTATAGCAATACTTTTGAGTATTTCTACCAGAGAGGGGTATATCACGAAAGCAACTAGGCTGGGGGTACCCACGGCCACGCTACTAGGAGGGGGTGTACCCGGCGAGCCTCTAGGAGAGGGAGGCCTCTTGGCGAACTTCGACCTGAAAGGGAGGAGAAGATTTAACAACAGGAACATTTAGGAATGGATGAATAAGTCTTGAAAGGGATGGGTATTTATAGGCCAAGTGAAAGCCAACCAATGGCGAAGATTGAGCCAAGTGCTACAAAAGTGTAAGGCGAAGATTCACCCAGTACACCTTATCCATCTACCACGCTGACGACACAAAATATCTACTACTCCCAAGCCCAAATCGTCCATAATGCGTCAAGGTGTTCCAATGAGAGGGTGACAAGTGTAAGCCTCTTGTTGATCCAAAATGTTTAAATCTCTCGGAAAAATCATAAAAATAAAATATGGCATAGCGGAAATTCCCCTACGAAAGTGTGAAAGCGTTTGGCGAAAAGCGACTCTAGCGGGTGTTGTGCACAAAATTAAATCGGCCAAGCCTGCTTTTGCCTACTCGAGGCTTTAAACTTTTATCGTGCGCCCTGGCGTACATACTGCGGAAATACGAGGGTATAACATTCTCTCCTCGCCGAAACATTCGTCCGAATGTTCCTACAGAATCTCAAAACAAGCGTGCGGTATAGTCCTCATTTCTTATACTTACGAAAACAATCACGCCACGTAGCCGCGGAACCAACTTGCGCCAAAGTACTTACCTTGAGTCCACGAGGACACGCCTCTAACATCACAAGCGCTCCCGTCGAAGGGTCTAAAATATAATTTCTTAGCACTTTCTCCACACAAAAGAAATGATCACATCTCGCTCGCCATACCGCTCGCTTAACTTCCACGTGCCGTACCGCTTCGTACACTCGAATTCTTACCACGTGATACCACTTTTGTCACTTTGCGAGGCATAAACCTTCTCGAGCGACCCGACAAATGATGCCGGTGCGTGTGATCAACTGCGGTGTCGTACTCCCAAACTCTTGATCTTGCCGTTTGAAACTCGGGGTTACTATCTCTAACGGTCATCATTAGCGGGAACACTCTGGATGGATCTCGATGCTTTCCCGAACATAACAATCTGAAAGGCCGGACATCTGCCTCCTAAGTCGGATGGCAAAAGCTAACATATAGGCAACGGCCTATGCTTCACATGAACTCAAAGGGCCCAAAACAACTCGGGCTAAGTTCCTCTGTTTCCCGAGAACTTCGTCACACCCGACCGGGGTGGTACCTTCAAAAAGACCGGCCGTCGGCTGAACTCTGGCGTCGTCGCGATTATCGTCACGATTTCCTGCAGGCTGCTAGAACTTCTTCTAGACAAGCCCATTTGACCACGATCTGCTTGGAACAAGCTGAACCAGTATGCGAACCTTGCCAACATCGAACCAATCGGCCAACTTACACTTCCGCCCTTACAAGGCTTCATAGGCGACGTCAGAACAATGAAATGGTAGTTAAAAACATTTCCCTCTCCGGGAGACAACAATCCCCACGACTACCTCTGAAATCCAAACAGCTGGCAGGGCGAATGCGGTCTGAGACTCGGCGAGTTCTTAACCTTGCACAGTAAAACTTTCGAAACAAAAACAGTACCACTGGGCTCCATTTATGCGTCATAAGGTGAAGGTAGGCACCCGTGCGACCTTACAACCTTTACGGTAAAATCAACAACTGTAGAGTAGCGTCTTTGCTAGAAGACAAGGCGGTGACCTCGCCGGCCGACCAGTCGAGCGCGTCCACGAACTCGTATCTTTGGTTAACTAAACTTGGGCTAACACCATCACAACCCTAACACAAGGCGGGACCACCGCGGCCTGACCCCGCACCAAACCTACGCGGGTTGACCGCAGCGTGGCCTCAACCCGACCCGCAGCGCGTGATACTAGCTCCGTCGGAACAATCTCGCTAATCGCGTTTGAAAACCTAGCGGTCTTCTAGCTGCGACTACCTCTCTTTCAAATCACGCTGCTCGGGGACTTATCCATAAACATAGCTCGCGTGCACTATGCGCTCAGATAAGGATCAAACATAACACTACACCTTTACTCGAGGCGGCGCACCTCTAAGGTTCCTACGCGTAAAACTCTAAGGCCCGCACTTTCTCTATCCCCGATCTTCCGGTTACTAACCATGATTTCTAATCACAAATATTAACACCTTGCTATCAAAACATAGCACTTATGCTATACCCGTCTTATCACACATCTTGAACTACAGAGGTTAAGGATATGCACGAATCTCTTCTTGCTCCACAGTCGTTCTAATCAAGCACGCCGTGAGCGCGTAGCTAAGGAAGGTGACGAACTACCGCCGATCACGAAGGCTAAGTCCTCTGCCGGGACACTCTTTCGACAACGGACCACGGCGGTCATGTGCAACAAATGCGAACTAAAAAGCGACATTCCGGGATGGCGTCGTCCTGTGTGAGCCAGGAAGCCACGGAGTTACGACTGACTCCTGCGTACCGAGCGTCACGAAATCAGTGGAAGACCACTCTGCATTGTGGATGTGCATAATCGAATCTGCTTTGGTGAGGTGACTCGCCTCGAAAGTTACCAAAGGACCTTCTTGCTCTGGCCTCTTCTGCATCCTTGGTTAACGTCGATCTCTACGTTTCTCGGCTTTCTTTGTGTATAAGCTCGTGCAGGCCATGCTCGAGCCTAAGCGAAGAACTACTCTTGCCAACCCTGCCGTTAATATTAATCAAGACTCGCGGTACATCGGTATACTCTCGGTAGTTAAATCCATAGCTAATGCGAGTCGCCTCTTTGCGATCCATATTCTCTGTTCTGGTCGTGGGCGAAGGTTCAAATATCATGGCGCGATGGAGCGCGGCCAGGTGCTAAACTTTCTTGGGGCTAGTGATGTCGCGAAATCCGAATGAAGCACCTAACTTTCGGTGATGATTGGGCACGTGCCCTCGTAACCCTACGAACTCTACTCGCGGCTCCTGCATTTGCGCGCCTCTGGGCGGGTTTGCCCTACGCGGAGCATAGCGATAAGGAAATAATTTCGTCGGAGGTCGACTTACAACCACGGCTCACAGGCACGATCTCGAGTGAGAAGAATGAAACCAATCCTAAATACCCTATAGCCTCACGATTATTGATGTGGTGCGCGACAGCGATGTCAAGACTCTCTTGGATGCGATGCGTGCAGACACTTTCAGAGGATTAAGCGCTCGATACCACTTTTGTCACGACCGATTAGGGCGTGGTAGTGCCTTACCGGCACCTGGTGATCTGACATCAGTGTCAGTGAACATAAAGCGATCTGAGACATATTATGAAATATGAAACAATAATGAGAAAAACTTGCCTTCGGCGTATATGTAAATAACAACTTTTTCAACATGAGCAGTTTAATCCTTTTACAAACCACACTTGTGATTACTCTGAGACCTCTAGAATGATATGACAACAATGGCGGGACGGGGCCCACTGAAACCACGAATGTAAACGCACTCTGACGGGGACTATACGTGATAAGCCTCGGAGAAGCGGGCTTCCCAAGTATGGCGTGACCACGAGCTAGGATCGGCGGCGGTGTACCTCGACTGCGGCATGAGCGCGGCCCAGAAGGAGGTCGATCTGGTGCAGTATGTGAAACTAAAAATCGTAAATGAAATCATAATAGTCTATAAAGCGGGAGACATGTATGATAAGCAAACTACGATTCTGACAAATAGCGATCGTATCAAGTCGGGAACTCGCGCCAGAAGTTATCCATGATAAAACCGTGCGGGGCGAAATGCGAAGGCATAGCCAGGCTACTAAGACCAGCGATGTACCAAAAATACCTGGCGTATTGAGGTCTTTCTGGGCCGCGCCACATGTCGAAGGCGGCCTTTCGCGCATGATATCGATGTGCGGCGTCTATCCACGGAACTCTCGCGACTCGCGTAGGTCACGCGCGGACGCGTGAGGTATTCCTCGAATCATGGTCCCGGACCGCTGAGAGTATACCGCGTCGAAGCGGCTAACCTCGGTATCGCTGAGGCTCCATGACCGCGTAGTCTCAAAAGACCGCATAGTCTCAGCGGACGCATAGAATCCCGCGTCGGGCTAAACACGGAATGATCAATCCTGGAGCTCTGCGCTCTCGCGTAGTCACGAGGACGCGCATAGGCGTAAAGACCCGCATCAAGGGTGGCAAGCCCTCGGTATAATAAGTCAAAGGGTATGTGATACAATAATAGTACAACGAACGTTTAACAGCGTAAGCCTGACAAGAATGACCCACTTACATCACGATCACACAAGATACTAACTGCGTAGCATCCTAACATTTTCACTTATCACATCAACGAAAGTATTTACAAGGCTATCTCGAACCAGGCGCAATCGAGTTATTCACACAAGGTACCTTAAGCTAACAAGTTCGGGTATCTACCACAAGGACTTAATCGTTAAATCTTTTAAAAGATCAGTTGCTTTCACATAAGTCACCTGATACGTAGTATAAAATAGAGTGGTATTTGTCTTTTAAATACCAAAACACTTACCTTTGTAAAATCAAGTAACAACATTATTTTCCAAGCGTCGAGTTTGCCTAATTTCAAATGTTCACGTTTCTTATTTTAGAAAGGTTTAGTAGTTCATAGTCTTATTCATTTAAGAATATAATTCTCTTTTAAACAATCAGAAACATAAGTCTTATATGTGAGTAGGATATTCTTGTTTATAACAATCTTATTACGTAGTGATCTAGGAAATATCATTTTGTCTCGTCTTAAGCACATGCGGATGGAAGTTTCTCTTGGTTTTAATAATACTTAATTAGTCAAAACATTTCCTTTTATTGTATTTGCGGTGGTTTGTCGATACGTTACGATTTAGAAATCGATAAAACATTCTTAAGCGTTATACTGACTTCCGTAAAGCTAGTATAACTCTTAAGTTTTCACAAACAAGTATTACTTAACTTCTTTCAAAATGATTCAAAAATCTTTTGAAATACTTCAAGTTCTTTATTAACACATAACAAGCGGTTATAGTTCAAATTAGTTACCTTTTAAAAAACCACAAGTATTTTCTTACAGCGTAAAGTTGTTTATAGCGAGCTTCCCGTAAAGCGTTATAACACTTTATGTTTTAAACAATCAAATACATTTGCTTGCGTATGCGTCTGGTACTACATAGTTCACATATCATGCTAGAAGAGATAGGAAGAGGTTCGCATACCTCGCGGCAGTATCGACTAATAGCAAAGCGCTCAAGTACTTCCAAGCGTCGGCTACTCCTTAAGCCAGTAGATCGCGTCCTGCGTGGTACTTGACCTATAAGGCCATGAAGTGACATTAACATTTAAGTCTGTCGTAGAATATTCTCTGAGAAAATTGACACCTCCCATGACAGCGTAAATCTCCTCTCTATCGAGGCCAGGCTACGAGCCAACCGGGGTTATACATCTAACCACTAGGTACAATTCTACTTCACGGTACTACTGAGTCTCTTAATGTCTGACCACATGTAATTCTGATTGATGTCTTCTTTTATTGGGCTTAAATCGCGAGACATTGCCGATAACTATATTGATACTATATATAGCATACTTGACTATATAATCTAACAACGTGTAATTTCCAATTACAATAGAGAACAGATATTTACCTCGATAAGCCCGTAATTATCAGTATAAAGTCGATCACAGGCAATCGTTTAGCTCGACTCAGGCGCTCGACCAGCTCTAAACCACCGCCAGAAGTTCTAACCAAACACACAATACTCAACGGACTATGGAGATTTTCCTAGGGTTTGGTTTTGTGTGACGGGAAGTATAATAGTATTTACGGGCTTTTAGTATAGGTATAACCTTAGAATACTACAAGGTATCTGGCTAAGGTAATTTGGGCATTATAGATACTTTTGAGAGTATTTCTACCAGAGAGGGGTATATCACAGCAACTAGGCTGGGGGTACCCACGGCCTTACTAGGAGGGGTGTACCCGCCGGCCAAACCTCTAGGAGAGGGGAGGCCTCTTGGCGAACTTCGACACAAAGGGAGGAGAAGATTTAACACTTAGGAATATTTAGGAATGGATGAATAAGTCTTGAAGGGATGGGTATTTATAGGCCAAGTGAAAGCCAACCAATGGCGAAGATTGAGCCAAGTGCTACCTGAAGTGTAAGGCGAGATTCACCAAGTACACCTTATCCATCTACCACGCTGACACAAAATATCCTACCTACTCCAAGCCCAAATCGTCCATAATGTCGTCCAAGGTGTTCCAATGAGAGGGTGACAAGTGTAAGCCTCTTGTTGATCCAAAATGTTTAGATCTCTCGGAAAAATCATAAAAATAAAATATGGCATGGCGGAAATTCCCTACGAAAGTGTGAAAGCGTTTGCGAAAAGCGACTCTAGCAGGGTGTTGTGCACAAAATTAAATCGGCGACCTACTTTGCCTACTCGAGGCTTTAAACTTTTATCGTGCGCCCTGGCGTACATACTACTGAAATCTGAGGGTATAACATATATATTGTAAAATATCATGCTTTAGGAAGAACCACATGCATACCGTGAAAACCACTGAGTTGAATATGTGTGAGAAGTCGACTATAATAGTCACAGATATCTATCAAAGACTACTCGAAGGTCATTCTAAGCAGAGGTTCATAATTCTACGGTAAGTCGGGCGACTTTACTGCACAGTGAGCTATATAAGTCTCTTTGTAGCAGTCCTATGTAAACAGTTTGATTATTCTTCTAAGTATTTATACTTATTCTTATTCTCTGACGATAAGTATTCTCTAATTCAAAGAGGTTAGGATTAGTTACCTCGGTAAGCCCGATAATATCCTAGAAAAGTGGCGCTGAGCAAGGTTTTGCTCTAAGTTGTATGCTCGAGAGCCTTAGAAGTTCTTCACAACCACTAAGTACTAAGGTATTTGGGCTAGGGTGTTTTGGGCATTATAACAAAACAAGAGGCAACTTTTCTACCAAGGGAGGGTAGGTTTCGGCTAGGCTAGGGGGTGGGGTAGCCTCGGCCAAGCTTCTCAAGGGGAGGGGGGGGGGGGGGGTTGGACCAATTGCGACAAAGGGAGGGGGAAGGATTTTTAGACATGGACAGCTTTTGTGGATGAAGAACTCTTCATCTCGAGAGGGTATTTATAGCTCAAGCCTTGGCGATGATGGCGAAGATGAAGACAAGTGCAAGGCAAGTCTAAGGCGAATCAAGCCAAGTGCACTAACCCTACTCCACAAAACACTCCACAAAACACTCGCAAAACATGGCACAAAACAAGGCCTAAGCAAGGAACCAATCGGCGAGGCCAACACCCTCTTGGGCCTTGATGCGTCAAAGCCACCACTTGCTGATGTGAGGTGACACGTATCACCCTCGTTGGTCCAAAATGTTCGTCTCTCGGAAAAATCCATAAAAATAAGAAATGGCATGGCGGAATTTACTCTCGAAGGCGTGGAAGCGTTTAGTCGGAAAGCGATTCTTTTAGTGAGTTGTGTACAAAAGAAAGCGTCGAGGCTAACTAAGGCCAAACTTTTTATGCGTATTCCTTACGTACATACTGCAAATACGAGGGTATTCTGATCTTAATCCTTAACAGCGTAATCTCTTTTAAAACAATTTGAGTAACGTAAGTCTATGTGTGAGTAGGTTATACTTGTTTATGACAATCTTATTAAGCGACCATGATCTAGGAAATGTAATACAATTTTGTCTTATCTTAGCCACATGCGGATGGAGGTTTCTCTTGGTTTTGATAATAATTAATTAGTCGATACATTTTCCTTTATTAGCAGCTGCGAGGGTTTGTTCGATACTTATTCTCGTTTCGAAATCAATATAACTTATTCCTTTTAAAACCCGATTACCCATTTCTCATAAATGCGGTTTATGACTTTAACCAAACCAAGTCGGTGGCATTTCACGTCTTTCTTTCTTTCCAAAGTGCGCCGTATTCTCGTGCGTGCGTCCTCCATACATACCAGGCTACGAGGGTGTAACGAAGAATGAAACCAATCCTAAATGTCTGCTGACCTCACGATTATAGATGTGGTACCTGACAGCGATAATCAAGACTCCACTAGACACGATGTAGACACTTTCAGAGGACTAAGCGCTCACGATACCACTTTTGTCACGACCCGGCCGGGCGCGGTGCCCTACACAGGCACCCTTCGATATACATCGAGAGAATAGCGGCGGAATATACATAACATAAAATGCTTAAACATAAAATAACAGCTGTTAGCGATAAGGCCACATTAAGTAAACTATACATAATAAAGCGATACATTTTTTCTTTACAACGATCCACAAATGTGACTACGGACCTCTAAGAATAACAAGCGTGGCGGGACGGGGCCCGCCATACCCGCTGAATGTACAACAACCGACCATACGAGGATAAGCCTCAGGAGTAATGGAGCTTCTCATATAAAACTTCGAAGATACTCATGTAGTAGTATCAAGTCATAACTACATTTTAAGACAAGTCATGATACCTTTTTAGAAAATACATTTTGAGCTTCTAAATCAGTGACTTCTTTCTTTTAAAACCTTAAGCAATTGATGCCTTTAAATCAATTTGCCTTTCGTTATTTCAAGTCATTTAACATACTTAAATTACTTAGAGTAAACCACTCTTTTTAACTTTCCATAAAGCTATTATAACCAACTTCCCGTAAAGCGTTATACTGGCTTTATACTTCTAGAAACTTACATACTTCTTTATAACCAAGAGACTTAAACTTTCCGACAAAGCAAGTATCAATGATACTTTGACATACTTAAAGTCTCTTAACTTTTGAAAACCAAGATATCCTAATATTAAACAAGTGAGTTAATTCCTAACTCGACCAACTTGGACGTTCTTAAAATAAGCCAAGGATATCAAATGGGCGTAGATTGTCAAAATCTTGTGCGTCTATAGTACTATACATTTACAATCTATTCATCCTCGAGAGATAAGAAAGTTCCACATACCTCTTGGGTTTAATCCACTTGCTAAGTCGAATCGTGCGTCGTAGTATGTCAACCTATAATGATCATAATGCGTCTATTAACTTCTTACTTCAAGCGTAGAATATTCCAAGTGCAAAGTCACTAAATTCTATGGAAAATCGGATGACCTTCATTTGTTTCTACATACTTTGCCACATTTTTCAAGGCGAGATTCAATAACCAAACACGCCACATTTAAGGCTCAACAAAGTAGTTAACAATAGGGAATTACGCGGCAATCAAGGCGTGTAAAATTCCCCGCGATAAATATCAAACTAGTCAACATATAATGTCCGTTCGGCAAAATAGGGACAACAATACAAATTCGTTTCCAATCCCTTTTCAATCCAAGTGGTTTAATATAACATGTTATCTAGCCACGATTGATTACAACTACTACAATCCTCAGTAGGTAAGCGTCGACAATTCTAATTATCGACCAAATTGTATTTCAATTTCAAATGGCTTAACATGTCATTTCGGTTGAGCTTCCAAATTTCCATAACACTTATCAATCTTCATAACACATATCACATGATCATTTCTAACTTATAATAACATGGAATCTTCTATTACAAAAGTAAGACGAAGATTATACCTCATTTAGCCCAAATATGATCCAAGATTACAAGTCGATCCTTAGCAACTTTAGCTCCTCCTTTCGACATTCCAATCCACTCCAAGCAACCCTTAGAAGCTTATGAAGAACTTCTCTTCAAGTTCCAACTTCAAAGTTGAAGAACTCCTTAGGTTTTCGCCTTGCGACTAATAAGAAAACACCATTTTGCTGGGATATTTCTATTGAGATACACTTACAATACCCTTAGGTACCTTGGTTTAAAGTATGGGGATTATTGGACAAAAATTGCAAAAAATATTTGTGTGGAGACCACCAGTGAGAGCACTAAGTGCTTCTTCAAAAATTTCTTCAATTTTTTCTAAGTGTTGAGAATGACAAAGTCTTGCTCTACTAGTGTACATATATAACATAATGGAGGGTCTAGATTAGCACACATGTGGGGCTTAGATGAGTTTCACATGGATCAAGCCCAAGTGGCACTTGACAAGTCAACAATGTCAAGCTCTTTGTCTTAGCAAGACTTGGTCATTTAAATTATGGTCAAATGACCATTTTAACCATGTCAATTTCGTCGAGACCACTAAGGGGGTGACCGTGTCGCCCTAAGTTAAATACATGATATTACGTTTCAGAGCAATTCCAATATTCCGATAAATTTACTCGTCTCAAATCTTAACATTTTCGAGTTCTTACGTACGTTCCTTATAAACATATCCTGGAAATTCCGGGGTGTAACATTCTTCCCCCTTTAGAAACATTCGTCCCCGAATGTTCTTTTGAAGTCAAACTTAAAGGTAGCGGCATAGTCTCATATAACCCTACATACCAATAACGCCACACGTGGCCACATAAAAATACTCGTACCAAAATGTCAAATTTGAACCCATGTGTCAGCGTCGTTTATCTGCATAAAGCCTGTGACTCTAAGCTACTAATAATCTTTCCGGATAAGCGCCTTATTCTGACGGCCGTGAATCAAATCTGGACCAAATAAGCGAACCTCGCCTATGTCGAACCACCCACCGGCGATCTACACTTTCTTACATCTGAGGCCTGCATGCAGGGCCATGCGAATCTTGGAAGGGTATACGTTGTATCGTCGTAACTCAACAAGAGGCAAATAACCTTCCATTATTTGAGAAATCAAGAACACGGGCCGCCACCTATCCTCGAGTCTTGTATGATGCGCTCTGCTGTCCATCGGTCGAGTGTAATGCAACATTGAGACTCACTGTGTCCCTAAAACCCTTACGAAAAACCTCTAGAAGTTATCATGTCGAGCTCATCATGCGACATCATAAGCGTAGGAACCGTGCGATCTCACAATCCCCTGCTATAAAATCTAGCATGAACCTCGGTAGAGCAAGTGGTCCTAGCTTAGGAAGAACACGGCTGGTTTAAATCGACTTATTTACCATGACCCCAGTCGCGCCCTCTGATGACGCCACCGCATAACAAGATCCGTTTAATTTCCTCCCAAAACTAAGTCGGGATCTAAATGCGTGCGTAATAGCCCTTTGGGCACGGTGCTCAACCTTGACCTATTACTAATTCGGACATTATGCAACAACTGCGCTCATCCCTCTTGGGCCATCTTGCGATATATCATGCGGTCACGACCTGACTTAGTCGACCGAACGATTAGAGAAATAAGCATTGCGTGCCTCGCAAAACCTGTGACTAGTCTGCGATCAGGGTACTGCGCAATCTATCCTCATCTCCGACACCTCATCGGTGCTACTCAAGCGAGATCTTCTCTTCTCGGAGTCGTATCTCGACCGTATACTAATCTTTGAATCCTCGTATTGTCGCCTCTTCACCTTCTCAGCGAAGTAAGACTCGGCAACCTCTCGGATCAAACTTCATTCACCTTGAAACAAATAATCAAACCCCGGCTCATTAGGCGATGAATATTACGGACCCGCGTCACATCTGTCTGGCTGCCCACGCGGACTACCCGTAGATCGCGACTAGAGTATACATGTAAGCGTCTTGCCTTTCCCCAGATGGTATAGGATATCGATATCACAATCCTTGAATAACTCTAACCACCATCGCCGCCAAATTCTCGCCTCGATCTGCGGATATCTGGAGGCTTTTGTAGTGCACAAATATCCACATGAAGTCTATATATCGTCATGCCCCAAATATTCAAGGCATGATTTAGCTGCCTTGACTCTAAATCGTGAGTGGCGTAATTTCCTTTCTGCTTCTAACTACAAGGAAAACATAGGCTCTATCCTTATCGGGTTGCGTCGGCTACAACCTTGACCCAGCGTGTTATCATAATAACCTAACCCTCTCTAGTCTTTCGGGAGGAGTTATAAGCGTAGTCAGTCAACTTATCTTCGATAGCTGAAACCTTTCTCATTCTTGCGAAATATTTGGGTGTCCTTAATCTCAATTATGGTTCCTGTTTCCTTTTCTATGTTGCAACCAAACTTGGTCATTAACTTAGATTTGATTCTTTTGCTTGCCTCCTGGCTAAGACTTCCAGTCAAATACAATTTAGGGGGGGGGGGGGAAGGTTTCCTTGATCTCGTCAAGTTGTAACCCGATGCTACCACCTTTCCTCGAGGTGTTCTTACTGCCCATTATTTACTAATGGTCTTACACTAGTCTGGGGTAATCATATCTCGTGCAACTTACATAACCATAGTCGTATTATCTTTTATCATTAGTCATAACCTTACCTTATGCTTATTATTAGCAAAAGTATTTCTATCTTGATTAAATGTCGTGCGTTTCATATATCGTACTACTGCGCATTTTTATCCTTATGACGCTTCCTCGACCATTTAAATGCGTCGTTCTTAATTACCCAACACAATACTTTTCCCACGGTTATCTAAAAGTGTAACCTATGGCATAGCGATCTGAAGACCTTACGTCTTATCCTTCATCTAACAACATGGGTACACGTAACCCGTAATATGTAAAACTATCCTTTACATGGGGAGAGAACTTATCTCCTAAATAAACCTTCCTTGGAGTCATGACCTAATCACGAGGTCCTCTTGCGGTCGATAAATATCTAATCATCACGCAGCGCCTTAAAGTCGTGTAGATTTTCAAAACCTACCAAAGATATCTTACGTTTTCGTAGGCAGCACTCATACTTATCTTATTCTTGCTTGCGCTATCACGAACTTATCCAGGAAGGTCGTGTCACGACCGCCACACGAAACCAACTCGAAGTACATCGGGCACTTGGCGTAAACTCGTTCAACCTCGAGTATTACTTACTTTTTGCATTAATTTACCTCGAATGAACAAGTCACCGCGGACTTATTAAAATCAACAATGTCAAAGAAGGAAGGATAATTCCTAGTTACCACGACCTCTTCCTTTCCACTCGATAGCAAACTGCAGGAAGCGTGTAGAATCGATCTCTATTTTGTAGTCACGTTGGCATAACGAGGCCAACTAGCGTACCATAATATCCTCAAAGTCTGTCATATGACTCACGCTAGGTCTGCTAGGGTCAGCGCGTATCGTTCTGAGCAATTATCTACCATTCGGCTACCACCCAACACTCGTGGGTGTAGTCACCTCGAAAGGTCCTCGTGGATTGAGGCTCGTTTCTTTACACTTGGTTTCTCTCTTTCTTACGGTGCGTACTCTTCCGTACTTCAAACTTATTCTAGCATCGTCATGTAGCCATCATGCGATTCGGGCCTCGATCTTTGGAGTTACTATTCTAAACAACATAAGGCCATTCCAGGCTCTCGCACAGTTAGGTGGAACACGTCCGCGAACAGTAAAATGATTAACTAGACTGGGCCTTGCACCTCGTGACCCTTTCGCGTGGCGGGACTAATATCAAGTGATCCCGTTCCATTCTGGCTATGGGAGACCATTAATAGGTCTTGACGGCTCGGCGTCGTATTTAACTCTTACCCTTGATGCGACTTAACTTTTACTGCAGAAGGCCTTATATATCTAAGGTCTCGGTGGTTATCACGTTCTTAGGCTCATGATTTCCATGCTCCATACCTACCTTATCGGTCCGTAGCGGTACAAAAACTTATCGTAATACCATAATCGTGTTGTCTTGACCACAATGACCATACTTACTCATACGGATCTCACGTACCATTCTCGAAATCCTACTACGTAGCTCGATCTATTAACATAGTCTTCCGATAATTCCATTAATAATAACTTCTTAAGGGCCCGTTTCATTCTCGAATGACTTATCGTTTCCTAATTATCTCAAATTAGTCGTAAAACCTTGATGAGAATTCATTAAAGCTTTCATACCTTCCGGTATTTATTTAGTCCTTACGAATCAGGGTAACCTAAAACCATTCTAGGAAACACGTCAGGCCATAAATACGTAAATATGTATAGTTGTATGTCATAATACCAACTATACTACAAGCATTACCTCTTGGATCGCATGATCACGTCATCTTTCTTGGGTTTCTTTGCCTTTCTCGTAGCTACAAACAACATAACTGTTAGGAGAGGCGACCTAACCACGCGACTCTATCGCGCGATCTTAGAGTGAGAAGAATGAAACCAATCCTAAATGTCCTGCGACCTCACGATTATAGATGTGGTGCCTGACACGCCGATAATCAAGACTCTACTGAACACGGTGTAGACACTTTCAGAGACTAAGCGCTCGATACCACTTTTGTCACGACCAGGCCGGGCCGCGGTAGTGCCCTACAGGCACCTCTTTCGATATCATCGAGAGAATAGCGGCGAACATACCTGACTTATAAAATTCTTAAACATAAAATAACAACGAGCTGGCGATAAGGCCACCTTAGTAAACTATACATAATAAAGCAGTACATTTTTTCTTTACAACCCAATCCACAAATGTGACTACTGACGTCTAAGAATAACAAGCGTGATGGGGCGGGCCGCCGTACCACGAATGTACAACAGGCCATACCGAGGATAAGCCTCGGAGTAATGGAGTTTCTCAGCGGTGAATCGGTGATCTAAAAGTGAGGATCGGCTACTGTATACTCTACTGCGGCATTGACGGCCAGAAGGAGGTCGATACAACATGTACCAAATATGTGGCGAAAATCTTGTAATGAAATCATAAGTCTATAATAAAGCGGAGGCGGTATGATACCTCGATTAACGATACTTATGCCTTACTAACAATGAGAGTAATCAAGAGTATACTTACAACATAAAAATAGGAAGCTCACGTTCAGCGGGACCACGCGCGATGTCGTTATCATTAAGCAATCTACTCGCGGGACTATTTCACGCGTAGGTCGTGTGGACCCGCGTGAGGTATTCTCGCATAAGTATGCATGCGCGCGTAGGACTATTTCACCGCGTAAGCCATAAGGACTCGCGTGAGGTATTCCTCGCGTCATGGGTAGCAAATCCACGAAGCAGGTGGTATAACGTCTTGGGGTTTACCGCCGTTTATACTCTTACCACTGGCGGTGGTATAACGTCTTGAGGTTTACCCGCGTTTATACTCTTACCACTGGAGAAGGTGGTATAACGTCTTGGGGTTTACCCGCCGTTTATACTCTTACCTAGCTCGGCCGTCATACATAACATAAGCCTACGAAGCTTATCATACATAACATAAGCACTCTAGGTTTATCATCTGATAAATAAGCAAGTTAAGAAATCCTAACTTCTTATTAGTCTTATTCATATACACTCTCATTTTAGTTTACTTAAGGCACTAACATGTCATTATAAATCCGGGAATTTAACCCAAAGTACTACGTACTTCTATTCTTTTAAAATGACTCATTTTCATATAAAACTTTCAAGATACTAATAACTGTAGTATCAAGTTATAACTACATTTTAAGACAAGTCACAATACCTTTTTAGAAAATACATTTTCAGGCTTCTAAATCAAGTGACTTCTTTCTTTTAAAACCTTAAGCAATTGATGCCTTTAAATCAATTTGCCTTTCGTTATTTCAAGTCATTTAACATACTTAAATTACTTAGAGTAAACCACTCGTTTTAACTTTCCATAAAGCTATTATAACCAACTTCCCATAAAGCCGTTATACTAGCTTTATACTTTAGAAACTTTCATACTTCTTTATAACCAAGAGACTTAAACTTTCCAACAAAACAAGTATCAACAATACTTTCAACATACTTAAAGTCTCTTAACTTTTGAAAACCAAGATATCCTTAATATTAAACAAGTGAGTTAATTCCCTAACTCAACCAACTTGGACATTCTTAAAATAAGCCAAGGATATCAAATGGACCTAGATTGTCAAAATCTTGTACGTCTACCGTACTATACATTTACAATTTATTCATGCTCAAGAGATAAGGAAGTTCAGCATACATCTTCGGTTTAATCCACTTGCTAAGTCCAATACGCCGTACGTAGTATGTCAACCTATAATGACCATAGTACGTCTATTAACTTCTTACTTCAAACGTAGAATATTCCAAGTGCAAAGTCACTAAATTCTACGGAAAATCGAATGACACTTCCTTTGTTTCTACATACTTTGCCACCTTTTTCAAGGCGAGATTCAATAACCAAACACGCCATTTAAGGCTCGACAAAGTAGTTAACAATAGGGGATTACGGCTTAATCAAGGCGTGTAAAATTCGCCATGATAAATATCAAACTAGTCGAACATATAATGTCCATTCGGCAAAATAGGAATGACATTACAAATTCGTTTCGATCCCTTTTCAATCCAAGTGGTTTAATATAACATGTTATCTAGCCACGATTGATTACAACTACTACAATCCTCAGTAGGTAAACATGCAACAATTCTAATTATCGACCAAATTGTATTTCAATTTGAAAAGGCTTAACATGTCATTTTGGTTGAGCTTCCAAATATCCATAACACTTATCAATCTTCATAACACATATCACATGATCATTTATAACTTATAATAACATGGAATCTTGAATTACAAAAGTAAGGCGAAGATTATACCTCATTTAGCCAAATATGATTCAAGATTACAAGTCGATCCTTAGACTTTAGCTCCTCGCTTTCGGCGTTCGATCCACTCAAGCAACCCTTAGAAGCTTATGAAGAACTTCTCTTCAGGTCGAACTTCAAAGTTATTACACCAGTATGTTATACCGTATTTCGGAGTATGCGTGAGGCGTGCGTCTGGTTAGCCTTAAAGTTAGGCCAAGTTCGAAAATTGTGCCTGACTCGCTAAAAGAATCGTTTCAGGCGAAGCGTTTCCACGACTTAGTAGGAAAATTCCGGCTATGCCATTTCTAATTTTGCGGATTTTTAGAGGCGAAACATTTTGGACCAGCGGGAGGCGACACTTGTCACCCTCCGATTGATGGACTTGAATCATCCGTTGGGCGAATTGGACTTGGATGGCGCGTTTTTGTGCCTTTGCAAGTCAAGGAGTTGGTAGGATATTTGTGTGTAGTAGATAGAATGGACACTTGCCTAAATCTTCACCGTACACTTGCCTTGCACTTGGCATCATCTTGACCCTTGGTTGGCCATGGCTTGACCTATAAATACCCCCAAGATGAAGAGTTCTTCATCCACAAATTCCTTTCAAGTCTTGAAAATCCTCCCTCTCCCTTGAGCTTGTTTCGTCAACACCTCCCCCTTTTGAGAAGCTTGCAGGCTACCCACTAGCCTAGCCGAAATCTACCCCCTCCCTTGGTAGAAAAGTTGCCTTCTAGTATTGTTATAATGCCCAAAATACCTAACCCAAATCCCTTAGTCCTTAGTAGAAGTTGTGAAGAACTTCAGGTTTCTTGGACTCTGGGACGTACAACCTAGGAGCTAAACCTTGCTCGGTAGCGACTTTATCTAGGATATTATTGGGCTTACCGAGGTAAATAATTCTAACCCTCTTTTGAATTAGAGAATACATCTTTGTAGTAGTATAAGAATAAGTATTAAATACTTAGAAGAATATCACGAGAATAAATTGAGTATTATCACGATAGAAGGGTTTAAAGAAGAATAATCAAATTGTACTTACATAGAATTTGTTTTCTGATGAGACTTGAGTAGCTCAGGGTAGGAAGTGCTGCCCAATTTTCCGTAGGATATAGAACCATCTGCTTAGAGCTGTTTCTGAGTAGTCTAGGCGTTGATAGGCGTGTCGACTATTATAGGTTGATTTCTCTGCGCGCGACATATTGACTTGGCGGTGGTTTTATTTGAGAAGGTATGTGATTCTTCCTAAAGCATGATATTTTAAAATATATATGTAATGCGGTAGGCGTACATGTGTTAAGCCCGAATAATAACTACGGCAATGTCTTTTGACTTAAGCTGAATAATACTTACGGCAATGTCTTGCGACTTAAGCTTTGAATAATAAGGATGCGAAAGCATTTCAAAAGAATCTTGAATCATTTTTAAGCGAAGAGAACAAATTGGTTTTAAAGCGAAGCTTAAGAGTTATACTAGCTTTATGGGAAGTTAGGTATAACCACTTAGGCATGATAAAAGCAGGTTTGCACATGTGTTTATAACAGACTTATATTGATTTGTGAAAAGAATAATAAGATGGTTTGATAAGTAGACATGATATGATGCTATGTGTGTTAGTGTCTTGAGAGTATTCTTGTTGTGCTTATGTTGTTTAACGATAAGCTGTTATGTTAGTATTATATCACTCACCTCTTGACATATTACCGGGGGTTAAGTTGGCCTCCGATGCGGGGTAGACTTCGGTGATGCAGGACGTGATTCGAGAATACCTCATGCGGGTCGGGGACCTATGCGGGCTACGGGAGTTCGAGGTTAGTGATGCGGGGTTATACCTCATGCGGTCTATGTGGCCATGCGGACTATGAGTCGGGGCGATGCAGGGAGTAGCTACCCTCGATGCGGGGTTACATACCCTATGCGGGCCTATATGAGTGGCCTATGCGGACTACGAAGTCGAGTTAGGCTTGCATGGTGATACTACGGGCAATTGGCCTGCTTGATCATTAGCGACCTAGAAAAGACTTATTACAATTTACCTATTGTTGCTCTTGTTTATGATGTGGCACTATGTATGCAGTTACATGGTTGTTTCATACATCTTGCAAAGCGATTTTAAAATGATATGTTTTCATTTAAGTACTTCTGATTTCATATACTTAGTACTGTTGTCTTGACCTCCTTGAGGCTGCGTTCATCTGCGGTAAGGCGGCAGTGCTAGATCCACATCCTTAGGATCTCTTGCGTTGGTGTCGAGCTCCGTCTTATAGGAGAGCTCTACTTTTAGGTATGATCTCACTGTTGTAGATAGTTTTATCTGATCGAGGGTATGGCGGGTCCTGTCCGCCATAGTTGTTTATTTCCTTAGAAGTGCGTAGTCATGTTATGCAGTTGGGATGTAGCGCAAACCTTGGTTTATGTATATATCTTAGAAAAGCAACCCTTTTCTCGAAGCGTATCATTTACAATTATTTCATGTCTTGTTTTATATTCCGCTGATTTTCTCTAATGTATGACTACTTGGGTGCCCAGGTAAGGCACCAGTCACGGGCCCCGGAATGGGTCGTGACAAAAGTGGTATCAGAGCAGTTAATCCTCGGAAAGTGTCTCTGAGCCGTATCTAGTAAGTCTTGATTATCGGTGTGTTGTGCACCACACTAATAATCAGGAGGCTATAGGATATTTAGGATTGGTTTCCATTTTTCTCACTCTGAGATCGTGCTTTAGAGCTGTGTTAAGTTGGACCCCTCTAACGTATTCCTTTTACATATGATTATGCCTCACGTAAGGCAACCGGGCCCGAGAAGGGCAAAGCGAGGAGGCTGCTAGTGGGACACCTAAGTCACGAGGGCTCGGGCGATCTATACGAGGCAGCCGAGTTCTCAGCGCCGCCCGATCCCAGCGAGACTACGGTACCTACGCCTCCAGTCCCGGCTGGAAGCGAGATGAGATAGATTCTGAGAGATGGCGATTCGGCGAGATCGTGGCGAACATGAGGCAGTGGATCTGGCGATTCGATCCGGCCCGATCGTACCGTGGTTCACGAGGCGAGAGTTTGAGCTACGAGACTTCACGAGTTGTAGCGCGAGTTTTTGCGGTCGAGGCGGAGGATGATCGCGGGAGTTCATCCGTCGGCTCTGAAGGATTTTGAGAGTGATCGGGCGTCGGAGGCCGAGTCGTGATCTTTGGTTCACATAAATTGCGTGATACGCGATCGATTGGTTTGATTCATGGGAGTTATCGGGAGAACGCAGCGTCCCAGTACTCAGGATGAGTTCTCGAGGCTTTCCTCGCTCACTTCTTGCCTCGCGGATGAGAGAGGCGCGGTGATAGATTTTTATTCTTTGAGGCGAGAGAGGGCCTTGTCGGGAGTACAATGTCGAGTTTGATTCATTGGCTCGATATGTCAGCGTTGGTAGCGAATATGGAGGATAGGGTGCACGCTACGTCACGGGCTAGATGATTATATGGCGAGTCGTATGCGGGTGTTTCTCTTCAGTGGGTATGGACATTACCGCGTGCGAGCTCGTGCTCTTGGATGCGAGGCGTAGAGGCAAGCGAGTTGTGACGGCGGAGAAGACGGGGCGGCGGTCTTTTGGTGGCTATCGTGGTGGCGGCCTCGGCGATCTGGGTTTGCACCGCGGCCGGCTCGAGCACTCTGCACCGTCCTCGGCCACGGCCGAGATATTGAGGCGGACCGGGGCCCCAGACTTGAGCGTCGAGCGGCGAAGTGCGGCGTCGGGACCACCCCGCCGGTGTAGCGTCGGTAGATCCGCCGGGAGTTGTGGTGCTACGGGAGCTTGTTTGATTGTGGCGGCGGGGTCACTATCGAGGCTTGTCAGGCGAAGGCGATCTTGATGGTAGAGTCGACCCTGAGTTCTTTCGCGGTCTTCTTCATCCCGGCGTTACTCGCCACGGAGGCAAGGTACTCATGGACCAGCGAGTCGCGGCGGTCGTGGCGCGGGTCGGCTCTGGCGGTCCTCGAGAACCGCATTTATGCTTTGTCGGTAAGCGGATCGGGAGGCCTCACGATGTCGTCACGGTACCTTATCGGTTCTGGGTTTGATGTGTATGCTTTGATAGATCGGGTTCTACTGTCTATATATCTCCCACTTGTTGCTAGTAGAATAGGGATAGAGCACGAGTCCATAGACCACTTCGATGTAGCTCGCGATGGTGATTCGGTGGTAGCTCGGCGGGTATATAGAGCTTGTCTGTGACCGTTCTGATCGTCGGACCTGGCCGACTTGATAGAGTTGGAGATGATTGACCGGCGTGATCATGGGGATGGATTGGCTAGCTTCTTGCTCGCCAATGTAGGCTGAGAGAAAGTAATGCGGTTCGGTTCACGAGGCCGGTTGTTGAGTGGGAGAACGCGGTATCGGCAGAGGTAGGTTTATTTCTACCTGAGGCTAAGAAGATGGTGCGAGAAGGGTATATCTACCATCTCGTTGGGTGTTTGATCTCGAAGGCTGCGGTACCAGATTTTCCGTCGATTCGGTGGTGAGAGTTCCCAGGCGTGTTTCGGGCGACCTCGGGTATCCCTCACGAGAGGAGATTGAGTTTGTATAGACATATTGCGGACACTCGGCTATTTCCATTCGCCATACGAATGGCACTTGCGAGTTGAGAGAGTTGAAGGATCGGCTTAGGATTTCTTTGGAGAAGAGGCTCATCCGGCCTAGTGTTTCTCCACAGGAGCGCGGTATTGTTCGTGAAGAAGAAGGGCGGGGCAGCTGCGCATGTCGTTGATCTGAGCGGTGAACAAGGTGACCATTAAACGAGATACCCCTTCCGAGTTGATGATTTGTTCGACGATTGCGAGTGCGAGATGTTTCTCAAGATTGATCACGGTCGGGCTATCATCAGTGCGAGTCGAGAGGTGGATGTCCCTAGGTTGCATTCGGACGATGCGGGCATTATGAGTTCGGTCATGTCTTTTGGGTTGACGATGCTCGGCGGTATTCATGGATTTGATGAACCGAGTGTTCAAACCATTTTGAACCGCGTTTGTGATAGTGTTCATTGATGATATCTTGGTTTATTCTCGCTCAGGCGGGAGCATGCGGAGCATTTGAGGTGTCTTGTGATTCTCGAGACCAGCGATTATGCGCCAAGTTTTCCAAATGTGAGTTTTGGTTGACTTGGTGGCTTTTCTTGGGCATATTGTGGGGTGATGGCATTCAGTGAATCTGGCGAAGATCGAAGCGATCGAGGACTTGGCCTAGACCTCTTACTCGGCAGAGGTTCGCGATTTTACGGGCCTTGCGAGGATATTATCGGCGGATTCGTGGAGAAGTTTGCTTCTATCTGCGCACCATTGACTAAGTGACTCGAGAAGGCGGCCAAGTTTGATGGTGATGCTTGTGGCGGGGTTTCGATTCTTGAAAAGAGGCGGCCGCCCCGTTCTTACTCTTCGGAGGTCGAGACGGTTATATGCGTGTATTGTGATCGTCGAGCATCGGGTTGGGATGTGTGTTGATCAGCATGGAAAGGTTATAGCATATCGTCCCGGTGAAGAAACACGAGAGAACTACCCGCGTGATTTGGAGTTAGCGGTTGTGATTAGCGCTTTGAAGATCTGGAGGCACTATTTGTATGGGGTTCGCGTGGATATTTATCTGAGACCACGAGAGCCTCGGTATATCTTGACGAGGAGCTGAACTTCACGGCGAGGCGGTGGTTAGAGTTGCTTAAGGATTACGATGTTGATATCTGTACCACGGGAAAGCCAATGTTGTGGCGGATGCTCTTAGTCGTAGGTCGATGGGAGCCTATCGGATGTGCGGCTAGAGAGGAGGGACATGGTTAGTGATTTGCATCGATTAGCGAGCCTTGGTGTCCGTTTGATTGATTACGATAGCGATGGGGTTGAGTTCGTGAGGTTGCGAGTCTTCCATCGTCGAGAGGTGAAGAGGCGATTCGAGATCGATTTTGACACGTTATCGTGTCTGACTCTTCGTGAGGCAAGGGTCCTTTTGAGGTAGCACTGATGAAGTGCTAAGGTTTAGAAGCGAGTTGTGTGTTCGGATGTTTGAGGACTTGTGAGTTCTTGGGAAGCACCGCGGTAGCGCGTTACTCTATCCGTCGGTCGACCAAAATGTACCACGACGCTTAGATCGTGTATTGGTGGGATGGCTTGAAGAGGGCGTTGCGAGTTAGTAGCTCGGTGCCCGTGTTGTCGGCCGGTGAAGGTAGAGCACGAGGCACGGTGGTTTGTTGCGGCGATAGAGATCCCGACACGGAAGTGGGAGGTAATCAGCATGGACTTCATCAGGATTACCTCGCCTTTTCGGAGAACATGATTCTATATGGGTTATCGTCGGCGGTGAAATCAGCCCACTTTCTTCCGTCGGGACGACTTTTCGGTGAGGATTATGCGGACTTTACATCAGAGATCGTCGGTGCATGGAGTCCCTACTTCAATCATATCAGACAGGAGCCCGGTTCGGCTAACTTACGGAGTCTTTCGAGAGAGGTTTAGGGGCGGGTGAGCACAGTCTGCATTCCATCCGCAGCCAGGCGGACGGGCGGCGCACTATCGGACTCTTGAGGATATCTTTGCGAGCTTTGTGTTATCGACCGAGGGTAGGCTGGGAGGATCATTGCCTCTAGTTGAGTTCGCGTACAATAATAGCTACCACTCCGGTATTCGTATGGCGCCTCGTGAGGCCTTGTATGGGAGGAAGTGCGGTCGCCTATAGGTTGGTTCGATGTGGGCGAGTGCGGCTAGTGGGAGAATGTTATACCGTATTTCCGGAGTATGCGTGAGGCGTGCGTCTGAAAGTTTAGTAAAGTTAGGCCAAGTTCGAAAATTGTGCACGACTCGCTAAAAGAATCGTTTTTCAGGCGAAAGCGTTTCCTGACTTCCGTAGGAAAATTCGGCTATGCCATTTCTAATTTTTGCGGATTTTTCAGAGAGGCGAAACATTTTGGACCAGCGGGAGGCGACACTGTCACCCTCGATTGATGGACTTAGATCGTCCATTGGGCGAATTGGACTTGGATGGCACGTTTTTGTGCCTTTGCAAATCAAGGAGTTGGTAGGATATTTGTGTGTAGTAGATAGAATGGACACTTGCCTAAATCTTCACCTACACTTGCCTTGCACTTGGCATCATCTTGACCCTTGGTTGGCCATGGCTTGACCTATAAATACCCGCTTAAGATGAAGAGTTCTTCATCCAAAATTCCTTTCCAAGTCTTGAAAATCCTCCTCTCCTTGAGCTTGTTTCGTCAACACCTCCCACTTTTTGAGAAGCTTGCGAGGCTACCACTAGCTGGCGAAATCTACCCCCTCCCTTGGTAGAAAAGTTGCCTTCTAGTATTGTTATAATGCCCAAAATACCTAGCCCAAATCCCTTAGTCCTTAGTAGAAGTTGTGAAGAACTTCTAAGGTTTCTTAGACTCTGGAGCGTACAACCTAGGAGCTAAACCTTGCTCGGTGCGACTTTATCTAGGATATTATTGGGCTTACAGGGTAAATAATCCTAACCCTCTTTTGAATTAGAGAATACATCTTTGTAGTAGTATAAGAATAAGTATTAAATACTTAGAAGAATATCACGAATAGAATTGAGTATTATCACGATAGAAGGGTTTAAAGAAGAATAATCAAATTGTACTTACATGAATGTTTTCATGATGAACTTGAGTAGCTCAAGGGTAGGGAAGTGCTGCCCAATTTTCCGTAGGATATAGAACCCTCTGCTTAGAAGCATTTCTGAGTAGTCTAGGCGTTGATAGGCGTGTCGACTATTATAGGTTGATTTCTCTGTGTGACATATTGACTTGGCGGTGGTTTTATTTGAGAAGGTATGTGATTCTTCCTAAAGCATGATATTTTAAAATATATATGTAATGCGGTAGGCGTACATTTGTTAGCGAATAATAACTACGGCAATGTCTTTTGACTTAAGCTGAATAATACTTACGGCGATGTCTTGCGACTTAAGCTGAATAATAAGGATGCGAAAGCATTTCAAAGAATCTTGAATCATTTTTAAACAGAAGAGAACAAATTGGTTTTTAAAACAGAAGCTTAAGAGTTATACTAGCTTTATGGGAAGTTAGGTATAACCACTTAGGCATGATAAAAGAAACAGTTTGCCTATGTGTTTATAACAGACTTATATTGATTTGTGAAAAGAATAATAAGATGGTTTGATAAGTAGACATGATATGATGCTATGTGTGTTAGTGTCTTGAGAGTATTCTTGTTGTGCTTATGTTGTTTAACGATAAGCTGTTATGTTAGTATTATATCACTCACCTCTTGACATATTACCGGGGGTTAAGCTGGCCTCCGATGCGGGGTAGACTCGAGTGATGCAGGACCGTGATTGAGAATACCTCATGCGGGTCCGGGGACCTATGTGGAGCTACGGAGTTCGAGGTTAGTGATGCGAGGTTATACCTCATGCGGTCTATGTGGCCATGCGGACTACGAGTCGGGGCGATGCAGGAGTAGCTACCCTCGATGCGGGGTTACATACCTATGCGGGCCTATATGAGTGGCCTATCACGGACTACGGAGTCGAGTTAGGCTTGCATGGTGATACTACGGGCAATTGGCCTGCTTGATCATTCGCGGCCTAGAAAAGACTGTTACAATTTACCTATTGTTGCTCTTGTTTATGATGTGGCCTTATGCGGTTACCTTAGTTGTTTCATACATCTTGCAAAGCTGATTTTAAAATGATATGTTTTCATTTAAGTACTTCTGATTTCATATACTTAGTACTGTTATCGGCCTCCTTGAAGTGCGTTCATCTGCGGTAAGGGCAAGCAGTGCTAGATCCACGTCCTTAGGATCTCTTGCGTTGGTGTCGGGGCTCCGTCTACTCGGAGGCTCTGCTTTTGGGTATGATCTCACTGTTGTAGATAGTTTTATCTGATCGGGTATGGCGGGTCCTGTCCGCCATAGTTGTTTATTTCCTTAAGTGCATGTAGTCATGTTATGCGGTTGGGATGCTTGCAAACCTTGGTTTATGTATATATGCGAAAGACGACCACTTTTCTCGAAGCGTATCATTTACAATTATTTCATGTCTTGTTTTATATTAATTGATTTTCTACGATGTATGACTACTTGGGTGCGGGTAAGGCACGATTATGGGCCGGGCAGTCGTGACACCGTAGTTCGGGTATGTATGTGAGGGCGTGCGTGCGAGAATCGACACAAAAATTGGAAAGGAAGAAAGATGTGATTTTTTTGGAAAAGATTAGGATTTTGTGAAGGAAAAATGTTCGTTAAAGGAATTGGATTCCCATTTGGTATCGGACTTTTGGAATTTTTAGAATTATGGAATTTTATTTCCGAAATTGGTCACGTGGGGCCACGGGAGAATTTACGGTTTGTAGAACCAGCTTTATTTTGGATTTTTGGCATTACGGATATTTTGGAAGATGAAATATTTTGGGCGAGTAGGGGCGACACATGGCACCCAATGTGGCTCGTTGGCCAAAAATTAGGGGACCTCGTGGGCCCATGGGCGTTTTTGGGGGACAAGTGGCTTGCCACTTGTCCCATTTTATGGTGGACATTTGGTTGGCAAATTACCCACACACTTGGACCAATCTTCACCATACACTTGCCTAGATCTTGGCCATTGATTTCTCTATAAATACCCCTTAATGCAAGACTTCTTCATCCAGCCAGAGAGTTTCCAAATCTTGAAAAATTCCCTCCCCTTTCCTTGTGAGCTCTCGGCCATGGGCTGAAATTGTGAGCTAAAGTTGTCCAAAAATTCTTAAAGTTGTAAGTGTTCTTCCTTCGAGTGGTAGGAAGATTGTGTACGAAGTTGGAAAATATTTCACACACAGCCTAGAAACCTTACCTTGGCCGAAACTTGCCATAGTTTGAGCCTAAGTGTTCTTCACTTTTTGGAGTTGGATCTTGAAGAGAAGTTGTTTAGAAACTTCTAAGGGTTGCTCGGAGCGGGTTGGAGCATAAGGAATTGGAGCTAAGCATTGCTCAGGATCGACTTATAATCTTGGATAATTTTGGGCTTATCGAGGTAATGATCAATGTCCCTCTATTGTAATTGGATATTACATAGTGTAGTAATTTAGAATTGAGTATAAGATATATTGGAAGGATGTTTATAAAGAATTTAACTGTATTTACATTGGACTATATTTACAGTAGACTTGTAGTATTATTGTGGGGCAGTGTTGTACACGTCCGGTTAGACGTGTAACCCCCCCCCCCCTTTGGAGTTGTTGGCTTAGTAGCGGGCCTTGTTAGAGGAGGAGATTTATATGGTTGCGGGGGGAGGTGCTGCCGAATTTTCCGTAGAATATGGAACCTTGTATTTAGAAATGTTCTACGAAGGGATCTAGAAGTTGATAGACGTTTTGTGGCCTTTATAGATTGAAGTACTACGAGTAGCATATTCTACTTGGAGGGTGGAAAAGTCTAGCGAGATTCTGATGCTGGAGCATTTTGCTAATTGTCGATAATCGTCGCGAGGTATGTGAACCTCTTCCTATCTTTTCTAGCATGATGTTGTGAACTATGTAGTAAGGTAGACGTACGGGTGCTAAACGAATTTTGGTTGGTTTAAAGCATAAAGTGTTATAATGGCTTTTTGGGAAGTTAATTATAACAACTTTATGTAGGTAAAAGAATGATTCTTGATTTTAAAGGTAAGAAATGGACTTATATTTGACTTGATATGAAATGTGAAGAACTTGAATTGTATTAGAAGTTGTGAAACCTCATTCGTGAGTAATGAGTACTTGGTTTTTAAAAGAATAATGTTACATTAATTTCGGAAATGGGAATAAGAATCGAACAAGCCAATGCAGCGTTAATAAAGGAAAAAGTAATGACAATTAATTATATTAAAACCAGTAGAAACCTCCATCTGCATAGAAGCTAAGATAAGACAAAATTGTATTACATTTCCTAGATCATGGATGCTCTAATAAGAATTATTATAATCAAGTTTTGGTTTTCTTAAAATTGCAAAGTAAGGAACTTGATTTTCTAAAAGAAAAGAGACTTAAGAATTTGAAGTGTTTTGGTTTAAAAGAAAGACATGGTTTTGTCTTAAATTGGTTTAAAACATAAAGTGTTGTAATAGCTTTATGGGAAGTTAGTTATAACGACTTTATGGAAACAAAAGAATGGTTTTATTATTGGATTTAAAATGGTAACTTGACTTTAAAAGGAGAAGTGATGTGGTTTAAAAATAAGGTACGGGAATTGTGTTGGTTTACATAAAATAATAGTTACTCTATTTTGGATACTACGAGTGTTAGTATCAGGTGACTTCTTGTGAAGGAAATGGATATTTGTAAGAGAATTGGAGTATGGTAATTTTCTTGTGCTTGCTTGTGATAGCCTTGTTGTGTAAAAGTTGTATTCTTATGATACCGCGTCTCTCGATGGAAGGCCGGTATATTGTTATTATTGATACATGGACATATACTTGCCGATGAAGAATTAGGGGCATGCGGCCATCGGCGGGTTAATCACGGTATATTGTTATTGTGTTGTTACATGGACATATACGCAGATGAAGAATTTGGGGCATGCGGCCATGCGGCGGGTTAATCACGGTATATTGTTATTGTTACATGGACGTATGCGCAGATGAAGAATTAGGGCATGCGGCCATCTGACGGAGTTAATCACAGTATATTGTTATTGTTGTTACATGGACATATGCTGCCGATGAAGAATTTCGGGGCATGTGGCCATGCTGGCGGGTTGATTACGGTATATTGTTGTTATTATTACATGGACATGCTGCGATGAAAAATTAGGGGCATGTAGCGTGCGGCGAGTTGATTACGGTATATTGTTATTATTGTTACATGGACATATACGCACGATGAAGAATTAGGGGCATGTGGTCATCTGGCGGGGTTATTACGGTATATTGTTGTTATTGTTACATGGACATATACGCAGATGAAAAATTAGGGGCATGTGGCGTCATGGCGGGGTTTATTACGGTATATTGTTATTATTACATGGACATATCTGCACCGATGAAGAATTAGGGGCATGTGGCCATGCGGCGAGTTGATTACGGGATATGGTTATTGCATCTGGACATGTCACCGATGGAAATTAGGGGCATGCGGCCAGGATGCGGGCATGATTGATTTTGTGGGCGTGAGACCCTTGGTTATATTTTAGTGATGACTTTGAGGGCGTGAGTCCACGATTTGATATATTTGCTTACATATTATATCTTGTAGTTCGGTTATCATACATGTCTCTGTTTTATATAGTATTATGATTCTATTACCGTACTTATTTCACATACTTAGTACTGTTATCTTGACCTCCTTGAGGGCTGCGTTCATCAGCGAGTAGAGGTACAGGTTGTTTATCCTCGCTCATAGGATCCTGATTCAGCGTTTTGGGAAGCCAGTTTCTCGGAGGCTTATCTTTTAGTATGATTCCACTGAGTTTGTAGGATCTTGTACATTCGAGTATGGCGGGGCCTGTCCGTCATAGTTGTTATTAAAATTCGTAGAGTGCATGAAATCTTGTTGTGGCGGGGTTTGTAAGGGATTTAAGCTGTTCAATTTTGATATATCATTCGGGAAGGTAGCAGTTTTGGTTAGCCTATTGCTTATTTTATGTCTTGATTCATGCTTAAGTTTTATTTCCGCTGATTTTCTCTGATGTTTGTATCACTAGGGTGCCCGGGGTAAGGCATCAGTCACGGGCCCGAGGTCGGGTCATGACAAAAGTGGTATCAGAGCAGTTAATCCTCGGAAAGTGTCTGAACCAGTGTCTAGTAAGTCTTGATTATCGGTGTGTTGTGCACGTCTATGTCGGAGGCTCTGAATATTTAGGATTGGTTTCCATTCTTCTTACTCTGAGATCGTGCCTTAGAGCTGTGTTATAAGTTGGACTCCCTCTGGCATATTTTTATGTACCCGTTACGCTTCTCGCAAAGCGAGCGAGCGGAAGGGCAAGGCGTGAGAGAGGCTGCGATTAGAGCACAAAGGGTTCACGAGGCACGAGCCTGGTCATTACGAGATAGTACTTGACAGCCGAGTTTTATGGCGCCGCTAGCCCAGTGAGTTTAGGCGGCATCGGTTTCTCTGAGGCCACGATACAGGTCTCGATTCCACGACCGAGGCGAGGATATGAGTTAGAAGGAGATGGCCCAAGTTAATAGCTAAGTGGTGGTGGGAATGAGACGGACGAGGCGGTGGTTCAGCGGTACGATGATTCACCCTAGATCAGATGATGCGAGACTTGGGATTTCTTGAGTTGCGATTCGCGAGTTCTATGGATAGAGAGGCGAGGATGATCCTCGAGTGTCGTGCTAGTTTGGGAGATTGTTATACTTGCGGCCGTCGGGGGCCATGTGAAGGAGGATGTCAGTAGGAGGATACAAGAGGGGCGACTCGGCCTCTGGTCGATGGCGGGTTCGATTGTTCGGGAGAAGGGGTGTTAGTCGGATGAGGTCACCTGTCACGACCGACCAGGCATGGCGGTATACTCTGGGGCACCACTATCGGTATATATCGAGAGAATAGCGTGGAACATACATAACACATAACTTATAAAAGGTAAACATCGGCTGGCGGCCGACAAGTGCCTTCCATAAAACATACTTAATCGGAAGTACAACTTATTCTTACCCGAACCACAAGCGTGACTCTGGACCTGCAGGAATAACAAGCGTGGCGGGGCGGGGCCCGCCATACCTGAATGTACAAAAGTCTATAACCTCGGAAATCATACCAAAGACAAAGCCTCGGAGAGATGGAGCTTTCAAGAGCTGTGATCACAGAGTGCGGATCGACAAGCTCGTAACTTCGACTGCGGCGTGAGCGGCCAGAAGAGGTCGATTACAACGGTACTAAGTATGTGGCGAAAATGTAATGAAATCATAATAGCATATGTAAGCGGGAGACATGTATGATAGCCAAACTACGATTACCACAACATATCTGTGACCGTGTCGTCGGGGACTCGCGCCTCTACAAGTCATCACTCAAATATAACCATAGGTCGTACCCGTAATATCAATCATGCGTGGAATTCCTTCCTCCGCTGGCGATCTATGATATAACAACACTAAAGTACCATGAACACTAGATCCACTGTGTCGTGAGCAAATGCGAGGCAAATGCGAAGGCATAGCTACGGATCCACCTGCGTCCTCGACCAGCGGGCAATCGAAAGCCGGCTACGAGATCCACCGTACCAACAATACTATACGAAACACGAAGGCGGCGGGCAAGTGCGATAGCCTCTACGAGATCCACCTGCGTCACATCGCTGGCCGGAGCAATCTGTGAGCTAACCACGGATCCACCTGCATCACACCGCCGCTAACACGGCCAGGCGGCAATCGAAAGCCAACTACGGATCCGCTGCATCACGTCTCGGCCAGGGGCAAGTCGAGGGCTAACCACTAGATCCACCTGCGTGATGAACCTCGTGGAGCTAATCCGTGGAATAATCATCGATAGAAAGCGAACCCTCATCGTGGCGCGCATGCGTGGAATCCTCCATCAGTGACGATGCGCCCGAATAGACTCATAACTACATGCTTTTAATTCGAATTGCAATACCATGCCTTTACATAAACCAAGACAATTACCATGCCCTCTTTTCACGTAAACCAGAGAATTCTTATTTAAGCAAGCCAAAGTACTTATCAAGGCACACGTAGAATAATTCTCAATTAAACAAGACAAAGTACTATGTCGTACATTCTTTCGAAAGCCTCCTTTTATATAAAATCCAAGATACTAACACAGTAGTATCAAGGCGTATCTATTTTCAAAGTAAGTTACTACACCTTTAGAAAACTCGTTTCAAAGCTTGAAACCAAGTAACTTCAATTTTTCACAATCTAGACAACTTATGCTCATTAATCAACATATCTGACTTTCATAACCTTCCATAAAGTTATTATAACCAACTTCCATAAAGCGTTATACTAACTTTATGCTTTAAAATTTAAGACATCCTTATCCTTTCATAAGGCGTTATAACTAACTTCCCATAAAGCCGTTATAACTCATATAAACCATTCGTTCTTTTACTAACCAAGAGACTTATACTTGAACAAATTCATACAATTTTCAAAATACTTTAAGCCTCTTATCTTTTAGAAAACAAGTTTCTTACCTCAAAATTTAAGTCTCTTATCTTTTAGAATAATTCAATACTCAATACTTTCACACAAGTACTCTATACTTCATTATGTCAAGAAATCCTTGTCTACCTTATTTAGGATAAATCACTCCTTAAGAACAAGCGGGTTAACTTCTTGACAATAGACATTTTCTTAAAACAAGTCAAGTATAACAAAAGTTTACTTCATTTAAAACACGTCGTCTACCGTACTATATAGTTATAACTACTCATGCTCGAGAGGTAAGAAAGTTTCCACATACCTCTTGGTCGATCCACTTGCTAAGCTCAAACTACATGAGTAATATGCCAACCTATAACAACCGTGATCGTTTATTAACCTCTAATTTCAATGTAGAAATAATCTAAGTTCAAAGTCACTAAATTCTATGGAAAATTGGGCGACATTTCCTTTGTTTCTACATACTTTGCCACCTTTCTCAAGGCGAATTTATCATCAAGCGCCATTTAAGGCTCGACAATCCAACATTTTAAAGGGGATTACACCTCGAACTTGGGTGTGTAAAATTCTGCCCATTAGGTACAACAATTCACTAAATAATTCTAAGGTAGTTTTAGGCTACAACGTGCTCATAATATCTTCTTAACCAATTATTTTATATCAAACCACATTTCTTGCATGCAATGACTCTAGAGCATTATTTACTACCACAAGTTCTTCCTTCTTAACATGCAACACTAGAAACTAATTCTAAAGGAAGAAATGTTACCTTAAAGCTTTAGCCAAATCTTTCCAACCACTTGCTAGCTTCCTTTTCAAGAACACCACCACAACAACCTTCACAAGCTAGCCACAAACTTCCCTCTTGCTTTTACTTTTGATTTTCCTAAGGCTAGAATTTCTCTTGGGATTTTAGAGAGAAGGAGGAGCTTGAACTTTTAAGAGAGAGGGAAGAGCTTTTGTCTAAGAGAGAGATGAAATATGACCAAGTCTTCAAGACTTGGTCAATATATCATGCAAAAAATCAGATGGGGACACTTGTCACCTCCCAAGGTCTTTTAAAAGAAAAATCGACTTTTCCTAAGTTTTCGCCGAGAATCCGCCTCGGCGCGCGCTTCCGGCGCGGCACTAAAACCTCGCGACTTCTGCGAACTTCGGCGCGACCAGCTTCCGGCGCGGCGCCAACTTCAGCGGCCTCGGTACTTCGGCGCGCGACCTGCATCGGCGCGCGGCCTGCTGCGCTTTGCACGAAACGCATTTACGTCCGTCTGCGCCTTTGAACTTGTAACTCTCATAACTTTCTACTCGGCGTCCTATCGATGAGCGGTTGGTTGCGTTGAAATCTAGACTCAACGAACTACGCCTGGGCCTTTGAAACACTTACGAACTCTCAATGTGCGGGTCATAACCCGCCTCAAAGTTGACTAAAACCCATCCGGAACAATCTGTCAACCTATCTTTTGAAAATTTTAAGTCTTACTCCCTTTCGTACGCCCTCATGCGCATGACCTGAACTACGGGGTGTAACACACCCCTACCTCGTTGTGGCCATTGTAATAGACTCCATTATGGGGAGTGTCGTACTGCTTCGACAGCTTGTATGCTTGCGGCCAACAGGGCCATTTGGTGAGAGTTTGTCAGGCCAGGTATACGGATGTAGAGACTCGGACCCGGGATCGGTGGCTGGTTCATCGCCTTGTATAGCTAGGCGACCTGCAGGGCAAGATTATGATTAGAGCGACAAAGGGAAAGTAAGGCAGTAGTTGCGGAGATATCTTTAGCCCTTAAGAGACTTGTTTATGTTGTTATGGTAGATACATGTGGAGTGCTATGTACGGATAGCATTGTGTTAAGTGCGAATTAAGCGTGGGTAGTTGGAAAGGGGTAAGTGCGGAGGCGAGACAATTGTGAGCCTTAGAATTTATATGATTAGGACCTCGGATGCAAGGCCGCCTTGAGTGGATGATTTTACGGTTGGTCTTTGTCGAAGTACTTGGTATGCGTGAAATATATTGTGGGATAATTCCATAGGTAGCGTGAGATGGAAGTGGTAGCTTTCATGATGTGAATTAGTAAGATTGTTCGGATCGAGAGCGAGATAGTTTGGCGATGGCGGGTGGGTTGAGGCGGATCGCGGGTCAACTCGCGGCCAGTGAGGTGGGGTCGGTTCGAGGTGGTCCCGCCGGTGGTAGGATCACGAGGGTGCTAGGCCCGAGTTTAGGTAACCATCGTATGAGTTCGTGGATATGTTCGACGAGTCGGATCGTGAAGGCGGGAATGGCCTTATAGGAATTTGAGGTTAGTAAGATGACCAAGTTTGGAGGTAGTGACTCGAGGTTTTGGAAGCGAAGTGATGGTGGGTATGTTCGTGTACTAGAGAGAGTTCGGGTGTCACGAGAAGTGCGACAGTAAGGAAAGAAGTGAACGTGGGTTAACAGAATAAAAGATATCATTTTGTTGTGAAGTGAAGATGCGAAGGGAGTATCCTTTAGACCTTGGGTAGGAGCTTATGGTGATGTTATACACGTTAGAGGTGATTCCTCGTTGGCTTGGATTGGAGTTTTTCGCGTATGTTATATTATGGCCATTGGTGGCATAATTGGTTTCGTAAGTATAGTAGTGAAGGCTATATCGGCGCATGTATGTTTTGAGACTTAGAAGGAACATTCGGGATGAATGTTTCTAAGGGGGGGAGAATGTTACACCCTGTAGTTCCAGGGTATGTATGTGAGGACGTACGTACGAGAATACGACACAAAAATTGGAAAGGAAGAAAGATGTGATTTTTCGACGGAAAAGATTCCGGATTTTGTGAAGGAAAAATGTTCGTTAAAGGGAATTGGATTCCCAGATTTGGTATTCGGACTTTTTGGAATTTTTGAGAATTATGGAATTTTATTTCCGGAATTGGTCACGTGGGGCCACGGGAGAATTCTGGTTTGTAGGGCCCAGCTTTATTTTGGATTTTTGGCATTACGGATATTTTCGGAAGATGAAATATTTTGGACGAGTAGGGGGGCGACACATGGCACCCCCATGTGGCTCATTGGCCGAAAAATTAGGGGGACCACATGGACACTTGGACGTTTTTTTTGGGATTTTTGTGGTGGACATTTGGTTGGCAAATTACCCACACACTTGGACCCAATCTTCACCATACACTTGCCTAGACCTTGGCCATTGATTTCTCTATAAATACCCCCCTTAATGCAAGACTTCTTCATCCACACTTAGAGAGTTTCCAAATCTTGAAAAATTCCCTCCCCTTTCCTTGTGAGCTCTCGGCCATGGGCTGAAATTGTGAGCTAAAGTTGTCCAAAAATTCTTAAAGTTTTAAGTGTTCTTCCTTAGAGTGTTAGGAAGATTGTGTACCAAGAGTTGGAAAATATTTCACACCCCTAGCCTAGAAACCTTACCTTGGCCGAAACTTGCCATAGTTTGAGCCTAAGTGTTCTTCACTTTTTGGAGTTGGATCTTGAAGAGAAGTTGTTTAGAAACTTCTAAGGGTTGCTCGGAGCGGGTTGGAGCATAAGGAATTGAAGCTAAGCATTGCTCAGGATCGACTTATAATCTTGGATAATTTTGGGCTTATCGAGGTAATGATCAATGTCCCTCTATTGTAATTGGATATTACATAGTGTAGTAATTTAGAATTGAGTATAAGATATATTGGAAGGATGTTTATAAAGAATTTAACTGTATTTACATTGAATTTGTATTCTGATGAACTTGTAGTATTATTGTGGGGCAGTGTTGTACACGTCCGGTTAGACGTGTAACCCCCCCCCCCCCCTTTTGGAGTTGTTGGCTTAGTAGCGGGCCTTGTTAGAGGAGGAGATTTATATGGTTGCGGGGGGAGGTGCTGCCGAATTTTCCGTAGAATATGGAACCTTGTATTTAGAAATGTTCTACGAAGGGATCTAGAAGTTGATAGACGTTTTGTGGCCTTTATAGATTGAAGTACTACGAGTAGCGTATTACACTTGGAGGGTGGAAAAGTCTAGCGATTCTGATGCTTTGGAGCATTTTGCTAATTATCGATAATCGTCGCGAGGTATGTGAACCTCTTCCTATCTTTTCTAGCATGATGTTGTGAACTATGTAGTAAGGTAGGCGTCACGGGTGCTAAGCAATTTTGGTTGGTTTAAAGCATAAAGTGTTATAATGGCTTTTGGGAAGTTAATTATAACAACTTTATGTAGGTAAAAGAATGATTCTTGATTTTAAAAGGTAAGAGACTGGACTTATATTTGACTTGATATGAAATGTGAAGAACTTGAATTGTATTAGAAGTTGTGAAACCTCATTCGTGAGTAATGAGTACTTGGTTTTTAAAAGAATAATGTTACATTAATTTCGGAAATGGGAATAAGAATCGAACAAGCCAATGCAGCGTTAATAAAGGAAAAAGTAATGACAATTAATTATATTAAAACCAGTAGAAACTTCCATCTGCATAGAAGCTAAGATAAGACAAAATTGTATTACATTTCCTAGATCATGGATGCTCTAATAAGAATTATTATAATCAAGTTTTGGTTTTCTTAAAATTGCAAAGTAAGGAACTTGATTTTCTAAAAGAAAAGAGACTTAAGAATTTGAAGTGTTTTGGTTTAAAAGAAAGACATGGTTTTGTCTTAAATTGGTTTAAAACATAAAGTGTTATAATAGCTTTATGGGAAGTTAGTTATAACGACTTTATGGAAACAAAAGAATGGTTTTATTATTGGATTTAAAATGGTAACTTGACTTTAAAAGGAGAAGTGATGTGGTTTAAAAATAAGGTACGGGAATTGTGTTGGTTTACATAAAATAATAGTTACTCTGTTTTGGATACTACGAGTGTTAGTATCAGGTGACTTCTTGTGAAGGAAATGGATATTTGTAAGAGAATTGGAGTATGGTAATTTTCTTGTGCTTGCTTGTGATAGCCTTGTTGTGTAAAAGTTGTATTCTTATGATACCGCGTCTCTCGATGGAGGGCCGGTATATTGTTATTATTGATACATGGACATGTCTGCACCGATGAAGAATTAGGGGCATGCGGCCATCTGGCGGGTTAATCACCGGTATATTGTTATTGTGTTGTTACATGGACGTATACGCAGATGAAGAATTAGGGGCATGCGGCCATGCGGCGGATTAATCACGGTATATTGTTATTGTTGTTACATGGACATATACTGCCGTGAAGAATTAGGGGCGTGCGGCGTCTGACGGGTTAATCACACAGTATATTGTTATTGTTGTTACATGGACATGTATACGCAGATGAAGAATTTCGGGGGCATGTGGCGTCTGGCGAGATTGATTACGGTATATTGTTGTTATTATTGTTACATGGACATATACTGCCGATGAAGAATTAGGGGCATGTGGCGTGCGGTAGATTGATTACGGTATATTATTATTATTGTTACATGGACATATCTGCGCGATGAAGAATTAGGGGCATGTGGCGTCTGGCGATTGATTACGGTATATTGTTATTATTATTACATGGATATGCTGCGCGATGAAGAATTCGGTGGCATGTAGCCATCTGGCGGGGTTGATTACGGAATATTGTTATTATTGTTACATGGACATGCGCAGATGAAGAATTAGGGGCATGTGGCCATCTGGCGGGGTTGATTACGGGATATGGTTATTGCATCTGGACATGTCTACACCGATGGAGAATTCCGGGGGCATGCGGCCATGATGCGGGCATGATTGATTTTGTGGGCGTGAGACCCTTGGTTATATTTTAGTGATGACTTTGAGGGCGTGAGTCCCTGATTTGATATGACTGCTTACATATTATGTACTGTAGTTTGGTTATCATATATGTCTCCTGTTTTATATAGACTGCTATGATTCTATTACCGTACTTTCAGTTTCACATACTTGGTACTGTTGCGACCTCCTTGGAGCTGCGTTCATCTGCATGTATAGGTACAGGTTGTTGATCCTCGCTCATAGGATCCGCAGTTCAGCGTTTTAGGAAGCCCCGTTTCTCGGAGGCTTATCTTTTGGTATGATTCCACGAGTTTGTAGGATCTTGTACATTCGGGGTATGGCGAGTCTGTCCGTCATAGTTATTATAAAAATTCGTAAGTGCATGAAATCTTGTTGTGGCGGGGTTTGTAAGGGATTTAACTGTTCAATTTTTGATATATACATTCAGGAAGGTAACCGTTTTGGTTAGCCTATTGCTTATTTTATGTCTTGATTCATGCTTAAGTTTTATTTTCGCTGATTTTCTCTGATGTTTGTATCACTAGGGTGCCCGGGGTAAGGCACCAGTCACGGGCCCGAGGTCGGGTCGTGACAAAAGTTGAATAACTCCTTAGGTTTTCGCCTTGCGACTAATATGAAAACACCATTTTTCCGGGATCTTTCTATTGAGATACCTTATGATACCATAGGTACCTTGGTTTAAAGTATGAGGATTATTGGACAAAAATTGAAAAATTTCCTCTTGGAAATTAACCATTGCCGTGAGCCTCCCTAAGAGAGCAAGAACAAGATTTCAATTTTTTTTCTAAGTGTAGAATGACAAAGTCTTGCTACTAGTATACTTAAATAATACTAGGAAGGGTCAAGATTAAAACAAATGGGTGACTTGGATGAGTTTCACAAGGATCAAGCCAAGTGGTCCTTTGACAAGTCAACAATGTCAAGCTCTTTGTCTTTGCAAGACTTGGTCATTTAAATTATGATCAAATGACCATTTTATCCATGCCATTTTCGTCCAAGACCACTAAGGGGGTGACACGTGTCGCCCTCTCATTCGTCGCAATATTTCGTTTTCCGACATTTCCATAATTCCGATAAATTCTTACTCGTCTCAAATCTTAACATTTTCGAGTTCTTACGTACGTTCTTATAAATATATCCTGGAATTCCGGGGTGTAACAACATACCTCTAAGAGTTTTGACATAACAACTATGACGGGATAGGGCCCCGTCATACCTCTGAATGTACATAATATACAACAACAGAGATTCATACCAAGAGATAAGCCTCCGGAGTGAATGGAGCTTTTATCCAAAATTGAACAGAGATCCTAAGAGCGAGGATCACCAACCTGTGTACCTAATACCTGCGGGCATGAGCGGCCCCGAAATAATTCGATGCAACAGTGCTGGATTATGGAGCGGAAATAAGTCTGATAAACAAATCATAACTGTACAAAAGAATGACAAGGGCAAGTATAAAAAGTAAATACCAGATCCTACAGTGTCATTACAACTCATGAACTTAATCGTACATTATTATTTTTTCCTATTTTCAATAAGAGTTATAATCAAATTCTTACATACATACTTAAGAAAAATCATCAAGTTCATAAACACATAACTTACGTATCTTGCATAACATAATCCGGCCCTTTATGGAGGGACGTCTCATTTTGGAGTTCACTCTGATTATCCATACGTGATAACGTAACCCGGCCCATTTACGGGACACGGTGAAGTCATAAAAAGTCTTCCCACGAAGGTATCTTGCGGCCCGTTACGGGGCGCGGTAAAATCACGTAAATCTGCCCGTAAGGTATCTTGCCCGATCGATTGCAGGGCCTTGGTAAAGTCGCGTAAGTCTACCCGTAAAGGTATCTTTAGGGCCCGTGCGGGGCGGTAAAGTCACATAAGTGTTATACCCGTATTTCCGGTAATATGCGTATGGGCGTGCGTCACAATTTTGAGCCTTAAGTTAGGCATGTTTGAAATTTTTGTGACAACCCGTAGAGAGTCGTTTTCGGCGAAAGCGTTTTCCACGACTTTCGTAGGGAAAATTCCGGCTATGTCGTTTAGTAATTTTGCGAATTTTCCGAGAGGCGAAATGTTTTGGACCAATGGGAGGGTGACACTTGTCACCCTCAGTGGCGTTGGGTTGGCGAATTAGTCACGGGTTTGAGGCCTATTGGCCCTTATTTTGTGCCTTGTTTTGGCCTTGTTTTGTGCCTTGTCTTGTGCCATGTTTTGTGGAGTAGGGTTTAGGGTGCACTTGGCTTAATCTTGCCCTTACACTTGCTATACACTTGGGAGGATCTTGGCCCTTGGTTGGCCTTTGGTTTTGCTATAAATACCACAGATGTGGAGACTTCATCCGTTCCAAAACTTCAAGTCTTGAAACCCTCTCCTCCCTTTGTGAGCTCTAAACCGAGAGCCTTCACCTCACGCTTCGTGTGGCCTTTGGCGAGAACACCCTCACTGCCTAGTTGTGCTAGCAGGCCTACCCACATGGTAGAAAGTTGTCTTCAGTATTGTTATAATGCCCAAAATACCTTAGCCTTGTACCTTGTAGTATCCCAAGATACCTCTGTCGTGAAGTCAGGAAATACTACCTTTTGTCCCTTTAGTCTCAAAGAAACCTAAGAAAATCTTCGTTGATTGATTGAAGTATTTAGGTAGAAGTTGGTTAGAACTTCAGGGTTGTTTGGGCGGGATGGAGCACCGGAGTTGGAGCTAAGCGTTGCTAAGGATCGACATTTAACTTGGATAATTATGGGCTTATCGAGGTAATTATCTTGTCCCTCTAGTTGTAATTGGAAATTACATGTTGTTAGAATATATAGTTGAAGTATACTATATATAGAACTAAGCTTAATCTTGCGACAATGTCTTTTGACTTAAGCTGAAGAATGAAGAATTGAGCAGTAATCACGTAGAAGGATAATAAAGAGAAGAAGCTGATGTAATCTACATGGGTGTATTGCGGTAGACTTGTGTAGAATTGTACACGTCAGGTTAGGCGTGTAAAACCCCCCAGGTTGGCTTGGTGGCGGCCTCGTTAGAGGAGGAGATTCTGTTGTTGCGGAGAGTCTTTGAATTTTACGTAGAAAGATGAAAACATGTGTTTAAGTTAATGAGCGTTTGTGGCCTTTATAGGTGAAAGTACTAGAGTAGCGTATTCTACTCGAGAGTGGAAAGGGCTAGCAAGGTTGTAGTACTTGGAGCTTTTTGCTTATTATCGATAATCGTCGCGAGGTATGTGAACCTCTTCCTATCTCTTCTAGCGTGATATGTGTGTAACTATGTATGCGGTGAGCGTCACGTGTGTTTAATGTATTTGATTGGTTTGAAACATAAAGTGTTATAACGGCTTTATGGGAAGTTGGTTATAACGACTTTATGTAGGTAAGAAAGTGGGTTGTGGTTTTAAAAGATAATTGATTTGATTTATAAGCGGCAGGCGTTATAATAAAACTTGAAGTATTTCAAAAGATTTATGAATCGTTTTGAAAGAAGTGTAGTATTGTGCTTTGAAAACTTAAGAGTTATACTAGCTTTATGGGAAGTTAGGTATAACGGCTTAAGAATAGTTTCTTGATGTTAGAAGTTAAGAGACTTGATCTTATAAGATAAGAGACTTAACTTATTTGTTTTAATGTGAATGTTTGTGTGAAACCTCATTCGTGAGTAATGAGTACTTGATTTTATTTAAAGGGATAATGTTTCTTGATTTGAAATCGAATGTCTATCGACAGGACCCTGCGGCGTTAATAAAGGAAAATGTATTGAATAATGATGAATTGTATTAAAACGGTGAAACCTCCATCTGCGTAGAAACTAAGATGAGACAAAATAATATTACATTTTCTAGATCATGCATTTCTTGTAATAAGAATGTTGTAAACAAGAATAACCTACTCTCGCGTCGACATATATTACTCGATTGTTCTAAAAGGAATCAGTGATTAAGTTTATGAACTATGAAACCATTTGAAAATGAGAAGCTTGAGTAATTGAAACTAGGCAAAGCTGGAACTTAGGAAAGAATGTTGTTACTTGATTTTGAAAAGGAATATGGGTTGGTCGTTCTAATACTACGAATTATCGGGTGACTTTTATAAAAGTAATGGATCTCTTTTAAAGAACTTAACGTATGTAGTACTTTGGGGTTAAAAACCGGACTTTGGCATAAAATGAAAGTACTTTGAGTTGTGTGAAACTTGCCTATGCTTGTTGTTGTGAAACTTGCCTATGCTTGTGATGATAGCCTTTGTTGTGCAAGTGTGGTATTTACGTATTCTGGCGTCTCGATAGAGGCGGTCGACTTGTTGAGAACTTACTTGGAGCGTCTTTGGCGGTGATGGAGAATTCCACGGGTATGCTCGCGTTGATAGTGTTATTCCATGGACTAGCTCTCCATGAGGTTTATTCTTGTTCGGCCTTGGTCACGGTGGTGGCTCGTACTGCCTGCCGTCTCGTGGTGATTCGGCCTTGGTATCGGTAGTCGGCCCTCGCGCTTGCCCGTTCGATATAGTGGCGAAGTTTCGTGATCTGACCTTGGTCCACAGTGGTCGACCCTCGTACTTGCCCGGTCGGTGCGTGGCCGGCCTTGATATCCGATGATCGGCTCTCGCGCTTGCCGTCGGCCGTGTTTTGGTTGCATTGTATTATTGATGCGGTCGGATCTGGTAGTTATACTTGTCTGTCACGGTTTTATAACACAGGTGGGACATGGTGTTCATGTATAATCCTTGGTATTGTTATATCATAAGCTATGGCGGTGAGGAAGAAATTCCACGACGCAGTGATAATTTGGGCGTGAGTCACTGTCTTGATATAGCTTGGTTATATGTTATATCTTGTAGTTTGGTCATCATACATGTCTCTGCTTTATATAGACTATTATGATTTCATTTCTGATGTTGTGATTTCACATGCTTAGTACTGTTGTCTTGACCTCGCTTGAAGTGCGTTCATCTGCATGAGTAAAAGGTACATCGGTGTCGATCCAGCTTTTAGGATCACCTTTGGCGTATTGGAAACTCCGTTCCTTGGAGGCTTATCTTTGGTATGTTACCACAGTGCTGTAGATGCTTATACATTCGGGGTATGGCGGGGCCACTGTCCGTCATAGTTGTTGTAAATCTTAAGTGCATGCCTTTGTTGTGGCGGGGTTGTAAAAGGATTAAAGCTGTTCGGGTTTTATGTATATCTTGAAGGCAAGCTGTTTTGGTTGCTTTGTTTATTTATTATATCTCTTGTTTCATGATTCATGTTTTATTTTCATTGGTTTTCTACGATGTTGTATCACTAGGGTGCGGGGTAAGGCACGATGCGGGCCGGTTGGGCGTTACAAAGTGGTATCAGGCGATTAATCCTCGGAAAGTGTCTGAACCGTGTCTAGTAGAGTCTTGATTATCGATGTGTTGTGCACCACATCTATGTCGAGAGGCTATAGGACATTTAAGATTAGTTTCCATTCTTCTCATTACGAGATCGTGCCTTAGAGGCGTGTGATAAGTGGACCCTACGGCGTGTTTCGTTTTTACGATTATGCCTCTGCGAAGGCAACCGGGCGAAGGGCAAAGCGTGCGAGGAGGCTGCGAGTAAGCGTGGCGAGACCACGATACGAGCCTCGATCCGCGATGCAGGCGAGAGGAGATGAGTTACAAAGTGGGCGATTAATGGCGGGGTTGTGGCGAACTTGAGGATAAGTGGGCCGGCGATTCGATGCTGATGGTTCACCACAGATCGAGATAGTTCGAGGCTACGGGATTTTACGAGTTGTAGGCGCGAGTTTTATGGGTGAGGCACGAGGATGATCGCGAGTTCATCAAGCGATTCTGACGGATCGTAAGTGATCGAGGCATCGGAGATCAGTCGGTGGCCACAGGTTCACATCAGCTGCGTGATCATGATCGGGTTTGATTCTTGGGAGCTGTCGGGGAGAGCATGCACTTCCAGGTATGGAGCGAGTTCTCGAGGCCTTTCTTGCACATTTCTTGCCTCACGGATGAGAGGGCTCGGGTAAACAGTTTTTGGTATTCTGGCGAGCAGGCGTCACGGTTCGGAAGTACAATGTGGAGTTCGACTCATTGGCGTGCGTCCCAGCGTTAATGCTTGATATGGAGGATCGAGTGCACCGATATATTCTGAGGCTCGATGATTGCCTTGCGAGAGAGTTGTTCGGTGTAGCTCTTGATCGGGCATGGACATTGCCGCGTGCGGCGTATACACTTGGATGTGAGGCGGATAAATCGGCGGAATGACCAAAGTCAACGAAGAGGCGAGCAGCGAGGTCCTTTGGTGACTTTGGCGGACCGCCTCGGCCGTGAACTAGTTATGTACCTCCGTCGATCTGAGTGGTCTCGCGGCTTCGGGACGCCGGGATATTGGGAAGCGGTCGGGGCTCCCGAGTTTGATTTTCGGAGAAGCGGAGTGCTCGCGGATGAGGTGCCCTTGTCTCGGTGTGGCGTTGTGGAAAGCCGTAAGGGAGAGTGTCGTACTAACTTCGGGAGATTGTTATTTTTGCGGCAGCGAGGCCATCGGCAGAAAGTGTCAGGCCGAGTACTTGGTAGGATAGCATGGACTACTAAGCGATTGCGGGTTCTTCACCTTCCGTAGCAGGCGGGATGTTTGTACAGGAGGCCGGTAAGTCGCGATGGAAGTTCGATTTTAGCGGTCCTTGAACCGCCTAGTTTGAGTATATCCTTAACCTACAGAGTTTTGTTTATGTTGTTGATGTGTTTAATGTTATGTTTGGATAGCTTTGTGCTAAAATGTGATTTAGAAACACAGTTAGTGAAAAGGGTAAGTCACAGGTAGTGTGAGATGGAAGTGGTAGCTTTCGTGATGTGAAATAGTAAGATTGTTCGGATCGGAGAGCAAGAGTTGTGTGATTGGGGTCGGGTTGAGGACCATTTGCGGGTCAACGTAACGTTTGAGGTGGGGCCGATTCTGGGTGGTCGCGGTGGTAAGTCACGAAGATGCTAGGCCCAGTTTGTATGACCATCGTATGAGTTGGTGGATGTGTTCGACGAAGCGGATCGTGGAGGCGGAGCGGCCTTAGAAGATCGAAGTTAGTAAGATGACCAAGTTTGGAGGTAGTGACTCGAGGTTGGAAAGCGAGCGTTAGCGAAGTGTGATGCGGATACTAGAGCGAGTTCAGTGTTAGTGACGAGTTACGAGAAGGGGAGAAGTGAGCGTGTGTTTTGTGGCGGTGTGGCATGATTGTTTTAAATGCGTATAGCGGTGAAGACTATCTTGGCGCTTTGTTTGTTTGAGACCTTGAAGGAACATTGGAATGAATGTTTCTAAGAGGAAGAATGTTATACCGTATTTCCAGGTATATGCGTATGGGCGTGCGTGCAATTTTGAGCCTTAAGTTAGGCATGTTTGAAATTTTTGTACCTGACCCCGTGAAAGTCGTTTTTCGGCGAAGCGTTTTCCACGACTTCGTAGGAAAATTCCGGCTATGTCATTTAGTAATTTTGCGAATTTTTAGAGGCGAAATGTTTTGGACCAATGGGAGGTGACACTTGTCACCTCAGTGGGCGTTGGGTTGGCCAGAATTAGTCACGGGTTTGAGGCCTATTGGCCCTTATTTTGTGCCTTGTTTTGGCCTTGTTTTGTGCCTTGTCTTGTGCCATGTTTTGTGGAGTAGGGTTTAGGGTGCACTTGGCTTAATCTTGCCACTTACTGCTATACACTTGGGAGGATCTTGGCCACTTGGTTGGCCTTTGGTTTTGCTATAAATACCACTAGATGTGGAGACTTCATCCGTTCCAAAACTTCAAGTCTTGAAACCCTCTCCCTTTGTGAGCTCTAAACCGAGAGCCTTCACCTCCCACTTTCGTGTGGCCTTTGGCGAGAACACCCACTCCACTGCCTAGTTGTGCTGGCCAGAGCCTACCCACACTTGGTAGAAAGTTGTCTTCCAGTATTGTTATAATGCCCAAAATACCTTAGCCTTGTACCTTGTAGTATCCCAAAGATACCTCATCGTGAAGTCAGGAAATACTACCTTTTGTCACTTTAGTCTCAAGCGAAACCACTAAGAAAATCTTCGTTGATTGATTGAAGTATTTAGGTAGAAGTTGGTTAGAACTTCTAAGGGTTGTTTGGGCGGGATGGAGCACCGGAGTTGGAGCTAAGCGTTGCTAAGGATCGACGTTTAACTTGGATAATTATGGGCTTATCGAGGTAATTATCTTGTCCTCTAGTTGTAATTGGAAATTACATGTTGTTAGAATATATAGTTGAAGTATACTATATATAGAACTAAGCTTAATCTTTATGGCAATGTCTTTTGACTTAAGCTGAAGAATGAAGAATTGAGCAGTAATCACGTAGAAGGATAATAAAGAGAAGAAGCTGTAATCTACATGGGGTGTATTGCGGTAGACTTGTGTAGAATTGTACACGTCAGGTTAGGCGTGTAAAACCCCACTGGTTGGCTTGGTAGCGGCCTCGTTAGAGGAGAGATTTCTGTTTGTTGCGGGAGAGTCTTTGCCGAATTTTACGTAGAAAGATGAAAACATGTGTTTAAGTTAATGAGCGTTTGTGGCCTTTATAGGTGAAAGTACTAAGAGTAGCGTATTCTACTCGAGGAGTGGAAAGGGCTAGCAAGGTTGTAGTACTTGGAGCTTTTGCTTATTGTCGATGTCGTCGCGAGGTATGTGAACCTCTTCCTATCTCTTCTAGCATGATATGTGTGTAACTATGTAATGCGGTGAGGCGTCATGTGTTTAATGTATTTGATTGGTTTGAAACATAAAGTGTTATAGCGGCTTTATGGGAAGTTGGTTATAACGACTTTATGTAGGTAAGAAAGTGGGTTGTGGTTTTAAAGATAATTGATTTGATTTATAAGCGGCAGGCGTTATAATAAAACTTGAAGTATTTCAAAGATTTATGAATCGTTTTGAAAGAAGTGTAGTATTGTGCTTTGAAAACTTAAGAGTTATACTAGCTTTATGGGAAGTTAGGTATAACGGCTTAAGAATAGTTTCTTGATGTTAGAAGTTAGAGACTTGATCTTATAAGATAAGAGACTTAACTTATTTGTTTTAATGTGAATGTTTGTGTGAAACCTCGTTCGTGAGTAATGAGTACTTGATTTTATTTAAAGGGATAATGTTTCTTGATTTGGAAATCGGAATGTGTATCGACAGACCAACTGCGGCGTTAATAAAGGAAAATGTATTGAATAATGATGAATTGTATTAAAACCGGTAGAAACCTCATCTGCATAGAAACTAAGATGAGACAAAATAATATTACATTTTCTAGATCATGCATTCTGTAATAAGAATGTTGTAAACAAGAATAACCTACTCTCGCGTCGACATATATTACTCGATTGTTCTAAAAGGAATCAGTGATTAAGTTTATGAACTATGAAACCATTTGAAAATGAGAAGCTTGAGTAATTGAAACTAGGCAAAGCTGGAACTTAGGAAAAGAATGTTGTTACTTGATTTTGAAAAGGAATATGGGTTGGTCGTTCTAATACTACGGGTATCGGGTGACTTTTATAAAAGTAATGGATCTCTTTTAAAAGAACTTAACGTATGTAGTACTTTGGGGTTAAAAACCGGACTTTGGCATAAAATGAAAGTACTTTGAGTTGTGTGAAACTTGCCTATGCTTGTTGTTGTGAAACTTGCCTATCTTGTGATGATAGCCTTTGTTGTGCAAGTGTGGTATTTACTGTATTCAGCGTCTCTCGATAGAGGCGGTCGACTTATTGAGAACTTACTTGGGCGTCTTTGGCGGTGATGGAGAATTCCACGGGTATGCTCGCGGTTGATAGTGTTATTCCGTGGACTAGCTCTCCGTGGGGTTTATTCTTGTTCGGCGCTTGGTCACGGTGGTCGACTCTGCGTACTGCCGTCTCGTGGTGATTCGGCCTTGGTATCGGTAGTCGACCCTCGCACTTGCCGGTTCGATATAGTGGCGAAGTTTCGTAATCTGACCTTGGTCACGGTGGTCGACCCTCGTACTTGCCCGGTCGGTGCGTGGCCGGCGCCAGTATCCGATGGTCGGCTCTGCTTGCCGTGCTCGGCCGTGTTTTGGTTGCATTGTATTATTGAGTGCAGTCGGATCTGGTAGTTATACTTGTCTGTCACGGTTTTTATAACACGGTGGGACATGGTGTTCATGTATAATCCTTGGTATTGTTATATCATAAAGCTATGGCGGTGAGGAAGAAATTCCAGACACAGTGATAATTTGGGCGTGAGTCCACTGTCTTGATATGCTTGGTTATATGTTATATCTTGTAGTTTGGTCATCATACATGTCTCTGCTTTATATAGACTATTATGATTTCATTTCTGATGTTGTGATTTCACATGCTTAGTACTGTTATCTTGACCTCGCCGGAAGTGCGTTAAATCTGCATGAGTAAAAGGTGCGTCGGTATCGATCCAGCTTTTAGGATCACCTTTGGCGTATTGGAAAGCTCAGTTCCTTGAGGCTTATCTTTGGTATGTTACCACAGTGCGTAGATGCTTATACATTCGGGGTATGGCGGGCACTGTCCGTCATAGTTGTTGTAAATCTTAAGTGCATGCTTGTTGTGGGCGGGGTTGTAAAAGGATTAAAGCTATTGGGTTTTATGTATATCTGAAGGCAAGCTGTTTTGGTTGCTTTGTTTATTTATTATATCTCTTGTTTCATGATTCATGTTTTATTTTCATTTGGTTTTCTCGATGTTGTATCACTAGGGTGCAGGGTAAGGCACGATGTGGGCGGGTTCGGGCGTTACAATAAATCTGCCCGTAAAGGTATACTTCGGCCCGTTACGGGGCGCGGTAAAATCCATAAATCTGCCCGTAAAGGTATCTTGCCGGTCCATTACGGGGGCGGTAAAATCACATAAATGCGCCCCGTAAAGGTATCTTGCCGGCTCGTTACGGGGCGCGGTAAAGTCACGTAAATCTGCCCGTAAAGGTATACTTCCGGCCCGTTCACGATGCAGCGGTAAAGTCACATAAATGCGCCCGTAAGGTATCTTGCCGGCCCATTCTAGGGCGCGGTAAAGTCACATAAATGCTGCCCGTAAAGGTATCTTGCCGGCCCATTTTGGGGCGCGGTAAAATCAAATAAATGCGCCCGTAAGGTATCTTGCCGGCCCGTTCGGGGGCGGTAAAATCACGTAAATACGCCCGTAAAGGTATCTTGCCGGCCCGTTCTGGAGCGGTAAAGTCACGTAAATCTGCCCGTAAAGGTATCTTTGCCCGGCCCGTTACGGGGCCTTGGTTAAATCACGTAAATGCGCACATAAGGTATCTTGCCGACCCGTTACGGGGCCTTGGTAAAGTCACATGCGTAACGACCCGTTTGTGAGGCAGCGGTGAATCACGTAACATTTTAAACCGTCTTTTCTTACTTAACTTAAGTCGTTATAACAACTTCCCATAAAGTTATTGTAACAACCTTTCATTTGGAGAACTTAAGGCACTTTCATTTCTTCTGACATTAGGGAAAAACTAAACCCAAAAGTACTACGTGCATGCGTACTTATAAAAAGAATCATGTCACGCCTTCTCTTTTAAATCAATAAACTTCTTCTTTTAAAACTCAAGTTACATTCTCTTTTGAAATCAAGCCTCTTAACTTTTGAAATAAATCAAAACCATACTTTTAAATCAAGTCATTCCTTATTTAAGAATCAGTCCATAACTTGAAAAATAAAGTCTCATAACCTTTTAAGAAATCAAGGTTCATAGTCTTAAAACTTCATAACATAAACTCTTTAAATTAAGTAACATATACTTTTATGAGTTGTGAATAGGTTATACTCGTTTATAACGATCTTATTAAAGCAACCATGATCTAGAAAATGTAATACAATTTTGTCTTATCTTAGTTTCTATGGAGATGGAGAATTCTACTTATTTCAATATAATTGATTGTCGATACATTTTTATTAACTGCTGATGGCTTGTTCGATACATATTCTCATTAGTGCGATAAATTAGCAAAGTCAACTCGACTCGAATACTTTCTAACGACTCTTACCAACATCCCTCATAAGACTTGATAAGAACTTAGGATAACTTAGACATAACTTTTACATAGAGTAAATCAAAATATGTACCTCTTAACTTCTAAGAGTAGAAGGAATCATGAAATAACACCACATGTATATTTCATACGTAGAACATGCCAAAAGAAGGAAGAGGTTCACATACCTCGTGACGACTAACGACAAGTAGCAAAATGCTCCAAAATACTTCAACCTTGTTAGCTATTCCACCCTTCAAGTAGAATCGCTACGTAGTACTTGAACCTATAATAACCATGTCGTCTATCAACTCCTAGCTTTTAACGTAGAATAATACTAAGTGTAAGGTCTCTTATTCTACGGAAAATTGGGCAGCATTTCCTTTGTTTCTACGTACTTTTCCACCTTTTTCAAGGCCCGAAATTAACAACCAATTTCCTGCATACATACAAGTCTAAAACAGCCCGTAAAACTGCCAAAAAACTGCACCCAAATATTCCAAATTCTAGCCCATTCTCGGCTTCTAACAACAATGACATAAGTCTTCCTTAAATCCATTATACTTGAGTCATATATCCACACTTATACATAATTCATACCTACGTTTAATGACATGATTTCCTTGACATATGACATGAAATTAATGAAGGTAACAACGACATTAATCAACGAAAGCTTAAGGCGACAAAACCGTCCAAACTTGTCACAACAACATCCACCTTCCAAAGATCCTTTCTCCTTAATTCTTTATGATTCAAATTATATTTCGACACTTACATGTACTCCATAACACATATTACTAACATGATTACTTCATTTTGACATGCGACAAGTGAAGTTAACATCGATTATAACCAACGAATCCAATGACGCCGAAAACCCCCTAATCTCGAGTTTAACATAAAAATGGGACAAGTGCACCTTATTTTCCATATCTTCCTTAACACAAGTTCATCTACTATCCATAATAATGAGTAATATCAACTTACATCAATGGAATAATGACATTACCTCAAAATGCCCAAAATTAATCCAAGTTCCAAGTCGGTTCTCCGGATAGTCTTAGCTCGAATCTTTACGTTTCAATCCATCAGCGACCGCCAGGAGCTTATGAAGAACTCCTCTTCAAGTTCTAGCTCAAGCTATGAAAATCCCCTTAGGTTTTCATGTTGCGACTAACGTAATAACGTAGTAATTCCGAGATTTTTGTGTTGGGTTATCCTTAGAATACTTCTAGGGATCTTAGGTTTGAATATTGGGATTTATCATCAACTTTTGAAAAAATTTTGTCTTCTAAGAGAGCTCAAAACCGAGAGCCTCACTATGAACACTAAAGTTTCTTGATTTTTTTTCTAAGTATGAAATACTAGTCTTTCACTAGTAGTAGAAGATATATATAATGCATCCAAGGGCTAAGATTTAACCAAATGTGTGGTCAAGATGTGGTCAAATATGTCAAACCAACCTTGACTTCTTGACTTTGTCAATTTTTTTCTTCATCCAACATAAGCATGTGAAGGGTGACACGTGTCGCCCTCCCGTTGGTCCATAATATTTCGTTTCTCGAAATTTTCATAATTGGTCAAAATATCGAAAACCTTGTGGGCCACACAAAAACGTAAATTTTTTTGGGTGGGCCCCACGTGACCAAATCCGAAATTAAAATTCCATAATTCTAATAAATTCCATAAGTCTCAAATAACAAATCTGAGAACCCAATTCTCCCTAACCAACATTTTTCCTTCCAGGAGTTGGAAGATTTTCCTTAAGAATAACAAATCTTATTTCGTTTAAATTTTTAAAGTCTCGTTTCCTTAAATGCGCTCTCGTCTCATTTCCTTAGAATTTCAGGTGTAACATCCTTCCCATAGAAACATTAAATCACGAATGTTCATACTAGGTTCATCTTATACAAATCTGGGTATGGTCTCGTTAAACCATACTCAGTGAAACGATTATGCCGTATGGCCTAATACATCGCATGCGTATCCGTCCATCATATGCCAAGCGAGAATCAAATCAAAGTGTGCATCATCACTATTACTCCGTTCATGGCTTAAAGGTTCTCTTTCCGTACATTTCCTTAGTCGTAACTATAAACACTTCAATTCGTTCAACCACTTGTTCTTTTCTTTTCTTACTTATCATATTCTTCTAATACTTTAAACTTATTCTAGTACCGTACATAATCTCAATCATTACATTTTCAATTCCTTGGAGTTACTACATCAAAACTTGGTCATTATACTTAGATTGATTTCCGTTAAGGCCATACCGGTCCTGGCGGGTTCTGGCGGGCAGCGTCCACGAACTTCGTCTGACGATTAACTAGACTTGAGCCTTACACCTCGTGACTCTATCACATAGTGGGACTACCTCGGTGACCCGTTCTATTAGACTCACGGGTTGACCACGGCCATATGCGAGCCCGTAGTCGCGGCAATTCTCATTCTTGGTCCAAAATAAATCTTACTGCAGAAGGCCTTGCATCTAAGGTCTGCGTGGTTATCAATATTCTAAGGTCCTCGAATATTCTATGTCCCCCAAACTTACGTTACCTCGTAATCATCTGTCTTAAGCACAACAACGATATTATCCGTATATAACACTTAAGCGTACTCGTAGCAACGACTCGATAAATCGTAATTATTCTAGGCAACACACATGTCCGTATAGATGTACATCATTATACCAACTATACAACAATTTTACCAACCTGGATACGCAATCCATATAATCTTTTTTGGGCTACTGTTGCCTTTCTCATAGCTGCAATCAACATAACACGTTAGGGAGAGACTACCCTAACGACACAGATCTATCGCACGATCTCAGAGTGAGAAGAAGGGAAACCAATCCTAAATGTCATGTAGCCTCCTGGTTATAGATGTGGTGCACAACACACCGATAACGAGACTACTACTAGACACGATGCGTAGACACTTTGAGGACTAAGCGCTCTAATACCACTCTGTCACGCCCGAATCTCGAGCGTGTTGTGGTGCCTACACAGGCACCGCTACAATCATACATCATAAGTAAAACGCGGAAGATAAATATCACTAATTATTTTTTCTTAAAATAAAGGCAAAGCCGAATAGGCTGCCATCATATATACATACATAACAAAAGAACTTACATCTTTTTAAAATACAACCCACATACATGACTACAGACCTCTAAGAGCTTTGACATAACAACTATGACGGGACAGGGCCGTCGTACCTGAATATACATAATCTACAACAACGAGGATTCGTACGAGATAAGCCTCGGAGTGAATGAAGCTTTTACCCAAAATTGAGCAGAGATCCTAGGCGAGGATCACCAACACATGTACCTAATACTGCGGGCATGAGCAGCCCCGATAAATTCGATGCAACAAGTATCGATTATGGAGCGGAAATAAAGTCTGATAAACAAATCATAAGCTGTACAAAAGAATGGCGAGGGCAAGTATAAAAAGTAAATATCGAGATCCTAGTGCTATTACAACTCGTGAACTTAATCGTACATTATTATTTTCCTATTTTCAATAAGAGTTATAATCAAATTCTTACATCATACTTAAGAAAAATCATCAAGTTCATAAACACATAACTACGTATCTTGCATAACATAATCGGCCCTTTATGGAGGGCGTCTCATTTGGAGTTCACTGCGATTATCCATGCGTGATAACGTAACCCAACCCATTCACGGGACACGGTGAAGTCGTAAAAGTCTTCGAAGGTATTACGCGACCCGTTCGGGGGCGGTAAAGTCACGTAAGTGCGCCCGTAAGGTATCTTGCGGCCCGTTACGGGGCGCGGTAAAGTCACATAAATCTACCCGTAAAGGTATCTTGCTCGGCCCGATACGGGGCGGTAAAAATCACGTAAATGCGCCCGTAAAGGTATCTTGCCGGCCCGTGCAGGGGCGCGGTAAAATCACGTAAATCTGCCCGTAAAGTATATTGCGACCCGTTCTGGGGCGGTAAAATCACATAAGTCTGCCCGTAAAGGTATCTTGCGGCCCGTTACGGGGCGCTTGGTAAAATCACATAAATGCTGCCCGTAAAGTATCTTGCCCGACCCGTTTTGGGGCCGCGGTAAAATCATATAAGTCTGCCCGTAAGGTATACTTAGCGACCCGTTACGGGGCCGGTAAAATCCATAAGTTTGCCCGTAAGGTATCTTTGCCGGCCCGTTACGGGGGCGGTAAAATCACGTAAATGCGCCCGTAAAGGTATCTTGCCCGGCCCATTCTGGGGCCTTGGTAAATCACGTAAGTATGCCCGTAAAGGTATCTTGGCCGGCCCGTTTGGGGCCTTGGTAAAATCACGTAAGTTTGTCCATAAAGGTATCTTGCCCGACCCGTTTGGGGCGGTAAAATCACATAAATCTGCGTATAAAGGTATCTTTGCCGGACCATTACGGGACTCGGTGTATCACATGCGTAACGACCCATTTGTGGGACGAGGTGAATCACATAACATTTTAACCCCTGTTTTATTACTTCTTGTTAAGTCGTTATAACAACGTCCCATAAATTTATTTTAACAACCTTTCATTTTGGAGAACTTAAGGCACTTTCATTTCTTACAACATTAGGGAAAACTAAACCCAAAAGTACTACGTACATGCATACTTATAAAAGAATCATGCCACACCTTCTCTTTTAAATCAATAAACTTCTTCTTTTTAAAACTCAAGTTACATTCTCTTTTGAAATCAAGCCTCTTAACTTTTGAAATAAATCATGGAAACCATACTTTTTAAATTAAGTCATTCATTCCTTTAAGAATCAAGTCCCATAACTTGAAAACTAAAGTCTCATAACCTTTTAAAAAATCAAGGTTCATAGTCTTTGTTATACCCCGTATTTCCAGAGTATGTACGTAAGGACGTACGTAGAAAAGTTTGAGCCTTAAAGTAGGCAAAGTGGCGAATTTGTACATAAGTGCCGAAAAGAATCGTTTTTTTAATGAAGCGTTTTACTAGACTTGCCAAGGGAAAATTAGGCTATGTCGTTTATAATTTTGCGGATTTTTAGAGAGGCGAAACATTTGGGACCAGCGGGAGGGTGGCGTGTGTCACCTCGCATTGGCGTGTTTGGTGGGCGGCAAAGGTGCAAGATGGCACGTTTTTGTGCCTTGGTTGTAGTCAAGGTTAGGTAGGATATTTGTGAGATATTTTGTGTAGTTGATGAGCAAGTGGGACCCACACACGTATCGAAATCCCCACTTGCACACAACACTTGTCTTGATCTTGGCCGTTGGTTGGCCATTTCTTGACTATAAATACCCCTCTAACTTGAAGACTTTCTTCGTCCAAAAATCATTTCCAAGTCTTGAAATCCCTCACTTTTGTGAGCCTTGGCGAGAGCCTCACTCGCTGTAGTGTCTGGCGAGGTACCACTAGTGTCACGACCGTTCGGGGCGTGTTGGTGCCTTAAGGGCACCCAAGTTATTATACCGTAGTTCGGGTATGTATGCGAGGGCGTGCGTGCGAGAATCTGACGAAAGATTGGAAAGGAAGAAAGAGGTGATTTTTCCACGGAAAAGTTTAGGTTTTGTGAAGGAAAAAGGTTCGTTAATGGGAATTGGATTCCCAGTTTGGTTTTGGACTTCTTAGATTATATTAGAATTATGGAATTTTATTTTGGAAATGGTCACGTGGGGCCCACGGGAGAAATTCTGATTTTGTAGAACGCTTTGATTTTGAGATTTTGGCGTTATGGATATTTCGGAAGGCGAAATATTTTGGGCGAATCGGGGCGACACGTGTCACCCCATGTGGCACCTTGGGCGAAATATGTTTGTGCCTGACACGGTTAAGTCGTTTTCGGCGAAGCGTTACCTAACTACGAAGGGTAAATTACGGCTATGTCATTTAGTATTTTTGCGGATTTTTAGAGGCGAAGCGTTTTGGACCAGCGAGAGGGCAACACGGCACCTCTGCGTTGGTGGACTGAAAGAGGCGTTAGGGCGATTGGATGGGCAAGGGTTGCTAGATATTTGTGTAGATATTTGTGAGGTTTTAAGGAGTAGGGTCTAGGGGCACTTGGGCATATCTTGGCCTCAGCACCCCAGCCAGCTAGATCTTGGCCGTTGGTTGGCCTTTGCTTGCTTTATAAATACCTCACTTTTAAGACCTTCGTCCGTTCCATAATTTCCAAGTCTTGAAAACCTCCTCACTCCTTGTTGGTTTCGTCCCTCCTCTTCCTTTGTGAGGCCTTGGCAGAGGGTGCACCACACACTCCTGGGGCCTTGGCAGAGTACACCCACTCTAGTGGTGTCTTGGTGAGGTACCCACTCTTGGTAGGAAATACTCTCAGTATTGTTGTAATGCCCAATTACCTTAGTATACCTTGTAGTATTCCAAAGAAACCTCTGTCACGAAGAGCAGGAAATACTACAGTATGTCCTTTTTGTCTCAAATCGAAACCACTAAGGAAATCTTCGTTGAGTGTTTGAAGTAATTAAGTAGAAGTTGGTTAGAACTTCTAAGGGTTGTTGGGCGGGTTGGAGCACCGGAGTAGAAGCTAAGCGTTGCTAAGGATCGACGTTTATACTTGGATAATTATGGGCTTATCGGTAATTATCTTGTCCCTCTATTTGTAATTGGAAATTACATGTTGTTAGATTATATAGTTGAAGTATACTATATATAGAACTAAGCAATCTTTATGCAATGTCTTTTGACTTAAGCTGAAGAAGCGAGCTGTAATTACATGGGGCGTATTCTGTAGACTTGTGTAGTAATCTTGTGGGTAGAATTGTACCGTTCGGGTTAGATGTATAACCCCGGTTGGCTTAGTGGCGGCCGTTTGAGGAGGAGATTTCTGTTGTTGCGGGGAGAGTCTTGCCGAATTTTACGTAGAATGTTCTCGATAAGATCTTGATGTTAATAAAGCGCCTTGTGGCCTTATAGGTTGAAGTACTACGTGTGGCGCGTTACTTGGCAAGGAGTAGCGGCGGTTGGAAGTACTTGGGCGTTTGCTATTAGTCGATACTCGTCGCGAGGTATGTGAACCTCTTCCTATCTCTTCTAGCATGATATGTGTGAACTATGTAATGCGGTAGGCGTCACATGTACTAAATGTATTTGATTGGTGTAGAACATAAAGTGTTATAACGGCTTTATGGGAAGTTGGTTATAACGGCTTTATGTTGGTAAGAAAATACATGTGGTTTTAAAAGGTAAGCGAATTGAACTATAAGCGGCTTGTTATGTGTTAATAAAGAACTTGAAGTATTTCAAAGAGTTTTGAATCATTTTGAAAGAAGAAGTAATACTTGGTTTTGAAAACTTAAGAGTTATACTAGCTTTATGGGAAGTTAGGTATAGCGGCTTAAGAATGTTTCTTGATTTGGAAATCGGAATGTGTATCGACAAACCACGGCGTTAATAAAGGAAATGTTTTGATTAATTAAGTATTAATAAAACGGTAGCAACTTCCATCTGCATAGAAGCTAAGATGAGACAAAATGATATTTCTAGATCATGGTTCTTTGTAATAAGATTATTATAAACAAGAATATCCTACTCATATAAGGCTTATGTTTCTCAGTTGTTTAAAAGAAAATTATATTCTTAAATGAATAAGGCTATGAACCACGAAACCTTTCTAAAATAAGAAGCGTGAACATTTGAAATTAGGCAAACTTGGGCGTTTGGGAAATAATGTTGTTACTTGATTTTACAAAGGTAAGAGTTTTAGTTTTCTTAAAGGGCGGTCACTCTATTTTATACTACGGGTATTGTGTGACTTATGTGAAAGAAAGCAGATCTTTTAAAGATTTAATGTGTGAAGTACTTTGGGGTTAGATACGAACTTGTTAGTAGAAAGCACCTTGTGTGAATAACTTGATTGTATCGGTTTGTGATAGCCTTATAATACTTCTTGTTGATTTGAGAAGTAAACATGTTAGGATGCTACGTGTGTTAGTATCTTGTGATGTTAGTGTAAAGGGGTTTTCCTCATTGCGCTTAAAGTTGTTTGACTATCGGTAGTTATGTTGGTATTGTACCACTCGCCTTGACTTGTGTCAGGAGGTTAAGCGCCCTCCGTCTGCGGGGTAGACTCGAGCGATGCAGGACCGTGATTCGAGGATACCTCATGCGGGTCGAGGATCCATGCGGAACTACGGGAGTTCGGGTTAGTTCACGGCCCTTGTGGTCAATGCGGTCTTTGTGGCCGTGCGGTGCGAGTCGGGGCGATCTTGGGAGTAGCTACCCTCGATGCGGGGTTATACCTCATGCGGGCCTATGAGGTTGGCCTATGCGGCTGCGGAGTTCGGGGCTAGGCAGCGCGCATTTGATCTGCGAGCGAGTGACGGCTTTTATCATGTGATGATGCAGGCAGATATCATGACACGTTTATGACCTTGTTGATGCGTGGGTGTTAGTAGTCGGCTATGCCTTCGTGCCACCTGTCTTTGTTTTATTAGGACAGGTGGGACACGGTGTTCATGTGTATTCCTTGGTGTTTGTGTATCATAAAGCTGCCGGCGGTGAGGAAAGGTATTCCACGGGCACGATTGATGTTGTGGGCGTGAGACCCGTTGGTAAAATTGAGTGATGACTTGAGGCGTGAGTCACGACTTGACATATTTGCTTACTTATGGTGAGCTGTAGTTTGGTTATCATACATGTCTCTGCTTTGTATAGACTACTATGATTTCATTTCTGATGTTTATTTTGATTTCACATACTTGGTACTGTTATGCGACCTCGCCCGGGTGCGTTCATCTGCGAGTAAAGGTACACGATCGTTGATCCTCGCTCTTAGGGTCACGATTCGGCGTGTGGGAAAGCTCGTTTCTCGGAGGCTTATCGATGGTATAGTCCTGTTGTTGTAGGTGTTTACATTCGGGGGTATGGCGGGGCCACTGTCCGCCATTGTTGTCGTATCATTTCTTAGAAGTGCATGAAATGCGTTGTGGCGAGGTTTGTAAAGGGATTAAAGCTGTTCATGTTGGAAAAAGTTATTATTTATATATCTTAGAAAGGCAAGTTTTCTCAGTTATTGTTTCATATTTCATAATATGTCTCGTATTGTTTATGTTCGTGATTACTCGATGTTGTATCACTAGGGTGCGGGGTAAGGCACGATCACGGGCGGAATCGAATTCGTGACAAAAGTGGTATCGAGCGATTAATCCTCGGAAAGTGTCTCTGAGCCGTATCGATGAAGTCTTGATTATCGGTGTGTTGTGCGCCACGCGATAATCGGAGGCTATAGGATATTTAGGATTGGTTTCTATTCTTCTCACTCTGAGATCGTGCCTTAGGTGAGTTGTAAGTTGGACCCTCGATGAAATTCTTTCCACTTATCGTTATGCCTCGCGTAGCAGCCGGGCCCGGGAGGGCAAGCGGCCAGGAGGCGAGTAGAGTTGAGAAGGGTTGCGAGGGCCAGGCCCGATCATTACCTAGGGTAGTGCTTCGTTCGGGGATTTCTGCGGCGTCGCTGCCGTGATTTATACGGTGGCGGCGATTCCTCTGCGTCCATGATATTTGAACGCCGGTTCCACGGCCAGAGCAGTGAATATAGATTGCAAAGGCGACCTGTTACTAGTATGGATTTGGCTACGGAGATTATACCGATGTACCACGAGTCTTGATGACTACCTAGAGGTTGTGCGAGTAATTCTTTAGTTGGGCTTGAGCATGGCACGTATGCGGGCTTATGCAGCGGTAGAAAGCGTAGAGATCGGCGGGTTAACGGGGCGGCGAGGGAGGGCGGGCGTGAGTCGCCGGTAACTTTCAAGGTGAGTATACCTTAAGTGCTATGTTACGATGGCGGTGTGTTAGTTGTGATTAGAAATCATGGTGGGTTAGAGTAAGATTTTGGGGATAGAGAAGGTGTGAGCCTTAGAGTGTTATCGTGGAGACCTTAGAGGTAAGGCCGTCTCGAAAAGGTGTAGTGTTATGTTTGATCCTTGCTCGAAGTGCATAGTGCACGTGAGCTATGTTTGGGGATAGGTCCTAAGTAGTGTGGAATGAAAGTGGGTCGAGTTGAGGCCGCGCGCGAGTCAACCGCGGCGGGTTTAGTGGTGGGGTCGGTTTGTGGTGGTCGCCTTGTGTTAGGGTTGTGAGGTGTTAGGCGAGTTTAGTTAACAGTGCGAGTTCGTGGATGCGTTAGACGGTGGTCGGGCGATGGGAGCAGCCGTCGTATTTTCGATCGGGGCCGTTTACTCGGTGTGTTGAGTTATCTAAAAGGTTGTAAGGCTGCAGGTGCCTACCTTCACCTTATGACAAGCAGTGGAGCCAGTGCGGCTGTTTTTGTTTGGAAGTTTTACGAGCGGGGTTAAGAACTTCGGTGAGTCTCGAATCGCGTTCGCCCTCGGGCGGTGTGTGGATTTCGGGGGTAGTCGTGGGGATTGTTGTCTCTGCAGAGAAGTGCTTAGCTACCTTTTGGTGTTGGATGTCGCTTTATGAAGCCTTGTAGAGGCGGAAGTGTAAGTTCTTGATCGATTGGTTCGATGTTGGCAAGGTTGAGCGATTAGTTGAGCTTGTTCCGGTATGTGGATAGAGTAAAGCTCGTCTAGAAGAAGTTACGGCGGCTCGGAGAATCGTGCGGATAATGTCGGCGGCGCAGAGTTGAGTTGTGATCGGTCTTCTTGAAAGTACCACCGGACGGTGTGGCGAGTTTTGGAAAGCGAAGGAACTTAGCGAGTTACTTTGGGCTTTTGAGTTAAATGTGAAGAATAGGCGGGTTGCCTATATGTTAGCAATTGCCGTCCGACTTAGGAAGCGATCGTCGGTCTTCGTATTGTTATGTTCGAAGTGGCGTATAAAGAGGCGAGCCTCTGCGAAACGAACGGCAAGTGGCTCTCCGTATGGCACGTCGAGAAGAAGTAGAGGCGTGCCTCGAGGATCATGGCGACCGGTACCATTTGTTGGGTCGTCGAACAAGGCTCGCGGCAAAGTGACAAAAGTGGTATCGATGGCGAGGAAGTATATTTTGACCGGGAAGAGGTATTTGTGGTGTTATAGAGGTGTTTCCTCGTGGGCTTGGATGTAAGTCTTTGCGCGGTGTTTCCGTGGCGGTGTGGCGGGTTGTTCTCATAAGTATAGTAGTAGAGACTATATCGGCGCTTGTATGTTTGGGGACTTAGAAGGAACATTCGGGACGAATGTTTCTAAGGAAGAATGTTATACCCGTAGTTCGAGGGTATGTATGCGAGGGCGTGCGTGCGAGAATCTGACGAAAGATTGGAAAGGAAGAAAGAGGTGATTTTTCCACGGAAAAGTTTAGGTTTTGTGAAGGAAAAAGGTTCGTTAATGGAATTGGATTCCCAGTTTGGTTTTGGACTTCTTAGATTATATTAGAATTATGGAATTTTATTTTGGAAATGGTCACGTGGGGCCACGGGAGAAATTCTGATTTTGTAGAACCGCTTTGATTTTGAGATTTTGGCGTTATGGATATTTCGGAAGGCGAAATATTTTGGGCGAATCGGGGCGACACGTGTCACCCAATGTGGCACCGCAGGCGAAATATGTTTGTGCCTGACACGGTTAGAGTCGTTTTTCGGCGAAGCGTTACCTAACTACGAAGGGTAAATTACGGCTATGTCATTTAGTATTTTTGCGGATTTTTAGAGGCGAAGCGTTTTGGACCAGCGAGAGGGCAACACTTGGCACCTCTGCGTTGGTGGACTGAAAGGCGTTAGGGCGATTGGATGGGCAAGGGTTGCTAGATATTTGTGTAGATATTTGTGAGGTTTTAAGGAGTAGGGTCTAGGGGCACTTGGGCATATCTTGGCCTCAGCGCCAGCCAGCTAGATCTTGGCCGTTGGTTGGCCTTTGTGGCTATAAATACCCTCGCTGAAGACCTTCATCCGTTCCATAATTTCAAGTCTTGAAAACCTCCACTCACTCCTTGTTGGTTTCGTCCTCCTCTTCCTTTGTGAGGCCTTGGCAGAGGTGCACCACTCCTGAGGCCTTGGCCAGGTACACCCCACTCTAGTGGTGTCTGTGAGGTACCACACTCTTGGTAGGAAATACTCTCAGTATTGTTGTAATGCCCAATTACCTTAGCGTATACCTTGTAGTATTCCAAAGAAACCTCTATCTGAAGAGCAGGAAATACTCTAGTATGTCCTTTTTGTCTCAAGCAGAAACCCTAAGGAAATCTTCGTTGAGTGTTTGAAGTAATTAAGTAGAAGTTGGTTAGAACTTCTAAGGGTTGTTGGAGCGGGTTGGAGCACCGGAGTAGAAGCTAAGCGTTGCTAAGGATCGACGTTTATACTTGGATAATTATGGGCTTATCGAGGTAATTATCTTGTCCCTCTATTTGTAATTGGAAATTACATGTTGTTAGATTATATAGTTGAAGTATACTATATATAGAACTAAGCAATCTTTGCGGCAATGTCTTTTGACTTAAGCTGAAGAAGCTGAGCTGTAATTACATGGGGTGTATTCTGATAGACTTGTGTAGTAGTATTGTGGAGTAGAATTGTACCGTTCGGGTTAGATGTATAACCCACTGGTTGGCTTGGTGGCGGCCCAGTTTGAGAGGAGATTCTGTTTGTTGCGGGGAGAGTCTTTGCGAATTTTACGTAGAATGTTCTGCGATAAGATCTTGATGTTAATAAAGCGCCTTGTGGCCTTATAGGTTGAAGTACTACGTGTGGCGCGTTCTACTTGGCTTAGGAGTAGCGGCGGTTGGAAGTACTTGGGCGTTTTGCTATTAGTCGATACTCGTCGCGAGGTATGTGAACCTCTTCTATCTCTTACAGCATGATATGTGTGAACTATGTAATGCGGTGAGCGTCACGTGTACTAAATGTATTTGATTGGTGTAGAACATAAAGTGTTATAACGGCTTTATGGGAAGTTGGTTATAACGGCTTTATGTTGGTAAGAAAATACATGTGGTTTTAAAAGGTAAGCGAATTGAACTATAAGCGGCTTGTTATGTGTTAATAAAGAACTTGAAGTATTTCAAAGAGTTTTGAATCATTTTGAAAGAAGAAGTAATACTTGGTTTTGAAAACTTAAGAGTTATACTAGCTTTATGGGAAGTTAGGTATAACGGCTTAAGAATGTTTCTTGATTTGGAAATCGGAATGTGTATCGACAAACCACGGCGTTAATAAAGGAAATGTTTTGATTAATTAAGTATTAATAAAACCCGGTAGCAACTTCATGCGTAGAAGCTAAGATGAGACAAAATGATATTTCTAGATCATGGTTCTTTGTAATAAGATTATTATAAACAAGAATATCCTACTCATATAAGGCTTATGTTTCTCAGTTGTTTAAAAGAAAATTATATTCTTAAATGAATAAGGCTATGAACCACGAAACCTTTCTAAAATAAGAAAGCGTGAACATTTGAAATTAGGCAAACTTGGGCGTTTGGGAAATAATGTTGTTACTTGATTTTACAAAGGTAAGAGTTTTAGTTTTCTTAAAAGGGCGGTCACTCTATTTTATACTACGGGTATTGTGTGACTTATGTGAAAAAGCAGATCTTTTAAAGATTTAATGTGTGAAGTACTTTGGGGTTAGATACGAACTTGTTAGTAAAGCACCTTGTGTGAATAACTTGATTGTATCGGTTTGTGATAGCCTTATAATACTTTCTTGTTGATTTGAGAAGTAAACATGTTAGGATGCTACGTGTGTTAGTATCTTGTGATGTTAGTGTAAAGGGTTTTCCGCCATTGCGCTTAAAGTTGTTTGACTATCGGTAGTTATGTTGGTATTGTACCACTCGCGCTGACTTGTGTCAGGAGGTTAAGCTGCCTCCTCCGTCTGGGGTGAACTCGAGTGATGCAGGACCGTGATTCGAGGATACCTCATGCGGGTCGGGGATCCGTGCGGAACTACGGGAGTTCGAGGTTAGTTCTGACCGCTTGTGGTCATGCGGTCTTTGTGGCCGTGCGGTGCGAGTCGGGGCGATCTTGGGAGTAGCTACCCTCGATGCGGGATTATACCTCATGCGGGCCTATGAGGTTGGCCTATCTTGAGTGCGGAGAGTTCGAGGGCTAAGCGCGCACATTTGATCTGCGGGCGAGTGACCGGCTTTTATCATGTGGAGTGCAGGCGGATATCATGACACGTTTATGACCTTGTTGATGCGTGGGTGTTAGTAGTCGGCTATGCCTTCGTGCTTACTGTCTTGTTTTATTAGGACACAGTGGGACACGGTGTTCATGTGTATTCCTTGGTGTTTGTGTATCATAAGCGCGGCGGTGAGGAAGGTATTCCACGCACGATTGATGTTGTGGGCGTGAGACCCGTTGGTAAAATTGAGTGATGACTTGAGGCGTGAGTCACGACTTGACATATTTGCTTACTTATGGTGAGCGTAGTTTGGTTATCATCATGTCTCTGCTTTGTATAGACTACTATGATTTCATTTCTGATGTTATTTTGATTTCACATACTTGGTACTGTTATCTTGACCTCGCCCGAGCTGCGTTCATCTGCGCGAGTAAAGGTACACGCGATCGTTGATCCTCGCTCTTGGGTCACGATTGGCGTGTGGGAAAGCTCGTTTCTCGGAGGCTTATCGATGGTATAGTCCCTGTTGTTGTAGGTGTTTACATTCGGGGTATGGCGGGGCACTGTCCGCCATTGTTGTCGTATCATTTCTTAGAAGTGCATGAAATGCAGTTGTGGGCGGGAGTTTGTAAAGGGATTAAAGCTATTCATGTTGGAAAAAGTTATTATTTATATATCTTAGAAAGGCAAGTTTTCTCAGTTATTGTTTCATATTTCATAATATGTCTCGTATTGTTTTATGTTCGTGATTACTACGATGTTGTATCACTAGGGTGCCGGGGTAAGGCACGATCACGGGCGAGAATCGGGTCGTGACACAAGTAATCATACATCGAGTAATCGGAAATATAAGCAGACATAACTGATTTATAAAATTAGACACGGTTTATGTGAGAAAACATCGCCTTTCGGCATATATATATAAACATGGTTTTAGCGATTACATCAAACCCTTTGTACATGACATATTTCTGGACCTCTGAAATATACAACTATGGCGGGACGGGGCCGCCATACCTGGCTATACAAAACTATCTACAGGAGATCATACCAAGTAGAGCCTCGGAAAAGATGGAGCTCGGCACCAGCGTAGAGATCCTAAGAATGTGGATCTAGCACTCTTTGCCACTGCGGCATGAGCGGCCCAGAAGGAAGTCGATCTGTGGTACTAAGTATATGAAACTTGTAAAATACTTAAATGAAACATATCATTTTAGAAGCGATTTTGCAAGTATGTATGAAAGCTATTATACCGTATTTCAGTATATGCAGCGGGGGCGTGCGTAGAAAAGTTTGTGCCTTAAAGTGCTTGGCGAATTTTATTTGTGCATAACACGGTTTAGTCGTTTTTAGTGAAAGCGTTTTCCACGACTTTCGTAGGGAATTTCCGGCTATGTCATTTCTAATTTTTGCGGATTTTAGAGGCGAAACATTTTGGACCAGCGAGAGGCGACACTTGTCACCTCTAGTTGGTGGGAGTGGCGATAAGCATGGGGCCAATTGGGTGAGTTTTGTCAAGTAGTAGGTAGGATATTTTGTGTGCAAGTTGGCTATGTACACGTACCCAAATCTTGGCCTTACACTTGTGTAGCACTTAGCTCAATCTTGGCCATTGGTTGGCGCCTTCACTTGCTATAAATACCCGTCCCTTTGAAGACTTATTCATCCGTTCCTAAATAATCCTTAGTGTTAAAATCCCTCCTCTCCCCTCTTGTTGACTCTCGTCCAGAGCCCTCTCCCACTGAAAGGCCATGGCGAGAGCCCTCTCCACCACTCCTAGTAGTGTGGTAGTGGGGTACCACCACTGCCTTGTTGCTTTAGTATAATACCACGCTGTGGTGTAGAAATACTCTCAAAGTATTGTTATAATGCCCAATTACCTTAGCCATATACCTTGTTGTATTCTAAGGTTATACCTATCTGAAAAGCCAGAAAATACTATTATACTTAGTCGATCACAAAACCGAAAGCTAGGAAAATCTCCATAGTCAGTTGGAGTATTGTGTAGAAGTTAGTTAGAACTTCTAAGGGTGGTTTAGAGCGGGTTGGGCGCTCGGAGTTGGAGCTAAGCGATTTCCGGGATCGACTTTAACTAGGATAATTATGGGCTTATCGAGGTAATTATCTTGTCCTCTATTGTAATTGGATATTACATATTGTTAGAATATATAATTGAAGTATACTATATATAGAACTGAGCGTAGTATCGGCAATGTCTTTTGACTTAAGCTGAATAATACTTACGGCAATGTCTTGCGACTTAAGCTGAATTGAAAGAAGAATCTTTGTGTAATTACATAGATTTGTATTACTGATGAACTTGTGTAGTAGTACGTGTAGTAGAATTGTACGTTAGGGTTAGATGTATAACCCCTGGTTGGCTTGGTAGCGGCCTCGATAGAGGAGGAGATTTCTGTTGTTGCGGGGAGAGTCTTGCTGAATTTTCGGTAGAATGTTATCGATGAGATCTAAATGTTAATAAGCGCCGTGGCCTTATAGGTTGAAGTACTACGTGTGGCGCGATCGCTTGGCAGGAGTAGCGGCGTTTGGAAGTACTTGGGCGTTTTGCTATTAGTCGATACTCGTCGCGAGGTATGTGAACCTCTTCCTATCTCTTACAGCATGATATGTGTGAACTATGTAGTGCGGTGAGCGTACATGTGCTAAGCGTATTTGGTTGATTTAAAACATAAAGTGTTATAGCGGCTTTATGGGAAGTTGGTTATAACGACTTTATGTTGGTAAGAAAATACTTGTGGTCTTTAAAAGGTAAGCGATTTGAACTATAAGCGGCTTGTTATGTGTTAATAAAGAACTTGAAGTATTTGAAAGATTTTGAATCATTTTGAAAGAAGAAGTAATATACTTGGTTTTGAAAAACTTAAGAGTTATACTAGCTTTATGGGAAGTTAGGTATAACGGCTTAAGAATGTTTCTTGATTTGGAAATCGGAATGTGTATCGACAAACCAACTGCGGCGTTAATAAAAGGAAATGTTTTGACTAATTAAGTATTATTAAAACCGATTAGAAGCTTAATCTGCATAGAAGCTAAGATGAGACAAAATGATATTTCCTAGATCATGATTTCTTTGTAATAAGATTGTAATAAACAAGAATATCTACTCGCATATAAGGCTTAGGTTTCTCAGTTGTTTAAAGGAGAATTATATTCTTAAATGAATAAGACTATGAACTAGAAACCTTTCAAAAAATGAGAAACTTGAACATTGGAAATTAGGCAAACTTGAACATTGGAAAGAATGTTGCTACTTGATTTTACAAAGAGAAGTAATTGATTTTCTTTAAAAGATAATCACTCTATTTTCATATACTACGGGTATTGTGTGACTTTTGTGAAAGTAGCGTATCTTTTAAGAGTTAATGTATGAAGTACTTTGGGGATAAAAACCGATCTTGTTGATCATATAGTAGGAAGTACCTTGTGTGAACAACTTGATTGTATTGGTTTGTGATAGCCTTGTAATACTTTCTTGTTGCTTTGATAAGAAAGCGTGTTAGGATGTTCGTGTGTTAGTATCTTGTGATGTTTGTGTAAAGGGGTTTCCGCGATTGTGCTTATTAACTATCGATCGTTATGATAGTATTGTGGCATTAATCTCTTGAGATGATTAGGGAGTTAAGCGCCCTCCGATGCGGGGGTAGACTTCGAGCGATGCAGGACCGTGATTGAGAATACCTCATGCGGGTCTGGGGGCCTATCGGGCTCTGAGTTCAGGTTAGCGTCGTCCTTTATGGGCATGCGGTCGCGTGGCCGTGCGGACTCGGAAGTCGGGGCGATGCGGGGAGTAGCTACCCTCGATGCGGGAATACCTCATGCGGGCGATGAGATTGGCCTATGCGGGTGCGGGAGTTCGAGGTTAGGCAGCGTACATTAATCTGCGGGCAAGTGGCGGCTTTGATCATGTGGCGGTCTAGGCAGATCTTATAATCTGATTCGCGACCTTGTTGATGCTGTAGGTTTTTAGTAGTCGGCTATGCGCCGTACTTACCGTCAGTTTTATTATGACACAGTGGGACACGGTGTTCATGTGTGTTCCTTGGTGCTTTTATATCATAGGCGGTGAGGAAGGTATTCCACGGGCGTGATTGATGTTGTGGGCACAGAGACCCCTTGTTATACTTGAGTGATGACTTGAGGCGTGAGTCACGACTTGACATATTGCTTTGTTGTAAGCGTAGTTTGGTTATCATACATGTCTCTGCTTTATATGACTACTATGATTTCATTTCTGATGTTATTTTGATTTCACATACTAAATTTGTTATGCGACCTCCTTGGAGGCTGCGTTCATCTGCGAGTAAAGGTACACGATCGTTGATCCTCGCTCTTAGGGTCCTGATTCAGCTTTAGGAAGCTCGTTTCTCGGAGGCTTATCTTGGTATAGTCCTGTTATCGTAGGTGCTTACATTCGGGGTATGGCGGAACACTGTCCGTCGTTGTTATCATATCTTTCGTAGAAGTGCAGTAATCTTGTTGTGGCGGGGTTGTAAAAGGATTAAAGCTGTTCATGTTGAAAAAGTTGTCATTTTATATATCTTAGAAAGCGAAGTTTTCTCAGTTATTGTTTCATATTTCATAATATGTCTTGTATCGTTTATATTAGTGATTACTCGATGTTGTATCACTAGGGTGCGGGGTGAGGCCTAGTCACGGGCGGAATCGGTCGTGACAAAAGTGGTATCGAGCGATTAATCCTCGGAAAGTGTCTCTGAACCGTATCGATAGAGTCTTGATTATCGGTGTGTTGTGCACCACGCGATGTCGAGGAGGCTATAGGATATTTAGGATTGGTTTCTATTCTTCTCACTCTGAGATCGTGCTTTAGAGGTGTGTTGTAAGTTGGACCCTCTAACGTAAATTCTTTCCCTTGCTCGTTATGCCTCGCGTGACAGCCGGGCGGGAGGCAGCGGCGAGGCTGCGAGTAAAGTCTGAGAGGGTTGCGTGAGCACGAGCCCAATTATCACCAGGTGGTGCTTCGTTCGGGGAGTTACTGCGGCGTCGCTGCTTGCCGAGTTTGCCGCGGCGGCGGCGATTCCTCTGCGGCCATGATATTTGAACCTTGATTCCACGGCCAGGAGCGGTGAATATAGATTGCAAAGAAGCAACCACATTACTAGCTATAGATTTGGCTACGGAGAGTATCTGATGTCTGCGAGTCTTGAGGACTATCTAAAGAGGTTGTGCGAAGTAATTCTTGATTGGGCTTGAGCATGGCACGTATGCGGGCTTATGCGCGTGGCCGAAGCGTAGAGATCGGCGGGTTGAAGGACGAGAAGAGGGCGAGCGGCAAGGTCCTTTGGTAACTTCGAGGCGAGTCACCTCGCGTGATTAGATTATGCACCTCGCTTGGTGCAGTGGTCTTGCGGAGTTCGGGACATTCGGGGTATGCGGGAGTTGGTTAGAACTCGGGGCTTCGGTTGCGATGTGAGCGTCGTCGGGAATGTCGTCTTTTAGTTGGTACTTGTTGTACTGCGGCCGTCGAGGCCATGTGTCGAATGGGTGTCCTTGTAGGAGGACTTAGCCTTGAGGATCGATGGGTAGTCGTCACGCCCAGCTATCGCCTACAGGCGAGTTTGATTAGAAACGACTAAGGAGTGAAGCGATGAATATAGATATATCTTTAACCCTCAGAAATCGGTATGTGTGATAAGGTGAGTATACCTTAAGTGCTATGTTACGATAGCGGTGTGTTAGTCGTGATTAGATCATGGTTGTTTAGCAGAGTAAGATTTTGGGGATAGAAGGTTTGAGCCTTAGAGCTTTTACGTAAAGACCTTAGAGGTGAGGACATCTCGAGAAAAGGTGTAGTGTTATGTTTGACCCTTATTGGAAGTGCATAGTGCACGTGAGTTATGTTGGGATAGGTCCTGGTAGTGTGGAATGAAAGGGGTAGTTGAGCTAAGAAGAGGCCGCAGGTTTTGAAACATGATTAGTGAGATTATTAGGATCGGGAGCTAGTGTTGTGCGCGTTGCGGGTCGGATTGAGGCCATGATGCGGGTCAACCGCGGCTTTGTTTAGTGGTAGGGTCGGTTGTGGTGGTCGCCTTGTGTTAGGGTTGTGAGGGTGTTAGGCCCAGTTTAGTTAACGTCTGCAGTTCGTGGATGCGTTCGACCGGTGGTCGGGCGATGGGGCAGCCCGTCATGTTCTTGATCGGGGCCGTTTACTTGTGTTGAGTTATCGAAAGGTTGTAAGGCTGCGGGTGCTACCTTCGCCTTAAGGCAGACAGTGGAGCCAGTGCGGCTGTTTTTGTTTGGAAGTTTTACAGCGGGGTTAGGAACTTCGGTGAGTCTCGAATCGCGTTCGCCCTCGGGCGGTGTGTGTATTTGAGGTAGTTGTGGGGATTGTTGTCTCTGCGGAGGAGTGTTTAAGCTACCATTTCGATTTTAGTGTCGCCTTATGAGGCCTTGTTGGGGCGGAAGTGTAAATTGCGGTCGATTGGTTCGATGTTAGCGAGGTTGATTAGTTGGTTGAGCTTGTCGGTAATTTGTGGATAGGGTAAAGCTTGTCTAGAAGAGGTTACGGTAGCTCACGAGAAATCGTGCGGATAATCGGCGGCGGCGCAGAGTTGAGTTGTGGTCGATCTTCTTGAAAGTACCACCGGTTAGGGTGTGGCGATTTTGAAGCGAGAAAACTTAGCGAGTTACTTTGGGCCGCACGAGTTCATGTGAAGAATAGGCGGGTTGCCTATATGTTAGCAATTGTCGTCGAGCTTAGGAAGCGATCGTCCGGTCTTCGTATTGATATGATCGGGAAAGTATCGGAGATCCGTCAGTGTTCCCGATTAATGATGACCACGTTAGAGATAGTAACCGAGTTTTAGATAATGGCCGTGTCAGTTGTGGTAGAGTTTGAGTGTCACGACATCCTCGGGATCATAAGCGGCCGGTACCATTTGTTAGTCGTCGGAGCAAGGCTCGCGACAAAGGGACAAAAGTGGTGCCATTTGTTGGAGTGCTTTGAGAAGGTTAATGCCTCGAGCAAAGTGACAAAGTGGTATCTACGACGAGTAAAGGAGAAGTGAGCATGTATGGCGGCATAGGTGTGATCATTTCTTTTGTAGAGAGAAGGTGCGAAGGAAGTATATTTTAGACCACGGAGAGAGGTGGTTGTGGTGATGTTAGAGGTGTTTCCTCGTGGACTTGGATATAAGTATTTTCTTGTGATTATTTACGTGGCCATGTGTGGCGAGTTTGTTCTCGTAAGTATAGTAGTGAAGACTATCTTGGCGCGTTTGTTTGAGACTTAGAAGGAACATTCGGGCGAATGTTTCTAAGGAAGGAGAATGTTATACCGTATTTCAGTATGCGCGAGGGCGTGCGTAGAAAAGTTTGTGCCTTAAAGTGCTTGGCGAATTTTATTTGTGCATAACACGGTTTGAGTCGTTTTTAGTGAAAGCGTTTTCCTGACTTTCGTAGGGAATTTCCGGCTATGTCATTTCTAATTTTTGCGGATTTTTAGAGGCGAAACATTTTGGACCAGCGAGAGGCGACACTTGTCACCTCTAGTTGGTGGGAGTGTGATAAAGCATGGGGCCAATTGGGTGAGTTTTGTCAAGTAGTAGGTAGGATATTTTGTGTGCAAGTTGGCTATGTACACATGCCCAAATCTTGGCCTTACAACTTGTGTAGCGCTCGATCTTGGCCATTGGTTGGCCTTCACTTGGCTATAAATACCCGTCCCTTTGAAGACTTATTCATCCGTTTCCTAAATAATCCTTAGTGTTAAAATCCCTCCTCTCCCCTCTTGTTGACTCTCGTCCAGAGCCCTCTCCCACTGAAAGGCCATGGCGAGAGCCTCTCCACTCCTAGTAGTGTGGCGTGGGGTACCCCACTGCCTTGTTGCTTTCGTATAATACCCGCTTTGTGGTGTAGAAATACTCTCAAAGTATTGTTATAATGCCCAATTACCTTAGCCATATACCTTGTTGTATTAAGGTTATACTATCTGAAAAGCCAGAAAATACTATTATACTTAAAGTCGTCACAATGAAACCACTAGGAAAATCTCCATAGTCAGTTGGAGTATTGTGTAGAAGTTGGTTAGAAGCTTCTAAGGGTGGTTTAGAGCGGGTTGGGCGCTCGGAGTTGGAGCTAAGCGATTTCGGGATCGACTTTAACTAGGATAATTATGGGCTTATCGAGGTAATTATCTTGTCCTCTATTGTAATTGGATATTACATATTGTTAGAATATATAATTGAAGTATACTATATATAGAAGCTGAGCGTAGTATCGGCAATGTCTTTTGACTTAAGCTGAATAATACTTACGGCAATGTCTTGCGACTTAAGCTGAATTGAAAGAAGAATCTTGAACTATAATTACATGGGTTTGTATTACGGTGAACTTGTGTAGTAGTGCAGTGTAGTAGAATTGTACAGTTAGGGTTAGATGTATAACCCACTGGTTGGCTTGGTAGCGGCCTCGATAGAGGAGGAGATTTCTGTTTGTGCGGGAGGTCTTTAGAATTTCGGTAGAATGTTCTCGATGAGATCTAAATGTTAATAAGCGCCTTGTGGCCTTATAGGTTGAAGTACTACGTGTGGCGCGATCTGCTTGGCAAGGAGTAGCGACGTTTGGAAGTACTTGGGCGTTTTGCTATTAGTCGATACTTGTCGCGAGGTATGTGAACCTCTTCCTATCTCTTACAGCATGATATGTGTGAACTATGTAATGCGGTGAGCGTCACGTGCTAAGCGTATTTGGTTGATTTAAAACATAAAGTGTTATAACGGCTTTATGGGAAGTTGGTTATAACGACTTTATGTTGGTAAGAAAATACTTGTGGTCTTTAAAAGGTAATGATTTGAACTATAAGCGGCTTGTTATGTGTTAATAAAGAACTTGAAGTATTTCAAAAGATTTTGAATCATTTTGAAAGAAGAAGTAATATACTTGGTTTTGAAAAACTTAAGAGTTATACTAGCTTTATGGGAAGTTAGGTATAACGGCTTAGAATGTTTCTTGATTTGGAAATCGAGAATGTGTATCGACAAACCAACTGCGGCGTTAATAAAAATGTTTTGACTAATTAAGTATTATTAAAACGAGTAGAAGCTTAATCTGCATAGAAGCTAAGATGAGACAAAATGATATTTCTAGATCATGTGCTTGTAATAAGATTGTAATAAACAGAATATCTACTCACGTATAAGGCTTAGGTTTCTCAGTTGTTTAAAGGAGAATTATATTCTTAAATGAATAAGACTATGAACTCTGAAACCTTTCAAAAAATGAGAAACTTGAACATTGGAAATTAGGCAAACTTGAACATTGGAAAGAATGTTGCTACTTGATTTTACAAAGAGAAGTAATTGATTTTCTTTAAAAGATAATCACTCTATTTTCATATACTACGGGTATTGTTTGACTTTTGTGAAAATGCGTATCTTTTAAAGAGTTAATGTATGAAGTACTTTGGGGATAAAAACCGATCTTGTTGATCGTATAGTAGGAAGTACCTTGTGTGAACAACTTGATTGTATTGGTTTGTGATAGCCTTGTAATACTTTCTTGTTGCTTTGATAAGAAAGCGTGTTAGGATCTACGTGTGTTAGTATCTTGTGATGTTTGTGTAAAGGGTTTCCCTTGATTGTGCTTATTAACTATCGGTCGTTATGATAGTATTGTGGCATTCGTCTCTTGAGATGATTAGGGATTAAGCGCCCTCCGATGCGGGGTAGACTTCGGTGATGCAGGACCGTGATTCGAGAATACCTGCATGCGGGTCACGAGGGCCTATGCGGAGCTACGAGAGTTCGAGTTAGCGTCGTCCTTTATGGGCATGCGGTCGCGTGGCCATGCGGACTCGGAAGTCGGGGCGATGCGGGAGTAGCTACCCTCGATGCGGGGAATACCTCATGCGGGCGATGAGATTGGCCTATGCGGGGCTGCGGGAGTTCGAGGTTAGGCGTACATTGATCTGCGGGCAAGTGGCGGCTTTGATCATGTGGCGGTCAAGCAGATCTTATAATCTGATTCATGACCTTGTTGATGCGTGGGTTTTTAGTAGTCGGCTATGCCTTCGTACTTACCGTCTGTTTTATTATAACACAGTGGGACACGGTGTTCATGTGTTCCTTGGTGCTTTTATATCATGGCTGCGGTGAGGAAGGTATTCCACGGGCATGATTGATGTTGTGGGCACAGAGACCCCTTGTTATACTTGAGTGATGACTTGAGGCGTGAGTCACGACTTGACATGGCTTTGTTGTAAGCGTAGTTTGGTTATCATACATGTCTCTGCTTTATATGACTACTATGATTTCATTCTGATGTTATTTTGATTTCACATGCTAAATTTTTGTTATGCGACCTCGCCTTGAAGCTGCGTTCATCTGCGGTAAAGGTACACGATCGTTGATCCTCGCTCTTGGGTCAGTTGACTTTTAGGAAGCTCCGTTTCTCGGAGGCTTATCTTGGTATAGTCCTGTTATCGTAGGTGCTTACATTCGAGGGGTATGGCGGGGCCTGTCCGTCGTTGTTATCATATCTTTCGTAAGTGCATGAAATCTTGTTGTGGCGGGGTTGTAAAAAGTTAAAGCGTTCATGTTGAAAAAGTTGTCATTTTTATATATCTTAGAAAGCAAGTTTTCTCAGTTATTGTTTCATATTTCATAATATGTCTTGTATCGTTTATATTCGTGATTACTCGATGTTGTATCACTAGGGTGCGGGGTAAGGCAGTCACGGGCCGGAATCGGTCGTGTGAAACAACCAAGGAAACCGCACATAGTGCCACATCCGCAAACAAGGCGTGATAGGTAAGCTATGTAGTCTTTTCTGAAGTGCGAATGATCGAGCGGGGCGATTGCGTAGTAGTATCACCATGCAAGCCTAATCACGGACTCCGTAGTCGCATAGGCCAATCACGTAGGCGCGTAGTACATAACCCGCGTCGAGGTGGCTACTCCTCGGCGTCGTCACTGGACTCGTCGTCGCGTAGCGCATAGGCGCGTGAGGTATAACCGCGCTAACACGGAACTCCGTAGCTCGCATAGGTCCGCTTGGACCAGCGTGAGGTATTCTCGAATCATGGTCCCGGACCGCTGAGTCTACCCGCGTCGGAGGCGACAACCCGGTAATATGTCAAGAGGTGAGTGATGCTACACTAACCTAACGAACATCGTTAAACAACATAAGCCAACAAGAATACTCTTTTCACAAGCGTTACAAGACACTAACACGTAGCATCATATCGTGTCTACTTATCAAACCATCTTATTATTCTTTTCACGATTCAATATAAATGCATTATAAACACATAGGCAAACTGTTTCTTTTATCAATCTTAAGTGGTTATACTTAACTTCCCGTAAGGCTAGTATAACTCTTAAGCTTACGTTTAAAAACCAATTAGTTCTCTTACATTAAAAATGATTGATGTATTCTTTTGAAATGCTTTGAGATCCTTATTATTCGGGCTTAAGCGTGAGGCATTCTTAGTAAGTGTTATTAGAGCTTAAGCGTGAGGCATTCGTAAGTGTTATTGTCGAGCTTAAGTCGAAGACATTGTCGTAGTTATATATATTGTAAAATATCATGCTTTAGGAAGAATCACATACCATACCGTGAAAACCACTGCCAAGTTGAATATGTCGCGAGAGTCGACCTATAATAGTCACGGATATCTATCAAAGACTACTGCGAAGGTCATTCTAAGCGGAGGGTTCACAATTACGGAAAGTCGGGCAGCACTTCCTGCCGGTGAGCTATATAAGTCTCTTTGTGAAAGCAGTCTATGTAAATCTGATTGATTATTCTTTTTAAACCCTTCTGCTTTGTAGTAGGTTCAATTCTATCTGCAATATTCTTCTAAGTATTTAATACTTATTCTTATACTACTACGGTATGTATTCTCTAATTCAAAAGAGGTTAGGATTAGTTACCTCGGTAAGCCCAATAATATCCTAGAAAAGTCGCGCTTTGAGCAAGGTTTTGCTCTAAGTTGTATGCTCGAGAAACCTTAGAAGTTCTTCACAACCACTAAGTACTAAGGTATTTGGGCTAGGGTATTTTGGGCATTATAACAATACAAGAAGGCAACTTTTCTACCAAGGGAGGGGTAGGTTTGGCTAGGCTAGGGGGCCTCGGCCAAACTACTAGGCTAGAGGGGGTGTATTCGGCCAGGGCCTTCTGAGGAGGGGAGGTGTTGGGCGAATAGGCTACAAGGGAGAGAGAGGATTTTCAAGACTTGGAAAGATTTGTGGATGAAGAACTCTTCGTCTCTAAGGGGGTATTTATAGGTCAAGTGGCCAACCAATGGCCAAGATTAAGACAAGTGCAAGGCAAGTGTAGGGTGAGGATTAACTATACACAAATATCCTACCAACTCCTTGACTTGTGCCTGAGCACAAGCGTGTTCACCTTAGTCCAAATCGTCCAAATGGGCGATTTCAATCCATCAATTGGAGGGTGACAAGTGTCGCCCTCCGTTGATCAAAATGTTTCGTCTCTCGGAAAAATCCATAAAAATTAGAAATGGCATAGCCGGAATTTATCCTACGAAAGCTGTGGAAACGTTTCGTCGGAAAACTATTCGTTTTGTGAGTTGTGCCCAAAAAAAACGTTTTGCCTAAACTTTAAGGCTAGACTTTTTGTACGTATTCCCTTACGTACGTACTCTGGAAATACGGGGTATAACACCTAGCCTAGTTAGTTTCGTATAATACCCCCTTTTGTGGTATAGAAATACTCTCCTAGTATTGTTATAATGCCAAAATACTCTAGCCCTTATACCTTGTAGTACTTTCCAAAGTTACCTCATCGTAGAGCAGGAAAATACTATTATACTTCCTTTAGCCACTAGCGAAACCACATGGAAAAATCTCCATAATTGGTTGGAGTACTAAGTAGAAGTTGTGTAGAACTTCTAAGGGTTTCTTGGAGGCGAATTGGGCGCACGGAGTAGGAGATAAGCGTTGCTCGGGATCGACATTAACCTTGGATAATTTTGGGCTCATCGAGGTAAATACTCTTGTCATATAGTAATTGGAAATTACATCTGTAGTAGTATATAAATGAATATAAGATTCATAGAAGAGAATTGAGCGTAATAGAAGGATATTCTGAGAAAAGACTTGGCTGAAATGACATCGAGAAGAATATATAAGTAGAAGATTGTTTGTACTTACATAATTTGTATTCTGATGGTGATAACCTTTATTGGTTGAATGTCTTTGTGAGTAGCATATACTACTTGGAAGGTGGACAAGGCTAGGCGGGTTATAAGCGTGGGCGTTTTGCTTATAATCGATAATCGTCGCGAGGTATGTGATTCTTCTATACTCTTGAGCATGAAGTATTTTAAAAGAATATATATAGTGCGGTAGGCGTCACGTGTGGCAATGTCTTTTGACTTAAGCTGAATAATATGTATATATAATATGGTAGGCGTCGTGTGCTAACTGAATATAGTTATGCGGCAATGTCTTTTGACTTAAGCTTTGAATAATAAGAACCTTGAAATATTTTAAAATGAATATATATATAGTGCGGTGAGCGTGCGTGTGTTAGCGAATGTAGTGTTACGGCAATGTCTTTTGACTTAAGCTGAATAATAAAGAATCTTGAAGTTTTCAAAGATTAATAAACCATTTTGAAAGAAGAGTAATACTTGGTTTTGAAAACATAAGAGTTATACTAAGCTTTATGGGAAGTTAGGTATAACGTCTTAAGAGTAGTAAAGAGAATGGTTTCTTGATTTTTAGAAGTTAAGAGACTTGATCTTAAAAGATAAGAGACTTGACTTGAATGAATTAATATGAATTTTGTGTGAAACCTCGTTCGTGAGTAATGAGTACTTAGTTTTAAAAGGAAAAATGTTTCTTGATTTGGAAATCGAATGAGTATCGACAAACCAACTGCGGCGTTAATAAAGGAAAATGTATTGAATAATGAAGTATTATTAAAACCGGTAGAAACCTCCATCTGCATAGAAACTAAGATGAGACAAAATGATATTACATTTCTAGATCATGGTGCTTAATAAGATTGTTTATAAACAAGAATAAGCTCACACCTTTATGGCATATGTTACTCAATTGTTTTAAAAGAGATTAAGACATTGAACTATGAAACTTTTCTAAATAAAGAGACTTGAGTAATTGAAATTGGGCAAGCTGGAACTTTAGGAAAAGAAAGGCATTGTTTTAAATTGGTTTAAAACATAAAGTGTTATAACAACTTTATGAGAAGTTAGTTATAACGACTTTATGAAAACAAAGAAGGGTTTTATCATTGGTTTTAATGTGGTAACTTGACTTTAAAGAGAAGTGTTTTGGTCTAAAAGAAGGCATGGTTGTCACGCCGAACCAGGGCAGTATTGGTGCCTACACAGGCACCATACCTTAACAACTAAGTAAAGCTGCGAATTTAAATAACACCACTTTTTCTTTCTTGAAAACCAATAAATGCGTGCGAGCAAAGCCGACAAAAAGTTTGCCGTATCTGATAAATAACAAAGACACTACACGTACATGAGTCGATCCAGCGTATGAATCTGGACCTCTAAGAGTTATCTTGAACTATGGCGGGACAAGGCCGCGTACCATAAGCGTACAAAGTGCATCTTGAAAGAACTTATACCAAAAGATAACTCCGACGAAGGAGCTATCCAAAACTACGGCGGTCCACACTGCCGATCGCTAAGCAGCGTACCTAAACTGCGGCATGAGCGCGGCCCGAAGAAGTCGATGCGAAGAATATACCAAGTATGTGAGCGATGAAATGCGTAATGAAATCATAACAGTCTAAACAAAGCGGGAGACATGTATGATAGCCAACCTACGATTACCAATACATGGCGGTCATATCAAGTCGGGGCGCGAGCCGCCAAAGTCATTATTCAATTATAACTATGGGTCTCGCGCTCGTAATATCAATCATGCGTGGAATCCTTCCTCGCCGGCGATCCATGATATAACATAGCACGATAGGCGTACATGAACACGAAGTCCGCTGTGTTCTAAAAAGCATGCGGGCGAGTAGGCAAGCGAGCGGTGGTATAACGTCTTGGGGTTTACCGCCGTTTATACTCGACCACGAAGGAGGTGGTAAGCGGGGTATAACGTCTTGGGGCTTGCCCGCCGTTTATCTCTTACCAGGAGAAGGTGGTATAACGTCTTGGGGCTTGCCTCGTTTATACTCTTACCTATCTCAGCCGTCGACAACACGTAAAGCGGGTGAGTACAGCGTCTTGGGGTTTACCCCTCACTTATACTCTTACCACGGAGAAGGTGGTGCAGCGTCTTGGGGTTTACCCTCGCTTATACTCTTACCCTATCTCGTGAGCCGTCAAACAAGACATAAGCACTACCGTATCTTATAAAAATCAGGAATTTAACCCAGTACTACAAGTAGCGAGCATGCAGTGGAATCACATCGCTGTCGGTGCGTCGGTAACTTACAACAAGGCGGTAGCCACTTCAGAAGTCGCGGCAGCAATAAAACATAATACTTGCACTCGAAGGCTATTACCGCGTATAGGCAAGTTCTCAATTAACCAAGCCAAAGTACTTATCGAGGCACACATAGGATAAATTCTCGTTTAACAAGCCAAAGTACTTATCGAGCACAATTAGAATAAATTCTCATTTATCAAGCCAAAGTACTAATCAAGGCATACGTAGAATAATTCTCTTTTAACAAGTCAAAGTACTTATCAAGGCACACTTAGACAAATTCTCAATTTATCAAGCCAAAGTACTACGTCGTACATTCTTTTATAAAAGACTCCTTTTATGTAAAACCCCAAGATACTAACACGTAGTATCGAGGCATATCTATTTTTCAAAGTAAGTTACTACACTTTTAGAAAACTCATTTCAAAGCTTGAAATCAAGTAACATCAAATTTTTACAATCTAGGCAACTTATGCCCGTTAATCAAAATAAACAACTTTCTTAACCTTCCGTAAAGTCGTTATAACCAACTTCCATAAATCCGTTATAACCCTTTATGGTTTTTGATTATATCCATTCCTTTTATAACCAAGAGACTTATACTTTAAAACCAAGTATCACATCTTGCAAAACAAGTTCTTAACTTTCAAATTACTTGAAGTCTCTTAATATAAAGAAAAGCGAGTTTCTTACTTTTAAACTTCAAGTAACTCACACCTTTAAGACAAGTTACTTCTCTTAAACCATGTACTTTCTCCTCTTTTAAATCAAATAAGTAAACCACTCCTTTGACTCCCTAAAGTCATTATAATGACCTTTAGGTTTTGGAACTAAGGCAGCCAAAAGATTTGGAAACTACTTCCTTTTCAAGACTACATGTACTTTAAGTAAAATACTTTCACTTTTAAGAATCCAAACTTCACTAAGAAAATGGATTTTACAACACAATTTAAACATCAAAGTACAATCAAGGAAGTACATAGAACAAATTCTATTCTAGGCAATCGAAATACAACGAGGAATGGATCGTTTAAGGAGTAGAACATGCTTTCTTAATCTTAAGGAATCATGCTAGAAGAGGAGATAGTTCACGTACCTTTTGGCTAAATCCACAAGCTAAGCCGAATCGCGTGCGTAGAAGTGTCAACCTATAATGGTCACAACAAGACTATCGACTTCTAGTCTCTAGCGTAGAATAATACTAAGTATCGACCTCACAATTCTACGAAAAATCGGGCGACACTTCCTTTGTTTCTACTCACTTTGCCACCTTTTTCAAGGCGAATACAATAACCAACAAGCCACGTTTAAGGCTCCAAACAACAACGAACAAAGGGGATTACCGCCTTCTGATACGTGTAAAATTCAGCCCGCGATTCATACAGTAGTACAAAAATCAAGCCATTCTCGGCGATCTTATAACCAATACTAAGGTCTTTTCCAATTCTTCCTAATTCCAAGTTCTAAGGTCAACATGTTATTTAGTCGTAAACAACTTCAGCAACTACAATTTCCTTCTTTATACAACATGTGGCGACTTAAGCGAATAATCGACTTGAAATGTACTCTTAAGGCTAACATGCTAGTTTTGGATTAGGGTTCGAATGTGACATAATAATCAAACCGTAATATATAACTCATGCTTGCTAATAACCATAGCTCTGATCAATAAGTAAGCTTAATTGCTAAAGCGACAAAATTTATACCTTTGAAGCCCTTAAAATTTCCAAGATCAAAGTCGCGCCTTAGCAATTCTTAGCTCCTTTCCTTAGGTTCCAATCCGCTCGAAGCACTCCTAGAGGCCTATGAAGAACCCGTCTTGAAGTTCGACTTCAAAGTTGAAGAACTCGAATAGTTTCGCCTTGCGACTAGCGTGAAAACTCAGTTTTCGAAATCTTTCTATTGAGATAACCTTATAATACCCTTGGGGACATTGGGTTAAAGTCTTGTGGCTAATGGATCAAAATCACAAAAATTTTTGTGTGGGAGAGGGCTTGAACAGGAAGCGATATTGCTAGAACAACAATGTTTCTAATTTTCTAAGTGTTAAAATGATCTAGTCTTGCTACTAGTTAGTATATAACACATATTGGAAGGCTTAGATATTAACAAATGTGAGGCTAGGATGATTATCACAAGGATCAAGCTTATGTGGCAAGTTGACTAGTCAATTATGTCACGCTTGCAAGACTTATCATCTACATAGGTCAAATGACCATTTTACCCTTAACATTTTAGTCCAAGACCACTAGTTGGGGTGCAGCGTGTCGCCTCTCGTTCGTCCATAAAATTCCGTAACCTCGTAGCCCGGCAAAATGTAAAATTACTCGGGTGGGCCCGCGTGATAAATCGTAAAAATAAATTTCCATAGTGTTAATAAGTTCCATACTTTACAAATAATGCCTTTTGAGAATCGAATTCTCAACAACGAACATTTTCCTTCCGGCGTTCGGAAGATTTTCCGTCGGAAAAACAATTCTTCCTTTCGTCTGGATTTCAAGTCTTGTTTCCTTTCGTACATTCTCCTTTACATGTCACGGACTTACGGGGTGTAACATTCTTCCCCAGAAACATTCGTCCTCGAATGTTCTTAGTCGATTGTCACATTATACAAACTCGGCACAATCTACATACTATGCTATCAATCAAATGCACAAGACCAGCGATGCCACGCATAACCACCACATAACATCGTAAACATAATAATGGACCTTCCGTCAGTGGTCCCTTCTCACAAAACTTCGAAGGTTCTGATCTTTCCAAACACGGGATCCTTGAGGTTCCTTTCTTTCCTTACTTGTCATACTTTCTCGTCTTTCAAACTCATCAAATGCGTGTACAAAATCTCAAATTTTGTTTACGTTCCCCAAATCCTTGGAGTTACTAATCAAACTGGCCATTAAGCTACTTGAATTTCCGCTAAGGCTCTTACCGGTCCTTACGACCTAGTTAGGTGGAGCGCGTCCACGAACTTCGTACCACGATTAACTAAACTTGGGCACGGCATCGCCGTGACCTATCGCATGCGGGACCATTTCTAGCGACATCACCCGTTCCATACTATCGGCGGACCGAAATGAGTCCTGACCAGACTATCGTCACCGCCAACTTCGTTCTTAGTGCGAAATACATCTCTCTTATCTCGAGGTACTTCTTACCTATCCTATTCACTAGAGGTTCGTCACATAAGCCAAAGTATTTCTACTCTGATCTTCCTATCGGTCTAACAACATTCTGAGGAAATTACAACTTGTGAACTCTACCTGACTATAGTCTCGATCCACTTATCATTCTTTTCAATATTCTTAACTTTTCACTTTACTAATCACGGTATCCACCTGCAGGTACTATCACTTTACAACTCTTGCAATAAAGGGAAAACATATCTGCTAGGGCAAAATCTGAATCTAACGATACGCGTATGATTGAAAAGAGCGAGATATACTGTAACCTAGGCGACGTTGCTTCCTGATCCTGTCCAGTAGTTGCGTCATCTATGCGGTTCGAAGGACCGTCTGAACTATAAACTCCACCCTGACCTCTACCACGACCGGCTAACATCGAACACCTGTGTGGGGAGCGCTGTTGGGGAGGAAGGGAACCAACTACAGCCCGTAGGTGAGCCACTCATGGTGCTCCTTCTAAAAGGACATACCCTCGAATATGGCTCGGACGGCCACAATAAAAACAAACACTGTGCCATGCGGCATTTCCCGAATAGCGCTTACCACATCTGGAACACTGAGGAATAAGTGGCCTCGACTGAGAAAATCCTCTGCTCCTCTGAGAACCTCGATCCCTGGAGCTTGGACCGACTCCTAAAGACCTTGTGGGGTCAAATCTCCCACCTGTGAGCTGCGGGGGTATGTATTGGGTAGGCGGGGGCGAATATCTCACTCATTCTTTGAGGCGACTCGTCCAAAACTCACGGAACAACCAGCGGTCTAGCCCTCTTACGTAGATCTCATGGCGGCCTCTGCCTCTGTACACACTGCATCTTGGCGAATAACCTCCTGGCAGCTGACCAGCTATCTTGGTTAATAACATAATGGCTTCCCGTGACCCTAAAGTCTTCCCTTAAGCGGCGGAGGCTGCAGTCTTTGGGGCCTGAAAACAGCGAAGAAGAACTTCATGCGGAACCACATCCGGTATGCCACGGGAATAAGCCTATCAACTCTGCGAGTCGACTAGTAGCTCCTGCTACTCCTTTGCCATACAGGCGGTGTTGCCCTCCTTGGAGGCATAAGCGTAAGCAGAATCGTCGGAGAGGAATTATCTTACTAACACGGCTCTAGGGCACGATCTCGAGTGAGAAGAATGAAACCAACTCCTAAATGTCTGTAGCCTCTGTTTATGGGTGTGGCGCGCAACACACCGATAATCAAGACTCTACTAGACACGGTGTAAACATTCAGGGTAGTTGCTCACGATACCACTCTGTCACGCCCGAACCGGGCCGTGTTGGTGCCTACAGGCACCGCCTGCATAACAACTAAGTAAAGCTGCGGAATTTAAATAACACCCTTTTTTCTTGAAAACCAATCGTGCGTGCAAGGGCAAAGCGACAAGGCTGCCGTATACAATACGTAACAAAAGACCTACACCGTACATGAGTCGATCCAGCGTATGAATACGGACCTCTAAGAGTTATCTTGAACTATGGCGGACAAGGCCCGCCGTACCCGTAAATGTACAAAAGCACATCTTGAAAGAACTTATACCAAAAGATAACTCCGAACATAAGGAGCTATCCAAAACTACGGCGGTCTACACTGCCGATCACCAAAGCAGCGTACCTAAACTGCGGCGTGAGCGGCCCCGAAGGAGGTCGATCTGAAGAATGTACCAAGTATGTGAGCGATGAAATGCGTAATGAAATCCTGCTGATCTAAACAAGCGGGAGACATGTATGATAGCCAACCTACGATTACCTGATACATGGCGGTCATATCAAGTCGGGGGCTTGAGCCGCGAAGTCTATTCAATTATAACTATGGGTCTCGCGCCCGTAATATCAATCATGCGTGGAATCCTTCCTCGCTGCCGGCGATCCATGATATAACATAGCGCGATAGGCGTACATGAACACGAAGTCCCACGTGTTCTAAAAGCGCATGCGGGCAGTAGGCAAGCGAGCGGGTGGTATAACGTCTTGGGGTTTACCCGCCGTTATACTCGACCACGAAGGAGGTGGTAAGCGAGGGGTATAACGTCTTGGGGCTTGCCCGCCGTTTATCTCTTACCACGGAGAAGGTGGTATAACGTCTTGGGGCTTGCCTCGTTTATCTCTTACCTATCTCGGCCGTAGTCGAACAACACATAAGCGGGTGGTGCGGCGTCTTGGGGTTTACCCTCACTTATACTCTTACCACGGAGAAGGTGGTGCAGTCTTGGGGTTTACCACGACTTATACTCTTACCTATCTCGTGAGCCATGAGCAAGACATAAGCACTACCGTGTCTTACATAAAAATCAGGAATTTAACCCAGTACTACAAGTAGCGAGCATACGTGGAATCACGTCGCTGTCAGTGCGTCGGTAACTTACAAGAGGCGGTAGATCCTTGTAGAAGTCGCGGCAACAATAAAACATAATACTTGCACTCGAAGGCTATTACCGCACGTATAGGCAAGTTCTCAATTAACCAAGCCAAAGTACTTATCAAGGCACACATAGGATAAATTCTCATTTAACAAGCCAAAGTACTTATCGGGGCAATTAGAATAAATTCTCATTTATCAAGCCAAAGTACTAATCAAGGCATACGTAGAATAATTCTCTTTTAACAAGTCAAAGTACTTATCAAGGCACACTTAGACAAATTCTCAATTTATCAAGCCAAAGTACTACGTGCGTACATTCTTTTATAAAGACTCCTTTTTATGTAAAACCCGAAGATACTAACACGTAGTATCAAGGCATATCTATTTTCAAAGTAAGTTACTACACTTTTAGAAAACTCATTTCAAAGCTTGAAATCAAGTAACGTCAAATTTTTACAATCTAGGCAACTTATGCCCATTAATCAAAATAAATGACTTTCTTAACCTTCCGTAAAGTCGTTATAACCAACTTCCCATAAATCCGTTATAACCCTTTATGGTTTTGACATATCCGTTCCTTTTATAACCAAGAGACTTATACTTTAAAACCAAGTATCACATCTTGCAAAACAAGTTCTTAACTTTCAAATTACTTGAGTCTCTTAATATAAAGAAAGCGAGTTTCTTACTTTTAAACTTCAAGTAACTCACACCTTTAAGACAAGTTACTTCTCTTAAACCATGTACTTTCTCCTCTTTTAAATCAAATAAGTAAACCACTCCTTTGACTCCTAAAGTCATTATAATGACCTTTAGGTTTTGGAACTAAGGCAGCCAAAAGATTTGGAAACTACTTCCTTTTCAAGACTACATGTACTTTAAGTAAAATACTTTCACTTTTAAGAATCCAAACTTCACTAAGAAAATGGATTTTACAACTTACAATTTAAACATCAAAGTACAATCAAGGAAGTACATAGAACAAATTCTATTCTAGGCAATCCAAATACAACGAGGAATGGATCGTTTAAGGAGTAGAACATACTTTTTTAATCTTAAGGAATCATGCTAGAAGAGGAGATAGTTCACATACCTTTTCGGCTAAATCCACAAGCTAAGCGAATCGCGATGCGTAGAAGTGTCAACCTATAATGGTCACAACAAGACTATCGACTTCTAGTCTCTAACGTAGAATAATACTAAGTATCGACCTCACAATTCTACGAAAAATCGGGCGACACTTCCTTTGTTTCTACTCACTTTGCCACCTTTTTCAAGGCGAATACAATAACCAACAAGCCACGTTTAAGGCTCCAAACAACAACCAAACAAAGGGGATTACCGCCTTACAATCGTGTAAAATTCCGCCCCATGATTCATGCAGTAGTACAAAAATCCAAGCCATTCTCGGCGATCTTATAACCAACAATACTAAGGTCTTTTCCAATTCTTCCCTAATTCCAAGTTCTAAGGTCAACATGTTATTTAGTCGTAAACAACTTCAACTACAATTTCCTTCTTTATACAACATGTGGCGACTTAAGCGAATAATCGACTTGAAATGTACTCTTAAGGCTAACATGCTAGTTTTGGATTAGGGTTCGATAGCGACATAATAATCAAACCGTAATATATAACTCATGCTTGCTAATAACCATAGCTCTGATCAATAAGTAAGCTTAATTGCTAAAGCGACAAAATTTATACCTTTGAAGCCCTTAAAATTTCCAAGATCCAAAGTCGCCTTAGCAATTCTTAGCTCCTTTCCTTAGGTTTCAATCCGCTCGAAGCACTCCTTGAGGCCTATGAAGAACCCGTCTTGAAGTTCGACTTCAAAGTTGAAGAACTCGATAGTTTCGCCTTGCGACTAACGTGAAAACTCGTTTTTCCGAAATCTTTCTATTGAGATAACCTTATAATACCCTTGGGGACATTGGGTTAAAGTCTTGTGGCTAATGGATCAAAATCACAAAATTTTTGTGTGGGAGAGGGCTTGAACAGGAAGCGATGTTGCTAGAACAACAATGTTTCTAATTTTTCTAAGTGTTAAAATGAGCTAGTCTTGCTACTAGTTAGTATATAACACATATTGGAAGGCTTAGATATTAACAAATGTGAGGCTAGGATGATTATCACAAGGATCAAGCTTATGTGGCAAGTTGACTAGTCAATTATGTCAAGCTTGCAAGACTTATCATCTACATAGGTCAAATGACCATTTTACCCTTAACATTTTCGTCCAAGACCACTAGTTGGGGTGCCACGTGTCGCCCTCTCATTCGTCCATAAAATTCCGTAACCTGCGTGGGCCACAAAAATGTAAAATTCCTCGGGTGGGCCCAGCGTGACCAAATCGTAAAAATAAATTTCCATAGTGTTAATAAGTTCCATACTTTACAAATAATGCCTTTTGAGAATCCAATTCTCAACAACGAACATTTTTCCTTACCGACGTTCGGAAGATTTTCCGTCGGAAAAACAATTCTTCCTTTCGTACCGATTTCCAAGTCTTGTTTCCTTTCGTACATTCTCCTTTACATGTCCTGGACTTACGGGGTGTAACAATGGTATTACCTTAATTTGGTTTTAAAAAGGAAAGTATGGAAGTTGTTTTGGTTTACTTAAAAAGATGTAAGTCACTCTATTTCTATACTAAGGGTATCGGGTGACTTTTATAAAAGGAATGGATCTCTTAAAAGGAATTTAACGTACGTAGTACTTTAGGGTTAAAACCCGGACTTTGACATAAAATGAAAGTACCTTGAGTTGTGTATAACTTGCCTATGCTTGTTGTTGTGAAACTTGCCTATGCTTGTTGTGATAGCCTTTGTTGTGCAAGAATTGTGTTTCTATACTCTGGCGTCTCGATGGAGGCGGTTGACTTGTTGAGAACTTACTTGGGCGTCTGGCGGTGTGGAGAATTCCGCAGTGCGCTCGCATTGATAGTGTTATTCCATGGACTAGCTCTCCGAGGTTTCTTCTTGTTCGACGCTTGGTACACGGTGGTGGCTTTCGTACTTGCCGTCTCGTGGTGATTCGGCCTTAATTGCACGGTAGTTAGCCCTCGCGCTTGCCCGTTCGGTGTAGTGGCGAAGTCTCGTGTCTGACCTTGGTACTGGTAGTTAGCCCTCGTACTTGCCGGTCGACTCGTGGCGGCCAGTATCGGTAGTCGGCTTTCGTACTTGCCAGTGTCGACCGTGGTTTGGTTGTATTGTATTGTTAGTATGGCTTTGGCATCGGTAGGACTTGGTGTTGGTGTACTTCTTGGTGTTATCATATCATAGGCTGGCGGTGAGGAAGGTATTCCACGGGCATGATTGATCTTATGGGCGTGAGACCGTCGTTATATTTGAGTAATGACTTGGAGGCGTGAGTCACGACTTGATATAAGCGTTATATGTGTGTCTTGTAGTTTGGTTATCATACGTGTCTCTGCTTTATATAGACTATTATGATTTCATTTCTGATATTCTGATTTCACATACTTGGTACTGTTATCTTGACCTCGCCCGAAATTTGCGTTAAATCTGCGCGGTAGAGTGCGTCGGATGTCGATCCGCGTTTAGGATCACATTTCAGCGTATTGGGAAGCTCGTTCCTTCGGAGGCTTATCTTTTAGTATGTTACCACAGTGCAGTAGGTTCTTGTACATTGAGGTATGGCGGGGCCTGTCCGTCATAGTTGTTGTATAAATCTTAAGTGCATGCAGCTTTGTTGTGGGCAGGGTTGTAAGGATTAAACTGTTCAACTTTGTAATTACTTATATATATGCCGTAAGGCGATTTCCTCTCAGGTAAAATGTGTCTTATTTCACATTTTGTTTCATGTATTGTTTTTATGTTCCGCTGATTACTCTGATGTATGACTACTTGGGTGCCCGGGTAAGGCACGATCCACGAACCGGAGCAGTCGTGTGATCTTAAAACTTCATAACATAAACTCTTTAAATTAAGTAACATATACTTTTATGAGTTGTGAATAGGTTATACTCGTTTATAACGATCTTATTAAAGCAACCATGATCTAGAAAATGTAATACAATTTTGTCTTATCTTAGTTTCTATGCAGATGGAGAATTCTACTTATTTCAATATAATTTATTGTCGATACATTTTTATTAACGCTGCAATGGCTTGTTCGATACCTATTCTCATTAGTGCAGTAAATTAGCAAAGTCAACTCGACTCCAAATACTTCCTAACGACTCTTACCAACATCCCCCATAAGACTTGGTAAGAACTTAGGATAACTTAGACATACCTTTTACATAGAGTAAATCAACATACGTACCTCTTAACTTCTAAGAGTAGAAGGAATCATGAAATAACACCACATGTATATTTCATACGTAGAATATGCCAAAAGAAGGAAGAGGTTCACATACCTCGTGACGACTAACGACAAGTAGCAAAATGCTCCAAAGTACTTCAACCTTGTGAGCTATTCCACCCTTCAAGTAGAATATGCTACACGTAGTACTTGACTATAATAACCGTAATACTTCTATCGACTCCTAGCTTTTAACGTAGAATAATACTAAGTGTAAGGTCTCTTATTCTACGGAAAATTGGGCAACATTTCCTTTGTTTCTCGTGCTTTTCACATTTTCAAGGCGAAATTAACAACCAATTTCTGCATACATACAAGTCTAAAACAGCGTAAAGCGCACCAAAATATTCCAAATTCTAGCCCGTTCTCGGCTAACAACATGACAACATAAGCCTTATTAAATCCATTATACTTGAGTCATACATCTACACTTATACATAATTCATACCTACGTTTAATGGCATGATTTCCTTGACATATGACATGAAATTAATGAAGGTAACAACGACATTAATCAGCGAAAGCTTAAAGCGACAAAGCGAGTCCAAAATTGTCACAACAACATCCAGCTTCCAAAGATCCTTTCTCCTTAATTCTTTATGATTCAAATTATATTCGACACTTACATGTACTCCATAACACATATTACTAACATGATTACTTCATTTTGACATGCGACAAGTGAAGTTAACATCGATTATAACCAACGAATCAATGGCGCGAAAACCCTAATCTCGAGTTTAACATAAAATGGGACAAGTGCGCTTATTTTCCATATCTTCGTAACACAAGTTCATCTACTATCCATAATAATGAGTAATATCAACTTACATCAAGGGAATAAGGACATTACCTCAAAATGCCCAAAATTAATCCAAGTTCCAAGTCGGTTCTCCGGATAGTCTTAGCTCCAAATCTTTACGTTCCAATCCACTCCAAGCAACCCTTAGGAGCTTATGAAGAACTCCTCTTCAAGTTCTAGCTCAAGCTATGAAAACTCCCTTAGGTTTTCATGTTGCGACTTATGTAATAACGTAGTATTTCCGGGATTTTTGTGTTGGGTTATCCTTAGAATACCTCTAGGGATCTTAGGTTTGAATATTGGGATTTATCATCAACTTTTGAAGAATTTTTGTCTTCTAAGAGAGCTCAAAACCGAGAGCCTCACTATGAACACTAAAGTTTCTTGATTTTTTTTCTAAGTATGAAATGCTATTCTTTCACTAGTAGTAGAAGATATATATAATGCATCCAAGGGCTAAGATTTAACCAAATGTGTGGTCAAGATGTGGTCAAATATGTCAAGCCAACCTTGACCACTTGACTTAGTCAATTATTTTTTTCAACCAACATAAGCATGTGGAGGGTGACACGTGTCGCCCTCCCGTTGGTCCATAATATTTTGTTTCCCGTAATTTTCATAATTTGTCAAAATATCGAAAACCTTGTGGGCCCCACAAAAACGTAAAATTTCTCGGGTGGGCCCCACGTGACCAAATCCGAAATTAAAATTCCATAAGTCTCAAATAACAAATCTGAGAACCCAATTCTCCCTAACCAACATTTTTCCTTCAGGAGTTGGAAGATTTTCCTTAAGAATAACAAATCTTCCTTTCGTTTAAATTTTTAAAGTCTCATTTCCTTACGTACGCTCTCGTCTCATTGCCTTAGAATTTACGGGGTGTAGCATATATCATGACCTGTACTAGGCCAGATGTGGTCTTTGCACTTAGTATGACTTGCAAGTTTCAGCAGAATCCTGGTGATGAACACTGGAAGACAGTCAAAAGTATTCTTAAGTATCTCAGACGTACTAAAGATTACTTCTTGGTCTATGGTGGTGATGGGAAGCTAGTTGCTACTGGTTACACTGATGCTAGCTTCCAGACACATGTTGATGACTTCAAATCTCAGTCTGGTTACACGTTCATTTTCAATGCTGGAGAAGTGAGTTGAAAGAGTTCCAAACAAGCTACAACTGCTGATTCGACTACTGAAGCAGAGTACATTGCTGGATCGGAAGCTGCTAAAGAAACTGTAGCGATTTCTGAGCTCCTGAAGGAGCTAGTGGTTGTTCCGAGTGCTAGTTGTCCAATAACCATTTATTGTGACAACACTGGTGCAATTGCACAGGCAAAGGAACCAAAATCAACAAACAGAAACAAACATGTACCAAGGAAGTACCACATTCTCATAGAGATGGTGGATTCTGAAGATATTAGATTAGATTATGTTCCCACAGACAATAATCTAGCAGACCCATTTACTAAACCATTATGCTTAGTTAAGCACAATGGTCATTTTGAGAACATGGGTATTATATATGTTGGTGATTGGCTCTAGGCCAAGTGGGAGATTGAAAGTATATGTATATCCTAGAGACAATATGTATTAGGACAAATATACTTCATACACATTCATATTTATATTAATGTAGATTAATATTATGGTATTTGCACTTATTGAATTATTAGTTGATTGTTTATAATATTCTATAAATGCATCCCTAAGAGGTTATGTGGTTATTAATATTGTGAGAGATTAATATTATAACGTAACTCTTAAAATTGCCTCGACTAATGATCATCGAGAATGGAATATTGATGATATGTGAAACGTCGACATATGGTCTGCATCATATCCTTAGGGTTGTAGTATATCTCACATGCTACGAGTTATGGCAACTCGTGATGGACACATGGGTAATTGTAGAAGTATTGATATACCCTGCTGATGTACTGTTTGTTATATATGTCTAAAGTGTCATCAGCGTTTTGGAGATAAAATTCCTTAGACTTGAGGTTGTGGATTCATTTCTCGAATGTATCTTCGAGAGAACACTCAGATTCTCATATGGTATTAGGTTGACTAAGTTATTGGCCAATGAAGTAGACATATCTTTGATATGGTCTTGTTGTCAGCTAATATAGATGAGATATAATGATCAAGCCATTTGGATTAGGGCTGACCAGTAGGCCGGGCCGAGCCCAGTGGGATCGGGATGGGCGGGGTCGGGACGGGGTTGGGATGGAGATAAGAGCGAGTGGTGAGGAGGACCAGGCGGGACGGTGCGATCGTGTCCGTCGTCTTAGTCCGATGGCGATGGGTCGGTCGGTCGGGGCGAGTCGGGACGAGACGGGCGGGACATTTTAAAAAAAAATATTTTCTACTAAATTAAAAATACTAACAAAGTAACATATAGTGATAGACTGATAGTCATATACTCATATTATACTCATATATATTTATAAACTAAATAATTGAATAAAGACAAGAAGAGTGTAAAAAAAACATCCCAATGCTGTTTTTGTGCCTCTTCTATTATTAATTATTTCATTGAAATTTTAAATATACAAGATTCAGAATTATAACATTGTGTGTACTGTTGTTGAAATTTTTTGTAAAAGACATAGAAAAAAATACTAAAATTGCAATGAAATAAATTACCAATTTGAAAATACTTTTTCTAGTTTATTTATAATTTCGTGTGGTTCTTCAGTTGGAATTGATATATCTTGGTCAAATTTTTCCACGTCTCTACTCATGCCTTCAGATAAGATGTCGTTGTAATTTTCGTATTCTTCTTCGTTAATCTCTGGGTGACCGCACCTTCTTCTCTCCACTCGTATCCAATCTCTGAATAGTACCGCCATCTCCAAGTTGTCTCCGACTAATGAGTTTATGTGCTCTCCTATTTGAAATCTGCCGGTAGAAAAAGCGCTTTCAGAAGCGATTGATGACGCTTGAATGTTCAAAACATTTCGGGCCATCATTGAGAGTGTCGGAAATGTCTTCTCATTCTGCATCGATATTTGACAAGTCTTCCTTTCGTCTTGATTGACAGCGCTTGTTAAGGTAAAGTACCTGCAAAACAAAAACATCAAACTTCGCTAATTTGGCTAGCGATTACCACCGCACATTCTATTTAGAGGCTTTCAATATTGTCATGAAACAACATGTTTTTAGAGGTTGTGTTGAGGCGAGAAGAAGATGGTCTGGCAGGTTGGTTACTAGCACTTTCTTCTTTGGTAATGTCGATATACTTTTTCATTCATCTTCTACGCTATCGACACTTCTTCTAGCGTTTGTTGATAGGTGGCTCAGCGTTTAAATTTTTGGGAGTTGGAGATGGTAGTCTTGTCACGACCAGCATACAATTGGGCGTCGTTACACTAACGTTCGTAATCAGTGACCGCCAGGGTAATAGAAAATTTCGGCCTGACAACTGCATCCGTAACATATAACCCAAAATAGGCGAGCGACAAGGCTGCCTTACACAACTATACAACCATCGCGGGCTGGTCGACTGGTGCCGCGAATAACATCACGTAAACAAAGGAGTAATCACGATAGGCAAGCGTGAGGCTTCCACTATATCTGAAACATCCCAAAACAAGTGCGGCAATACGACTAGCTCAGCGCATAAGCGTTACACAAGTCCAAAATACATCTATCACCTGTTGTCTCTGGATCTCTAAGAGTACAATCTTGACATATGGCGGGACGGGTCGTCGTTACTAAAATATACATAAGTGCGGAATGTAAAGGTGCGTACCAAAATAAGCGCTCGGAACAAGGGAGCTCTTTTAGCGTGGGTAGATGTCCTAGCGGAGGTCACTAACACTGTACTGCGGGCATGAGCAGCCCCACAGGAGGGAGTCGATCTGAAAATAATGTACTGAGTATGAAAACATGAAATACTGAAAATGAAATCATAACTGTGCCATGTGAAATAAAGAATCATATCAATAATCCTGAATGCTTACCTATAGAGTCATCATGTACATATGTATGTATATAACAAGTCTCGGCCCTCTAGTGAGGGACTCGATGCAATTATCAATATAACATGTCTCGGCCCTGTAGTGAGGGACTCGATGGAATTATCAATATAACATGTATCGGCCCTGTAGTGAGGGACTCGATGGAATTATCAATATAACGTGTCCCAGCCCAGTCTGGGACTCGGTGAAATCATATATGTATAACATGTCTCGGCCCTCTAGTAAGGAACTCGATGGAATCTTCATCATCTTTTTTTTTTTGGGTAAATAAATAATATATTGCAAAAAATCAGATCATAACATCGTTCATTGAGGGGTCTCAAGCCTCAACGTGGAACACAACAACAAATAATAAAACTCAAGGGGGGCGGGTACACTCAATAGTGTATGTACATGAGGGAAATAATCTGTAAATAACACGGTAAGTAGCTAACTTAATTCTAGCTATAACATCCTCCTCAGTCACGGCAGTCTCATCAAATATCAACGCATTCCTGGCTTTCGGATCTCAAACACAACGATCACGGCAAAGTACAACCTTAGATCTCATCCTTGTCGCGGTGCTCCTTAACATCGCGAGTGCTCTCAGCCAGTGGACATCTCGTCGAATTCGGGCATGCGAATATGTCTCAAATCCTGCTGAGAACATGCGGTTAAAGAACAAGTGGTAGTGTCTCGGCAACTTGCGAGAACCATGGCCCGACATCCTCGAGATTGAGATACGAGTGTATCTCTGTAGCGAACGCCTCAGACAAGTGAGCCAAGCCGTGAAAGAATACTTAGGCGGGATGTATCCTTTCCAAATCACGAGACATCGGGGTTTGCGTTCCTCTTGGGCGTAGAACATCATAGATGAGCCCGTATCAATCTACCGTCCACGGACACCTCTCTGGCCGTCGATCGCGCCATGTTGCCAAAAATCTGCGTGAACTGTCGGATACGCGTAGCTTCTTGAACGAGCGATGGTGAGTCCTCGTGTCGGCGGTATAGCTCAATATCGAGTGACCTCAAATAATGCAGATTCACCCGCTTCACCCGTAAAAGTCTGCGTTAACGTGGAATAACCAACTGGACCGTGATAGGAGTGCGCGGTTCCATACCTTGATATCCATAAGACCTAGTCCCCCCTCCGCTTGCGGAACACAAACATCATCCCAAGCGACACGGGCTAGCCTCCCCCCCCCCTACAAGAACTGAAGACAAGCTGAGCGTACCTTATTAAGAACCGTGGTATGAAGCGGAAAAGCCCGGAACCAAAATCCTTCCATACCCTGAATGACGGACCGAATGAGCTCAAGCTTCCCGGCATAAGATAGTGAGTGATGCCCTCATTTCCGTATGTACCCGGAAATGGCATCAGTGAGAGGAGCAAACTGACCCACTGAAACCGAAAGCGGAGCCAAAGGAACCCCCAGGTAACGTACGGGAAATGATCCCTCCGAAAACCCAACTCTGTCGATGATCCTGTCTCGGCTCATACCGTGTACCCCTGCCAAGTAAATGGATGATTTGGCAGGGTTCAAGTTCAACCAGCGCCTCGAGTTCTCAAGACACTCCATAGCACATGGCCAAGTATCATCCCCACAGCAAACAATATGAGATCATCATGAAAGCGAGATGTGTAAGACCCGGTGCCACACTTAGGATGAAAATTGAACCCGAGTTTATAGTCTTCAACCGTGACCTTGAGAAGTACTCAATACAAAGGATGAACAAAGTAGGGGACATAGGATCACACTTGTCTCAAGCCACGTTCACCGTTGAAGAACCCGTGCAACTCGCGTTTATGGAGATGGAAAATGAAGGAGTAGTGACACGTTATAACCCGTCTCACGAACTGTCAGGAACGAGACCACGCGAGACCGAATCGGAAAACCCCGAATCACGTGTCAAATGCCTTACGAGATCAACCGTTAGAATACACCTTGGTGAAGTCGTGTCTGTTGTACCCCTTTACAAGCTCTGAGCAATGAACACGTTGTCTACGAAGTTCCGTCCTTGTACCGCGCGCCTTGGCATTTACAATAGTGGCCATGAAAGCGGACATGCGGTTTGCAAGAATTTTGTAATGATCTTATAAACCACATTAGTAAGGCGATTGAATGGAAGTCACTAACCCGGATTCGTATCCGTCTTGAAAGAAGGGCAATGATGGTGTGGTTGATTGCTTGATAGAACACTGGCGAGAAGAACTCGAACACCGAACTATATCACGTCAGGCCTCGGCTTCCAGCGTGACTTGAAGAGCCGACGAAAAATCATCGGGCGGAGCCTTATCATTGCCAATATCAAACAATGCGTCATGAACCTCCTTCTCGGACCGCGGCTGCAATAGAGTATCACGGTCGTCATCGCCAAGTTTAGGCCGAATCCGGGCGGCGAAAGTCGATAGGCTCCAAATTTCGCGGGGTACCAAGCAAGTTTTATAGAAATCAACAAGCATATCGCGCTTCCTCGTGAGATGAAGTGCGCGTACCATCCTCGCGAGATAAGAAATAGCACTCCTCGCATTGTTCGCCTTTATCATGCTATGAAAGTACTTGGGCTTATCACCTTCCGCAAGTGTCTACGTCTAGCCTTTTGTTGTAAGAAATGCCTTTACGATTCGGTAAGGGCGCGACTTTGGCTCTCAAAACACCAACCTTAGCCTTGATTCCTCGTTCGGCGGATCATTCGTGTGCTCGTCTATAGCTGTTTGAACTCCAAATTAGCGCGCTAGCCTTTTGAGCAATACCGATGGCGTTAGCATTCAATTCTCGTAGCGGCTTCGAAGACTTTAACCGTAACCAAACCATCTTTGGCGGTCCATGCACATATTGATTCAACAAGAGTCGATATGCTATCAAAGAGGATCGTAAGCCACGTATTAGGAACTTAAAGGGGCGGTTACCTCTGGCGAAGGCGTGATCGCGGAGGTTATCAGGCGATGGTCGAAAGGTTCCATGGGCAAATAAGTGGTGGCGATCAAGCTTAGATCACTCCAATACTGATTCATCAAGACCCTGTCCAGTTTAGACCAAATTGTACCATTCGTCCAAGTGAAAAGAGACCCTGAAGCAGGAGCGTCGGAGAGACCGTGCGCAATCATAAAGTCACCAAGATCTTTCAGAACATAAGCCGAGAGGGGCGGACCCCCTACCTTGTCCTGAGTAGAGCAATAAGAGTTGAAGTCGCCTAGAATCATCCATGGCTCCATAATACCCGTACCTAGCTGGGTAAGATGATCCCATAGCTTCCTCCTAGGTGGACATGGACGTGTTGTGAGTCCATTCCAATCACCTCGCGATGTACTCTGGCGGATCCCGAGTAGAAGCGTTCTACCACCATGAAGTCAATGTTGAACAAGATTTCGGTGAAACCTGCGTGAAGGAAAAGTCGTAATCTTGTTCTAGTGAACTTAGTCTCAATCAAACATACCATTGCCCGAATCTTCTTGAGCAAGCCTACACACTAGAGATTGTGTGGCTGCCTATCGGCGTCCGCAAAGACCGGACATTCCAACATAGTACCTTCGTACAGAAGCGAGAGGAGGATCGGCTCCTCCGCATACTGGTGGCTTGCCCTATTCTTCTTAGAAGTGACTTTTGCCATCCCTCATTCTCCGTATTAGCTTTGTCCACAAATATCCATGCGTCGCACCATCCAGCTCGGATCTGCTGTAGTAACGGGCTGAGAGTATGTTAGAACCATACGGCACGGTCGTAATCACCTTCTCGACCACAACACCACTACCGAGGCATTGGTATCATTTTGTCCACGTCTGACCCGCAAAATAGCATTACCATACGACCGCTGTAATGACATGCGAAATCGGAGCTTTGCCAACACCTCCGGAAGTATGCTATTGGTTCCGGCCTTGCGGGGCAGTTTTATTAGCCATTACATTCCCTGAACCCTGTGGTATGAAGAGAGGATTCAAATGTAGTGACCCTGCGTTGGCCCTGACCTCCATTACGCCCATGTCTTCCCAACACTTGTGTGATTCTTCAAACTACGTGAGTGAACAATTTCCATAAGCTCATCCTCCTTTAACAACTTGCACTTCAAATGGTTATGTCAGAACATAGGCGGTGATAGCGATAGTCAGGATAATTCTCATACTTAACCTTACGAGCGTACCTCTGTTGTCGGCGTCTGACACCAAATTCCATCACGGGCTCCTTGCTCGCGTCGATTTCAATCAAAGCACGTGCATAGTTCATCTTTGTTCTATCCTTAGTAAAGCTGGTCCGTATCACGTTGGTGTACCTATCGTGGCGAATTTTGCTAAGTCGGAAGCACTCGAATTGATAGTGGTACATCCATAGCTCTGCAGTGGAATGTTTGTGAACATATCATCGGTAAGCAACGTGCCCTTCTCAACCAACTTCAGCATCAATGTCTTGCCATAAACCATATATGGCCCCCCGTGGAATACCTTGATCATATCCTCCTCTGCGTGAGCGAAAGATAGTCCAACCTCGCCCGTAAGGTATGATTCTACACTTAACTCCCCATTTCTTGACAATGGAATTTAGTGCATCTCTGCCTGGAAACGGACCAGTGAAGCATCTGATGAGACAATGGCCCCAAGTTTCGACAAAGGGAACTTCATCAGTGATGTCAAGCTTAACATCATCATCCTCCTGCTCAATGAATTGAAGAACCGTACCACTTTCCTCTAACCTCGAGCCGGCAAACATCTGGCGTCGTTTTCTTTGCCTTGCTAGCATCTTTGTCAGCAATGACCTTAGGAACACGTCGAATCTATAGCCATATCGGTGAGTTGATCATCCTTATTATGTGAAGAATGACCCGCGTTACGCCCCGAACTGGCCGACCGCTAACCGAAGTGGGCGATGGGGCGAAGCGGCCATGCCTGCAGCGCGTTGGGCTGGATCAATGTCATCCGCCCGACCCGACCTCTTCCTGGCCCGAACCATCGCGCGCTTCCTGGTATCTGCTCGACCCGCCCGCTCCGCGACCGCCCGCGGCCCGAGCCGTGTGGGCGAATTTCATCCAAGCTGAGCGATGGCCTTGTCGATATCTTCGTCCCAACGCCATTATCTTGGCCCAAACTCACCATGCGGGACCCGTGACTTCCTCGCGCCCGTAGTCACTCCACGGGCCTGACGGCCCGCGCTAACCACAGGGTTTCGCGCCGCCGCCGAACCACTAGGGTTTAAAGCCGCCGCCGCCTCACTACGCCAATTTCGTCGGTCTTTCGTCGGCGGTTCAAAATTGCATTCTTGATGCTTGAATCGATTAATTCACCATTGCCGTTGATAAGAGCGTTAATGGCATCAAACTGAAATATTTCCGTGATTGCACCCCGCAGTGAGCGTCGAGATTGTCCATGCTTCTTTCCACCACAACACCTTCCCTTCCTTGAATATTCTCATCATGAACTGCCGGAGCAGTCATGCTACTAGACGATGCAAAGCTAGGGGCAAACACCGCGGTGCGATCGCGTCGTCGTCGAAAGATCGTTATTTCCGACTACTCCTTCAACCATGTTATTGACGTGCATGGTTTCTACCCCCTGACCCCATTCATGTATCATCTTAATAGTGTTATCATCAACAACTTTCTCAAGAACAACTCTTCTTTCGGTATAGCATGCACCGTGACCGTCGGATCAGCGACTCCGGGCACCAAGTTCTCACCGATCACGGATATGTATTCACCTTTTTCTTCTTCTTAATGGACTTAACTTTCATCAGCGAACCCCATCATTAACAGGAAGCACCCTTTGTCTTGCCGTGACGCGAGACAAGGCAAACAATTATCCAAACACACCACCACGAATCCGTAACAATGAGAATACACACAAATCTTGAAGTTCTTGGATATTACGATGAGTATTGCAATTGAAGAACAATAAACAACGTAAATAACGTAATAATAACTTCAAAATATCCGCAAGGTTAAAGTAATAACCGTGTTCTTGAGTTCTTGAAATAATTCTTGAATCTTGAATTATTTCTTGAATCTTGAAAGGCAAAAACGCACGGATACCTTAATTAATTAAGAACCAAATCAAACCACTTCTTGAATCTTGATTCTTGGCCGAAATCTTGAACCCTAAAAACTCAAAGTTTCCGCCGCAAACCCCACCAAAACGCGTCCGAAAGGAGACCAAATCAAACAAGGAAAACTATATCAATCTACACGCATTCAATCCCGTGATGAAGGGAAGGAAAACATGAAGGTTACGTGACAAATTGAGAAGGAAAATCAAGTGAAAGAGACAATTTCGTGTAAGCCCTAGCCGAAACGTTGAGAGCGTTTAGGTCTTGTGAGAGGAACTTCTCTCTAACTTCACTGAGAGCTCTTTCTTGATGAATCTTCATCATCTTATATGTACATATAACGTGTCCCGACCCTCTAGTGAGGGACTCGGTGAAATGAGTAATAACACTTGACACGAGCAGAATATCATGAGCAACCATATATAACTTAAATTATCATTTGACTCTCAATGGAATAAGAAAAATGCATTATCATATCATATTTCCTTTAAATCATCTTTTGGAAAATCAAGGCGCTTATCGTATCATATATCATATCATGAATCATTATTTTAGTAAAACTAGACTTTGAAGGAATCACGTAAGTCCGCCGTACTTTCATTAAAATTATACCAAAAGAAATAAGAAAGATTTTCACAAAATCATGCCAAAGAAAGAAAGAATAGTTCACATACCTCTTAGTCGCGCAATCAATGCAATACTAGGATACATCTCGTCTAGTATGTCAGCCTATAATAATAATAATACGACCATTAATTCTAGGGCTTCTAACGTAAGTTATATAGAATAACGGCTTCATATTTCTATAAAAAATTGGGCAGCATTTCCTCTGTTTATGTGCGTATCCATAATTAACCAATAGTCCAAATCAAACCAACCATCACAACCATTTCAATATGCAACCTAATTAGGCCCCATATACTTCATATACGCCATCATACAGCCTCATTTCTCCTTATTTATAAAGACAACAATTTCAACCATCAAAGTGACTATCGCACTTATTTATCGTATTCATTCGATCCTTAAAATGTTACAACAATGTCTGAGATTCCAAAACTCTTTTCTTAGTTCCTTAAACTCCAATTCATCTCGCGTCACTTTATATAACTAATTACAACCCAAAGTACCAATGTTTCTTTCAATCTTACCATACAATTCTGATAATAATAATAATAGTAACAATTAATCTTGCACCAAAACAGCAGTAAAGGTCACGTAATGTCAGAAATTATCCATGAATTTTAGGCCATTAACATGCAACCATTTTAACTCTTTTCTTAACTCTTAATCTTACTTTACCTTTTCAACAATTCCATATAACGATTATATCTTTAATCTTCACACTTTCTTCCATTTTTAATACGTAATTAGTGATGAAATTTACAACATAACACAGAATCAACGTATACCCAAAAGCCCGATTCGGCTCACGTTTAAAATTGACCGTCCGTTGTCTAAATTCAAGATTTCTTCCTAACACAAGTCCATTACTTCAACTACAACAATATGAAACTTCAATTATAGCATACAAGGAAGAATTTTCATACCTTAATTTAATCCCCAAAACATTCCCGATTTTTAGCCACTACTTTGTTAGCTGAACTTGTAACGTCCATAACTCTCTACTCCGGTGTCCTATCGACTAGAGGTTTGTTGCGTTGGAAATTAGACTCGACGAAATTCATTTTAGGCTTTTGAAACACCAAAAAACCCCTAAATACGAGGAGATATACCCCTCCAAAGTTGACTAAAATTCTGCCCAAAATCGATTTTACGCCCATTTTCTTGGCCCCTCTTCTTGCCCAATTTTTCACTTCTTCCACTCAAATTCAACATGCAAACATCTACAACGTTTACCCATCATATACACATGTTTTTATTCCCAAAAATTGCATCAAAACTTGAATTTTTTTCGGCCCTAAAATCTGCTCAGTAGTCCCGTCGAAACCCACTGTTTTTGGGTCCAAAATTCTCTAATTCTTGGCTTAATTGGGTAGGGTAATTTAATCCAAGAAAGATGAAGTAACAAGCTTGAATTTTTCTTGCTAAGGGGGGGGGGGGGGGATTTTCGACCAAGGTAGGGGGAAAGGGAATAGAAGATTTGATTTTGTGTTAAAGTGGGAAAATGAACTTGTTAGGGCAATTAAATTCCAATTTTCAGATTTTTTAAAGTGCATTTAGGTCCCCCTTCATATTATACTTTAACCCTCTAAGTGCTTATTAAACTAAATTAATCCCCCAAGTAATAAACCTTAATCCATTTCTTTAAATCTTGATTTCCGTTTCCTTTAATTCCCGGGAATTCCATAATGTCTCGTATTCTCCATGTCGTAATTCTTATAATATGTGGTAATCCTTAATGAGAATATATATAACTTATCATATTAAGTTCTCATTGACGTGCTCGTAGCTTATGTAAATATAACATATATTCATTATCTGAATCTTAATCTTAATGACGTTCTTAACCCTTGTCTTAACTACGATATATAACAAATGCGTCCATCTGATTATAGATATTTTCAATAAGAATTTTACAACCGTCTACTTTAATAGTCAGATTTAATACAACACCAACAATATAAATAGGGGGAATAGGAATAAAATATTTCTTTCATTTCATAAACATTTTAATAGCTGCCTTATAAGCAGGTTTTTCCATATATTCTTTAAGCAGTAAAAATATTATAGCTATATAAAACAACATAGTTGAAATAGTAGGATAATATAAAGTAGAAAATTCTTTTGTTGCTCGTTGAAAATTCTCTAGAAATACAATAAGTTCTCTAATTTTGTCTCAATCATTATCCACAATCATATCAGTTGGATTTTGATTATGGGCGTTAAAAATAAAGTGATAGGTTTTCTATAATCATAAGCAACAACTAGTTGGTCATATAAAGAATTTCACCTAGTGGGTACTTCTTCGGGAATTTTTCTGTAAGATAGTCCACAATCATGACAAGTTTTTTTATATTCTTTTCTCTGTTGGATTCTATTATTTTTAAAAATAAAGTTTATAGAAAATTGTATTTTTTCAAGAATATCTTTTAAAAGTGAAAGACCGTCATTTACTACTAAGTTATAAATATGGCTCGCACATATGATATGTTAATGTTTTGGAATAGACGGATTTAAAACTTCTTTTAAAACATAAATAGCAGAATTGTTAGAAAATTTGCATTATCTAATGTAATACTCATAACTTTATCAGTTATTAAAGTAATGTCATGAGACTAAATAAATATTTTATGAAATAAATGACGGTGTGCCTACTATCTATATATCTATATGCTAAAATTCGTTTTTGCATATTCCATTTATAATCTATCGAATGACAGATTCTGTTAAATAATCATGGTCGTTAATACTACGACCTATATCAGAAGTTAGAGCGACTTTGCCATTAAAATGATATAATGCATAACGTAAATACTGTTGATATTCATGTGCAAATTTAAATACATCTCTTTTAACAGTTGATCTAGGAAAACCTTTATAAGCAGGATTATACATATCTCTAATATATTGAATAAAATCAGGAGATTCAGGAAATGAAAAAGGCAAACCCTCCACAATTACTAATTTTGCTAGTACTTCCCTATCTTTATGTTTATCGTATTTAGGGCCTACAACTCCTCCCGTCATAGGGTTAATTTGACCATGTACTTTGTCTGGGACAGTATGTGAACCTTGTCCCGATTGAGAGGACACTTTTTCACCATCTTTTTTAATAATGTATTGTGCATGCAAGGCTTTGTGTTTTTGCAGTAGGTGTCTTCCTAAACCCCCCGTCCCACCATGACCTTGTTCAGTTTTAAAAGTATAAACAGTTTTACAAGTTTTACATATAGCTACTTGATTTGGTACGTCCCTGTGAAAATATTTCCATACAGCTGATTTTAATGGTCGTTTTTTCGGACATCGTCTCATACTAGGGGGAATATGAGGCATTTCACTAGTGGGTGTATCATCATCTATATTAGTGGGTGTATCATCATCTAGAGTGACATCTAAATCAAAGGCTTCTTCATTTTGAGAAAATACATGGTCTTCTAGATCATATGGTATTTCGAAGCTATTAGGGATCAATAAAATCATCTTGTCTAGGAGTAGGACTAGGAATACTAGAAGAAGTACCCTTTCACTTGTTGCAGTCCTACTAGAAAAATCTGAGTCTTACCTTATATGCCCAAAATATTTTTGCTCTTTTCATTTTAATTATGGTAATAAATAGTTAAAGACTTAAAGATAATGAAATTAAATGTGCTAAGTGAAATAAAGATAAAATAATAATTTAATGAGAGAGCGAATGTACCAAGCGCGTAAGCGTGAGTCGATGTGTAATCGAGAGGTTGAAAATTGAAACTTTGCTCGATAGATAATCCTCAAGCTAGTTGCCAACTTAACTCCCAATTCCCAAATTAATAAATAGATTGAATATGTAGTAAATAATGTTGTATAGAGAATAGAGATTGATTGATTGAGAGATTAGAGATTGTAGGAAGATTTGTGAAAATAATAAGAAGAGAAAATGAGGTATTTATAGTTAGAAAATTGGGTTAAAGTGTAAATATAATAACTTAGGGGTAAATATAAAGGGGGTAGGAGGGGTTGGGGGAGTGAGGGAGGCCAAAAATGGTCGTTGCCAAACGGTCAAAATGTAAAATGGTCGTTATTGCAACAACTATTTTTGCAATTGGCTGGGTTTCGGGCGGGACCGGGTCGGGATCGGGAGGGGATGCGGGACGGGTTGAGTCATAGCGGGACCAGGCCAGGCGGGACCATACCATGTCGTCGATTCGAGCTCGGTCCGTTAATTTTTAATAATTTGGGTAGGGGCGGGGCGAGGCGGGGCGGGCCGGGGCGGCCTCTTGATCGACCACAATTTGGATAGACATTTGGCAGATCCTAAGCTTGATCGAGTGTGTCATGAATGAAAGAGTTTTATCTACCAACATAGAGGTTTAGTTCACAGGTTTCGTGTAACTATACTTCACATATTGAGTTCGTCTTCCGGCGCCGTCTAGGAGTTTCGTGTTGACCCTAATGATATTAGTGTCGATATGTGAAGGCCTGTAGGGTAACACTAAGTCAATTGTTCTGTCGATCCAAGGATTTTATCAAAGAGAATATAAATGTTCGGTTTATAATCGAGACATTAGAATAAATAATGATTGCTTAATTAAATCGATATGATATTTCGTATTTAATTAAAATAGAACGAGGCAGAATTGGACTAGGGTCGCGGCTCAAGGGACCAAGGGCCGCGGCATCACGTGTCCAGTGGGTCTAGATGACCCACTCTGTCTCGGTTTCTGGGTCTGGCCCACCTGGAAACCCTAGCTGATTTGTTCAGCTATAAATAAAGTGTTCAATCATTATTTTAATACACTCAATTCACTTGAATTATTCTCTGCTAAAGGTCTGCAAGCATTTCCTAGCTTTCCGAAAGAGTAAATTTCATCGGAGTTTTCAGAACTAATTGCAATCGAGGAACAGTTGCGTGCTCACCCTCGGCGTACACTTGAAGTTGAAGATTTCAGATTTTGCAAACTGTAAGTGTTCTATCGACGCATTACAGTTTCTGTGTGTTTTACATTATATAATCATCCATCAATTTGACCGCCCGTCATGAAATATAAATTTTTAAATTTCGCTGCGTGTACGAACTCGACAAAACCCCTACAGATCTTTTATCCTCTCAATTCTTTTGTCGTTTTCTTCCTAAAAAGCTCGTCAACAGTCTGTTTTTACTGAAACTCTCATCAAATTCAAAATCAAGATAGAAATAATCCCCTTGCACTCCTTTTACTAGACACCTTAAAACTGACACTTGTAATCGAGTAGATCATTTTGTAAAATAAAGGAAAAGCGTCATCATATCCAGACGAAAAAGCTAACACGCGAACTGCTACGCACCATATAAACTGAGTGTCCACTCACTCTTTAGAACTACTTGTTAGCAGTCCAACAGAACACTACTAACTACCGTGATGGAAAATAAAGAGATCGAGAAGAATATCAAAGCAAGTTTTTGGATACAAAAAAATTAAAAACTGAAGACTAATACGATGCTACAACTTATGCATGCAGCCATGCACAATAAGAAGAATTTCAAGTCTGTTGGTAGGTAGCACTTTCCAATCACATAGCAAAAAGTATAACAAACCAAGATGACTCCTGTTTGAGAGAGGCAAATGTTGGCCAAAAGTATTTCCCAAACAGAAACCTAATAACATATACAGTAAAATTATTCAACTTATTTTTGCTTATTACCGGCTTACCAAAACAAAGAGAAATGTGGTAACTAAACTTATACCCGGCTAACGGGCTGACCAGTCGGACGGTAGCCCATAGCGGGTTTAACGGTTCGGACGGTTGCGGTCGATTCACGGACTATCTCCAACGGTCGGTTCGTTACAGTTCGAGGTTGGCGCGGTTCAGTCGAAGCGGTCCAACGGTCGGATATTTATTTTTATTTTTTTTTAATTTCTAGTATTTATTTTCTATAATATAAACTAAATTCAATTTAAATATGTAATATAATAATATAATATATAATTTAGTTGTATATATTAAAATTGAAACTTTAAAGTTAACTTTTATTTTATAGTTTATAACTTTATACTTTATAGTTTATAACTTTATACTTTATAGTTTATAACTTTATATTGTAAATTTGTAATTATACTTTTATTAATTTATTAGATTAGTAGATATAAGTCATATAACTTATAAGTTATAAGTAATAACAGATTAACAACTAAATAGATAGTAAAATTAAAATTAATGATAAAATGTAAACTTTTGAACTTTCATAACGTTAATAAGAGTACATAATGAAGTAATAATAATTTTATTTACATATTATGCATCCTTTTTGCAAGTTCTTCGTAATCTATAGGTTGATTGAATTGGTTATGCTCCATAGCCTCTAAATGCGAGTATTAATTTGATCCGCCTTAGCTCCGCCTTCAAAATATTGTCTATTTCTTAAATGTACGGAGAATTAGCGTCTCGCGTCCTTGATTTCTTCTCTACGATGCGATCGATCCGCCGCGGACTAACACTTCTAATGTGCTTCCGCGATGAGTGGCGTGTGTCTCTATTTGATCTCGTGCTTGGCTAAATGCACTTTGAAGCCTTTGTTGAGATCGACACATTAAGAACATCGGTCATTTGCAAATCTGGGAATTGCCTTTTGTTATCTGCCACCATTGTAAAGGGTCAAAATTTTCTTGACTCCGTGGCTTTTGCAAATAAAATTGCATCTCGTATGAATCGACTAGTGGTTGGTTGTGTTGTAAAAGTGCTCGTATGTCTAAAGATTCTTCTTCATCGTCATCATCATTGAATCCTGCGGTGTAGACACGGAACGGAACTAGAAGGAATATTAGTAGCGAGTTGGTGTTATCGTGTAATGTAGCATAATATTCATATAATGTAGTTAAGTTAGTATCAAGTTTATTTATGCAATCAAATGAAGATAAAGTTTCTGTTCCACCTATTTCCATATAAGTATATAAACTAAATATTAGACTATGACAATCTACTTTTTTAATAGAAGGATTTAAGACTGCACCAATACAATAAACATCAGGAATAGGAAAAAATATTTTTAAACTTTTCAAACATAGCATGCTTGCATCTTTATATTTCACATTTTATTTTAAACCATAAAGTAAATAGGAAATTTCAGCTATATGAGCTAAAGCATTACAAACTGTTGGGTAATAAGATCCTGAAAATTCAACAGTTGCAGTGTAAAATTTACGTAAATTTTTTAAAAGTTCACCAATTGATTTCCAATGTTCGTCGGTTAACATATACATCACGTTCTTACAATGCGCATGTGCAACATGTGTTATGGGGTCTTTATACTTATAACATTCTTTTAAAAATAAATAAGTATAATTCCAGTGTAATAATCTCTTACGCATGAATTTAGGTCTCAAATTAAATTGTTTACATTTTTCTTTAAATTCTATAATTCTATTTTCCTATTATTACTGAATTACTCAATGACTCTTTTGACAAGTTTTATTTGGTGAAAATAAATCAAGACCACTTTTAACAATTAAATTATAAATATGACAAGCACGATGACATGAAATATATCGAGGAAGTGGTGGTTGTACTTCACTTTAAAAGATCTCTGACAATATTATTAGATCGTTATCAAATGATACACAAAGTATTTTATTATAAGATTATATTTTTGGGCACTAAAACAAATAGTTTAAACATATATTTTCGGTATGACTTTGATCCTCGTAAATGCGCAAAAAAGCAATATCACGTTTTCCATTTTAAAATTTTCATCAATCGATGACAAGTAATTGATATATAATCATAAGTTCAATGCGTGTCGATATGCGAAGTAAAACTAACGTGGCATGGAAGGTTAGCAAACAAATATTGCAAGAAAATAACATAATCATTATGAAGTCTAAAAATATCGGCTCTAGTAGTACTACGAGGAACACCTTTAAAAAAGATTATATACTCTTTGAATATATGTAATTAAATATGAAGAAGAAGCGAAAGAAAAGGCAAACAACCTCAAACAATCATTTTTGCTAATTGATGCGATCTTTTGGATCGTACTTAGCCAACCCCAGGTTAATGGATTAAGTTGTTGTTGATCGGGTTCTAAATTAGGAATGACATTCCATTGTGTCGTATGATCGAATTTTATATGTCTAGCTATAGTGCGTCCCGTCGCGCCCGCATCTTATGTTTATAAGTTCTCCCCAAATATTACATTTAACTCTATCGGTACCTGACTTTATCATAAAGAGCCACACTTTACTCCTTTTTCTTCTTGCTCTGGTTACGGTAAAGGAGGTCTACGACCTTGACTACCGCTAGCGGTACCAACGTTAAGAAGGAGCACTAGTAGGTGTAGGAGGTTCTTGTTCTTGAAGTTCAACAATATTATCTAATTGAGCGTTATCACATTCATTATCTTATTCCAAAATCTTCTTGCATTTGATCATAATCTATATTTTGATTAGATGATGAAGAACCTCTGATTTTTACCCCTTGAACTAGATTTCTGGTATGATCCGACGCAATTCCATAGTAAAGACATTATAAAATATTTAAATAATCAACAAATAAATATGACAATTTAATAAAATAATTAGAGAATGAAACGAGTGTACCAAACTTCGGGATTCAGAATTCAATAGAAACTCGAAGCTCGAAGTCTTGCGTCTTGCTACTTTGAATTTGAAAACTAATAATAATAATAACTTGAAAATTGATAATAAAGATGATTAAGAGAGTATGAGAATAAGAGAATTGAGAGAAATGTTGTGTGATAATAATGAAGAAAATGTAGAGAATTTATAGATTTTTAAAAGGGTAAAAATGGAATTAAAATAATTAAATAAACAAAACAAAAAACAAAAAAAAAATTAATAAAAAAGGGCCAACGGTCGAAATGACCGTTGGCCATGCCCCTGCCCCCCCCAGCCCCCCCTCCCAAGCCCAACGGTCGAAATGACCGTTGGGCATTTTTTTTTGTTACCGGACCGGTCCGGTCCGGTTAACCGGTAATGGAACCGGTTTTCCAATACCGGGCCTAACCGGTCCGGGCTGTACCGGGTTTTGAAATGAACCGTGCGGGTTGGGGTTGGGGGACAATCCGACCCCCAACCCGGTATGTCATTACCGGTCCGGGCCGGTCCGGTTAAACCACCGGGTCAACCGGTCCGGTTCCGGGTCAACCCGGACCGGTTTACAGGTATAACTAAACTCAGAGATACAATCTGGATGTTTGCATTGAAGTTTGCACGTCATCATTACAAATATACACTGCAAATCCGAAATTTATTGAGTTGGCTATATTAGTCATCTATATCCATTCCGCTCTACATCGGCGATTTCATTTCATTACTAAATAATTTGTCTCTTCAGGTAAGTAAATATCTGACATACCCCTATATGAATAAGTAGTTTAATCCCAATGAGTTCGTGTTTCTGCAGTTTGCAAAGCATCATATTGTTTAATAAATGCCTCGACTATTCCACTGGATAATTGTTACCTCCACCGGCTTACTTACCGGATAGGTTTGCACAACTTAGACAAATGGGAAGAAAATAACCTAGTACTTTTTAACTCTACTGGTCTCCCACGGTCTTCACTCACTTCATTGACTGTTACGCCTCATCATTGAGTGCAGTTTGAAAGCCAATTATTTTTTACATAAACTTGATCCAAGGTATAAAAACTTTGGCATTGAAAACTTTATTACCATCAATGAGGAAATCAAAGCTCAACACTTAACTTGAAAAGCCCAATTCTCATGAGTAAGAGCTACAAACTTTGTTACTTACACCACATAGCATTAGAACCTTTTTTTTAAAAGGTCACATAGCATTAGAGCCTATCTGGACTGAAGTTAGGAGAATGCAAAATTCTGTTTTATAATGCTCAGAAAGTTAAGAACAGGTTTCAGTTTTGGTAACATCACATCCATTTGGGGGAAAGCACCTTCTTCTATTTCGCCAATTAAAGCTCAGATACAAATTTTGATAACTATGCACATTCAGTTTTATTATCAAAGAAGATAAATCCATGACAAGAAGCCCAAAAAACTAATCTTTATGCAGAAAGATGGCAACTCATGGAATATTCTTTTAGGCAGTGTTTGTCATGATTGGAAAGTGAACAGCCTTCTGGAGTTGTGGACCTAACTCCAGAAAGTAACAATTCATATGCGAGAGAAAAATAAATGTGCTGGAAGGAAAAGAGAAAGAATGCACAAATCGGGATGTGGAACTCATTTGGAAGACTAAGATCCCTATAAAGCTGGTCATTACTCCAGTGGGCATCTCTAACTTAATATAATCTCAATACAAGAGCAGTTGTTTTGTGTAACAGAGTATAACTTATGCAGTAAAGACTATAAGGTTATTCCGAAGGAGGATCTTACAATCCGACATAAGCTTTTGGTGATGGATTTGAAGATCAAGTTGGAGAAGAAGAGAGGGTTGTGGATGACAGGTTAAGAATCAAATGGGGGAGTTTGACCATGGCTAGTGCAAAGGAGATGGAGGTTGGGCCAAGGGGGCTTGGGGGAGTAGTGGGGATGCGATCGGTATATGGAACAGGACGGCCAGTTGCATTCGTGAGGTAGCCAGAGAAGTGCTAGGAGTCTCGCGGTATTATCGTGGTCGACATCGAGGGAACAGGTGGTGGAATGGTGAAGTTCAAGAAAAGATGAAAGCGACGAAAGCGGCGTATGTGAAATTGGTAAAAAGCAAAGATGAGGTGGAGAAGTGGACGAATAGGGAACTATATAAGATTGCGAGGAAGGAGGCAAAGCTAGCGGTTACGACAACTAAAACAGCGGCTTTCGAACGCTTGTATGTGAAATTAGATGAGAAAGACGGGGATAAGAAGTTGTACAGACTAGCCAAGACAAGGGAGAGTAGGGCCCATGAATTGGATCAAGTGAGGTGCATTAAGGACGATGACAACAAAGTACCGGTGGAGGAAGCGCATATTAAGCGGAGGTGGCAGTCTTACTTCCACAAACTATTGAACGAAAAAAGATATGGAGACATTGTGCTGAGAGATCTAGAGCATTCTGGTAGGCACGGAGATTTTGGGTATTGTAGAAGTATTAAGGTTGAGGATGTTACGGGTGTTATTCGCGAGGAGCGGCGGCCAGGTTACGATGAGATCGGTTGAATTTTGGAAGAACGCAGGCGGTGGTTTGGAGTAAAGGCATCCAGCGGGGCGGGCTACGACCAGGCGACCCGACCCGCGATCACTTTGGCCGTGTCTGCGGGATCGAATCTTCGGTGCTCGGTATCGATTCGATCTGGTCGAAATTTCCAGACCAGGCCACTTTCCCACGTTGCCTGGCGACTATACCTGATTTGGTCGTTGTCTGGCGCTAATCCCTCCTGCACCCCAAATCCCTAACCCTTAATATTTATTTTTAACCTAAGTTATTATATTTACACTTTAACTCGATTTTTGACTATAAATATCTCATTTTCTCTTCATTCTTTCTCACAAATCTTCCTACAATCTCTCTAATAATCTCCAATCTATCTCTCATTCTCTCTACATTGTCTACTAAATATTCAATTTTATTTATTCATTTGGGAGTGAAGTTGACAACTAGTTTGAAGATCATCCATCGAGCAAAGTTTTAATTTTCAACCTCTCGATTACATGTCACATTCGTTCCTTCATTAAATTATTGTTGTTTCTTTACTTTAATTAGCGCACTTAATTTCATTATCTTTAATTATTTATTTGTATAATTATAATGGAAGGATTAAAACGTATTATTACGGGTAAGGGTAAGGGTATTGTTTCTTCTAGTAGGGTAATAAGGGTAAGAATACTTCTTCTAGTCATCTTATTCCTCCTAAACATGATGATTTTGTTGATACTGAATTATTTCCTGAAGTACCATTAGATTTAGACGAGGAGTTATTTTACGAAACTCAGCAAGACTTTAACTTAGAAGATAATCTAGATGACACACCGCTAATCTAGATGACCGCCATTAATGCACCTGAAAGGCCGTCTCCTATTTCCCTTAGTATGAGACGAGACCCACCAGAACGAAAATTAACATCAAATGTATGGGTTTTTTCTATAGCGACGTAGAAAATGAAGTTGCTAGATGCATAATTTGTAAAAAAAGTTTATAAATTTAAAATAGAAAAAGGTCAGAGCGGGACAATGTTCATATACTGTCCCGGACCAGGTACAGGGTCAAATTAACCCTATGACGGCGTGAATGGTAGGCCCTAAATACGATAAACAAAGAGATAGTGAAGCATTATCAAAATTAGTTGCAGTGGAGGGTTTGCCTTTTTCATTTTCTGAATCTCCTGGTTTTATTCATTATATAAGAAAAATGTACAATCCTAACTTTAGCGGTTTTCCTAGATCAGTATTAGGAGAGATGTTTTTAAATTTGCACACGGATATCAATAATATTTACGTTATTCATTATATCATTTTTCTGGCAAAGTATCTATTACGTCTGATATAGGCCGTAGTACTAACGTCTATGATTATTTAACTGTAACATGTCATTGATATACTATAATTTTTTTATGCAAAAACGTATTTTAGCATATAGATATATTGATAGTAGGCACACTGATCTTTTTATTTCAGAAAATATTTTTTAGTTTGCGATTATTATGGCATAACTGATAAAATCATGACTATTACATTAGATAACGCTTCTTCTAATATTCTTCTTTATTAGATTATTAAACAATGTTTTATCTCCATCTTTTCCAGATCATTTTCATATAAAATGTACATGTCATATTTATAACATAGTTGTAAAGGATGGTCTATCACTTTTTGAAGACATTCTTGGAAAAATATAATTTGCTATAAACTTTATTTTTAAAAGTAATAGAATACAAAGAATATAAAAAAAAAATTGTCACGATTTGCAACTACCTTATAGAAAAATTTCGAAGAAGTATGCACTAGATGGATTTTTTTATACAACCAACTATGTGTTGCTTATGAGTATAGAAGACCTATAACCCAATTTTTTAACGCAGTGTCGAAATCCTCTTGATATGATTATTGATAGTATATAATTTTAGAACTTAATATATTTTTAGAGAAATTTTATCTAGTTACTAAAGAATTTTAGTATTTATTATCCTACTATTTCATCAATGTATTTTATATAGCTCTAATATTTATATTACTTAGTGAATATATGAAAAATCCAACTTATAAGGCACCTATTAAAAAAATGTTTCAAAAAATAAAAAAATATTTTATTCCTATTCCCCCAATTTATATTATTAGTGTTGTATTAAATTCATCTATTAAAATAGACGGTTATAAAACACTTATTGAAACTATTTATGATTGCATAGATAAACTTCTATCTCCCAAAAATACAAATGAACCACCACCTATTGAAAAAACTAAAGAAGAAGTGTTGTCTAGCATACAAGATGAATGTAAAAAAGTATATACGTATTACCAACAAGAAAGTGTTAACAACCAACCGGCTTCCATGTCATCTTCTTCAACACAACCTCAAAAATGACATGTTGCGGCTAGTATTGAAAGTCTCAGACATAGAATGTTTAGTGGTAACATTTTTAACCAAATTAGCGAGTTTGATATTTTTGTTTTGCAGGGTGTTGTACCGTACGAAGCAATTGAAAATGAAGAGGGACGTGAAGACTTGTTAAAATATTGAAGGGGGAATGAAAAGACATTTCCAACACTATCTAAGATGGCCCGAGATGTGTTGAACAACGCTTTTTCGGCCGGAGGATATCAAATAGGAGAGCACATACATTCATTGGCGGGAGACTCATTGTGTCACGACCCGAACCAGTGCTGCGGTGCCCTACACAGGCACCATACCCCATATCACAAAAGTAACCCAAGCTAAATAAAACTTTTTTTAAAGCAGGCAAAGGCAAAGCAGGCAAGACCGTCATTATATATATATAAACTAAAAAGAAACTACATTGTACACGAGTCCAACCCATATATGAATACAGACCTCTAAGAGTTTGACAGTAACTATGGCGGGACAAGGCCCCGTCGTACCTCTGAATATACATAAGACTGTAATACAAACTCCGTACCAATATGACAAGACTCCGGAATAGTGAAGTTGTTTCAATAGAAGCTGAATGGAGATCCTAAGCTCGCGGATCATGACCAGAGTACCTATACTGCGGCATGAATCACACCGGAGAGAAGTCGGTACAACAATGTAATAAGTATGTAAACATAAAATCTGATAAATAAGATCATAACTAGTCAAAGATGGCGGGGACAAGTATGAAAATCAAATACTAGATCGTAGTGCCGTATAAAATAGAGCCAGTACCTTTCACAAGTATGAAGTCGTTTTAAAGCGAGTGAATGCCTTTTCATATAATCATATCTTTATTATGGGTATCTATACGCATCATGCAACCTTGTGTAATTTAACTCATCTTTTGACTCTCGAAGGAATAAAATCGAGTATGACGTCGTATCTGACCATTAAAGCGAACTTCCCTTTTAGAAAAACCAAGGTACCAGCGTCGTGTACGATCACGTATACAAACTTTCATTTAAGCTATGCCAAGGTACGACATATCATGTGCAGAACACGTATAAAATCTTTCATTTAGCTTTGCCAAGGTACGAACATCACGTACCAAACACGTATAAAATCTTCCATTTAGCTATGTCAGTACGAAACATCATGTACCAAACACATATAAAATCTTTCATTTAGCTATGCGAGTACGAAACATCATGTACCAAACACATATAAAATCTTTCATTTTAGATAAACCTAGGTACTGACATCTAAGTGTACCATACATATATAATGAACTTTCATTCGGATAAACCTAGGTACGACATCTAGGTGTACCATACACGTTTAATGAACTTTCATTTTAGATAAACCTAGGTACGACATCTCGTGTACCATACACATGTAATGAACTTTCATTTTAGAAACTCAAAGTACTGTCAATAGGATAGGTAAACAACTTCCATTTTAGAAACTTAAAGTACTATCAATAAGATAGGTAAACAACTTTCATTTTAGAAACTCAAAGTACTATCAATAGGATAGGTAAACAACTTTCATTTTAGAATCTCAAAGTACTATCAATAGGATATATCACTAAGTTAGATTCGATAGAACTCTATAAAGATCGAGTCAAGTATCGTTATGGATTAGGATCACTCACTTTCTAAAATCCAATCAAGTATCAATAAGGATTAAATCCACTCACATTATAAAATCAAATCAAGTATCAATAAGGATTAAAATCCACTCACTTTATAAACACAAATCATGCCAAAAGAAGAAGGGATAGTTCACATACCTTATTGTGAGCTAACCAACTCTACAATCTAGGATCGTCTCAAAGTACTTCAGCGTATAATAACAATAACACTTCTATCAACCGTACTCGCTAGTATATGACATATACCAAGTAATGGTCCTCTTATTCTATGAAAATTTGGGCGACACTTCCCGTTTATCGTATTTTCTACCTTTTCCAAGGCCCAAATTCAACGAAAATCAAGCCCCATTTAAGGCACAACCAAAACAGCAACCAAATGGGATTACACGCCTACTTGACGTGTAAAATTCGGCCCCTTAATCTATACAAAATAGTCCATAAAATGACACGACAACGTGTAACAGTTTTGGACAGTTTCCCGGCCACAACAACTACAACAATCCAAAGCCCTTTTTCCATAATTCTTTATAATCCAATTCACATTTCAACACTTATATATACTCCATATCGCATATCAATAACAAGATTATTTCATTTTAACAGCGACAAGTGTAAATGACAACAATAATAACGATGAATCAACGGCGCGAAAATGTCTAGTCTTGGCAAGACCTGACATCTATCATTTACACTTATTATTTTCCATTTCTTTCTTAACACAAGTTCATCCCTTAAACATAACATGTAATATCGATTACTTTAAAAGAAGAAGAATCTTACACTTATTTTTAGCCCAAAATTGTCCAAAAGCGATCCTTTATCTCACGACAATTGGCTCATCTTTTACACCACTTCTTGATTTCCAATCACACACATGTATCCTATACAAGCTTATAACCAACTTCCCTTCTTGTTTTACTTCCAAAAAGTTGATAAACAAGCTAGGGTTTTCAAGGCTTGTTCTCGACCAAGACAAGTTTGAAGGTCATGGAGAGTTAACTTGGTTTAACACTTGGTTTAGGAGCTTAATATTGGGGAAAGAAACTTAATCAACACTTGTTGTTCTTCGCTATGGTGTTCTCGAAAATCTAGAGCTAAAGGGACAAGATGAGAGCTTTTTAGATGAAGTGTATAATGATCCAAGTCTTGCAGACTTGGATATATATCTAAGTGTCTTGCCAAGTGAGTGTGTCACGACCAGGCCGGGCATGGGTGCCACTACAGGCACCGCTTCAGTATACATCGAGAGAATAGCGGCGGAACATACCTGACTCTAAAATAAAAATCATACTTAGGCGGTGGCATCAATGGCGATAAGTAGCGCCTTTCGTAACATATACATAATACAAAATTAAAATAGTACATCTCTGCTCTTACAAACCCAATCCACAAATGTGACTACAGACCTCTAAGAATAATAACTTTGGCGGGACCACGGCCCATACCTGAATGTCTGACAAAGGCAATACCGAGGATAAGCCTCAGAAATAAATGAGCTTAACTTACTTGGTGAGCAGTGATCTAGAGTGAGGATCGACAACTGTACTCTGCACGTGGCATGAGCGACCCCGAAGGAGTCGATACAACATGTACCAAATAAGTGGCCCAGAAATCTTGTAGTGAAATCATAAGTCTAAAATAAAACTGGAGACATGTATGATAACTCATATAACAATACACTGTGCCTTACTAACTGTTACACCCCGGAATTTCAGGATATGTTTATAAGAACGTACGTAAGAACTCAAAAATGTTAAGGTTTGAGATGAGTAAAAATTTATCGAAATTATGGAATTGTCGGAAAACGAATATTGCGACGAATGGGAGGGCGACACGTGTCACCCCCCCTTAGGTTATCTTGGACGAAATTTACCATGGGCAAAAGGGTCATTTGACCATTAAATTGATGAGTAAGTCTTGCTAAAGTCTTGAAGCTTGACATTGTTGACTAAAGTCCAAGGGCCACTTGGGCAAGATCCATGTGAAACTCATCGAGCCGTCGTATGTACTAATCTAGACCCTCCATTATGTTATATATGTACACTAGTAGTGCAAGACTTTGTCATTCTCAACGCTTAGAAAATATTTTGAAACCTTGTTCTTGTGCACTATGAAGCTCACGGCAATGCTAGGTTTTCAAGGGATTTTTTTTTAATTGTTGTCCAATAATTCCCATACTTTAAACCAAGGTTCCTAAGAGTATTGTAAGGGTATCTCAATAGAAAGATCCCGGAAAAGTGGCGTTTTCGTATTAGTCGCAAGGCGGAAAGTTAAGGAGTTCTTTAACTTTGAAGTTGGAAGTTGAAGATGAGTTCTTCATAAGCTTCTAAGGGTTGCTTGGAGTGGATTGGAACGTCGAAAGGAGGAGCTAAAGTTGCTAAGGATCGACTTGTAGTCTTGGTTCATATTTGGACTAAATGAGGTATAATCTTCGTCTTACTTTTGTAATTGAAGATTCCATGTTATTATAAGTTAGAAATGATCATGTGATATGTGTTATGAAGATTGATAAGTGTTATGGAAATTTAGTAACTCAAATCCGAAAATGACATGTTGAGTCATTTGAAATTGAATTACTTTTTGGTCGTTAATTAGAATCGTCGCATATTACCTACTTGAAGATTGTAGTAGTTACTGTTACACCCCGTAGTTCCAGGGTATGTATGTGAGGACGTGTGTACGAGAATACGACAGAAATTTTGGAAGGAAAGAAAGATGTGATTTTTCGACGGAAAAGTTTCCGGATTTCGTGAAGGAAAAAGGTTCGTTGATGGGAATTGGATTCCCAGATTTGGTATTTGGGCTTCTTGAATTATATTAGAATTATGGAATTTTATTTAGGAATTGGTCACGTGGGGCCACAGGAGAAATTCTGGTTTTGTGGGCCCAGCTTTGTTTTGAGATTTTGGCCATTATGGATATTTTGGAAGATGAAATATTTTGGGCGGGTAGGAGGCGACACGTGTCACCCCTAGGTGGCCTTGTGGCGAAATTGTGTGACAAGTGGCGAGCAGTGGCAGTCTTGCTAGATGTTTTGTGTGGACAAGTGGCTTGTGGGACCCACACACACTTGTCCCCAATCTCAACCACACACTTGCCTTCATCCACAGCCCTTGGTTGTCTATATATACCTCTTAGTTGATGAAATCTCCCACACTTAACCATTTCAAGACTTGAGAAACCCTCCCTCTCCCTTATGTTGCTCTCGACCATGACCTAATTTCTTGAGCAAAATTTGTCCAACAATTCTTAAAATCCTAAGTGTTATTCCCTAAGGTGTTAGGAATATTGGGTACCAAGAGTTGGAAAAGATTTCACACCCCTAACCTCTATTTTGTGCCTTGGCCGAAAGTTGTCATCTTTGGAACCCTAGTGTTCTTCACTTTTTGGAGTTGGATCTTGAAGAGAAGTTGGTTAGGAGCTTCTATGGGTTGCTTGTAGCGGATTGGAACGAAAAGATTTGGAGCTAAGACTTGCTTGGAGCGACTTTAAGAACTTGGATATTCTTGGGCTATTTGAGGTAGTGAAACTTAAACCTCTTTGTGATTTGGTCAATATACATATATTATAAGTATATTATGAATATATAATATATGGAGTAAAGTTTGGAAGAGTTGTGTCACGACCCGAACCCGGGCCCGTGACTGGTGCCTTACCCCGGGCACCCTAGTGATACAACATCAGAGAAAATCAGCGGAAATAAAAACATGAACATGAATTAAGAGAAAAGATAAATAAGCAGGCCAGCCAAAGCGATTGCGCCCGTCGTATATACATAAATACCGACGGTTATCCTTTTTACAAACCACATACAGCGATTACTCTGGACCTCTAAGATTTTACAACGCTATGGCGGGACGGGGCGCCATACCCACGAATGTATAAGCATCTGGACTCGGGTAACATGCAAAAGATAAGCCTCGAAGGAAGCGGAGCTTTCAATCTGTTGAAAGGTGATCCTAAGCGGGGATCGGCGGCCGATGTACCTTTTACTGCGGCATGAGCGGCCCAGAAGGAGGTCGATCTGGTACCAAGTATGTGAAGCGTAAAATCTGTAAATGAAATCATAATAGTCTATATAAGCGGGAGACATGTATGATAACCAACTACGATTCAGCGTAGAAGCGATCATGTCAGTCGAGGACTCGCGCCACAAAGTCATCCCTCGTGCGTGGAACTCCTTCCTCGCTGGCGATCTAGGTACAAATCATGTGATCATCGTATAACGAGTCTCGGCCCATCTTAGGGACCCGATATAAAAGGGTGGAATACATTCGGTTCGTCCCGTGAAGCCGGTAGTCGAGTGGAATACATTCGGATGAGCCGGTCCTCAAGTGAAATACATTCCGGATGAGCCGGTCCTCAAGTGAAATACATTCGGATGAGCCGGTCCTCAAGTGAAATACATTCGGATGAGCCGTAATCAAGTGAAATACATTCCGGATGAACCGGTAATCAAGTGAAACACATTCCCGGATGAACCGGTAGTCGAGTGAAATACATTCCCGGATGAACCGGTCCTCAAGTGAAATACATTCCCGGATGAACCGGTAATCAAGTAGAACACAATACTTACACAACAAGGCTATCACCGTAACATGGTCAAGTTTCATAACAACAAGTATAAGCAAGTTACACGACTCGAGTACTTTCATTTTATATCAAAGTCGGATTTTAACCTTAAAGTACTCGTCAGTTAAATTCCTTTTAAGATCCATTTCTTTTACAAAGGTCACCCGATACGTAGTATAAAAATAGAGTGACTAACATTGTTAAGTAAACCAAGATGCTTTCCTTTGTAAAATCAAGTAACAACCTTATTTTCCAAGCGTTGAAGTTTGCCTAATTTGAATGCTCGAGTTTCTCATTTTAGAAAAAGGTTTACGTAGTTCATAGTTTTAGTCCTTTAAAACATAATTCTCCTTTAAGCGTTTTGAGAAACCTATGTCTTATAAGTGAGTAGGCTATTCTTGTTTATAATCAATCTTATTAGCGACCGTGATCTAGGAAATGTAATATCATTTTGTCTCGTCTTAGCACATGCGGATGGAGGTTCTCTTGGTTTTAATAATACTTCTTTAGTAAATACATTTTCCTTTTATTAGTATTGCGGTGGTTTGTCGATACGATTCGATTTAGAAATCGGTAAAACATTCTTAAGCGTTATACCTAACTTCCCATAAAGCTAGTATAACTCTTAAGCTTTCAAAACCAGTAATACTCATTCTTTCAAAGCGATTCATAAATCTTTTGAAATGCTTCAAATTCTTTATTAACACGTATCAAGCGGTTATTATTCAAATCGATTACCTTTTAAAAACCACAAAGTATGTGCTTATCCACGTAAAGCTATTATAACCAACTTCCCATAAAGCGTTATAACACTTTATGTTTTACATCAATCAAATACATTTAGCACGTATGCGTCTGGTACTACATAGTTCACACGTATCATGCTAGAAGAGATAGGAAGAGGTTCACATACCTCGCGGCGATTATCGACTAATAGCAAAAGCGCTCAGTACCTCAAACCGTCGGCGACACTCTCGATCAGCGGATCACTCCGCATGCGGTACAACCTATAGAGGCCCTGGCGCCTATTAATACCTTTAGATCGGCGTAGAATATTACGAAAATTGGCGACCTCCCCGCAGCGGCGTAAATCTCTTCCTCTATCGAGGCGGCTACGAAGCCAACGAGGGGGTTAACACGTCTGACGGGCGTGTACAATTCTACTACGGCAATACTACGAGTCTCTGATCACTATGTAATTCTGATTCGATTCTCTTATTAAATTGGGCTTAAATCGCAAGACATTGCCGTAAGTATTAATCGAGCTTAAGTCAAAAGACATTGCGCGTAATTATAATGCTCGATTCTATATATAGTATACTTGACTATATATTCCTACAACATGTAATTTCCAATTACAGAAGTCGAGAATGTTTACCTCGATAAGCCCAAAATTATCAGAGTTTATATATGGATTCTGAACAAGGTTTAGCTCACTCGTGCGCTCCAAAGCGCTCCAGAAACCCTTAGAAGTGTCTACACAACTTCTACTTAATACTTCAACTACGGGTGAAGATTTTTCCTTAGGGTTTCGTTTAGTGGCTAAAGGAAAGTATAATAGTATTTTAGGGCCGTAAAGGGTACTTTGGAAAGTACTACAAGGTATTTGGCTAAAGTATTTTGGGCATTATAACGATACTTGTAGAATACATTTCTACCAAGGGGGTAGTATTTTGACTAGCACAGCTAGGCTAGGGGGTTGCTCTCGGCTGAGTCATTAGGCAAGGGGGCTCGTGAGGGCCTTGAGGGGAGAGGGTGGTGTTTGGGCGAGAACAAGGTTGAGGAGAGGGAGGATTTTCAAGACTTAGACAATTTTTGGATGAAGAAGTTCATCAACTAAGAGTATTTATAGGTCAAGTGAAGGCGATCAATGGCGAAGATGGTGCCAAGTGCAAGGCAAGTGTAGGGCTAGATTTCAGCCACGTGCACCTTATCCATCTACCCCGACAACGTGCACAACATATCTACCTAACTTGACTCACCATTTCGTCCAACTTTGCCCATTTTGCCGTCACTCCTTCCAATTAGAGGGTGACAAGTGTCGCCTCTCGTTGATCCAAAATGTTTCGTCTCTCGGAAAAATCCAAAAATTTTAAATGACATAGTCGGAATTTTCCCTACGAAAGTTGTGGAAAGCGTTTAGTCGAAAGCGACTCCTTCGGCACTTGTGTACAAATTTCGAAACTAGCCTACTTTAAGGCTCAAATTATAATCGTACACACTCGCGTACATACTGCGGAAATCGGGTATAACATTCTCCTCGCCAGAAACATTCGTCCGAATGTTCCTTCTCAGGCGGATAACGATGAAGTTCTTCTTAACTTTAAACACGTTTCCAGCGCCACACGCCACGAAAACAACATATGCGCGCAAATACTTATATCGAGTCACGAGGAAACACCTCTAACATCACAAACTTTTGTCACTTTGCGCGAGGTTCTAGTGTCGCTCGTGACCAACAAATGGTGCCGGACTGCGTCACGATTCACGAGGTCTAAAATATACATCCTTCGCACCTTCTCACTTTACAAGAAATGATCGTATCTATGCTCGCAATACATGCTCGCCTCTACCCTTAATCGTCGTACTCTTCTCGAACTCTTGAACTCTTTTAGCATCGTACCACTTTAGTTTCGAAACTTGGAGTCACTACCTCCCAACTTGGTCATCTATTAGCCTCGATCTTCCTTAAGGCTATTCGGCCTTCGCGATATACTTACGGTGAGCGTATCCACGAACTCATCGATGGTCATCAAAACACGGGCCTAGCACCACGGTGACCCTACCACTGGCGGGACCACCCGGTGACCCGCCTCATTCGAGACTCACGGGTTGACCGCAACACGCCCTCGGCCCGACCTCCGTCACGCCAACTCTCTTGTTTCTCGTCCGGAACAACGCGCTAAATCACGTCATGAAAGATACCACTTTCGTTTACCCAACCAGAGACTTATCACCTGATATTTTCTAGGCATAAAATGCACTCGACAAGGATCACTCGCAAAATCTTGTACTCGAGCGGCGCACATCTAAGGTCTCAAGCGTAATATTCTAAGGTTAATCATTTTCTCACCCGCCAGGCTTACCCTTTTTCCCCAACGGGTTCTAAATCACATTTTAGCACAAAGCTATCAGACATAACACTTAACACATTAACATAACATCAAAACATACAAGCCTCTAGATGGTTAAGGATATACAAGCTAGCTCGCTCTAATCATAAATGCGCCTGTAGTATGCATGTATGAAAGCGATGAACACACTTGCGTCCGGTGAGCTGCGCAAAGCTGCCGGTACCTCTCCTATAAGCCTGATCTCGTCCACATGGCCACGGCGGCGCGGTGAAACAAGCACCCGATAAAAAGCGACATTCCGGGATGATGTTTGCCACGCGTGGCCCTGAGGGACATGAATCCGGGCTAGCACTCGCGTATACACAGTGAACGGAAGCCACGGAGCTCGACCGGCTCGAATACCTGAGCGTCCGAAGGCGGGGACCACTCTGTCTTGGTGGAAGTACATAACTAGGCTAGCTTGGCGGTCGCCTCGAAAGTTACCAAAGGACCTGCTGTTACGGCCTCTCTGTGATCTCGGTCATTAGTCGACCTCTCGTGCCTCGCGTCTGGTCGTGAGCTTGCGTGCGGGCAATGTCCATGCGGTGAAGAAACTACACCGTACAAGCCTACGCCAAATGTCGTCGGCCGGTGGCGTGGCGGTGTACTCTGTCCTCCATATCCGCTACTCTGGCGGGAACATCTGAGCTAATGAGTCGAACTCCACATTGTACTCTCTAGCCGTCGCCGATCGCCTCAGCGTCAAAAATCTGTGGCCCGAGCCCTCCTCATCTGTGGAGGCAAGAAATGTGCAGAAATGCCCTCGAGAACTTCGTCCCAGCTCTTTGAAGTGCATGCTCTTCCGGGGCGGCTCGCGAATCAAACGATCAAGCTGCGATATCGCGCGGTGATGCGAACAATACCACCGACTACGCCTGCGAGGCTCGATCACTCTCATGATCATTTGGGCTGTCGGATAAACTCACGAGTCGTCCTCGGCTCTCGATCCATAGAACCGGAGGCTCTGACTCGGGAAGTCACGTAGCCTCAGTATGCGCTCGGGGTGTACTACGGGTGCTCTTTGAAATTTAGGCTGCTGCGTCGGCCTATCCTCATATCGGCCACGACCACGGCGATGGCGGGCCATCTCCTTGTACCCCGTCTCATCGGCTCGGTGTGGGGTGGAGGCTCAGTCTGTAGTCTCGGCCAGGCTGCTGCGGCTCTAGCTTCTGCTTTGGTCTTTGTGGCGTCGCGAAACCGCCGTCGAATCTTGTCTCAGTCTTGGCCAGGCTGCGCCCTCGTACTCCTCTGTATCTCACTAATAGCTCCTCGATTGCCTTGCCCGTACGGGCTGCAGGTTGCCTTCTGCGGGCATGGCGGTAAAGGAAAGGAATACGTCGGAGGAGTCGATTTATCCACCTGACTACAGGCACGATCTCGGAATGAGAAGGATGAAACCAATCCTAAATGTCCTGCTGACCTCACGATTATAGATGTGGTGCCTGACACACGATAATCAAGACTACTACTGAACACGATGCTGTAGACACTTTCAGAGGACTAAGCGCTCTGATACCACTTTTGTCACGACCGAACGGGCGTGGTTGGTGCTACCGGGCACCTGGTGATACAACGTCGAGAGAAAATCGGCGGAAATAAAAACATGAACATGAATTAAGAGAAAAGATAAATAAGCAGGCCAGCAAGCGATTTGCCTTCATCGTATATACATAAATACGACGATTATCCTTTTACAAACCACACTTGTGATTACTCTGGACCTCTAAGATTTTACAACGGCTATGGCGGGGCGGGGCCGCCATACCACGAATGTATAAGCATCTACGGACTCGAGGGTAACATACCAAAGATAAGCCTCAGAAGGGCGGAGCTTTCAATCTGTTGAAAGGTGATCCTAAGCGGGGATCGGCGGCCGATGTACCTTTTACTGCGGCGTGAGCGCGGCCCCGAAGGAGAGTCGATCTGGCAATTGCAGTATGTGAAGCGTAAAATCACGTAAATGAAATCATAATAGTCTATATAAGCGGGAGCATGTATGATAGCAAACTACGATTCCACGTAGAAGCGATCATGTCAAGTCGAGGACTCGCGCCACAAAGTCATCCCTCATTACGTGGAACTCCTTCCTCACTGCCGGCGATCTAGGTACAAATCATGTAATCGTATAACGAGTCTCGGCCCGTCTTAGGGACCCGATATAAAAAGGGTGGAATACATTCGGTTCGTCCCGTGAGCCGTGGTCGAAATGGAATACATTCGGATGAACCGGTCCTCAAGTGAAATACATTCCGGATGAACGGTCCTCGAGTGAAATACATTCCGGATGAACCGGTCCTCAAGTGAAATACATTCGGATGAGCCGGTAATCAAGTGAAATACATTCGGATGAGCCGTGTCAAGTGAAACACATTCGGATGAGCGGGTCGAGTGAAATACATTCCGGATGAACGGTCCTCAAGTGAAATACATTCCGGATGAACCGGTAATCAAGTAGAACACAATACTTACAACAAGGCTATCACCGTAACATGGTCAAGTTTCATAACAACAAGTATAAGCAAGTTACACGACTCGAGTACTTTCATTTTATATCAAAGTCGGATTTTAACCTTAAAGTACTCGTCCGTTAAATTCCTTTTAAGATCCATTTCTTTTACAAAGGTCACCCGATACAGTAGTATAAAAATAGAGTGACTAACATTGTTAAGTAAACCAGATGCTTTCCTTTGTAAAATCAAGTAACAACCTTATTTTCCAAGCGTTGAGTTTGCTAATTTGAATGCTCAGTTTCTCATTTTAGAAAAAGGTTTAGTAGTTCATAGTTTTAGTCCTTTAAAACATAATTCTCCTTTAAGCGTTTTGAGAAACCTATGTCTTATAAGTGAGTAGGCTATTCTTGTTTATAATCAATCTTATTAAGCGACCATGATCTAGGAAATGTAATATCATTTTGTCTAATCTTAGCTTACATGCGGATGGAGGTTTCTCTTGGTTTTAATAATACTTCTTTAGTAAATACATTTTCCTTTTATTAGCTGCGGTGGTTTGTCGATACATTCGATTTCGAAATCGATAAAACATTCTTAAGCCGTTATACCTAACTTCCCGTAAAGCTAGTATAACTCTTAAGCTTTCAAAACCAAGTAATACTCGTTCTTTCAAAGCGATTCATAAATCTTTTGAAATGCTTCAAGTTCTTTATTAACACATGTCAAGCGGTTATTATTCAAATCGATTTACCTTTTAAAAACCACAAAGTATGTGCTTATCCACGTAAAGCTATTATAACGACTTCCCATGCGTTATAACACTTTATGTTTACATCAATCAAATACATTTAGCACGTATGCGTCTGCGTACTACATAGTTCACACATATCATGCTAGAAGAGATAGGAAGAGGTTCGCGTACCTCGCGGCGATTATCGACTAATAGCAAAGCGCTCAGTACCTCAAAGTCGGCGACACTCTCGATCAGCGGATCGCTCCGCATGCGATTCTGACCTATAGAGGCCTGGCGCTGTTAATACCTTTAGATCGGCGTAGAATATTACTGAGAAAATTGGCGCCACCCCTGGCGGCGTAAATCTCTTCCTCTATCGGTAGGCTACGAGCCAACGAGGGGTTAACACGTCGGCCGGGCGTGTACAATTCTACTACAGCAATGCTACACAAGTCTCTTTATGTCTGATCCTATGTAATTCTGATTCGATTCTCTTATTAAATTGGGCTTAAGTATGAAGACATTCAGTAAGTATTAATCGAGCTTAAGTCGAAAGACATTGCGCGTAATTATAATGCTCGATTCTATATATAGTATACTTGAACTATATATTCCTACAACATGTAATTTCCAATTACAGCGAAGGTCAAGAATGTTTACCTCGATAAGCCCAAAATTATCAGAGTTTATATGGATTCTGAACAAGGTTTAGCTCTACTCAGTGCGCTCCAAAGCGCTCAGAAACCCTTAGAAGTGTCTACACAACTTCACTTAATACTTCAACTACGGGTGAAGATTTTTCCTTAGGGTTTCGTTTAGTGGCTAAAGGAAAGTATAATAGTATTTTAGGGCCGTAAAAGGGTACTTTGGAAAGTACTACAAGGTATTTTGCTAAAGTATTTGGGGCATTAGAACGATACTTGTAGAATACATTTCTACGAGGGGGGGGGTAGTATTTTGACTAGCACACCTAGGCTAGGGGGGTTGCTCTCGGCTAGAGCCATTCCAGGCGAGGGGGCTCGTAGAGGGCCTTGAAGGGGAGAGGGGTGGTGTTTGGGCGAGAACAAGGTTGAGGAGAGGAGGGATTTTCAAGACTTAGACAATTTTTGGATGAAGAAGTTCATCAACTAAGGGGTATTTATAGGTCAAGTGAAGGCCAATCAATGGCGAAGATGGTGCCAAGTGCAAGGCAAGTGTAGGGCTAGATTTAAGCCAAGTGCACCTTATCCATCTACCACAACAACTTGCACAAAAATATCTACCTAACTTGACTCACCATTTTAGTCAACTTTGCCCATTTTGCGTCCACTCCTTCGATTAGAGGGTGACAAGTGTCGCCCTCTCGTTGAATCCAAAATGTTCGTCTCTCGGAAAAATCATAAAAAATTTTAAATGACATAGTCGAATTTTCCTACGAAAGTTGTGGAAAGCGTTTAAATCGAAAAACGACTCCTTTCGGCACTTGTGTACAAATTTCGAAACTAGCCTACTTTAAGGCTCAAATTATAATACGTACACACTCACGTACATACTCTGGAAATACGGGGTATAACAAGTTGGATCTTGTTAACTTGTTAAAGAAAGGATTGGCCGTTTGCCATTAAAATGGTAAAAACGTATCTTACTTGTGAAAAAGTAATTAACAAAGTAACTATAACTTATATTAAGATGGAATATAAGTTGGATGACTAATGAGTAAATTGGATAAGTAAAATGGACAAAGTTGGCCAGGACCCACTTAAGAATTTGTATTTACTTTGAAGCGTATTTACGTTGGTGTATTTACATTTACATTGGGGAAGATTTTTCAATCGCGTTCCGTTTGGGCGTGTGATCCCCTTTTTAATTATTGTATTGTTATGAAGGCGTGATAGTAAACCGCGTTACCGGTTGGGCGCGTAATCCCCTTCTTTTACTTATTGTTATTATGGAGGCGTGATAGTAAACCGCGTTACCGTTTGGGCGTGTAATCTCCTTCTTTATGTTGTTTAATTATTACGCCTTATATATATATGGTATATATATATTACGGTTATTCGGGCCTTGGAGAAAGATGGGAAAATGAGTAAAAACGGGGGAAGTGCTGCCCAAATTTCCGTAGAATTAGAGGGCTTTTTATTGGTATAAGTCTTGATAGTAAGAAAGGTTTGATAAAAGTACTATGGCCGTTTTAGGAGTGGAGTACTACATGTGGCGTGATCTACTTGGCAGGAGTGGCCGGCGGGTTGAAGTACTTGGGCGTTTTGCTAGTTATCGATGTCGTCGCGGTATGTGAACCTCTTCCTATCTGTTCTAGCATGATTGTTGTGAACTATGTAGTACGGTAGACGTACGTGTGCTAAACGAGTTTTGGTTGGTTTAAAACATAGGGTGTTATAATAGCTTTATGGGAAGTTAGTTATAACGACGTTATGTAGGTAAAAGAATGGTTTATTGATTGTAGAAGTTAAGAGACTTGAGCTTAAAAGATAAGAGACTTGACTTATAAACGACTTGATTTTGAAAGTTAAGAGACTTGATCTTGAAAGATAAGAGACTTGACTTATAACGACTTGTTTTCGGAAAAAGAGAAGTAACTTGATTTTAAGTATAGGTTACTTGTTTTGAAAAGAGTAAGTTCTTTGGGTTCTAAAAGAATACTTGTTGTTGTCTTGAAAGATAAGAGACTTAACTTATAAATGACGTTTTATGAAATGTTAAGGACTATGAATTTTGTTAAAAAGTTGTGAAACCTCATTCGTGAGTAATGAGTACTTGGCTTTTAAAGAATAATGTGTTACTGATTTCGGAAATGAGAATAAGTATCGAACAAACCATTGCAGCGTTAATAAAGGAGATGTATTGACTAATTGTTATTAAAACCAGTAGAAACCTCCATCTGCATAGAAGCTAAGATAAGACAAGATTGTATTACATTTCCTAGATCATAATTCTTTGTAACAAGATTGTTATAAACAAGAATAAACGGCTCACACATAAGACTTATGTTACTCAATTGTTTTAAAAGAGATTAAGACTATGAGTTATGAAACCTTTCTAAAATAAGAGACTTGAGCATTTGAAATTAGGCAAACTTGAACATTTGGAAAATAATGTTGTTACTTGATTTTTTAAAAGAAAGTGTTCTGGTTTACTTAAAAATGTGAGTCACTCTGTTTTTAATACTACGGGTATCGGGTGACCTTTATAAAAGAATTGGATCTTTTTAAAGAATTTAACGTACGTAATACTTTGGGGGTTAGAACCTGGCCTTCGGCATAAAATGAAAGTACTTCGAGTTGTGTGTAACTTGCCTATGTTTGCGTGTGATAGCCTTGTTGTGCAAGTATTGTATTTCTATACCACGCGTCTCGATGGAGGCGGCTGATTTGTTATGTATGATTCTTTATCGAGTCCGTGAGATGGGCGAGACAGCGTATTCCACGATTCTTTATCGAGTCCGTAGGATGGTAGAGACACGTATTCCACGATTCTTTATCGAGTCCCGTGGGATGGGCGAGACACGTATTCCACTGGTTCTTGCTCCGAGTCGTAGGATGGGCGAGACACGTATTCCACGATTTATACCTAGGCTGGCGGTGAGGAAGGAGTTCCACGGGCGTGAGGATGACTTTGAGGCGTGAGTCACGACTTGACATATTGCTTTTATGTTATGGTGTAGTTTGGTTATCATACATGTCTCATATTTTATATAGCTATTATGATTTCATTCTGATATTTTGATTTCACATACTTGGTACTGTTATGCGACCTCCTTGAAGCTGCGTTCATCTGCGGTAAGTCATCGGTTGTGGATCCTCGCTCATAGGATCCTGATTCGGCGTGTTAGGAAGCCCATTTCTTGAGGCTTATCTTTTGGTATGTTACCGTGAGTGCAGAGTTCTTGTACATTCGGGTATGGCGGGGCCTGTCGTCATAAGTTGTTATCCTTCTTAGAAGTGCATGAAATGCTTGTTGTGGGCGAGTTTGTAAGGATAAGCTGTTGGGTTTTTATGTATATATCTGACAGCCCATTTGGTTGCTTTGTTTATTTATCATGTCTCTTGTTTCATGTTTATGTTTTTATTTAGCTGATTTTCTCGATGTTGTATCACGAGGGTGCGGGGTAAGGCACGATCCACGCGATTGGTCGTGTGATTACACTCAGTGCGGCTTGATAACATGTTATACTAAACAACTTGGATTGAAAAGAAATTGGAAGAAGAATTGGTATTGTTGCCTAATTGCGAATTGGCGTTGTAGATTAGACTAGTTTGTTATATATTGTGGGCGGAATTTTACGTCTTGATTAAGCGTGTAATCCCTATTGTTAACCACTTTGTTGAGCCTTAAATGTGTCGTGTTTGGTTATTGAATTCGGCCTTGAAAAGGTGGCAAAGTATGTAGAAACAAAGGAAGTCTTTGTCAGATTTTAAGTAGAATTTAGTGACTTTGCACTTGGAATATTCTACGTTTGAAGTAAGAAGTTAATAGACGTATTATGGTCATTATAGGTTGACATACTACGTATGGCATGTTGGACTTAGCAAGTGGATTAAACCGAAGAGGTATGTGGAACTTTCTTATCTCTTGAGCATGAATAAGTTGTAAATGTATAGTACGGTAGACGTACAAGATTTTGACAATCTAGGTCCATTTGATATCCTTGGCTTATTTTAAGAATGTCCAAGTTGATTGAGTTAGGGAATTAACTCACTTGTTTAAATATTAAGAATATCTTGGTTTTCAAAAGTTAAGAGACTTTAAGTATGTTGAAAGTATTATTGATACTTGTTTTGTTGGAAAGTTTAAGTCTCTTGGTTATAAAGAAGTATGTAAGTTGCTAATGTATAAAGCTAGTATAACGGCTTTATGGGAAGTTGGTTATAATAGCTTTATGGAAAGTTAAAAAGAGTGGTTTACTCTAAGTAATTTAAGTATGTTAAATGACTTGAAATAACGAAAGGAAAATTGATTTAAAGGCATCAATTGCTTAAGGTTTTAAAAGAAAGAAGTCACTTGATTTAGAAGCCCGAATATGTATTTTCTAAAAAGGTATTGTGACTTGTCTTAAAATGTAGTTATGAATTGATACTACGGTTATTAGTATCTTGGAAGTTTTATATGAAAATGAGTCATTTTAAAAGAATAGAAGTACGTAGTACTTTGGGTTAAACTCCCGGATTTATAATGACACGTTAGTGCCTTAAGTAAACTAAAATGAGAGTGTATATGAATAAGACTAATAAGAAGTTAGGGGGATTTCTTAACTTGCTTATTTATTGTATGATAAGCCGGTAGTGCTTATGTTATGTATGATAAGCCGGTAGGGCTTATGTTATGTATGATGGCTGGTTGAGATAGGGTAATAGTATAAATGAGGGGTAAACCCCCAAGATCGTTATACCACATTCTCCAGGGTAAAAGTATAAATGAGAGGTAAACCCCCAAGATCGTAATACCACCTGCTTCAGGGTAAGAGTATAAATGAGGGGTAAATCCCCAAGATCGTTATACCACCTGTTTCGTGGATTTGCTACCCATGATGCGAGGAATACCTCATGCGAGTCCTTATGGGCTTATGCGGGTGAAGTTTTCCCGTGCGGTAGTCTGACTATCGAGGAATACCTCATGCGGGTCCATGCGACTATCACGGGTGAAATAGTCCCGAGGAGTAGGATTGTAATGATCTTTGCGGGCGGGTGGTCTGCTTTGATCGCGAGCTTCTATTTTTATGTTGTAAATATACTCTTGATTACTCTCATTGTTAGTAAGGCCGTGTCTTGTTAATTGATTTATCATACTGTCTCAGTTTATTATAGACTTATGATTTCATTCTGATACTTTCGGTTTCACATATTTGGTACATGTTATCTTGACCTCCTTGAAGTGCGTTCAATGCATGGTGGAAGTCTGAGTTCTTGATCCTCGCTCTTAGGATCAACTGTTGTTTGTTGAGAAGCTCCTTTATTAGGAGGCTTATCCACAGTATTGTCGGTTGTTGTACATTCGGGGTATGGCGGGGCCACTGTCACTTGAGTTGTTATTCTTAGAGGTTTGTAGTCACATTGTGGTTTGGGTTGTAAAGAAAAAAAATGTACTGTTTTATTTGTATAGTTTTCGGAAGGTGGCCTTATCGGCTAGCCTGTTGTTATTTTATGTTTAAGTATTTTATCAGTTGTGTATGTTCCGCTGCTATTCTTTGATGTATACCGAAAGGGGTGCCAAGGTAGGGCACCAGTCGCGGGCCCGGGGTCGGGTCGTGACAAAAGTGGTATCAGAGCAGTTAGTCCTCGGAAAGTGTCTACAGACCGTGTCTAGTAGAGTCTTGATTATCGGTGTGTTGTGCACCACATCTATAATCAGGAGGATGCAGGACATTTAGGATTGGTTCTCCATTCTTCTCACTATGAGATCGTGCGATAGAGCTGTATGGTTAGGGTCGTCTCACCCTAACAAGTTATGTTGTTTGCAGCTACGAGAAAGGCAGCAGTGACCCAGAAAAGATTATGTGGATTGCGTATCCAGGTTGGTAATGTTTGTAGTATAGTTGGTATTGTGACATACAACTATACGGATTTATGTATTAAGTCGGGAGCGTGTTGCCTAGAATGATTTTAGATTACCAGGACTTGGTAAGGACTAAAAATACCGGGAAGGTATGAACAGTTAAGGAACTCTCATCAAAGTTTTACGTGCTAATTTGAGATAATTAGGTGATGATGAGTTGTGTGAGAATGTAATGGACCCTTAAGAGGTTATAATTAAGGGACTAAATGGAAGACTATGTTAATAGGTTAAGTTACGTGGTATGATTAAGAGAATGGTACGGGTGAGATCCGTATGGAGTAAGTATGGTTGTTATGGTCAAGACAACACTATTATGGTATTACGAGAAGTTTTTGTACCCGTTTGCGGGGGGGACCGATAAGGTAGGCGTAGAACATGGAAATTGCGAGCCTAAGAATGTGATAACCACCGGGACCTTAGTTATATAAGGCCTTCTCGGGTGGTAAAAGGTTAAGTCAGGCCAAGGATAAGAGTTAAGTATGGCCTTGAGTCGAGTTGAGGACTATTAAGGGTCTCCATGCTGAAATGGAATGGGATCGGTTGATAGTAGTCATACGTGGCGAGTCACGAGGGTGCAAGCCAAGTCTAGTTAATCGTTTCTACGAGTTCGTGGGCGCATTCCAGGAACTAGGTTGTGAGCCGGGCGGCCTTATGTTGTTTAGAATAGTAACTCCAGATGGGAAGCCGAATCGGTATGAAGGCTATGTCGTATGCTAGTATAAGTTTGGAAATGCGGAAGAAATGCGACCGATGAAAAAAAGAGCAACCAAGTGTAAAGAAATAAAGCTGAATCCATGAGGACGCTTTCGAGGTGACTACAAGTGAGTGTTGGGTGGTAGGTGAGTGGGTAGATAATAGTTGCGATAACGTCGATCGTTGGACCACTAGCGACTTAGCGGTATTATGTGAGCATTGAGGTCATTATGAGTGCGGGCTAGTTGGCCTCTTGTTATGCCAGCGTTATTTCTTTGAGAGATTGGCTCGATTCGGTTTTACAGTAGTGATTATCGATGTAAAGGAAGAGAAGTTGTTACACCCGTAGCTCAGTATGTATCACGAGGGCGTGCGTGCGAGAATCGACATTAAAATTGGAAAGGAAGAAAGATGTGATTTTTGCGGAAAAGTTTAGGATTTTGTGAAGGAAAAAGGTTCGTTAATGGGGTGGATTCCCAGTTCGGTGTCGGACTTTATGGAATTTTATTTCGAAATTGGTCACGTGGGGCCCGGCGGGAATTTATGGTTTTGTAGGGCCAGCTTTATTTTGGATTTTTGGCATTACGGATATTTTTCGGAAGACGGAATATTTTGGACGAGTAGGGGGGCGACACGTGTCACCCCCCTTGAGGCCATGTGGGCCGATTGTATGTGGTGTGTTGGACGGTTTTTGGGTGGGACAAGTGGCTTGCCACTTGTCCATTGTTATAATGGACAAATGGTTGTGACTACCCACGCATGTACCAATCCTCGCGCACACTTGCACTAGATCTTGGCCATTGATTTTCCTATAAATACCGCTTTGTGCAAGACTAATTCTTCGTCCACACTTAAAGTTTCTCAGAGGCAAACACTCACTCCCTCTAGTTGTTTCGTCCCCACACTTTGTGTAGAAATACTTCAAGTATTGTTGTATAAATCCCAAATACCTTAGCCTAAATTCCTAGTAGTATCCCAAAGTTATTTCAATACTAAGAGCCCGGGAATACTACTTTATTCCAATAGTCGCAAAATGAAGCCCTAGAAAAATCTTCATAACTTAGATGAAGTGTTAAGTGCAGTTGTTTAGAAACTTCTAAGGGTTGCTTGGAGCAGGTTGGAGCATAAGGAAGTGGAGCTAAACGTTGCTCAGGATCGACTTATAAAACTTGGATAATTTTGGGCTTATCGAGGTAATGATCTTTACCCCCCTATTGTAATTGGAAATTACATGTTGTAGTAATGTATAGTTGAGTATACTATATGTAGAATGAATATGGATAAGAATTGAACTGTATTTACATAGGACTGTATTCTGATGAAACTTGTAGTATTATTGTGGAGTAGAATTGTACACGTCAGGTTAGGCGTGTAACCCACTGGGATTGTTGGTTTGTGCGAGGCCTCGTTAGAGGAGGAGATTTATGTGGTTGCGGGGAGGTCTTTGCGAATTTTAGTAGAATAGGGAACACGGTACTTAGAATTGTTCTCGAAGAGGCTAGAAGTTAATAAGCGTTTTATGGCCATTATAGGTTGAAGTACTACGAGTAGCGTATTACTTGAAGGGTGGAAAAGGCTAGCGGGATTATAGTCTTGTGGGCGTTTTGCTAATTATCGATAATCGTCGCGAGGTATGTGAACCTCTTCTATCCTTTCTAGCATGATATTTGTGAAATATATTTAGTGCGATAGGCAGCGTGTGTTTAAAGGAAGTTGATTTTCCTTTTGTGTCCTTGACTTGATTCCAAAGTTAAGTGACTTGTTATGAAATATTAAGGACTTGAATTATGTTAAAAAGTTGTAAAACCTCACTCATGAGCAATGGGTGTGTGGACTTTTAAAGAATAAAGTTATCTTGATTTCGAAAATAAGAATGGTTTTATCATTGGATTTAAAATGATAACTTGACTTATAAACAACTTGATTTTGGGAAAGGAGAAGTAACTTGATTTAAAGGTATAGGTTACTTGTTTTTAAAAGAGTAAGACCCTTGGTTTAAAAAGTATATTGCTACTTGACTTTAAAAAGGAAAAAGTGTCTTTGTTTTAAAGGAAGGTATGGTTTTGTCTTAAAATGGTTTAAAAAAAAGAAGGCACGCTCTTGTCTTAAGATTGGTTTAAAAAGAAGGTATGGAAATTGTTTTGGTTTTACTTTGATGTCTTTTGACTTGAGTTTTAAATAATAAGAATCTTGAAGTATTTCAAAAGAGTTATGAATCATTTTTGAAAGAAAAGAAATACTTGGTTTTAAAAGCTTAAGTGTTATACTAGCTTTATGGGAAGTTAGGTATAACGACTTAAGAAAGATAAAAGGAACGGTTTACTTATTTGTTTATGAAAGTCTTGTATTGATTTCTGGAAAGTGTAGTAAGATGGTTTGATAAGTAAACATGTTATGATGCTACGTGTGTTAGTGTCTTGTGATGTTTGTGTAAGGGGGTTATTCTTGTTGTGCTTACGTTGTTAAGCGATAAGCGTTATCTTGCTATTATATCACATACCACGACTTGTTATGATGCCGAGGACTTGCCACCCTCGATCGAGAATACCTCATGCGATGCGTGTGACTATGCGGGGCTGCGGGAGTTCGGGATGATCACTCGTGTGTGTTGCACGATGCGAGGAATACCTAAATGCGATGCAGTGTGACTATGCGGACTGCGGGAGTCGAGGATGATGCAGCGGGTTAGCTACCGATCGAGGAATACCTCATGCAGTGCATGTGACCTATCTTTGTTATACCGTATTTCAGTATGCGTGGGGCGTGCGTAGAAAGTTTGAGCCTTAAAAGTTAGGCTAGGTTGAAAATTGTGCACAAGTACCAAAAAGTCGTTTTTGGCGAAGCGTTTTACTAAACTGCGAAGGAAAATTCCGGCTATGTCATTTATAATTTTGCGTATTTTTCAGAAGGCGAAACATTTTGGACCAAAGGGAGGGTGGCGTGTGTCACCTCGCATTGGAAGAGGTTGAGGCGGCAAAGTGGGCGAAAATTGTGGCTTGTTTTGTCAAGTAGTTGGTAGGATATTTTGGTGGTAGATGGATAAGGTGTACTTGGCTTGATCTTGACCTTACACTTGCCTAACACATGGATTAATCTTGGCCATTGGTTGGCCATTGCTTGACTATAAATACCATACATGTTGATGAACTTTTTCATCAAATTGTTCTAAGTGTTAAATTCCTCCTCCTCTTGGTGAGCTTTCGTCCACCACCCTCCCCTTTGAGAGCCCTTGGCGAGAGCCTCCCAGCACTTGGTGAGGCTAGGCCGAGAGGTACCCACAAGCCTAGTTGTCTCGTATAAATACCCCTTGTGTGGTATAGAAATACTCTCTAGTATTGTTATAATGCCCAAATACCTTGGCCCAAATACCTTGTAGTATTCCCAAGGTTACACTTATACAAAAGCCAGAAAATACTATTATACTTTCTTTAGCACTAAGCGAAACCTAAGGAAAACCTTCATAGTCGGTTGAAGTGTTAAGTAGAAGTTGCGTAGAACTTCTAAGGGTTGTTTGGAGAGGTTGGAGCACTCGGAGTAGGAGCTTAACGTTGCTCGGGGCGACGTTATACTTGGATAATTTTGGGCTCATCGAGGTAAATACTCATGTCCTTATTGTAATTGGAAATTACATGCGTAGTAGTATAGAAATGAATATAAGATTCATAGAAGAGATTTGAGCTGTAATAGAAGGATATTCTGAGAAAAGTTGATGAAATCACTTGAGGAAGAATATAAGTAGAAGTTAAAGCGTACTTACATAGGGTGTATTCTGATGGTGATAACCTTTATTGGTTGAATGTTTTGCATGTAGCATGTGCTACTTAGAAGGTGGACAAGGCTAGCGGGTTATGGCGTGGAGCGTTTAGCTTATAGTCGATAATCGTCGCGGTATGTGATTCTTCTATACTCTTGAGCATGATATTTTAAAGGAAGATATATATATAGTGCAATGTCTTTTGACTTAAGCTGAATAATATATAATGCGGTAGACATATGTGTGCTAATTGAGCGTGGTTATGCGGCAATGTCTTTTGACTTAAGCTTTGAATAATATATAATGCGGTAAGCGTCGTGTGCTAATTGAGCGTGGTTATGCAGCAATGTCTTTTGACTTAAGCTGAATAATAAGAAACTTGAAGTATGTCACAAGAGTTAAGAAACCATTTTTGAAAGAAGAGTAACACTTGGTTTTAAAGGTTTTAAAAAGAGTTATACTAGCTTTATGGGAAGTTAGGTATAACGTCTTAAAATAGTAAAGAAAATGGTTTCTTGATTTTAGAAGTTAAGAGACTTGATCTTATAAGATAAGAGACTTAACAATTGAACTAATATGAATTTTGTGTGAAACCTCGTTCGTGAGTAATGAGTACTTAGTTTTAAAAGAAATAATGTTTCTTGATTTGGAAATCAGAATGAGTATCGACAAACCATTGCGGCGTTAATAAAGGAAAATGTATTGAATAAATGAAGTATTATATTAAAACCGGTGAAACCTCATCTGCATAGAAGCTAAGATGAGACAAAATGATATTACATTTTCTAGATCATGGTAGCTTAATAAGATTTATGAACAAGAATAACCTGCTACTTTATGGCATATGTTACTCAATTGTTTTAAAAGAGATTAAGACATTGAACTATGAAACTTTTCTAAAAAGAGACTTGAGTAATTGAAATTAGGCAAATTTGGAACTTTAGGAAAAGAAAGGCATTGTGTTGTCTTAAAATGGTTTAAAACTTAAAGTGTTATAACAACTTTATGGGAAGTTGGTTATAACGACTTTATGAAAACAAAAGAAGGGTTTTTATCATTGGTTTTAATGTGGAAACTTGACTTTAAAAGAGAAGTTGTTTTGGTTTGCTTAAAAGATGTAAGTCACTATATTTTATACTCACGGGTATCGGGTGATTTTCATAAAGGAATGGATCTCTTAAAAGGAATTTAACGTCGTAGTACTTTAGGAGTTAAAACCGGACTTTGACATAAAATGAAAGTACTTAGAGTTATGTATAACTTGCCTATGCTTGTTGTTGTGTAACTTGCCTATGCTTGTTGTTGTGTAACTTGCCTATGCTTATTGAGATAGTCTTTGTTGTGCAAGAATTGTATTTCTATTCTCTGGCGTCTCTCGATGGAGGCGGTTGACTTATTGAGAACTTACTTGGGCGTCTGGCGGTGGCGGGAGATTCCGCGGGTATGCTTCCATTAGCATTAGTACATGGGCATGTCTACCGTTGATGGATTACGTGGACATGTGACCATTTTGGTTATGGCGAAATATCGTGACTTACGGTTGTGATTGGGTGCGTGCTGTTTACTTGCCCCGTCGGCTCACGTGGCGCGGTGGATCTGATGCAGGTTGTTGCAACACCGCGTGTCGACCGGCGGCGAAATATCGTGACTTACGGTTGTGATCGGGTCGCGTAGCTTGTATACTTGCCCCGTCGACTCGTGGCGCGGTGGATCGGGTATAGGTTATTGCACTTTCCGCGTGTCGACCGAGTCGATATAGTGGCGAGGTCTCGTGGTGCGACTTTGGCATCGGTAGGACTTGGTGTTCGGTGTACTCGCTTGGTGTTGTTATATCATAGGCTTGGCGGTGAGGAAGGAATTCCACGGACACAGTGATGATTTGGAGGCGTGAGTCACGACTTGATATATTTGTTTATATGTTGTGTCTTGTAGTTTGGTTATCATACATGTCTCACGATTTATATAGCGCTATGATTTCATTTATAGTACTTCTGATTTCACATACTTAGTACTGTTATCTTGACCTCCTTGAAGTGCGTTCATCTGCGGTAGAAATCGTCATTGTCGATCCGCTTTTAGGATCACCTTTGGCGTATTGGGAAGCTCCGTTCCTTGGAGGCTTATCTTTGGTATGTTACCACAGTGCAGCAGGTTCTTGTACATTCGGGGTATGGCGGGGCCACTGTCGCCATAGTTATTGTAAAAACCTTAGAAGTGCATGCCTTTGTTGTGGGCGGGGTTGTAAGGATTGTAACTATTCAAATGTTTATATATATATATGTTGAAAGGTAACCATTTTGGTTGGCTTTGTTTTCTTTCATCTTGATCCGTATACATTTGCGTATGTTTAAGTTTTTATTTCCATTGGTTTTCTCGATGTTGTATCACTAGGGTGCGGGGTAAGGCACGATCACGGGCGGGTTGGTCGTGACAAAGTGGTATCGAGGCGATTAGTCCTCGGAAAGTGTTCTGAACCGTGTCTAGTAAGTGCGATTATCGATGTGTTGTGCACCACATCTATGTCGAGAGCTATAGGACATTTAGGATTAGTTTCCATTCTTCTCATTACGAGATCGTGCCTTAGAGTTGTATTGTAAGTTGGACCATACGGCGTGCCGTTTTTACGATTATGCCTCGCGTAAAGGCGGGCCCGAAGAAGGGCAAGGCGGCGAAGGAGGCTGCGAGTAAAGCGGCGGCAGTCTCACGCATGAACCACGATGCACGAGCCTCGGTCCGCGATGCAGGCGAGAGGAGATGAGTTACAAAGTGGGCGATTAATGGCGAGGTTGTGGCGGACTTGAGATAAGGTGGGCCGGCGGTTCGATGCACCGATGGTTTACCACTAGATCGAGATAGTTGAGGCTACGGGATTTTACGAGTTGTAAACCGCGAGTTTTATGGGTGAGGCACGAGGATGATCGCGAGTTCATCAAGCGATTCTGACGGATCGTGAGTGATCGAGCATCGGAGACCAGTCGGTGGTCTGAGTTCGCATCGGTGCGTGATACTGCGATCGGCCCAGTTTTGATTCGTGGGAGCTGTCGGGAGAGAATGCACTTCCGGTATGTTTGGAGCGAGTTCTCGAGGCCTTTACGGCACATTTCTTGCCTCGCGGATGAGGAGGGCTCGGGTAAACAGTTTTTGGTATTCTGGCGAAGCAGGCGTGCGGTTGGGAGTACAATGTGAGTTCGACTCATTGGCGATCGTCCGCGTTAGTAGCTAGTATGGAGGATCGAGTGCACCGATATATTCTGAGGCTCGATGATTACCTAGCAGAGTTATTGGTGTAGCTCTTGGTAGGGCATGGGCATTGCCGCGTGCGAGCTTATGCACTTGGATGTGAGGCGGAGAATCGGCGGAATGGCCGAGATCGGCGAAGAGGCGAGCAGCGAGGTCGCTGATGACTTTGAGGCGGACGCCTCGGCCGGCGAGCGATTATGCGCCTCGGCATGCAAGTGGTCCCCGCGTCGTCAGGCGTTTGGAATATTCGGAGGCGGTCGGGGCTCCCGAGGTTCAATTTTGGGGAGTAAGTGCTCGCGGATGAGCCACCGTATCTCGGTGTGACTATTGTGGTAAAGCCCATGGGAATGTCGTCTTGGTTTGGGAGATTGCTATACTTGCGGCCCGGCGGGGCCATTTGCGAAGCTGTCCAGGCCGAGAGTAGCGGTGGGATAACCTGACTACTAGATCGATTGCGGGTTCTTCACGCTTCCATAGCTAGGCGGGATGTTCATGCCGTGAGGCCACGGTAAGTCGCGGTGGAAGTTCGATTTTAGCGGTCCTGCAGGCGCTACTTTCAGGTATATCCTTAAACCCTCTAGAGACTTGTATGTATTGATGTGATGATAATGTGTTAAGTGTTATGTTCGGATATATTTTTTCTAAATTGTGATTAAGAAACATGGTTTGTGAAAAAGTTTAAGCCTGGGGTGAGAAATTATGAAACTTAGAATATTCTGATTGAGACCTTAGATGTAAGGCCGTCTTGAGTACAGTTTTGCAAGTGATCATCCGGAGTGCATTTATGCCTAGAATGTATTGTGTAATAAGTCCACAGGTAGTGTGAAATGGAAGTGGTAGCTTTCATGACTGTAGAAATAAGATTGTTAGGATCGGGGAACAAGGCGTGATGCGTTAAGTGGGTCGGGTTGGGGCCATGTTGAGGGCCAACCGCGGCTGTTCGAGGTGGGGTCGGCTCTGGGTGGTCGCCGGTGGTAAGTCACGAGGGTGCTAGGCCCAAGTTTAGACGACCATCGTATGAGTTCGTGGATATGTTCGACCAGAAGCGGATCGTGAAGGCCGGGAATGGTCTTAAGGGAGGTTGAGGCTAGTAGATGACCAAGTTTGGAGGTGGTGACTCCAAAGTTTTGGGAACTGAAGTGATGACTGAAGTGTGGTACGTATACTAGAAGAGTTCAAGTGTTCGAGAAGGGCACGACGAGTAAGGAAGGAAGAGAACGTGTGTTATTTCGTGGCCAGGCGTGGCGTTGGCAACTTGTTAGAAGAACTTCATCGTAATCCGTCTTGAGAAGGAACATTCGGGATGAATGTTTCTAAGGAGGGGAGAATGTTATACCCCGTATTTCCATAGTATGTACGTAAGGACGTACGTAGAAAGTTTGAGCCTTAAAAGTTAGGCTAGGTTCGAAAATTGTGCACAAGTACCAAAAAGAGTCATTTTTAAATGAAGCGTTTTACTAAACTTGCGAAGGGAAAATTCGGCTATGTCATTTATAATTTTTGCGGATTTTTAGAGGCGGAACATTTTGGACCAGCGGGAGGGTGGCGTGTCACCTCACATTGGAAGAGGTTGGGCGGCAAAGTGGACGAAATTGTGGCTTGTTTTGTCAAGTAGTTGGTAGGATATTTTGGTGGTAGATGGATAAGGTGTACTTGGCTTGATCTTGGCCTTACACTTGCCTAACACATGGATTAATCTTGGCCATTGGTTGGCCATTGCTTGACCTATAAATACCCTCTATGTTGATGAACTTTTCATCAAAATTGTTCTAAGTGTTAAATTCCTCCTCACTCTTAGTGAGAGCTTTCGTCCACCACACTCCTCCTTTGAGGCCCTTGGCGAGAGCCTCCCCTTGAGTGAGGCTAGGCAGAGGGTACCCCACTTTAGCCTAGTTGTCTCGTATAAATACCCACTTGTGTGGTATAGAAATACTCTCTAGTATTGTTATAATGCCCAAATACCTTGGCCCAAATACCTTGTAGAATTCCCAGTTACAACATACAAAGCCAGAAAATACTATTATACTTTCTTTGGCCACTAAGCGAAACCCTAAGGAAAACCTTCATAGTCGGTTGAAGTGTTAAGTAGAAGTTGCGTAAAACTTCTAAGGGTTGATTGGAGCGGGTTGGAGAACTCGGAGTAGGAGCTTAACGTTGCTCAGGAGCGACGTTATACTTGGATAATTTTGGGCTCATCGAGGTAAATACTAATGTCCTTATTGTAATTGGAAATTACATCGTAGTAGTATAGAAATGAATATAAGATTCATAGAAGAGATTTGAGCTGTAATAGAAGGATATTCTGAGAAAAGTTGATGAAATCAACTTGAGAAGAATATAAGTAGAAGTTAAGCGTACTTACATGGGTGTATTCTGATGGTGATAACCTTTATTGGTTGAATGTTTTGCAAGTAGCATGTGCTACTTAGAAGGTGGACAAGGCTAAGCGGGTTATGGTAGTGGGCGTTTTGCTTATAGTCGATAATCGTCGCGAGGTATGTGATTCTTCCTATACTCTTGGCGTGATATTTTAAAGGAAGATATATATATATAATGCGGCAATGTCTTTTGACTTAAGCTGAATAATATATAATCACGGTAGGCGTATGTGTGCTAATTGAGCGTGGTTATGCGACAATGTCTTTTGACTTAAGCTGAATAATATATAGTGCGGTAGGCGTCGTGTGCTAATTGAGCGTAGTTATGCAATGTCTTTTGACTTAAGCTGAATAATAAGAAACTTGAAGTATGTCACAAGAGTTAAGAAACCATTTTGAAAGAAGAGTAACACTTGGTTTTAAAGGTTTTAAAAGAGTTATACTAGCTTTATGGGAAGTTAGGTATAACGTCTTAAGAGTGGTAAAGAAAATGGTTTACTGATTTTAGAAGTTAAGAGACTTGATCTTATAAGATAAGAGACTTAGCAATTGAACTAATATGAATTTTGTGTGAAACCTCGTTCGTGAGTAATGAGTACTTAGTTTTTAAAAAAGGAATAATGTTTCTTGATTTGGAAATCGAGAATGAGTATCGACAAACCATTGCAGCGTTAATAAAGGAAAATGTATTGAATAAATGAAGTATTATATTAAAACCAGTAGAAACCTCCATCTGCATAGAAGCTAAGATGAGACAAAATGATATTATATTTTCTAGATCATGGCTGCTTAATAAGATTTATGAACAAGAATAACCTACTCGCCTAAGGCATATGTTACTCAATTGTTTTAAAAAGAGATTAAGACATTGAACTATGAAACTTTTCTAAAAGAGACTTGAGTAATTGAAATTAGGCAAACTGGAACTTTAGGGAAAAGAAAGGCATTGTGTTGTCTTAAAATGGTTTAAAACTTAAAGTGTTATAACAGCTTTATGGGAAGTTGGTTATAACGACTTTATGAAAACAAAAGAAAGGGTTTTTATCATTGGTTTTAATGTGGAAACTTGACTTTAAAAAGAGAAGTTGTTTTGGTTTGCTTAAAAGATGTAAGTCACTCTATTTTATACTACGGGTATCGGGTGATTTTCATAAAAGGAATGGATCTCTTAAAAGGAATTTAACGTCGTAGTACTTTGAGTTAAAACCGGACTTTGACATAAAATGAAAGTACTTAGAGTTATGTATAACTTGCCTATGCTTGTTGTTGTGTAAATTGCCTATGCTTGTTGTTGTGTAACTTGCCTATGCTTGTTGTTGTGTAACTTGCCTATGCTTATTGAGATAGTCTTTGTTGTGCAAGAATTGTGTTTCTATTCTACCGCGTCTCTCGATGGAGGGCCGGTTGACTTGTTGAGAACTTACTTGGACATCTGGCGTGTGCGGGAGATTCGGGTATGCTTCCATTAGCATTAGTACATGGGCATGTCTACACCGTTGATGGATTACGTGGACATGTGACCATTTTTGGTTATGGTGAAGTATCGTGACTTACGGTTGTGATTGGGTGCGTAGCTGTTTACTTGCCCCGTCGGCTATTCGTGGCGCGGTGGATCTGAGTGCGAGTTGTTGCACTTACCGCGTGTCGACCGCGGCGAAATATCGTGACATCTGGTTGTGATCGGGTGCGTAGCTTGTATACTTGCCCCGTCGACTCACGTGGCGCGGTGGATCGGGTATAGGTTATTGCACGCCGCGTGTCGACAGCGAGTCGGTATAGTGGCGAGGTCTCGTGGTGCGACTTTGGCATCGGTAGGACTTGGTGTTGGTGTACTCCTTGGTGTTGTTATATCATGGCTATGGCGGTGAGGAAGAATTCCACGGGCACAGTGATGATTTGGGCGTGAGTCCACGACTTGATATATTTGTTTATATGTTGTGTCTTGTAGTTTGGTTATCATACATGTCTCTGCTTTATATAGTGCTATGATTTCATTTATAGTACTTCTGATTTCACATACTTAGTACTGTTATGCGACCTCCTTGAAGTGCGTTCATCTGCATGGTAGAAATCGTCATTTGTCGATCCGCTTTTAGGATCACCTTAGAGCGTATTGGGAAGCTCCGTTCCTTGGAGGCTTATCTTTGGTATGTTACCACACAGTGCATGAGTTCTTGTACATTCGGGGTATGGCGGGCCACTGTCGCCATAGTTATTGTAAAAACCTTAAGTGCATGCCTTTGTTGTGGCGGGGTTGTAAGGATTATGCTATTCAAATGTTTATATATATATATGTTGAAAAGCGACCATTTTGGTTGCTTTGTTTTCTTTCATCTTGATCCGTATATTTGCATGTTTAAGTTTTATTTCCATTGGTTTTCTACGATGTTGTATCACTAGGGTGCGGGGTAAGGCACGATCCGCGGGCAGGTTGGTGCGTGACATATGCGGTGCGGGAGTTCGAGGATTAGGCACGCATAATACTATGGGCGATTAGCCTTGCCGATCATTAGCGGCCTAGAAAAGACGATTACATTATATCTATTTTGCTCTTGTTTATCTTTGTGGCACTATATGCGGTTGAATTAGTTGTATTTGTAAGTGATTTTAAAAATGCTTTGATTTCATTTGATACTTCTGATTTCACATACTTGGTACTGTTATGCGACCTCATTGAAGTGCGTTCAATGCGCGATTAGAAGTACACGATCGTCGATCTCGCTCGTAGGATCACGATTCAGCGTTTTGGGAAGCTCCGTTTCTCGGAGGCTTATCTTTTAGTATAGTCACTGTCATTGTAGGTACTTACATTCGGGGTATGGTGAAGCCACTGTCGTCGTATTTATGGTTACATTCTTAGAAGTGCGTAATGCTATTATGGCGAGTTTGTAAAAGGGATGTAGCTTGAGTTTAATCATTTTTATATATATGCGAGAAGGTGGCCGTTTTGGTTAGCCTATTTTCTTATTGTATATCTTGTTTCATGTATAAGTTTTATATCTTCACATTTTCTCAGATGTTGTATCACTAGGGTGCGGGGTAAGGCACGATCACGGGCCGAGGGTGGTCGTGACAAAAGTGGTATCGAAGCGATTAATCCTCGGAAAGTGTCTCTGAAGTATCTAGTAGAGTCTTGATTATCGGTGTGTTGTGCACCACACCTATAATCGGGAGAACTGCGGATATTTAGGATTGGTTTCCATTCTTCTCACTCTGAGATCGTGCCTTAAATTTGTATTATAAGTTGGACTCCTACGCGTATTCTTTTCACGTTATGCCTGCGAAAGGCAACGAGCCAGGGAGGGCGGCGAAGGAGGCTGCGAGTAAATAGCGAGATTCACGAGGGCACGAGCACAGTCATTACGAGATAGTACTTGACGGCGAGTTTTATGGCGCGCTAGCCCGTGAGTTTAGGCGGCGGCGATTGCTCACGAGACCACGATACGAGCCTCTAGTCGCGGCGAGAGCAGAGGATATGAGTTACAAGGAGATGGCCCGATTACTAGCTAGTGCGGTGGTGGGAATGAAACGGACGGGGCCGGTGGTTCGGCGATACCGATGGTTCGCCTAGATCGGATAGTTTTGAGGCTTGGGACTTCGAGTTGCGATCCGCCGATTTCTATGGATCGGGCGAGGAAGATCTCGGGAGTTTATTCGGCGATTCTGGATCGTGAGAATGATCGAGGCTTGAACACGATCGGTGGTCTTAGGTTCGCATCCGGTATGATGCTGCGATCGGCCGGTTTCATTCGTAGGAACTATCGGGAAGCATCGCCTCGGTATGTTATACCGTATTTCCAGTATATGCGTGGGGGCGTGCGTAGAAATTTTCGAACTTCTTTAGGCTTGGCGAATTCTTTTGTGCCTGACACGGTTAGAGTCGTTTTTAAATGAAGCGTTTTCCACGACTTTCGTAGGGAATTTCGGCTATGTCATTTATAATTTTTGCGGATTTTTAGAGGCGTAACATTTTGGACCAACAAGAGGCGACACTTGTCACCTAATTGGTGAAGGTTGAGCGGACGAAATGGGCAGGATTGTACGTTTTTGTGTTGAATTGTGGTCGAGGGTTAGGTAGGATATTTTGTGTAGATGGATAAGGTTGCATGGCTTAATCTTGGCCTTACACTTGATATGCACTTGTCTTCATCTTGGCCATTGGTTGGCCTTCACTTGACCTATAAATACCCCTTAGTTGATGAACTTTCTTAATCAAAACTTGAGCAATCTACCTAAGTCTCAAAATACTCCCTCCTCTTACTTACTTTCGTCCCACACTACCCCCCAGAAGCCTTGGCGAGAGGTCTACCCACTAGCCTAGTTGTTTCGTATAATACCCACTTGTTGTGGTATAGAAATACACTCTAGTATTGTTATAATGCCCAAAATACTTTAGCCAAATACCTTGTAGTACTTTCCAAAGTACCACTTTTACAAAGCAGGAAAATACTATTATACTTTCCCTCGATCACTAAAATGAAACCTAAGTAAATCTTCACGTAGTTGAAGTTATAGTAGAAGTTGGTTAGAACTTCTAAGGGTTGTTGGAGGCGGTCGGGCTCGGAGTAGGAGCTAAACCTTGCTCGGGATCGACATTTAAACTCGGATAATTTTGGGCTTATCGAGGTAAACACTCTTGACCTTATTGTAATTGGAAATTACATGTTGTAGGAATATATAGTTGAAGTATACTATATATAGAACTGAACATTATAATTGTGCGGCAATGTCTTTTGACTTAAGCTGAATAATACTTACGGCGATGTCTTGCGACTTAAGCTGAATTTATATAAGAGAATGAGCGTAATTACATAGGGTGTATTACGGTAGACTTGTGTAGCATTCTTTGTGTAGTAGAATTGTACACGTCGGTCGGACGTGTTAACCCCACTGGTTGGCTTGGTAGCGGCCTCGATAGAGGAGGAGATTTCTGTTTGTTGCGGGAAAATCTTCTGAATTTTACGTAGAATATTACGTCGGGATCTAAAGATATTAATAGGCTCTTTGTGGCCTCTATAGGTTGTAGTACTCGTGTGGGTGACTGTTTGGTGAGAGTGTGTAAGCGGTTTGAAGTACTTGGGCGTTTTGCTATTAGTCGATAATCGTCGCGAGGTATGTGAACCTCTTCCTATCTCTTCTAGCGTGATATGTGTGAACTATGTAGAATGCGGTGAGCGTCATGTGCTAAATGTATTTGATTGGTTTAAAACATAAAGTGTTATAACGGCTTTATGGGAAGTCGGTTATATGACTTTATGTGGATAACAAATACTTTGTGGTTTCTAAAAGGTAATTGATTTGAATAATAAGCGGCTTGATATGTGTTAATAAAGAACTTGAAGTATTTCAAAGATTTATGAATCGTTTTGAAAGAATGAGTAGTACTTGGGTTTTGAAAGCTTAATAGTTATACTAGCTTTATGGGAAGTTAGGTATAGCGGCTTAGAATGTTTCTTGATTTGGAAATCGGAATGTGTATCGACAAACCAACTGCGGCGTTAATAAAGGAAAATGTATTGACTAATGAAGTATTATTAAAACCAGTAGAAACCTCAATCTGCATAGAAGCTAAGATGAGACAAAATGATATTACATTTCTAGATCATGTTGCTTAATAAGATTGATTATAAACAAGAATAACCTACTCACATATAAGACATATGTTTCTCAAAGCGTTTAAAGGAGAATTATGTTTTAAAGGACTAAAACTATGAACTACGAAACCTTTTTCTAAAATGAGAAACTTGAGCATTGAAATTAGGCAAACTTGAGCGTTTGGAAAAATAAGGTTGTTACTTGATTTTACAAAGGAAAGCATTTTGGTTTACTTAACAATGTTAGTCACTCAATTTTATACTACGGGTATCGGGTGACCTTTGTAAAGAAATGGATCTTAAAAGGAATTTATGACGTAGTACTTTAAGGTTAAAATCAGAACTTTGACATAAAATGAAAGTACCTTGAGTCATGTGTAACTTGCTTATGCTTGTTGTTATGAAACTTGACCATATTCGTGTAATAGCCTTGTTGTGCAGAAGCGTGTTCTACTCGATTCTGGGTCATCAGGGAATGTATCTTACTTGATTAAGGTCATCAGGAATGTATTTCACTTGATTCTGGGTCGTCAGGAATGTATTTCACTTGATTCTGGGTCATCAGGAATGTATTTCACTTGATTAAGGGTCATCAGGAATGTATTTCACTTGATTCTGGGTCATCAGGGAATGTATTTCACTCGACTCAGGTTCATCAGGAATGTATATCACTTGACTCTGGTTCATCAGGAATGTATTTCACGGACTCTGGTTCATCAGAATGTATTTCTGCGTTTCTATATTGGGTCCGTAAGATGGGCGAGACACATTATCGTATCACGTGATTTGTACCTAGACTACGGCGGTGAGGAAGAAGTTCCACGGGCATGAGGATGACTTTGAGGCGTGAGTCACGACTTGACATGGCTTCTATGTTGTGAGCGTAGTTTGGTTATCATCGTGTCTCTGCTTTATATAGACTATTATGATTTCATTCTGATATTTCTGATTTCACATACTTGGTACTGTTATCTTGACCTCCTTGAAATTTGCGTTCATCTGCATGAGTAAAAGGTACATCGGTATCGACCAGCTTTTAGGATCACGCTTTGGCGTATTGGGAAGCTCAGTTCCTTGGAGGCTTATCTTTTGGTATGTTACCACAGTGCATAGATGCTTATACATTCGGGGGTATGGCGGGGCCACAATCCGTCATATTTGTAAAATCTTAAGTGCAGCCTTTGTTGTGGGCGGGGTTTGTAAAAAGGATAAGCTGTTCGGGTATTTATGTATATTTGATGAAAGCAAGCTGTTTTGGTTGCTTTGTTTATTTATCTTTTCTCTTAATTCATGTTCATGTTTTTATTTGCTGATTTTCTCGATGTTGTATCACTAGGGTGCAGGGTAAGGCACGATCCGCGGGCAGGTTGGTCGTGACAAAAGTGGTATCAAGCGATTAGTCCTCGGAAAGTGTCTGACGTGTCTAGTAAGTCTTGATTATCGGTGTGTTGTGCACCACATCTATGTCGGGAGGCTGCGAGACATTTAGGATTAGTTTCCATTCTTCTCATTACGAGATCGTGCCTTAGATTTGTGTGATAAATTGGACCCCTCGGCGTATTCCTTTCCTTTACGATTATGCCTCGCGTAAAACCTTGAGCCCAGATAGGCAAGCGATCGAGGCTGTTAGTGAATCTGAGAAATGCGAGCGCGAGCGGTCGATACGAGCGATGCCGACGGCCCGGGTTTCGCGGCGCCGCCCGGCAGCGAGTTTAAGCGCGGCGGTGGCTGCGAGACTCTGATACACGAGCCTCGATCCTACGGCTGGGCGATGAGATAAGTACGAGAGATGGCGATTCTTGGCGGTCGTGGCGAATATGAGATAATTTGAATCTGGCGATTCCGGCCCAGCGGCACCGTAGTTCACCCCGGCGAGCGGTTTGAGGCTACGGGACTTCACGAGTTGTAGCCCTCCGGTGTTACATGGATCGGCGAGGGCGACCCTCGGGAGTTTATCAAGCGACTCTGGATCGTAAGTGATCGAGCCTCGAGGCGAGTCGGTGGTATTGGGTTCGCGTCAGTGCGTGATCTGCGATTGGTAGTTTGGTCGTGGGAGCTGTCGGGAAGAGCATGCACTTCCAGCGATTTGGGATGAGTTCTCGAGGCATTTCTTGCACATTTCTTGCCTCGCGGATGAGAGAGGCTCGGGTAAACAGATTTTTGGCGTTGAGCGGGGCGGGCGGGCGGTTAGAAGTACAATGTGAGTTCGACTCATTAGCTCGGTATGTTCCGTGTAATAGCGATATGGAGGGCCAGTACCGCTACGTCGCGGTGGGCGATTACTTAGCGAGCTTATGCGGGTGTAGCTCTTGGCGGGCATGGACATTGCCGCGTGCAGCTCATGCACTAGGATGTGAGGCACGGAGGTCGGCGGAATGGCGAGATCGTGAAGAGGCGAGCAGCGAGTCGCTTTAGTAACTTCGAGGCGGACCGCCTCGTGTGATCTAGTTATGTACCTCACTTGATCTGAGTGGTCCTCGCGATCTTGGTCGTTCGGGGTATTCGGGGCTGGTGAGCTCGAGGCTTAGTTCCGCGAGTTTACGTGAGTGCTAGCGGCGAGATTCATATCCCCTCGGTGTGCGATGTGACAAACATCATTCGGGAAATGTCGTCTTTTACGGTGCTTGTTTCACTGCGGCCGTCGAGGCCATGTGGCGAGCGTGCTTATAGGAGAATGCGGCGGCTTAGCGCGACCTGCGGATCGATGGCGAGTTCAGCGCCTTCTGATTATCGCCTGCGTGGACTTATGATTAGAGTGGGCGGTAGCCGGTATATCATTAACCATCTAGAGGCTTGTATGTTTTGATGTTATGTTAATGTGTTAAAGTGTTATGTTCGGATAGCTTTGTGCAAAAATGTGATTTAGGAACACAGTTGGGGAAAAAGGGTAAGCACAGGGGGTGAGAAAATGATGAACCTTAGAATATTACAGTTGAGACCTTAGATGTAAAGTAGTCTTGAGTACAAGATTTTGCGAGTGATCCTTGTCGAGTGCATTTTATGCCTAGAAAATATTGTGTGATAAGTCTGCAGGTTGGGTAAATGAAAGTGGTATCTTCGTGATGTGATTTAACAAGGTTGTTCGGATCGAAGCTTGAGAGAGTCGGCGTGTGAGGCTCGGGTTGAGGGCGTGTTGTGTGTCAACCGTGGCCGGAATGAGGTGGGGTCGGCTGCGGGTGGTCATGGTGGTAAGTCACGAGGTGCTAGGCCCAGTTTAGATGACCATCGTATGAGTTCGTGGATATGTTCGACTGAGCGGATCGTGAAGGCGGAAGTGGCCTTAAGGAAGATCGAGGCTAGTAAGATAACCAAGTTGGAGGTGGTGACTCGAGGTTTGGAGAAGCGGCGATAAGCGAAGTGTGGTGCATTATCTTTGGAAGAGTTGAGAGTTCGAGAAGAGTCTGACGAGTAAGGGTAGAAGCGAGCATGTATTGCGAGCATAGATATGATCATTTCTTGTAAAGGGAGAAGGTCACGAAGGATGTATATTTTAGACCTCGGGAATCGCATGCGATCGGCACCATTTGTTGGAGTCGCGGGTGACACTAGAACCTCGCGACAAGCGACAAAAGTTTGTGATGTTAGAGGTGTTTCCTCGTGGACTTGGATATAAGTATTTGCGTGCATGTGTTGTTTAGTGGCGGTTGTGGCGTTGGCAACTTATTAGAAGAACTTTATCGTTATCAGTCTTGAGAAGGAACATTGGGGCGAATGTTTCTAAGGAGGAGAATGTTATACCGTATTTCAGTATATGCGTGGGGGCGTGCGTAGAAATTTCGAACTTCTTTAGGCTTGGCGAATTCTTTTGTGCCTGACACGGTTAAGTCGTTTTTCGGCGAAAGCGTTTTCCACGACTTTCGTAGGGAATTTCCGGCTATGTCATTTATACTTTTTGCGGATTTTTAGAGAGGCGTAACATTTTGGACCAACAAGAGGCGACACTTGTCACCTACAATTGGTGAAGGTTGGCGGACGAAATGGGCAGGATTGTACGTTTTTGTGTTGAATTGTGGTCAAGGGTTAGGTAGGATATTTTGTGTAGATGGATAAGGTTGCACGTGGCTTAATCTTGGCCTTACACTTGCTATGCACTTGTCTTCGTCTTGGCGTTGGTTGGCCTTCACTTGACTATAAATACCCCTTAGTTGATGAACTTTCTTCGTCAAAACTTGAGCAATCTACCTAAGTCTCAAAATACTCCCTCCTCTTACTTACTTTCGTCATACACTACCCCCCGAGAAGCCTTGGCGAGAGGTCTACCCACTAGCCTAGTTGTTTCGTATAATACCCCTTGTTGTGGTATAGAAATACTCTCTAGTATTGTTATAATGCCCAAAATACTTTAGCCAAATACCTTGTAGTACTTTCCAAAGTACCACTTTTTACAAAAGCAGGAAAATACTATTATACTTTCATGATCACTAAAGCGAAACCTAAGTAAATCTTCACCGTAGTTGAAGTTATAGTAGAAGTTGGTTAGAACTTCTAAGGGTTGTTTGGGCGGGTCGGGCGCTTCGGTGTAGGAGCTAAACCTTGCTCGGGATCGACATTTAAACTCGAATAATTTTGGGCTTATCGAGGTAAACACTCTTGACCTTATTGTAATTGGAAATTACATGTTGTAGGAATATATAGTTGAAGTATACTATATATAGAACTGAACATTATAATTGTGCGGCAATGTCTTTTGACTTAAGCTGAATAATACTTACGGCGATGTCTTGCGACTTAAGCTGAATTTATATAAGAGAAGCTGACGTAATTACATGGGTGTATTCTGATGAACTTGTGTAGCATTCTTTGTGTAGTAGAATTGTACGTCGGTCGGGCGTGTTAACCCCGCAGGTTGGCTTGGTGGCGGCCTCGATAGAGGAGGAGATTTCTGTTGCGGGAGAGTCTTTGCGAATTTTACGTAGAATATTCTCGTCGGGATCTAAAGATATTAATAGGCGCTTTGTGGCCTCTATAGGTTGTAGTACTACGTGTGGGTGACCCTTGGCGAGAGTGGTAAGCGGTTTGAAGTACTTGGGCGTTTTGCTATTAGTCGATAATCGTCGCGAGGTATGTGAACCTCTTCTATCTCTTCTAGCATGATATGTGTGAACTATGTAATGCGGTGAGCGTCACGTGTGCTAAATGTATTTGATTGGTTTAAAACATAAAGTGTTATAACGGCTTTATGGGAAGTCGGTTATAACAACTTTATGTGGATAACAAATACTTTGTGGTTTCTAAAGGTAATTGATTTGAATAATAAGCGGCTTGATATGTGTTAATAAAGAACTTGAAGTATTTCAAAGATTTATGAATCGTTTTGAAAGAATGAGTAGTACTTGGGTTTTGAAAGCTTAAGAGTAATACTAGCTTTATGGGAAGTTAGGTATAACGGCTTAAGAATGTTTCTTGATTTGGAAATCGGAATGTGTATCGACAAACCAACTGCGGCGTTAATAAAGGAAAATGTATTGACTAATGAAGTATTATTAAAACCGGTAGAAACCTCCATGCGTAGAAGCTAAGATGAGACAAAATGATATTACATTTCTAGATCATGGTTGCTTAATAAGATTGATTATAAACAAGAATAACCTACTCACATATAAGACATATGTTTCTCAAGCGTTTAAAGGAGAATTATGTTTTAAAGGACTAAAACTATGAACTACGAAACCTTTTTCTAAAATGAGAAACTTGAGCATTGAAATTAGGCAAACTTGAGCGTTTGGAAAAATAAGGTTGTTACTTGATTTTACAAAGGAAAGCATTTTAGTTTACTTAACAATGTTAGTCACTCGAATTTTATACTACGGGTATCGGGTGACCTTTGTAAAGAAATGGATCTTAAAAGGAATTTACTTGACGTAGTACTTTAAGGTTAAAATCAGAACTTTGACATAAAATGAAAGTACCTTGAGTCGTGTGTAACTTGCTTATGCTTGTTGTTATGAAACTTGACCGTGTGCGTGTAATAGCCTTGTTGTGCAAGAAGCGTGTTCTGCTCGATTAGGGTCATCAGGGAATGTATCTTACTTGATTCTGGGTCATCAGGAATGTATTTCACTTGATTCTGGGTCGTCAGGAATGTATTTCACTTGATTCTGGGTCATCAGGGAATGTATTTCACTTGATTAGGGTCATCAGGAATGTATTTCACTCGACTAGGTTCATCAGGAATGTATTTCACTCGACTACAGGTTCATCAGAATGTATATCACTTGACTAGGTTCGTAGAGAATGTATTCACGGACTCTAGGTTCATCAGAATGTATTTCACACGTTTCTATATTGGGTCCATAAGATGGGCGAGACACATTATCGTATCACATGATTTGTACCTAGGCTGCCGGCGGTGAGGAAGAAGTTCCACGGGCATGAGGATGACTTTGAGGCGTGAGTCACGACTTGACATGGCCTTCTATGTTGTGAGCGTAGTTTGGTTATCATACATGTCTCTGCTTTATATAGACTATTATGATTTCATTCTGATATTTCTGATTTCACATACTTGGTACTGTTATCGACCTCCTTGAAGTGCGTTCATCTGCATGAGTAAAAAGTCATCGGTATCGACCAGCTTTTAGGATCACGCTTTCGGCGTATTGGGAAGCTCCGTTCCTTGAGGCTTATCTTTTGGTATGTTACCACAGTGCGTAGATGCTTATACATTCGGGGTATGGCGGGGCCCTGTCCGTCATAGTGTTGTAAAATCTTAAGTGCATGCCTTTATTGTGGCGGGGTTTGTAAAAAGGATAAGCTGTTCGGGTATTTATGTATATTTGATGAAGGCAAGCTGTTTTGGTTGCTGTTTATTTATCTTTTCTCTTAATTCATGTTCATGTTTTATTTGCTGATTTTCTCGATGTTGTATCACTAGGGTGCCGGGTAAGACACGATCACGGGCGAGGTTGGTCGTGACAAGCTGGTTGGGGCGAGTTCGAGGCATTTCTTACACTTCTTGCGCCTCGCTTGAGATGAGGCTTCGAGGCGAATAGATTTATGATGTTAAGCGAAGCAGGCGGACGGTTGGGAATATAGTAAGGAGTTAGACTCATTGGCTCGTTATGTCCCGCTTTAGTAGCGAACATGGAGGATAGAGTGCACGATATGTCGCGAGACTTAGCGATTATCTAGTAGAAGGCATGCGAGTAGCTCTTGTGGGCATGGGCGTTGCCGCGTGCTGAACTTATGCGCAGGTGAGAGCATAGAGATCGGCAGATTAGCGAAGATCAGCGAGAAGAGGCGGAACAGCGAGGTCCTTTGGGAACTTCGGCGAACCTACCGTGAGACTAGTTATGCGCCTCGCCCGATCTGAGTGGTCTCGAAGACTTGGGGCGTTCGGGGTATGGAAGAGTTGGTGAGCTCGGGGTTTCGGTTCCGATTTACATAGGTTCTTGACCAGTTGATTTTCCTCAAGTGTTCACTATGTGGTAGGCATCATTAGGAAATGTCATCTTATTACTAATGCTTGTTTTACCAGTCGAGAACCGTGTGAGAGAGAATGTCCTAGTAGGAGAGATACAGGTGGGATGACTTAGCCTACCAGGTTAGTTGCGGATTCAGTGGATCGGAGAGGAAGGGGTGTTAGTGTTACACCCCGTAAGTCCAGGACATGTAAAAGAGAATGTACATAAGGAAACAAGACTTGGAAATTAGTGCGAAAGGAAGAATTGTTTTCGTGGAAAATCTTAGAAACGTCGGAAAGGAAAAATGTTCGTTGTTGAGAATTGGATTCTCAAAATGCATTATTTGAAGAATATGGAACTTATTAACATTATGGAAATTTATTTTTACGGGTTTGGTCATGTGGGGCCCACAGAAATTTCACGTTTTGTGGGGCCCGAGGGTTCTGAAATTTTATGGACGAATGAGAGAGGCGCGTGGCACCCAGCGTATGGTCTTGGATGAAATTTAGTAAGGGTAGAATGGTCATTTACCATGGTGGAAGATAAGTCTTGCTAAACGATATTGTTGACCAGTCGACTTGCCATGTCTTAATCCGTGTGATCTTCATCTTAGCCACCCGTTTGTTTAAGTCTAAGCCATCCGTAGTGTTATAAATACTAAGCTAGTGCAAGACTTGGCATTTTACACTTAGAAAAATTAGAGAACACTTGTGTTCTTGAGACATGCTCTCGGGTTTGGCACTTTGCACCTGAAAACAATTTGTAGTTTTGATCCTTTGTTCCAAGACTTAAACCCGATGTCCTAAGGGTATTATAAGGATATCTCGATAGAAAGATTTGGGCAGGCGTTTTTCGTATTAGTCATGGCGGAAACTTAAGGAGTTCTTGACTTTGAAGTTGGAACTTGAAGATGGGTTCTTCATAGGCTTATAAGGAGTGCTTGAGGCGGATTGGAGCGTAAGGAAAGGAGCTAAGAATTTGCTAAAGCGCGACTTTGAATCTTGGAATTTTAAGGGCTTATAAAGGTATAATCTTGTCGTTTTAGTAGTTAAGATTACTTATCATTGTAGTTGTGGATATTAGCAAGCATGAGATGTTTAGTATGAAGTTTGATTAGTATATTGGCTATTGGAACCCTAATCCGAAAACTAGCATGTTTAGCCTTAAGATTACATTTCAAGTTGATTATTAGTTTAAGTCGTCGCATGTTGTATAAGAAGGAAATTATAGTTGTGGAAGTTGTTTATGACTATATAACATGTTAGACCTTAGAACTTGGAATTGGAAAAGGATTGGAAAAGACTTAGTGTTGTTGGTTATTGTTGGCCGAGAATGGCTAGTGAGTATTAAACTCGCCATTATGAATTGTGGGCGGAATTTTACGTATTGTAAGGCGTGTAATCCACTGTTTGGTTGTTGTTTGGAGCCTTAAATGTGGCGTGTTGGTTATTGTATTAGACCTTGAAAAGGTGGCAAAGTGAGTATAAACAAAGGAAGTCTTTGCCCGATTTTCCGTAGAATTAGAGCCATTACTTAGTATTATTCTCGTTAGAGACTAGAAGTTGATAGTCTTGTTGTGACCATTATAGGTTGACAATTCGTGCGGCGTATTCGACAGCTTGTGGATTTAGCGAAAGGTATGTGAACTATCTCCTCTTGGCATGATTCCTTAAGGTAAAGAAAGTATGTCTACTCGCAAATGATACGTTCCTTGGTTGTATTTGGATTGCCTAAAATAGAATTAGTTCTATGTACTTCTTGATTGTACTTTGATGTTTAAATTGTAAGTTGTATAATCCATTGCCTTAGTGAAGTTGGATTCTTAAAAGTGAAAGTATTTTACTTAAAGTACATAGAGTCTTGAAAAGGAAGTGGTTTCCAAATCTTTTGGCTAGTGCCTTAGTTCCAAAACCTAAGTAGTTTAATGACTTTAGGGAGTCAAGGGTGATTTACTTAATTGTTTTAAGAGAGGAGAAATGACATGATTTAAGAGAAGAAACTTGTTTTCTAAATATTAAGAGACTTGAAGTATTTTGGAAAGTTAAGAACTTGATTTGTAAGTATGTGATACTTGGTTTTAAGTATAAGTCTCTTGGTTATAAAAAGGAATAAATATGTCTAAAACCATAAAGTGTTATAACGACTTTATGGGAAGTTGGTTATAACGGCTTTATGGAAGGTTAAGAAAGTTGTCTATTTTGATTATTAGGCATAAGTTGCCTAGATTGTGAAAATTTGAAGTTACTTGATTTCAAGCTTTGAAATGAGTTTTCTAAAAGTGTAGTAACTTACTTTGAAAAATAGACACACATTGATACTACGGGTGTTAGTATCTTGGGGTTTTACATAAAAAAAAGTCTTTTGAAAAGAATGTACGTACGTAGTACTTTGGCTTGTTTAATTGAGAATAATTCTATGTGTGCCTTGATAAGTACTTTGGCTTGTTTAATTGAGAATAATTCTATGTGTGCCTTGATAAGTACTTTGGCTTGTTTAATTGAGAATTATTCTATGTGTGCCTTGATAAGTACTTTGGCTTGTTTAATTGAGAATTATTCTATGTGTGCCTTGATAAGTACTTTGGCTTGTTTAATTGAGAATTTCCAATGCGTGCTGGTGATAGCATTGAGTACAAGTATTATGTTTTATTACGTTGCATGACTCTCGGTTGGAGAATTTGCCTTGTTGTAAGTTTACTTGGAGCGTGCAAGCGGTGAGGTGGGATTGCGGGTATGCTTCCATTATTTGTGTTACCTTATGGTCGTACTTATACGATGTGGGATCTTGGGCGTGCGACGCGAGGATACTCTTGGACGTCTTATACGATATGGGATTAGGCGTGTGACGAGTCGGGTTAGATTCGGTTGTTTGTGTTACCTACGGTCATGCTTATCGATGTGGGATCCGGCGGGCGTGCGGCCGCGAGGATACCACATGGTAATGCTTATCACGATGTGGGATGCGGCGTGCGACCACGAGATATACTCATTGGACATCTTATCGATGTGGGATTAGGGCATGTGACCGGGGCGGGTTTGATTCGGTTGTTTGTATACCTGTGGTCATGCTTATACGATGTAGGATTAGGCGTGCGACCACGAGGATACTCATGGATATGCTTATTGGTGTTACATTATATCATGGGTATCGGCGGTGAAAGGATTCCAGGCATGATTGATGTTATGGGCGTGAGACCAGTGGTTATATTTGAGTAGTGACTTTGAGGCATGCGTCCACGACTTGATATAGCTCTTGCTTATGTATTGTATCTTGTAGGTTGGCTATCATCATGTCTCTGTTTTGTTTAAGTGTTATGATTTTATTCTGATGCTACATTGTTCCACATACTTGGCATTCTTACGTCTTGACCTCGCCCGAGTGCGTTAAATCTGCATGAGTTTAGTCTGTTTGGTGATCGGCGGTGTAGGACCACCTCGAGTTTCGGATAGCTCCTGTTGGGAGTTTATCTTTTTAGTATAAGTCTTTCGGTATAGGCTTTTATCTGATTATGGAGATGCGGCGGGGCCTTGTCCGTCATAGTTGATATAACTCTTAAGTGCGTATTCATATGTAGGATTAGACTGCGTATGCGGTGTAGTGTCTTTTGTTTATGTATATTATATGGCGGCCTTGTCGGCTTTGCCCTTGCGCGTCACGTTGGTTTTAAAAAAAAATGGCGTTATTTAATTTCGCGATTTACTTAGTTGTTAAGGTTGAAGGTGCCGGGAAGGGCACCGATCCTGAGCTTGAGGTTGGGCGTGGCGATTAACGAAGAGCCACGCTTTCGGTATGGCGTTGTGGTAGGTGTTCTTATGGGAGTGTCGTACTACTTCCGATAGCTTGTTATCTTTGCGGCCGTCGGGGCCATTTGCGAAAATTGTCCAGGCCAGTGCGCGGATGTTACGACTCGATCCTCGGGATCGATGTTGGTTCATCATACGTAGTTATCGCCCGTGAGCGGGATTTGATTAGGCGACAAAGGAAAGTGGCGATGAATTCTGAGATATCTTGACCTTGAGACTTGTTTAGGTCGTTATGGTAGATCATGTGGAGTGCTATGTTCGGTTAGCATTGTGTAAGTTGTGATTAGAAAACATGGGTAGTTGAAAAGGGTAAGTGCAGGGGCGAGAAAATGGGAGCCTTAGAATTTATATGATTGGGACCTTCGATGCAAGGCCGTCACGAGTGGATGATTTTACGGTTGGTCTTTGTCGAAGTACTCGGTATCGTGGTGTATTTGTGTGATAATTCCATGGGTAGTGTGAGATGGAAGTGGTAGCTTTCATGGCGTGAAGCTGGTAAGATTGTTAGGATCGAGAGCGAGTTTAGTCTGAAGTGGGTCGGGTTGAGGCCATATCGCGAGTCAACGCGACCGAATGTGGTGAAGTCGGTTTGAGATGGTCGCTAGATGATAGAACCACGAGGTGTTAAGCCCAAGTTAGGTAACCATCGCGAGTTCGTGGATGCGTTCGACCGATGGCGGGCGATGAGTCAGCCCGTCTTGTCTTTCGATTATGGTATTTACTCGGCGGAGGTTATGCGAGATGTTATCGGGAAGGTTGTAAAGCTGCACGGGGTTCTACTTTTATTTTATGGCGGCGGTGGAGCGGTTTACGGCTATTTCTTTTGGAGAGTTTTACGGCGGGGTTAGGAACTCGGGTGAGTCTCGCTGTGCATTCACCTCGGGCGGCGGACGAGCAGCGCATTTATCGAGACGTTTGAGGGCGAGTTCTGGGCGGTGTTTTGATTCGAGGAGTAGGCTGTGAGGATTATTTGCCTCTTGTTGAGTGAGTATTATATAGCTACCATTTGATGTCGGATGGTGCCTTATGAAGCCTTGTATGGGCGGAAGTGTAGGTTCTTGGTCGATTGGTTCGATGTTGGCAAGGTTGGATAGTTGGTCCCACTTGTTTGGCGAGGATGTGGACAAGGTGAAGCTTATCGAGAAGAAGTTATTAGCGGCTCGAGTCAGCGAAGTCGTGTGGATAATCGGCCGACACTTGGAGTTGAGTTGGCGGTGGAGTCTTGAAAGTACCACCGGAAGGTGTGGCGAGATTTGGGCGGGGAAACTTAGCGAGTACTTTGGGCATTTGGATCGTTTGTAAAATAGGCGGGTTGCTATAAGTTAGCTTGCCGTCAGGCTTAGGAAACGATGCGTCCGGTCTCGGTTGCTATGTTTGAAAGAGTATCGGAGATCCGTCAGTGTTCCCGATTAATGATGACGAGTTGGAGATAGTAACCGAGATTTTAGGCGAAGCGATGTCGAAATGTGGTACGTATAGTAGGAAGAGTTTGAGTGTACAAGGAGGGTACGACGAGTAAGAAAAGAGGCGTAGATGTGTTAAGAAGATGGAAGTGTCCTTTTTATAAGTAAAGATGTGAAGAAAGTATCCTTTAGACCATGGGTGGAGCTAATGGTATTGTTATACGCTTTAGAGATGATTCTTCGTTGGCTTGGATGTGCGTTTTTGCGAGTATGTTGTATTATGGCCATGTGTGACATAAATGGTTTCGTAAGCATAGTAGGGAAGACTATACCGGCACAGGTGTGCTTGGAGACTTAGAAGGAACATTCGGGACGAATGTTTCTAAGGGGGGAAGAATGTTACACCCCGTAGTTCCAGAGTATGTATACGAGGGGCGTGCGTGCGAGAATCTGACATTAAAATTGGAAAGGAAGAAAGATGTGATTTTTTTCGACCGAAAAGTTTCCGGATTTTGTGAAGGAAAAAGGTTCGTTAATGGGAATTGGATTCCCGGATTCGGTATTCGGACTTTATGGAATTTTATTTCCGAAATTGGTCACGTGGGGCCCACAGGCGAATTTATGGTTTTGTGGGGCCCACTTTATTTTCGGATTTTTGGCATTACGGATATTTTTCGGAAGACGGAATATTTTGGACGAGTAGGGGGGCGACACGTGTCACCCACATGAGGCCGTATGGGCGATTGTTAGTGGTGTGTTGGGCGGTTTTGGGTGGGACAAGTGGCTTGCCACTTGTCCCATTGTTATAGTGGACAAATGGTTGGCCAACTACCTGCGCATGTACCATCCTCGCGCACACTTGCACAGATCTTGGCCATTGATTTTCCTATAAATACCCTTTGTGCAAGACTAATTCTTAATCCAGCAAAGTTTCTCAGAGACAAACACTCACTCCTCTAGTTGTTTTTAGTCCCCACTTTGTGTAGAAATACTTCAAGTATTGTTGTATAAATCCCAAATACCTTAGCCTAAATTCCTAGTAGTATCCCAAAGTTATTTCAATACTAAGAGCAGAATACTACTTTATTCGATAGTCGCAAAATGAAACCACAGAAAAATCTTCATAGCTTAGATGAAGTGTTAAGAAGTTGTTTAGAAACTTCTAAGGGTTTCTTGGAGGCGGAGTTGGGCGTAAGGAAGTGGAGCTAAGCGTTGCTCGGGATCGACTTATAAAACTTGGATAATTTTGGGCTTATCGAGGTAATGATCTTTATCCTATTGTAATTGGAAATTACATGTTGTAGTAATGTATAGTTGAGTATACTATATGTAGAATGAATATGGATAAGAATTGTTGTATTTACATAGGGTGTATTCTGATGACTTGTAGTATTATTGTGGAGTAGAATTGTACACGTCAGGTTAGGCGTGTAACCCACTGGGATTGTTGGTTTGGTAGCGAGGCCTCGTTAGAGAGGAGATATATGTGGTTGCGGGGAGAGTCTTGTCGAATTTTCAGTAGAATAAGGAACACGGTACTTAGAATTGTTCTCTGAAGAGGCTAGAAGTTAATAAGCGTTTTATGGCCATTATAGGTTGAAGTACTACAGTGGCGTATTCTACTTGAAGGGTGGAAAAGGCTAGCGGGATTATAGTCTTGTGGGCGTTTTGCTAATTATCGATGTCGTCGCGAGGTATGTGAACCTTTTCCTATCCTTTCTAGCATGATATTTGTGAAATATATTTAGTGCGGTAGATCTAAGGGTAGTGCGGATGGGCGACGGATAAACGGGGCGTGGTCGTAAGATTATTCGACTCAGGCCGAGGGGTTCGATTATTTGTTTCAAGGTTAATGAAGTTTAGATCAGAGAGGTTCTTGAGTCTTAGTCGTTGAGGAGGTAAAGAGCGACAATATGAGGATCTAGTGATGATCTGATATCGAGATCGGCTCTCAGAAAGAAAATCTGTTTGAGTAACAGGATGGGGTCTTTGTGAGATGAGGATAGATTGCGTGTACCGTGCTGCGAGGACTAGTCGGCGAGTTTTAGGAGGCATACGGTGCTTATTGTTCTAATTGTTGAGTCGACTAAGTTGTGTCGTGACCTCGGATGTATGTATGGGTAAGATGGCCAGGAAGGGACGTAGCGGAGTTTACTGCTTAGTGTCCGAGTTAGTAGCAGGTCATGGTTGAGCACCAGAAGCCCAGTGGGCTATTGCAGACGATTGAAATCCCAACCTAGATATGAGAGGTATTTAATATGGATCTTGTTACAGGGTGGCATCGTACTCGGAGGAAGTGCGACTCCATAGGGTCATGGTAAATGGGTTGGCGAAACGATCGTGTCATACAGTTAGGACGATTACTCGTCGAGGATTATGCTAGCTTGTATAGAAGAGAGATTGTGAGGCGCGGGGTTCTATGCTTATGATGTCGAGACAGATGAACTTCGATTCTGAATAACCGGAGGTTTTTGAAGGGTTTTAGGGACGAGTGAGTCTCGGTGTTGCATTACACCTCGGGCCAGACGGACGGAAGCGTACTATCCATGCGCGAGGATGAGTTGCGGGCTGTGTTCTTGATTTCAGAACTATCGGGAGGGTTAATTGCCTCTTGTTGTATTACGTGCGATATGAGATACCGCTTCGGTATTGAGATGGCCTGTATGAGGCCTTGTATGTAGAAAGTGTAGATCGCGGTTGGATGGTTCGACATGGCGAGTTGATTATTTGGTCGAACTTGATTGAAGTGTGGATAAGCGAAGCTTATCAGGAAAGATTATTAGTAAGCTTAGAAGTCGTGAAGCTTTATGCGGATGGCCAAGCGTTGACACGTGGGGTTGAACGACATTTTAGTATGAGCGTTGTTATGTGGCCACGTGTGGCATTATTGGTATATAGGGGTTGTAAAGAAGACTATGTCGCTATCTTTAAGTGTGACTCCCGAAGGAACATTCGGGGCGAATGTTTCTAAGAGGAAGAATGTTACACCGGAATTTGAGGATATGTTTATAGAGCGTGCGTAAGAACTCAAAAATGTTAAGGTTTGAGGCGAGTAAAAAATTATCGAAATTATGGAATTGTCGGAAAGCGAATATTGCGACGAATGGGAGGCGACCGTGTCACCCTTAGGTTGTCTTGGACAGAAATTTACCATGGGCAAAGGGTCGTTTGACCATTAAATTGATGAGTAAGTCTTGCTAAAGTCTTGAAGCTTGACATTGTTGACTAAAGTCCGAGGGCCACTTGGCGAATCCGTGTGAAACTCGTCGAAGCCATCCATATGTACTAATCTAGACCCTCGATTTATGTTATATATGTACACTAGTAGTGCAAGACTTTGTCATTCTCAACACTTAGAAAATATTTTGAAATCTTGTTCTTGTGCCTTATGAAGCTCACGGCAATGCTAGGTTTTCAAGGAAATTTTCAATTGTTGTCCAATAATTCCCATACTTTAAACCAAGGTTCCTAAGAGTATTGTAAGGGTATCTCAATAGAAAGATCCCGGAAAAGTGGCGTTTTCGTATTAGTCGCAAGGCGGAAAGTTAAGGAGTTCTTTAACTTTGAAGTTGAAACTTGAAGATGAGTTCTTGTAAGCACAGGGTTGCTTGGAGTGGATTGGAACGTCGAAAGAAGGAGCTAAAGTTGCTAAGGATCGACTTGTAGTCTTGGTTCATATTTGGACTAAATGAGGTATAATCTTCGTCTTACTTTTGTAATTGAAGATTCCATGTTATTATAAGTTAGAAATGATTATGTGATATGTGTTATGAAGATTGATAAGTGTTATGGAAATTTAGTAACTCAAATTCGAAAATGACATGTTGAGTCATTTGAAATTGAATTACTTTTTGGTCGTTAATTAGAATCGTCGCATATTACCTACTTGAAGATTGTAGTAGTTACACTCAATTGCGGCTTGATAACATGTTATACTAAACAACTTGGATTGAAAAGAAATTGGAAGAAGAATTGGTATTGTTGCCCTAATTGCCGAATCGACGTTGTAGTTTAGACTAGTATATTATATATTATGGGGCGGAATTTTACACGTCTTGATTAAGCGTGTAATCCCCTATTGTTAACCACTTTGTTGAGCCTTAAATGTGGCGTGTTTGGTTATTGAATTCGGCCTTGAAAAAGGTGGCAAAGTATGTAGAAACAAAGGAATTGCTGTCCGATTTTCCGTAGAATTTAGTGACTTTGCACTTGGAATATTCTACGTTTGAAGTAAGAAGTTAATAGACGTATTATGGTCATTATAGGTTGACATACTACGTATGGCGTGTTGGACTTAGCAAGTGGATTAAACCGAAGAGGTATGTGGAACTTTCTTATCTCTTGAGCATGAATAAGTTGTAAATGTATGAAATCGGTAGGCGTCTGAGATTTTGACAATCTAGATGCATTACACGTATTTGCGGGACATGTTTTAGAGCGTGCGTAAGAACTCACAAGTGTTAAGATTGGAGACTTGTAAAAATTTATCGAATTACGAATTTTTTTGGAGCGTATTATTGTGGCGAATGGGAGGCGACACATGTCACCTTATTGATACCTTAGTCGATTTAGGCATGGCCAAAATGGTCATTTACCGTAAGTCTTGGATGACTAAAGTCTTGCAAGTGTAGCTTGAGAATTTGACTAAGTCAAAGGGTCGACTAGTCTTGATATTTTGAAAGACTTCGTCCTAGCCACCCAAATGGTTGCATCTTGTCCCTCCATGACCACTTTATATTACTACTAGTAGCACTACTAGTGCCAACATAGAAAATTTCTTGAAAAATTGGATGAGCATAGAGCTTGAGCTCTCGGGTTCCATATAAAAAAAAATCTTTGTTTGTGATCCGTTTAGCTCCAGCTTTAAACGAAGGTTCTTAGGTGTATTGTAAACACGTCTCAATAGAAAAGTCTTGGAAAAGAGAGTTTACGGGTTAGTCGCAAAGCGAAAACCTAGTTGTCTTTCTAGGTTTTGTTTGGAGATTTGAAGGATAATTGTTGGTGTTGTTCTAAGGGTCTTAACAAGCAGATTGAAGTGTCTTGGAGAGGCTACAAACTACTAAGGAAGCGACTTGATTGGAGTTGGATTAAGAATCGTTAAGGTATAATCTTGTCTTTTAAAGGTGTTCTGAGATTACATATTTATATTGTTGTTGTTAGCCTTACTTGTTGCTAGCATGAAGTTGATAGGTTGAAGTTATAAGTATTATGGATTGCTTGTAGCTAGATCGAAATGTTATACAAGCCAACGAAAAATTGGATTACTAATTGGTCGTTTTTAGAAATGCGTCGCATGTTACTTACTTGAAGATTATGGTTATTATAATCAAATGCGACTTGATATCATGTTATGCTACCAATTTGGATTGAAATGGAAATTGGTTAAGAATTGGTATTGTTGAACTCAAGGTGGCGAATTTGGACTTATAGTTTGTATTAGTTTGTTATCGTTTGTGGGTGAATTTTACACGTCTAGTAGGCGTGTAATCCTATTGATTAATTGCTTTGATTGTGCCTTAAATGTGGCGTGTTTGGTTATTGTATTCGGCCTTGAAAAGGTGGCAAGGTTAGTAAAAACAAAGGAGGTCTTTGTCAGATTTTCCGTAGGATTTAGCGACTTGACACTTATAATATTCTACGTTTGAAGTAAGGCCTTAATAGGCGTATTGTGAATATTATAGGTTGACATACTACGGGCGGGACTTTGTACTTGGCAAGTGGTTTGACCGTGAGGTATGTAGAACTTTTCCTATCCTTTGAGCATGACTAGTTACACGTATATAGTGCGGTGGGCGTCTGAGAGCTTGATATCCTTTACTAGTTTATTGAATGGCCAAGTCGGGTGAGTTAGGAGATTAACTCACTTCTTTGAAAGTATTAAGGATGTCTAATGTTTTATTAAAGTTAAGGGACTTGAAGAGTTTTAAAGTATGTGATACTTGTTCCGTTTTAAACATATAAGTCCCTTGGATAGGAAATTGTATTTGGCTAAGATATAAAGTGAATATAACGACTTTATGGGGAGTTGGTTATATTTGCTTTATGGAAAGATAAATGACTTGTTCTAATGAAAAGGCAATTTGATTTTAAGGCATCAATTGCCTAAGTTTTTATAATAAAAATGAGTCACTTGATTTAGAAACCTAACTTTATTTCTAAAGGTATTGTGACTTGTCTTGAAAAGTAATTTTGACTTGATACTACGGTTAATGGTATCTTGGAAGTGTTATATGAAAATGAGTCATTTTAAAAGGTTAGAAGTACGTAGTACTTTGGGTTAAACTCCCGGATTTATAATAACATATTAAGTGCCTTAAGTAAGCTAAAATGAGAGTGTAGATGAATAAGACTAATAAGAAGATAGGGGGACTTCTAACTTGCTTATTTATTGTATAATTAGGTTGAGATAGGGTAAGAGTATAAGTGAGGGCAAACCCCAGGCTATACCACCTTCTCGGGATAAAAGTATAAATGAGGGTAAACCCCAAGGCGTTATACCACTGTTTTATTACATTCTCCGGGATAAGAGTATAAATGAGGGCAAACCCCAAGGCGTTATACCACTGCTTGGGGTAAGAGTATAAATGAGGTAAGAACCTAAGGCGTTATACCACACTGTTTCTATGGGTTAGCTACTCATGATTTGATCGAGTCTCTATTGTGATGTTATGCGTATTCCTTGATTTACTCTCATTGTTAGTAAGACAACGTGTCTTGTAATTTTGTTATCATACATGTCTCGCTTTGTTTTAAACTTATGTTGTAATTACAGTACTTTCGTTTACATACTTAGTACATATTGTGTCTTGACCCTTCAGAGGCTGCGTTAATCTGCGAGAAAGGGTAGCGGTGGCGGATCACATTCTTAGGATCGCAGGCGGCAGTGAAGCTCGTTTATCAGGAGGCTTGTCTCTTTTAGTGCAGATCTTTTCCACGGTGTTGTAGATTTATGTACATTCGGGGTATGGCGAGCCTGTCCATACGATTGTTATTCTAAGTGCGTATTCACGTATGTGGTTGGGGTTGTAGAAGCGATGTTATCTGTGTACTTTTGATTTTGTTATATATATTGGGAGGCGGCACTTGCTCGGCTAGCACAGGATGTTTATAGTTACACATGTGTTTATGTTGTGTATGTTCATTTGCTTTTCTCGATGTATACCTTAACGGGGTGCGGGTAGGGCACCGGCCGTGACCGAGGTCGGAGTCGTGACAAAAGTAGTATCAGGCGGTTAGTCCTCGGAGAGTGTCTGAGCCGTGTCTAGCGAGTCTTGATTATCGGTGTGTTGTGCGCCACGTCTATGTCGGGAGGCTGCGGGACATTCGAGATTGGTTTCCATTCTTCTTTCTCTAGGATCGTGCGATGAAGTTTGTCTTATTAGGTTAAATCCTCTCGACCTAATCTTATGTAGCGATTATGCCTCGCGGAAGTCGACGAGCCGAAGGGCAAAGCGGCGAGAGGCGCTAGCGGTACTCGAAGGTTACGGGCTCGAGCCGCAGTTATACGAGGTAGTAAGCGGGTCGGCGAGTTGACCACGCCCGGCGATGTTAGAAAAGCGAGCGGCGAAGCTCGAAGGATTCGTGCAGACCCTCAGTTCCCGGCCAGTGCTTGAGTATAGAACTACGAGGCGGTCGGTTATTGACGATATAATGGCCGGGCCAAGCGGCGAGCGGCGACCATGGCCGGCGGTTTGCGGATTAGGGATTTTACGGATGTCATCCACGAGTTTTATGGTTCAGTGCGATGAGGATCGCGGGTTCGTTCGGCGACTCTGACGGACCATGCGAGTTCTTAGGGCTTGAGGCAGTGCATTACGCTAGCCTCTTCTGGGTTGCGCGATATTGCGTTGGCTGGTTTGAGTTGTGGTTGCTTCGAGGGTGATGATGCTCTTCCGGTGTTTGGGAGGAGTTCTGAGAGGCCTTTGGATCACTTTTGCCTCACAAGATGAGAGAGCCGGGTAGTGATTCTTGACCTTGAGGCGAGCGGGAGGGCTGTCGGGAGTATAGCAGGAGTTTGACTCCTTGGCGGTTATCGCATACTATTGTAGCGACATGCGGATAGGGTTAATCGTTACGTGATGGGGCTTGGCCGTCGTATGATTACCGCGTGCTTAGGTGTAGCTCTTGGCCGGTATGGGCATCGCCGGATGCGAGCCTATCTGCGAGGATAGAGGATAGAGAGAGAGGACCAGATTGGCTCGAGCGATCGAAGAGGCGGGGACGCCGAGTCTCGGGGCGATTTCGGCGGGCGGCCTGTGAACGAGTCCACTTTCCGGCCAGCGCGAGTGCTCGCCGCGATTTTACGGCAGAAGTGCGGCGGCCAGTCGATCGGGAGCGGTCGAGCTCGGGACCGGGATTTCGAGGAGGCGAGGAACCGTCACCGTCGGGACCATCCAGCGCCTCGGTGTGCTCGTCACGGTAAGTTCCACGGGCGAGTGTCGCGAGCCGGAGCTTGTTACTCGTGTGGCGGCGGGGGCCGTTTGAGAGAAGATTGTCCGTCTAGGGCGGCATGGGTGTCTGATCACGTAAGCCGGCGGATCTGCGGGTCTTAACTTCTCCTTACGTGGTTGTGCGCCGGAAGGCGAGGGTACTCGCGGACGGCGGGCGCGGTAGAGTCGTGGTGGTGGTTCGATTCTAGCGGTCCCGAGCCGCATATATTCTCTAACCGGCCGCCGGGATCGGAGAGCTTACGGCGTCGTCACGGGTACATTCTGATTTGGTGTGATATTTATGTATTGATAGATCCGAGTTCTACCTTGTCCTATGTGTCCCTCTTGTGCGGATAGAATCGGGATAGGCGGTGTCGATAGAGCCTTTCGAGTAGCTACGCCCGATGGGAACTTCGGTGTTAGGCGGCGGGTGTCTGAAGGTTTTACGGTTTATATTCTGATCGTCGGACACTTGCAGACTTGATAAGTGGAGATGGCGATTTTGATGTCATTATGGGTATGGATTGGTTGGCTTCTTGCTATGCCAGCGTTGGCTGTAAGGGGCGAGTTGGTTCGGTTCGGTTTCTGGCGAGCGATTGCTCAGTGGAAGGGCAACACGGCGTCGTAGAGGTAGGTTTATTTCTTACCTCAAGGCTAGGAAGATGGTGCGAAGAAGTACATCTATCATCTGGTTGGGTATTTGTCTGGTGAGTTCGATTATCTAGTCGATACCGGTGGTTAGGGAGTTTCGGATGTGTTCGGATGATCTTAGGGCATCCCTCTGAGAGGAGATTGAGTTTTGTATTGACACGTTTCCGGACACTCGACCTATTTCCATTCCGCCATCTGAGGATGGCTTTCTTTGAGTTGAGGAGGTGAAGGACCCGGTGAAAGACTTCTTTGGAGAAGGGCTTTATCGGGCCTAGTGTATCTCCGCAGGGGCCGGTTTTGTTCGTGAAGAAGAAGGATGGGGCCAGCTGCGTATGTGTGTTGATTACGAGCGGTGAATAAGGTAACCATTAAGAATAGGTACCCTCCCATGATTGATGATTTGTTTGACGATTGCGAGTGCGAGGTGTTTCTCAAGATGAACTGCGATGCAGTTATCATCGAGTTCGAGTTCGAGGCGAGACATCCCAAAGCGCATTCGAGGACGGTATGGGCACTATGAGTTTAGGGTTATGTCTTTCGGTTTGACCAGCGCTCGTGGTATTTATGGATTTGATGAGCGGGTGTTCAAGCCATTTTGGATACATTTGTGATAGTATTCATCGATGACATCTGGTTTATTTGCGAATGAGCGAGGGCATGCGAGACGGCGAGGCGGTGCCAGGGTTCTTGGGCGGCATTTATTTGCCAAGTTCTCAGTGTGATTTTGGTTGACCTCGGTGGCATTCTGAGGGCATATTATTGGGTGATGGTGTTCGCGTGGATCGGCAAAGATTGAAGCGATCAAGTCTTGGCGAGACCTACTACTCCGGCCAAGTGCGATTTCTTAGAATTTGGCGGGTTATTATCGTAGGTTTGTGGAAGCGGTTGCTTGATTTCAACACCGTTGACTAGGTGACTTCGGAAGCGGCCAAGTTCCGATGGGCGAGGCTTGCGGCGGGGTTTCGATTCTTTGAAGGAGAGGTTGACTCTGACGCATTCTTACTCTTCTGAGGGTTAGGCAGTCGTGATCTATTGTGATACCTCGGTATCGGGCTAGGAGTGTGTTTTGATGCGTACGGCAAGGTTATAGCCTATGCTTCGGCGATTCTGGAAGCATGAGAGGAATTACCACCACGTGACTTAGAGTTGGCGCGATTGTACATGCCTTGAAGATTTGGAGACATTATTTGTATGGGGTTCGTGTGGATATTTATCTGAACCACAGAGCCTCCGGTATATCTTCGAGCGAGAGGAGTGAACTTGAGGCAGAGATGGTGGTTAGAGTTCTTTGAAAGACTATGATGTTGATATTACATACCATCAGGGAAAGCCAGCGTAATTCTTGATGCCTTAGTCGTAGATCGATGGGGAGCATTGTCGAATGCGGCGGAGAGGCGGGACATGGTCGTCGAATCCACGGTTAGCGAGCCTTGGGGTTCGATTGATCGATCTGGCGATAGTAGATGCGGGTTCGTGAGGTTGCGAGTCTTCCATCTTTGATGAGGTGAAGAAGCGGCGGTTTGAGACCGATGTTGAGTGCGGTATCGTGATGCGGCTCTTGGGAGAGAAGAGTCTATCGAGTAGCGCTGATAAGTCTTGAGATTTGAGCGGTTGTGTGTTCGATGTATCGAGGACCGTCGTGGTTACGAGAGCGCCTGCGCTCGATATTCTATTCATCGGGTCGACGAAGATGTACCATGACCTCGGATGTTTGTATTGGTGGGATGGCACGAAGAGGACATGGCGGGTTTTGTTACCTGATGTCCTAATTGCGGCGAGTTAAGGTCGAGCACGAGAGGCCCGATGGATTATTGCGATCTATTGAGATTCCGACTTGGAAGTGGGAGGTGATCAACATGGACTTTATTCTGAGTTACCTCGTACTCGGAGGAAATGCGACTCCATTTGAGTTATTGTTGTGGTGTGAAATCAGCCCATTTCCTTCGATCGGGGCGGCGTTTTGGTGAGACTATGCGGTGTACATCGAGAGATTGTGAGCCGCGGTGTCGGTGTCGATTATATCGATAGAGAGCGATTCTGGCTAACTTACGGAATCTTTCCGGAAGGGTCTAGGACACGGTGAGTCTTAGTCTGACATTTCATCCTCGGTGATGGCGGCCAAGCGTACTATCGAACAACGAGGATATCTTTGCGTGCTGCGTGATTGATTCGATGGTATTGGGAGGATCATTGCCCTTGTGGAGTTTGCTTATAACAACAACTACCATTCCGGTATCTGAGATGGCGCCATCGAGGCTTTATATGGCGGAAATGCGGTCGCCGTCGGTTGGTTCGGCGTGGGAGAGTACGATTAGTTGGCGGACTTAGTAAGCGGTGTGGATAAGGTGAAGTTTATCGGGAAGTATTAGCATCGAGTGGCGAGAAGTCATATGCGGATGTCGGCGGCGGCATTTGGAGTTTGGTGAGCGATTGGGTCTTGAAGGTGTCACCCGTGAAGGGTGTGATGAGATTCGGTAAGAAGAAGCTTCGGCCAGTGCATTGGGCCTACCGGATCGTCGTAGAGTGGGCAAGGTTGCCTACGAGTTGGATCTGCCGTCGAGTTAGAGGCGGTACATCGGTCTTCCATGTTTCTATGTTGCGGAAGTGTATCGGTGATCGGCGAGTTTTCCCTACTAGTGAGTCCGGTGTGAGAGGGTTATCGTATGAGAGAGTCGTAGCGATACTCGATCGCGAGTCGGCTTTGCGGACCAAGGATGTAGCTTAGTCGAAGTCTGTGGAGGAATGATAGCAGGGAGAATGACTTGGGAAGCGGATGAGGACATGTTGAGGAAGTATCCTCACTTATTTCCTATACCTTCAGGTAATTCATTTTCCCTTACTTGTCAAGTTTTAATTGATGTATCTCTTTTGCTTTAATGCTTTTATGTGGCCATGTGTGGCATTTTTGGTATGTCGGGGTTGTGAAAGGAAACTATGTCGCTAATTATAAGTTTGACTCCGAAAGAACATTCGGGGACGAATGTTTCTAAGGGGAGAAGAATGTTACACCGTATTTGCGGGGCGTGTTTTAGAGCGTGCGTAAGAACTCACAAGTGTTAAGATTGGAGACTTGTAAAAATTTATCGAATTCTGAATTTTTTTGGAAGCGTATTATTGTGACGAATGGGAGGAGACACGTGTCACCACTTATTGATGCCTTGTTCGATTTAGGCATGGCCAAAATGGTCATTACCATAAGTCTTGGATGACTAAAGTCTTGCAAGTGTAGCTTGAGAATTTTGACTAAGTCAAAGTCGACTAGTCTTGATATTTTGAAAGACTTCATCCTAGCCACCCAAATGGTTGCATCTTGTCCCTCCATGACCCTTTATATTACTACTAGTAGCACTACTAGTGCCAACACTTAGAAAATTTCTTGAAAAATTGGATGAACATAGAGCTTGAGCTCTCGGGTTCCATATAAAAAAAAAATCTTTGTTTGTGATTCATTTAGCTCCACACTTTAAACCAAGGTTCTTAGGTGTATTGTAAACACATCTCAATAGAAAAGTCTTGGAAAAAGAGAGTTTACGGGTTAGTCGCAAAACGAAAACCTAGTTGTCTTTCTAGGTTTTGTTTGGAGATTTGAAGGATAATTGTTGGTGTTGTTCTAAGGGTCTTAACAAGCGGATTGAAGTGTCTTGGAGAGGCTCTAAACTACTAAGGAGCGACTTCGGATTGGAGTTGGATTAAGAATCGTTAAGGTATAATCTTGTCTTTTAAAGGTGTTACAAGATTACATATTTATATTGTTGTTGTTAGCCTTACTTGTTGCTAGCATGAAGTTGATAGGTTGAAGTTATAAGTATTATGGATTGCTTGTAGCTAGATCCGAAATTTTATACAAGCCACTTGAAAAATTGGATTACTAATTGGTCGTTTATTAGAAATCGTCGCATGTTACTTACTTGAAGAATATGGTTATTATAATCAAATGCGACTTGATATCATGTTATGCTACCAATTTGGATTGAAATGGAAATTGGTATTGTTGAACTCAAGGTGGCCAAATTTGGACTTATAGTTTGTATTAGTTTGTTATCGTTTGTGGGGCGGAATTTTACACGTCTAGTAGGCGTGTAATCCCCTATTGATTAATTGCTTTGATATTGCCTTAAATGTGGCGTGTTTGGTTATTGTATTCGGCCTTGAAAAAGGTGGCAAGGTTAGTAAAAACAAAGGAGGTGCTGTCCGATTTTCCGTAGGATTTAGCGACTTGACACTTATAATGTTCTACGTTTGAAGTAAGGCCTTAATAGACGTATTGTGAATATTATAGGTTGACATACTACGGGCGGGACTTTGTACTTGGCAAGTGGTTTGACCCGGCGAGGTATGTAGAACTTTTCCTATCCTTTGAGCATGACTAGTTACACGTATATAATGCGATAGGCGTCTGAGAGCTTGATATCCTTTACTAGTTTATTGAATGGCCAAGTCGGGTGAGTTAGGAGATTAACTCACTTCTTTGAAAGTATTAAGGATGTCTAATGTTTTATTAAAGTTAAGGGACTTGAAGAGTTTTAAAGTATGTGATACTTGTTCCGTTTTAAACATATAAGTCCCTTGGATAGGAAATTGTATTTGGCTAAGATATAAAGTGAATATAACGACTTTATGGGGAGTTGGTTATATTTGCTTTATGGAAAGATAAATGACTTGTTCTAATGAAAAGGCAATTTGATTTTAAGGCATCAATTGCCTAAGTTTTTATAATAAAAAGGAGTCACTTGATTTAGAAACCTAACTTTATTTCTAAAGGTATTGTGACTTGTCTTGAAAAGTAATTTTGACTTGATACTACGGTTAATGGTATCTTGGAAGTGTTATATGAAAATGAGTCATTTTTAAAAGGTTAGAAGTACGTAGTACTTTGGGTTAAACTCCCGGATTTATAATAACATAATAAGTGCCTTAAGTAAGCTAAAATGAGAGTGTAGATGAATAAGACTAATAAGAAGATAGGGGGACTTCTAACTTTTTTATTTATTGTATGACGGCCGGTTGAGATAGGGTAAGAGTATAAGTGAGGGGCAAACCCCCAAGACGCTATACCACCTTCTCCAGGATAAGAGTATAAATGAGGGGTAAACCCCCAAGACGTTATACCACCTGTTTTATTACCTTCTCCAGGATAAGAGTATAAATGAGGGGCAAACCCCAGGCGTTATACCACAGCCCGGGGTAAGAGTATAAATGAGGGGTAAGAACCCTAAGACGTTATACCACTTGTTTCTATGGGTTCGCTACCCATGATTTGATCGGGAGTCTCCTATTGTGATGTTGTACGTATTCCCTTGATTTACTCTCATTGTTAGTAAGACAATGTGTACTGTAATTCTATTATCATACATGTCTCCGGCTTTGTTTTAAACTTATGTTGTAATTCTGATCTTGTCACGACCGAACCGGGCGTGGTAGTGCCTTACCGGGCACCTAGTGATACACCATCGAGAGAAAATCGCGGAAATAAAAACATAAACATGAATTAAGAGACAAGATAAATAAGCGAGGCCAACCAAGCGATTTGCCTTGATATATATACATAAATACGACGATTATCCTTTACGGACTCGACCACAGCGGTACTACGGACCTCAGAAGTGACAACAACTATGGCGGGGCGGGGCCGCCATACCACGAATGTACAAGAACCTACGGACTCGGGGTAACATGCGAAGATAAGCCTCGAAGGAAGCGGAGCTTCAACATTGAAATGTGATCTATAAGCGGGGATCGACAATCGATGTACCTTTACTGCGGCATGAACACGGCCCCCGAAGGAGTCGATGCTGCGGTACCAAGTATGTGGCGTAAAATCACGTAAATGAAATCATAATAGTCTATATAAAGCGGGAGACATGTATGATAGCAAACTACGATTCGCAACATAAAAGCAGTCATGTCAGTCGGGGACTCGGGCCACCAAAGTCATCCTATGCGTGGAACTCGCCGCCTCTTGGCGATCTAGGTACAAATCATGTAATCGTATAACGAGTCTCGGCCCGTCTTATGGACCCGATATAGAAAAGTGTGGAATACATTCGGTTCGTCCCGTGAGCCGTGTCGAGTGGAATACATTCGGATGAGCCGTAGTCAAGTGAAATACATTCGGATGAGCCGGTAGTCAAGTGAAATACATTCCGGATGAGCCGGTAGTCAAGTGAAATACATTCCGGATGAACACGTAGTCAAGTGAAATACATTCGGATGAGCCGGTAATCAAGTGAGATACATTCGGATGAGCCGGTAATCAAGTGAAATACATTCGGATGAGCCGGTAATCAAGTGAGATCATTCGAATGAGCCGTAATCAAGTGAAATACATTCCGGATGAGCCGGTAGTCAAGTGAAATACATTCGGATGAGCCGGTGTCGAGTAGAACACGATGCTTGCAACAAGGCTATCACCGTAACATGGTCAAGTTTCATAACAACACGCATAAGCAAGTTACACCTGACTCAAGGTACTTTCATTTTATGTCAAAGTCGGATTTTAACCCTAAAGTACTACGTGCGTTAAATTCCTTTTAAGAGATCCATTCCTTTTATAAAAGTCACCCGTTACAGTAGGATATATACGTATAGAAAAAAGAGTAACTTACATCTTTTAAGTAAACCAAAACAACTTCCATACTTTTCCTTTTTAAAACCAAATTAAAGCGATGCCATGCGCCTTGTTGGACCAAAACACTTCTCTTTTTAAAGTCAAGTTACCACATTAAAACCAATGATAAAAACCCTTCTTTTGTTCTCGTAAAGTCGTTATAACTAACTTCCCATAAAGTTGTTATAACACTTTATATTTTAAACAATTTAAGACAAAGCAATGCCTTTCTTTTCCCTAGAGTTCGGTTTGCCTAATTTCAATTACTCAAGTCTCTTTACTTTAGAAAAGTTTCATAGTTCGATGTCTTAATTTCCTTTAAAACAATTGAGTAACATATGCCATAGCGTGGCGATTTATTCTTGTTTATAACCATTTATTAAAGCATGATCTAGAAAATATAATATCATTTTGTCGTCTTAAACATGCGGATGGAGGTTTCTACTGGTTTTAATACAATACTTCATTATTCAATACATTTCCTTTATTAGCTGCGGTGGTTTGTCGATACTCATTCGATTTCGAAATCGGTAAAACATTATTCACTTTTAAAACCAAGTACTCATTACTCACGAATGAGGTTTCACCAAACATCCATATTAAGTCAAGTCTCTTATCTTTTAAGATTAAGTCTCTTAACTCACCAAATCCTTAAACCGTTCTTTTTACCACCGCTTAAGGCGTTATACCTAACTTCCCGTAAAGCTAGTATAACAACTTATGTTTAAAACAACCAAATCTGATTAACACGTATGCGTCTGGTACTACATAGCTCCTACGTATCATGCTAGAAAAGATAGGAAGAGGTTCACATACCTCGCGACGATTATCGACTAATAGCAAAATGCTCAGTACCTCAAGCCGTCGGCTACTCCTTAAGCTAAGTAGATCACGCCATCGTAGTACTTGACCTATAGAGGCCCTGGCGCCTATTAACATCCTAGATCTCAAATGTAGAATATTACGAGAAAATTGGCTGCGCTCCACACAGTAAATCTCCTCTCTATCAGTATTTGCAAGCCAACGACGGGTTCTGTCGGCCGGGCGTGTACAATTCTACTACGGCAATGCTACACAAGTCTCTTATGTCTGATCTATGTAATTCTGATTCGATTCACTCTTAAAATTGAGCTTAAGTCGCGAACATTGCGTAAGTAATGTCGAGCTTAAGTGAAAGACATTGCCTTGACTATGTTGATTCTATATATATAGTATACTTAACTATATACTCTATAACATGTAATTTCCAATTCTGTGAAGGTCGATATCACGACCGATTAAGACGTGTTGGTGCCTACAAGGCACCTAGTGATACAACATCAGTGTCGGAACATAAAGCGATACAAGACATATTATGAAATATGAAACAATAATCGAGAAAAAGACTTGCCTTTCGGCATATATGTAAATAACAACTTTTCAACATGAGCAGTTTAATCCTTTTTACAAACCACGCTTGCGATACTCTGAGACCTCTACGAATGATATGACAACAACGGCGGGGCGGGGCCCGTCATACCCACGAATGTAGCACTACAACGAGGACTATGCGAACAAGCCTCGGAGAAGCGGAGCTTTCCCAGCGTGTGACCTAGAGCGAGGATCAGCGGCGGTGTACCTTTACTGCGGCATGAGCGCGGCCCCGAAGGAGTCGATCTGGCAGTGCAGAGTATGTGAAACCGAAAATCACGTAAATGAAATCATAGCGATCTATATAAAGCGGAGACATGTATGATAACAAAACTACGATTCCTGATAAACAGCGATCATATCAAGTCGAGGACTCGCGCCTCCAGTCGTCACTAAAATATAACAATGGGTCTCGCGCTGATATCAATCATGCGTGGAATACCTTCCGCCAGCTGCGGCGATTTATGATATAAAAGCACGAAGGAACAGCATGAACACGGGTCCACGTGCCATAATGAAACCGTGAGGTAAATCTGAAGGCATGGCGGGCTACTAACGCCTGATACCATCAGGTCGTGAAGCGTATCATAAGATCTGTCGGACCGTCGCATGATCAAAGGCGGCCACTTGCCCGCGATATCTAATGTGCGCGTCTAGCCACGGAACTTTCGCGACTCGCGTAGGCCAATCTCGTCGGCCCGCGAGGTATTCCCGCGTCGGTGCTACTCCGGCGTCGTCACGGACCGCGATCGCGTAGCGCGTGGACGCGTGCCCGTAAGGGCGCCTCTAACACGGAACTCGTAGCTCGCATAGGCCCACAGGACTGCGTGAGGTATTCTCGAATCATAGGTCCGTCGACCGCTTTGAGTCTACCCGCGTCGGAGCGGCAACCGGAATCATCTCGAGATGAGTGATGTAAAATACTAACACAACGACTTATCGTTAAGCAACATAAGCACAACAAAGAGAAAACCGCTTTGTGACATCACGAGATACTAACAGCGTAGCATCTGGCATGTTTACTTATCAATCAACAAGAAAGTATTACAAGGCTATCACAAACCAACACAATCGAGTTATACACGCGAGGTACTTTAAGCTAACAAGTTCGGGTATCTACCACAAGTACTTCATACATTAAATCTTTTAAAAGATCCGTTGCTTTCACATAAGTCACCTGATACAGTAGTATAAAATAGAGTGGTATCTTTTAAATAAACCAAAACACTTACCTTTGTAAAATCAAGTAACAACATTATTTTCCAAGCGTCGAGTTTGCCTAATTTCAAATGTTCCACGTTTCTTATTTTAGAAAGGTTTAGTAGTTCATAGCCTTATTCATTTAAGAATATAATTCTCTTTTAAACAATCGGAGAAACATAAGTCTTATATGTGAGTAGGATATTCTTGTTTATAACAATCTTATTACGTAGTGATCTAGGAAATATCATTTTGTCTCATCTTAGCTTACATGCGGATGGAAGTTTCTCTTGGTTTTAATAATACTTAATTAGTCAAAACATTTCCTTTTATTAGTATTGCGATGGTTGGTCGATACGTTACGATTTCGAAATCGGTAAAACATTCTTAAGCGTTATACTAACTTCCCGTAAAGCTAGTATAACTCTTAAGTTTTCAAAAACCAAGTATTACTTAACTTTCAAAATGATTCAAAACTCTTTTGAAATACTTGAGTCCTTTATTAACACATAACAAGCGGTTATAGTTCAAATCGATTTACCTTTTAAAGACCATAGTATTTTCTTACCAACGTAAAGTATTTATAACCAACTTCCCATAAAGCGTTATAACACTTTATGTGTTAAACAATCAAATCGTTTGCACGTATGCGTCTGTACTACATAGTTCACGCATATCATGCTAGAAGAGATAGGAAGAGGTTCGCATACCTCGCGGCAGTATCGACTAATAGCAAAGCGCTCAAGTACTTCCAGTATCGCTACTCCTTAAGCCAAGTAGATCGCGCTGCGTAGTACTTGACCTATAAGGCCTGGTGACATTAACATTTAGATCTCATCGTAGAACATTCTCTGAAAATTGGCGGCCTCCCCATGGCGGCGTAAATCTCCTCTCTAGCGGGCGGCTACGAAGCCAACCGGGGGTTATCATCTAACGACGGGTACAATTCTACTCGACGGTACTACTACTGAGTCTCATGTCTGATCTATGTAATTCTGATTCGATTGATTCTTGGGCTTAAGTCAAAAGACATTGCGCGACTAAGCAGTTCTATATATAGTATCTGCAACTATATAATCTAACGACATGTAATTTCCAATTACAAATAGAGGACAAGATATTTACCTCGATAAGCCCATAATTATCCAAGTATAAAGTCGATCTGGGCAATCGTTTAGCTCGACTCGGCGCTCGACCAGCTCTAAACCGCCAGAAGTTCTAACCAACTTACACGATACTCACGGAATTTATGGAAATTTTCCTAGGGTTTCGGTTTGTGTAGTGGGAAGTATAATAGTATTTACGGGCTTTTAGTATAGGTATAACCTTAGAATACAACAAGGTATCTGGCTAAGGTAATTTGGGCATTATATGATACTTTGAGAGTATTTCTACACCTGAAAGGCGGTATTATCTGAAAGCAACTAGGCTGGGGTACCCGGCCACTACTAGGAGGGTGTACCCCTCGGCCAAGGCCTCTAGGAGGGGGTGCACCCTCGGCGAGGCCTCGCAAAGGAAGAGGGAGGGCGAAACCAGCGAGGAGGAGGAGGTTTTCAAGACTTGGAATTTATGGAATGGATGAAGAAGTCTTGAAAGGGGAGGGTATTTATAGGCCAAGCAAAGGCGACCAAGGGCGAAGATCTGGCAGTGGGGGGCAAGTGGAGGCGAGATATGCCCAAGTTCCCCACAGACCTACTCTTAAAACCCTATAAAAATCTCACAAATATCTAGCGACCGCGCCCGTCAATCGGCCCTAATGCCGCTTGAGTCCGCTGGCGAGAGGGTGCCAAGTGTTGCCCTCTCGTTGGTCCAAAGCGTTTGCGTCTCTCGGAAAAATCCGCCAAAAATACTAAATGACATAGCGTAATTTACCGCCCGTAAGTTAGGTAGAGCGTTTAAATCGAAAAGCGACTCTAGCAGGGTGTTGTGCACAAACATATTTCGGCCCGAGGTGCCACGTGGGGTGACACGTGTCGCCCAGATTAAATCAAAATATTTCGTCTTGAAAATATCCATATGACCAAAATCTCAAAATCAGCGGGCCCCAAAAGCGTAAATTTCTCCGTGGGCCCAGCGTGACCATTTCAAAAATAAAATTCCATAATTCTAATATAATCTAAATGCGAATACCAAATCAGGGAATCGATTCGTTAACGAACCTTTTCCTTCACAAAAACGGAAACTTTTAGTGGAAAAATCACTATTTCTTCCTTTCCAATCTTTATATCGTATTCTCAAATGCGTGCGTCCTTGCATCATACCACGGAACTACGAGGGTATAACATTCTTCCCCCAGAAACATTCGTCGAATGTTCCTTCTAAATCTCAAAACAAGCGTGCGCGGTATAGTCTTCCTCTTATACTTACGAAACAATCTGCCCGTACGGCCCGCGAAATACTGCGCGACATACTTATATCCAAGTCTCGAAACACCTCTAACATCGCCACAAATACCTCTTCCGGGGTTAAAAATATATGCTTTAGTCACTTTTGTCACTTTGTCGCGAGCCTTGCTCGGCGACCCAACAAATGGTGCGGGCGCTGCGATCCACGAGGCGTACCTACGGCCGCTTCTCGGGATGTGCCATACGGAAACCACGGTTGGTGCATTCCGTGGTAGAGGCTCGGCCTCTTTATCGCTCGGCCCGAACATAACAATCTGAAAGGCCGGACGTCTTGCCTCACAAGTCGGACGGCAATTGCTAACATATAGGCAACTGGCCTATTATTCACATGAACTCAAAAGGCCCCAAGTAACTCGGGCTAAGTTCATACATTTCCAAAACTCGTCACACTAACCACGATCTGCTTTGGAACAAACTGAACCAGTATGCGAACGCGCAACGTCGAACCAATCGGCCGTGACTTACACTTCCGCCCTGACAAGGCCGTAGGCGATATCAGAACGAAATGGTAGCTTAAACACTTCCTCCACGAGACAACAATCCACGCAACTACCGCGAAATCCACGCGCGGCGAGCGAATCGGTCTGAGACTCGCGAGTCCTTAACCTGCTGGTAAAACTTCCGAAACAAAAGCAGTAGTAACACGGGCTCATACATGCGCCGTAAGGTGAAGGTAGGCACCGTGCGCCTTACAACCTTCGATAAATCAACAACTGCGAGTGAGCGGTCGGCCGAAGAACACGATGGGCTGCCCGTCGACCGACCAGCGGTCGAGCGCGTCCCACGAACTTCGTCTGTTTGGTCAACTAAACTTGGGCCTAACACCCTCGTGACCCTAACACAAGGCGGGACCACCCGGCCGTACCAGCGCTGAAACGTGCGGCGGGTTGACGCGCGTGGCCTCAACCCGACCCGGAAGGCGCAAATACTATCTCCGAAGGAACAATCTCGCTAAACACGTTACGAAAACCTGGCGGTCTTCTTGGCTCAACTACCTCTTCATTTCACACTGCTTGGGACTATCCCAAACCAGACTCACGTGCACTATGCACTCCTATAAAGTCAAACATAAACATCGTCTCTGCAGAGATGGCCTTACCTCTAAGGTCTTTGCGTATAAAGCTCTAAGGCTCGCGCTTTCTTTATCCCCCAAAACCTTACTTGGTTAACCGCGTGATTTCTAATCACAACTAACACCTACTAACGAGAACATAGCACTTAAGGTATACTCGCGAAAGTTCAGAAGGACCTTGCTGCTGGCCCTCTTCTGCATCCTTGGTTAACGTCGATCTCTACGTTTTTCGGCTGCTGTACATAAGCCCGTACACGAGGCCATGCTCAGCCAATGAAGAATTACTCTTACCTGACCCTCTCTTGGTAGTCGTCAAGGCTCGTGGTACGTCGGTATAATCTCACGGTAGCCAAATCCGTAGCTAATGTAACGGTCGCCTGCTGCGATCTATATTCAGCTGTTCGGTCGTGGGCGAAGGTTCAAATATCATGGGCGCGGAAGGCTGCCGTCGCCGTGCTAAACTTCTGCTTGGGGCTAGTGGCGTCGCGAAATCCCGAATGAAGCACTACCTAGGTAATGATTGGGCGTGCCTCATGACCCTCGAACTCGACTCGCGGCTCCGCCGCCTTGCGCCTCACAGGCGGGTTGCCTGCGGAGGCATAATGATAAGGAATGAATTTCGTCGGAGGTCGACTTACAACACGGCTCTAAGGCGCGATCTCGAGTGATAAGAATAGAAACCGATCCTAAATATCCTATAGCCTCACGATTATTGGTGTGGTGCCGCGCGCGATAATCAGAACTCTGCGGACACGATGCGTAGACCTTTCAGAGATTAAGCGCTCACGATACCACTTTTGTCACGACCCGATTCGGGCGTGGTAGTGCCTACCGGGCACCTAGTGATACAACATCAGTGTCAGCGGAACATAAAGCGATACAAGACATATTATGAAATATGAAACAATAATGCGAGAAAAGACTTGCCTTTCGGCGTATATGTAAATAACAACTTTTCAACATGAGCAGTTTAATCCTTTTTACAAACCACGCTTGCAGCGGTACTACGGACCTGCGAATGATATGACAACAACGGCGGGGCGGGGCCGTCGTACCACAGAATGCACCTGACAACGGGGACTATACGAACAAGCCTCGGAGAAGCGGAGCTTTCCCAGTGGCGTGACCCTAGGCGAGGATCAGCGGCGGTGTACGCTTTACTGCGGCGTGAGCGCGGCCCCGAAGGAGAGTCGATGCAGTGCAGAGTATGTGAAACCGAAAATGCGTAAATGAAATCATAGCGATCTATATAAAGCAGGAGACATGTATGATAACAAAACTACGATTCCTGATAAACAGCGATCATATCAAGTCGGGGACTCGCCTCAGTCGTCGCTAAAATATAACAATGGGTCTCACGCCCCGATATCAATCATGCGTGGAATACCTTCGCCAGCTGGCGATTTATGATATAAAAGCACGAGAACAGCATGAACACGGGTCCCACGTGCCATAATGAAACCGTCGGGGGTAAATGCGAAGGCATAGCGAGCTACTGCGCCAGCGGTACCATCAAGGTCGTGAAGCGTATCATAAGATCTGTCGGCCGTCGCATGATCAAGGCGGCCGCTTGCGCGATATCTAATGTGCGCGTCTAGCCTGGAACTTTCGCGACTCGCGTAGGCCAATCTCATCGGCCGCGTGAGGTATTCCCAGCGTCGGTAGCTACTCCGGCGTCGTCACGAACTTGCGATCCGCGTAGCGCGTGGACGCGTGCCCGTAAGGGCGCTCTAACACGGAACTCGTAGCTCGCGTAGGCCGCAGGACTGCGTAGGGTATTCTCGAATCATAGGTCCATCGACCGCTTTGAGTCTACCACGCGTGGAGGCGACAACCGGAATCATCTCGAGATGAGTGATGTAAAATACTAACACAATGACTTATCGTTAAGCAGCGTAAGCACAACAAAGAGAAAACCGCTACGTGACATCACGAGATACTAACACGTAGCATCTAGCATGTTTACTTATCAATCAACAAGAAAGTATTACAAGGCTATCACGAGCCAACACGATCGAGTTATACCACGAGGTACTTTAAGCTAACAAGTTCGGGTATCTACCTAAAGTACTTAAATACATTAAATCTTTTAAAAGATCAGTTGCTTTCACATAAGTCACCTGATACGTAGTATAAAATAGAGTATTGTCTTTTTAAATAAACCAAAACACTTACCTTTGTAAAATCAAGTAACAACATTATTTTCCAAGCGTCGAGTTTGCCTAATTTCAAATGTTCACGTTTCTTATTTTAGAAAGGTTTAGTGGTTCATAGCCTTATTCATTTAAGAATATAATTCTCTTTTAAACAGTCGGAGAAACATAAGTCTTATATGTGAGTAGGATATTCTTGTTTATAACAATCTTATTACGTGTAGTGATCTAGGAAATATCATTTTGTCTCGTCTTAGCACATGCGGATGGAAGTTTCTCTTGGTTTTAATAATACTTAATTAGTCAAAACATTTCCTTTTATTATTTGCGATGGTTGGTCGATACGTTACGATTTCGAAATCGGTAAAACATTCTTAAGCGGTTATACCTAACTTCCCGTAAAGCTAGTATAACTCTTAAGTTTTTCAAAAACCAAGTATTACTTCTTCTTTCAAAATGATTCAAAACTCTTTTGAAATACTTGAGTCCTTTATTAACACATAACAAGCGGTTATAGTTCAAATCGATTTACCTTTTAAAGACATGAAGTATTTTCTTACCAACGTAAAGTTGTTATAACCAACTTCCCATAAAGCGTTATAACACATGTGTTAAATAATCAAATACGTTTAGCACGTATGCGTCTCTGCGTACTACATAGTTCCTGCGTATCATGCTAGAAGAGATAGGAAGAGGTTCGCATACCTCGCGGCAGTATCGACTAATAGCAAGCGCTCAAGTACTTCCAGTGTCGCTACTCCTTAAGCGAAGTAGATCGCGCCACGCGTGGTACTTGACCTATAAGGCCCTGGCGCTTATTAACATTTAGATCTCATCGTAGAACATTCTACGAAAATTGGCGGCCTCACATGGCAGCGTAAATCTCCTCTCTCTAACGGGTAGGCTACGAAGCCAACGGGGTTATACATCTAACGACGGGTACAATTCTACTCGCGGTACTACTACACGAGTCTCATGTCTGATCCTATGTAATTCTGATTCGATTCGATTCTTGAGCTTAAGTCAAAAGACATTGCGCGATACTAAGCAGTTCTATATATAGTATACTTGACTATATAATCTAACATGTAATTTCCAATTACAAATAGAGGACAAGATATTTACCTCGATAAGCCCATAATTATCCAAGTATAAAGTCGATCACGGGCAATCGTTTAGCTCGACTCAGCGCTCGACCAGCTGCAAACCACGCTTAGAAGTTCTAACCAAACACACCACAATACTCCGAATTTATGGAGATTTTCCTAGGGTTTCGGTTTGTGGTGACGGGAAGTATAATAGTATTTGGGCTTTCGTATAGGTATAACCTTAGAATACAACAAGGTATCTGGCTAAGGTAATTTGGGCATTATAACAATACTTTAGAGAGTATTTCTACACCTGAGGGGTATTATCACAAGCAACTAGGCTGGGGGTACCACGGCGCGCTACTAGGAGGGGTGTACCCGCCGGCCAGGCCTCTAGGAGGGTGCGCCTCGGCCAAGGCCTCGCAAAGGAAGAGGGGAGGGCAGAAGCAGCGAGGAGGGAGGAGGTTTTGAAGACTTGGAATTTATGGAATGGATGAAGAAGTCTTGAAGGGAGGGTATTTATAGGCCAGCAAAGGCCAACCAAGGGCGAAGATCTAGCCAAGTGGGGGCAAGTGGAGGGCGAAGATATGCCAGTGCCCACAGACCTACTCGTAAAACACCAAAAATTTACACAAATATCTAGCGACCGCGCCCGTCAATCGGCCCTAACGCCGCGAGTCCGCTGCGAGAGGGTGCCAAGTGTTGCCCTCGTTGGTCCAAAGCGTTTGCGTCTCTCGGAAAAATCCATAAAATACTAAATGACATAGCCGTAATTTACCGCCGTAAGTTAGGTAGAGCGTTCGTCGGCGACTCTAGCAGGGTGTTGTGCACAAACATATTTCGACCGAGGTGCCACGTGGGGTGACACGTGTCTCCCGATTAAATCAAAATATTCGTCTTAGAAAATATCCTGCCAAAATCTCAAAATCAGCGGGCCCATGGCAGTAAATTTCTCCGTGGGCCCAGCGTGACCATTTCAAAAATAAAATTCCATAATTCTAATATAATCTAAGAAGTCTGAATACCAAATCAGAATCAATTCTCATTAACGAACCTTTTCCTTCACAAAAGCGGAAACTTTTAGTGGAAAAATCGCTCTTTCTTACTTTCCGATCTTTACGCCGTATTCCAAATGCGTAAATGCGTCCTTGCATACATACCACGGAACTACGGGTATAACATTCAAACGTTTATGTTATACCGTATTTCCGGTTAGGGCGTGTCTGAGCATCTGAATTGAAAGAAAGAAGAGTTCAATTTCGGAAGAAAAATTCCGTTAAGTGAATTCCCATTTATTGAACTCTGGAATATGGGTATGGAATTTTATTACGAGAGAAATGATCGCGAGTGGGCGAAATACGATTTTAATAGCTATTTTAGAATTTTGGCCGTGAATTTTTTGGAAGATGTTTTATTTTGGGCCAATAGGAAGGTGACGTGTCACGTTGGCTAAATGGCAGTGGCGTTGACATTTTGTGCGAAAGCGTTTTCGCGTAACTTGCGAAGGGAAAATTCGGCTATGTCGTTTTGTATTTTGCGGTTTCGAGAGAAACATTGAACCAGCGGGAGGTGACGTGTCACCGTCATGATGAAGACAACAAGTGGGTGACTTGCGGATTGAGGGCTTGTGGTGCTAGATATTTGTGTAGATATTTGTGAGGGTTTTAAGAAGTAGGGGCTAGGGTGCACTTGGCTTGATCTTGGCCTTACACTTGCCTTGCACATGGCTTAATCTTAACCATTAGTTGGCCTTTAATTTCTATAAATACCATACTTGTGAAGACATTCATTCGCTCACTAAGCTGTCTAAGTCTTGAAATCCTCCCCTCCTCAGTAGCTCGTCCTAAGCCTCTCCCTCCTCCTCCTTGTGGCCTTTGGCGAGAAGGGTTCCCCAACTGCTAGTTGTTTCGTATAATACCACTTGTTGTGGTATAGAAATACTCACATATTGTTATAATGCCCAAAATACCTTAGCCTTGTACTTGTAGTATCAAAGATACCTCTTTCACGTAGAGTCAGGAAATACTACCTTTTGTCCTTTTAGTCTCAGCCAGAAACCTAAGGAAATCTTCATAGTTGGTTGAAGTATGTGAGTAGAAGTTGGTTAGAACTTAGGGTTGTTTGGAGTGGTTTGGGCGCGAAGTGGAGCTAAACCTTGCTCGGGATCGACATTATAACTTGGATAATTTTGGGCTTATCGAGGTAATTATCTTGTCCTCTATTGTAATTGGAAATTACATGTTTGTTAGAGTATATAGTTGAAGTATACTATATATGGAACTACTTAGTATTGACAATGTCTTTTGACTTAAGCTGAAGAATAAGAAGCTGATTTGTATTTACATAGGGGTGTATTGCGATGAACTTGTGTAGAATTGTACACGTCCGGTTAGATGTGTAAACCCCCCCTGGTTGGCTTGGTAGCCGGCCTCGATAGAGGAGGAGATTTCTGTTGTTGCGGGGAAGTCTTGCAATTTTCTATAGAAAGATAGAAACTTGTGTTTTGGGGTTAATAGGCGTTTTGACCTTTATAGGTGAAAGTACTAAGAGTGGCGTATTACTCGAGGAGTGGAAAGGGCTAGCAAGGTTGTAGTACTTGGAGCATTTTGCTTATTGTCGATAAATCGTCGCGGTATGTGAACCTCTTCTATCTTTTCTAGCATGATTGTTGTGAACTATGTAATGCGGTAGGCGTACATGTGCTAAGTGATTTGGTTGGTTTAAAACATAGGGTGTTATAATAGCTTTATGGGAAGTTAGTTATAGCGACCTTATGTAAGTGAAAATGGTTTCTTGATGTTAGAAGTTAGAGACTTGATCTTATAAGATAAGAGACTTAACTTATTTGTTTTAATGTGGATGTTTGTGTGAAACCTCATTCGTGAGTAATGAGTACTTGGTTTTAAAGGGATAATGTTTCTTGATTTGGGAATCGAATGTGTATCGACAGACCAGCTGCGGCGTTAATAAAGGAAAATGTATTGAATAATGATGTGTTGTATTAAAACGGTAGAAACCTCATGCATAGAAGCTAAGATGAGACAAAATGATATTACATTTTCTAGATCATATTTGTTTGTAATAAGATCGTTATAAACAAGAATAAACTACTCACGTATATGACATATGTTACTCGATTGTTCTAAAAGGAATCAGTGATTAAGTTTGGGAACTATGAAACCATTTGAAAATAAGAAGCTTGAGTAATTGAAACTAGGCAAGCTGGAACTTAGGAAAGAATGTTGTTACTTGATTTTGAAAAGGAAGATGGGTTGGTCATTCTAATACTACGGTGTCGGGTGACTTTTATAAAAGTAATGGATCTCTTTTAAAAGAACTTAACGTATGTAGTACTTTGGGGTTAAAAACAGGACTTTGGCATAAAATGAAAGTACCTTGAGTTGTGTGAAACTTGCTATGCTTGTTGTTGTGAAACTTGCCTATCTTGTGATGATAGCCTTTATTGTACAATCGTTGTGTTTACGTATTCTGGCGTCTCTCGATAAGTCGGTTGGTAGTTGAGAACTTACTTGGGCGTGCGGCGGTGTGGAGAAATTCCGCAGTGCGTTCTGTGATAGTATTATTGTTGTTGTCGCTTTGGACATCGCGACCACGATCGTGGCGCGCGGGTATGCTTCCATTTTGGTTAAGGTCTTGTGGTTGTCGCTTTGGATATCTTGACCACGATCGTAGCGCTGCGGGTATGTTTCCATTTGATTATCGCGCTTGTGATTTCCCTTTGGACATCACGACACGATCGTGGCGCTGCGGGTATCGTCCATTTGGAATGTTGTCTTATTTTCCCTTTGGACATCACCACGATCGTGGCGCTGCGGGTATGCTTCCATTTGGATTCTTTGTCTTGTTGTTGAGTCACGTGGACATGTCTACACCGATGCGAATTCGGGGCATGTGGCCATGGGACATTGGTATTATTGTTGCATCATGGACATGTCTACTGCCGTCGATGTTAGGGGCATGCGGCCATGTCACGAACTGATTGATGTTGTGGGCGTGAGACCCATAGTTATATTGGGTGATATTGTTTTATGTTGTGGCGTAGTTTGGTTATCATACATGTCTCTGCTTTATATAGACTAGTATGATTTCATTTCTGATATTATGCAGTTTCACATACTTGGTACTGTTATCTTGACCTCCTTGAAGCTGCGTTAATCTGCGAGTAAGTGCGTCGGTCGTGGTTCCTCGCTCGTAGGATCCTGATTCAGCGCATTTGAAGCTCCGTTTCTCGGAGGCTTATCTTTTGGTAGGTGTTCACGAGTTGTAGGTTCTTGTACATTCGGGGTATGGCGGGGCCTGTCCGTCATAGTCGTGTATATCTTAAGTGCATGTAGTACTATTGTGGGCGGGGTTGTAAAAGGATTAACTGTTCGAGTTTTATGTATATCTTGAAGGCAAGCTGTTTTGGTTGCTTTGTTTATTCATTTATCTCTTGTTAAATGACTCTTGTTTTGTGTTCGCTGATTTTCTCGATGTATGTATCACTAGGGTGCGGGTAAGGCACGATGCGAGCCGGGCAGTCGTTACAAAGTGGTATCGAGCGATTAATCCTCGGAAAGTGTCTGACCGTGTCTAGTAGAGTCTTGATTATCGGTGTGTTGTGCACCGCATCTATGTCAGGAGGCTATAGGACATTTAGGATTGGTTTCCATTCTTCTCATTACGAGATCGTGCCTTAGAAGGCTGTGTTGTAAGTTGGACCTACGGCGTATCTCGTTTTACGATTATGCCTCGCGCAAGGCAACGAGCCCGGAAGGGCAAAGCGTGGAGGCTGCTAGTGAGATCTGAGAGGAGTTCGAGCGCGAGCGGTCGATCACGAGCAGTGCTTGACGGCGAGTTTAGCGCGCCGCCCGGCCAGCGAGTTTAAAGCGCGGCGATGGGCTGCGAGACTCTGATACACGAGCCTCGGTCCACGATGCAGGCGGGGAGATGGAGTCACAAGAGATGGCGATTGCTGGCGAGTCGTGGCGGATATGAGATAAGTGGATCACGGCGATTCAGTTCGATTCGATGCGCGATGGTTCGCCCGGCGAGATAGTTTGAGGCTACGGGACTTTACGAGTTGTAGCCGCGAGTTTTATGGGTCGAGGCACGAGGATGATCGCGAGTTCATCCGGCGATTCACGGATCGTCGCGGGTGATCGAGCTTGAAGCAGTCTGTGACCTTTGGTTCGCGTCAGTGCGTGATACGCGATCGATTGGTTTGATTCATAGGAGCTTTCGGGAGAGCATGCCTCGGCGGTATGGGATGAGTTTTGAGGCTTTCCTCGCGCACTTCTTGCCTCGCGGATGAGGAGAACGCAGTAAACGATTTTTATTCTTGAGGCGAGAGGCGCCTTGTCGGGAGTACAATGTCGAGTTCGATTCTTTGGCTCGATATGTCCTGCGCTAGTTGCGAATATGGAGGATAGGAGTGCATCGCTACGTCAGGGCTAGATGATTATATGGTGAGTCTTGTGCGGGTGTTTCTCTTGGTAGGGCATGGACATTGCCGCGTGCGAGCTCATGCACTAGGATGTGAGCCGCGGAGGGTGGCGGAATGACACAGATCGTGAGAAGAGGCGGGGCGGCGGGGTCCTTTGGTGGCTTCGGCGGACCGCCTCGGCGAGCTAGTTATATACCCGCGGTGCAGTGGTCCTCCGCGTCTTGAGGAGCGGTCGGGGCTCGAGGTTGAATTTTGGCGAGCGGGGTGTTAACGGTGAAGCCACCACCTCGTTGTGACCATTGTGGTAGACTCCATTTTGGAGAGTGTCGTGCTAGATTGGGAGTTTGTTTTGCATGCGGCCAGCGGGGCCATTTGCGAGGCTGTCGGAGCCAAGGAGCGCGGATGTTACGACTCGACGCCGAGGATCGTGGGTGGTTCATCACCTGCTACTATCGCCTGCGGCGGGCCTATGATTAGAGTGGGCGGTAGCCGGGTATATCCTTAACCCTCTAGAGTTTTGGTATGCTTGTTATGATGATCTCGTTATTGTGTGCTATGTGCGGATAGCATTGTGATATGTGTGAGTTAGAATCGTGGTTAGTTGGAAGGATACGTATGGAGGCATGGTAAGTGTGAACCTTAGACTATTTCACGTGAGACCTTAGAGGTAAGGTCGTCTTGAGTAAAAGATTCGTTTATGTTTGACCTTTATAAGGGTGAGTAGTATCGTGGGATTTATTTGTGTGATAAGTCAGTGGGTAGTGTGAGATGGTAGTGGTAGCTTTCGTGATGTGAATTAGTAAGATTGTTCGAATCGGGAACAAGAGTTTGGCAGATTGAAGTCGGGTTTAGGACCATTTGCGGGTCAACAGTAACCGGTTTTAGGTGGGGTCGGTTAGGGTGGTCGCGGTGGTAGGGTCACGAGGTGCTAGGCGAGTTTAGGCGACCGTCGTATGAGTTTGTGGATGTGTTCGACCGGAATCGTTCGTGAAGGCGGTAATGGCCTTAGGGGATATCGGCTAGTAAGGCGACCAAGTTTGGAGGTGGTGACTCCAAAGTTTTGGAAAGCAGGCGATGACTAAAGTGTGATGCGTATACTAGAAGAGTTCATGTGTTCGAGAAGGGCACGGCGAGTAAGGAAGGAGGAGAAACGTGTGTTATTTCGTGACCAGGTGGCGTTGGCAATTTGTTAGAAGAGCTTCATCGATATCCGTCTTGTGAAGGAACATTCGGGCGAATGTTTCTAAGGAGGAGAATGTTATACCCGTATTTCGGAGTATGTATGCGAGGGCGTGCGTGCGAGAATCTGGCGAAATATTGGAAAGGAAGAAAGAGGTGATTTTCCACGGAAAAGTTTCGGTTTTTGTGAAGGAAAAAGGTTCGTTAATGGGAATTGGATTCCCGGTTTGGTATCGGACTTCTGGAATATTAGAATTATGGAATTTTATTTTGGAAATGGTCACGTGGGGCCAGGAGAAATTCTGGTTTTGTAGAACCAGCTTTGTTTTGAGATTTTGGCCATTGTGGATTTTTGGAAGATGTTTTATTTTGGGCCAATAGGAGGGTGACACGTGTCACCCCGCCTAGGTAACTTAGCGAAATGACATTTGTCTGGCACTTTGGTTAAGTCGTTTTTGTGAAGCGTTTTGCGTAACTTGCGAAGGAAAATTCGGCTATGTCGTTTTGTATTTTTGCGGATTTTTAGAGGCGAAACATTTTGGACCAGCGGGAGGGTGGCGTGTGTCACCCTGCGATGTGAGACAAGTGGGCGTGACTTGGCCGAGTGAGGGCTTGTGGTGCTAGATATTTGTGTAGATATTTGTGAGGGTTTTAAGGAGTAGGGGCTAGGGTGCACTTGGCTTGATCTTGGCCTTACACTTGCCTTGCACATGGCTTAATCTTGGCCGTTGGTTGGCCTTTGGTTTTGCTATAAATACCCTTGTGAAGACTTATTCATTCGCTCCTCACTTTGTCTAAGTCTTGAAATCCTCCCCTCCTCTAGTAGCTCTCGTCCTAAGCCTCTCCACTCCCTCCTCCTTGTGGCCTTTGGCGAGAAGGGTTCCCACTAGCCTAGTTGTTTCGTATAATACCCTTGTTGTGGTATAGAAATACTCACAAGTATTGTTATAATGCCCAAAATACCTTAGCCTTGTACCTTGTAGTATCCCAAAGATACCTCTTTCGTAGAGTCGGAAATACTACCTTTTGTCCTTTTAGTCTCAAGCCAGAAACCTAAGGAAATCTTGTAGTTGGTTGAAGTATGTGAGTAGAAGTTGGTTAGAACTTCTAAGGGTTGTTTGGAGTGGTTTGGGCGCGCGAGTGGAGCTAAACCTTGCTCGGGATCGACATTATAACTTGGATAATTTTGGGCTTATCGAGGTAATTATCTTGTCCTATTGTAATTGGAAATTACATGTTTGTTAGAGTATATAGTTGAAGTATACTATATATGGAACTACTTAGTATTAATGATGTCTTTTGACTTAAGCTGAAGAATAAAGCTGAAGCTGTATTTACATAGGGGTGTGTGCGGTAGACTTGTGTAGAATTGTACACGTCAGGTTAGGCGTGTAAACCCCACAGTTGGCTTGGTGGCGGCCTCGATAGAGGAGGAGATTCTGCATTTGTTGCGGGGAGAGTCTTTGCAATTTTCTATAGAAAGATAGAAACTTGTGTTTTGGGGTTAATAGGCGTTTTGACCTTTATAGGTGAAAGTACTAAGAGTAGCGTATTCTACTCGAGAGTGGAAAGGGCTAGCAGTTGTAGTACTTGGAGCATTTTGCTTATTGTCGATAAATCGTCGCGAGGTATGTGAACCTCTTCTATCTTTTCTAGCATGATTGTTGTGAACTATGTAATGCGGTGAGCGTACATGTGCTAAGTGATTTGGTTGGTTTAAAACATAGGGTGTTATAATAGCTTTATGAAGTTAGTTATAACGACCTTATGTAAATGAAAATGGTTTCTTGATGTTAGAAGTTAAGAGACTTGATCTTATAAGATAAGAGACTTAACTTATTTGTTTTAATGTGGATGTTTGTGTGAAACCTCATTCGTGAGTAATGAGTACTTGGTTTTAAAGGGATAATGTTTCTTGATTTGGGAATCGAGAATGTGTATCGACAGGACAGCTGCGGCGTTAATAAAGGAAAATGTATTGAATAATGATGTGTTGTATTAAAACGGTAGAAACCTCAATCTGCATAGAAGCTAAGATGAGACAAAATGATATTACATTTTCTAGATCATGTTCTTTGTAATAAGATCGTTATAAACAAGAATAAACTACTCGCATATATGACATATGTTACTCGATTGTTCTAAAAGGAATCAGTGATTAAGTTTGGGAACTATGAAACCATTTGAAAATAAGAAGCTTGAGTAATTGAAACTAGGCAAGCGGAACTTAGGAAAGAATGTTGTTACTTGATTTTGAAAAGGAAGATGGGTTGGTCATTCTAATACTACGGTATCGGGTGACTTTTATAAAAGTAATGGATCTCTTTTAAAAAGAACTTAGCGTATGTAGTACTTTGGGGTTAAAAACCGGACTTTGGCATAAAATGAAAGTACCTTGAGTTGTGTGAAACTGCTATGCTTGTTGTTGTGAAACTTGCCTATCTTGTGATGATAGCCTTTATTGTACAATCGTTGTGTTTTACGTATTCTGGCGTCTCGATGAAATTCGGTTGGTAGTTGAGAACTTACTTGGGCGTGCGTGATGGGAGAAATTCCGCAGTGCGTTCTGTTGATAGTATTATTGTTGTTAATCGCTTTGGACATCTTGACCACGATCGTGGCGCTGCGGGTATCTTCCATTTGGTTAAGGTCTTGTGGTTGTCGCTTTGGATATCTTGACCACGATCGTGGCGCGCGGGTATGTTTCCATTTGATTATCGCCTTGTGATTTCCCTTTGGACATCTTGACACGATCGTGGCGCTGCGGGTATCGTCCATTTGGAATGTTGTCTTATTTTCCCTTTGGACATCCGACACGATCGTGGCGCGGGTATGCTTCCATTTGGATTCTTGTCTTGTTGTTGAGTCACATGGACATGTCTACACCGATCTGAATTCGGGGCATGTGGCCATGGGACATTGGTATTATTGTTGCATCATGGACATGTCTACCGTCACGATATTAAGAGCATGCGGCCATAATCACGAACTGATTGATGTTGTGGGCGTGAGACCCGTAGTTATATTGGGTGATATTGTTTTATGTTGTGAGCGTAGTTTGGTTATCATCATGTCTCTGCTTTATATAGACTAGTATGATTTCATTCTGATGTTATGCAGTTTCACATGCTTGGTACTGTTATCTTGACCTCGCCGGGGCTGCGTTCATCTGCGAGTAAGTACGTCGGTCGTGGTTCCTCGCTCATAGGATCACGATTCAGCGCATTTGAAGCTCCGTTTCTCGGAGGCTTATCTTTTAGTAGGTGTTCCACGAGTTGTAGGTTCTTGTACATTCGGGGTATGGCGGGGCCACTGTCCGTCATAGTCGTTAATATATCTTAGAGTGCATGTAATCTTGTTGTGGGCAGGGTTGTAAAAGGATTAACGTGTTCGGGTTTTATGTATATCTTTGAAGGCAAGCTGTTTTGGTTGCTTTGTTTATTCATTTATCTCTTGTTAAATGACTCTTGTTTTGTGTTCTGCTGATTTTCTCGATGTATGTATCACTAGGGTGCGGGTAAGGCACGATGCGAACCGGGCAATCGTTCTGATTTACCTCGATAAGCCCAAAATTATCAGAGTTTATATGTCGATCTGAGCGAGGTTTTTAGCTCTACTCGTGCGCTCAGGCCGCTCCAACCAACCCTTAGAAGTTCTAACCAGCTTCTGCTTAAAACTTCAACTACGGGTGAAGATTTACTTAGGGTTTCGTTTTTGTGGTGAGGAAGTATAATAGTATTTTACGGGCTTTTGTAAAAGTGTAACCTTGGGAATACTACAAGGTATTTGGGCGAGTATTTGGGCATTATAACAATACTAGGAGAGTATTTCTATACCACAAAGGGGGTATTATCACGAAAACAACTAGGCTATGGGGTACCCACGACTAACCACTCAAAAGGGGAGGGGAAGCTCTCGGCCAAAGGGCCTCAAAGGGGAGGTGTGGTGGGCCCAGCTCGAGGAGAGGGAGTATTTTGAGACTTAGATAGATTGCTCAAGTTTTGGATGAAGAAAGTCTTGACTAGAGGGTATTTATAGGTCAGTGAAGGCCAACCAATGGCGAAGATGAAGACAAGTGCATAGCAAGTGTAAGGCCAAGATTTAGCCATGTGCTACCTTATCCATCTACACAAAATATCCTACCTAACCCTTGACCAAAATTTCAACACCAAAAGCGTGCAAAAGGGCTAGCTTTGCGTCCACTTGCTTCGATGAGAGGGTGACACTTGTCCACTCCGTTGATCAAAATGTTTCGTCTCTCGGAAAAATCCATAAAAATTATTAATGACATGGCGAATTTTCCATACGAAGCTAATGGAAACGTTTACGTCGCGACTCTTTCGCACTTGTGTACAAATTTGAAACTATGCCTACTTTAAGGCTCAAATTGTATCGTCGCCCTCACGTACATACTGCGGAAATACGGGTATAACATTCTCCCCTCAGAAACATTCGTCACGAATGTTCCTTCTCGAGCGAATAACGATAAAGTTCTTCTAACAAGTTGCAGCGCCACGATTGTACGAAATAACACATGCGCGCAAATACTTATATCGAGTCACGAGGAAACACCTCTAACATCACAAACTTTTGTCAACTTTGCGCGAGGTTCTAGTGTCGCTCCGACCCAACGTATAGTGCGGATTGCGTGTGATCCACGAGGTCAAAAATATACATCCTTCGCACCTTCTCGCTTTACAAGAAATGATCACACCGTTCACTTCTCCCTATCTCGTTGTACCCTTCTCGAACACTCGAACTCTTTCTAGTATCCGTACCACGCTTAGTCAGCGTTTGTTTCGTTTTCTTGAAGTCACCGCCTCGACTTGGTTATCTTACTAGCCTCGATCTTCGTAAGGCCATTCCGGCCTTCACGATGCTACAGTCGAACACGCACGAACTCATCGATGGTCAACTAAACTTGGGCCTAGCACCCTCGTGACCTACCACTGGAGGACCACGAGTGACCCAGCGCCGAAGCAGTGCGGGTTGGCCCGCGACATAGCTGACCCGACCCATTGTCGCGCCCGACTCTTGCTCCGACGACGGAACAATCTTGCTAAATCACATCATGAAAGATACCACTTTCATTTACCCGACCAGGGACTTATCACACGATACATTCTAGGCATAAAATGCACTCGACAAGGATCACTCGCGAAATCTTGTACTCGAGGCGGCGCACATCTAAGGTCTCAGCGTAATATTCTAAGGTTGTCATTTCTCACTTTGAGCTTACCCTTTTTCCCCAACCGGGTTCTAAATCACATTTTAGCACAAAGCTATCGAACATAACACTTAACACCTCATCATAACATCAATACATACAAAACTCTAGAGGTTAAGGATATACAGAAACTCTTGCTCAGCTCTAATCATAAATGCGCCTGCGGGTAGTTGTAGAAGGTGATGAACACGCCTTTGATCCGGCTGCGCCAAGTGCGGTACCTCTCTATAAGCCACGATCTCGTCACATGGCCGGCGGCGCGGTGAAACAAGCACGATAAAAAAGCGACATTCCGGGATGATGTTTGCCACATCGTGCCTTTGGGGGCGTGAATCCTGGCGGCTAGAACCCGTGTATATCGTGAACGAAGCCACGAGCTCGACCAGCTCGAATACCTGAGCGTCACGGCGGTAGCGGGGACCACTGCATCTTGGTGGTACATAACTAGGCTGCTTCTTGAGGCGGTCGCCTCGAGATTACCAAAGGACCTGCTGTTACGGCCTCTTACTGCGATCTCGGTCATTAGTCGACCTCTCGTGCCTCGCGTCCTGGTGCATGAGCTTGCGTGCGGGCAATGTCCATGCGGTGAAAAACTACACCCGTACAAGCCTGCGCCAGTAATCATCGGCCGGTGATGTAGCGGTGTACTCTGTCCTCCATGCTCGGCTACGCGGTGAGGAACATCCGAGCTAATGAGTCGAACTCCATTGTACTCTCTGGCAATCGCGAGTCACGCCTCAGCGTCAAAAATCGCGGCCCGAGCCCTCGCCATTTGTGGGGGCAAGAAATGTGCAGAAAAGCCCGAGAACTTCGTCCCAAGCGGTGGAAGTGCATACTCTTCCGGGACAACTCGCGAATCAAACGATCAAGCTGCGGTATCACGCGGTGATGTGAACCAATACCACCGACTACGCCTGCGAGACTCGATCACTCTCGTGATCGTGTGGCTGTCGGATAAACTCACGAGGTCATCCTCGGCTCTCGATCCATAGAACAACGGCGGGCTCTGACTCGAGAAAGTCACGTAGCCTCAAGCTCTGCTCGGGGTGAACTACGGGTGCTCTGCGGCTGGAGCTGCGTCGGCCTATCCCGTATCGCCACGACCACGGCGATGTGAGCCATCTCCTTGTACTTCTCATCTGCTCGGTGTGGGGTGGAGGCTCAGTCTTGTAGTCTCGGCGACCAGCTGCGGCTCTAAGCTTCTTTGGTCTTTGGCGGCGTTGCGAAACTTCGTCGTCGGGCTTTTGTCTCGAGCGGCCAGGGCTGCGCCCTCGTCCTCTGTATCTCACTGCTGACTCCTCATTGCCTTGCCCATACGGGCTGGAGGTTGCACTACAGCGGGCATAAGCGGTAAAGGAAAGGAATCGTCGGAGGGTTGACTCATAACACTCTACGGCACGATCTTAGAATGAGAAGAATGAAACCAATCCTAAATGTCCTATAGCCTCACGATTATAGATGTGGTGCGCGACACGATAATCAAGACTCTACTGAACGCAGTGCAGACACTTTCGAGGACTAGCGCTGCGATATCACTTTTGTCACGACCGAACCGGGCGTGGTAGTGCTACCGGGCACCTGGTGATACACCGTCGAGAAAATCGCGGAAATAAAAACATGAACATGAATTAAGAGACAAGATAAATAAGCAGGCCAACCAAAGCGGTTGCCTTGGTATATATACATAAATACGACGATTATCCTTTTCACGGACTACGCCACAGCGGTACTACGGACCTCTAAGAAGTGACAACAACTATGGCGGGGCGGGCCCGCCATACCCGCGAATGTCTGAGAACCTACGGACTGGGGTAGCATACGAAGATAAGCCTCAAGAAGCGGAGCTTCAACATGAAATGTGATCATAAGCGGGGATCGGCGGTCGATGTACCTTTACTGCGGCGTGAGCGGCCAAGGAGAGTCGATCTGCAGGTACAAAGTATGTGAAGCGTAAAATCGTAAATGAAATCATAATAGTCTATATAAAGCGGAGACATGTATGATAGCAAACTCTGATTCGCGACATAAGCGATGTCGAGTCGAGGACTCGCGCCACAAAGTCATCCGCCGTACGGTGGAACTCCTTCAGCTGCCGTGATCTAGGTACAAATCATGTGATCGTATAACGGTCTCGGCCCGTCTTATGGACCCGATATAGAAAAGTGTGGAATACATTCCGGTTCGTCCCGTGAGCCGTAGTCAGTGGAATACATTCCGGATGAACCGTAGTCAAGTGAAATATATTCCGGATGAGCCGTAGTCAAGTGAAATACATTCCGGATGAGCCGTAGTCAAGTGAAATACATTCCGGATGAGCCGGTAGTCAAGTGAAATACATTCCGGATGAGCCGTGTCAAGTGAGATCGTTCGGATGAGCCGGTAATCAAGTGAAATACATTCGGATGAGCGGTAATCAAGTGAGATACATTCGGATGAGCCGGTAATCAAGTGAAATACATTCCGGATGAGCCGGTAGTCAAGTGAAATACATTCGGATGAGCCGGTAGTCGAGTAGAACCACGATGCTTGCAACAAGGCTATCACCGTAACATGGTCAAGTTTCATAACAACACGCATAAGCAAGTTACACATGACTCAAGGTACTTTCATTTTATGTCAAAGTCGGATTTTAACCCTAAAGTACTACGTCGTTAAATTCCTTTTAAGAGATCCATTCCTTTTATAAAAGTCACCCGTTACGTAGGATATATACGTATAGAAAAAGAGTAACTACGTCTTTTAAGTAAACCAAAACAACTTCCATACTTTTCCTTTTAAAACAAAATTAAAGCGATGCCATGCCTTCTTGTTGGACCAAAACACTTCTCTTTTTAAAGTCAAGTTACCACATTAAAACCAATGATAAAAACCCTTCTTTTGTTCTCGTAAAGTCGTTATAACTAACTTCCCATAAAATTTGTTATAACACTTTATGTTTTAAACAATTTAAGACAAAACAATGCCTTTCTTTTCCTAGAGTTCAAGTTTGCCTAATTTCAATTACTCAAGTCTCTTTACTTTAGAAAAGTTTCATAGTTCGATGTCTTAATTTCCTTTAAAACAATTGAGTAACATATGCCATAGGCGTGAGCAGTTTATTCTTGTTTATAACCTTTTAATAAAGCGACCATGATCTAGAAAATGTAATATCATTTTGTCTCATCTTAGCTTCATGCGGATGGAGGTTTCTCTTGGTTTTAATACAATACTTCATTATTCAATACATTTCCTTTATTAGCATTTGCGGTGGTTTGTCGATACTCGTTACGATTTAGAAATCAGTAAAAAATTATTCACTTTTAAAACCAAGTACTCATTACTCACGAATGAGGTTTCACATAAACATCCATTTTAAGTCAAGTCTCTTATCTTTTAAGATTAAGTCTCTTAACTCCTAAATCCTTAAACCGTTCTTTTACCACCTTAAGGCGTTATACCTAACTTCCCGTAAAGCTAGTATAACAACATGTTTTAAAACAACCAAATCTGATTAACACGTATGCGTCTGGTACTACATAGCTCACACGTATCATGCTAGAAAAGATAGGAAGAGGTTCACATACCTCGCGACGATTATCGACTAATAGCAAAATGCTCCAGTACCTCAATAGTCGGCTACTCGTAGCTAAGTAGATCACGCCATCGTAGTACTTGACCTATAGAGGCCACTGGCGCCTATTAACATCCTAGATCTCAAATGTAGAATATTCTCTGAGAAAATTCGGCACCTCCCCACACGTAAATCTCATCTATCGAGGCTGCGAAGCCAACCGGGGGTTTCTGTCGACGGGCGTGTACAATTCTACTACGGCAATGCTACACGAAGTCTCATGTCTGATCACATGTAATTCTGATTCGATTCCTTCTTAAAATTGAGCTTAAATCGCGAGACATTGCGTAAGTATTAATCGAGCTTAAGTCGAAAGACATTGCGCGCAACTATGTTGAGTTCTATATATATAGTATACTTAACTATATACTCTATAACATGTAATTTCCAATTACAACGAAGGTCGAAGCGTTTACCTCGATAAGCCCAAAATTATCAGAGTTTATATGCGATCTGAGCGAGGTTTTAGCTCTACTCAGTGCGCTCAGGCCGCTCCAACCAACCCTTAGAAGTTCTAACCAACTACACTTAAAACTTCAACTACGGGTGAAGATTTACTTAGGGTTTCGTTTTTGTATTGAGGAAGTATAATAGTATTTTACGGGCTTTTGTAAAAGTGTAACCTTGGGAATACTACAAGGTATTTGGGCGAGGTATTTGGGCATTATAACAATACTAGAGTATTTCTATACCACAAAAGGGTATTATGCAAAAACAACTAGGCTAGGGGTACCACGGCTAACCACTTCTGAAGGGGAGGAAGCTCGGCCAAAGGGCCTCGAAGGGGAGGGGTGTGGTGGGCCCAGCTGAGGAGAGGAGTATTTTGAGACTTAGATAGATTGCTCAAGTTTTTGGATGAAGAAAGTCTTGACTAGAGGGGTATTTATAGGTCAAGTGAAGGCCAACCAATGGCCAAGATGAAGACAAGTGCATAGCAAGTGTAAGGCCAAGATTTAGCCATGTGCTACCTTATCCATCTACACAAAATATCCTACAACCCTTGACCAAAATTTCAACACCAAAAGCGTGCAAAAGGGCTAGCTTTGCGTCACTTGCTTCCGATGGGAGGGTGACACTTGTCCTCCCGTTAGTCAAAATGTTTCGTCTCTCGGAAAAATCCATAAAAATTATTAATGACATGGCGGAATTTTCCCTACGAAAAGCTGTGGAAGCGTTTAGTCGGAAAGCGACTCTTTCGGCACTTGTGTACAAATTTCGAAACTATGCCTACTTTAAGGCTCAAATTGTATATATGCGCCTACGTACATACTGCGGAAATACGAGGTATAACAAGTACTTTCGATTTTACATATAGTACATATTGTGTCTTGACCCCTTCCCAGAAGTGCGTTAATGCTGCGAGAAAGGAGTAGCAGTGGCGGATCCACGTTCTTAGGATCACTTAGCTAACAGCGAAGCTCCGTTTATCAGGAGGCTTATCTCTTTTAGTGCGATCTTTTCCACAGTGTTGTAGATTTATGTACATTGGGGTATGGCGAGGCAATGTCATACGATTATTATTTCTAAGTATGTATTCACGTATGTGGTTGAAATTTGAAGCGATGTTATGCTGATTGTACTTTTGATTTTGTTATATATATTGGGAGGCGGCCTTATCGGCTAGCCTGGGATGTTTTATAGTTACACATGTGTTTATGTTGTGTATGTTCCGCTGTTTTCTCTGATGTATACCTGAACAGGGTGCCCAGGTAGGGCACCAGTCGTGACCCGGGGTCGGGTCGTGACAAGGTCCATTTGATATCCTTGGCTTATTTTAAGAATGTCCAAGTTGATTGAGTTAAGGAATTAACTCACTTGTTTAAATATTAAGGATATCTTGGTTTTCAAAAGTTAAGAGACTTTAAGTATGTTGAAAGTATTATTGATACTTGTTTTGTTGGAAAGTTTAAGTCTCTTGGTTATAAAGAAGTATGTAAGTTGCTAATGTATAAAGCTAGTATAACGACTTTATGGGAAGTTGGTTATAATAGCTTTATGGAAAGTTAAAAAGAGTGGTTTACTCTAAGTAATTTAAGTATGTTAAATGACTTGAAATAACGAAAGGCAAATTGATTTAAAGGCATCAATTGCTTAAGGTTTTAAAAGAAAGAAGTCACTTGATTTAGAAGCTAGAATATGTATTTTCTTAAAAGGTATTGTGACTTTTCTTAAAATGTAGTTATGAATTTATAATACTGTTATTAGTATCTTGGAATTTTTATATGAAAATGAGTCATTTTAAAAGAATAGAAGTACGTAGTACTTTTGGTTAAACTCATTTATAATGACACGTTAGTGCCTTAAGTAAACTAAAATGAGAGTGTATATGAATAAGACTAATAAGAAGTTAGGGGATTTCTTAACTTGCTTATTTATTGTATGATAAGCGGTAGTGCTTATGTTATGTATGATAAGCGGTAGGAGCTTATGTTATGTATGATAATTTGGTTGAGATAGGGTAATAGTATAAATGAGGGTAAACCCCAAGATCGTTATACCACGTTCTCGAGTAAAAGTATAAATGAGAGGTAAACCAAGATCGTAATACCACAGCCGGTAGAGTATAAATGAGGGTAAATCCCAAGATCGTTATACCACTGTTTGATGGATTTGCTACCCGTGATCGAGGAATACCTCATGCGAGTCCTTATGGGCTTATGCGGGTGAAATAGTCCCGTGCGGTAGTCTGACTATCACGAGGAATACCTAAATGCGGGTCATGCGACCTATGCGGGTGAAATAGTCCCGAGTAGGATTGTAATGATCTGCGGGCGGGTGGTCTACTTTGATCGCGAGCTTCCTATTTTTATGTTGTAAGTATACTCTTGATTACTCCATTGTTAGTAAGGCCTTGTGTCATTAATTGAGTTATCATACACATCTCGGTTTTATTATAGACTTATGATTTCATTCTGATGCTTTCGATTTCACATATTTGGTACATGTTGTCTTGACCTCCTTGAGGCTGCGTTAATCTGCGCGGTAGAGTACATGTGCTGATCCTCGCTCTTGGGATCCTTTGTTCCAGCTGTTGAGAAGCTCGCTTTATTAGGAGGCTTATCCACAGTATTGTCGGTTGTTGTACATTCGGGGTATGGCGGGGCCTCTCATGAGTTGTTATTCTTAAGTGCGTAGTCACATTATGGTTTGGGTTGTAAAGAAAAAAAAATGTCTTATTTTATTTGTATAGTTTTGGAAGGTGGCCTTATCAATTTGCTTTGTTGTTATTTTATGTTTAAGTATTTTATCGATTGTGTATGTTCATTGCTATTCTCGATGTATCACAGAAAGAGTGCGGGTAGGGCACGATGTGAGCTTGAGGGTGGTCGTGACACTAACAATGAGTAAACAAGAGTATATATTACTTCATAAAAATAGGAGGCTCGTGATCAGCGGTCGCGCGCGATATCATTGAGCAATCCTACTCGCAGGACTATTTCACGCAAAGGTCATATGGACGCGTGAGGTATTCCTCGCATGGCGTATCGCCCACATGGAGTCGTGTAGACCGCGTGAGGTATTTCGCGCATAATCTTTGGTCCGCCCGCGTGGGACTATTTCACCGCGTAAGCCGCTTCCGGACCGTATGAGGTATTCCTCGCGTCATGGGTAGCAAATCCACGGAATATGCAAATTCCACAAACAGGGAATGAACGTAATCATAATAAATCACTAGTACAATGGATATCATACATAACATAAGCACTACGACTTATCATACATAACATAAGCCTTCTTATCATACATTACATAAGCAAGTTAAGAAATCACAACCTTATTAGTCTTATTCGTATACACTCTCGTTTTAGTTTACTTATGGCACTAACATGTCATTATAAAATCAGAATTTAACTTGAAGTACTACGTACTTCTATTCTTTTAAAATGACTCTTTTCATATAAAACTTCAAGATACTAATAGCAGTAGTATCAAGTCATAACTCTTTTCAAGACAAGTCACGATACCTTTTAGAAATACGTTTAGGCTTAAATCAAGTGACTTCTTTCTTTTAAAACCTTAAGCAATTGATGCCTTCAAATCAATTTGTCTTTCATTAATTCAAGTCATTTATCCTTACCTATTTTACTTAGAGTAAACCACTCTTTTGATTCCTCCGTAAAGTTATTATAACCAACTTCCCATAAAGCCGTTATACTAGCTTTATGCTTTAATTCTTACATTCTTTCATAACGAGACTTATACTTTGAAAATGCTTGAGTCTCTTATCTTTAGTACTCAGTTTCTTAACTTTAGAAACTAAGATATCCTTAATATTCTTAAACAAGGGAGTTAAGTCCTAACTCGACCAACTTGGACATTCTTAAAATAAGCGAGGATATCGAATGGATTAGATTGTAAAAATTCGTCCGTCTACCGTACTATATAGTTACAACTATTCATGCTCGAGAGATAAGAAAGTTCCACATACCTCTTGGTTCAATCCATGTTACACCAGTAAGTCGAGGACATGTTTCATAGAATGTATGTAAGGAACCTGAAGACTTGAAAATGAGTGCGAAAGGAAGAATTGTTTTAAACGAAAAATCTTTGAGCGTCGGAAAGGAAATATGTTCGTTAGTGAGAATTAGATTCTCAAAATGCATTAATTGAGGATTATGGAATGTATTATCATTATGGAAATTTAATTTTACGGATTTGGTCACGTGGGGCCCACCCGAGGAATTTTACGTTTGTGGGACCCACGAGGGTTAAAAAATTTTATGGACGAATGGGTGGGTCACACGTGGCACCCCCCCCCCCCCCACATGGTCTTGGACGAAATTGACAAGGGTAGAATGGTCATTGACGATGTAAAGATCAAGTCTTCTAGCTTGAGATTATTGACCAAGTCGACTTGCCAGGATTATTATTTAATGCCGCCGTCTAGCCACATATGTTGATATCTTGACCCTCCGTTGTGTTTTATATACACTACACTAGTGCAAGACTTGTCTTCAACACTTAGAAAAATTAGAGAACACCTTGTTCTTCATTTGTTGCTCTCGGGTTCATGGCGTTTCCACACAAAAAATTTAGTTTGTGGTTATTTATTCACAAGACTTTAACGAGGTCCTAAGGGTATTTTAAGGATATCTCAATAGAAGATTTGGAAAAAGCAGGCGTTTTCCACGTTAGTCATGGCGAAAACCTAAGGCTTTTTCATAGGTTTTGATTGGAAATGGAAGAGAAGTTGGTTGTGAGCTTCTAAAGGCTTCAAATAGCGGATTGGAGCGTAAAGGAAAGGAGCTAATAATTGCTAAGGAGCGACTTTGAATCTTGGAAATTATAAGGGCTTGTAAAGGTATAATTCTTGTCGTTTTAGTAATTAAGATTACTTATTGTTGTAGCTATGGATATTAGCAAGTATGAGATATATATTATGAAGTTGATAAGTGTATTGGCTATTAGAACTCTAATCCGAAAACTAGTATGTTTAGCCCTTGAGATTTCAATTCAATTGGATTATTAGTTTAATCGTCACATGTTATACAAGGAAGGAATTATAATTGTTAAGTTGTTTATGGCAATATAACATGTTAGACCTAAGAATTTGGATTGAAAAAGAATTGGAAAAGGACTTTGTGTTGTTGTATATGTTTAGTCAAGAATGACTTTAAATATGGAACTAGTTTCGTATTAATTTGTGGGGCGGAATTTTACACGTCCTGTTAAGGCGTGTAATCACTAGTTAGCTGAATTGTTGGGCCTTAAATGTGGCGTGTTTGGTTATTGAATTCGGCCTTAAAAAGGTGGCAAAGTATGTAGAAACAAAGGAAGTCTTTGTCAGATTTTAGTAGAATTTAGTGACTTTGCACTTAGAATATTCTACGTTTGAAGCTAGAGGTTTAATGGACGTATTATGGCCATTATAGGTGGAAGTACTAAGTATAGCATGTTCTACTTGAAGGATGTAATAGCTATCAAGGTTGAAGTACTTTGGAGCATTTTGCTATTTGTCGATAATCGTCGCGAGGTATGTGAACCTCTTCCTTCTTTTGACATGATTCTATGTATGGAATATACATGTGGTATTATTTCATGATTCCTTCTACTCTTAGAAGTTAAGAGGTATGTATGTTGATTTACTCTACGTAAGGGTTATGTCTAAGTTATCCTAAGTTCTTACCAAGTCTTATGGGGGATGTTGGTAAGAGTCGTTAGGAGGTATTTTGGAGCCAAGTTGACTTGGCTAAGATTCTGGCACAAATGAGAATAAGTATCGAACAAGCCACTGCAGCGTTAATAAAGGAAAATGTAATGACAATCAATTAAGTTAAAACAAGTAGAATTCTCCATCTGCATAGAAGCTAAGATAAGACAAAATTGTATTACATTTTCTAGATCATGGCTACTTGATTAAGATCGTTATAAATAAGTATAACTTATTCACAACGCACCAAAGTATATGTTACTTAATTTATAAAAATTTACGTATGAGGTTTTAAGACTATGAACCTCAAATTCTTAAAAGGTTATGAGACTTTATTTTTCAAGTTATGGGACTTGATTCTTAAAGGAAGAAATGAATTGATTTGAAAGCACAGAATACTTGATTTGGAAAGTATTGATTTCTTGCCATTCTAAAGTTAAGAAACTAGTTTTCTTAAAAGTTAAGAGACTTGAAGTGTTTTGAAAGCTATGTAATTCGATTTGAAAGTATAAGTCTCTTGGTTATAAAAGGAATGAAATTGTCTAAGACATAAAGAGTTATAACGGCTTTATGGGAAGTTGGTTATAACAACTTTATGGAAGATTAAAAAAATGGTTTTCTTCAGTAATGTAAGCAAAGAAATGACTTGAAATAAAGAAGGGCAAATTGTTTTAAAGGTACCAATTGCTTAAGGTTTTAAAGAAAGAAGTCACGTGATTTAGAAGCCTATAATTGTATTTCTAAAAGGTATTGTGACTTGTCTTGAAAAGTATATATGACTTGATACTACGGTTATTAGTATCTTGGAAGTTTTATTTGAAAAAGAGTCATTTTAAAGGAGTAGAGGTGCGTAGTACTTTGGGTTAAATTCCCGGATTTTTATGTGTGAAACGAAAGTGCCATGAGTTTATAAAAATGGAAGTCTAAAGGTTTAATGAACTTGCCTATGTTTGCTTGTGATAGCTTTGAGTGCAAGTATTATATGTTTTACGTTGTCGTGACTCTCGGTTGGAGGGTATGTCTTGTGTAAGTTTACTTGGGCGTCTGAAGCGGTGATGTGAGATTCCACGGGTATGCTTCCATTATGATTGATCCTTGGACATCTTATATGATGTGGGATTACAGGGCGTGTGACCGGGAGGCGGGATAGATTCGGTTATTTTATTACCCGTGGCCATGCTTATCGATGAGGATTAGGGGCATGCGACCATGCTATGTCGACTATTACTCCGTGGGCTAGCTCCCGTGAAGACATGTACCACGATGAGGATTAGGGGCATGTTATATTCTTATTCATGGGCTAGCTCCCGTGAAGACTGCGCCTACGATGAGGATGCAGAGGCACGTTATGGCCATGCTTATACGATGAGGATTAGGGGCATGCGACGCGTTATATATATATATATATATATATATATATATATATATATATATATATATATATATGTATTGTATACGTGTACGCGGACAGTGAGGTAGGATGCCACGGGCGTGTCACCTGGTTATATGTTACACTACAGTGTAGCGATGATGGAGATTCCACGGCGGGAGGTATATATATGTATTGTATATGTGTGCCGGCGGTGAGGTAGGATGCCAGGCGCGTCACGTGAGTATGATTTATGTCATAGGCTGCGTGATGAGGAAGGAATTCCACGCGCGCTTTGATATTTGTGTGACTTGATCGCATCCCAGTTAGGTCGGGTAGTATATCGTCCCTCGTAAAGGGCGGATTATGTTATGAAAGATAAGTAAGTTATATGGTAATGAACTTGGCGATTTTTCCTAAGTATATACGTAAGAAAGTGACTATAACTTTTATTGAAAAATGGGAAAAGATAATAAAGTGCGATTAAGTTCACGAGATGGTAATGACACGGTAGGATCGGTATGTACCCTTTTTATACTTGCTGTCATTCTTTTATCTGATTATGATTTGTTTCTTTGTACCTTATTTTAGTTCCATATTAAATTTTTGTTATGCAGCCCCGCCCGGAAGTGCGTTCATGTCCATGCGGTTTAGGTACCTGATTGTGGATCATGACTTAGGATCACAGTTCAGCATTTTGAGATGGCTCGATATTCGGAGTTGTCATGGCTATGTATATTGAAGTGCGGCGGGGCCTTGTCCATAGTATTTGTTCAAATCTTAAGTGCAGTATTCATCGTAAATTTGGGTGGCTAGAGTTGTTTTTACATTGTTATACAGTGTAGACCCTTCCGGGTAATTATTATGATTATGGCAGCCTTATCGGCTTGGCCTTGGTTTAAAAAAAGGTGTTATTTATCTTTCGCAGTTTATTATGTTGTATGATTAGAAGGGTGCCCAGGTAGGGCACGATCGCGAGTGAATTCGGTCGTGACAATCCTGCCAAGTCATTTATGCGTCGTAGTATGTCGACTATAATGACCATGTCGTCTATTAACTTCTAGTTTCAAACGTAGAATATTCAAAGTGCAAAGCTACTAAATTCTACGGAAAATCGGACAACACTTCCTTTGTTTCTACATACTTTGCCACCTTTTTCAAGGCCGAATTCAATAACCAAACACGCCACATTTAAGGCTCGACAAAGTAGTTAACAATAGGGGATTACCGCTTAACAAGGCGTGTAAAATTCCGCCGCGATAAATATCCAAATAGTCAACATTTCAATGCCAAATGGCTCTGATGCAACAATGATGTAAAGTCTTTTCCAATTCCTTTTTCCATCAAGTTGTTTAGTCTAGTATGTTATATAGCCTGATCGATTATAACAACTACAATATTCAATTAGATAACATGTGGCGATTCTAACTATCGACGACTTGTATTTCAACGAATGGCTAACAAGGTCATTTCGGTTTTAGAGCTTCTAATATCCATAACACTCATTAATCACCAATACATATATCTCATGCTTGTTAAAATGTATAACTACAACAATAAAAATCTTCATCACTTAAGAGGACAAAGTGGTTGCATGATAAGCCCAAAATAGTCCAACAATCTTTCCCACTTTAGCCTCTTTAGAAATTCTTCTTCATGAATATCATCTCTACGAACCCCCTACAAGCTTGCCAATGTATTTCCTTCTTGTTGCCTTTCTAAAAAAAATCTCTTTTAGGCTTAGGGTTTCATAAACTTTTAGAGAAAGAGAAGGAAAATTTCTATGGAGGAGTTCTTGCAAATGACCAAGTCTTGCAGAGACTTGGTCATAATATAGCCTCTATCTTGATCCTGAGTTGGGGACACTTGTCACACACCCAGGGTCCTCTACAACAAATATCTTCTATTTTACCCTATTTCCGCAAAAATCCGCCTCGGCGCCAGCTGCAATTTCGAGACAATTTGGGCTTTTGGCGCCCGTATGCTGCGGCCGCGGCGCCTGACCATGTCTGTTCTGTCAGCCGATCTTGTAACGTCCATAACTTTCTACTCGGATGTCCTATCGACGAGCGGTTTATTGCGTTGGAAACTAGACTCAATGAAATTCATATTAGACTTTTGAAACACCTAAAAACCCCAATTATACTAGGATATATACTGCTTCCAAGTTGACTGAAAAACTGTCCAAAAATATTCTGCCAATTTTTTTTTTCCCAACTTCGAATCTTATTTCCTTTCGTAAGTTCTCATCTCATCCTCTTGGAATTACAGGGTGTAACATTCTTCCCCCCTTAAAAACATTCGTCCCCGAATGTTCTTTGAGTCAATCTAAGCGGATATTGGCATAGTCCTTGACTACACCCAGCGTAATCACACTTGCCACACGCCGCATGCAATACTTATGCTACAAGCGTCGGCGAACTCCAAGTGTCGACGTCCGTTATCTGCATAAAGCTTTTATCGACTCTGAGCTTGCTAATAATCTTTCCTGGATAAGCTTCGCCTTATCCACAACCCGCTGAATCAAGTCTGGCCAAATAACTGTACCTCGCCTACGTCGAACCAACCAAACGGCGATCTACACTTTCTTACATATAAGGCCTCATACAGGGCCATCTGAATACTGGAAGGGTATCTATTATCGTACGTAACTCAACAAGAGGCAAATAACACTCCCGGTTATCTACGAAATCAAGAACCGGGCCTCGCTATCGCCGAAGTGCCTCGATAGTGCAGCTCACTTTGTCAGTCGATGCGAGGGTAGAATGCCACGCTAAGACTTACATGTATGCGTAATACCTCTGGAAAACCTCGGAAGTCAGTAAGCGAGCTCATCATGCGACATTATAAATGTAGGAACCAGTGAAGTCTCACAATCTCCCTGCTATAATCTAGCATAAACCTCAGTCGAGTAAGTGGTCCTAACCGGAAGAACACGGTTGGTTTCGTCAGCATGTTTACTATGACCCCCAGGGGGTCGCACTTTCTCTGAGTATGATGCCACCCTGTAACAAGATCCACATTAATCACCTACCATATCTAAGTCGGGATCTCGATCACTGTAATAGCCAGCAGGCTTACGGTACTCAACCTTGTCCTGCTACTAATTTGGACACTAAGCGACAAACTGCCTTTCGTCCTGCGGGCCATCTTACATACATGCGAGGCCATGATACATCTTGATCGACCCAGAACAAAATAAAGCAGAAGAACGCGTGCCTCCTAAAACCTGGACAAGTCTTGAGGCGTTGGGCGCGCACAATTTATCCTCGTATCACGGCACCGTCCGGTGTTACTCAAACATGCTCTTCTCTTCTTGGAGGCGGTATCTCGATATCGTATCATGGCGGATCCTCATGAAGGAAGACTCATGACCTCTCGGATCTAAAGCTCAATTAACCTTGGAACAAATAATCGAACCACCGGCTCGATGGTGATGAATCTCACGGACCCGTCACATCCATCTGTCTATGATGCCGCCAGATCGCGACTAAGAGTATACATGCCGTCTGCCTTTCCCGGGTGGTATAGGATATCAATATCACAATCCTTTGAGTAACTCTAACCTTTATCATCGCCCGCGATTCGATTGTCTGCATGCGAAGATATCTGAGGCTCACAATATATAGTTGTATCCATGTGATATCGTTGAGCAATCCTACTCGGGACTAATTTCACGCAAAGGTCGTATGGACGCGTGAGGTATTCCTCGCATAGAATGGTCGCCCGCGTGGGACTATTTCACCGCGTAAGCCGCTTTCGGACCGCGTAGGTATTCGCCGCATCGTGGGTAGCAAATCACGGAATATGCAAATTCACAAAGGTGGAATGACCGTAATGCATAATAAATCACTATACAATGGCTATCATACATAACATAAGTACTACGAAACATCATACGTAACATAAGCACTCTTATCATACATTCGTAAGCAAGTTAAGAAATCACAACTTCTTATTAGTCTTATTCATATACACTCTCGTTTTAGTTTACTTATGGCACTAACATGTCATTATAAAATCCGAGAATTTAACCCAAAGTACTACGTGCTTCTATTCTTTTAAAATGACTCCTTTTCATATAAAACTTCCAAGATACTAATAAGTAGTATCAGTCATAACTCTTTTCAAGACAAGTCATGATACCTTTTTAGAAATACATTTAGGCTAAATCAAGTGACTTCTTTCTTTTAAAACCTTAAGCAATTGATGCCTTCAAATCAATTTGTCTTTCATTAATTCAAGTCATTTATCCTTACTATTTTACTTAGAGTAAACCACTCTTTTGATTCCTCCATAAAGTTATTATAACTTGACTTCCCGTAAAGCGGTTATACTAACTTTATGCTTTCATTAACATTCTTTTCATAACCATGAGACTTATACTTTCGAAAATGCTTGATCTCTTATCTTTAGTACTCAAGTTTCTTAACTTTAGAAACTAAGATATCATTAATATTCTTCAACAAGGAGTTAAGTCCTAACTCGACCAATTTGGACATTCTTAAAATAAGCGAGGATATCAAATGGATTAGATTGTCAAAATTCCGTCGTCTCCGTCTATATAATTCTGACTATTTATGCTCGAGATAAGAAAGTTCCACATACCTCTTGGTTCGATCCACTTGCCAAGTCCTTTATCGTCGTGGTATGTCAACCTATAATGACCATATCGTCTATTAACTTCTAGTTTCAAGCGTAGAATATTCCAAGTGCAAAGCTACTAAATTCTACGGAAAATCGGATAACTTCCTTTGTTTCTACATACTTTGCCACCTTTTCAAGGCGAGATTCAATAACCAAACCGCGAAATTTAAGGCTCAACAAAGTAGTTAACAATAGGGATTACGGCTTAACAAGGCGTGTAAAATTCCACCCATGATAAATATCCAAATAGTCCAACATTTCAATGCCAAATGGCTACAATGCAGCAACGATGTAAAGTCTTTTCCAATTCCTTTTTCCGTCAAGTTGTTTAGTCTAGTATGTTATATAGCCACGATCGATTATAACAACTACAATATTGAATTAGATAACGTGTGGCGATTCTAACTATCGACGACTTGTATTTCAACTTGAATGGCTATGAGTCATTTCGGTTTAGGCTTCTAATATCCATAACACTCATTAATCACGATACATATATCTCATGCTTGTTAAAATGTATAACTCTGACAATAAGAAATCTTGATCACTTAAGAGGACAAAGTGGTTACCTTGATAAGCCCAAAATAGTCAATGATCTTTCCAACTTTAGCCCTATTTAGAAATTCTTCTTCACAAATATCATCTCTGAACCCCTGCAAGCTTGCGATGTATTTCCTTCTTGTTGCCTTTCTAAAAAAATCTCTTTTAGGCTTAGGGTTTCATAAACTTTTAGAAAGAGAAGGAAAATTTCTATGGAGGAATGCTTGCAAATGACAGTCTTGCAGAGACTTGGTCATAATATAGCCTCTATCTTGATCCTGAAGTTGGGGACATTTGTCACACACCCGAAGTCCTCTACAACAAATATCTTCTATTTTACCTATTTCATAAAAATCCCTTGTGGCTGCAATTTCAGGCTTTTGGCGCCATTGCTGCTGGCCCAGCGACCTGACACATCTATTCTGTCACCGATCTTGTAACGTCTATAACATTCTACTCAGATGTCCTATCGGCGAGCGGTTTATTGAGTTGGAAACTAGACTCGATGAACTTCATATTAGGATTTTGAAACACCTAAAACCCCGATTATACTAGGATATATCTGCTTCCAAGTTGGTGAAAAACTGTCCAAAAATATTACGCCAATTTTTTTTTCCAACTTGAATCTTATTTCCTTTCGTAAGTTCTCATCTAATCCTCTTGGAATTACGGGTTTAACATTCTTCCCTTAGAAACATTCGTCCCGAATGTTAACTTTGATCGATCTAAATGAATATTGGCATAGTTCCTTGACTACACCCGACATAATCACGCTGCCACGCTGCCGCATGCCAATCTTATGCTCTGGCGTCGGCACTGAACTCCAAGTGTCGACGTCGGTTATCTGCATAAAGCTTTTATCGACTCTGAGCTTGCTAATAATCTTTCCTGGATAAGCTTCGCCTTATCCACAGCCAGCTGAATCAAGTCTGGCCAAATAACTGTACCTCGCCTACGTCGAACCAACCAACCGGCGATCTACACTTTACATATAAGACCTGCATACGATGCCATCGAATCTTTGGAAGGGTATCTATTATAAATGCGTAACTCAACAAGAGACAAATAACACTCCGGTTATCTACGAAATCAAGAACAGGGCCACCTATCGCCGAGTGCACGGATGGTATGCTCTGCTGTCAGTCGATGCGAGGGTAGAATGCCACGTTTGAGACTTACAGTGTCGTAATACCTCTGGAAAACCTCCAAGTCAGTAAATGGTGAGCTCATCATCGACATTATAAATGTAGGAATCGTGAAGTCTCACAATCTCACGCTATAATATAGCATAAACCTCGATCGAGTAAGTGGTCTAGCAGGAAGAACACGGTTGGTTTAAATCGTATGTTTACTATGACCCCGGTCGCACTTTCTCTGAGTGCGATGCCACGTAATAAGATCCATTAATCACCTACCATATCTAAGTCGGGATCTCGATCACTGTAATAGCCATTGGGCTTACGGTACTCAACCTTGTCCTGCTACTAATTTGGACACTAAGTGACAAACTCTGCTCGTCCTGCTTGGGCCATCTTACCAATACATACATACGAGGCCATGATACATCTTAGTCGACCCGAACAAAATAAAGCAAGAAGCGTCGCGTGCCTCACTAAAACCTGGCGACAAGTCTTGCGGCGTTGGGCACGCACAATCTATCCTCGTATCACGGCACCTCGTCGGTGCTACTCAAACAGAACTCTTTTCTTCGGAAGGCGGTATCTCGATATCGTATCATAGCTGGATCCTCAATGACGAAGGAAGACTCGGCAGCCTCTCGAATCTAAAGCTCCGTTAACCTTGGAACAAATAATCGAACCCTCGGCTCGATGGTGATGAATCTCACGGACGCGTCACATCTGCTGTCTATCTCGGCCGATGCATAGATCGCGAATAAGAGTATGCATGTAAGTCTCGGCTTTCCCGGGTGGTATAGGATATCAATATCACAATCCTTTGAGTAACTCTAACCCATCGCTGTCGCTTGATTCGGTTGTCTGCATGCGAGAAGATATCTGGAGGCTCTTGTGGTCTATACACATATCCACATGAAGTCTTATAGATCGTCGTGCCTCGAAATCTTGGCATGATTAGCTGCCTACTCTAAATCGTGAGTAGCGTAATTTCCTTTCTTGCTTCCACTAAGCAGGAAAACATAGGCTCTAACCTTATCGTGTTGCGTCGATCTGGCCTATTGACACCCAAGTGTTACAATAACAACCTAACCCTTAAGTCTCTTAGGAGGTTAGAGCGTAGTCGTGGTCAACTTATCTTACAATCTTGGAAGCCTTTCTCATACTGCGAAATATTGGTGTTCTTAATCTCGATTATGGTTCTGTTTCCTTTCTCTGTTGCAACTCAACGGTCACTAACTTAGATTTGATTCCTTTTCTTGCCTCATGGCTAAGACTTCATGTCCATCACAATTTGGGGGGGGGGGGGGGATTTCCTTAGTCTCGTCAAGTCGTAACCCGATTATTCTCACCCAGCTCGTAGAGCGTATAGTCAAGTGTTCAACCCGATGCGGTATTACATAATCCGATGACATCAAGATTTCTTATCGTTCAGTGTCTACTCGTCTTTCCTTTATAAGTTATTTCAAGTTGTCATGGGGTCCCTTACCCTAAGTATTTTCTTACTATATTTCTTGTCGATCGATGCTACCGCTTCCTCGAGGTGTTACTGCCCATTATTTACTAATGGTCTTACACTAGTCCGGGGTAATCATATCTCGTGCAACTCATATAACCATAGTCGTATTCTCTTTTATCATTCTGGTCATAACCTTACCTTATGCTTATTATTAACAAAAGTATTTCTATATTGATCGTATTAAATGCGTTTCATACGTCACTACTGTATTTTTATCCTTACGACCTTACGCCGAGCGCCGTGCGTCGTTCTTAATTACTGACACAATACTTTTCCGGTTATCTAAAGCTGTAACCTATGGCATGGCGATCTGAAGACCTTACGATCTCGTATCCGCCGTATAACAACATGTGTACATGACCCGTAATATGTAAAACTATCCTTTACGTGGGGAGAGAACTTATCTCCTTAAATAAACTTTCCTTGGAGTCACAACCCAAATCAAAGGGTCATACCGTAGTCTGTAAATATCTAATCATCACGTAGCCTTAAAATCGTGTAGATTTTCAAAACCTACCAAAGATGCCCTCGACTTTCCACCGCAACACTCGTACTTATTTTATTCTTGCCTTGCACATTTTCTGAAATTATCAGGAAGGTCGTGGCCCGACGCCACACGAAACCAACTCAGTACCTCGAGGAACTTAACATAAATTCCTTCAAATTCAAGTATTACTTACTTCTGCGTCAATTTACCTCGATGAACAAGTCCACATGCTTATTAAAAACAATGATGCCAAAGAAGGAAGGATAATTCATGGTTACCACCACTTCTCTTCCTTTCCACTCGATGGCAAACTGCAGGAAGCTGATGCCGAATCAATCTCTCTTATGTAGTTCCGCGTTGGCATAACAAGAGGCTAACTAGCGTGTACTCGTAATGTTATACCGTATTTCCGGTATATGCGTGAGGGCGTCGTCTGGTTAACCTTGGTTAGGCATTGGGCGAAAAATGTTTGTGCCTGACTTCGCTTAAGAATCGTTTTTAAACGGCGAAGCGTTTTACTAAACTCGCGTAGGGTAAATTCGGCTATATCGTTTATAATTTTTGCGGATTTTTCAGAGATGAAATATTTTGGACCAACGGGAGGGTGACACTTGTCACCTCGTTTAGACGGCAAAGTTGGGCAAAGTTGGCACGTTTTTTGTGCCTTCTCCTTAGTCAAGGAGTTGGTAGGATAATTGTGTAGTAGATGGATAAGGACACTTGCCTAAATCTCCACCTTACACTTGCCTAGAACTTGGCTTCATCTTGGCCATTGGTTGGCCATTGCTTGACCTATAAATACCCCCCTTAAGATGAAGAGTTCTTCATCCACAAATCTGTCACGACCCGTTCCCGGGCAGTGGTAGTGCTACCGGGCACCCAGCGATCATACATCAGAGAAAATCAGCGGAAATATAAAACAAGACAAGGAACATTATTAAAAAAGAGAAACAATTTATCTGAAGGAAAGCCTTCCTTTCAGCATATATATATATAAACATAGTTTTGCAGTTACACCCAGTATGCAATAGGACTCTGAGACCTCTAGGAAGTAAACAACTATGGCGGGACGGGGCCGCCATACCTGAATATACAAAACTATCTACAATCAGGAGATCATACCCAGTAGAGCCTCGGAGAAGATGGAGCTCACACCAGCGCAAAGATCTGAGGATGTGGATCTAGCACACCTTGCCACTGCGGCATGAGCGCGGCCCAGAGGTCGATCTGAGCGGTACTAAGTATGTGGCGTAAAGTACTTAAATGAAATCATATCATTTTAAAACCGATTTACAAATATGTATGAAACAACGAGAAGCTGCGTAGTGCCACATCACAAACAAAAAACAATAGGTAAGCTGTAGCAGGTCTTTTCTAGGTCGCGAATGATCGAGCGGGGGCGATTGCGTGTATCACCATGCAAGCCTAATCACGGACTCCGTAGTCGCATGGGCCACTCACGTAGGCCCGCGTAGGGTATAACCGCGCGTCGGTAGCTGCTCCTCAGCGGCGTCTGGACTCGTAGTCGCATGGCGCGTAGGCCGCGTGAGGTATAACCCGCACACTAACACGGAACTCGTAGCTCGCGTAGGTCCCTGGACGCGTGAGGTATTCTCGAATCATGGTCCCGGACGCGCAGTCTACCGCGTCGGATGGCTTAACCCCGGTAACGTGTCAAGAGGTGAGTGATATAATACCAACATATGACTTATCGTTAAACCACGTAAGCCTGACAAGAATACCATCTTATACAAATGTTACAAATCATTACCACGCGTAGCGTCATATCGTATCTCTTATCGAACCATTTTATTATTCTTTCATAAATCGATATAAATGCATTATAAACACATAAGTAATGGCCATTCCTTTTATCATTCTTAAGTTGTTATACCTAACTTCCCGTAAAGCTAGTATAACTCTTAAGCTTGATGTTTAAAAACCAATTAGTTCTCTTACGTAAGAAAATGATTCAATATTCTTTTGAAATGCTTTAAGATCCTTATTATTCGGGCTTAAGTAGCAAGACATTGCGTAAGTATTATTAGGGCTTAAGTCAAAGACATTGCGTAGTTATTATTCGATTAACACGTATGCGTCTACCGTACTACATGTATATTTTAAAATATCATGCTTTAGGAAGAATCACATACATACCGTGAAAACCACTGCGAAGTTGAATATGTGCGAAGAGAATCAACCTATAATAGTCGAACCGTCTATCAGCGTCTAGACTACTGCATGTGATTCTAGCGAGAGGTTCTTTATTACGGAAAATCGGGCAGCGCTTCCCTGCGGTGAGCTACTCGAGTCTCTTGTGAAAGCAGTCTAAGTAAGTATAGTTTGATTATTCTTCTTTTAAACCCCTACTGTGATAACAATTCAATTCTATTCTTTAATATCATACAAGTATTTATACTTATTTCTATACTTCTCTGATATATATTCTCTAATTACAAAGAAGGACAAGTTTATTTACCTCATTAAGCCCGATAATACCACTAGATAAAGTCGCGCTGACGAGGTTTAGCTCACAAGTTATGCGCTCAGGTAGCTCGAAAACCTTAGAAGTTCTTCACAACTTCTACTAAGGACTAAGGGATTTGGGCTAGGGTATTTTGGGCATTATAACAATACTAGAGGCAACTTTTCTACGAGGGAGGGGGTAGATTTAGGCTAGGCTAGGGGATAGCCTCGGCTAAGCTACTGAAAGAGGGAGGTGTTTGGGTGAAGCTATAAGGGAGAGGAAGGATTTTCAAGACTTGGAAAGGAATTTGTGGATGAAGAACTCTTCGTCTTAAGGGGTATTTATAGGTCAAGGGATGGCGACGATGGCGAATTATGCCAAGTGCGAGGCAAGTGTAAGGCGAGATTTGGGCAAGTGTACCTAGCCAACTTGCACACAAAATATCCTACCAACTCGAAGACAAAATAAGCCACTCCCGATCGGCCTCAATGGCGCCAAGTCCGTGATTGGAGGTGACAAGTGTCGCCTCCGTTGGTCCAAAATGTTTCGTCTGCCGGAAAAATCCGCAAAATTAGAAATGGCATAGCGGAATTTATCTACGCGAGTCTTGTAAAGCGTTTAGTCGGAAAGCGATTCCTTGAGTGAGTTGTGCCCAGCGTGCCATGCAAACTTTTAAGGCCAAACTTTGTCACGTACGCCCGGCGTACATACTCGAAATACGAGGGTATAACATTCTCCTCCCCAGAAACATTCGTCGAATGTTCCTTCCCAAACGATTAACGATAAGGTTCTTCATAACTTAGCGATTGCAAATGCCACCGCGGCACGCAGAACAATACTTAGGCAAAATATGTGAATGAAAATTTACAAGTAGGAAAGTGAATTACACGGAGGTGTGGGAATAGGTGAGGATACTTACGCCTCGTGTCCTCGCCGGCTTCCCAGTCATCTCCTCACCCGAGCTCGTTCGCCACAAGACTTTGTGGAAGCCCGTCCTCGTCGCGAGCGCCTAACGGCGATCGACTATCTACATGGGAATCTCGCCATCGATAACCGCCGGTCACTGGACATCGTCAATCGGGTGTACCACTAGATAGATCCACGATACATCTCGCCGGCGTAGAAACATGAAACACCGGATGCCTTTGCCTCGGATCGGACGGCAGATCGACTCGTAGGCAACCTTGCCTGCGCGGACAATACGAAGCGGCCCGATGTACCTTGAAATTTGAGTTTCCCCCTTACGAATCTCATCGCACCGCCGTGGGTGGCACGCTAGGAAAACCCAATCATGAACCTCGAACTCCGGATCGCCGGCGGCGATGATCTGCGTATGACTTATCGACTACGGTGTCGGCAACCTCTCTGGATAAGCACTTATCCAGCACTGCTGCGCACCAAATCTGGTCCCGCTAGCGCACCTCGCCACGTCGAACCAGTCTATAGGCGATCTACACTTCCTCGTACAAGGCCTCATGGGCGTCATCGAATCTTTGGAGTGGTAGCTATTATTGTATGCAAACTCAGCTAGAGGCAAATGATCCTCGGCTACCCACGAAGTCGATAACACGGGCTCGCGGCGTATCCTCGAAGTGCGGATGTGCGCTCGGCTGTCAGATGCATACGTGGATGGAATGCGATGCTCGGGCTCACTGCGTCCCCCGAGCCATACGGAAAGACCTCAGGAAGTTAGCGTAAGCGGGCTCCTGCATGCGATATGATCGAAGTAGGGACTCCATGCGGTCGGCGATCTCTCGGATGTAAAGTGCGGCATAATCCTCGGTAGAAAAGTCGTCGGCGGGAAGAAAGTGGGCTGATTTAGTCGACTGTCGGCGATAACCCGTATAGAATCATGTCTCCTCGAGTGCGAGGCAATCTGTGATGAAGTCGTGTTGATCACCTCGGCTTCGGTCGGGATCTAAATCGTCTGTAACAAACCACGGGCCTGCGGTGCTCTGCATCGCTGCGACAACACGGGCGCGAGCTACGAACTCTGCAGCGTCCTCTTGAGCCGTCCCACGATACACGGATCTAAGGTCGTGGTACATCTTGAGTCGACCACGGATGGATGAAGTAGCTTGTATTGTGTGCTTCCCGAGAACTCTTTGCCGAAGTCACGAAACATCTGGAACACACAACACGCCCTCGAACCTTAGCACCCGTCGGTCTACCTCAAGGACCGCTTCCCGCGCGAAGGGCGTATCACGATAGCGTGCCAAGCGGATCCTCGAGCTGTTGCCTCTTCGCCTCGCCGGCGATGGAAGACTCGGCAACCTCGCGAACTCGAACCCCACTACTATCGGAATCAATCAAGCGGACGCGAAGGCTCGTGGCGATGCAAATCACGAACCGTGTCCTGCTCTCTTGCGCACGTCGATGGCTCCCGTGACCTACGACTAAGGCATGCGCCTGACATTGACCTTCCGGGTGGTGGGATATCAACATCGTAATCCTTAGCAACTCTAACCACAGTCTGCATGCGTAAGTTCGGCTCCTCTGGTGAAGATATCTTGGAGGCTCTTGTGGTGCGTATAAATATCCACATGAACCCATTACAAATAGTGCCTCGGATCTTGGCGTGAATCATTGCGCGACTCAAATCATGGGTGGGGTAGTTCCTGCCGTGTTTCTTGGTGTCGGGATGCATCGCTATAACCTTGCCATGATGCGTCAACACACATCCCAACGATGCTGGCGCGTCCACGATACACGACATGCAATGCGGACCCTACGGAAGAGTAAGAGCGAAGCGGTCGTCGATCTCTCCCGGCAATGGAAGCCACGCTCGCGGCATCGATCCACTGAAACTTGCGCCACGAGTCGGCTAGTCAGTGTCGCGAGATAGAAGCAAACTTCTCACGAGCCGTGATAATAACTGCGAGGCCCGAAGCTGCGAACCTGCAGCCGGGTAGTAGGTGCAGGCCAAGTCTGGCGACCTCGATCTTGGCGTATCGCTTTCGAATGCCATCGGCCCGACAATATGCGAAAAGCCACGAAGTTAACCAAAACTCACGTTTGGAAAACTTGGCGTATAGCTGGTCTGGAGAAGCTGTCGGCCTGATCGCCAAATGCTCGCGTGCTCTGCTCTGGCGTGAATAAGCGAAGATATCATCGATGAACACTATCCTGGCGTGTCGAAAATGGTTTGAACACTCGGTTCGTCAAATCCATGAATCTGGCGGGCATTGGTCGACAGACATGACCACGAACTCATAATGCGTCTGGTCGGAATGCGATCTAGGGACATCGCCTCTCGACTACTTTGATGATAGCTTTGATCGCGGTCAATCTTGGAAACATCTCGCGCCACTGAGTCGAACAAATTATCAATCACAGGAAGGGTATACATTCTTAATGGTCACCTTGTTGTTGCACATGTCAACACACGTGCGCGGCGTCGTCATTCTTGCGCGAACAATACGCGCTCCCGGGAGAAACACTAGGTGCGATGAAGCAACTTCTCCGGAAGTCTCTAGGCGATCCTTGACTCTCTCAGCTCGGCGGGTGCCGTTACGTATGGCGGAATGGAAATAAGCGAGTGTCGGCAACACGTCTATACAAAACTTCGATCTCCTCTCGGGGAGGATGGATACGGTCGTGCGGAAACACGTGCGGGAACTCGACTCTGGGCGGTGAAAATCTGATGCGCGACCTCGATTATCAAACACGAGCGAGATGGTAGATGTACCCGCGCACCGTCTTCCTAGCCTTGAGGTAGGAAATAAACCTACCGCCGGCGTCTGGTGCTCCCCTCGCTCGATAGCAGGCTCGCCGAGCTGGAACCGCGCTACTCTCTCCTGCGGTCTACATTGGCGTAGCAGAAGCTAGCCAATCCATACCAATGATCGTGTCGAAGTCGATCATATCGACTCTGTCAAGTCGGCTGGAGTCGGCGGCGTAAATGGTCCTTGGACAAGCCACTATATGCCGTAGAGCTACCACCAGAAAGGGTGCATGGACTCGAGCTCTATCCACCATCCTACTAGCGATAAGGGAGATATATAGGGCGAGTAGAACCGGATCTATCAAGGCATACACATCAAACCCGAGCGATAAGGTACTGTGGCGACATCGGTGAGGCCTCACGATCTGTCGGTGGATAAAGCATAAATGCGATTACGAGGACCGCTAGAAGCTGGACCGCGCCACGACCTGCTGCGCGACCTGCTTTGGTCCATGAGTACCTTGCCCTCGGGCGAGTAGGCTGTCGAGGATGAAGAAGACGTGAAAGGACACATGGTGACCCTACCATCGGCCGCCCGGTGGGACGATTCCTCGCATAGTGACCTGGCCCTGGCTGAAACAAGCTCCGTAGCGGCCACAACTCAGGTGCGATCTGCGCCGGCCACTGAAGGGGGGTGGTCCCGTCGGCGATACCTCTGCTGCTGCGGGCGTCCCGAAGTCTTGGGGCCACAGTGCGCCTCGAATATCCGGTATCACGAGGGCGGTGCGGGAGTGCTCTGGTGGTGTGGTGCAAATCTCGGCTCTTCTTGAGGCCGCCACGCGATAGCCACCAAAAGACCTGCTGTCTGGTCTTAACCTGCTGCTGTCGGCCCGTCGGTCTCTACGCTCGCCGCGTCGAGCATGAGCTGCGTGCGGGTAATGTTCATACGGTGAAAACACCAGCACAAGATTCGGCCATATAATCATCTAGCGGTGGCGTGGCGGTGCACCTATCCTCGTATATCTGCTACCAATGCTGGGGCGTGTCGAGCCAAAGAATCGAACTTGACATTGTACTCACTGGCTATGCGTCCTCATTGTCTCGTGATAAAAATATGTCGGCCAGTGCCCTCATAAATGCGGGAGGCGAAGTGAGTAAGAAAGGCCTCGAGAACTGCGTCCCAGTAGGCGGGGATCGTGCTCCCAGGGATAACTCAGTGAATCAAACCAATCATTGCGGTATCGCGCGGCTATGTGAAGCGAAGATCCGCGGACTCGGTCTCGGCGCCACTGATCGCTCTCATAATCCTCTGTAGGTGGCGGATGAACTCCTGCGGATCATCCTACGGCCTCGACAGTAAAACTGCGGCGGGCTCTGACTCGGAAATCTCGTAGCCTCGAACTCTCGGCCTCGGGTGAACCACGAATGCAGTGCAGGCTGAGCTTCTGCGTCGGCTGTCACCATGTCGCCACGATCACGGCCAATAGGCCGTCTCCATGCCCTAACTCCTCCGCGGTGTGGGGCGGGAGGTGTGGGTGCTGTGGTCTCTTTGGGGCGGCGGTGTCATAGAACTCGCCGTCGAGGTATAGGCGGGCACGAGCCCTCGTAACTCTCGGTGTCCTACTAGCGACTCCGCCATTTTGCCTTGCCATACGGGCGGGTTGCCTTGCGTGGAGGCATAAGCATTCTGAGAAAAAGGGATCGTTAGAAGGTCGGGCTTATAACACGACTCAGGCGCGATCTCGAATGAGAAGAATGGAAACCAATCCTAAATATCCTATAGCCTCGCGATTATTGGTGTGGTGCCTGACACGATAATCGAACTCTACTAGATGCGATGCGTAGACACTTTCAGAGGATTAAGCGCTCGATACCACTTTTGTCACGACCGTTAGGGGCCCGTGGTAGTGCCTTACCGGGCACCAATGCGATCATCATCGAGAGAAAATCGCGGAAATATAAAACAAGACAAAGAGCATTATTAAAAGAAACAATTTATACGAAGGAAAGCGCCTTTACGGCATATATATATATAAACATAGTTTTGCGATTACACCCAATGTACAATAGGACTACAGACCTCTGGAAGTAAACAACTATGGCGGGACGGGGCCCGCCATACCTGAATGTACAAAACTATCTGATACAGGAGATCGTACCCAAAAGTAGAGCCTCGGAGAAGATGGAGCTCGACACCAGCAAAGATCCTAAGGATGTGGATCTAGCACACCTTGCCACCTGCGGCATGAGCAGCCCTCCGAAGGAGTCGATGCAACGGTACTAAGTATGTGAAAGCGTAAAGTACTTAAATGAAATCATATCATTTTAAAACCGGTTTACAAATATGTATGAAACAACGAGAAGCCGCGCGTAGTGCCACATCACAAACAAGAGCAACAATAGGTAAGCGCCAGCGAGGTCTTTTCTAGGCGCGAATGATCGGCGGGGCCAATTGCGTAGTATCACCATGCAAGCCTAATCACGGACTCCGTAGTCGCGTAGGCCGCTCGCGTAGGCGCGTAGGGTATAACCCGCGTCGGGTAGCTACTCCTCGGCAGCGTCACGGACTCGTGGTCGCATGTCACGTAGACCGCGTGAGGTATAACCCGCACACTAACACGGAACTCGTAGCTCATAGGTCCCTGGACCGCGTGAGGTATTCTCGAATCATGGTCCCGGACCGCTGAGTCTACCGCGTCGGACGACAACCCCGGTAACATGTCAAGAGGTGAGTGATATAATACCAACATAACGACATCGTTAAACCACATAAGCACAACAAGAATACCTCTTATACAAATGTTACAAGTCATTACCACGCGTAGCGTCATATCGTGTCTGCTTATCAAACCATTTTATTATTCTTTCATAAATCAATATAAGTGCATTATAAACACATAAGTAAATTGTTCCTTTTATCATTCTTAAGTTGTTATACCTAACTTCCCATAAAGCTAGTATAACTCTTAAGCGATGTTTAAAAACCAATTAGTTCTCTTACGTAGAAAATGATTGAATATTCTTTTGAAATGCTTTAAGATCCTTATTATTGGGCTTAAGTAGCAAGACATTGCAGTAAGTATTATTGGGCTTAAGTCAAAAGACATTGCGGTAGTTATTATTCGGTTAACACGTATGCGTCTCAGTACTACATGTATATTTTAAAATATCATGCTTTAGGAAGAATCACATGCCTTACCGTGAAAACCACGCGAGTTGAATATGTCGCGTGAGAGAATCGACCTATAATAGTCGGACACGTCTATCAGCGTCTAGACTACTGCATGTGATTCTAAGCGAGAGGGTCCTTTATTACGGAAAATCGGGCGACCCTTCACTGCGGTGAGCTACTCGAGTCTCTTGTGAAAACAATCTAAGTAAGTATAGTTTGATTATTCTTCTTTTAAACCCTTCTTTGTGATAGCAGTTCAATTCTATTCTTTAATATCCTTCTAAGTATTTATACTTATTTCTATACTTCTACAATATATATTCTCTAATTACAAAGAAGGACAAGTTTATTTACCTCGGTAAGCCCAATAATACCACTAGATAAAGTGGGTACTGAGCGAGGTTTAGCTCACAAGTTATGCGCTCAGGTAGCTCGAAAACCTTAGAAGTTCTTCACAACTTCTACTAAGGACTAAGGGATTTGGGCTAGGGTATTTTGGGCATTATAACAATACTAGAAGGCAACTTTTCTACCAAGGGAGGGTAGATTTCGGCTAGGCTAGGGGATAGCCTCGGCTAAGCTTCTCGAAGAGGGGAGGTGTTTGGGAAAAGCTATAAGGGAGAGGAAGGATTTTCAAGACTTGGAAAGGAATTTGTGGATGAAGAACTCTTCATCTTAAGGGGTATTTATAGGTCAAGGGATGGCGAACCGATGGCGAATTATGCAGTGCAAGGCAAGTGTAAGGCGAATTTGGGCAAGTGTACCTAGCCAACTTGCACACAAAATATCCTACCAACTCCAAGACAAAATAAGCCACTCAATCGGCCTCGATGGCGCCTCAAGTCCATCGATTGGAGGTGACAAGTGTCGCCCTCCGTTGGTCCAAAATGTTTAGTCTCGGAAAAATCATAAAAATTAGAAATGGCATGGCGGAATTTATCCTACTGAGTCTTGTAAAGCGTTCGTCGGAAGCGATTCCTTGAGTGAGTTGTGCCCAAGCGTGCCATACCTAAACTTTTAAGGCCAAACTTTACGTGCGTCGCCTCGCGTACATACTCAGGAAATCTGAGGGTATAACAAAATCAATTTCAAGTCTTGAAAAATCCCTCCCTCTCTTGTAGTGTTTCGTCCAAACATTCCCCCTCCCATGTGAAGGCCATGGCGAAACCCCACTAGCCTAGTAGTCTGGCGAAACCTACCCCCTCCCTTGGTTTGAAATGTTGTCTTCCAAGTATAGTTACTATTCCTAAATACCCTAGCCCAAATCCCTTAGTACTTAGTAGAAATTGTGAAGAACTTCTAAGGGTTCTTGGAGCTATCGGAGCGTACAAGTTAGGAGCTAAACCTTGCTCAGGAGCGACTTTTAACTTGGATAATTTTGGGCTTATCTAGGTAAATACTCTTGTCCTTTTATTGTAATTGGATATTACATATAAGAATCGTTAAGACTTGAGTATAAGATATGAAAGAATATTAATGAATAGAATTGAACTGTTATCACAGTAGAAGGGTTTAAAAGAAGAATAATTGAACTATACTTACTTAGGACTGTTTTCACAGTAGACTTGAGTAGCTCGACGGGTAGGGAAGTGCTGCCCAATTTTCCATAGAATAGAGAACCCTCTACTTAGAACTGTTTACATAATAGTCTAGACATTGATAGACGTATTTGACTATTATAGGCTGATTCTCTGCGCGCGACATATTCGACTTGGCAGGTGGATTTGGCGAGAAGGTATGTGATTCTTCTATACTCTTGAGCATGATATTTTAAATATATATATAGTGCGGTGAGCGTCGTGTGTTAGCGAATAATAATTACGGCAATGTCTTTTGACAAGCACGAATAATAATTACGACAATGTCTTTTGACTTAAGCACGAATAATAAAGATCTTGAAGCATTTCAAAAGAATCTTGAATCATTTTTATGAAGAGAAAGCAGTTGGTTTTTAAACAAAAGCTTAAGAGTTATACTAGCTTTATGGGAAGTTAGGTATAACAACTTAAGAAAGATAAAAGAGCATTTACTTATTTCTTATGAAAACCTTGTATTGATTTACGTAAGGTGTAGTAAGATTGATTGATAAATAGACATATTATGATGCTACTTGTGTTAGTGTCTTGTGATGTTGTGAAGAGGGTCATTCTTGTTGTGCTTACGTTGCTAAGCGGTAAGTCGGTTGTCTTGTTATTATATCACCTACCCCCTTGACTTGTTATCTAGGGCTTGCCACCCTTGATGCGGGTCTATCGGCTATCACGGTCTTTAAGACTATGCGAGCTGGGAGTTCGGGATTGATCATTCAGTGTTTTAGCCGTCACGGGGATGCTATGCGATGTGTGACTATGCGGTCTATTGAGACTATGCGGACTGCGGGAGTCGAGGAGAATGCAGGGGTTAGCTACCCCGTCGAGGAATACCTAAATGCAGTGCATGTGTGACTTATGCGGACGGCGGAAGTCGAGGGCTGAGCACGCATAATGATACTATGAAGCGTCGGCCTTGCCGATCATTCGCGGCCTAGGAAAGACCGGTTACATTATATCTATTTGCTCTTGTTTATGTTGTCACTATATGCGATTAGCTGGTTGTATTTACAAATGGCTTTAAATACTTTGATTTTACTTGATGCTACGATTTCACATGCTTAGTACTGTTGTCTTGACCTCGCCCGGGGTTGCGTTCATGCGCGGTAAGGGCAGCGGTGCTAGATCCAGCGTCCTTAGGATCTCTTTTCTTTGGTGTCGGGAGCTCATCTTATAGGAGGCTCTGCTTTGGGTATGATCTCACTGTTGTTGTATATAGTTTTGTAAATTCGGGGTATGGCGGGGCCTGTCCGCCATAGTTATTTATCTTCTTAAGTGCGTAGTACTATTATGCGATTGGGATGTTGCGCAAAACTATGTTTATATATATATCTTAGACGGCGACATTTTCTCGTAAAGCGTGTCTCATTTACAAGCTGTTTCATGTCTTGTTTTTATATTCGATTACTCGATGTATGACTACTTGGGTGCGGGTAAGGCACGATCCACGGCGAGCGGTGCGTGACAAAGTAGTATCGAGCGATTAATCCTCGGAAAGTGTCTGACCGTATCTAGTAAGTCTTGATTATCGGTGTGTTGTGCACCATGATGTCGAGGAGCTATAGGATATTTAGGATTAGTTTCCATTCTTCTCACTCTGATCGTGCCTTAGTGTGTTATAAGTTGGACCCTCAACGTATTCGCTTTTACATGATTATGCCTCGCGTAAAACACGGGCCGAGAAGCAAGGCGGCGGAGGCGCTAGTAGGACAGAAGTCACGAGGCACGAGCGATTCTTACAGGCGATACCTCGGTGGCGAGTTCCATGGCTGCGGCCCAGCCGAGACCAGTACCGCGCCTCGGTCCGCGGCTGAGGCGGAGGTTAAGTCTGAGATATTGGTATTGGCGAGATCGTGGCGAGAAATGAGGCAGTGGATCACGATAGTTCGATTCCGGCCATAGTACCGTGGTTCACAGAGGCGGATAGTTTGAGCTCACGAGATTTGCCAGCGCCCGAGTTTCTGGTGGCGGGAGGATGATCGCGAGTTCATCCATTCTGAAGGATTATGAGTGATCGAGCGTCGGAGGCCAGTCGTGATCTTGATTCGCGTCGGCTGCGTGATCTGCGATCGATTGGTTTGATCGTGGGAGTTATCGGGAAACCTGCGTCCCGGCTACTTGAGATGAGTTCTCGGAGGCCTTTCTCACTCATTTCTTGCCTCGCGATGAGGAGAACGCGGTACGATTTTTATTCTTGAGGCGAGAGGCGCGCGATTAGGGAGTACAATGTCGAGTTCGATTCTTTGGCTCGATATGTCCCTGCATTGGTAGCGAATATGGAGGGCGGTGCATCGCTATGTCGCGGGCTAGATGATTATATGGCGAGTCTTGTGCGGGTGTGGCTCTTGACCGAGCATGGATATTACCGCGTGGAGGCTCGTGCCTTTGAGATGCGAGGCGTAGAGGCCGCCGGTCGAATATCGACATCGAGAAGAAGGCGAGATGGCGGTTCTTTTAGTAGTTCTGGGGTGGGCGGCCTCGTGACGTCTAGATTTGCACCCGGCTCGAGCACTCCGCATCGTGCTCGGTCTGACCCAGTATTCGGGGCGGTCGGGCCCGGGACTTGGACTTCGGTGCGAGGTGCTAACCGATCGAGGTCTGCTCGATGTGTCGTTGTGGTAGATTCCATTCGGTGTAGTACTCGCCGGGAGCTTGCTATACTTGTGGCGGCGGGGTCATTATGCGAGAACTGTCGGCCGAAGCGGCGGTGGTAGGGCTCGGCTACGAGTGCATTGCGGTTCTTCGTCCCTACGATTACGGCCGGGCGGGTACTCGTGGACCAGGCCAGTCGCGGCGGTCGTGGCGCGGGTCGATTCTAGCGGTCCTCGAGCGCATTTATGCCTTGTCCGGTGGCGGGATCGGAGGCCTCGCTGATGTCGTCCGGTACCTTATCGATCTCAGATTATGATGTGTATGCCTTGATAGATCCGGGTTCTACTGTCTATATATCTCCACTTGTGCTAGTAGGATAGGGATGAGCACGAGTCCATGACCACTTTCAGGTAGCTACGCGATGGGTGATTCGGTGGTAGCTCGGCGGGTATATAGGGCTTGTCCGGTGACCGTATCTGATCGCGGACCACTGGCGGAAACTTGATAGAGTTGGATATGGCCGATTTCGATGTGATCGTGGGTATGGATTGGCTGGCTTCTTGCTACGCCCGTATGCTGCGAGGAGAAGTAATGCAGTTCGGTTTCTGAGGCCGGTTGTCGAGTGGGAGGAACCGTATCGCCAGGGGTAGGTTTATTTCCTACCTCGAGGCTAGGAAGATAGTGCGGAAGAATGCATCTACCGTCGTTCGGGTGTTTGATCTTGAGGCTTGCGGTGCGATTTCCGATCGATTCGAGTCGAGAGAGTTCCCGGGCGTGTTTCAGGCGACCACGGGTATTCCTCGAGAGAGGAGATAGAGTTTTGTATCGATGTCTTGCGGACACTCGGCTATTTCCATTCAGCCATCTGAGAATGGCACTGCAGAGTTGAGAGAGTTGAAGGACCATTGCGAGATTTCTTTGGAGAAGGGCCATCGGACCTAGTGTTTCTCCAGGAAGCGCGGTATTGTTCGTGAAGAAGAAGGGCGGGGCCTTTGCGCATGTGTGTTGATTCTGAGCGGTGAACAAGGTGACCATTAAACGAATACCCCTTCCCGGGATTGATGATTTGTTCGACCAGGTGCAAGTGCGAGATGTTTCTCAGATTGATCTGCGATCGGGCTATCATCAGTGCAGTCGAGAGGCGGATGTCCCAGGGTGCATTCGGACGATGCGGGCATTATGAGTTCGGTCATGTCTTTTGGGTTGACGAATGCTCGGCGGTATTCATGGATTTGATGAGCTGAGTGTTCAAACCATTTTTGGACAAGTTTGTGATAGTGTTCATCGATGATATCTTGGTTTATTCGCTCGAGCGAGGAGCATGCGGGCATTTGAGGAGGCTGTCTTGAGTTCTCGGGACAGCGATTATACACCAAGTTTTCCAAATGTGAGTTTTGGTTAGCCGGTGGCTTTTCTTGGGCATATTGTCGGGTAGATGGTATTCGGTGGATACGGCGAAGATCGAAGCGATCGGGACTTGGCCTGAACTACTACTCAGCGAGTGCGCGACTTTACGGGCCTTGCGAGTTACTATCGGTTCGTGGAGAAGGTTGCTTCTATCTCGCACGTTGACTCGGTGACTCGAAGCGGCTAAGTTTGATGGTGATGCTTGTGGCGGGGTTTCATTGCGAAGGAGGCAAGCGGCAGCCCCGTTCTTACTCTTCGGAGGTCGAGCGGTTATATCGTGTATTGTGATCGTCGGGCATCGGGTTGGGATGTGTGTTGATGCAGCGGGGCAATGTTATAGCGTATGCATCAGCGGCTTAAGAAGCATGAGAGGAACTACCCGTGATTTGGGTTAGCGTGGTGATTCGCGCCTTGAAGATCTGGAGGCACTATTTGTATGGGGTTCGTGTGGATATTTATACAGACCACAAGAGCCTCGGTATATCTTCGACCATGAGAGCTGAACTTCACGGCGAGAGGCGGTGGTTAGAGTGCTCGAGGATTATGATGTTGACATCTGTACCACGGGAAGGCGATGTTGTGGCGGATGCCTTTAGTCGTAGGTCGATGGGTAGCCTATCGGATGTGCGGCGGAGAGGAGGGCATGGTTCGTGATTTGCATCGATTAGCGAGCCTTGGTGTCGTTTGATTGATTACGATAGCGATGGAGTTGAGTTCGAGAGGTTGCCGAGTCTTCCGTCGTCGAGGAGGTGAAGAAAGCGATTTGATGATCCGGTTTTGGCGATGCCGTGATCTGACTCTTACGTGAGGAAGGGTCCTTTTGAGGTAGCATTTGATGGGGTGCTAAGGTTTGAAGCGAGTTGTGTGTTCGGATGTTTGAGGACTTGGCGAGTTGGGAAGCACGCAGCGCGCGTTACTCTATCCGTCGAAGTCGACCAAGATGTACCACGACGCTTAGATCTATGTATTGGTGGGATGGCGAAGAGGGCGTTGCGAGTTCGTAGCTCGGTGCGTGTTATCGGAAGGTGAAGGTAGAGCACGGAGGCACGGTGGTTTATTGCGAGCGATAGAGATCCGACACGGAAGTGGGAGGTGATCAGCGTGGACTTCGTCACGGGATTACCTCGCGCTCGGAAGAGACATGATTCTATATGGGTTATCGTCGGCGGTGTGAAATCAGCCCACTTTCTTCCGTCGGGACGACTTTTGGTGAGGATTATGCCAGACTTTATATCCGAGAGATCGTCAGACTGCATGGAGTCCCTATTTCGATCATATCAGACAGAGGAGCCTAGTTTACGGCTAACTTCTGGAGGTCTTTCCAGAAGTTGTGAAGAACTTCTAAGGGTTCTTGGAGATATCGGAGCGTACAAGTTAGGAGCTAAACCTTGCTCAAGAGCGACTTTTAACTTGGATAATTTTGGGCTTATCGAGGTAAATACTCTTGTCCTTCTATTGTAATTGGATATTACATATAAGAATAGTTAAGACTTGAGTATAAGATATGAAAGAATATTAATGAATAGAATTGGTATTATCACGATAGAAGGGTTTAAAGAAGAATAATTGAACTATACTTACTTGAATTTGTTTTCACGATAGACTTGAGTAGCTCGACGGGTAGGGAAGTCTTGCGCGATTTTCCATAGAATAGAGAACCCTACTTAGGCATTTACGAGAATAGTCTAGGCGTTGATAGGCGTGTTTGACTATTATAGGTGATTCTGCTGTGACATATTCGACTTGGCGGTGGATTTCGAGAAGGTATGTGATTCTTCCTATACTCTTGAGCATGATATTTTAAATATATATATAATGCGGTAGGCGTCGTGTGTTAAGCGAATAATAATTACGGCAATGTCTTTTGACTTAAGCACTGAATAATAATTACGACAATGTCTTTTGACTTAAGCTGAATAATAATTACGGCAATGTCTTTTGACTTAAGCTTTGAATAATAAAGATCTTGAAGCATTTCAAAAGAATCTTGAATCATTTTTAACGAGAGAAAGCAGTTGGTTTTAAACAAAAGCTTAAGAGTTATACTAGCTTTATGGGAAGTTAGGTATAACAACTTAAGAAAGATAAAAGAAGCTATTTACTTATTTGCTTATGAAAACCTTGTATTGATTTACGTAAGGTGTAGTAAGATTGATTGATAAATAGACATATTATGATGCTACGTGTGTTAGTGTCTTGTGATGTTGTGAAAGGGTCGTTCTTGTTGTGCTTACGTTGCTAAGCGGTAAGTCGGTTATCTTGTTATTATATCACCTACCCCTTGACTTGTTATCAGGGCTTGCCACCCTTGATGCGGTCTATCGGCTGTAAGTGCGTGAGACTATGCAGTGCTGGGAGTTCGAGTTAATCATTCGGGTGTTTTAGCGTCACGGGGATGCCACATGCGATGCAATGTGACTATGCGGTCTATTGAGACTATGCGGTGCGAGTCGAGGAGAATGCAGGGTTAGCTACCGTCGAGAATACCTCATGCAGTGCATGTGTGACTATGCGGACGGCGGGAAGTCGAGGGCTAGGCACGCATAATGATACTATGGCGATCGGCCTTGCCCGATCATTAGCGGCCTAGGAAAGACCGGTTACATTATATCTATTTTGCTCTTGTTTATGTTGTGGCACTATGTGCGATTAAGCTGAGTTGTATTTACAAATGGCTTTAAATACTTTGATTTTACTTGATGCTACTGATTTCACGTACTTAGTACTGTTATGCTTGACCTCGCCGGAGGTGCGTTAATCTGCGGTAAGGGCAGCGAGTGCTAGATCCACGTCCTTAGGATCTCTTTGCTTTGGTGTCGGGAGCTCAAATCTTATAGGAGGCTCGACTTTTAGGTATGATCTCCTGTTGTTGTATATAGTTTTGTACATTCGGTATGGCGGGGCCTGTCCGCCGTAGTTGTTATCTTCTTAGAGTGCGTAGTCTGTTATGCAGTTGGGATGTAGCTGCAAAACTATGTTTATATATATATGCGAACGGCAGACATTTTCTCGCATAAAGCGTGTCTCGTTTACAAGCTGTTTCATGTCTTGTTTTTATATTCGATTACTACGATGTATGACTACTTGGGTGCGGGTAAGGCACGATCCACGAGCCGGGCAGGTCGTGACACATGTGACCTCAGCGTCTGTCATAACGGCTCTGCTGAGGTCAACGGCCCATGTCGTCTCGGGCGATTATTATACACCTTGACTACCACCCATCACTGCGGGTGTAGTTACCTCTAAGGTTCTCGTGTATTCGGACTATTTCTTTGCTTGGTTGCTCACTTCGCTACGGTCGTACTCTTTTAGTACTTCCAAACTTATTCTAGCTTCGTGCATAACTTCCATAATAAAGTTGGCCTCGATCTTGGAGTTACTAAGTTAAACAATATAAGGCCATTCAGGCTCTCACAACTGGTTCGGTGGAATGCGTCCGCGAACCAGTAAAGCGATTAGCTACGCTCGGGCTTGTACCCTCGTGACCTGTCGCGTGGCGGGACTACTATCAACTGATCCCACCCATAGCGGTGCACTAACTTCTCGTAATACCATAATCGTGTCGTCTTGATCCAACAACCATTACTTACTCCACGCGGATCTCGTCAGTACTATCATCTTAAGCGTACCACGTGGCTTAATTTACAAACATAGTCTCCCATTAGGTCATTAATTAAACTTCTTAAGGGTCCATTACCTTCTCGAACAACTCATCGTCTCTAATTATCTCAAATTAGTGCGTAAAACCTTGATGAGAGTTCATTAAACCGTTTCATACCTTCCCGGTATCTAATTAGTCCTTACCAATTCCTGGTAATCTAAAATCATTCTAGGCAACCCATATATGACCCTCATACATAAATTCGTATAGTTGTATGTAATTATACCAACTATACAACAATTACAACCAACCTGGATACGCAATACACATAATCCTTCCTGGGTCACTGCTGCCTTTCTCGTAGCTGCAATCAACATAACACGTTAGGGAGGCGACCTAACAACACACTCTATCGCGCGATCTCGGTGAGAAGAATGAAACCAATCCTAAATGTCTGTGACCTCACGATTATAGATGTGGTGCGCAATACCGATAATCAAGACTCTACTGAACCACGGTCTCCTGCTATAATCTAGCGTAAACCTCGATCGAGTAAGTGGTCTAGCAGGAAGAACACGATTGGTTTCGTCGGCGTGTTTACTATGACCCGAAGTCGCACTTTCTCTGATGCGATGCCACCTGTAACAAGATCCACGTTAATCACCTACCATATCTAAGTCGGGATCTCGATCACTGTAATAGCCATTTGGGCTTACGGTACTCAACCTTGTCCTGCTACTAATTTGGACACTAAGCGACAAACTGCTCGTCCTCTTGAGCCGTCTTACCAATACATACATGCGAGGCCATGATCATCTTAGTCGACCAGAACAAAATAAAGCAAGAAGCACGGCGTGCCTCCTAAAACCTTGACAAGTCTTGCGGCATTGAGCACGCAATCATCCTCGTATCCACGGCACCGTCAGGTGCTACTCAAACAACTCTTCTCTTCTTGGAGGCCGTATCTCGATATATCGTATCATGCGGATCCTCATCGCCGCCTCTTTACCTCTTGGCGAAGGAAGACTCGCAACCTCTCGGATCTAAAGCTCAATTAACCTTGGAACAAATAATCGAACCCTCGGCTCGATGTTGATGAATCTCACGGACGCGTCACATCTGTCTGTATCTGTCGGCTTGCCGCCAGATCGCGACTAAGAGTATGCATGGTCTCGGCTTTCCCGGGTGGTATAGGATATCAATATCACAATCCATTGAGTAACTCTAACCAGCTTTATCGCGGATTCGGTTGTCTGCATGCGAAGATATCACAGGAGGCTCTTGTGGTCTATACAGTATCCACGTGAAGTCTTATAGATGCGTCGCCTCGAATCTTGAGGCATGATTAGCGCCGCCTACTCTAAATCTTGAGTAGCGTAATTTCCTTTCTTGCTTCACAGTAGGAAAACATAGGCTCTAACCTTATCGTGTTGCGTCGATCTGACCTTGACACCAAGTGTTACAATAACAACCTAACCCTTAAGTCTCTCGGGAGGTTAGAAGCGTAGTCTTGGTCGACTTATCTTCTCGTCCTGGAAGCCTTTCTCATACTGCGAAATATTGGGTATTCTTAATCTCGATTATGGTTCTGTTTCCCTTTCTGTTGCAACTCAGCTTGGTCACTAACTTAGATTTGATTCCTTTTCTTGCCTCGTGGCTAAGACTTCGTGTCATCGCAATTTATGGGGATTTCCTTGGTCTCGTCAAGTCGGAACCCGATTATTCTCTCCCAGCTCGTAGAGCTTATAGTCAAGTGTTCAACCCAATTCACGGTATTACATAATCCAATGATTTGTCAAGATTTCTTGTCGTTCGAGTGTCTACTTCGTCTTTCCTTTATAAGTTATTTCAAGTTGTCACGGGGTCCCTTACCTCAGTATTTTCTTACTATCTTTCTTGTCGATCTGATGCTACCACCTTCCTCGAGGTGTTCTTACGCCCATTATTTACTAATGGTCTTACTAGTCGGGTAATCATATCTCGTGCAGCTCGCGTAACCATAGTCGTATTCTCTTTTATCATTACGGTCGTAACCTTACCTTATGCTTATTATTAACAAAAGTATTTCTATCTTGATCCGTAATCGTCTGATTTCATACGTGCGTACTACGTATTTTTTTATCCTTACGACACTTCCGACCGCCGTAGCGTCGTTCTTAATTACCTCGACACAATACTTTTCCCACGGTTATCTAAAGCGTAACCTATGACATGGCGTCTGAAGACCTTACGGTCGTATCGCCGTATAACAACATTGGTACACGCACCCCGTAATATGTAAAACTATCGCTACGTGGGGGAGAACTTATCTCCCTTAAATAAACTTTCCTTGGAGTCACAACCCAAATCAAAGGGTTCTCTCGCGGTCCTGTAAATATCTAATCATCATACGCGCCTTAAAATCATGTAGATTTTCAAAACCTACCAAAGATGCCCTCGACTTTCATGGCGACACTCGTACTTATTTTATTCTTGCCTTGCACATTTTCTGAAATTATCAGGAAGGTCGTGGCCGACAGCCACGCGAACCAACTCGAAGTACCTCGAGGGCAACATAAATTCCTTCAAATTCAAGTATTACTTACTTCTGCGTCGATTTACCTCGATGAACAAGTCACGGACTTATTAAAAGCAATGATGCCAGCGAAGGAAGGATAATTCCTGGTTACCACCACCTCTTCCTTTCCACTCGATGGCAACACCGTAAAGCGGTACGAATCAATCTCTCTTACGTAGTTCGCGTTGGCGTAACAAGAGGCCCAGCTAGCACGTACTAATGACCTCGGCGTCTGTCATGCGGCTCTGCTGAGTCAGCCATGTCATCTCAGGGCAATTATTATACACCCGGCTACCACCCGTCTCGTGGGTGTAGTTACCTCTAAAGGTTCTCATGTATTCGGGCTTTATTTCTTTCAGCCAGTTTGCTCAATGCACGTCAATTGTACTCTTTTAGTACTTCGAACTTATTCTAGCTTACGTACATAACTTTCATAATAAAGTGGCCTCGATCTTGGAGTTACTAAGTTAAACAATATAAGGCCATTTCGGCTCTTGACACAGTTAGGTGGAATCGTCCACGAACTTCGTAAAGCGATTAGCTAGACTCGGGCTTGTACCACCGTGACCTGTCCGTGGCGGGACTTCTATCAGTGATCCGCCCCATAGCGGGTACACTAACTTCTCGTAATACCATAATCGTGTAAATGCGGATCACAATGACCATTACTTACTCCGCGCGGATCTCATGGTACTATCCTCTTAAGCGTACCGCGTAGCTTAATTTACAAACATAGTCTCATTAGGTCCGTAATTAAACTTCTTAAGGGTCCATTGCCTTCTCGGACAACTCATCGTCTCTAATTATCTCAAATTAGTGCGTAAAACCTTGATGAGAGTTCATTAAACCGTTTCATACCTTCCGGTATCTAATTAGTCCTTACGATTCACGGTAATCTAAAATCATTCTAAGCGACCCGTATATGACCTAAATACGTAAATGCGTATGGTTATGCGTAATTATACCAACTATCTGACAATTACAACCAACACGGATACGTGATACATAATCGCTTGGGTCATCGCTTTGCCTTTCTGCGTACTGCGATCAACATAACACGTTAGGGAGAGCGACCACTAACAACGGCTCTGTCGCGCGATCTCGAGTGAGAAGAATGAAACCAATCCTAAATGTCCTGCGACCTCACGATTATAGATGTAGTGCCTGCGCGCGATAATCAGACTACTTGAACACGGTCTGTAGACACACCGAGGACTAAGCGCTCGATACCACTTGTCACGACCGAACCGGGCGCGGTGGTGCCTACACAGGCACCGCTGGTATACATCGAGAGAATAGCGGCGGAACGTATAGAACTCTAAAATAAAAATCATACTTAGGCAGTGGCGTCAATGGCTGGCGGATAAGGTCGCCTTTAAGTAACATATACATAATACAAAATTAAAATAGTACATCTCTGTTCTTACAAACCCGATCCTGAAATGTGACTCTGGACCTCACAGAATAATAACTTTGGCGGGACGGGGCCGCCGTACCTGAATGTCTGACAATCGACAATACGGGGATAAGCCTCGAAAATAAATGAGCTTAACGGTGAGCGGTGATCCTAAGAGTGAGGATCGACAGCACATACTCTACTGCGGCATGAGCGCGGCCCGAAGGAGTCGGTCTGGCAATGTACCAAATATGTGGCCCAGAAATCTTGTAGTGAAATCATAAGTCTAAAATAAAGCGGAGACATGTATGATAACTCGTATAGCGATGCTGTGCCTTACTAACAATGAGAGTAAACAGAGTATCGTTACTTCGTAAAAATAGGAGGCTCGTGATCAAGCGGGGTCACACGCCGGTATCATTGAAATCCTACTCGCGGGACTATTTCACCCAAGGTCGTATGGACGCGTTAGGTATTCCGCGTATTTGCGTATCCGCATGATGTCGTTGAGCAATCTACTCACAGGACTAATTTCACATGGTCGTATGGACGCGTGAGGTATTCCTCGCATGGGTAGTCGCCCGCGTGGGACTATTTCACCGCGTAAGCCATTCGGACGCGTGAGGTATTGCGCGCATCATGGGTAGCAAATCCACGGAATATGCAAATTCCACAAACGGGAATGACCGTGTCGTAATAAATCACTTGCCGCACAGGCTATCATACATAACATAAGCACTCTGGCATCATACATAACATAAACTTCGGAGACACATCATACATTCGTAAGCAAGTTAAGAAATCACAACTTCTTATTAGTCTTATTCATATACACTCTCGTTTTAGTTTACTTATGGCACTAACATGTCATTATAAAATCAGAATTTAACCCAAAGTACTACGTACTTCTATTCTTTTAAAATGACTCTTTTTCATATAAAACTTCCAAGATACTAATAAGCTGTAATATCAAGTCATAACTACTTTTCAAGACAAGTCCTGATACCTTTTAGAAATACATTTAGGCTTCTAAATCAAGTGACTTCTTTCTTTTAAAACCTTAAGCAATTGAAGCCTTCAAATCAATTTGTCTTTCATTAATTCAAGTCATTTATCCTTACCTATTTTACTTAGAGTAAACCACTCTTTTGATTATCGTAAATTTATTATAACCAACTTCCCGTAAAGCGTTATACTAACTTTATGCTTTAGACACTTACATTCTTTTCATAACCGGGAGACTTATACTTTGAAAATGCTTGAGTCTCTTATCTTTAGTACTCGAGTTTCTTAACTTTAGAAACTAAGATATCCTTAATATTCTTCGACAAGGGAGTTAAGTCCTAACTCAACCAATTTGGACATTCTTAAAATAAGCCAAGGATATCAAATGGATTAGATTGTCAAAATTCCCGTACGTCTACCGTACTATATAGTTACAACTATTTATGCTCAAGAGATAAGAAAGTTCCACATACCTCTTGGTTCGATCCACTTGCCAAGTCGGCTATGCCGTGCGTGGTATGTCAACTATAATGACCATATCGTCTATTAACTTCTAGTTTCAAGCGTAGAATATTCCAGTGCAAAGCTACTAAATTCTACGGAAAATCGGACGACACTTCCTTTGTTTCTACATACTTTGCCACCTTTTTCAAGGCGAATTCAATAACCAAACACGCCACGTTTAAGGCTCGACAAAGTAGTTAACAATAGGGGATTACCGCAACAAGGCGTGTAAAATTCCGCCCTGATAAATATCCAAATAGTCCAACATTTCAATGCCAAATAGCTCTGATACGGCAACTGATGTAAAGTCTTTTCCAATTCCTTTTTCCGTCAAGTTGTTTAGTCTAGTATGTTATATAGCCACGATCGATTATAACAACTACAATATTGATTAGATAACATGTGATTCTAACTATCGACCAACTTGTATTTCAACGAATGGCTATGAGGTCATTTCGGTTTTAGGCTTAATATCCATAACACTCATTAATCTCCAATACATATATCTCATGCTTGTTAAAATGTATAACTACAAAAATAAGAAATCTTCAATCACTTAAGAGGACAAAGTGGTTACCTTGATAAGCCCAAAATAGTCCAACAATCTTGCTCACTTTAGCCTATTTCGAAATTCTTCTTCCATGAAATATCATCTCTACAGACCCCTACAAGCTTGCCACCGTATTTCCTTCTTGTTGCCTTTCTAAAAAAATCTCTTTTAGGCTTAGGGTTTCATAAACTTTTAGAGAAAGAGAAGGAAAATTTCTATGGGAGGAATTCTTGCAAATGACCAAGTCTTGCAAGACTTGGTCATAATATAGCCTATATCTTGATCCACAAGTTGGGGGGACACTTTTCACACACCCAGGGGTCCTCTACAACAAATATCTTCTATTTTTACCCTATTTCCGCAAAAAATCCCGCCTCGGCCTTGTGGCTGCAATTTCATCTGATTTGAGATTTTGGCGCCGTATGCGTGGCGCCATGCTTTGACCCTGTCTGTTCTGTCAGCCGATCTTGTAACGTCCATAACTTTCTACTCCGATGTCCTATCGACGAGCGGTTTATTGAGTTGGAAACTAGACTCAATGAACTTCATAATAGGCTTTTGAAACACCTAAAAACCCCAATTATACTAGGATATATACTGCTTCCAAGCTTACTGAAAAACTGTCCAAAAATATTCTGCCAATGTTTTTTTTCCAACTTCGAATCTTATTTCATTTCGTAAGTTCTCATCTCATCCTCTTGGAATTATGGGGTGTAACATTCTTCCCCCCTTAGAAACATTCGTCCCCGAATGTTCTTTTGGAGTCCAATCTAAACGAATATTGGCATAGTTCCTTGACTACACCCGTAATCATGACACCACGCTTTGGCCGCATGCATAATACTTATGCTACATTGTCAACCTGAACTCCAAGTGTCGACGTCGGTTATCTGCATAAAGCTTTTATCGACTCTGAGCTTGCTAATAATCTTTCCTGGATAAGCTTCGCCTTATCCACAGCCCGCTGAATCAAGTCTGGCCAAATAACGGTACCTCGCCTACGTCGAACCAACAAGCGGCGATCTACGCTGCTTACATATAAGGCCTCATACGATTGCCATGAATCTTTGGAAGGGTATCTATTATCGTGCGTAACTCAACAGAGACAAATAACACTCCGGTTATCTCTGAAATCAAGAACACGGGCCCGCTTTATCGCCGAAGTGCACGGATGATGCGCTCTGCTGTCCCGTCGATCGAGGGTAGAATGTCACCTGCGAGACTTACACGTTAAAGTAATACCTCTGGAAAACCTCCAGTCGATTAAATGGCGAGCTCATCATGCGACATTATAAATGTAGGAATCCATGAAGTCTCACAATCTCACTGCTATAATCTAGCATAAACCTCGATCGAGTAAGTGGTCTAAGGAAGAACACGGTTGGTTTCGTCGACATGTTTACTATGACCCCGAAGTCGCACTTTCTCTGATGCGATGCCACCTGTAACAAGATCGCATTAATCACCTACCGTATCTAAGTCGGGATCTCGATCACTGTAATAGCCGGCTGGGCTTACGGTACTGACGCTTGTCTGCTCTTAATTTGGACACTAAGCGACAAACTGCTACGTCCTCTTGGGCCATCTTACCAATACATACATCGAGGCCATGATACATCCTAGTCGACCAGAACAAAATAAAGCAAGAAGCACGGCGTGCCTCACTAAAACCTCTTGACAAGTCTTGCGGCATTGAGCGTGTATGATATATCCTCGTATCACGGCACTGTCAGGTGATACTCGAAGCGGGCTCTTCTCTTCTTGGAAGTCGTATCTCGATATCGTATCATAGCTGGATCCTCATCTTGTCGCCTATTTACCTCTTGACGAAGGAAGACTTCGGCGACCTCTCGGATCTAAAGCTCCGTTAACCTTGGAACAAATAATCGAACCCACCGGCTCGATGGTGATGAATCTCGCGGACCCGTCGCATGCATACGGTATCTGCTCGGCGAGCCGCCAGATCCACGACTAAGAGTATACATGGCAGTCTCGCTTTCCCGGGTGGTATAGGATATCAATATCACAATCCATTGAGTAACTCTAACCATTTGTCGCATCGCGATTCGGTTGTCTCTGTGCGAAGATATCTGGAGGCTCTTGTGGTCTATACACGTATCATGAAGTCTTATAGATACGTCATGCCTCTAAATCTCAGGCATGATTAAGCGCACTACTCTAAATCGTGAGTAGCGTAATTTCCTTTCTTGCTTCCTAACCAGGAAAACATAGGCTCTAACCTTATCGTGTTGCGTCGGTATCTGACCTATTGACACCAGTGTTACAATAACAACCTAACCCTTAAGTCTCTCGGGAGGTTAGAAGCGTAGTCTTAGTCGACTTATCTTACAATCTGGAAGCCTTTCTCATACTGCTTGAAATATTCGGGTATTCTTAATCTCAATTATGGTTCTGTTTCCCTTTCTCTGTTGCAACTCAACTTGGTCACTAACTTAGATTTGATTCATTTTCTTGCCTCATGGCTAAGACTTCATGTCCATCACAATTTATGGGGGGGGGGGGGGGGGGGATTTCCTTGGTCTGGTCAAGTCGTAACGATTATTCTCTCCCACTCGTAGAGCTTATAGTCAAGTGTTGACCCGATTCCGCGGTATTACATAATCCGATGACTTGTCGAGATTTCTTGTCGTTCAGTGTCCACTCGTCTTTCCTTTATAAGTTATTTCAAGTTGTCACGGGGTCCTTACCCTCAGTATGTTCTTACTATCTTTCTTGTCGATCAGATGCTGCCACGCTTCCTCGAGGTGTTCTTACGCCCGTTATTTACTAATGGTCTTACCTAGTCAGGGTAATCATATCTCGTGCAGCTCGCTTAACCATAGTCGTATTCTCTTTTATCATTACAGTCGTAACCTTACCTTATGCTTATTATTAACAAAGTATTTCTATCTTGATCGTAATAAATGCGATTTCATACATGCGTACTACTGTATTTTTATCCTTACGACCTTCCGCCGACCAACCGTGCGTCGTTCTTAATTACCCGACCACAATACTTTTCCCACGGTAATCTAAAGCGTAACCTTATGACATGGCGTCTGAAGACCTTACGATCTCGTATCGCCGTATAACAACATTGGTACATGACCCGTAATATGTAAAACTATCGCTACGTGGGGAGAGAACTTATCTCGTTAAATAAACTTTCCTTGAGTCATGACCGAATCAAAGGGTTCTCTGCGGTCTGTAAATATCTAATCATCACGCACGCCTTAAAATCATGTAGATTTTCAAAACCTACAAAAGATGCCCTCGACTTTCATGCGACACTTCGTACTTATTTTATTCTTGCCTTGCACATTTTCTGAAATTATCAGGAAGGTCGTGGCCGACCGCCACGAGCCAACTCGAAGTACCTCGAGGGCACTTAACATAAATTCCTTCAAATTCAAGTATTACTTACTTTCTGCGTCAATTTACCTCGATGAACAAGTCAGCGGACTTATTAAAAACAATGATGCCAGCGAAGGAAGGATAATTCACTGTTACCACGGCTTCTCTTCCTTTCCACCGATGGCAAACACCGTAAAGCGATGCGAATCAATCTCTCTTACGTAGTTCGCGTTGGCATAACAAGAGGCCAAATGCTTTGTACTCGTAATGACCTCAGCGTCTGTCATACTTGGCTACGCTGGGGTCAGCCATTTATATCGTCTCAGGAAATTATTATACACCGCCGGCTACCACCCGTCTTTCACGGGTGTAGTTACCTCTAAAGGTTCTCGTGTATTCGGGCTCTATTTCTTTCACAGTTGGTTGCTCCTTGCAGGTCGTACTCTTTTCGTACTTCGAAACTTATTCTAGCTTACGTGCGTAACTTTCATAATAAAGATGGCCTCGATCTTGGAGTTACTAAGTTAAACAATATAAGGCCATTTCGCTCTGACACTGGTTCGGTGGAATCGTCCACAAACTCGTAAAGCGATTAGCTAGACTCGGGCTTGTACCTGCGTAACCTGTCACGTGGCGGGACTACTATCAGTGATCCACCCATGCGCGGTACACTAGCTTCTCGTAATACCATAATCGTGTAAATGCTTGATCACGACAACCATTACTTACTCACGGATCTCGTCCGAGTACTATCCTCTTAAGCGTACCACGTAGCTTAATTTACAAACATAGTCTCCGTTAGGTCCGCCAATTAAACTTCTTAAGGGTCCATTACCTCTCGAACAACTCATCGTCTCTAATTATCTCAAATTAGTCGTAAAACCTTGATGAGAGTTCATTAAACCGTTCATACCTTCGGTATCTAATTAGTCCTTACGATTCACGGTAATCTAAAATCATTCTAGGCGACCCGTATATGACCCTCGTACATAAATCTGTATGGTTATGCGTAATTATACCAACTATACAATAATTACAACCAACACGGATACGCGATACACATAATCCTTGTGGGTCAGCTGCCTTTCGTACTGCAATCAACATAACACGTTAGGGAGGGCGACCACAATAGCGGCTCTATCGCGCGATCTCGAGTGAGAAGAATGGAAACCAATCCTAAATGTCCTGCGACCTCACGATTATAGATGTGGTGCGCGACACCGCGATAATGAAGACTACTGAACACGCGGTCTGTAGACCTTTAGAGGACTAAGCGCTCACGATACCACTTGTCACGACCCGACCTCGGGCATGGCGGTGCCTACACAGGCACCGCTTTCGGTATACGTCGAGAGAATAGCGGCGAACATATAGAACTCACAAAATAAAAATCATACTTAGGCGGTAGGCATCAGCGTGTGGCCGATAAGGTGCCTTTAGTAACATATACATAATACAAAATTAAAATAGTACATCTCTGTTCTTACAAACCCGATCCTGGAAATGTGACTCTGCCTCTAAGAATAACAACTTTGGCGGGAAAGGGCCGCCGTACCCTGAATGTACAGTGATCGATAATACCGAGGATAAGCCTCAGAAATAAATGAGCTTAACTTGGTGAGCGGTGATCTAAGAGTGAGGATCAGCAACGTACTCTACTGCGGCGTGAGCGGCCCCGAAGGAAGTCGATTACAACGTGTACCAAATATGTGGCCCAGAAATGCTTGTAGTGAAATCATAAGTCTAAAATAAAGCGGAGACATGTATGATAACTTTCGTATAACGATGCTGTGCCTTACTATGATGAGTAAACAAGAGTATCATTACTTCGTAAAAATAGGAGGCTCGTGATCAGCGGTCGCGCCGGTATCATTGAAATCCTACTCGCAGGACTATTTCACCGCAATGAGTCGTATGGACCGCGTTAGGTATTCGCGCATAGTTGTATGTCCGCGTAGGTCGTGTGAACTGCGTGAGGTATTCTTGCATAATCTTGGTCCCGCGTGAGACTATTTCACCGCGTAAGCCACTTTGGACCGCGTGAGGTATTCGCCGCGTCATGGGTAGCAAATCCACGGAATATGCAAATTCCACAAACGGGAATGACCGTGTCGCATAATAAATCACTAGCACAATGGCTATCATACATAACATAAGCACTCTTAACATCATCATGCATAACATAAACTACATACATTCGTAAGCAAGTTAAGAAATCCCTAACTTCTTATTAGTCTTATTCATATACACTTTCATTTTAGTTTACTTATGGCGCTAACGTGTCATTATAAAATCGGAACTTTAACCCAAAGTACTCACGTACTTCTATTCTTTTAAAATGACTTTTTCATATAAAACTTCCAAGATACTAATAGCAGTAGTATCAAGTCATAACTACTTTTCAAGACAAGTCCTGATACCTTTTAGAAATACATTTAGGCTACAAATCAAGTGACTTATTTCTTTTAAAACCTTAAGCAATTGATGCCTTCAAATCAATTTGTCTTTCATTAATTCAAGTCATTTATCCTTACTATTTTACTTAGAGTAAACCAATCTTTTGATTATCCATGCGTTATTATAACGAACTAGCATAAAGTGTTGTACTAACTTTATCTTGTGACACTTACATTATTTTCATAACGAGAGACTTATACTTTGAAAATGCTTCATGTCTCTTATCTTTAGTACTCAAGTTTCTTAACTTTAGAAACTAAGATATCCTTAATATTCTTCAACAAGGGAGTTAAGTTCCTAACTCAACCAGCTTGGACATTCTTAAAATAAGCCAAGGATATCAAATGGATTAGATTGTCAAAATTCCGTCGTCTCAAGTACTATATAGTTACAACTATTCATGCTCGAGAGATAAGAAAGTTCCACAAACCTCTTGGTTCAATCCACTTGCCAAGTCCCTTTATGCGATGCGTGGTATGTCAACCTATAATGACCATAATACGTCTATTAACTTCTAGTTTCAAGCGTAGAATATTCCAAGTGCAAAGCTACTAAATTCTACGGAAAATCGGACAACACTTCCTTTGTTTCTACATACTTTGCCACCTTTTTCAAGGCGAATTCAATAACCAAACACGCCACGTTTAAGGCTCGACAAAGTAGTTAACAATAGGGATTACCGCAACAAGATGTGTAAAATTCCGCCCATGATAAATATCCAAATAGTCGACATTTGATGCCAAATGGCTCTGATACAACACAATGTAAAGTCTTTTCCAATTCCTTTTTCCATCAAGTTGTTTAGTCTAATATGTTATATAGCCTGATCGATTATAACAACTACAATCTTGATTAGATAACGTGTGGCGATTCTAACTATCGACCAACTTGTATTTCAACGAATGGCTATGAGTCATTTCGGTTTTGAGGCTTCTAATATCCATAACACTCATTAATCTCGATACATATATCTAGTACTTGTTAAAATGTATAACTACAACAATAAGAAATCTTGATCACTTAAGAGGACAAAGTGGTTACCTTGATAAGCCCAAAATAGTCCAACAATCTTGCCCACTTTAGCCCTCTTTCCGAAATTCTTCTTCCATGAATATCATCTCTCAGAACCCCTACAAGCTTGACGTATTTCCTTCTTGTTGCCTTTCTAAAAAAATCTCTTTTAGGCTTAGGGTTTCATAAACTTTTAGAGAAAGAGAAGGAAAATTTATATGTAGGAATTCTTGCAAATGACCAAGTCTTGCAAGACTTGGTCATAATATAGCCTCTATCTTGATCCTGAAGTTGGAGGACACTTGTCACATACAGGGTCCTCTGACAAATATATTCTATTTTTACCCTATTTCAAAAAATCCGCCTCGCGCCAGCGGCCTGCGCCGGCGGCGCTGGCCTTATTCAGACAATTTCGGGCTTTTATTTGCGGTGTGTGCGGCGCTTGACCGTGTCTGTTACATCGGCCGATCTTGCGTCCATAACTTTTGTTATACCCGTATTCTGAGTATGTATGTGAGGGCGTCGTACAAAGTTTAAGCCTTAATTAGGCAAAGGGGCGAAATTGTGCAACTAGCGAAAAGGATTGCTTTTAAGACGGTTTGGTGGGCGAAATTGTGGTCAAGATGTACGCGTTTTTCATGTAAAATGCCATAAACCTTTGGTCAATGTTTGGTTAGATATTTGTGTGGTAGATGGATAAGGTCGACCACACCTGCTTGTCAAATCTTCACCCTCCACTTGCTTTGATCTTGGCCATTGATTGGCCTATAAATACCCTCAGTCTGAGACTTATTATTCATCCATTAAACAATTTCAAGTCTTGAAATCCTCCCCCCCTCTTGATAAGTTCTCGTCCAACACTCTCACTTTAGCTGGTTGAAAAATCTCTCAAAGTATTGTTACTATTCCAAAATACCTTAGCCAAATACTTTGTAGTATTCAAAGTTACCTCTATACTAAAAGCCTAGAAATACTACTTTATATCCATAGTCACAATGAAACCAAGGAAAATCTTCATTGTTGGTTGAAGTATTAAGTAGAAGTTGTATAGAACTTCTAAGGGTTTCTTGGAGGCGAATTGGGCGTCAGAATAGGAGCTAAACCTTGCTCGGGATCGACTTTAATCTTGGATAATTTTGGCTTATCGAGGTAAATATCTTTGTCCTTATTGTAATTGGAGATTACATATAGTAGTTTATAAATGAGTATAAGATATAGAAGGATGGTATAAAGAAGAGAATTGAGCGTAATTACATAGGGTGTATTACAGATGAACTTGTGTAGTTTGTGGGTAGGGAAGTCTTTTAGATTTTAAAGTGCAATAAGAACCTTACCTTAGAATATTCTCTGAGTAGTCTAGGCGTTGATAGGCGTATTTGACTATTATAGGTTAATACTCTGCTTGCGACATATTCTACTTGGCATGTGTATTTCGCAGAGGAGGTTTGTGATTCTTCCTATCCTCTTGGCATGATATTTTAAAAGAATATATATGTACGGTAGATGTATGTGTGTTAGCTGAGCATGGTCTTACTTGATGTCTTTTGACTTGAGTTTTAAATAATAAGAATCTTGAAGTATTTCAAAAGAATTAAGAATCGTTTTGAAAGAAGAGTAATATTTGGTTTTAAAAGCTTAAGAGTTATACTAGCTTTATGGGAAGTTAGGTATAACGACTTAAGAGAGATAAAAGGAGCAGTTTACTTAATTGGTTATGAAAGCCTTGTATTGATTTGGAATGAGAATAAGTATCGAACAAACCAACTGCTGGCGCTAATAAAGGAAAATGTATTGACTAATTAAGTATTATTAAAACCGATAGAAACCTCCATCTGCATAGAAGCTAAGATAAGACAAAATTGTATTACATTTCTAGATCATGTTGCTTTAATAAGATCATTAATAAACAAGTTTGATTTTCTTAAAATCTCAAAGTAAGGACTTGATTTATAAAAGACAAAGACTTAAAAACTTGAAGTGTTTTAGTTAAAAAGAAGGCATACTTTTGTCTTAAGTTGGTTCAAAAGAAGGTAAGGAAATTGTTTTGGTTTACTTAAAAAGATAGTCACTCTATTTTGATACTACAGTATCGTGTGACTCTTGTGAAAAGCGGATCTGTTTTTAAAAGAGTTAATGTATGAAGTACTTTGGGGATAAATGTCACGACCGAACCGGGCAGTGGTGGTACTCGGGCACCCAGTAGCCATACATCGAGAAATCGTGAACATAAAACAAGACGTGAAAATATTATGAAGTAAACGATGTCTGAGAAAACTTGCCTTCGGTATATATAAATCAATTTAAAACCGAGCGATTACATCATTTTTACAACTCGGCCACACGATTACTGGACCTCTAAGAATGATACGACAACAATGGCGGGGCGGGGCCGCCGTACCCGAATGTAAGTACCTACAGCGACGGGGACCGTACGGCGATAAGCCTCCAGAGAAGCGGGCTTCCGTCTGACTGTGACCACAGGCGAGGATCAACAACGGTGTACCTACTGCGGCGTGAGCGGCCGAAGGAGGTCGATTACAGTACCAAGTATGTGGCCGAAAATCTGTAAATGAAATCATAGTAGTCTATATAAGCGAGAGGCATGTATGATAACCAAACTACGATTCTGATAAATAGCGATCGTGTCAAGTCGGGGACTCGCGCCACCAAAGTTATCGCTCAAATATAATAATGGGTCTCGCATGACATCAATCATGCAGTGGAATACCTTCCGCCATGCCGTGATCTATGATATAAAAGCACGAGGAATACGTGAACACGGGTCCTTTGTGTCGAAATAAAAGCGGTCTGAGTAATGCGAAGGCATGGCGGAGCTACTAACACCTGATACTAACAGGTCATAAAGCGTATCGTGAGATCTGCAGGCCGTCGCGTGATCAAAGGCGGTCACTGCGCGCAATATCAAATGTGCGCGTCTAGCCACAGGAACTTCCGCGACTCGCGTAGGCCACTCGATGGCGCGTGAGGTATTCCGCGTCGGTAAATCTCCGGCGTCGCTTTGGACTCGCGATCGCGTAGCGCACGTAAGCTGCGTGACCATATAGGCCGCACTAACTGGAACTCTCGTAGCTCCGCATAGGTCCCCGGGACCCGCATGAGGTATCCTCGAATCATGGTCCCAGACCGCCTGAGTCTACCCCGCATCGGAGGGCAGCTTAACCCCCGGTAACATGTCAAGGTGAGTGGTACAATACCAACATAACGGCTGATCGTTAAACAACTTAAGCGCACTCGAGGGAAACCGGCTACACAATGATCACAAGATACTAACACCGTAGCATCTAGCGTGATTACTTATCAAATCAACGAAAGTATTTCAAGACTATCGCAAAACAACACGATCACGTTATTCACACAAGGCACTTTCTGCTATATGATTAACAGATTGGGTTTTTATCCCAAAGTACTTCATACATTAACTCTTTAAAGATCGTTACTTTACAAAAGTCACACGATACGTAGTATATAAAAAATAGAGTGATTATCTTTTGAAGTAAATCAAAACACTTCTCTTTGTAAAATCAACAAACAACATTCTTTTCCAAGCGTTCAAGTTTGCCTAATTTCAATTACTCGAGTTTCGTTTTGAAAGGTTTAGTAGTTCATAGTTTTAATCCTTTAAAACAATTTGAAAACATATACCTTATGTGTGAGTAGGTTATTCTTGTTCATAACAATCTTATTACAATGACCGTGATCTAGGAAATGTAATATCATTTTCGCATCTTAGCACATGCGGATGGAAGTTTCTTGGTTTTAATAATACTTTATTAGTCAAAACATTTCCACTTTATTAAGCTCTAACGTGGTTTGTTCGATACTTATTTTGATTTCCGAAATCAGTAAAACATTATTCCTTTTGAAAACCAGGTACTCATTACTCACGAATGAGGTTTCACACTTTTTAACAAAATTCAATTAAGTCAAGTCTCTTATCTTTTAAGATCAAGTCTCTTAACTTCTTAAATCAATAAATCATTCTTTTATCTCTCTTGGCGTTATACCTAACTTCCCGTAAAGCTAGTATAACTCTTAAGCTTTTAAAACCAAGTATTACTCTTACTGTTAAAATGATTGATTGCTTTTGAAATACTTGAAGATTATTAGGGCTTAAGTCAAAAGACATTGCGTAATTATTATTAGGGCTTAAGTGGGAGACATTGTAGTAATTATTATTCGATTAACACCGCGTCGTCTACAGTACTATATATATATTCTTTAAAATATCATGCTTTCGAGGATAGGAAGAATCACGTACCTGCGTGGCGATTATCGACTAGTAGCAAAGCGCTCGCGACTATATTGCTAGCCTTGTCCACCTTTCAAGTAGAGCATACTGCTCGCGGAACATTGACCTATAAAGGTTATACAAGTCTATCAAAGTCTAGACTACTCGGTAGATTATTCTTACGATGTGATTTGATTCAAGTCTTTTACGTAATATCCTACATTACAGTTCAAATCTCTTATGAATCTTATATTCATTTATACAACTCTGATGTAATTTCCAATTACAATAGAGGACGAATTATTTACCTCGATAAGCCCAAAATTATCAAGTTATAAAGTCGATCTGAGCAATGTTTAGCTCTGTCAAGGTGCTCGACCGCTCAAACAACCCTAGAAGTTCTACGCAACTTCTTCTTAATACTCCGACCAAGTATGGAAATTTCCCTAGGGTTTCGGTTTGAGACAAAAGGACCTAGGTAGTATTTTGGGCTCTACGTATAGAGGTAACTTTGGAATACTACAAGGTATACGGCTAAGGTATTTTGGGTATAGTATGATACTTTGGAAGTATTTCTACGAGAGGGGTATTTATACGAGACAACACCTGAGGGGTGTATACCACCGGCAAACCATTAGGAGGGTACTCTCGGCGAGGAGGGCTCTCGGCCAGGGGCCTCGCGAGGGGAGGGGAGGCTAGGGCGAGACAACATAAGAGAGGGGAAAGATTTTTAGACTTAGGAAATTATTTGGATGAAGAAGTCTTGAAAGGGAAGGGGTATTTATATGGAAATCAAAGGCCATGATCTAGCCAAGTGGGGGCAAGTGGAGGGCCAAGATGTGCCCAAGTGCCACAGTCCTACTCGCTTAAAACCCTATAAAATATCCTACCAACTCCAAGTTGGTTTCGTCCCATGTCTTGCCCGCACGCCCATGATGAGAGGGTGACAAGTGTAAGCCTCTCGTTTATCAAAATGTTTCGTCTCTCGGAAAAATCCATAAAAATTAAAAATGACATGGCGGAATTTTCCGCTTATGAAGTCGTGTAAAGCGTTTACGAAGCGACTCTAATCGTGGGTTGTGCACAAAAATATTTCGTAAGCCTACTTTAAAGCCCAAACTTTTCTCGTGCGTCATACGTACATACTGCGGAAATACGGGTATAACATTCTCCTCGCCAGAAACATTCGTCGAATGTTCCTTACAAGTCTCGAATAAACATGCGCGGTATAGTCTTCTTGCTATACTTACGACAACAATCTGCCACGCTGGCCACGAAACATCCGCGCAAATACTTACGTCGAGTCCACGAAAACACCTCTAGCACAAAAGCCACTTGAGGTCTAAAATATACTTCCATCACGCCTCTCCTTACAAAAGAAATGATCCATCTATGCTGTAATACATGCTCGCTTTTTCCACTACGCGTCGTACCTCGCTGCGTACACTCGATCTCTTTCTTACCGTATCTGCATTCTTGATTCGGTTCCAAATCCACGGGTGACTATCTACAACTTGGTCATCGTTAGCGGGAACACTCTGGATGGATCTCGATGCTTTCGAACTGCAACACGAAGGCCAGGACGTCTTGCTACTAAGTCGGACGGCAATACTAGCAATATAAGCAACTGGCCTACTCTTCACATGTCTGAAAAGGCCCAAAGTAACTCGGGCTAAGTTTCCTCTGTTTTCCAAAACTCGTCACACCCTTACGGGGTGGTACATGAAGACCACCGTCGGCACGAGCTTGGCGTCGTCGCGATTTTCCGCACAACCACGGTGACTACGAGTGCGATAGCCTCTCACGGATAAACCACGCTATCCACGTCCTGTAGAAACAAGCGTGAACACTATCGAACCTTGCCAACATCGAACCAATCGGCCGTGACTTACCTTCAGCCCTGAGGCCGTAAGGCGATGTCAGAATCTTGAAATGGTAGTTATAAAACACTCCTCAGCGGGAGACAACAATCCTCACGACTACCGCGAAATCCCAACAACGGCACGAGGCGAATCGTCTTGAGACTGCTGAGTTCGCCGACCTGCTGGTAAAACTTGGGAAAATTAAATAGCCTGACACAGGCTGCAACATGCATAAGGTGAAGGTAGGCACCTCTGCGACCATACTGACCTACGATATAACATCTCGCGTAACCTCTGAGTAAATGATCTTGTTGAAAGACAATGCGGTGACCTCGTTGGCGACTCTTTTGGTTGAGCGCGTCCGCGAACTCGTGCGATGGTTAACTAAACTTGGGCCTAACACCCTCGTGACCACAACACAAGCGGGACCACCGTGGCCCGACCACCACCATACGGGCGCGGGTTGACCTTGTAGCCTCAACCCGACCCGGCGAGCAAAATACTAGCTCCGTCCGGAACAATCTTACTAATCCGTTCACGAAAACTGGCGGTCTTCTTAGCTCAACTACCTCTTTCGTTCCACATTACTCGGGGACTTATTATACAACTATACCTCGTGTACTATGCGCTCCGATAAAGGTCAAACATAAAATACCTCTTTGCGATCTATATTCTCTGTTCGGTCGTGGGCGAAGGTTAACATCGTAGTCGCGATGAAGCGCTTGCGTGTGCTAAACTTCTGCTGGGTGGTGGCGTAGCATAACTCCGAATGAAATACCACGGTGATGATTGGGCGTGTGCCTCGTAACCCTCGAACTCTGCTCGCGACTCCGCCGTGCCTTGCCCTCTGGGCGGGTTTGCCTGCGCGAGGCATAGCGGTAAGGAAAGAAATGCGTTAGAGGGGTCGACTTATAACACGACTCTAAGCACGATCTCGAGTGAGAAGAATGGAAACGATCCTAAATATCCTATAGCCTCGCCATTATTGGTGTGGTGCGCGATACCTGGATAATCGAGACTCTCTTGGATCACGATGCGTAGACACTTTCAGAGGATTAGCGCTCGATACCACTTTTGTCACGACCGAACCGGGCGTGGTAGTGCCTTACTCGGGCACCCAGTAGCCATCATCGAAATCGGAACATAAAACAAGACATGAAAATATTATGAAGTAAAGCGATGTCAGAAAACTTGCCTTTGGGCATATATAAATCAATTTAAAGCCAAACGATTTACATCCTTTTTACAACTACGCCCCAGCGATTACTCTGGACCTCTAAGAATGATCGACAACAATGGCGGGGCGGGCCCCGTACCACGAATGTAAGTACCTACGGCGACAGGGACCATACCAGTGATAAGCCTCGGGAGAAGCGGAGCTTCCGTCTGACTGTGACCAGGCGAGGATCAACACGGGTGTACCTCACACTGCGGCATGAGCGGCACCAGAAGGAAGTCGATTACAGTACCAAGTATGTGGCGAAAATCACGTAAATGAAATCATAGTAGTCTATATAAAGCGGAGACATGTATGATAACCAAACTACGATTCCTGATAAATAGCGATCATGTCAGAGTCGGGACTCGCGCCTCAAAGTTATCGCTCGAAATATAACAATGGGTCTCGCGCCCGACATCAATCATGCAGTGGAATACCTTCCGCGCTGGCGATCATGATATAAAAGCACGAGGAATACGCGTGAACATCGGGTCCGCTGTGTCCAAATAAAAGCGATGCAGGGTAAATGCGAAGGCATGGCGGAGCTACTAACACCAGTACTAACAAGGTCGTAAAGCGTATCATGAGATCTGTCTAGCCGTCGCGTGATCAAAGGCGGTCACTGCGCATGATATCAAATGCGGCGTCTAGCCAGGAACTTCGCGACTCCGCATAGGCCACTCCGATGGCGCGTGAGGTATTCCGCGTCGGGTAGCTACTCCCGGCGTCGCGCTGGACTCGCGATCTGCGTGGCGCGTAGGCCGCGTGACCATATAGGCGCTGGTAACACGGAACTCTCGCGACCGCGTAGGTCCCGGGACCGCGTAGGTATCCTCGAATCATGGTCCCGGACCGCTGAGTCTACCCGCGTCGGAGGACAACCCGTAACATGTCGAGGTGGTGAGTGGTACAATACCAGCATGTGGCTGATCGTTAAACAACTTAAGCGCGCTCGAGGAAACCGCTACACGATCATCACGAATACTAACGCGTAGCATCTGGCATGATTACTTATCAAATCAACGAAAGTATTTCAAGACTATCGCAAAACAACCTGATCGCGTTATTCACACAAGGTACTTTCTACTATGATTAACAAGATCGGGTTTTATCCCCAAAGTACTTAAATACATTAACTCTTTAAAGATCGTTACTTTCACAAAAGTCACCTGATACCGTAGTATATAAAAAATAGAGTGATTATCTTTTGAAGTAAATCAAAACACTTCTCTTTGTAAAATCAAGTAACAACATTCTTTTCCAAGCGTTGAAGTTTGCCTAATTTCAATTACTCGAGTTTCTCATTTTGAAAGGTTTAAGTAGTTCATAGTTTTAATCCTTTAAAACAATTTGAGAAACATATACCTTATGTGTGAGTAGGTTATTCTTGTTCATAACAATCTTATTACGACCATGATCTAGGAAATGTAATATCATTTTGTCTCGTCTTAGCTTATCACGGATGGAAGTTTCTCTTGGTTTTAATAATGCTTTATTAGTCAAAACATTTCCACTTTATTAAGCCCATTTGTGGTTTGTTCGATACTTATTTTGATTTCGAAATCGTAAAACATTATTCCTTTTGAAAACCAGTACTTTCATTACTCACGAATGAGGTTTCACACTTTTAACAAAATTCAATTAAGTCAAGTCTCTTATCTTTTAAGATCAAGTCTCTTAACTTCTTAAATCAATAAATCATTCTTTTATCTCTCTTAGCCGTTATACCTAACTTCCCATAAAGCTAGTATAACTCTTAAGCTTTTAAAACCAAGTATTACTCTTACATTAAAATGATTGGTATTCTTTTGAAATACTTGAAGATTATTAGGGCTTAAGTCGAAAGACATTAGTAATTATTATTAGCTTAAGTCAGAAGACATTGCGTAATTATTATTGATTAACAAACGTCGTCTAGTACTATATATATATTCTTTAAAATATCATGCTCGAGAGGATAGGAAGAATCACATACCTGCGACGATTATCGACTAGTAGCAAAAGCGCTCATGGCTATAACGCTAGCCTTGTCCACCTTTCAGTAGAGCATGCTACTCGCGAACATTCAACATATAAAGGTTATACAAGTTTATCAAAGTCGATACTACTCTGTAGATTATTCTTGATGTGATTTCGGTTCAAGTCTTTTACGTAATATCCTACATTACGGTTCAAATCTCTTATGAATCTTATATTCATTTATACAACTACGATGTAATTTCCAATTACAATAGAGGGCGAATTATTTACCTCGATAAGCCCAAAATTATCAAGTTATAAAGTCGATCTGAGCAGCGTTTAGCTCTACTAAGGTGCTCGACCGGCTCAAAAAACCCTTAGAAGTTCTATGACTTCTTCTTAATACTCCAACCAACTATGGAGATTTCCCTAGGGTTTCGGTTTGAGACAAAAAGGACCTAAGGTAGTATTTTCGGGCTCTACGTATAGAGGTAACTTTGGAATACTACAAGGTATACGGCTAAGGTATTTTGGGTATAGTAACAATACTTTGGAGAGTATTTCTACCAAGAGGGGGGTATTTATACGAGACAACACCTGAGGGGGTGTATGCCCCTCGGCCAACCCCATTAGGAGAAGTACTCTCGGCCAGGGGAGGGCTCTCGACGAGGGCCTCGCGAGGGGAGGAGGCTAGGGCGAGACACAACAAGAGAGGGGAAAGATTTTAGACTTAGGAAATTATTTGGATGAAGAAGTCTTCAAAGGGGAGGGGTATTTATAGGAAATCAAAGGCCATGATCTAGCCAAGTGGGGGGCAAGTGGAGGGCCAAGATGTACCCAAGTGCCCCAGTCCCTACTCCTTAAAACCCTCACAAAATATCCTACCAACTCCAAGTTGGTTTCGTCCCATGTCTTGCTTAGCCGCTTTGATGAGAGGTGCCAAGTGTCAGCCTCTCGTTGGTCCAAAATGTTTCGTCTCTCGGAAAAATCCATAAAAATTAAAAATGACATAGCCGGAATTTTCCCTTCGAAAGTCGTGTAAAGCGTTTAGTCGGCGACTCTGTCGGGGTTGTGCACAAAAATATTTCGGAAGCCTCTTTAAAGCGAAACTTTTCTCGTGCGTCTTACATACATACTGCGGAAATCGGGGTATAACATAAAAACCGAACTTGATGACATAAAATAGAAAGTACCTTGTGTGAATAACTTGACTATGTTGGTTTGTGATAGCCTTGTAATACTTTCTTGTTGGTTTGATAAGTAAACATGTTGGGATCTTCGTGTGTTATTATCTTGTGATGTTTGTGTAAAGGGGTTTCCCTTGATTATGCTTATGTTGTTTAACGATAAGTCGTTATGTTAGTATTATACCACTCACCTCTTGACATGTTATCTGGGGTTAAAGTGCCCACGATGCGTATACCTCATGCGGTATGTGTGACTATGATTCGAGAATACCTGCATGCGGGTCGGGGACTGTGCTTGAACTACGAGTTCGAGTTAGTGTGCGGGAATACCTCATGCGGTGCATGTGGCCATGCGGACTCACGAGTCGGGGCGATGCCGGAGTAGCTACCCTCGATGCGGGAATACCTCAGTGGCCTGGGTGGCTGTTTGGGCTGCGGTGAGTTCCGGGATTTGTAGCGCCGCATTGATGCGAGGCGAGTGGCGACCGATCATGTGGCGCGGTCTAGAAAGACCTCGTGATCTGATTTTATAGCATTGTTAGTGCGTAGGTTTTAGTAGTCGGCTATGCCTTCGTACTTACCGTCAGTTTATTATGACACAGGTGGGACACGGTGTTCATGTGTATTCCTTGGTGCCTTTATATCATGAACTGCCGGCGGTGAGGAAGAATTCCAGGCGTGATTGATATTGTGGGCATGAGACCATAGTTATATTTGAGTGATGACTTTAAGGCGTGAGTCCACGACTTGACATATTTGCTTACATATTGTGTATCGTAAA